>OX940730.1:8140000-10540000 GCA_954870855.1 Scutellaria minor
ATATATTTTCCAATTTTTTTACAAAAGTTCCATATCTTTTCAAAAAATGATCGACATTTTCACCGAAACTGATACATCCATTGATATTTCCATAAAATCAAGATATCAATATATCCATCGAAACCGATATTTTCGTCCTTGCATAGAATGAATACTCAATTAAAAAAAAAAAGGGATGTCAAACTCGTAAAAGCTGCTTTGAGGACTGGGATTAATTTTAACTCATTAGGGAAGCAACTCAAGGTTGTTTATCATTGCAGGAAGTGGTATATTGAGTTAGGTTTTAGTGAATCTAATAGGATTTGAATCTGATAAGAAATTGTGGTTTATATTTTGTAAATACTTAAATTTCTTGGTATTATGATTTGCTTTATGGTGCATATTGCACCCTCAGTCACTTCCAACTCTTTTGTTTTCATATAATTTCTTTGGTCCTTGAAGTTGTACTAGAATTTTGGAAAGAACTCTATGTGCTCTGTTTGTGTTTTTTATTTAAATTGCAATAACAAGGTTTATCATTCTTATATATGTCTCCCCACAACGAGCCTACATTGAGTTTCACGAGGAATATATGAATATACTTCAAAACATGATTATGAAGATAAGTATCCATAGATAAATTCGAGTTATATGCTTTGAGATCAGTGAGAATTGATTGATAAAAACTCAGTAGAGCATAATTTCGTCGACTGTAATGTTAGATGCTCATCATTTATTCATCAGTGTTAGCACACTCGTTCATAAAATTAAATGATATGTTAAACCTAGTGAACGGAAATTTGAACTCTTTTCCAACCAATCTAAATGGAATGTCCTTTGGAGTATTAAGACTTAAATCAGTAAACTTCTTAAATTCAAATGTAGTGTAATATTTTAGAACAAGGTATAGGCCGAATTTGTGATGGTAAAGTTTGCTAACCTATTTTATTGATCAATTCAAGAACCCCATCTTTGATATTTAAAACTTTCCATAGTATGGAAATCAATACACTTTGTAAGCAATAATTTTCTCGATATCTATCTTTGTGTTTTTTCAGCTTAGTGACTCGAGATAAAAGAGTGTGCATTTTTCTCCTAATTCCCACTTTGTTTGAATAGGTTTAAGCAGCACTCGAATACTTATAATAGTTAGCAATCATTTTAATGCATCATAATCTACATTTCAAGTAGATTCTTGCATGCTTAATTGTCTAAACTCTCCATGCTTTTAATGAGTTGGAAATTATAGCACGAAGTTGTTTCTAAAAAATGAGGTTTTTGGATATGGGTTATTGTCAATTCCATATTGAAAGAAGTAGGAATGTGTTGTGTTAGAAGGGAAACTCTTAAAAGAAGTTTAGTGGGCTGTTGTAATAGCCCTGTGCATGGAAAATATACAGCAGTGTTAAAGGTGTTGTAACACTTAACAACTTATTGCTGGAAGGTTTTACAACACTTTACACTCTTTATATTTCATCTAAAAAGTTATTTGGTAACGTTCAATTACTTACAAAGTAACTCCCAACTCATTTTGGGACATGAGGTTTTCAAGATTCATTTTCAGTAACCGTTAGAGAAGATCCAAATAATTATGGATGTAAATGAGTCGATTATAAGCTATCCAAAACTAGATTTGATTGTTTAATATTCTTCGTTAAAAACTTAAAAAAAACAAACAAGTTTAGTCTTAATGATGCTCAAATCATTAGCTCGTGAAACAACTAACAAATATTTTACATTTTGATATATGTAATTCCTATCTTTATATATATATAAAAGTAAGATCAAAGTGCCACATGCCAAACATAAAATATTTTTATATTAAATATAGCTAAAATAATATAGTAATGTTAATAGATTTATCTAAATAACATATGCTAAAATTCAATAATATAAATTATTTATATAATTGAAATTTGTTAATTTAAAAGTTTAAAGAGAAAATATAAATAAATAAAAAAAACTAAAATAAAGATGGGGCTGATTGAAAATGGTTGTTCAAACTTATTAATTAATGAAATTGAATAATTTTTTTGAATATCTGATTTAAAATAAATTATGAAATTTATTTGTAAAATTTTGACTTTCATTTTTTATTGTTTATTTGAAAAGAAAAGGTGAGGGTTGTTATAGACGTTGAAAATAAAAAGCAAAAAAAAAAAAATGGTGGATGTGATGAATAACATAATAGACATAATAATATATATTCTTTTTAAAATAAAAAATTATGATCCTCAACAAATGGAACTAATCATAATTCTACAATTAAATAATTATTTAATCATATTATGTTATATTTAATGTTCAATTAAATGATATTCACTGCACAAACCATATATTTAATTTTAATATATAAATAATTTTTACATTTTTCAAATTAAAATTAAATATATAAATAATTTTTACATTTTTCAAATTTACCAACTTTTATTTAATTTTTTTATAAACTCCTGTGTATTACAAGGACCATATACTAGTTTTGATATATAAATATATACTCATAAATATATTTTTTACTTAGTTATAAATTTTAAATAATACATTATATTTTATAAAATAGATAATTTATTTTGTCATAGATTAGGAGACAAAACAATTGGACTAATATACCCTTAATTAATTAAGGAATTTAGGATTTAAAATTACAAAAAGTATCAAATTAATTCCACAAAAATATCATATTAAATTCCTAAATTTGAACTAAGGAATATTGATAGAGATAATTTGAGAATAAAATTAGTTTTAAACGCCACTTAATTCGAAACAAAATCTAACCTCAAAAAAATACTTATTTTAAAATGGATTGAATACTATTTATTATGTTTGTTAGTAAATTAGCCCCTTGATCCTTTGATAATAAATAACTAAGTCAGTCAAACTCAAACTATATATCAATCATCCCTACAGCTACAAATTGATTAGGGTGACCCAATTCATGACTTGAATAATTAATGTACCTTACTTCTTTAATCTTCCACTTATGGAAAACCTAAATGGGTACACGAAATTCATCATTTGTAAATTATATTTTTGAGTCGGTGCTTAATCCTTGGGGTACAACACCTTCTGTTCTTGATCAATTTGTTTGGTCTTGGCCAGCTATTAGAGTATTATTGTAACACTTTTTGCCTCAGTTTTGATTTTCTACTGGACAACTTGTATCCAACAAATATTTACAATCACATTAATTTTGGAAATATATATGAAATTCAATGTGAAAATGGAAGTGTTACCTTCGGACAAGATTTGATTGAGTTGACAGAGCCTATAATTGTGTTGCTCCTACAATATGTCACATACATGGTTCATATTTGACTGCTTTCTCTGCCAGGTTTTGGGACCGAATTCATTTTTTTCGATTTTCTTTATGCTAATGTTTAACAATTTCGGGGAAGGTTTTGTTTGTTTTCATCCTCAAATTTCAATTTCAATATTTTCGACATTGTTTGTGAAATTCTATTCATTCTTATATAAAAAAAGAGATTATGTATGACCTCACTTTAAATATTTTGGATAGATATTATATTTTTATCTGAATACTATATTGGTGGCTGAATCAAGTGATATTTGAAGTTTATTGTATTTTATTAATTTGATAGTAGGATTTCTTCATTCCTACACTCAGTGAAATGCACATTGGATGAGTCCCTACATAACCCTTATGTCCATTAACAATAATTAACCACTCTTAAAATGTGAAAAATAAAATAAAAGAATAATAACGGAGTGAAATGTGACCTCAAATTAATAAACATTTGGTATACAAAGACTCATCCCATACAGGATGGGGAAAGTTTTTGATAGTGGTCGGTCCAATTGAATGATAATATTTGAAATTTATTGTAATTATGCTCCCTATATTTCATATGGATAATCCATTATTCCTTTGTTCATCCCAAATTATAGTCATATTTTCTTATTAAAATTGTATATTTTAGTTTTCTCAAGTGTGATAAAGATTTTTTGTGATTGTGTAAAAATGAAAGTGGATTATTTTTGTGGGACTGAAGAAGTACTTCATTGATTTGATGAAATTATAATGTTTTTGAGATGATTTAATAGTGATTGGACACATTTCAAATATTTAATTTAAAAATAATGATGAATATGAAAATGAATATAAGTGAAAATATTTAAATTAAACATGATTTAGTATTTCATGTTTTAAAATATTGTAAAAATGTTTTTGAAATAGAAAAACAAACACCCATTCGAGTTCATTTTTATCTCCAGTTCTTTCTCACCAAACAGAGCTTAGAGTTCATTGATTGATGATCGCTGGAACAGAAATAACATTCATAAAAGAGTAGCCGATAATGATTAACGGTCAAACTAGAGGTCAAACTAATAGATAAAGTCTTTTGGTTGGTTTTGAAATGCTGTCCTTCTTCATTTTTTTTATTAAAAGAATCAATTCCACCTTTTACATTTTTTTAATTTTTTTAGTTCACCACCTCAATCTCAATTATTTAAAAAAAATTAAAATGCATAAATTAGTCCAAAGTTGGATCATTTTTCAATTTGTAATTTTTTTTGGTTGCCATTTGCAGTTTATGAGTTTTTCAAAATGTAATATTTTTTTTTTTTTGAGAATTTTCCCTATGAAATGCACAACACGTGATTTTTATAAGGATATTTTTTTTTATTTTAAAAAAGTTTAGGTTTTAAATTGTGAAAAAAGAAGAAGTTATATTTGAGGTTGCAGATTGAAAAACGGTCATATTTCAAGTTGTTTTACTTTTCTAAAAGTCACATGTTAGTCACAAGAAAAGTTGTCAATATATATATATATATATATATATATTTAAATTGTAATTTGATAAAATCTTAAATTTTAGATTGCAATTGGTAAAAAAAAAAAATTGAATTATAAATTAAAAACAATAATATATTAAGTTGATTTTTGCATTTAATCTTTTCAAAATATATATTCATCTTCGAGTTGCACTCCCATACACCAGTTGATCCGTGCAACTAGGCTACCCCATCCCGGATCCGTGTGGAAATTATATATATATTTTTCTTTTTTTTTCTTCATTTTTTTCTGAAACACGCTAGGGCTAGGGTTTCTTCTTCTGCTTGTTTCTACTCTTCCTCTTCTTCTCCCTCTCATCTTTCACATTAACAATCATCTCTAATGGCGGTTATCTCTTTTTTTCTTCTTATTCATTTTTTTTCCTTTCTCTTTCGAGACACGTCTTTTCTCTTTCTGTCTTAGAGCGCTACCGTTCATTCTCTTCCTCTTTCTCCATATAACGATCTCTTAATATTCTCCACATCCGATCACGATCAAATTGATTTTCAAGGATGACGATGAGGATGCGATGCTCATACATAATCTTGTTACAAATATTTTAAGAATTAAAAATCAATTATATGAACAAGATTAAACATAATAATTATTTACAAAAAATTGAGAAAAAATATTGATTATATAACTTAAAGATACTGATCGGATTACATAAAGGTAACATTTGTAACACATACACGTATTATACTATTTACATAAATGTATTACCTGAGATAGAATATAAGAGTATTACTTGTATCAAATAAATGTAATAACTATTAACCACACAACGTAAAGATATTAGTACATTTACTTAAAGAGATTACTTTATTTCACTTAAAAATGATTTTATTTCTATATTTGTTCGAAACCTATTTCTAACTTACATAATCGCAAATGCACGGTGTCAACTATAGATCGGGTGAGCAAGGTCGATCCCACAAAAACTAGTGAATTAGAACAATGTTAATTACCCAATTAATTTACCTAACTCTATCTAGATGACCGAATTATGAGAATTGATTTTAATTAACCTAAATCTAAAACAAATAAATGAAATCAAAAATCAAACAACCAAGTATCGAGAAAATCAAGATCAAGATCCAAACAAGGATTCTAAGGCTACGATTTCATTTTACTTCAATCAAGTTTACTAATCTAGCAAAATCAAACTCAAATCCAAATTATCTTATGTGAGCAATCACGATTATAGATTAACATCTCTCTCGAGCAACTTAACCCGTAGATTGATTATTAATGTCTGTATCTCTACCTAGCAGTTAATAACCAACTCTCAAAAGCTCCTAAGATCGTATTCTCATCCCAATTATTATCAATCTCTCGATCTAGCAATTAATTGAGTCATGTATTCTCAAATCTATAATTAGATATCTTCTCTCGATCTCAATCCCATTAATTAAAGCATGCATAAATTTGATCAGGATTCATACATGAAATAAACATGAAGAAGCATGAGTAAGATATCATGGATTTAGAGGAAAGATTAAAACTACAATTTCAACAAAATATCCATAGAACTACTCTCGTGCCCTAAGTCGACCATGAGATCCCTAGCCAATAATCATGTTCATAAAGTAAAATAAATTACAAGATGACATGATAAAAATAAGAAATAAAATCAAAGAAAACTCAGTGAATTCACGATTGGTTGCTTCTTCTTTGATCTTGAATCTTCAATTTCTTACTTCATTAGTTGCTCTGAAGATGTATTTTGTGGATATGGGTCTTCGTAAGTTGATATGGGTTCCAAAGATCCTATCAGAGTTCAAAAGTTTCTATTGGGGTTCCAAAGTTTTTTATTTCGAGTCTCAAAACCTCAATTTATACCTAGGAGGGTTAGAATTGGATTTGGAGAAGAGTTTTAGTATAAAAAGGGGTCTAAAATGGGTAAAAGATGCGTGACCGGCAGGATCCAGACAACCCGGACTGGGTCGGAAAGTTTGACGTCATTCTGGATAGGAAAACACGTGACCCTGTAAGGTCACGAGCAGCCCGGACCGGATCGAACATACTGACTTTGCTGTCACTTCAACTCATGCACTGGGACCCGACCTCACCAGGGTTCTCACTTTTGGCCTTATTTCGACCCATTTATGCTCCAAATTTAACCCTAGTTTCTTCATAGAAATTGTAGCCCTTAAAGTTGGCTATCCAATGCTATTAATTTCATTCCGATATCAATTCTCTACATCAAGTTATGTCTAAAATACTCAAACCCTATCAAGACGAAAAATTGGATGATTTTGCACAACTTCCACATTTTTGTAATTTTCTGCTCTCTTGAAAAAAATTTAGAAAAAGTGTTGAAAATGAAATTTGTTTAAATCTTCTTAACTTTCCAACAAAATAAGAATCATAGAATTTGGACTTCTAGAGTTCGATATATAATTTTTCTCCCAAAACTGTGCGTTTTCAACTTCGTATCTAGATTCCAACTTGGCTTTTCAATCGATTGAGCTCACTTTGTACTAAAATCTATCAAATTCCTCTCAAATCAAGAAAATACATGAAATCTAAAAAAGATAATAAAATCTATCTAAAATATCACGAATGCGTATTTTTTAACACAAAATGATAGGAAATTGAGCCCCAAAATGCAATAAATAACGTAAGTTATCAATATTGAAACATATAAATTGTATCACATAAAATTATTGAATAAATGTATGAGTTGTTTCATATAAAGGTATTACTTCATTTGCATAAAGGTATTACCTCATTTTCCACAAATATAACATAAAAATATTATTTATATCACATAAAAGTATTAATCATATAACATAAAATTATTACTACATTTACCTAAAGGTATTATCATAGTTTAATTAAAAATAATTTTATTATTTTACTGAAATATATTAAATGTATTAATTGTATAAATGTATCAATTGTATTATATAAAGGTATTAGTAATATTACATAAAGATTTTACCTTAGTAACTAAGCTATAATATGAAAGTAATATTAACATAACTAAAAGGTCTAATATGCATAACTAAAAGGTATGACAAGCTTCACAGAATTGATAGAAGATGATAGGATACATAAAAGCGCATGGGGGAGCGTTAATGTAACTGGAAAGGGCGTGAAAATGTGTCGGATCGAGTTGAATCCGTGCACCTGATGTATGGGAGAATTTGCGTTCATCTTTGTGCCCCAGATAATTTTTTTTAAGAGGTGTCTCACACAAATTAAAAGTGATATACAATGCCTTTATTTAATGAATATGAGCTTAATATATTAATTAAATATTTGAAAATTTCAAAAGTACATAGACATGTTCTTATAAAATAACGCAAGGTGTTACATGGAAGGTAGGTGAGGACCTTTGATGTCTAGGTGGAGTTAGATCAAAATAAAATAACATTGTCCTACAAACAAATATGAAATATGATATAATAAATTCATCATAAGTTTAAACTAACATGTATAATCTTCATTTTTGTGTTATTTATACCGACCTTATCCCATTTTTTGATAATACCCCTAATCGATATAATGATGAGTAGAGGGTACAAAAATGACCGATCATATAGGGGATTGGTTCATTATTTTTGATGGACAAATAACTTACGAATTACGGTGAATTTGATTGGCTAGTAGGGATTGGTCATCTGTTGAACTATTCCTCATTCAAGATATATCATCGCAAGAGCTGCCTGGTCGTCCCCTAGTAGATGATTGAATCGAGACCTCATGACAAGATAATCAAGAAACTATTCCTAAAATCTTAGGGACATCAATCCAATCAAAATCTTGATTAGGTATTTAGAATCCCTTAAATCTTTTGATTTTATATATTTTGTCTCAAATTCTAATACTATAAACATGAGATTTAATGTAAGATAAATGGTTATAAAAATTGTACAAAAAACTCTCAATTAAGCAATAAACTCACCTACCACTCCTGACCGACCTGTTTTAGCCGACCAAAACTCAATACACTAATCTTATCGATCAAAATCTACCGAGCTCATTTTACCTGCATATCTACCTGATCAAAACAACTATATTACACACTATGTACAAAAGTATTACATGATACGCGCATATATAAGTATTAGTTGAAACACACAAAAATATTACATAGTATTACTTGTCAAATTATAATTTCTCAAAAATATTATCTCATATATGACATAAAAGTATTACCTAATATATATAAAAAAAATTCCTTTGATTTACTGGGTTGTTGATCCTGCCACACCGACCTTTCTTACAAAATGAGATTTGTAAGACGGTCTTACCTCAAGAATTTGTCCCTCGAAAACAGTCTCCTCCTTTTTAATTTGCTCTAAGCTTTGTTTAAGATATCATAGAAAAGGCGAGTATCTTCACATTTATATAAATTGAATATATTTATAATTTATTGAGATGAAATTATAAGTAGTCAACTATAAAAAGAAATATTTTTTTAATCAAGAATTTAAAATTTTTATTTTTTAGCCAAGAAAATGTTTTTTTGGCTTATAGTATCGTTTATGAATTTTACCCCGTACCAGCCCATACCATCATATTTCACATCGTACTAGTCCGTACCACCATATTTCACTCCGTACCATTATTAATGAAACTCGTACTACCATAGTACACCCGTACCGCAATTAATGTAGTTCATACCACCATATTATACCGTCGTACCATTATTAATGTAGTTCATACTATCATAATACACACCTATGCCATCATTAATGTAGCCCATACCATCATATCACACCATAAATGTTAGAAGAGTATATTTGACAAAAATCATCTCTCTTAACTAAAAAAAACCAAATTTAATAATTTGACAAAAATGAATGTTTATAAATATAAATGGTTAAGAATGAGGGTTACCACTAATTTATTTATCCTTAATATGTTCAATCTTTCAACCCTAAAAATATTAAAAGTTTAAAATTTTTATATTATTTTATTATTTTTGCTAATTGTTTCACCTCTACATTAATGATGTGCCTAAGCATAAACTAAAAATCTATTCGTTTCATTTATTCTCCGGAAAACATTATTTTCTAAAGTATCTCTCCTAAAATATAATCAAACACAATAATATTATTCAATGCACCTTTTCTGATCAATCACATCATTTCTTTTGTTTAAAAAGTTTTCATATTGATAATAGCAAAGCCATGGCTTTTCTGAAAACAATTCGATAGCCATATTTTCATTACCTTCCTTTTTTCGCAAAAACTTATATGTGTCGGGCATCCATGTCCCCAATCAGTCCCGGCGCCTGGACCGCGCCCATACGCCCCCACACATCCACATCGCGCGCACCTGACAAGTATCATACATTTGCTCTAAAGGTATCACATATATACTCTTCAGGTATCACATAGTCTATATATAATGTATTATGTTCAGGTATCATACATTTGTTTTTCAGGTATCACACATATACTTTTCAGGTATCACATAATGTATTATGTTAAGGTATCACACATTTTCTTTTTAGGTATCATACATTTACTTTTCAAGTATTATATATATATATATATACCTTAAGGTATTACACAAGTATCTTTTAAATACCACATATATTTTTTTCGAGTATTACATATCATTAAACATGTAATTATGTAATACCTGTAGTTCATGTATGTAATACCTATAGAACAAATTTGTAATACCTCAAAATTATTTTTCATAACTTACATATCATTAAAACATGTACCTTTAGTTCATGTTTGTAATACCTATAAGACAAATCTGTAATATCTCAAAAAAAAAAACCTGAGGGAAAACGCGCACAACTGTAGAAAAAAAAAGACAAAGTCTTGGATGAGACCGTCTCACGGAATGAGATCCGTGAGATGGGTCGGGTTGGGTTGAACATAAAAATTATGTAATACTTTTATATATATGAGGTAATATTTTTATGTGTATCATGTAATACTTTTTCAAAATATCACCACGTAATACTTTTATGTGTATCATGTGATACTTTTTGAAAGTATCACATGATACACATAAAAGTATTACATTATGAAGTATCACATGATATACATAAAAGTATTACATGGTACACTTAAAAATATTACATTATGAAATATCACATGATATACATAAAAGTATTACATAGTACACATAAAAGTATTACATTATGAGAATAAAACATGATTTGGTATTTTTATGAATATCATGTAATACTTTTTGAAAATATCACTATGTAATACTTTTATATATATCATGTAATACTTTTGTATATATCATGTAATATTTTTTGAAAATATCACCATGTAATACTTTTATATATATCATATAATACTTTTTGAAAATATCACATAATAACTATAAAAGTATCATGTAATACTTTCATGTATATGAGGTAATACTTTTATGTGTATCATGTAATACTTTTAAATCAATGATGTTGACCGACCATTGACCGACGTTGACCGTTGACTTTTTGATTTTGACCTTTGATCGGGTCGGATTGACCCGTCTCACGGAATGAGATCCGTGAGACGGTCTCGCACAAAATCTACTCAAAAAAAAAATTAAAATATATGCGGGTCACCAGGTCGGGTTGGGACACGGATCCCAAGGGACACAACACCTTTTTTTCGTATCCACGAAACCACGTTCTAATCAGTAATTTTATCTTATGACTGAGGACAAGGTTGTCATTACACACCCATTGTCTGCAAAAATCTTGATATCCCAAATCTAGTTGGATATCATTCCTCTTCATCATCATTTCACAAAAAAGGTACAACCTTTTTACCAAGTTCCATCTAATCATGATTACAGATTCTTCTCATTCTAATCCTTTCTAATTATTAAATAATGACAACCCATTCATAATCATAATCATCTCATTAATTAATTTACCCCCACCACCAACAAATCTGCAGCTAAAACGGGCCCACCGATTCCTCGTCTTTATTGTGGGATCCCTACAATATTTTCTTGGTTTCTCCAGCTCTTTCTTCTTCCCAATATGAAGCGCGGTGAAGAGGGTTGGCAAGATTTCTTGTAAAGAGAGCAAAGCTTGAATATTTTCTTCGAATTTCGCTGTGAATTCTTGGAGACGATAGATCAATGTTCGTGGGATTTCCATTTTAGAGCCCCTTTTTTTCTGGTCCGTCATCAAGATCTGATTTTGTCTCCTTTCTTCAATCTTCTCGCAAAGGTGGGGATTTAATTTAAGCTAAATTTGCATTTTGATGGTGTTTGTGCTTTCAACTTTTCTTTTTTCTTGAATATGTTGCAATTTCGAAGCATGGAATTGTAGAGCCAAATTATAATAATATCGCTTTTGCTTTTTTTGTTTTTTTAAATTATATTTTTAAAAGCATTTGAAAGTGGTGTAGCTGGGAATTTGGGTTATGACATATTTCTTAGTTTGATTGAGTGTCTATTTCCTTGTTCTCTTAGCTATTCTCCTTTTCTTGTTAAATGTGGCAAAGAGCTGAATTCCTGCTTTGCTTTTCTCAAGTGTGGCATGGTTTGTTGAATGAAATTAAGTTAAGATTTATAGGGGAAACTGCAAAAGTTCATAGTTCAACTAATGATTGCTTCTTAGGCTGCTTTGACATTGCGGAAGAATTTTCCAAATTTATTGAGAAAGCTTTGGTACAGTAGAATCATGTTTATGTCTTGTTTTTCAGATTCTTTGCGGTCTTGGTAATTTATGTTACAATGGTTTCTCAAGTTCATTGATGAGGTTATAAACTCTTGTTCATTGCTGTAATTTCCATTGCTGTATTATAGCATTCTCCAATGGTTCTTTACAATGCAAGATAGTTAGCCATTTCATTAGAATGTCCCGAATTTTAGAATCCGAAAGCTTGCATATAATATTGTATCGTCTCACTCACTACTGAGGTCCAACCAACATTCTGCCTCATGAATGTTAGTTGCGGGTGATTTTTGACAGATTACGGAACTACTTATTACTAGATTCTAATGTTACGGATTTGTTATGAAGAAGTATCTTTAAAATTTTTGTAATACCAAGTACATGTTAGTTGGGTGACCTTTCTGAAAGTGATAGAGCATTTTAATTGATCACTTTTGTCAGTGAAAAAAATAGACTGCCATAAAGGGAAGTTTGTTGGATTTTTTTCTGCCTCATGTACATGATAGGATCTACTCTGTACAAATTCCGTACACTAATAATCATGTCAAATAATTGTGGAGTTCTATTTTATGTTAGCACGAACTTCACCTGCTGGAGGTCTGTTTTATCTAGAAGGATTTGGTTTACTTTGAAGGGTCTCGTGATCGTGGACTACATGATAGAGCAACTTAAACTGCTGCTAAATGCAACCTTTTCAAGTTTTGGTTTTTGTGATTACGTGATGGCTTAGTGGTCAGTCCATTTTTTTGTTTTGCAGAACCCTGTTATTTTTCCGTATCTACCACAAACGACAACTAAGCCTTTGTCCCATTATGAGAGTTCGTAAATGATATCAATCATATCTCATCATCTTGCTAGGTTGAGACACATATTTTAATTTATATTTAATTATAACATCTTTTTTAGTATATTATTTCCAAGTTGAGTCTGCAATCTTGAATCCTTTGTTCTGCAAGTACACTTGCGAAGTGCATTGTTCATCATTGTGTTTCTGTCGTTTCTCTATTATTTGACCTGACATTCAACTGAAGCAATACAGTTGGATTTATCTAGGATTATCTAACCTTTCGAAAAAAAGAATGAATGAATAAGTGAATTTATATGTTTTGAGCTTGAGAAACTATTGTAACTCATGATGGATTCTTAATTCATCCCTTTCTACTTCTCCATTTAGTTTGACTAGTTATTTTCGGACCTCATCCAAGCAGGTCAATGGACTTAACACCATTAAGATGCGTTATCAACAGTATTTCTCGGTTCATCCATCTGGTAAAATGTCGTGTATCAAATATGATGCCAGCTGAGAACGACTACCGAAATTTAGTTTCTTGGTTGAAGTGTTTGAAACCAGTACTTGATGACGTTACTGATCACAAAGAAACTGAGGACAAAGCTTTGTTTAAAGAATGTGAAGAGTTGGACATAGCTGTGAACGAGGCCAGAGAATTCCTTGAGAAATGGTCTCCAAGAACGAGCAAGATACTTTGTGTGAGTAACTTCTGATTGCCTATCTCCCTGTTCTTCCTCTTTCTTGACATAAAAATGACGCATTGATAAGAAAACCATAATCACTCTCAATCTACATACATCTATAATATAATAAAAAATTTAAATATGTTCAAGGTTCTAATAGTTTTGTGTGCTCATAAATCCTTCTCCTTTTTGGTACTCAAACGGTTCATATTTTCAGGTCCTGGAAAGTAAGCCATTGATCTTGAAAATCCAGACATCCGCAGTCAATCTATCTTGCACTCTGTGCAGATTACTCGAATCATCACCAACATCTTCAACTCTATCTAAAGCTCAGGTAAGGATACAGTTATAACAGAAGTATTTGGTTTCGATATTTATTTTTTCTTTTTTCTACGTTGAGCATGTGTATTTCCATCTTTGTGAATGTGTAACAATAACAAAAGTATCTAATATAATATTCTATTCAGTTCTGTGTGAAAGAGTCTCAGAATCTGAAGCTAGGGCAGCTATCAGAACAGATAGAAGAGATTCTTCAACGCCAAAAAGAAGGGAATAGTCCTGCCGCTGAACATCTCGTCACGATCATCGAGTCCTTAAAACTGAGATCAAGTCATGAAATCTTGAATGAGCATATTGCCCTTGAGAAGGAGAAAAAGAAAGCTGCGGATAGTAACATAAAAGGGGATTACGACCAAATTTGCCAAATTATGGATCTTATGTCTCACATTCATGATTGTGTGGCCAATCTTGAGAAGTTTAAAGTCCTTAATGGTATCCCGATTCCTTCATATTTCCGTTGTCCGTTATCTTTGGAAATGATGGTGGAACCCGTAATCGTTTCTTCTGGCCAAACATACGAGCGGACCGCCATCCAGAAATGGTTGGATCATGGACTAGACAGATGCCCCAAAACTGGTCAAAAGCTTTCACACAGGAATCTTATTCCCAATTACACAGTCAAAGCTCTCATAACAAGTTGGTGCAACGAAAACAAAGTAGAACTCTCCAATAACCCCGAAAATCCAGATACAGACAAAGTTCATCTTCATTCTCCACACGTCAGTTGTGAAGATGATCAACAATTTTCTCTACAAAATGGTAATTCTGCTTCGGGATCCTCGGTTGAAGTCGAACATCGTTTTGAGACTCAGAAAGTCATTGAGGAAGGTTATAACATCTCCAAAGATCAGTCTTCCCCGGAGCATTCATATTCATATGTACATAGCAGGAGTGAATCGGAATCAAGTGCCGTATCCAGCATTGATTATGTTCGGACTCCAGAAACAGAAATATCCAGATTATCAAGACAGCATAACAGCTCCAAAATGACGACTGAAATGGTTGTGAATGGATACAACGATCCATCAAAAACCCTTTCTTTTTCATCTGAGACGAGTTATGATGAGTTGACATCTACCTCCCATGTAGAAAAACTCATCGACGGCTTGAAGAGCAGTTCGACTGGAGTACAAACTGCAGCTGCTAGGGAGCTACGGTTTCTTGCAAAGTACAATCAGGACAACCGCAACATTATCGGTGAATGTGGGGCAATAACCCCATTAATCAAACTTTTGCACTCAAATAACGAGCTGACCCAAGAACACGCCGTCACTGCACTTCTAAATTTATCGATCAACGAGAACGTGAAGGCCAGGATTGCAGAAGAAGGTGCTCTAGAGCCGCTAATTCACGTTTTGAGAACCGGAAATGATGGAGCGAAAGAGAATGCCGCGGCTGCTCTTTTTAGCATCTCACTATTGGATGAGTACAGGATAAAGATTGGTCGATCTGGTGCAATCAAGCCATTGGTCGATCTTTTAGAATCGGGTACTATCAGAGGAAAGAAAGATGCCATGACCGCCTTATTCAACCTGTCGATATTTCATGAAAATAAGGCTCGTATAGTTCAAGCAGGAGCAGTGAAGTGTTTGGTGAAATTGATGGAACCGGGAACGGAGATGGTTGATAAAGCCGTAGCTCTTGTTGCGAATTTGTCGACTATTTCAGAAGGATGCACGGCTATTGCTCGAGAAGGGGGGATACCATTACTTGTTGAGATTGTTGAAATGGGATCTCAGAGAGGAAAGGAAAACGCTGCTTCTATACTGTTGCAACTGTGTGTTACAAGTACCAAATATTGTCGGCACGTCTTGCAAGAAGGAGCTGTTCCACCCCTTGTCACATTGTCCCAATCTGGTACTGCTAGAGCTAAAGAAAAGGTATGTAATACAACTCATAACATGAATCATATAGATATATGACACGATACAACATGTAACACGACACGAAAACATGAATCTTATACTTATTTTCATGTTTGAAATTAAGGGTTAAATGCATTTCACCATCTGAATGATGCAATTTTTGTACAAACATTTTTATTGCAAATTACCATCTGAACTTTACAATTTGTTGCATTTTGCCAACTCGAGCAAATCATAGACATTGATTGCTAGGTGCATGTATGGCTATGATTTGTTAGAGTTGGTAAATCGCATAGTTAAGATGGTATATTGCAATTTACTCCTAATTAAATAAAAATGAGTGACAAAGATAACTATAGCACAACACGAACACAACAGAATACACAAATTGCCACCCTGTTCTGCTGTTGTAAGTTACGACTTCAATGTTGATAATCTTGACATATGTAGCTTAAATGAAATAACTATATATTTATTCTTTCCGGGCTTGTTTGTTTATTTGAACCAGGCTCAACAGCTTCTTAGCCACTTCCGTAATCAGCGCGAGAGTGCTTTGGCAAGGGGGAGATCATGAAATGGAAAAAATGCCGTATTCCACACTCTCTTTACCTCAGATGTGGCTATTCTAGGTAAATTTGCAAAGTTTTTTTGAAAACATAGTTCTCGTTAATATTGTAAAATGCATATAGAACCAGACCATTTTTTTCGTAGCTCCACAATTTGGTTGTTGCTTCCCTCGAGGTTTTGATGTTAGTTTTCCTTTGTTCTTGATGGCATTATTGCAACCGGTTTGTACAATAGTTTGTACATATGCATAAACACTACTCGTAAGGCATTTTTGTTAAACTCCATGTGAGGGCCTAGATTGTGTACCTTAGGGTACATAATCGTGAGGTTTTCTATTGCTCCTTACACGTGTTGTACATCATCGGAATATTAGCCGGTGAAAACACTGCTGCCTGGCTTCTTCATTTGATCATGACAAAAATCTTGGATTGTTGTCATTATGTCTATCATTTTCCTGCTTTTCAATTTCACATATAAGTCAGTTTATTTAGTATTCCTTAGCTGGCCAAATGTGATTTAAGTTCATTAAATTACATTTTGGAAGTTTCATTTTTTTTTTTCCAGAGAATTAGAACTTTATTATGTTAATTTCGTGGTCGTGATTCATAATAATACACGGTTTTTTTGGGAGCTGTCTTTGTTGAGATTTCTTTTGTAAATAACTGCAGCTTCAGTTTTGTGTAATAGGTCTTGCCAGACATAACTAAATATTACAATTTGTCATTCCAACTATACGTGATTTGATACTATTTTATAGAAGGGCCAAGTATGACTGTTTTTCAATTTATAATCAAGACTTTCTTTTTTAATCCAATCACAACTTGAAGTTTAAAAGTTTTTGAAGTGCAATCTAAATTCTTTTTTCTGCAATTTTTTCGGTGAAATGTACATCACGTGTGACTTTCAAAAGGATAAAAACAACTTGATGTATAATCGTTGGTCAATTTGCAACCTGAAGTGCGATTATTATTTTCTTCAATTTGAAATGACAAATTTATCATTTTGAAAATTACATGTGTATTTTGCTGGAAAAGTTGTCGGAAAAAAAAGTTTAAATTGCACTTTGAAAAACTTCTAAATTTTGGGTTGTAAATGGATAATAAAAAGTTCACAATAACTCATATGAGACGGTCTCACGGATAGTTGTCGTGAGACAGATTCCCAACACCACAAACATATGAATTGTAGGGTTTGGTATATGAGTAATTGAGTTATGGGTTGACTCGTCTCACGCAATATAATAAAAGTTTTTGAGACGGTCTCACAAGAGACTCACTTAAAAAAAGTTCAGGTTGTAAATTGAAAAACGATTATTTTTAGGTTGATTTTTACAACTCCTTATATAAACTTTGAATCATTTTACTTTGCTGGATGAATTTTAAATTTATCGTATGACAAACTTTTGTTGTTGATGCGTGTATAGTTAGGATTTGTCCAATACGATAAATACATTAAATTTAAAATTCATACAACAAAGAGGAGCACTCTTGTACCCCTGGGGCACGACTCTTAGGATCCGTGCCCCCGACCTGTCCTGCCCCGACCCGAGCTGAATATGAGTCGGTACATATAGTTTTTTTTTCTTTACTTTTCCTTAGCACAAATCAAACCCCTCAGCATGTTCTTCCTCAGCACTTTTCTTCCTCTGCAATTCCTTCCGCCATCGCACCACCGTCGTCCCTGTTGGCTTCATTGACAAATTTGTCAACGAAGCCCTCATTTCCTCTGCCACCGTCGTTGCACAGCACCACCATCGTACCCAATTCTCCTCACAGTTCCTCAATCTATAATAAATTTTTGGTTCTTTTCATCATAAAACCTAGGATTACTTTTGTCTTGCAATCAAAACACTCTATCAAACAATGTTAGAAGATTTGAACAATGAACAATCAAATACAATTATGGTATTGTCAAGTGAAGAAGATGAAGAAAATTATGCAACATCTGTTTTTCTTAATCAAGTTATTCAGATAGTAAATGAAGGTAATTAACATTAATTTGTTTCAATTCACTCTGTTTGTTGACTTTCCAATGCATGTTTGTTTCTGATTTTATTGTTTCAATTCAATTAACTACATTGCTCACTGTTATACAAAAATTATATTTTAGGTATTAGTAATATATTCTATAGATATTATATATGTTCCCTATATGGTATTACAGAAATTTATGCTTCATTGATATGTAATTTTTGGAAAATATTTCTGAGGTATTACAAAATTATTCTGTAAATGAACTACAAGTATTATATATATGAACTAATGGTATTAGATATAAACTCCGCAGTATTACAAAATTATATACTTGAACTCCATCTACTAATTATATGTTCTATAAGCATTACAAAATTACAAAATTGTTAGTCATATGTATTGAAATTACTAGTTAGACAATAATGTTTTTAAACTTACACATCATTTTCAGAACTGGCGGTATTAAATATAGACTACACAGAATGACAAATATTAAACATTTGTTCTATAGGTATTAGAAAACTTATCTACAGGTATTTTATGTATGAACTAATGGTATTAGATATAGACTCCACATGTATTACATAATTACATACTTGAACTGCATGTATATAATACCTTTATGCTATTATAAAAATACTTCATATCTACTAGTTATATGTTCTAAAAGTATTACAAAATTAAAGGTTTGAGTATATGAAATTAGAATTGTGGTATTATATATTTATTCTATAGGTATTATAAAATTGCTCTAATGGTATTACAATACTTCCCTTTCAGATTTCATGCCTGAGGAAATTGATCTACTTGGATTAACAACAAATACGATTATTGAAGGTAATACACTCTGATTTTTTCTGTTTATTCTTTTAAGTATTATGAAAATCCTTTAACATATTCATTTTTTGATTATTCAATTTAATTCAGAACTTGAGTTTTGAGTTGTTATAGTACCTTTGAAAATATTTTTCAATTAATGTATTTATTCTATAGGTATTACATATCTGTTCTAAATGTATTATAATATTATTTCTGTCACGCCCCGTTTTCTTTCATAAAATTATCAGGGTTTTCACACAAGCGTGAAGAAAGAATAGGTGTAAGCAGAAAGAAGGAGTAAGAGACGATAGAAGAATGAGGTAAGAGACAATGTGAATCATTCACATATCAACAATCGGTCTCAATACCGACAATACATCATAACTTAGCAGCGGAAATTATCATCAGGATCTCACATTCAACACTTATACAAAATTATTACAAAAACGTGAATTTAATAAAACATTGTTTGGAAATGTTTATGGATCATCATCCTAAATATACAAGCCTAAACTTAGCACCTCCTCCCTCCATCTAGGGTTCATCATGCTCATCATCTCCTGTAACATGAATTACAGAATAGGGGATAAGTGTGGAATACACTCGTGGGGATAAAGTCCGTCTCTTATAACATACGACAGATATAGATTACCGGAAAATAACCTTCAGTCACGTTGTCACAACATATAAAATGCAAATCAGATATTAGAAATGGCAAGGGATGAATAGGTGCGGGTATTTCCCGTCTTACCCTATAAGCGGTCTCAATACCGCCGGTGCATTTCAAGGACCACCAAACCTCTTAGAGTAGTAGAAGGGGGGTTTGCCAGTTTTTTACGGTCCATATGACCCTCCGAACATGCAATGTGAACCGAAGTCTTTTCACAGTAATATTATGACACAACAATTATAAGCATAGCATTTAGTATTCCTCAATCATGCATTTAATAGGGAAAACAGTAAACAGATAAAGAGATAAAAATTACCCCCACCTTGTTCGGTGGTTTCCGCGTGAGTCGCAAGTACCAAAAGTCACGTATCTCAATGCTCAACTCAACAAGTAGCCTACACAATTATGGTGTTTCTTAGATCCTTAACACTGCATAATTAAAGCTGTAAAAGATTCCGACAGAGAAATGATCGTTAAATATGCGATGGATCGAGAGATCTAAAGATTGGAGTTGAAAAAATGAGGATGGAAGTTCAGTCCATATGGCTGAGATGATAGAGGATGAAATTTGGGTCATGACGGAAAAAGAATGAGCTCAATCGGAGTTAAAACGAGCTCAAAAGGAGCATTTTAAGTTTAGGGGTATTTTGGTAATTTTGGTTAAAAGGTTGACTTTGACCGGGCCCACGACCCTCGGTCAACGACATCTCATCGGCGATGACTTAATGATGACGTACGGTGGAAAAAATGGGATTCAGATTGAAAACACGGCGTCGCGTGCGCACCCGTCACCCGATGGGGCGCGCACGCGTTCCTCGGCAACTGCCGAGTTTTCTCGACAGCCTCAACACACATCTCGACAGCTGTCGAGTTTTCTTGGCAGCGGGTATCGGCACTTCTCGGCAGCTCGGCAGACACTCCTCGGTAGCTGCCGAGTTTTCTCGGCAGATCGGCGCCCGTCTTGGCAGCTGCTGAGTTTTCTCAGCAGCCTCGGCCAGCTCGTGCCCAGGCCTCCCGGCGACTGCCCTGCTCGCCTAGCTCACTTCCCGGCGCCACCAACTGCGGCGGCGCTGCCCTGCGCCGCCGCCACCCCCATCCACCGGAGAGCCTATACCACCGGCTACCTCCTCTAGCCATCCCTCACCGGATTCCGGCATGAACAGTGCCGGAAAAACCGCCGCAAACTCCATTCGACACCACGCATGCCAAAAACAAACCTACACCTCCCAGCTCCGGCCGGCGACTTCCAATCGTCGGCGACCCTTCCTCAGCCAACCCAAGCCCCCAACAACAAACATATACACCCACGCATATAAACACACACCAACTGCCTTGGCCGGCGACCACCTGCCGCCGGCCACCACCCCCAGGTCCTCGCCGGTGCATCACCAGCGCCGACCACTAGTTACCACACGACGGCGCCATCCGGCGCCGCCCACAACAGTAACAACAACACACACTCATATACACACACATGCACGTATATATATATATATATATATATATATATATATATATATATATATATATATATATATACACCTAGCTTGTTCAGCCACGGCGGCGCCGGCCCTCCAGCAACACCCCGTCACCACCAGGAGGACCTCCGGCAGCAGCTCCGGCGAGAAGGAGGGAGAAAACAGAAGGAGAGAGAAAAGGTGGCCAAAGCTAGGGTTTAGGGTTTGAAGCTCATTTTTCGCCATTTTCTGGTGAACGAGAAATCGGAATTGAATTCCAAGATCTATCCTAGATTCGTCTCGTCGAGACCTACGTCGTGTGCGAAAATCGGCCGAAACCGACAACATTGAAATTTTCCAGCCACCACCAGCGGCGGTGCGCCGAAGACAGAAAATCGGGAAGAGAGAGAGAAGAGAGAGAGACTTACAAGTTTTCATCGCTTTCGGCTCGTTCGGAAAAACAGTGATTTTCGAATCGAAAACACCCCTATTTATAGAATTTTCGAAAACACTATTCACGAGAAATATCTTGGTTACTGTTCATCGATTGAAAATTCCATGTTACTATTCACCGTAAAAATCTCCATTAATATTCATCATAAATATCTTTCGATTTTCTTTTCCAAAACTTCATGTTTTGCCCTTTTTGTCGTCATTTGAGCTACGGGTCTCCGATTGACCCCTAGTTCATTTCTATCTTCTCATTTTTCCATTACGCATCTAATGGTGTAAAAATATCCTATGTTCCAGGTCTAAGAAAATTATCCGTCTAAAACATGCTTTAAACACGTATCTGAAACGCACGTAATTAATATAAACAGTCAAAATAAACGCACATAATTATTAAGTCATGCGTTTAAATATTTAATTAATGAATTATGCTTCGTTTTGGTCCGGGGTGCTACAATTTCAGTATATGATATGCCTGACACAGATGATGTAAATGGCTCTTTAATTGGACTAACTAGACATACAATTGATGAGATGTATGAACTTTATCGAAAACATGCTCGTGCATTGGGATTTTCTGTTTGCAAATCGACTACAAGATACTCTTCAGATGATAAACATATAGAGGTAGGCAAGAAGTTTGTATGCTTTTGTCAAGGACTAAAGAAGCAGGGGACTGGTTCTATAAAAAACAGAAAGAAATGTCTAATCACAAGAACAAACTATATTGCTTTGATGAGAGTGAGGATGAATGATGAAGGCTTGTTCACAGTTGTAGAGCATGTAGTGTTACATAATCATCCATTAACAAGAGCAGATCTTAATCATCTTCATCGTTCAGAAAGAAAGATTGACGAGGTAAAAAGCAATGCAATCGAGCACATGGTGTCTTCAGGATTATCTACAACAAATTCTTATAGATACATGGTAAACAATGCTGGTGGTGAGGAAATATTTGGGCATACGAGGATGGATCATATGAACTTTGTTAATCGAATAAAGATGAAAGTAATAGAATCTGGAGACACACAAACTGTGATTGACATGATACAAGAAGAACAAGCAAACGAAGAAGACTTTTTCTATAGAGTTCAGTTGGATGACGAAGGGAGACTGAGTAATATTTTTTGGAGGGACTCTATGATGAAAGAAGATTATCAAATCTATGGAGATGTCATGGTGTTTGATACAACCTCATTTGTTCTCCTTTTGTTGGTATTAACAACCATCGAAGAAATGTCATGTTTGGTTGTGCATTTTTGGCCGATGAAAAAATAGAAACATTTGAGTGACTTTTCGAGTTATTTAAGAAGTCAATGACATGGAAATGTCCTGTAACTATTTTCACAGACCAAGATCAAGCTATTGCAAATGCAATACAAAAGGTATTCTCTGTTCATGCTTATAGAAATACTTTTACTGCTAATTACTGCTACATTTACATACTATATAGAATACCTGAAATGTGAATGAAAACCCCAAGACCAAGGTACATTTATAAGTTCAATTAGAAAGTTCTAAAACTTTATTCTAGTGCCACTAAGTTAACTTCCATTCTACTACTTCTCTTACTCATGCAAGATCAAGTTATTGCAAATGCAATACAAAATGTAGTTTCTATTCATGCATACTAGTTAATGATATCTTTACATACTATATAAAACACCTGTGTTGGGTTTTCAGTGTTTAGATTTTGATTAAACAAACCAAGAATGTAATAGGAAGTTTGATTACCCCATTTTTCACAATGTTTAAGTGAAAAACATAGACTAGGATTGAGTCTAGTTATGGAAGCTGAAAGATCACATGCATACAATGCTGCATCGAAGATTTCAGAATGAAGCTGCTGCAAGAAAACAGATACAACAACACTGCAAGAAGACAGTTACAACATTGCAGCAAAGTAAGTAAGAACGACATGCAACATCGCTGCAAGAAAAGTTACAGGAATAGTGCAAGAAAAGATACATCAGTACTGTACGAAGATACTACAAGAAGGTCTAAGTTACAACAACACTGTAAAAGTACAAACAGCTGCAAGCAGACCTGGGATACAACGTGAAGCTTACTACTCAAACTGTCAACAATGCCAATGACAAACATAATAAGTATCCTGCAATCCGAGGAAGGGTAAATGCAGTACGAGGAACGAAGATCCAAGCAAGAATAAATAGAGTCGTTCCAGAGAAGATCAAAGTTGCAGACACGGAGCCAATGCCAAGACGCCACGTGGACTGACGCGCTTGCAGAAAGCTGCGAGCCGCAACCACCGCATTAAATGCTCCAGAAAGAAAAGTCAAGACGCATTAAATGCAAGCCATGTATTTGATCAAGTACACTTAAATTCAAAATGGGAGATATCTCCTTCAACGGATATCTTCTCTACAAGTATAAATAGAGGATGAGCAACCCTGAAGCTGACAACTGGACTGGAAACATTTGCACAAAAACTCTCAAGCATTCAAGTTATACTCTTTCAAGTCTACTCTCAGTTTCAGTCACTCAACCTCTGTGAAGTGAAGCAAGTTCAAAGTTGAAAGATCATTTGAAGGATTCAGAAGCTCACTTCACCGCACCAGTTGAAGAACAAATCTATATACTTTTTAACCTTGTTGCTGTGTGCTTAGTGTTTTAGGTGTCGGACAGTTGATAGGAGAGATCCTTGCTGTTTGTATAGTTGTCTAAGATATAGACAGCTTCCCTGTGTGGGAGTTTGAAACCCTGTGTGGGTTTGCCTTTAGAGTTTGCAGTTGTTGTGTGTACGCTGGACTCTAGTAGGTGTTTAGCTTTGTAAGTTGATAGATTGTTAGGAGTGTCTTGTAAATCAATCGTGCTTAACAAAGTTCCTGCTCGAGGTAGCAGTAGAGTGGACGTAGAAGAATTACACCACCTTTGAACCACTATAAGCCATAAATGTTTTATTGATTTCTTATCTGTGCTTTATCTTTTTATCTATCTCTGTCATACAACATAAAATGTTTTGAAAATGATTATATTTGAGAAAACCAGCCTTGTGTCTTAAAACTTTTTTTTTCCCTGTGTATAAAACTCTAAGTTACAGTGTGTAGCACTGTTTTCTAGTGTTGTAAGCAGTAACTGATTGGCGCTGCAAGTTCAAGTAACTTGCAGAATAATGTATTTTTATTTGTTTTCAAAAATCAACCAAGGTTCATTCACCCCTCTCTGAACCTCGGACACCACTTGGGACTAACAACCTGAAATGTGAATGACTGATACCTTAAACATCACAATATAGGTCTTCCCTCAAACAAGACATCGATTTTGTCTGTGGCATCTGCAACAAAATGCAATAAGTAGATTTGTAGAGCTCAAGTCAGATAGGGCATTTAAGGCAACATTCAATAAGTATTTATTAGGTTGTGTTATTGAGAATGACTTTGAAATCTGTTGGAAAACGATGATAACACAATATGATTTGGAGAACCATTCGTGGTTTAGAAGACTCTATGACTTGCAAGAGAAATGGTGCACAACACTAAATAAGAACTTCTTCTCAGCTGGAATGCTATCATCTCAAAGAAGTGAAAGTACAAACTCTGCCATTGGGTTCAATGTGAAAAAAACAACAAGCTTGAAATATTTTTACAGAATTTTCAAGGAGACAATGAAAACTTGGAGACTAAAGGAGTAATATGATGAATTTCAAGCATCAAGATCAAATCCTGAATCCACATTACCAATGACGAGTATGTTAAAACATGCTTCAAATGTCTACACATTGCCTATTGTCAGAGATTTTGAAGATGAATTCATAAAATGCATTTCAAGTACTTCAACAGTTTTAATGTTTGAGAATAGCACAATGGTTTATCATGTTTCATCACATGATGATAAAGGTCCTATGCATTGAGTCATATTTGATTGTGAGATGAAGCTGATAACATGTACTTGCAAGAAATTCGAGGTATGCTATCATTGTCTGAGAGTACTACATGTTAACTCTGCACAAAGTATACCAGATACTTATGTACAAAAGAGATGGACAAAACTTGCTAAATCAGATGTTTGGGATAGATGTAGGCTATCAGTTGGATTGAACTTTGAGGCACGAGGTTTGAAACACGAGACTTTGGAACTCGCTACTCACGTGGTAACCACCGAACGAGGTGGGGATAACTTCTAAACTTTATACCTTTACCGTTTTCCATATTCGATCGCTATGAAATTGATATTCTATTGATTATTATTAGTTATAAACGTATATGATTGGACTTGATGATTTTGCTATGATAATACTAAGTGTTGTGATTATAATTGTTGTGCCATATAACTGTGAAAGTATCGAGGTCCACTCTGTTCGTCCCTTGCTATTTTCTACTACTCTGTTGAGGTTTGGTGGTTCTCTTGAAATGCACCAACGGTAGTGAGACCGTTATATAGGATAAGACGGGGGAATCCCGCACTTATTCGTCCCTTGCCATTTCTAATAGTTGTCTTTATGACCGATAATCGTCTGCGTGACCGATAATTGTCTGCGTGACCGATAAACTGTTGAACTCTATATACTGTGTTTATCTTATGATGGTGTGATAGTGTTGGGCTTAGTGTCCATTGAGCTGAGTGTCCAATTGAGCTTAGTGTCCATTTGGGAGTCTTGGGTTGTGTGATCGTTATGGATCAAATTATGTGGCGCGGGTCGGGGGCACGGATCCTAGGATCCGTGCCCTTGGGACATACAAATATTTGTGTTATGCAAACAGGAAATGTTTTGTTTTTTTATTTTATTTTTATTTTTTTACCAATATATATTCTTCTATAATGTCAAATTAAGTAAATTAAGTATTGTGCAGATAGGAATTGTTTTGTTTTTTCTTTTTTACCAATATAGATTAGGATACAAACTCATTTACGGGTTTGGATTCAAACAAAAGCAGATCCAGTCAAATTTAGATAAGGCCTCTTTAGCCTTGTTACCGATACTCCATCACAAGGAATGGTTCAATTATTTTAAAATTCTGCTTTAGTTTTTCTTGGTAAATTGATTTTATTTATTTATGGGCTTTTATCAATTGTTTTCTCCCATTTAAATTAGCAATGTGGCCTCATCAATATTATTAAATGGTAAGTGTGTAAACAATACCATGGAGATGTACACAAACCATTAATCTAAAACAGCTTTACCTAATTAAATGAACAGTATTGATACAATATTGATATGTAGTTGTTTAACTGTATAAATATAAAGTTGTTAAATATCCCCAACATATATATCAGTCATACCACACCATGCAGCTTTTAAAGGCTTAATCTTGTTACAAACAACCAATTTTTCTTTTTTCTTCTTAAAATTGATATCTAGTACGAGAAAAATAATATTTTGGTTAAATTACAGAAGAGAATTTTTGAATCTGAAAGTTTTTTTTAATCAATTTACATATAATAAAGATGTTTTCAACCCAAAAATATAAAGAAATAATTTATTTCTTAGGCACTATTTATGTTTTGAACAAAAATACCTTTTAATTGACTTTAAAAAAATACAAGCAAACATCTTCTTTAGCATTTTCTAGAGTTAATTATTTTGGTTTTTTAGATGAAAAATGGGTGAAACAACATATTTTCATGGGTAAAAAAATGTGTTTTCTTATGTGAAATTGATAAGTAAAAAATATTTCTGATCCCTAAGAATTGCTTCTCAAATAATACATAATATATTGCACAAAAAATTATATGAGACTATCTTACATGTATAATTTTATGAGACGGATCCACAACTAATTACTCGTCTTTACAAGTTAATCTTTATTTTAATTGTGGATTGATCCGTTCATAAATTAGATCCATAAAATAGTTTCACACTATATATATATGAAATGTGGTACAAACATCACCGGATATATACATATATCTATTATACATAGCTTTTTGAATATTAATGAATTAGGATATATAGGAAAGCTAGAAATGAAATAGCAACCTAGACTGGAGTATTGTTTCCCAAATATTAACACAAAAAATATTTGTTAGATAACTCAAGTAAAATGTATAATTAATTATTTCCATTATATAGACCATGCGGCGTACTCAACATAAAGCCAATCACGTTATGGTTTAGTACGTACTTATAAAGTATAACATTTTATTTTATTTAAGAAGGTACCACATAATCTTGTAGATATGAATTATTATTTATACCCATTATAGTTATATATGCACTATTTAATCATTCAATATTTATTATAATTAATTAGTCAGTAGTCTAGGTCCTTTAATTAAGGAAATCATAAATTAATATTAAAAAGATGGGTTTGTCCTATGTTATAGGAGCAAACAAGGTATCATGGTTTGGTACCTTAAAATAGGGACAGCCCGTCCACGATTCTCTGTTCATAAAGTTCAGACAACTAAACTGCCTAATTTTGAGATTTTTAATAGCCAAAAACTAATTAAAGAGAAAAATTAAACTAACTAATTATTTTCAAAAATCGTGTTGGCAGGTATTTTTTAGACGAAATATATATCGATATATTATTGGTTCGGATCGGGTATTTGAAAATTGCATATCAATTTTTAGAATAATTTAACTTATAAATTAAAGTTCAATATGTTTAATAGATGAATAGATATTCATTACAATTAAAAAAAAAAAAAAATTGTGTCGACAAAGAATTGACAAAAGTGATCATGTCATGAAAACATTAATTATTAGTGTCGATATTTGATCACACTAAGTAATAAGTTAATGTGAGAGTCTCAATGCAAATGACATACTCCTTTGCATTGGCATGTGAATGCAAAAATCTTGTTTGCGTCGACAATTATTGAAGTTAAAATTAAAGTGTTTTTAATTATAATTTCTTTTTTTTGCAGTGACATGAATATATAAATGACAATTTGGACATGACAAGTTTGTCACACCATTCATGATGACGTAAGATAACTTTTTTTTTGTTTTTTAATGACGTGTTGATGTAAAAGGGTCTTACTAAATGAAAAATATTTAATTTTATATTTCTTAGTGATAGATATTATTAAGTAATTTAAATAGACTTGTTTAAACTTTCAAAAAAACATTATTGGCTTAAAGAATACACAATCTGTAAGTCGCTTTCGATAAGAAAAGATAGCATGAACAGTGGTAAAGACATGAGTATTTGAAAGTTTGCATGTAATATCCAATCAAACATCGATGCATGATCTATCTTGTCGCATACATTTGTGTGTGAGATTCATGCACAGAATACTCTCTGTGGAACGCTAGACACCAACACTATTGTCATTAATTTATGTATTTCTCCTATAATATAATGATAATGATAATTGATAGAAATAGTTATATAATATAACAAAAAGTTCAAAACAATCAATTCATAATAAAAATATTTTTTTAGTAAATAAGTTTTAAAAATGGTTATTTAACCAGGCGGGGCCCATTTCTGTGTATATGTGTGAAGTGTGGTTTCGTGTTGTGTGTGTTTGTGTGGTTCGTGCATCGTGTATTGAATCATGTGTCTTTGTGTGGTTTCTGCATCGTGTATTGAATCATGTGTGTTTGTGTGGTTTCTGCCATACGATGTACGCGTGAGCGTAGTGACTTATTTCATTAAGATATTTTAGTAAATCTAACTACATATTTAATGTTTTTCTATTTTGATTACTTGATATTTTTTTCTTATTTTATTTGACTATTTTGTTAAGTACGCTTAATATATATGCGCATAAATTTATATTTTATAAGATCGGATATCTTTAATTCTTTGAAGTATTTTTAGGTGACTCAAGCCTTTGGTCGATTAAACTGTTGCTACTTAATGACCTATATATTATATCACTACAACAAAAATAATTATTTGCGTCTACAAAAGTTGTCGTTTAATTTTTATTTTTTGTAACAATGTATTGTCGCAAAAATTGATAATATAAATTTATAATATTATTTTTCTCCAATCATCAATAATAATCATCCTTAACGACTTCGTCATCCACCAATTCATCTCAAGGACTATATTTGTAATAATATTTCATCCTCAACTGATTTTCCCCTGGTAAATTATTTTTCTTTGTCTCATCTAAGTCCTTCTCATTCTGCATTTCTAACTAATATCATTGACAATCAAGAACCACGATCTTATTCTCAAGCCATTAAATCTGATGAATGGCATGATGCCATGGTTAAAGAAATTAAGGCCCTTGAATCAAATAACACTTGGTCTTTATGCTTACTTCCAAAAGGAAAATCACCTATTGGTTGTAAGTGGGTTTATAAAATAAAATATCGATCTAATGGTTCTGTCAAGAGATATAAAACCCGTTTAGTTGCCAAAGGTTATAATCAAATTGAAGGAATCGATTATCATAACACCTTCGCGCTTATGGCCAAACTGGTTATTGTTTGTCTTCTTCTTTCCATTGCTGCCATTAAGAATTGGTCGTTACATCAACTTGATGTCAACAATGCGTTTCTCCAAGGAGATCTCCATGAAGAGGTTTATATGAAACTCCCTCCCGGCTTCTCCCATAAAGGGGAGAATTATGTGTGCAGATTACATAAATCTACCTATGGCCTTAAGTAAGCTTCTCATCAGTGGTTCTCCAAATTCTCAACCACACTCCTTAGTCGAGGTTTTCGTCAATCTGTTTCTAACTATAGTCTTTTTACATATATTCATGGTTAGACTTCTATTTATGTCCTTGTCTATGTTGACGATATTATAATCACTGGAAATAATAATGATGTCATCTCTAACATCAAACAATTTCTGGCTCAATCTTTTTCCATAAAAGATCTTGGCAATCTTCGATATTTTTTAGGTATTGAAGTATCTCGCTTCAATAAAGGAATTTTTCTATGTCAACAAAAATATACTCTTGATATCTTATCTGACTCCGGCATGACCGGTTCTCGACCATCTGATTTTCCAATGGAGCCGTACCTTCATTTACGCCCAACAGATGGCACTCCGCTTCCCGATCTGACAACCTATCGTCACCTCATAGGACACCTTTTATATTTCACTGTCACATGTCCTGACATTCAATATATTGTAAACACATTAAATCAATTCATGCAACATCCTTATTCTTCTCATCTTGATGCTGCCAACAAGGTTCTTCGCTATCTTAAAGGTACCGTAGGTAAAGGTCTATTCCTTTCTGCATCTAGTTCACTTTAATCGAATATGCTGATTCTGATTGGGCTGGTTGTCCTACAACTCGTCGATCAACCACTGGATATTTCACCACGTTAGGTTCTAGTCTTGTTTCTTGAAAAATCAAGAAACACCCAACTGTTTCTTGTTCTTCTACAGAAGCAGAATATCGATCCCTTGCTATACTTACTTCTGAGTTGTAATGGTTAAAATCTCTTTTGACAGATCTTGGTTTCGCACATCCCCAACCAATTGTTGTTCATTCTGATAGTCAAGCTGCTATTCATATTGCTGAAAATCTCGTATTCCATGAATGGACCAAACATATTGTGATTAACTGTCATTTTGTTCGAGAAAAAATTCATTTTGTTCGAGAAAAAATTCAAACATGACTTATTGCTCCTTCATATATACATTCTACCGAGCAACTGGCGGACCTTTTTACCAAGCCACTTGGAGGTGATGCTTATCGCCAACTACTTGACAAGTTGGGTGTTATTGACATTTCAATCCCAACTCCACCTTGAAGGGGGGTGTTAGACGTGATAAATGAGACCATAATTATCCCATATTTTTAGGCCATTAGTTAGTGTATCTATTAGCTTTATCTACCAATATCTTAGCATTTGTTAGTTTGTTTTTTAATCTTTATCTTCACATTTATTTGGCAACAGAGGTTGTTCCTATTTTTATGTATTTTAAATCTTGTAAACCTTATCATGTAAACTGTATAAATGCTACAGTAAAGTGAATAGAAAAGTCAAGTTCAATGATTCATTTTTCTTCTCATAGCTAGGTTTCATAAAAAGTAATTACAAAATAATTTAAAAGGTCTATTTGCGACAACATGATGCGGTCCCTAATATATCAGTAACAACTACATTGTTGTAAAAAAAAAAAGGCAGAAGGCGCTTTTGAAATAATAATTCTAAGATAAAATATTGTCGTAAAATGCTTTAGTGATAACTACAATTTTTTCCTGACAATATCTTGTTGTCGCTTATAAGTTTTTTTGTTGCATTGTATCTCCATATCTGTGTATTTGTCATTTGAAATAGAATTTGATATTGATTTTTTATGGAGCTCGATTATATAGAAAAATACTTATAATTATTGTTTTCGTTAAAATGTAATTAAAAAAATTAATGGTTAATTTCATAAAAAGTCGTGGAAAGTTCCAATTTATTGCTTTTTAATCAATTTGGTTTGGATTTCAAGTCTCGGAGTATAGGTTTTTTTTTTTTGGGTATTCGATTTCCCAACCTTTTTACCTTTTAATCATTTTACTATTTATATCCTTCGATAACTTAATATAGACGTGATCAACCGGTTCGGAAAACCATGAACCGGTCGATTCGGAATCGCCGGTCAACGGTTTTGGGAACCGTTGATCCAGTTCCGGTTCGAACCGGAACTAGGAACCGGGGAACCCCAGTTCGGTTCCGATTTTCCTTTTTCCAAACTGCCAATTTTCTTATTATTTTAATTTTTTTTAAAATTAATTTATGCTTGCCACGTGGACGGTCCAGATGAACTAGTCGTTGATGATCAACAGCTGAGATTAACTAGCCGTTGATCATCAAATAGCCGTTGGAACCGAATCGGTGGTTCGAACCGCCAGTTCATGATGATTTTCAAAATCAACGATCGTGATCACACGACCGTTGATGATCAACGGTGGAGATGGCCCGAACCGCCGGTTCAACCGAACCGTAACCGGTGGTTCAAACCGGCCGATTCATTTTTATTTATTATTATTTTTTTAATTTCAATGTGATCTATAAATACCCCCATTCCATTTGTATTTTTCACACCAATCTTGATTCAATCTCTCTCTCTCAATTCTACTCTCTCAAGCTCACAAACACCATCTTTGATCAATTTCTAGCTCACTTGATTTTTTTGTTGTTCTTCAATTTGTTTTTCAATCTCTCTCTAAAAAACAATGTCTCGAAGAGGTTCTTCATCCGCCGGTTAATCTCGTGGGAAGGGAAAGAGTCCGATGCCGCCACCGTAATCTTTTCATGATGATGATGATCTTGATTATATTGACTCGTATCAATGTAATCAAGAAGATATGGAGGCGATGTTGGGCCTTAACACCGCTACCGCCTTTGTCGAAGAAGAAGAGGTACCGAGAGAAACACAAGAGAGTAGCAACACAACACAAACCACTATTCCTCGACAACCTTCTACCCTTCGGAGTGATATTTTTTCCTTTCATTTTAAGAAGGAGAAAGTACCGAATAGCGCCACCGACTATATTGTGACGTGCAACCATTGTTCGAAGATGTACAAGTTCAAACATGGAGGAGGCTATGGGACATTCTCCAATCATGTGATCAAAAAGTATCCCGACAAGGTGGGGCTTGATCGAGGGCAAACGCAACTCCGGGGATTTATCGGATCTTCTCAAGGTGGAGGTATGGATGATATAAATTTTAAATTTAGTCAATTAAATACTAGGAGAGGCGTAGTTGAATTCATAGCCGAAAAACATCTTCCATTTAATTTTCCAACCGATGATGCTTATGAAAAATTCACTAGTAAATATTTACAACCAACAAGTAGAAAAATCTCTAGAAACACCGTTACTAGGGATATAGAAAAAACCGTAGGAGAATATAAATTTAAATTAATTGAAGACTTAAAAAATTTAAAACAAAAGGTTTCTAGTGTAGTAATTGTTGGAAGGATCCTTATAAAACCCATAACTATATGGGTATTACTTGTCATTAGATAGATGATGCAAAAACGTTTAATTGCATATATAGATTTTAATGAAACACATTCGGCACAACACATTGCACAAAAAATGTGACATGTTTTAAATGATTACGGTATTTTAAGAAAAATATTTTCGATAGGATTTGATAATGTTAGTAATAATACGGCGGCTTTACCTTACTTGATTGAATTTTGTCGACCTCCGATTGGAGGAATTTTTTTTCATATTCGTTGTATGTGTCATTGTTTAAATTTATGTGTTCAAGATGGATTAAAATCATTAGATAAATATATTAAACCTATTAAAGTTGCAATATATTAAATTGCTAACTCTACGGTATATCATAAAAAATGGGCAAGATTTTGTAAGAGAAATGGTGTTGAAGTTAAAAAAATTATAATCGATGTTAAACATCGTTGAAATTCTACTTTTTATATGCTTCAAGATTCGTATGAATATAGACAAAATGCTATGTGAATTTTATTTAGAAAATTCACATGATAGAATTATTTTATTTGAAACTTCATGGGATGCATGTTTTAATCTAATTCAACTTTTAAAAATATTTGAAGAGACCACTAAAGAATTAAGTGGTTGTTATTATCCTACTTCTCCTATAGCTATAGATAATTGTGTTAAAATTGCTCTAATTTTAAATTCGTATTCAAATGTGAAATTTTAGGTGAAACATGCTTAGTAATGAAAATAAAATGGTTAAAATATTTTCATGAAATACCCGATATTTTTTTATGTGCTAAGTTATTAGATCCTAGGATTATAGAAGATGGATTAGAAGAATTGCTAACTATATATTATAATGCATTGTTTCTATAGCACTCCAAAATAAATAATTAATATAACACAAGTTGCAACATGTAGCATGAGATAGAAAAAAAGCCACGTTTCTTACTTCTAAGCTTAGTCACTCTCAATTCATGACACTTGGTCTCATAAGCTCTCCTAATGTTGACACTTCATTAAGTTTATAATGCAACAAAATAAGGAGAAAGTATATCTAAGAAAAAAAGGATTAAAAATAAAGGTTTGAAAAGTCAACACCCATAAGAAAACACTCCATTTCCATTCTCTCCCTCACCATTTCTCTCTCTCTCGGATTCTCACTCTCTCTCCTCTCTCTCTTACGTACTCTCACACTCTCTCTTTCTCTATCATAAGCCATTGTCGGCCATCTTCACCGCCGGAGAAGCTCAGCCGTTGTCGCATATTTTCGATAAGTAACCGGTGCAAATCGTAGCTTTCGACGAGCCCGTCATGGATACGGGCTCGATTAGGCCTTCGGTGCCACTATCACCGTTTATGGACGACGTAAAAAGGAGACGCTAACCAAGGACCCTGCTAGTCCCCTGAACTCGTAGCAGTCTTTTCGAGACGCTATTCAATTGAGGTGAGATAACTTCCACGTTTTCTCTTATGCATCATTTTACGATTTAAAGTGCAAATCTGAGTCTTTGAAATATATGTTTCCGAGCAACGCGGTATATGTGGGGTAAATTCTTGCTTTCCGTTTATGTGTCCAAGTGCTTTAACGTGAAGTTATTAGTTGATGTGAGACGTATACGATTATTTTATAAACGTTGCATTATATGTCTTACTACGTGACGAAGATGATTGTGCAATATTTGCAAGTGAAAGAACTTGTTTATGTGAATGAAATATGTACCAAGACTGCTAAGAACCGCACCAAGACGGCTAAGAACCGTACCAAGGCGGCTAAGAACTGCACCAAGACGGCTAAGAACCGTACCAAGGTGGCTAAGAACCACAAATAAAAATGTTTTCTACGGCGGCTCAGAACCGTATTTTCAAAGGCGGCTCGTACCCGCACCTATGTGATAATGATTTATATGTATTTGATATCCCAATGTTTTGACTGCTTACGAAACCCACCCCACTGAGTGTCTTTTTGTACTCACCCCTTTATGTTAAAAATGTTTTCAACTTGAGGAATCTTTAAGCGTGGTGTGCGAGCGATGGATGCTGGTAGCCGATGTTCTAAAGATTGCAAAAGAATTTTATTTACAGTGTTTTGTTTTATGGATTTTAAGAAAAATATAATTCTTAATTATTCTTAATTTCGTTTGTATTTATATTTCTTAAAATAGTGAATTTCTGTACGTAACGCCTTAGTTAAAAATTTCTTTTATTAAAAAGAAACGGGGTGTTACAGTTTTCAAATATGATATTAAATGATTATGATTTATGTGATTATATTCCTAACCCTAGTGAAGTTGTAAGTAGAACTAAGAAAAATTTATACGATTTATTTAAAGAATATAAACAATTGTTAGGTGATTATAGTAATGATATAAGGTAGTAGTCAATATTCGACACAATCATCTAGTTTTCAACCGGCTCCGGCACTTAGTAAATTTTACAATTTTTATGATGTTAGAACACAAAAACCACCTAGAGGTAGTAACCCTTGTCAAGAATTAGATACTTATTTGGGTTGCACATTTGAACAAACCATATTTGAAACTCCTATGGATTTATTGAAGTGGTGGTCAAGAAAGGCCAACACTTATCCTACACTAACCACTATTGCTAAAAAAGTTTTTGCAAGTCCCGCCTCAACCGTTGTAGTCGAACATACTTTTTCCAAAGGAGGACACATGTTGAATCCAAGAAGATCGAAGTTGACGAAAGAGAATGTACAAAACATTACTCTCCATGAAGATTGGGTGAGAGCAAGCAACTGTCAACAAGATCTCGATCTCTCAAACTTAGACTCCGATGGAGATGACCTCTACGGATACGATTCAAACACGTCCTCCTCCAATGAATGAAGGTGAGTTTCGGTGAGTTAGAGAACTACGTGAGCTTTGATTCCTTCATTTTGACAAGGATACGTAGGCAATTTCAATCTAAGTTTGGAAGTTACACTTTCAATCTTAGAATGAAACTCATGCTCTTTCAATTTTTTTTTCCTCTTCTTCAATTTATTTTATACAAAGATGAAAAGTTGTAATATTTTAAATTCAAGTCTTCAATATTGTAGTATGATTCAACGAATAATGTTTGTAATATATTGAGTTGTAATATATGATTTTGAACATATATTGTACTTGTATTTCTAAATTTATAATGTTTTATTGTAACTTTTTAATTGATTTTATTTTATTAATTTTCACTCATTTTTCTTTGTTAAAAGTCTTCAAAACTTTATATAAAAATTTATAGACTAAAATTCATGCAAAAAAAACAAGAAAAAAAAACCGCAAACGGTTTTACCGGCGGTTCGGAATTGGATCCGAAACCGAACACCCCACGATTCGGTTCCGGTTTGAGGGACGACGATTCGTCGAATCATCGGTTCGAAACCAAAAACCGATGGTTCGCGAACCGTGAGCACGTCTAACTTAATATCATCTAAGTTTAAATGATATGATTTAATAAAAATTAAATAATATGATTTTGTTGGTATTTGATGAGGATATACGATTTGAGTTTGGATAATATCCAATACAAACTGAAAATGTAAATAGAACAACCTGAATTAATCTACCGATAAGTATGGGATAGAGTAATACAATCTAAATTTTGAAGGTATGAGCTAATGTAGATGGTACGAGCAAGAATGGTATTACAACCTAAGTTCAGATCAGGCTCAATCCTCTATTACAGTTTATGTTACATCTCATGTTTTATGACATTTAATGCACATCTTGTGTTGAATAGTGATGTCATTGAATACTAGGGATGTTAAACGGGTTGGCCCTAGCGGTTTCGGGTTAAATGGGTTTCACGTTAAACGGGTCAACTTAAATGGGACTCGAATATTGGGACCTAACCCTAACCCCAACGGGCTTCGGGCCAAACAGGTTATTATCGGGCTACTAATAAAAATATATATTTATATTTTAAATATAATTTTTTGAGTTAAAATATACATAACATTCAAAATTCACATATAAAATTAAATGTTATAGATTACAAAAACATCATTAAGTTAGATTAACATTAAGAGTTTATACTTGCTGAAAGTTATAGATGAAACCATTAAAAATGACTATAAATTGCAACAAAATATAAGCAAACTTGTTATTTCATTATTTGTATGCATTTATTGGCTAAGTGTTTGATATTATATAGTTTATAGGTGGTATTTTGTTATTATTTAATTTATTTCATATAGTTAATTCTTATAAATCAAGTTTGAAGACATTAAATTTATGATAATACACATAATTGGACATTTGTATTTTATATACATAAAAGTAAAAAAATTAATCTAATTTTAAATTATTTTAACAAAATACGGGCTAGCGGGTCAACCGGTTAATCATCGAGCTGGCCCTAACGGGTTTCGGGTTAAACAGACTTCGGGTTAAACGGTTAAATTTAAATGGGCTAGAAATATTTAGCCCTAACCCTATTTCTTTCCGGTTTAAACGAGTTGACTGGTCGGGCCATAGCCCGTATAACATCTCTATTGAATACACATGGTGTGTGGTGATTATTTTAGAATAGAAGATGTAACACCTAATATAATAGAAGTTCTTGTGTGAGTTCCGATGGTATAGACTGATGTAAATGAAATGACCTGATTCTATTAGTATAAGATATAGTAACACAACCTAAATTATGAAAGTATTTTTTTGTACAAATGGTATGAATAAGATGGGTGAGAATATACGAATTTGAACCATTTTTTTCTACCATAAAGTGTCGAGAAATGAAATCTAAGAAAATCCAACAATTTAACTTATATAAAAAAAAACTAGTATATGACCCGTGTAATACATGGAAGTAAAAAAACTAAATAAAACTTAATAAAATAAAATAAAAATGTAAATATTATTTATAGATTCATGTAAAAAAAATTGGTTCATTTAACACATGAAAAAATTTGATTTATTTAACAATCATAAAAGTATTTATACTTTAGAAAATGTTTTATGGTTTACTTGTTGTACATGTTATATCATAGATATGTAATACGTAATCATGTTAAGAAAAATTTGTTCGTTTAACGTACGAAAAATATTTTATGATTTGTATTGAAAAATTATCAATTATATCTTTCAATATTTTAAAGTTTTACTTATCTATAGTAACATCTATATTTATAAGACAACTTATCTTTAAAAGAAAAAAAACACTTAATAAAAACTTTAATATGTAAGCATTGTACGAATGTCATGTGACACTTTTGATCTTATTTTTATATATACAAGGATATGAAAATATATGATGTATGTATATATCATGTTGTACAAAACTCACTCCTTGGAAATTTTAATAGTTGGAACTAATTGAAGTCTCGGAGAAGTTATAGAGTGGCCCCCATGTAAATAGTAATATTTTTAAATTTCTTATTACTATTTTGTAAGGCACAAATGGGCCATGACCCAATCTTTTCACAAACAAAAGAAGGTTTTAGAATCAAGGATTAATGGGAAGGAATCAGATGGGGAAGATGAGGTGCAAATATTAGTCTAACGAACTTTTGTTCTAATGTATAAACGTCTTTTCATATTTTTTTGTTCAAATATGATTGTAATATTCTATCAACATGCAGATATATTATAATGTTTGCCTAAAGATGCAAATATATTCCTAAACAATTTTTACTACAAATAAAGACTGCAGTTACATTTATTAATTTGTACTATATATGACACAAATATGTGCTCATATTTGCACATTTTCTAATATTTCCTATGAGATTAAAGATATATACACACACACAATTAACTCAACAGAACCAGAAATAGAAATTATAAGAGACTTAATGTTAATTTTCTCGAAGTTCAAACAACAATACAACGTAAAAATAAATTGACAATAAATTGTCGCACAAAAATATAATTAAAAAAAAAGTCAATTTATGACAACAATACTATCGCAAAAAAGAAATTATTTGAGAAGACTTTTGAGATAATGATTTGGGATAAAATGTTGTAGCAAAACGTTTATTGTAACATTTTGTTGTCTCTAATAAAGTTTTTTTTTTTTTTTTTTTAGTGCAAGCTAAGTGAAATATGACTAACACAAGATGATCAATTCTCTATAATTTCACAAGCGACGCTGAGATCGTGAATTAGTATTGGCCAAGTAAAAAAGTCAAATAAACCAAACTTTTAGTCATAAGATGATGATCAATATTTCCTTCTCAATCTGTACGCAGAATTTGATCGTTTGATTATAAAGTTTAAGATCATGATCCTAAGTACGTGTACCCTAGCTACATGGTTTGTTTATAAATTATTTATTGGCCCAACTTACATTTAAGCTAATTTGCACTTAATAATTTGATAACTTGATAACTTGAGCAATACATTATCATGTTTAAGATCATATTTATATTATTTTTTGAGATCGATTTGCTGCAAATTGATCTAGAGTAGTTCTCTTGTGAGACCATCTCACGGAATTTTAATGCATTGCGTGAGACGGATCAACCCACAATCCAATTACCCACCATTTGTTTATATTTTAATTTGTTTATATTTTCATTTTGGTCCTTTAGTACATTTTCATTAAAAAAAAAAAATTCTTTAATCACAAGTACCCTTTCCATCTTTTCCCATTTTGAACATTTCTTTTATACTTACTTTCATTTTGTTCATTTATCTTTTTAATTCGATTTTAATCATAATATCTTAAAAAAAAATTGATTTTTCTAAAGAAAAGAAAAATGAAAGAAAGAATTTAGTGATGCAGAAAAGTAAAAAAAATGGAAGTAGATTTGGATGGTGACCAGAGCTTGGACATGCTTCATGCACGAACAGAATTGATTCTTCTTGAGAAATTCCAACTGTTTTTAAGTCTTCAACCAACACTTTGTACAGTTAAATTCTTTTAGTATTAGCCACAAATTCCTCTTTCTATATCTTACGTTGTTAGGCAGTCAAGATTTTTGGTAAGGGTGACAATTCATGTCTCAATTCCTTTCGTGTTTGTATCTTGCATCTACACCTTTCTTCTATTCCTATATATCATTTATTTTTTCTGTTTTCTATTGCTAATCATATTAATTATGTCTAATTTTGTTCTCCTAATTTTTAGGAACGACATTTTGTCAAGATGCAAAACAGTCAACAAACTAAAGTAATAATCAACCAATTCAGATTTGTGTGTTATTTATGCCCCACAAGTAATATTTTTGTGGAGAGTAAACTTTTTACAAGACACAAGTTCATTATGATTGGATTATATTGTATAAAATTATCAGTTGTACGCATCATGGATTTATAATTATTAATCACTGTTTTTTTATGTAATAAATCACTATAAAAAGGATTCGGAAAATATAATAAATTAAATAGTTGTACGATCTTAGAGTCAAAATAGAGGATTATTTAAAAGAAACAGTGATATTCTTACCTTTATTACCATCTCATCTTTCAACCTTTTCCCTGTCTCCATCTCAACCTACTGTCTGCCTCTTTTCCATTTCCACAAAAGCCCTAAAACAGTCTCTCTCTCTCTCTCAAAATCTTGATTAAGAAATAAGAGTTCAGTTGTTTGTTTCCCTTATTTTGGGAAAACAAATGTACAAAAATTTACCAAGTCTTCGCTCAGGTTTTGATTTCTTTAGTATTATTCATCAAATTAAACAAATTTTCTTAGAATAAAAAAAAAAAAAAAAGGAAATAAAAAAGTGTTTGCAACAGTGATATCTCCTTTATCAAATTTCTCATCCATCCATTCATCAGTCTCATCACACCACTCTATTTAAGATCCCAACTCCTCCTCTTCATTTCCTCTCACTAAAATGGCAATCCTCTCATACTTCAATCAATAACCCCCCTTCTTTTCCTTACCCTTTTTAGTTCATTTAATATGATTGTGAGTTTGATTGCTCCTTTGTTTCCATTTAATCGGAAAATAAAGTGTTTCATCAAATCAAACCCCTTCTATAAATTCCCCACCTAAATCTCCCAAACCCAAACCCTAGATGATAAGATAATCACAATATTCACCACCACCATCATTTCCAACTTCAATTCTTCAATTAAATGGATTCCTCATCATTTCCAGATGTGGAAAGCTCCAACTCGGAGAACAGCAGCATGAACACCACCACCACCACCACCACCACCTCCTCCTCCTCGTCAGGGTCCACCCTCAGCCGGTACGAGAACCAGAAGCGGCGCGACTGGAACACCTTCGGGCAGTACCTGAAGAACCACCGGCCGCCGCTCTCCCTCAGCCGCTGCAGCGGGGCCCACGTCCTCGAGTTCCTCCGCTACCTCGACCAGTTCGGAAAGACCAAGGTCCACACCCCAATCTGCCCGTTCTACGGCCACCCCAATCCCCCCGCCCCCTGCCCCTGCCCGCTCCGCCAGGCCTGGGGCAGCCTCGACGCCCTCATCGGCCGCCTCCGCGCCGCCTACGAGGAGAACGGCGGCAAGCCGGAAACCAACCCCTTCGGAGCTCGAGCCGTTCGTCTCTACCTCCGCGACGTCCGTGATCTCCAGTCTAAAGCCAGAGGCATCAGCTACGAGAAGAAGAAGCGGAAACGGCCGCCGCCGCAGCACTCCTCCGCCGCCGCCCTCTCGCCGCCGCCGCCGCCGCCAGGTGAAGGTTAAGTATCATCATCATCATCATGCACAGTATCTGGTCATCTATTTCTACTTAAAGTAATCTTTCTTTGTATCAATTCTGTGTTGTATGTGTATTTAGGGTTAGATCTTGAGATTGCTTCAGTTGATCTGTTAGTGGAAAGAGGATTGAGAATTACTGTAGCAATGGATTGGTAGAGAGCATTATTATTAATTATTAATAATTATTAGGGGATTCAGATGAGTAATAGTAGTTGCTGTGCTAAAGGTGTAGGTTGAAATCGTGTACCCTCATTCTCATAAGAATATTTATTTATATGCTATTAATTATTATGTTTTTTTTGCAGTGATTGTAATTGTGATTCATCTTACTTTTCAGAGTTCTCTCCAACTTGATTCACACACACTAGTACTATACTTTGAATTCTTTTGTCTTTAGCATCACTCATTTTCTGCAATTCTTGCCGGCTTTTCTTCCACTATTTTTTCTTGTTTTTCAACAACTTTTACAGCTTTACTGTCTGATCATGGGTTTAGATTTTCTTTACATGATTGCTAGTTAATTTCAGTGATGACATTATTATTTTTAAATTAAAGTTTGAATTGGATTATTAAAAAAATAATAATAATCAAGATTTTCTTCAATTTTGGATGATTACGGTACTGAATGATAGTTCTATAATGAGTATTAATTTGGGTATTATATATGGTAACTCATCTTTATTTTGATGAGAAATTAATTACAGCTGATCGTTTTTATTTTGATTTATATTTATATATTTATATTTATCTTTTATTTAACTTCAAGACAAGTTATTTACTTATTTTCGATAAAATCGTGATAGTTATTCACCCACAAGGTCAATCAAATGTAAATGAGTTAGTTAAATGAAGTGATCGATGCGTGACCATTTGTTGTACAACCAAAATTCAACACATCAATATTATCCAGAAATTAAAACAATTTTTGCTGCAAGTGACTTATTGGAAAACTTAGAAAACCTAAGTACTTTAGTAAATGAGTGATTTCATTTATAACCACTTGTGGAATAATTTTTATTTTTAGTCATAACTTACAATTCATTCTGTTTTAGTTAAAAGCTGATATTTTTATTTTTCAGATCTGTATCACATAAATTAGCCTAAATATACCATTAAAATTTAGGTCATACCACCCCATATCTATAGAACTGAATCATTTTATTTACATTAATACAATAATCCAAAGCTTAGGTCACACCATTCAAAACACAGATCATATCACCTCATCTTGTACCATTAGAATTAAGTTATTCATTTTTCACTAATCTATACAATTTAAATTTTGGATGTACCACCTTATTTTATCAATAGTATAATTGATAAAAATGACTAAAATATAACAAAAGTAAAGAGGATAATAAAAAAAAACTTATTTTCTGAAACAGAATTTACAGAAGAAAATAAAATTTATATAAAGCAGGTGATAATTATTTGTATTAATATCCCATAATTAATTAGCTTAGATACTGAGTGTTAATATTATGCGAACTGAGATTTGAGTTCGAACCCACATGTAGTGCTGTCATTTCAATGACAGAATTGATGAAATTGGCAGACAGAAACTAATACTTTTTCGTCCTAATTAATAATGAGAAAAAAATGTGATAATGATCTGCTAATTAAATTTAAAATATAATTTAAATTTTTTTATTTAATTTTAGTAATTTTTACTTTGATATTTCTAAAATTTGCAGGATATTAGCATGTGGATATACACACATGATTAAAAAATTTGGAGATTTAATCCACTTAAATAATATATAATAATTTTTCTTAGTGACTGAAAATCCCCAAATTTTTGGATCACGTCCAATTTTATCAATTCGAATAAAAAATAAATGAAACTAGACAATTTTAGGTTGTTTTATCAATTCGAATTAAAAATAAATGAAACTGGACAAATTTTAAAGTTACGAAACCATATTTCATAATTTTAACTTAATAATACTATTTTGGACAACGTATAGATAACAAGTGTAAAAATGAAACTCCTTTAAATTTATGCTAATCATACATATATGTATTTAAGAACACAAATGTGCATTTCATGCACACATATCTATGATCCGTCCAATTCTATCCTCTCAACCCTGTCAAACATAGAATACGTTTTAGTTATATACGTAATGTCTTTTAATTATATGAGTAATCCTTTTACGTTATATTTTAGTAAATAGAGTTATACTTTTATGTGATACATATAGATTCTTTATATATATAATACAACTAATACTTTTATGTAACAAAACTAATATAAATCAGTAAAATAATAAAATCATTTTTAAGTAAAAATAAAATAATACATTTAAGTAAATTCAATAATACCTTTATACATGATACATGGTTAATACCTTTATGTAATACAAATAATAATCGTATGTTATAATTTAAGTAATATGAGGTAATATTTTTATGTAAATCAAGCAATGCATTATGTGATCTATACAACTAATACTTTTACGTAATACAACTAATATATTCTAATAAAATGATAAGACAATTTTTAAGTAAAATAGGACAATACCTTTAAATGTAATAATTCATTTATGTTATATGGTTAATAATACATTTCCATTTTCATGATACATGTAATACTTGTATGTTATAAAGATGAGGTAATGCATTAATTAACATTTATGTAGTACAACTAATATATACCTTTATGTCATACAATTAATATCTTTATATGATGCAACTAATTGCATGATGTTGAAAGGGTGTATTGTTGTAAACATGGTGTATTGATGCACTCCTTGATGAGATAGAATACGTCTTGTGCTCGTATATTTAATAAAAATCTTTTTTTTTCCGATCAAAATTTTTTCTATAGTAAAACAATAAAAATCATTTTTTGTTCATATTTTTCTACAACCAATAATCTTATTTGTTTTTTGCAATTGATAATCTTTTTTCCGATGTGGGACATGCTTTCATGCTTTCCCAACTCATTTCAAATGGATTCAACCTCACTATTTTGGAATTCAATTTCTCATTCACCCATTAACCGTTTTGGGTAAATAATATACCCTCTCGAACCGTTCTCGGAGAAAAACACAATTCAACTTTTAGTTTTCCCATTTTATCGGTACCCACAATTATTTTGCCATAATTAAAATGGGCAAAATTAGCATAATTTTCCAACAGTTGATGTTTGAATTGAATTACTGGCCTCTTACTTTTCTCCCATTTAGTGCAAATACATGGATAGAATCATATGTTGTTTGTTATAAGGAAAATAGCAAATTATATATTCCTGAAATAGTAGTAATATTGCAATGTAAAGTTATAGCCAAGTTTGTGAAAAAAGGACACGAACAAGTTTCAATCCCCTTTTCTCAACATTCCTGACAGTTTTTTCTTTTCTAACATGGAATTGTACGTGGCAATTAAAGTGAAGCTTGAAAATCCAATGTTTCTTTAAAGATGAGAATTTTCAATTTGGCCGACAAGCAGCATATATATTATTAGCCCTAAACCTTATGTATATAATATCCTAGATTTGGTGAACCTTCCTTCCTATAGGATTTACCATATATATTTATATATTCTTACCCAACTGATCGTGCATGAATAAAATCTTGATATATATACAAGAATTATCAAAAGAACACATGAAAATCATACAAAATTCTCACATTAAATATAGCTAATTAATTACTTTAAATTTTATGTTACTAAAAAATATAATATAAAAATATTAATTAAATTTATCTAAATAACATATGTTAAATTTCAATCCTATAAGTTATATATATATTTGAAATATTTTAAATTTAAAAGTTTACCGAAAAAATATAAATAAATAACTAAAATAAAAATGAGTTGATGGAAAATGATTGTTCAAACTTATTAATTAATGAAATTGAATAATTTTTATTAATAAGTGTTTTAAAATAAATTATGAAATTTATTTATAAATGTTTGACTTTCATTTTTTATCATCTAATTGAAAAGAAAATTTGAAGATTATTAGAGACATTAAAAATAAAGTGGGACGTGATTTGCAATTTAGCTATAATTTATAATTAGTGTTGGTGGAAAAAATGAAAAACGTTGACTGTATAAGTATGACTATCCAAGTCAACATGATTAGTGAGAAAATTGCCTGGGATCAATTCATTTTGGTTCACGTATTGCATATATAATTAGTTTATTAATAAAACAAGTTCGTTGTACAAGAAATGTAAATGAGTCAAGTTGTTTGTGAATTATTCATGTCTCAATTCAATAAATATTTGTTTGAGATCATTCGCTATCTTTCTTGAATTAGATAGTTATTCAAGTCAAACTCGAATTGAGTGATATTCGGCTTAAAAGCTCTCAAACAAGTTTATTTAGTATGTTCACAAAAAAATTTCATAGTTGTGTTCATGAGCCTAATTCGTGAGCCTAGTTAACGAGCTGGGTGCTTCAGCTTAATTGAATGTATGTTTATAGAGCTTAGCTCGAACTTGTTAATGGAACTTTTTGCGAGTTGGACTCGTGCTAACTTATTTAAATTTTAATGAACTTTTAATTATAAATAAAAAAATTTTATGAAATAGTAATAAGATAATTTGAGAAAAAAACACAATATTTAACTTTTAATGAACTTTTAAATGCAAATAAAAAAATCTATGAAATAAATAATTAGATTATTTGAGAAAAAAATACAAAGTTTTGGTAAAATGATTTGATTTGTCTTAATTTATGTGTTGAGTATTGCGTTAAGTCCAATTTTAATTTGTTTTTATAAAAGTAGATAACAAACAATTTTGAGGTATATGATGGATATATATATATATATATATATATATATATATATATATATATATATATGCATGTGTGTTTATTTTTGTTGGTTGAAATAGAAAATTAGAATATGTGTGTTGTGTGTGTACATATATATATATATATATATAATTATGAAAACTAATAAAATATTTACTTATAATTAGTTTTTTTTTAAATGACATATTTAGTATAAAGTTAACAATCTTATACTACAATTTATCAGAATATATTTATCATATTTCTTGGTATAAGACTATAAGTTAATGAAATACAAAAATGATAAATCATTGAAATATTAAATGGAATTTAAGGATATCAAATATGACATAGCTTATCTTGGAGAGTTGAATAATAAACTACATATAAATAATTTTAAATCTTCAGTTCCCAAGATTATTAACTTGAAAATAGAGACAATATAAAATGGGCCACAAATTTATGGTCATGCAATAATTATTTATTCAATCTTTTTATTAATATAATTATTAGTATTTTTTTGTTTTTTGTTTTTTGTTTTTGTATTAATTTATCAATTATATTTATAATTGTATTTATGTATCAATCAATGTTGTATATATAGAATTTTTTTTAAAAATGTAATTTTTGGTTTTTTTAGTTATAATTATAGATATTGCTTTTTATTTTTATTTATGTTGATTTTGTTGTATTTTTAATTTATAAAAAATGAAGCTTTTAATCTACAGATAATTATGTAAATAAGGGGTGAACATATAACAATAGACTTTGAATATTTAAAAATCTCAGACGGAATCAAAATTTGGTGATTTTGCAAATAGTTATCTAAAGAACCGAATCGAAGCATTTAAATCTCCTTCCTATTAGGTTTCGCATTGGGGTGAGGAATTCCTATTTCCCATGTGGATTAAAAAAAAAAAAAATATATATATATATTATATTTAAAATAACTTAATTAAATAGTTACGTTTAAAAATTTATAGAGGAATGATAAAACTTCATAAAAATGTAATTGAATATTAACTTATTTAGTTATAAGATTGTACTTTTATCATTTAATCGGATTATAAGTGATTTTTTTTTTTTATGTATTTTGAAGATATCTTATATGTTTCTTTAATGTAATTTTATGAAAATTTTAAATATTTTTTCAGGCAAATAGTAAAACAATTTAAAATAAAATACTCGACTCGGGGATGGGATCACTCCCTCCCCGATACTCTAGCAGGGACGGGGATGGGCATTCCCCCACCCCATCTTGCTCTATTGTCTAGCCTATGTAACACATTTGTTCTAAGCTTTTAAGATGTCTCACACAATATGGAGATTCTGAGATTCTTTTGGATATTATTTTAGTTTATAATTATTTAGGATTTTTGTCAAAGTTTGTTTTTAACTTATGAAACTAAAAATAATTATTGGAGATTTTTTAATTTTCTTAATTTTTTTTGAGTGATATTATACCAAAATTTGTTTACAACCTATGAAATTGAAATAAAAACTATGCATAAATAATGTTGTCATTATCATGATACGGACCTTCAAAAATATCATAATTTTCTCCAAATACTATTACTTGCAATTACACCAAATTCAACGACAACCTTGAAATTGACTTAAGATTGTAATTTAATTTTTAATTAAAGTGGGTTACTTTAATGTATGACAGATGCATCTTGATTTATGTTTCAAAATAAATTGCATTGTCAAGTCTTACTGCAACTGTTTTTGAATAAAAAGTATGTCAAAAATTAAGTTTAGATATCAATCCAAAAAATTCATAAGATATGGATAGTAATTAATTTGATTTTTTTTAATGGTTTACACAGCAAGTATCAAACAAAATGCTAAATTACAATTTCCATTTTAAAGTTAATCCTGAAAACAATGAAACAAAAAAAGGTGTCACTGTCACATCCTATATAACTAATTCCGAGGAACAGTTACTTGAAGCAGATATAATAAACCAACAGTCTATAAGTGGTACTAATCAACTGAGTAATTTCAGGAAAGAAATCTTTAAAAAAATTGAAGAATTGAAAGGGAGTAAAACAACAGTAAAGTAAACCTTCTGGACCAACGTGCATTACGAAATGTGCTTTTTTTTTTTTTTTTTCAAATTTCGTTTTGATATTGCAATTTGCAGGAGAGAAAGACATTAAACCCCTCCCCCCACCTACCTACCAATATTTTATATATCAGTTGGCCTCGTGTGCTACTAGGTAGGAGTAACTTTTTATGGAAATTTAACCAACGTGGTGAGACAGAAGTAGAGCTGTCAATACGGGCTTGCGGGACGGGCCAACCCACAACCCACCATTTGGCGGGGCGGGGCGGGCTTTTTTAATGGCGGGCCTCAAAATCTCAACCCAACCCAACCCACTAGTGGGCCGTGGGTTATGCGGGCCGACCCACCAAATTTTTATTTTTTTTATTTTTTCAAAGGAAAAAGAATATATGTATATATATTACATATATATACATTAACTAAGATATATGTGCATTTAATTACATATAATATATGAAAACAAATTTTTAAAAATAGTTTTTCACTAAATGTTTTTCATTTTTATATAAAAATGACTCATATCAATATTTTTATAAATCATTACTTGCATTAGATAAGATTTTCTATCATTATAATTCATTTATTGTCTATATTTTTAATAAATATATATATAAAAAAATTAAAAAATATAAAAAAAATAAAGGCGGGCCAACCCACCAAAAACCCACCCCACTGCGGGCCAAACCCACTTCGGCCCACTTTTTCGCGGGACTATAATAACTCAACCCAACCATCCGTTTTAGCGGTACGGGGCGGACCGGCCCACGGGCCTAGCCCATTTTGACAGCTCTAGACAGAAGAGATTGGGTTCTAACAATTATGTGTACCCAATATTTTAATTTCTTTTATTATATATATATATATATATATATATATATATATATTCTCATTTGATTATTATGATACTCCACTAGTTGTTCAGGGTAAATATAAACAAGAAGAAATAAGTATTCCTAGCCAAATAAGATAACAAAAAATTTAAACTAGTCATGAGATAAAAAATAAGTTTTTTTTAGTTAAAAAATTTGATACCTTTCTCCTCTGTTAGCATCATCTTTTTTTTTTCTTCCTTTCATTTTCTCTCTCTTCTAAAATTTTGAACAATATCTCAAGTTTTTCTCAAATTTTTTCCACTCATTCCTAAAAATCAAGGATGAAAATTTCGGTTTCGATGGAAATATCGGTATCGGTGGAAATATCGGTACATAAATTTATCGATATTTTTCCGATATTTAACGATATTTACCCATATTTTTCTGACATTCCACCAATATTTACCGATATTTCCATGATATTTTTTCATATAATTTGTACCATGAAACCACCGATATCGAAATCGATACCGATATTTATCTATATTTTACAAATATTTCCCCGATATTTCACCTATTTTCCTACAATTTGTACCATGAAGTCACCGATATTGAAATCGATATCGATATTTTACCCATATTTTGATAAAATTTCTCATTTCTCTACCGGTTATGTGGAAAAATGAAAATATCGGAGATATATCAATTGCACCCCATTTTTGTATTGGTCAAATGAAAAAAATAGAAATATTGAAGATATTTCCGTGCAAAAAAAAATTGCACAACCCGCACGATTCACATGCATGGTCCACGTGCACGACCCGTACAATGCGCATGACTTGCACGATCTGCAGGACCCGCACGAGTAGTTCATTTTCAAAAATTTATATGAACGATTCTTGAGAAATTTTAGAATAAATTTTAAGGAATTAGTGGAAGAAATCTTGAGAAATATATTACCTTTCTTCTCTACGAGTGAAATATTATCATCAATAGCTAGATTTTTTAGCACCATGAGCCCATATTTTCATGAAGGGTAAAAGGGTCAAATTTTGCTAAAAAAAACACTTGTCTTATAATTTTGCTAGTTTTAATATATGTTTATGTTATTTGGCTAGTTTACAATTTGTACCTATTAATAATTTACTTTTTACACTTTTTTTATATTTTATCATTTAAACATATTTTATACTTAACATGTCAAACTATGCAAGATACCCGTCTTTGGACTAGGGCGTAAGTTGATTTTATAAGTTTGGATTTCGGATTTAATCGGATTTTGAAAATATAGATTTTTATAATCTTGTATTTTGTTTTGACATTTTACAGAGTAGGATTATAGTTAATATGTTACTCTCACATTGAAAATTGTAGGAAAAGTAAATGTTTTTCTTAGTGAAGGGTGTAAGCATGTATAAGCAAAGGCTATTAAAGCTTGGAAGAAAAACATGTATTTTGGCTAAGTAAGGAGAAATCGCATTTTACTTAAAGAGTCGCATATTGGAAGCACGACTTCAGTCAGTTTTTTCTAGTAGGTTTCAAGATCAAGTTTCAGTACTTGGGTTCAACGGCTAATCTTGCGGGCGTGTTTTCTCCGTTGATTCTCAACCATTTCCCGAGCGGTTTTCAGCATTCTACTCTCTATATAATGTAGTTTCTTTCATTAGTTAGATATAGAGTGAGATCTGTTCTAGAGAGAGTTAATTCGTCTGCAAGCTAGCTCGTTTATTAGGGTTTACTGTTTCTTGTGAAGTTGTATTTTTTTCAGAGTGTGATCAATAAAATCCTTCCCCGTTTATCCCGTGGAACGTAGGCATTTTAAGCCGAACCATGTAATCTCTGTGTTGAGTTTTGTTTGAGCTTTGATCGTTTTCGATTTGTGTTTTGGTGGATTATTGTTCTTGCATGCAATTGAAGAATTGCATGTGTTCTTGAAGCTTGAATTCCTGTCAAGTGGCGCCGTCTGTGGGAAGGGTAGAAGACTTCAAGAATGGGATCCAAGTTTGACATCGAAAAGTTCAACGGCTTGGGGGATTTTGGCTTGTGGAGGATAAAAATGAAGGCACTTTTGGTTCAACAAGGCTTGGTTTTGGCTTTGCAGGACATCGAAGCTCTTCCTGAAAGCATGAGGGCAGAACAAAAGGTTGTGGTTATGGAGAAGACACACAGTACCATAATTCTCAGTTTAGAGAACAAGGTTTTGAGAGAAATTGCCAAGCTTGAATCTACAAAGGAGGTTTGGGAAAAATTGAAAAGCTTGTATATGGTGAAGACTCTGGCCAATCGGCTTTATCTCAAGAAAAGGCTCTATGCATTCAAGATCTTGGAAGAAAGGTCATTGCCAGATCAATTGGAGGATTTCAACAAAATGCTCGATAATCTGGAGAATGTAGATGTTGTTTTGGAAGAAGAGGATAAAGCCCTTATGTTGCTGAGTGCTTTGCCTAAGAGTTTTGAAAATTTCTGTGATTTAGTTCTATATGGAAGGCAACACTCGATCACCTTAGATGAAGTGGTTACTACGCTCAAAACAAAAGAACTATCAAAAGAATCTGATCTCAAGAATGCAGGTGGAGCTGAGGGGCTAATTGCAAAACATAAGAAACAAAAGAAGTAGCAATTCAAGAAGGGATCAAAACCTACAAACAAGAAGGCTCCACTGCAAAGTCAAGAGACTAAGGATGATATTGAAGGTCAGAGATGTTTTCATTGCCATAAGCCTGGTCATTTTAAAAAGGATTGCTTCAAGTTTAAAAAGTTACAGCAAGGAAGAGGATCTGCTACTGAAAAATAAGCAAATCAAACGGCTGAGACATCTGGTTCTAACAGTGGATATGAATCTGCTGAAGTGCTTGCTATTACCACAAACCAAACCTCAGAAGACTGGATATTGGATTCAGGATGCTCTTTCCATATGATCCCTATTAAGTATGGGTTTCATGATTTGGTTCTAAAGGATGAATGAGCAGTGTTATTGGGTAATAACAAGACTTGCAAGATCTATGGAATTGGATCTATTAGATTGAGAATGTATGATGGGAAGATAAGAGCACTCTCAAATGTGAGATATGTTCCAGAGTTAAAAAGGAACTTGATTTCATTAGGTATGCTTGACTCTCAAGGATATAAGCTGCAAGTTCAAGGTGTAGTCATGGAGGCAGAAAAGAACTCCAAGGTTGTGCTTAGAGGCAACAAAAACCATCAACTCTACTACCTAGATGGACACACTATGGCTGCACAATCTAATTCAGCAAAAGAAATGGATAAAACAGTGCTATGGCATAGGAGACTTGGCCACATCAGTTTAAAGGGTCTGCAGGAGCTGAGCAAACAATCTGTGTTTGGAAAAGATAAGATTTCAACCTTAGATATATGTGAGCATTGCATCCTTGGCAAAGCAAAAAGGATGAGCTTTCATTCTGGAAGTCACTCTACATCTAGCCCTTTGGAGTACATTTACTCAGATCTTTGGGGACCCGCAAAGACACACACTAGAAATGGTGAAAAGTATTTTATGTCTTTGATTGATGATTATTCTAGGAAAGTTTGGGTTGTAATACTCAAAAGCAAGGATGAGGCTTTCACTAGATTTAAAGATTGGCTAAAAGAAGTGGAAAATGTCACTGAAAGGAAACTAAAGTATCTCAGAACTAACAATGGGCTTGAATTTGTATCTGAGCAATTCAATGCTTTCTGCAGAGAGAAGGGAATCACAAGGCACAAGACAGTACCTGGCACTCCTCAACAAAATGGTTTGGCTGAAAGGATGAATTAAACCATATTGAACAAAGTCAGATGCATGCTTGTTAGTTCTGGATTATCTAAGGGTTTTTGGGGAGAAACTATGGCTACTGCTGTTTATTTGATCAATAGGAGTCCATCTTCAGCTATTGATTTTAAAACTCCTCAAGAAATGTGGACAGGAAAGGCTGCAGATTACTCAAGACTAAGAGTATTTGGCTGTCAAGCCTATGCTCATGTAAAGCAACACAAACTGGAACCTAGAGAACTCAAATGTGTCTTTCTAGGATATCCAAAGGGAGTAAAAGACTATAAGCTGTGGTGTTATGAAAAGGATCAAATGATGTGCATCATAAGCAGAGATGTTTCATTTGATAAGTTTAAAATACCTTTAAACAAAGAAGAAACTAATGATAAACTTGTTTCTTTGGATGACAGGTTGCAGCTTGAGGTGGAACCTACCAAAGTCTTTAATGAAGACCAGATTGCAGTGGTTAACCAAAGAATATCAGATCAGAATGATGCTAATAATAATTCTCCCTCAGATGATGAACATTCTGATAATGATGATGATCCACAGCTGACAAACTACCAATTAACTAGGGATAGACCTAGAAGGCAAGTTAAACCACCTATAAGGTTTGGTCACACTACTAACACTTCTTTTGCTTTGCTTACTACAGAAACTATTGAGCATCATGAGCCAAAAGACTATAATGAAGCTATGAGATGCAAACAGAAAGAGAAGTGACAGAGGGCAATTAAGGAGGAGCTAAATTCTCTGAAGAAGAACTCCACTTGGATAGTTGTCAATAAGCCATCAAATCAGAAGCTGGTGGGATGCAAATGGATATTTAAGAGAAAGGTTGAAGCATTCAACAAGGATAAAATCAGGTATAAAGCCAGATTGGTGGCCAAAGGATTTACTCAAAAGGAGGGAATAGACTATACAGAGATTTTCTCTCCTGTGGTTAAACACTGTTCAATAAGAATGTTGCTAGCGATGGTAGCTCAATACAACCTGGAGCTTCACCAAATGGATGTCACAACTGCATTTTTGCATGGAGAACTAAAGGAGCAGATATACATGGCTATTCCAGAAGGATTGAATGTGAAGAATAAAGAAGGAAAAGCTTGCTTGCTAAAGAAATCACTATATGGTCTCAAGCAAAGCCCAAGACAATGGTACTTAAGGTTTGATGATTATATGAGAAAAATTGATTTTATTAGGAGTAAGCATGATCAATGTGTCTATTTCAAGCATGAGAATAACACTACATACACATACCTTTTGCTATATGTTGATGATATGTTAATTGCTAGTAATTCAATTGAAAGTTTGAATACTATTAAATGCTTGCTTAACCATGAGTTTGAGATGAAGGATCTTGGTGAATCTAAGAGGATGCTGGGCATGAATATAAGCAGGAATAGATCACATGATGAAGTGTTTCTGGATTTAAGTTCTTATTTCATGAAAGTGCTTATTAAATATCAGATGAATCAGTGCAAAAGCTCAGCTATACCTATTGCTCAACATGTAAAGTTGTCCAAGGATCAGTGTCTTAGTGATCAGGGAGAAGCTGATAGGATGAGAGCAATTCCATTCTCAAATGTAGTAGGAAGAATTATGTATGGAATGGTGTGTTGCAGGCCTGATCTTGCACATTGCATGAGCTTAATTAGCAGATACATGGCTGATCCAGGATCTTGCACATTGCATGAGCTTAATTAGCAGATACATGGCTGATCCAGGACCAGCTCACTGGGAGGCAACCAAAGGAGTTTTGAAGTACTTGAATGGAACAGTGGAGTGGAGATTGGTATTCAAAAAGACAACATATTCAGATAAACCTATTGCAGGTTATGTTGATGCTGATTATGCTTCGAATGCTGATTATGCTTCGAATGTTCACTCTATTTGGCACTGCTATCAGCTGGAAGTCGACTCAACAATCAGTGGTTGCTTTATCCACAATAGAGTCAGAGTTCATAGCACTTACAAAGGCAATAAAGGAAGCAATTTGGATAAAAGAGATGTTGAAGGATTTTGGTTTTAATTAGGAAGAAGTTCAAGTGTTTTGTGATAGCAACAATGCTATTCAACTAGCTAAGCATCAGGGTTATCATGAGAGAACCAAATATATTGATGTTAGGTTGTATTTCATACGAGATGTCATTGAGCAAGGTGAAATAGAAGTCAAGAAGATTCCTACAGAAGAAAACCCTGCTGATGCATTTACAAATGCACTGCCAGTTGGAAAATTCCAAATGTGTATGTCTCTGATTGGGCTAAGAGGAAAGGCTTCCACAAATATTACTTGAATCTCAGTTGAAGAGAAAGCTTAGGTGTTGGGATATTTCAGTAGTTATCTTGATGAGACAAACAGGATGCATAACAATGAGACAAAACAAAACAGGATGCATAATAAGATAATGAAAGTTGTTAAAAGAAGTTTTCACGTATTACATGATCATAAGCTTATCTGTCAATGAACAGGATCATGAAAGAGTTTTCTAAGGATTAAGGAAACCCAACCTTAGAAGAAACAAAAATAAGTCTTCTAAGGGTCAGCAAGCTGTAGGGAACATCAAGCTGAAATGAAGTATCTACATAAGGAAGCAGACAAGATACTGCAAGAAGTAGATAGCATGCTGGAAGAAGAAACAGAAAGCAGAAAAGCTTCGGGCAGAAACCTGCACAAAAGAAGAATCAACCTTAGAAGATATGAGTATCTTCTAAGAACAGGAAACAACTAGCTGATACAGAATATTGGATACTACAATCAGGAAGCAGCAAACAACAAGCAACCGAAGAAAGCTGAAAGAGCAAAAACAGCAAAACAGTATACAGTGACAGGAAGCTGATTACAGGTTTCTGGAACAAGAAGCTGATCTGAAGTAGAGTCCTGATACGGAACAAGAAGCAACATGGAACCACATCCTGAACAGCAAGCAAGAAGAACCCACTATCTACAGAAAGAGCAGGAAGTAACCAATAGGATGAGACTAAAAGAAAAGAACCACTTCCTCTCAGGCAGTATCAGGAAAAACATGCAGAGCAAAGAGGAGCAAAACTAACTAACTCAAGTAGCCGTTGCATGTACTTCAACCTTGGACCCATACCGACTTGACAGGTCAGCAGGAATATCAAAAGGTCCAAAAGCAAATAGTGGGCGCATTAAATGCTCATGTCAGAAATATCTCAGATACATTTAATGCGACCACAGAGAAGATCTTGGAGATAAAAAGTTCAAACTCAAATAGGAGAAGGATCCCTCTTCAACGGATACTTCCCAATGGATAAATCTCTCAAGATCTATAAATAGAAGGTGTGGCTGATTGAAGAACGTTGCTGGACAGAGTCGAGAGAAAACTCACATACCTTTCAAAGCTTCTCAAAGCTTTCACATGTTCAGCCACTCAACCTTCTTGGAGTAGTCTACAACAGCAATAGAGCTTTCAGAGATCAAGACTGTTTCCCATCAGTTGAAGAAACATTTTCTTTTAACCACTGTGTTGTATGTGCTAGGTTGTTTTATTTGGTGTACTTAGTTGATAAGATTATATCCTTGCTAAGTTTATTAGTCTTGTGTAGGCTAATATTTCCCTGTGTGGGAGTGTGATCCCTGTATGGGAGTTTGTAAACCCTGTGTGGGTGTAGACCTAGGAATCTGGGATTCTTGTAGGTATAACTTGTTTTGGAAGAGGTTTGTAAAGATGAGTCTTGTAAATCATGACCATAACGAAGTTTCTCCTCAGTGAAGGAGTAGAGTGGACGTAGAAGGATTACACCACCTTCGAACCACTATAAGCCATACATGTTTACTACTTACTTTATTTGTTGTACTGCTTTACTTGCATATCTATTCTGTTATATCTTTTATAAGCATACTGTTAAAACACGTGTTGCAAAATCATACTTAGAAAAGAAAACTGGTTTTCATCAGAAACTCTATCAAGTTTATTTTGTTGTATTGCATTCTGAAATCGAGACAGTAACCTGATTCAGCCAAGGGCCAGGTTGCTGACTCGAGACAGGATACTGTTCTCCAAAAGAGACAGAAACCTGTTATTCAGTTATATGTTTTAGAAAAGTTTGAAAAATCGATAGAGGTTCATTCACCCCCCTCTGAACCTCTGACCATTTGGGACCCAACATTAGACATGCTTAAGGTGGAGAATTAAAGGGTGTAAGCATGCATAAGCAAAGACTATTAAAGTCTGGAAGAAAAACGTGTATTTTGGCTAAGTAAGGAGAAATCACATTTTACTTAAAAGAGTCGCATATTGGAAGCACGACTTCAGTCAGTTTTTTCTGGTAGGTTTCAAGATCAAGTTTCAGTACTTGGGTTCAACGGCTAATCTTGCGGGCGCGTTTTCTCTGTTGATTTTCAACCATTTCCCGAGCGATTTTCAACATTCTACTCTCTATATAATGTAGTTTCTTTCATTAGTTAGATATAGAATGAGATCTGTTCTAGAGAGAGTTAATTCGTCTGCAAGCTAGCTCGTTTATTAGGGTTTACTGTTTCTTGTGAAGTTGTATTTTTTTTTTGAGTGTGATCAATAAAATCCTTCCCCGTTTATCCCGTGGACGTAGGCATTTCAAGCCGAACCACGTAATCTCTGTGTTGAGTTTTGTTTGAGCTTTGATCGTTTTCGATTTGTGTTTTGGTGGATTATTGTTCTTGCATGCAATTGAAGAATTGCATGTGTTCTTGAAGCTTGAATTCCTGTCACTTAGAAATTGTAGAAATAAAGTAGATTTATTGTTGGGAATGTAAAAAAATTAAAAAAAGAAAGGGTAGAGTTGTAGGATGACCAAAATCCTCTAACATCTGAGGCGAAAATTTCGGTTTCGATAGAAAATTGGGTGGAAATTTCAGTAAAATTTAAAAAAATGACGGAAACTTCGTTAAAAATTGGGAATTTGGACATAGTGTTGTACATAATAATAATAACTAACATTAATATATATATATATATATATATATATATATATATATTCATCTTAAAGTTTCAAACAAAATGACATATTTACAATAAATATAGAAATGAACTATTATATAAATGTTGTCTGATATAATAGCAAGAAAAATTCAAAATATTTGGATCTATTATTACTAATACCAAAATGAATTATTATTATCTTGATTTAAACAATATTGATATCAGCTCATGATCACATTCGGTGGATTTTGTGGTTTGAGTGGAAATATACACCACTCTCTTTCATTCTCGTGAAATCAATTGGTGTAGTGTTTGAACTTTGTAGTAGTGTAGGTGCAGGGTAATTATTCGCAAAAATTGTTTGAGGTTATATTTGAAGGAATTATTACAATTTTGATAAAATTTTGAGCTAATACACACTGCAATTATAATGTGCAAATTATAAGATTATTTGGGTACAAAATTAAGATTTTTTTACTAAGATTTCACCGAAACAGAAATCGAAACGAAAAATAATTGAAATATCTTTGATTTTCTAACATTTTCTACTATGATTTCATCGAAATCGAAACCGAAATTTCACCAAGCTTAAAGGATCTTTAAGGGATCGTCGAATCGTCGAGTGGTTTATATATCAGTCCAACTGACACATGCTTGTGTGACATCCGCTGACATTGATCGAAGTGGCATGCATACCTCGACGTTAGGCCTTATTGTCCCCAGTAAAGGATAGTCTTCCAAGTCTTCCAGGCTGGAAAAATTGGTTGTCTCCTCATCTGTTGATGTCTCCAATCAGTAATCGATTGCTTCATCTTCCTTGGAAGAACCATCACGAAATGTTGTAGTTCTTATATATAATTTCTTAAGAAGTTATTCGTGAGATCATGCACCCCTCTTTCCTACCCTACCACTTGCAATTTCTAGGGACCTACCCGATTGCCCCATCTATCCTCCTGAGGCAAATTTCATCAAAATATTGACGAAAAATTCACAACCTTGATTTCTGTTTCGGAAGCTCAATTTTAATGAAATTTCGGTAAAATTTTGTGAATTTTTTTTCCCTACTAACATCCCATAACAAACTGGATTGAAATTTTTTTCATTCCAAATCCGGATAGACAAGTCTCAATTCATACATATCCTTACATTTTTTGACATCAGTGTAGTCGTTAATGAAAGATTTCAACTAAATTCTGTTTTGGTTTCATCATTTGACATTTATATGACATCTTTTGTGGGCAATACAATACTTCTTACTGTTATGTTTTCCACTTAAAATAACGCACAAAAGCACAAATAACATGTTCACCAAATTAATTGGATATTGTACTATGAAGTTTTCATTCTAAGAATTACTCAAAAAAGTTTTTCCATTATTTTCATCATCTCACAAATTTGCCAAGATTTTGTAACACGACAAGGATACGACTCATTATTTGGCCAATGCTATACAAACCCTAAACGTAGAAATTAATAAATGTTATCCTCACATTTGAAGATTTGTAAGACAGTAAAAGACTAATTGAGAGAATTATGTGAAAGGATCACAATGAGTTCAAAATATAGCGGAATTTTTTTTTTTTTTTTTGAATCTAAGTCGATTGTTTGCATTTAAATCATATTTATAGATATATTAAATATTTACCTTAACAAGTTCTTAATGTGAGAAATTCTTCAAAGGTACAAGACTTCATGTGTATCCCACACCAAGACTAAATTTATTCATCAACTCTTGAGTAGTGGAACTAAAACTTTTATTTTGTGAATAAATCATAAATCATTTTGCAAGCAACTCATACATATACATATATATATATATATAGATGCAACAAAAACTACTTTTTCTTAACATACAGTATGCGACAAAAGAATGTTGCTAATGATATATCATCAATTTGCTAGCAATTAATTGTTTGTGAAATATGGTAACTTTCCAATATATTGGCACCTTCCAATATATCAATATCGACACAAACATTTATTGTAATCTTCAAAAGATAATTTCCTTAAACAAAGTCAAAATTTGCATATAAGATAATCATGTGTATCAATTATGATATGATTACATGTATATAACTTTTCTTATGCAAGGTAATTCATACATTATTATATATATATATATATATATATATATATATATAAATTCTTCGCATCATTTCAATATTAATAATATTTTTAGCGCTAGCAAATAATATTATAATATCCCACTTATCCATTTCATTTACTTATCGCATAAATAATTAAATAATTCTTGATAAAGATTAGAACATTCGTAAGTATGTGACGTTATAGGTTCGATCATATTAATTTTCTAATTAAGGTTGATGTCTAGCAATATTCCTTAACGACTAGATATTATAGAATAATCTAATTTTCTCTCCAGAATCATTATAAGAAGAATATAATATTTCCTTCCATCATTTCAGCTACAGATTAATCCTAGAATATGGTTAACTATCAAACCCTTATAAATTACCAATTATATTTTATGTCAGTTATAATCAACTAAAGAATGACTCAAGAAACTCATTTCTTCATACACTCAGTTGTCTTGACCAAGGTCTTTATTTAATTGATATAATATACACATTCAATTACACACACACACATATATATATATATATAAACAATTTTTTAAAAATAATTTTTTGCACTAAAATTTCTTCATTCTTATAAATAAAATACTCATATTAATATTTTAATAAATCATTATTTTCATCACTATTATACATTTCTTATTTATATTTTTCAAAAAAATAAAATAATTAAGGCGGACCAACCAACCAAAAACCCAACAACTCACTGCAAGCCAAATCCACTTAAATCCATCTTTCTGCGGACTTATAATTACTCAACACAACTCTCCGTTTTGGTGGGGTGGGAGGGACGGATCGTCCCAACGGGCTTAATTCATTTTGATAGCTCTATTGAAATCCCTCAATATATATTTGCTCTATTGGAATCCCTCAATATTTGGTGAAATGAAAACTAAATCATATTCCACTTCTTCCAATCTCATATCCATTCTCATTCCTCTATAATACAATAATCCCTGATTGATTCTCCAGAATTTTAATTTGTACATTGGAAAGGCATATTTTTCTCCAAGATGGTTCAATATCAATGAGCCAAAATTTAGAGTGTTACCTAAACTCAAGTATATAGAGATGGAAAAATAGGAAATAATTGATGTAGATGGAAATGTTAGGAAGTAGTAAATTAGGGGAAGTGGAAAATGATAGTGAAAGCATGGTAACTAAAAGGGGGTGAAAATTGAAATAAAAAAGAGGGGTAGTGAATACGGATGGATAAATGAAATGGTACGAGAATCCCGGTTTGTTCGGTCAATCCGATAAGACGTGTAAGTGGGTCCCATATACCAAGCAGACCACGTGCAACCCTCTCACTTATGTCGACCCTTTCCCTCCAACCTGAACTTCACTCCATCAATATTAATCCAACCAAATCCTCACATCAACCGCCTCCCCCCATGTTACTAAAATATGGTTGTTAAAAATGGTTATCTGTTAAAATGAATATTAAAAATTTGACATGTTATCTATTTTTTATTTGATTGTAGTTTAAAGCTTATGAGTTTCCAAAGTGTAATTTAAATTTCTTTTGATTGAAATGTAAAGGAAAAAAAAATTAGATTAAATTGAAAAATGATTATTGTTGCGTTAAAATATATTGATCAAGACTCACACATTAAGTAATGTTCATTGGATGATATCCCGATTCGAACAAAATTCAAATAAACCGAGCTTATACATCAGGTCGACAAATATCGCACTATTGCCATTGTTATCAGAATTGCCATGAGAATAACAAATAAAGGAAAATGAACCAACCGGTGAAAAGAGGTCCGTCACTATTTTCAAAGTGAATCACCTTGCATCTTATAACCAAGTATGAAGAGGTCAAGAGGTCGGTACATCATGAAAAGGCCGACCTCCTTTTCTAACACAAAAGTGAGACACTAGAAGATCCTCTCACCAACTTCCACCAACAAACATAGAATCTATCACTTCAACCTCAAATCAAGTCTGCAAAGCATGACTGTTTCCTTAAACCAATAGATTATGCCCATAAATCCTTCCAATCATTCATGATTTCCTTAAACCAATAGATTATGCCCATAAATCCTTCCAATCATTCACTACTATAAATAGAATCTCAAATGTAATAGAAATAGTTAACAATTTTATGCACAAAAAGCTCCAGCAAATATAACCAACATGCCCTCTGTATTTTGGCTAAATTTACCGAGCAGGGTGAATGGATCTTCATTTAATACAAACAAAGGCTCTCGAAGCCATTTCTCTTGCATATTTCTACTATCATCATCCACATTGACCTTAATATTACCCTTAACTACCTTATCCACCTCATTTATTATTCAAATATAATTAGTTGTGACTATAATCCTCTTACCGATTTTATGCGTCAACAATCATAATACATGTTTTTTTATTTATTTTAATCCTTTATTTATTGTTATGAAAGTCATGTGCAAGTCATGTATTGTATATTTCATCGAAAATTTGCTGGAAAAAAATAGTTTAAATTACAAATTAAAATGGTCATACTTCAGATTGTTTTTATGTATTTAAACATTAAAAATCAATATTCAACATGATATTGAAGAAGAAGAAGATGAAATCACGAATTCTAATTCTATAATTTATTGTTACATTTTTGTTATACCTTTTAATAAAATAAGTAATACATTTGAAAAAAAAAAAAAGTAATCATTTCAAATTATACAAATCTACATTTTAGTAAAATAAATTAATACATTTTAGGTAAACAAGTAATATCATTCTGTAAAATGAGTAACAACTTTCTAGTAAAACAAGTAAAAGAAAATTGCATATTTAGAACAATAATTATTGATCATTCATCATTTAGGGACACTAACTTTTAAGGCCTGAAATTAGGACACTAACATTTTAATTTGGACCAATTTAGAATAATATAATTAGCCCAAAATTACAAAAATTCGAGCTAAATCGCATTTGCAATGCATGTGTCTCTCCAATTTTTTTTTTTTCATATTTTGATTTGATTTAGCTCTAATTGAGCTTGAATTCAATAAATTGATTTGAGGTTTTGCAATAACTTTTGAAGTTGAGTGTTTAGGCATAGAAACCATACATTTTAGTTAAATTTGAGGACAACGAATTTTGAGTGAGTTTATGTCAATTATGATGTAATTCGACAATGAGATTATGATGTAATTCGACAATGAGATGACAATGTTGATGAAATTGAATTATACAAAAATATTACTAGTATTCGAGGGATGAAAATCTTCCATCTAATTTGTAAACAAGTTTTTCAATTGAAAATTATGTTCGATTATCACTCAAATCGAGCTTGAATCAAAGTTAAATTTGTAAACTTGATTTTGGGCAATGCTATTACTTGAAAAGTGGAATGTTTTGACATAGAAATCATGCATTGTGGTTTAGTTTTGAATTTTTTTGCCTTAACCGTCTCTACCACCGAAATCCACCATAACCACCTTCAAACTCATCCAAAATTTGATCTAACTCAAAACTTAACTAAAATGTATATTTTATACGCCAAAATACTCGTCTCCTCAAGCCATAGCAAAACCTCAAATCAATTTAACGAATTCAAGCTCAATTTGAACGAGAATCAAATAATATTTTTGAAAAGCTCAAATTTAGAGAGACACACTGCAAATGCGATTTTGGCCTAGATTTTTTAAATTTCAGGCTAATTGTTCTAAATTGATATGGTTAATATCCTAATTTTAGGGTCGAAAAGTCAATGATTTTAAATGATAAATGACCAATAATTATTATCCTAAATTTGCAAGACATTGATTTCACAAGCTTGATCTAATTAATCCAAATTCATGTTATTCTAAGAGTGAGTCTTATATGAGACCGTCTCACGGATCATGTTATGTGAGACGGGTCAATCCACAACCCACCATTCACAATTTATATGTAATTTGATGAAAATGAGCTTAGCATATGGGTAAAAAAGATTCATCTCACGGAAACTATCTGTGAAACCGTTTCACACAAATTTTTGTGTTATTCTAATGATTAAATCACTAGTTACTAATTATGGATATTAATTCATAATAATTACAAATTATAAATCATTTCCTAGCAATCAAAATATAGAAAGCTTAGTAAGGGGGAACAATTTAATTCAAGATCACACATCATAAATATAAGAATAAATAACATAAATTATTTTAATTTTGAGATAAAAAAAGCATTATGGGATTAATCAAGAAACAATCAAAACGTAAGGTTCAAAGTTCAAACATCCTTTCCAACTAGAAAATTAAAAATCTAACCACACATCATAACGTTAATAATTTTAAAAAATATAAATAAACATGATAAAAGAAGGAATAAATACTAAGAGAAATCCTTATTCGGTAGGAAGATCAATCCTTCTTATCTACCGAAGAAGATCGCTCATCGCGTCTCCATTCATCTCTGCATAATTTTACCTCTTGCGCCTGCACCCTTTTGTGGTTCTGTTCATGGTATCCGTTGCTCATAGGTTTTCTACCTTTGCATATCTATCAAGACGGATCTAGGTGAGATCTTAGGTCCTAAGTAATTGATTTTCGAGTTTGGACCTCATATTGGGTCACTATTATAGACCAACTATTTTAAATATCACATCCAATCTTCGAGGCTCGTCTACCAAATGACTCGTGTTCCATTCTCCAGCTCAGAAATATGAGAAATTACAAATTTAATACACTATTTTTAGGTCATTTATCAATGAAGACACTAACTTTTCAAACCTCGATATTGAGACATTTAACTTTTCAAATTTATCTATTTGAAGACAAAAAACTCAATCATGAAATTTGGGTCAAATCACATGAAATTTGGGCTTTCCGCTTAAGTGATTTGGCCTGAAATTCATGTGATTTGACCCATAATTCCAGGGTCGGCCCTGACAGTTTGGGGGCCCTTGGGCAACAACGAAAAATGGGCCCCTAAACAAAGAAAAAATGCGTACGCACAATTCTTGAAAATATTGTCAAGCTGCTTCACTATCCATATTCCGAATTTCAACCTTATGCCACATGTACGATGTTGGAAAAGTACAACACCTACAACAAAAAAAGAAGTCCAAATAAATAGTAAAAGTATTATTGAAAATATCTAGATCTCCTAGCATTTTGAGAAGCAAAATCATCAATTAAATCTTCAAAATCAAGTTTCTCTAATACTTCATTTTCAATGCATAACATAGCTAATCCATTTAATCTTTCCTGAGACATAGTCAAACGCATATATGATTTCACCAATTTTAGTTTCGAAAAACTTCTTTCGGCCGAAGCTACAGTAACTGACAGAGTAAGCAAAATTCTATATGCAATAAAAACATTAGGAAAACAATCCAATGCTTTTACAAACTCAAGAACTTCTATACTTGACTTTATTTCTACTGGCTAACACAACTGTAGCACTTGTAATTCAGAAAATAAGTCATCTGCATTAATGTCAGATTTATCTTTATGTGTAAGAGCAACTTGAAGATTAATACAACACTCTTGCAATTCTTTATAACCAAGTGAAAGAAGTTTCTTGGGATTAAACAAAAAACCAAAGATATTTTCAAATACATTCAATTGTTCAAATCTGCTCTCCAAAGATGCAATAACCATATCTACTATAACAAAAAAATAATTGTACTCAAAAGATTCATCTACAGATAATGAAATATCTTCATTAGGATTTTCATCAAATTGTTTCTTCCTAACAATTTTACGTTTTAAGGGGAAAATAGGTTCAATTTCCATCATAGAAGCAAGATCTTTGGCTATTGTTATGGCAGATTGAAATCCTTCTTTCCTATAAGTTTTAAAGTAAGAAATCAAACCTTTTAAAGTCGTTACCGTAGCATCAATTTGCATTTCTTCAGATTGTAATTTCTTACTAATCAAGTCAATCTTTTTCAAAATATTATGCCATATAGCCATACCCAACAAAAACTCAAAAATTTCAAGATCATTTGTTGCTAAAGATTCAGCCTCACTCCTAGTTTTAGCATCTTCACTTACTTTAGATAATTCGAGTAATGCTTTTCTTATCTCATTAGGTTGAGTAATTATAGCTGTAACACTATTAACATGACTTTCCCATCTTGTTGTGGATAATGGCTTTAGAGTTAAATTATGAACATTCTCTTGTAAAATTTTCCATCTTTTTGTAGAACTAGCAAATAAAGTATACAAGCGTTGCACAACTCCAAAAAATGAGACAACTTTAATACAAGAATGTGCCATATCACAAATTATCAAATTAAGAGAATGACAAGCACATGGCATATAAAATGCTCTAGGATTTACTTTAAGAAATCTTGCCTGCACACTTGATTTTTTCCTGTCATATTAGAACCATTATCATAACCTTGCCCCCTCACATCATCAAGTTCAAGCCTGTGAGTTTGCAAAACACGTTGTAATTCATTAAAAAGTCCTAATCCAGATGTATCATCCACCTTCATGAACTCTATAAAATATTCATTTATCTTTACTCGACAACTTGACACGTTCACACATCGAACTATCAAAGTCATTTGCTCATGGTGACTTACATCTGATGTACAATCAAGTATCACAGAAAAATATTTTGCCTCTTTAACTATTTCAATAATGGCACTTCGTACTTTAGAGGCTAACAAAAAAATCAACCCATTTTGAATTTTATGACTAAGATAATGATAATGAATCTCTTTATTTTGAATACGTCTAAAATGTTCTTGCATAACCAAATCAAATTCTGAAATTGTCTCAAGTAGCCCCAAAAAATTACCATTATTATTTTGTAAAATTTTTTCATTCTCCCCACGGAAAGCTAAATTGCGCTTAGCAAGACATTTCACAACAGAAATAATTCTTAATAAAACCAATTTCCAATGTTCTTTCTCTTTCTTGATTTGTACTTGTACCTCTTTATCAATTGTTTCATCCTTTTTCATTCTAATTTGCAAGTCAATCCAAGTTCTCATATTGTTAATATGTTCAATACTGTTTTCATGTTGTTTAAGCCTTTCACTTAAATGTTTCCAATCATTAAGACCATCATTTGCAAGCAAACTAATATTGTTAATTGATTTAAACAATTTGCAACAAAAACAATATACCTTGTTTGCCCCTTTCGAGTATACAAGCCATTTTCTATCTTGTTTCTCTCCATTTGGCAATTTTCTTATGTAATAAGAGTAAGAAAAATGCCTATTAAGTCCATCAGTAGCAAATCTAAGATTATTTTCCCTTAAAGAACCCTTCTCAATCAAAATATCTCTTGTTTTAGTATCAATGTTATCCCAAGTTCTAGGATCATAGATATCCAAATTATTACCAACTTCATTTTGCTCTAACTCAATTTCGTTCTCACTCATATTTCCAACATTTTCATTCAAATCAGTATTATCATATTCTCTTGATTCTTCCTTATTCACGTTATTGTCACTTTTCATTATATTATCAACTTCTTCATTCAGATCATTATTATCATTTTTACTTCTTTCTTCTTGTTAATTTGTTAGATGTTCATTTAGCCCATCTTCATTAATCACATCAACAGAATCTTCAATTGAAGAATTAAGCTTCAAAAACTTATCAAGAGCACCTCTCTGTGACTTAACAATCTCTTCTGATTGTTTTCTTTTTTTTCTTTTCTGATATCCGGACATATGTTTTCTCATGAGTATGAGAACTAAAAAATGAAAAGTACAATAATCCTTTGGCAATCTAACAGGTAACAAATAACAACAAAAAAGACAAAGTCACCAAGAATGACAAAGATAAATAGTGAAAATAGGAGAAATAAAACCTGATTTCAGCAATAATCTTTCTTCGATCAGCAGCCAAGCACTCAACAATGACAATCAAAGATGATGTGAGGATGGAGAAAATTTGTGAGTGATTGGTGAGTGGTAATTGTGAAAAAGCCCTTTGTTTATATGACTTGAAAAGTAGTAATGACTTTTCATCTTCAATTCACTAATTTATTGATCTTTTTTTTCTTTTTTTAGTTCCATAATTAATTTGATGGGCTTGAAGTTAGAAAATATTATATATAATGGGTTATTGGGCTTACAACTTACAAGATATAGCTAGTCTTATTTCCAATAATTGGGCCATTGTACATTAAGAAAGATAAAAAAATATACTAATATATATATATATATATACTACGTACCTAAAATTTTGGGACCCCCAAAAATTTGGGGCCCTAGGCCGTCGCCCTTCCGGCACGGGCTCATGGCCGGCCCTGCATAATTCATGTAATTTGATGCAAAATTCGTGATTTTGAGCTTTTTTTATCCTAAAATTGTTCAAATTGTAGAGACCAAAAAAGTTAGTATCCTTCATTGATTAATAATTTAAAGTCAATGTCCTAAATTTGCAATTACCCAAAAAATACTCCAAAATCACTGAATTAAACAATAATTAAAGCATTCGATACTAAAATAAGATAAGTAGAAAAATATATGGTGCAAAGTAATAAATGTATTAATATCACATTCTTATTGATTTAATTCATACATATTTTTCAACTTATCAATATAACATGTATAAGGACTACAATATGTATAAGGGCATATGTCACAATATTTAAAGCTCCTTCACTTTTTGATAATTACCAAAATTACTAAAACCTTAAAAAAGTTAAAAAAATTCATTCGCAGACACGTGTAACTTTTGATAATATAATTTTAATTGAAGAATGATAAAAGACAAAAATCAACCTAGAAGTTTGAAGAAAAATAGTGAATTAATAGAATTCGTTTACAGTAAACATAGTTAAATCTAAAGAAGTAATACCGAGATGAATGTGAAAATTTGTGTTGTAATGAATTAGATTAACTAAAAAGAGTTCAATATCAATGATTAAAAATTTGAAGATTATTTAAGCCTATATAATTTAGTAGACTGAAACAATTGGATTGCACCATGATTCTGTACTTTATGGATGTAAAATACCTTTAATGTTGAAATATTTTTTATTTTTTTTATAAAACTATCATAAAACATATTAATTAGTTTTACTTCATTAAATGTATTAATACTCGTATATATGAACATGAAAAAACAAATGAGAATAGTAAAAATATGAATGTTATAATGGTGAGTAAAATACACACATTACAAATGCATTAGAGAGAGTATGTTTGTAGTACCAAAAGAAGAGAAAAAATAGGAAAACGAACTTAAAATGGTTTAAACATGGGTTTAAATTAAAGATTTTTAGATGTCGCTAGTAAATATTTACACATTAGAATTTTAAACTCAAATTAAAAGGGAAGAAAAAGATCTAAAAAGAATTGTGCACTTAAATATAAAAAATGAAATTGTACACTTAAATATAAGATAAAAGCTTTTATATCCTTGAGTTGACTCGATGTGTGGACCGCTTTCATGTGCCTCCATATGCCTTTATGCACTTGTACACATTAATTGTGTTCGCTCGTACCCACCCAAATTTGTGTGCATCCATCAGTGAAAAAATATTAGTCATATATTGAAAATGTATTACCTTTATAACTTAAATATATGTTTACCTAAAATGTATTTGTTTTGTTTACCTGAAAGGTATTATTTGTTTACATGAAATGTAGTATTTGTTTTACCAAAAGGTGTTATTCATTATATGTAAATGTATTACTTGTTTATTTGAAAGGTGTTAATTCTTTTATTATATTTCTTGTTTTATCTAAAGGTATTACTTTACTTTACTAGAAGGTGTTATTTCTTTGATTGAAAGGTATTACTTGTTTGATCTAAACTAGTAATTCACCCACGCGATGTGCGATTTATTATTTGTTGTGGGTATTATATACAATTTGTAATTATATAATGAAGTTGCTATATTAAAAGGTTATTCATGCATTTTTTTTATTTCAAACTTTGTATAATATACAAATATATTTTTCATATCTCTATTGATTTTTAAAGTTATATTTTATAATTTAAAAAAATTGTTGTGTAAAGTAGAGTTTTAAGTGAAGAAAGTAGAATTTAGTTGAATTCTCCCCCTCCCTCTTGTGAATTATTTAGGTCTTCCTTGTACATTCGTTTTTGAGTGACATGTTATTCTAAATTCAAATAACACAAATTGTATATGTCGTTCTAAATTATATTTGGTAATATTAAAAGTTGGAACACAAAATTTGTTAGTAAGTTAAAAAACAAACTTGAAAGCTTACACCCTATTTGTTTCTATCTTTTGTTATATTTTTTCATGACTCGATAGATAATTTGATAAGTCAATGATTGTTGGAGTTAGTTAAAAGTGACTAATTAACAATATAAGTTTTGAAATATTTATTTATATACATTTCTCATAATTACAAAAAATATATTAAAATTTCTTTAGCTTTAAAATTGATTATAAGAATAATTTTAGGTATTAAGTAATTAAAGTTAACCAAAAAAAAAAAAGAATAAAAAATTTGAAAGCATACATTCTATTTTTTTTTCGTCTTTTGTTGAAATTTTTTCATGGTTGGATAGATAATTTGATAAATCAATGATTTTTGGAGTTAGTTAAAAAGTAACCAATTAACAATACAAGCTTTGAAATATTTTTTTATATACAACATTTCTCATAATTACAAAAAATATCTTAAAATTTCTTTAAATTTAAAATATAATAAAAGTAATTCTAAACATTAAGTAATTAAAGTTAACAAAAAAAATAATAATCAAACTATTGTTCAACAATGAACAACAATCGTCAACAATAAATAATAATAATTAATAAAAATAATAATTCTAAATATAAATAGTAATAATATATATTACATGGGAAAATATTCCTAAATAACATGATTAATTTTCTTGACAAAATTATTAATATTTGGAATTTTTTTATTAACCAAAAACCCAAAATATTGATGTGACATTTTTAGGAGGAAGAGTGGAAAAACTGTAAATTTTGCCAACTTTCCTCCTTTTATATAGATATAGACGTATTACTTATTTGGCTGAAAGATATTACTTCACTCTAGAGATATTACTTAGGGATGACAAAAGGGTGGGGTGGGGTCGGTAGGACAATCCTCATCCCCGTCCCTGTCATTGTGGGGAATCCCTGTCCTCGTCCCAAAGAATCTAGGGGGGAACAATTGCCACCATCCCCATGCCCGGGAATCCCCGTCCCAACATAATTTTGTTAATTTTTCATAAAAAAAAGGTTTTTCTTAGAATAATACCTTATAAAATTATTATTATTATTATTTTCAATAAAGTTTAAACAAATCATTTCATAGTGTATGTAAAACAATTTAAACATATCAATAATATTTTATATATTTAATAAATTATTTTAGATATTATAAAATATATATAATCCTCACGGGGAATGGGACGGGGATCCCCAAGAGACGGGGGATATGATCCCCGTCCCCACCCCGTCTCGTTAGTCAGGGAAAAAATGTCCCCCCGTCTATGAGAGTATAACTTTTGGTGAATCACCACCTCATTTAGGGCGATTAACCATGGGGAATGAAGATTCCCCGCCCCACTATCTTACCTATTGTTACTTGTTTTTTATCAAAAAATATTATTGTTGGTCCAAAGTAGTCAGAGGTTTAGAGGGGGGTGAATGAACCTCTATCAAATTTTTTCCTCTATCAAAACTTTTCTGTAAACAGGTTGCTGATTATAGAGAATGCAACAACTAGCTCAATTCAGTAAGCTGACAGAATGCTGATTTAACTTACTGTCTCAGTAATCACAGTATGCAGCGGAAAATACAAGATAAAGTTTCTTTTGAAAATCCTTTTCTTTTACCTGAATGATTTTGTCAGAATCCTGTTAGCAGTATGCTTATGATAAATGCAACAAGATAGATGTATATAAGAAAACAATAAACAAGTAATCAAAAGCAAAAAACACATAAGGGTTTATAGTGGTTCGAAGGTGGTGTAATCCTTCTACGTCTACTCTACTCCTTCTCAAAGGAGGAACTCCACTAGGTCAGTTTACTTTACAAGTTACAACTTTATAAACCTCTTCATAAATAGTTATACCTACTAGAATCAGAAGATTCCTAGGCCTCTTCCCACACAGGGTTCAAAACTCACACAGAGTTACAAGCCTACACAAAGACAAACACTTAGTGAGGATATAATCTTTCCAACTAAGGACACCAAACTTAAAACAACCTAGCACACAACAAATGGTTAAAAGTGTATAGAGTTTCTTCAACTGGTGCAGCTCTAAGTCAGTCTTAAGAACTTTGATAGCTCGAATGCTTGGCTCGACTGCTTCTGAAGGTTGAGTGACTGAACTTGTCTAGAAAGCTTGAGAATAACTTGAGAATGTAAAGGCTTCGAATATAATCAGTTGTTCAGTAGTCTTCTTGGTCACACTAACCTTCTATTTATACTGTAAGGAAAGTGCCCATTGAAGAGAGACATTGTCCTTGTAGAAATTCAAATTGATCTTCAAAATCTTCACAATAAATGCGACTGGAAAAACTGGGAAGTAGGGCATGTCCTACTCTGAATCGCATTAATGGAGCCATACTTCGGCTACAGTATTTTTGCACGTCCGCGGTCCAGGTGGCATCTCCTCATTGACTGGGCGCTAACTTCCTTCTACAGGATACTTTAACAGGATCGAATCCTCGTACAACATTCACTATATTTCTCATACTACAATGAATGAGTTAGATTAACTTACAGTTTGCTGCTCAAGTTGCAGTAGCTGCTTAATGTTCTGCGCCAGTTTTCTGATCTGCGTTGCTTCCTAATTCTGAATAGCTTCCTGTTCCTGAATCCTACAGTCAACTTTCTGATCTGTGTTGTTTCTTGATTCTGAACAGCTTTCTGTTCCAAAATCCTGCAGTCAGCTTCCAGTTTCCCTTACTGCTTTCTGTATGCTGCTTACTAATCCAAAATCCTGCTAACATCAGTATACTCCATCTTCCTGATCTTTTACATCTTTACAATATACAACTTAGAAAGATAAACTTATCAAGGTAAAATCTAGTTAAACAATGTAGAAAATGGGGTACTCTAACTTCTTTATAAAGTTATATTGTCTCATCAAAACCTAATAGAAATATCCCAACAATTTCCTCTTTTTTTATGATGACAAAACCCATACTAAACAGTATAAACAGATGTACTTTTATACGAGTATTATATACAAGTATAATACAATGTAAGCTAATCAACAGTAATTACAAGCTTACAACTTCATAAATAAAATGAAGAAAATAAAGAATAAATAAAATTCTTTACAAGAAGAGCTTACTCAACTATCTTTCTGAGAAAACCGCAGTAAGCTACACTTCTTCAGTTTTCTGTGTCACCAAATAGCTTCATCGTCACAAAATCATGTCCTGAGCTAGCTTGATTCTGTTTGACAACTTCCTCATACTTGGTGTCTTTCCACCAGTTCAAAATAGATTCCTGATAAGATCTTTCCATCTTCTCATAAATCTCAAGAACCTGAATCCATCTTAGCCAGAAATCCTTGCAGAAAGGAATCTGTTCTCATTTCTTAACTTTGTCCAGTATGATCAGCTGGATGTCCAGCTTGTCTTCTCTTGCCATCTCTACATACCTCTTTAAGGCTTTTTCAACAGAAGGAAAATTTCAAAAATAATCATGCATGCATAAATTTCTAAAATACCTCAGATATTCGGATCTCTTGAAAAAGTGATCTCCTCGAATGATGGGTTCCTGTTCTTCGGCAAATATACCTGATCAAAGATATTGAGATTCCAACCCATATTCACCCTTTTAGGTTTTTGATCTAGCAAAACTGAGAATTCAGGAGGAACAAAATCTATGTCAAAATCAGGTGCTTCCTGAGCTGGAAAAGAGTATAGGGCTGAATCTATCTTCTCAGCAACTTGTGACTTTTCATGTCCGACTTTTCCCAATCTCGACATCCAATCTACTTGCTTCTTCCTTCTTTCCTCATTAGCTTCCTTCAATTGCCTCTATCTTTCTTCACTTAATCTTGGACCTGTGGGAATGGCTATAAAAGGTTTGGTAATGGGATCTTGACCTATTTGCTGCAATCCTCTTTGATGTCTACCTCTTCCTCTGCCAGCTTACTGCCTGTAAGTTCAACTCTGGCTCCTTGTTGTGATGCAGTGTTGCTTACTGCTTGAGAAGCAATATCCCCAGCACCTACATTATCATCTTCATCTTTCCTCTTCTTTAACTGTATGCTCTGACCATGTCCAGAATCGGATCGTTTGCGCTTCCTGCTTATGTTGGTCAGAGGAACATTGTCATCTTCATCATCATCTTCTTCTTCTGTCTCCCTTGCAGTGGCATCCAATACTGCAGCATCCAGCTTTGTTTGTTGCTTACTTTCTCTCTTTTAGCATCATCAACTTTGTTAGCACTGGAGACAGTTACTTCAGCAGCTTCAGTAGGAAAGACTCGCATCATAATGACTCTCATCTCACCCACAAAAAGTTCAAGGTTCAGAATCCTGTCCTTGACACTGCGAACATCACGGCCTTGGGTATAGATGCTTTCTTGCATGTTATCTAGTACCATATTTTGTGTAGCCTAGTTGCTCCTTACCTCATCAATTGAGCTTTTGACTTCTTTGAGAGTTACATTCTTAATATCAAGCGCAGCTTCCTGTTCACGCTCAAATCTCTGTCTGGCCTGGTACTGTGCATTGAACTCCTCATTCATGGTGTTCTGTATTCTGGAAGGGAGTTTAGATAACTCATTCCTCAGTTCTTTCATCGATGAAGAGTGTGCGTTTTCTCTCATTTGGATGCCTGATGTGAAGTTCATTTCATGAGTTTCTATGGCTCTCATCAGCCCTTGAACGACATCCATGATTCCTTGAAGTGATTGTTCTTACGAGTCAGTAAGAGTCTCAACTCTAACCATTGGTCCTACTTCCTCTTGAGTATAGAGGACCACGACCTGACTTGCTTCTTCTTCAGTTTGCTGCTTGGTTGTCTCCTCTAGCTCAGCCTGGTACTTGCTCCTTTCTTCCTCTGTTATCTTAATTTTGAAAGGTTCTGTGTATGAAGGAGAATCTTCAAGTTCATCATCACTGTCACTCAATGAATCATCACCTTTATCAGGATTTGGTGCAGGAGCAGCAACAACGATTTCTTTACCTTTTGCAGGCACTTCAGCTTCATCTTTATTCCCTTTTATATCCTCCACTAGTACTGTCTCAACAGTATCCATGCCGGAGGTCTTCAGGGGAGAAGCTATCTCAACAGCTTTCTCAGCATCCTCAACAACTTCTTTCTCTTCAATAGTAACCTCAGCTACCTGAACAACAGTAGCCTTAGTTACCTTAGTAACTTCAACAGTTGGAACTTCAGGGACTTCACTAACAACAACCTCTTAAACAATAGCTTCTGCTTCCATGGTAACCTCGACTACTTCAATGACAGTAGCTTCGGTTACTTTAGCGATTTGCTCAACAGCAGCAATAACATCTTGACTCACTTCTGCAAGCTTAGTGACAACAGCATGCAGAAGTGACTCACTTCATCAGTTTTTTCATCAGCAACCTATGTTGCTTCCTTTTCCTTAGCATTCTGTACTGCTACAGTAGCCAGCACAGGAAGTCCGGCCTCAGCAACCTCCTCCTCGGATGCTTCATCGACAAACTTCTTCTTGATGTCTATCACCACTCCATGGATGATTGGTGATGGTTTACCCTCAGAAGGTACAACTTGATAAATAGGGGAATTAGTGTAATCAATTAATTGTTCTTCAGGTTCTATCACATCCAAGGTAGTAATAGGAGAAAGAGCTACGATACCTTTAAAGGTTGGAGAGTCATGTGTTTCCACAGCTGTTGAACTTCCTTCTCCTTTCTGTAGAATTTTGGGGAGTTGAGTGGTTTGAGCTCTGCTTGCCTCCAGCCCCATTTGCAGCATCATTTTGTTGGTTTCCTTAGTGGTGAGGTCAGCTAGTTGAGCTTCAGCAAGCTCCAACTCTATTGAGGTCCTAACAGTCTTGGTGCTGGGGTTTATCAATGTATTGTCCTCTACTGCCTTCATCGACTGCTCACTCATCATCTCTTCAACCTTACTCTTGGCCAGCCAATGAGCATTCAACTTCTCCTGCCTCTCAAAGATTTTAGCCATTATGAGATCAACAAGTTGATTAATAAAACCTTCAAAGAAGAGAGGTAGAAGTCCATTGGGAAGAGTATCAGGATCTTCCATAAAATTAACTATCCAAGTAAGGATAATATCTTTCACTTCCAGCCAGTCTTCCCATTGGACCAAGTCCCTTGCTGAGTAAAACTGCATCCACCTCCAAGTCTCGTAGACAGTGGCAAACCATCTTCATATAGACCTTGTAGTCTCTATCAGAGCTCTTTCAGCAGCCTCTGCATCAATAACTTCATTGGAGCTTTCGACTTTGTTAAGAACATTGATCTCTTTCAGTTCATCATTCGGCCCTAGCCACTACATTTTTATCTTACCTTCAGGCTTTTCTGCAAGCTCTCCCAAGCCTGACTTGCCTTTCACCAGCCTCTTTCTCTTTTTCTTTTTCTCCAAAGTACCAGCAAGCTGCTGTAGTTCAAGCTTATGAGTCTGAAGCTCTTTTTCTTTTGGAACAATATTCTGCTCAATAACCTCTTGTTCAGGTTGATCAACAACCTGTGCAACAGTAACCTGTTTAGCAGTGGTTGGCTCAGCTTTCTATTCAGTTACCTGATCTCCAACAGCTTCCTGATCAGGAGCAGGACATTCCAGAAGTAGAACATCATCAGAAGAATCCTTGGGGGCAGCATCCATTCATTCATCATCAGGAACTTCTACTTCAGCATCAGAGAAAGAAGCTTCCTTAGTAGTCTTCTTCACCTTAGGTGAAGCTACCTGAGTAGTCTTCTTCATCTTTTGCTTCTTTTTCAAACGAGCTTTCTTCGTCTCCGGCTTCCTTGCTGGCTTATCATCATCACTGCCAGAATCATCAGAATCTGTTTCAGCAACCTGTGGCTTGGCAGCAGCCTTCTTCTTCTTGGGTTGTTTTTCCTTTTCCTCACATTTCTTCTGTTTTGTGTATCCTTTCTTCACACCGAGAAACTAGCCAGGAGCGATTAGTACAAGTTTCTCCAGTTGTAAACCTAGCTTGTCTAGGATGGAAGTGAGGACGATCCCAAAGCCTCTCCTGCTTGTTGGCTTGGAGGCCTCTTCCCAAATCATCTTGAAAATGAAATGTGCCCAGTTGACTGCATCTCCACGAATAATCACAGTTATTAACCGCATCCGAAGATCAGTGCACTTGTCGTAGCTTCCACATCTACCCTCAACGGTGTAGACAAGGATGACATGCAAAAACTCATATTCTGGCTTGAATTTCTTCTTCCCAAAGTTCCTTATTACCGTCTCCTTGACAGAACCTAATATGAACTGGTTCCAACTCTCCTTCAAGTATGCTGACCCATACGACTTCAAGTCAGCAAGCTTCATCCCTTTGTCGGAGATGTCAAAGGTTTTAGCGATGTCTCTGACTGTCAGGGTGTACCAGTCATCACTATCTTCATTCATCTTGAAGGTGATCGTCTTCTCATCATCAGACAGTATGGCAAAAGCATAGAACCTTTCCACAGACCGAGTAGAGAACCCAGTGTTGGTGGTGAAAAGCCCAGAAAGCTCGCTCTTGCAAACTTGTTCCCAGACTTCTGTAATGAGGTCCTTGTCCTCAAATGGTGACTCAAGCCCTAGCATGACCTCTGTGTTTACCAGTCTTCCTTCAACAACCTTGGTCTCCCTTGGAACGTTAGCGACAACCATTGATGATCTGAGTGAAAGAGCTTAGTGAAAGAGAGAGAGAGAGAGTTCAAAGGTTTAGCAAATCTCGAAAATGGTAACAGTGTAAGCATAGAGAGGGAATAGAGAGAGTTTGATCATTTTATAGTTTAAAAATGCATTCCAAAAATAATCAACGATCCAAATTAAATGATGTAAGTGACGTGCGTGATCCAATGGTTGAGATAAAATAGTGGAGAGACAAATCCATATTTTGCTGATAGTCATGTCAGAAGTTGAACCCTGCCTTTTTCAACTCTTCTAAAAAGACGGCTTTGCATTAAATGCACACGCCGATTTATCGTATGGAATGATTGCGAATAAGGTTACTATTTCTAATACAAGGTTATAGGATTTCATAAATGCTATCTTCAATAAATGTTGTTTTCTACATACAGTAACCTGTTGCAGTAACCTATGCTCACTTGTTGTATCCTGAAACTGAATACTATTAGAGAATGATATTTTAATAAAATGTTGTATCTTGTTCCAGTATACTGAATGCATGAAAATTTAAAATGCTGCATAAGTTCCCCCTTACTTAAGGAACTTAAAAACTCTTACTCATCAAAGCTTGATAATCCCAAGCCCACTTCTTAACATAGAAAACCTTGATTCACATAAAGGTTTTGCGAATATGTCAGCTAGCTGCATGTTAGTATGCACTTTCTCAAGCACAATGTCTTTCTTCTCCACATGATCTCTTATGAAATGATGTCTTACATCAATATGCTTTGTTCTTGAGTGGAAGACAAGATTGTGTGTTATAGCAATGACACTAGTGTTGTCATACAGAATGGAAGTCTCTTTCTCTATAATCCCATAATCCTTCAACTGTTACTGTATCCACAAGATCTGAGCATAATAGCTTCCTGCAGCTATATATTCAACTTTCGTGGTTGACGTTGCTATGAATGTTTGCTTCTTGCAAAACCAAGAAACTAGTCTATGTCCTAAGAATTGACAAGTACCACTTGTACCCTTCCTGTCAATTTTGCATCATGTAAAGTCAGAATCTAAGAATTCCTTGAGGCTGAATCCTTCTTCCTTTGGATACCATAAGCCAACATCTTGAGTACCATTTAGATACTTGATTATCCTCTTCACTGCTGCAAGATGTGATTTCTTTGGTGCTATTTGGAATCTTGCACATACTCCTACTGCAAACATTATGTTTGGCCTGCTTGCTGTGAGATACAGTAAGGATCCAATAAGCCTTCTATATTTTGTTATCTCCACATCCTTTCTACTTTCATCCTTATCCAAGCTGATAGATGTAGCAATTGGTATGCTTACTGATGATCCATTCTCCATTCCAAACTTCTTGATCAATTTCTTGGTATACTTGGCTTGATTCATGAAAACCCCAAGTTCTAGTTGTTTCACTTGTAGACCAAGGAAGAAACTTAGTTGTCCCATCATGCTCATCTCAAACTTATTTTGCGTAAGGGTGGAGAACTTTTCACATAAATCCTTATTTGTAGATCCAAAGATGATGCTATCTACATAGATTTGAACAAGCAGTATACTATTTCCATCTTGTATCCTGAAAAGTGTATTGTCCACTGTCTCTTTCTGAAATCCCTTCTACAAGAGATACAAAGACAGTGTATCATACCAAGCTCTAGGAGCTTGCTTTAATCCATATAAAGCTTTCTCTAATTTGAATACCTTGTCTTTTGCCTGTTCTTCGAAACTCAATGGTTGTTCTACATATACTTCTTCAGATAGTAGTCCATTCAGAAATGTACTCTTCACATCCATCTGATAAACATTGAAGTTCTTATGGATAGCATATGCCAGAAATATCCTTATAGCTTCAAGCCTAGCAACTAGGGCAAAAGTCTCATCAAAATCTATGTCTTCTTCATGGCAGTATCCTTTAGCCACTAACCTTGCTTTGTTTCTGACCACAGCACCAGTTTCATCTAGCTTGTTCTTGAACACCCACTTTGTTCCAATAACTCCTTGGTGATCAGACCTTGGAACCAATCTCCATACATGATTTCTTTTAAATCCATTTAGCTCTTCATGCATGGCCTGTATCCAGTTACTGTCTTCAAGAGCTTCTTTCACACTCTTGGGTTCAACTTGTAAAATGAAACATATGAACAATGATTCTTGAGGTCTTAATCTTCTTGTTCTAACACCTTCTTTGATATCTCCAATCATAAACTCTCTTGGGTGATTCCAGAGCCATGTCCTATCAGGCTCAAAGTTGTAAGTTGGTTGCTGAGCAGTAACATGTTGATCTGCAGCATCTTGACTACGGTTATTGTTGGATTACAGTATTCTAACTGCTTACTGTTCAGCATCCTGCGCTACTGCATTCCCAGGTGTAGTAACCTGTGAACTATTTTCAGTAACCACTTCAGCAGGTACTGGAACTGCATTAATGTATCTTACTGCATGATCTTTGATCTTTATCTAGGATACATCTTTCTTTAACTTGTCCAACTGAGCAGTATCACAATGTGGTTTATCAAACACCACATGTATTGATTCTTCCACAACCAAGCTTCTTTTGTTAAATATCGTGAATGTCTTGCTTACTGAGGAGTATCCTAAAAACACTCATTCATCATATTTTTCATCAAAGGTCTTCAGGTGCTCTTTTCCATTATTCAGTATAAAGCATCTGCATCCAAAGATATATAGATATGAAATGTTTGGTTTAACTCCATGCCAAACTTCATAGAGAGTCTTATCATGATCTTTATTGATCAAGCATCTATTTTGAGTATAGCATGCTATGCTGGTTGCTTAAGCCCAAAATCTCTTAGGTATTCAAGCATCAGCAATCATAGTCCTTGCAGCTTCCTTCAGAGTTCTATTCCTTCTTTCTGCAACTCCATTCTGTTGGGGGGTTCTTATTGTAGAATACTCATGACAGATTCCATTCTCTGAACAGTAATTCTCTATGAACTTGTTTGTGAACTCGGTTCTTCTGTCAGATCTTATCTTCATAATGCTTAGACTCTTCTTATTCTGTACTCTCTTCATGAATTTCGGTAGCCTGTTATGAGTTTCTAATTTCTTGGCTAGGAAGATGATCCAAGTAAATCTAGAGTAATCATCCACAATTACTAGGGAATACTTCTTTCCACTTACACTAACATGTTCAACTAGACTAAAGAGATCCATATGTAGTAGATCCAGAATCCTGTGAGATGATCTTTGCACTTTGTCTTTGAATGAGCTTCTCACTTATTTGTCTTTCTGACAGGCTCCACAAACATTCTCTTTCTTATAAACAACATTTGGTAGACCTCTCACCAGGTTCTTTCTTGCTAGCTTGTTGATAGTTTTGAAGTTCAGGTGACTCATCCTCTTGTACCATAGCCAGCTTAGTTCAGGAGTGCTCTTAGCAATACAGTATATTGGCTGCACTGTTGAACTCCAATTAGCAAGATAAATATTGTCTCTCCTGGTTACAGTAAGTTTTACCTCGTTTGTTTTGTTGTCTCTGATCAGACACCTATTGAGGTTGAACTCCACTGAACATCCTTTATCACAGAATTGACTGATACTCAGGAGGTTATACTTCATTTCTTTAACATATGATATATTACTGATACTTGCATTACCTTTGATCAAGCTTCCTATGCCTTGGTGCTTCCTTTGGAGTCATCTCCGAAGACAACCATAAGTCCTTTGCATGGTTGGAAGTCTCTTAATCTAGCTTTGTTACCAATCATATGTTTGGAGCAGCCACTATCAATATACCTTACATCTTTGCTATTTCCTGACAACTGTGCCTGCAAATAAATCAGGTAGATTTAGGTACCCATACAAGTACGGGTCCTGGGGGGTTGGTCCTCTTTGGGACCCACACCTGATTCATGATAATTGGTTTATCATTAGCCTTGGTGGTTATTTTCCTGTAAGTACCCTTTGCAGGATACTGTTTGTAACACCCCGTTTTCAAGAAAACTTGCATTGCATATTTTATAAAAATACTTTTAATGTTTATATAAGAATGAGTTAAGTGAGAGAACTTATATGACTCTAAGTTATGATTTATGATTATACGTTATGCTTAATTATTTTAAAGATTTTATGATATGATTTTCTTTCGAGATTTTTAGAGTTTTGTAGGATTGCTCACGGACGAAACCGAGCTCGATCTCCACTCACTCGACACACATGAACGGAAGTAAAAGATAAGATGTTAATTAAATTAATTGAATAAAATGATTTAGGTTTATATGCTTTCTTTTTAGAAAGTTTTACTTATGATCTTATATGTATATTTATGAAATAAGACGTCTTACTTGAACGAGCATGCATTATAGGTAATTAATGAAATAACCGAAATGCTTACTATTATTATTAATTTAAGTATATATATGGAAATTTAATATTTAATTTTATGCTTATCAATTTCCACATCTATGTGAATTTTATACCATACTATATGATTATTAGTCCTTCAATAAGTATACATATACTTATATATATGTGTAATATGAAACATGAAATATCAAGATAAATAATTAGATTAACCTTTATTTTTAACCCAAATCTTCCAAGATAAGTTTGCTAACCTATGACTAAGTAATCTAGACTAGCCACCTCACTAATCTAATAGCATCATGCAAATAACCATCCACTTGCAACATGCAATACATCTGAGCTTGAGGATATTTCTTCTCTCTCCCTTCCTCTCTCTCGATCACTCTCTCTCTCTCTCTTGATCACTTCATATAAGAGAGCCAAAGTCATAGATAAGTTAGTACAAGAGATAAAGGAAAGCAAAGATCTTTTATCCATCAAGTCTTCTTCAAAACCTAAAGGTATTTTTGGCTAAACCCTTATGAATCCTTCATTAAAACTCATGATTTATGCTTAATACTTTAGGATAAGAAGTCCAAAGATGTTCTTTGGCATATTTGTTGGGATAATATGTTGTTTGCATGGAGAAATAAGTTGTTTTAAGAATAGGTTTAAAGATATGCTTTGTTTTGCTACTGTTTTGGTTATGTTCGAAAATCTTAGAAATTGAATTAAGATGAATCCTTTTGCTAGATTGAAATATAGGAAGTCAAGAGTATGTCTGTAAAATTTCAGAAGATTTGAAGTTGAATTCGATTTTATATGATTTTTCTAAGATAAGCTGTTCGGAGACAGTTTTTACCCTGTTTTCGGGTCTGATTCATGTATTTTTCTGGAACAGTTTACTTCGAATTTATGCATGATATTTTACTATGTTTAAGAAACTGTTCTTAGGTACATGTAGGAATTTATTATGTATTTGTTTGAGCTTTGTACGATTTATGCCGAATTTTACAAGAAAACCTGTTTTTCGCGTAGACGATGTCCTGTTTTCAGTTTCGTTCTAAAATTCATAACTAATTATTGGGATAGAATTTATAAGCCATGTTTTACTATATTGTAGTACGCGTTCTTAGGAGTATGTAGAATTTTACTATGTCATTTTTGGAATCTTGTACAAATTATGGTGATTTTTACGAGAAAGTCTATTTTTCAGCATATGATGTCCAGTTTTTCGGCCAACTTAAGAAATTCATGACTACTTATGTGAACCTTATTTTTAGTTGATGTTTTTATATGATGTATTAAAAGAAGTGGTGTGATTATATGAATAATTATATGATTTTAGGAATCACATGTGAATTATTAAAATTATTGCGACTTTATGGGTCTTCTTATCATTCGAAGATTACTAGTTTGGAAGTTAACGAATAAGTTATGAGTATGAATGTGTTTTGGGTAAATGTAACCTAATATAAATGCAAGGAATGTGTTATACGATATAAGGAAGCTAATCAATTAAGTGTGTCGAGCGCAGTCGAGACGATCGGTGGAACCTGAGTCAATCCTAGCACATCTAACGTACAAGTGGGTAACTTCTACTCTCTACTATGTGTTGTTAATTAAGTTGATAAGTTATGTATGAAAGTCTACGATTGAAGTCCGTAGCTATAACCGGTATATAACTTCCATACCAGGGCGACGACCATAAGGGCGCAAAGTGCCTGGTCTATGAAAGCGACCATAAGGGCGTAAAGTGCCTGGTCTATGATGTAGTACTTGCTTAACGGTTTAATTGCTTCACTATATGTGTTGTTAATTGAGTCGATAAGTTATGTATGAAAGTCTACGATTGAAGTCCGTAGCTATAACCGGTATGTAACTTCCATACCAGGGCAACGACCATAAGGGCGCAAAGTGTCTGGTCTATGAAAGCGACCATAAGGGCGTAAAGTGCCTGGTCTATGATGTAGTACTCGCTTAATAATTTAACTGCTTCTATATATTAGACGGTAAAGTTATCCCACTGGGATCCCTCTCCGGAGGTGTCTCATGATGTTACTATTTTATATTTTCAGGCTCACTGGATGATGACGTGGACGAGTAGCTAGCTGGACTGACTTCTCTCTATTGTATTAGTAGATATGTTAGAACTAAGTTCATTTTCTTTTAAAACAGTATGTTGTTTAAACGTGTATATTATGAAATCGTTGGGCCTAGACTTATCTTATATTATATGTATGTTTTGTTGAGTATTTTCTCGTTGACCGATGGTTCAAACATTTTACCTAGAAATGTGGGTAAGACACGTCTAGACTTGTTTAATAGTCGATATACCCTTATATATATTGATTTATATGATGTTTTAAAAAAAAACTCTCGTGTCTTCGCTTTTAAGTCTTCCGCTGTATGTTATAAAAACATTATTATTTTTTTATTTTCTAAGTATGTAAAGGGTGACGACCTATTTCCAATAAAGGGAAACGGGGCGTTACACTGTTTGTGATGTGTGTGTACTGGAGATTTCCAGGTGTTACCTTTTTTGTTTGAGGAAGGTACTTTCTTATACCTTTCCAGAGTATGAACTCTTTAGAATCTAGACATGTATGTCTTGGTATATGAGGGATAGAAGTTTCGCTGTAACCTGGAAGATTGTTGCATTCTCCTCCTACTTGCAGCATACTGATTGTTCTGCTTTCTGAGTTTTTGTACAAACTTATTGTCTTCTTCCTTCAGCAAGGGCTTATTTTCTTTATCCACTATACTAGTTTTGTTCAAACTTCCATTGATTGGAAGGAGTTCCTGAGTATAAAGAACTCGTGCTTGAAAAAACTTTCCAGTATTGGATGTGCTAGCTACTTTCTGAGAGCTACCTGCACAGTATCCTAGACCATTTCCTATATAAGAATTTTGGGTCTCCAGGATACATTCCTGTTTTTTTCTTACTGATTTGCTATACACATCAATTGTGTTTTGCAAGTCAACTTTCTCAGCTTCTAGGTTAGTGACTAGCAGCTTGAACTTAGAGATCTCAACTCTAAGTTTATTGCATTCTGTACTGTAGTAATCTAGGTCAGTAACTTGTTCCTTCAGTACAACATGCTCACTCTTGAGCTGAAGGTTTTTCTTTTTCAGTTCTTCATGAGCTGAATTTATCTGCTCAAAGTTACTCATGATCTGTCTAAAAGACTGAATCATGCTCAGCTTATTAGAACTTGAAACATCAAGGGATTGTGAAGTTACCTCATCATCATCTTCTTCTTCACAATCATTGGCCATGAGGTAAAATAGTACTTCCTCATCCGAGGTAGAGCTTTCAGAATCACTCTCGGATGAGCAATCGTCTTTGACTTCTTCTTTAGAGCTGGTTGCTGCCTTTAGAGCTTCAGCTTCACTCAAAAAAGCCCTGAGCTTTTGCTTATCATCCCTGCTCCTTTCTCTCCTCTGCATCCTCTCATCCTCAGTATACTTATGTACTTGAGGATAGGGGCAATTTTTGACGAAGTGTCCAGGTTTCCTACAATTATAACACAAATCAGAGGAACCTGTGTTAGTTTGTGGAGTAGGTCTTACCTGGGAACTTTTTTCTGAGGTCTGAGGCTTCTTTCTGGAGTCGTTTCCTTTATGGTTTGTCTTCAGGAATTTCCTGAACTTTTTCAGTAAGAGTGCTATCTCATCCTCAGGATCTGCAGCAAGCACTTCTTTCTACTTGTCTTTCTGCTTACTGCTGCTTGCAGTAGCTGCATCCTTGGTTCTTGCTGCAAGTGCTGCAATCTTAGCACTTGATCCCTCAACTGTCTTTCTCCTTCGATCAATATCGAATTAAAAAGCCTTAAGATCCGAGAAGAGATCAAAGTTACTCATCGCATTGAGGTCCAGTGAGATTCTTATTGTAATTTCCTTGCTCTCCCATTCCAGAGGTAGAGCTCTCAACACCTTGGTGTTCTTCTCCTTTTGGGTATAAGATTTTCCTAGAGATTCAAGCTCACTGATGATAGTTGTGAATCTTTGATCAAGTTCTTCTAGGGTTTCTCCAGGTTTCATGTTGAACTGCTCATACAGTTGTGTAGCCTTCAACACTCTATTGTCTCTGGCAAGTTCATTACCCTTACATATCAACCCTATCTTTTCTTAGATTTCTTTAGTTGTTTTGTAGTTCTTCACTTTGCTGAATGTTCCTTTATCCAGCGTGAGAAATAAAGCATTTTTAGCCATTTTATCCAGGTTGGCTCTCTTCCTTTCTTCAGGTGTGTATTCATGTCTCTCCTTGATGATGTATTCTTGTGGTGGAACAGCTATTCTATGTACTGGTGTTGCTGCACATGGGATGGGTCCTAGAACCCCTTCGATGTCTTCGTCGGTGGTTGCTGCACCCTCAATCTCTCCAGTTGTGGCCTCAATTGCTGCTGCAGCTTCCTTAACTCGCATATGCTCGCGATGCTATATCCCAAAGATAGGGTTTAGTTTGTAGATAACTGGTGGTCCTTCAGTTATTATGTACCACATCTCATCATGTATAGCTGACAAGTGGGCCTCCATGCGTATCCGCCAGTCATCGTACTCATCTATGGAAAACATCGGGAGTTTATGGTGTGAAAAATTCATGCTTATGCTAAAACAATGTGTTTTGGTCTTGAAAAAGAAAGATGGTTTTTCCAACAGAAATGGGTAGATCTAGATAGGTTACTAGTTAAGTTGGCTTTTAACCCAACTCACTTTGATACCACTTGTTGGTCCCAAGTGGTCAGAGGTTCAGATGGGGGGTGAATGAACCTCTATCAAATTTTATGTTTTAAAAACTTTTCTGTAAACAGGTTACTGATTCTACAGAGAATGCAGCTGTTGGAACCGACGGATCACCGGCTCTATGCAATTAATTAATCGGGTTTCATACTAGATATAACAAACACAGCGAAATAAAAGAGTTATACCTTTTGATCAATCTAGAAGAAAACGGGCCAAAGATTGATCTTTCGTAATCCTAGACCTCTTTGATCTTCTGATGTATTCCTATAGTCTTTCTCGAACGTTGCGTGGCCAACGATCCTTTGAGAAATCTCAGTTCTGCTCACTCACTCACTATCACGTGTTTTCTGTGATCTGTATATTCTGAGGCACTGATGGAAAATGCTATATATAGGCTACACCAGGGACCTAGATGAGGAATTGGGTTGGGCCTCCTGATGGGCTTGAGTATCCTGTGTTCAGCCCGAACACATAACTTAAATTCATCAATAATAATTCAGTCCACTAAAGAATTATTATTGAACTACCATCCCAATCCCATATTTAATATGGGCTCCTTCTTATTATGTACACGTTTATCTCCCTGTGTTTAAGATATCGAATGTCCGTTAATTAAATAAGTTACTGACAACTTAATTAATTAACATCTAATTCCAAGAGTAGTACCACTCAACTTTATTATCATGACAGATTAAATCCACCTGCAGGGTTTACATGATAATCCTTATGAGCTCCTCAAGGGGACATCATCATCCTAAATATTTAGGACATAAATTCCTTCTATAATCAACAGTACACTATATAGACAATATTGTTTCCCAATTCACCGAGTTTATTGATTTAATAAATAAATCTCACTCATTGGCAAATTAAAGAAACAAATATTGTGTATACGTGGCTGTTATTATATAGGGATTAAGAGAACGCACATCCATAATAACAGAGGTCTTGTTCTATTATATAGTCAGTATAAAACGAACAACCTCAAATGGTCCTGCTCAATACACACAAAGTGTACTAGTGTAGTTTTATAGTCAAGAAGACTAATACCAAACTACACTACAACCATTCCGATGATTTGTCCAAGTCCATCTTGGTTGTGAGCTACTATTTATAATTTATAAGAAACAGATAACATGATCTTCTGTGTGGCACCACACACCAAGTTGTTTATAATATAAATTAATTGGACATTGCATAAACATATATAACAAATATAAAATGCAAACATATGACCAAGGTGATTCTCATTCCATAAAAGATGTTCATACAAAAGCTAGGCTTATAGTATACATCCTAACAGCAGCAACTAGCTCGATTTAGTAAGATGGCAGAATGCTGATTTAGCTTACTGTCTCGGTAATCACAATATGCAGTGGATAATACAAGATAGAGTTTCTTTTGAAAAACCATTTCTTTTACTAGAATGATTTTGTCAGAATCCTTTTATCAGTACGCTTATGATAAATGCAGCAAGATAGATGTATATAAGAAAGCAATGCAGCAGCAATCAAAAACAATAAACACACAAGGGTTTATAGTGGTTCGAAGGTGGTGTAATCCTTCTACGTCCACTCTACTCATTCTCAAAAGAGAAACTGCACTGGGTTAGTTTGCTTTACAAGTTACAACTTTACAAACCTCTTCCTAAAGAGTTATACCTGCTAGAATCAGAAGATTCCTAGGCCTCTTCCCACACAGGGTTCAAAACTCACACAGAGTTACAAGCCTTACACAAAGACAAAGACTTAGTGAGGATCTAATCTTTCCAACTAAGAACACCAAACTTAAAACAACCTAGCACACAATAAATGGTTAAAAGTATATAGGGTTTCTTCAACTGGTGCAGCTCTAAGTCAGTCTTAAGAACTTTGATAGCTCGAATGCTTGGCTCGACTGCTTCTGAAGGTTGAGTGACTGAACTTGTCTAGAAAGCTTGAGAATAGCTTGAGAATGTAAAGACTTCGAATATAATCAGTTGTTCAGTAGTCTCATTGGTCACACTAACCTTCTATTTATACTGTAAGGAAAATGCCCATTGAAGAGAGACATTGTCCTTGTAGAAATTCAAATTGATCTTCAAAATCTTCACAATAAATGCGACTGGAAAAACTGGGAAGTAGGGCATGTCCTACTCTGAATCGCATTAATGGCGTCATACTTCAGCTACTGTGCTTTTGCACGTTCGCGGTCCAGGTGGCATCTCCTCATTGGCTGGGCGCTAACTTCCTTCTACAGGATACTTTGATAGGATCGAATCCTCGTACAACATTCACTATATTTCTCATACTACAATGAATGAGTTAGATTAACTTACAGTTTGCTGCTCAGGTTGCAGTAGCTGCTTAATGTTCTGCGCCAGTTTTTTGATCTGTGTTGTTTTCTGATTCTGAACAACTTTCTGTTCCAGAATCTTGCAGTCAGCTTCCAGTTTCCCTTACTGCTTTCTTTATGTTGCTTACTGATCTAGCTTGCTGATTCTGTTTTCTCCTTCTGCTTATTGACTTTCCTTACTGAAAACCAGTCTTTGAAACTTCTTCATATCCAGAATCCTGCTAACACCAGTATATATACTCCATCTTCCTGATCTTTTACATCTTTACAAAATACAACTTAGAAAGATAAATTTATCAAACTAAAATCCACTTAAACAATGTGGAAAATAGGGTACTCTAACGTCCTTATAAAGTTACATTGTCTCATCAAAACCTAATAGAAATATCCCAATAATTACTTATTTTATCTAAATGTATTACTTATTTATCTAAAAGATATTACTTTATTTTACTAGAAGTTATTATTGGTTTTGTTGAAATGTAAAGAATTATTCGTATAACTAAAATGTATTACTCATATACTCAAAACTATCATTATACTTTAAAGTTTTGGAATTAGAAGTCGTGATTTTCATCATATTCTTCCTTAAAATTTCTGTAAATAATTTCATATTATTGCAATAATTGATTTTCAATATTTTATAATAATTATATTGGAATCATGATTTGAAATCATTTTAAACTACGAATATGAAACATAAAAATAAAAAGAGAAAGAAGAAGAAGAATAAATCACAAACATGATATTGTGATTCAAAGAAGAACTCACAAATATGGAAAATTGCGAGTCGAATGAGGAGAATAAGATTGAAAGAAGATGAAGACGTTATACAAAGAAGACTGAAAAGAAGAAGAAGAAGAGACAACTATAGTGAAGAAGAGAAAGACAACAACAGATGACGGTGAAGAAGAGAAGTAGATCACATTGTGTTTTCAAGATAATGAAGAACGAGGAATATATATATATATAATACAGGTCGGTTCAGGTACATAAGATCCGTATTCAAGAAATACAACAATCTAACTCTAACTATAAATAAGAGCATGTATCCAGATAAAAACAACAAATATATCCATATCATCGGAATTGATAGTAGAAGAAATGCTATATTTATTTTTTTGACTATTATTGTTGTATATATGATATTGATTTATTTGTACTTATTTTTGTTACATACAATACAAGTTAGATATCAAAAGATCATGTTATGTTTCAAAATATTTAAATTAAAAAACCTATAACACCCTTGTAACCAACTTAGGATTAGTCATAACCGACGTTTTATGATGGATTTAATGAATAAATATAGAGTTATAAGTGAGATTTAGTATGCTTTACAAGTTGTACATTCACAAAAATAAAAATTTTGTATATTGAAGCATTATGACTTTTTTTTTATGGAAAGAATATACATTTCAATTATTAATTATTTTATACACTCTAAATTAATTATTTGTTTTCAATATTTCTTTAGTATGATGGTTGATTTGAATCACATGTTTTTTTTTGGAGCATAATTTGAATCACATGCTAAAAGTGAAAGTATAACTAAAAAATTAAATTTAAAATTATATATATAGAATACTTACAAATTTTAATCGAAACATCACGTTTTTTATTTTTTATCACAATCCAAACTTTGTGAAAGTTATAGTTGACTTATGAGGTACACCAATGACTGAATATTCCACCAAAATTAAAGTTCATTAAAAGTTTGTTGCATTTTAATTATCAACTAAAATAACATTATTTTTGCACTTTACCACCTTACTAGAAAAAAAAAACTAATATGTATCTTATAAAAAACCCTTTTTTATTATATTATTTCTTCAAAACAATAAAATTTATTTACTACTTATTATATTACTAAAATTAAAACGTTTATAATAAATATAAAATCAATAAAAACTAAAATTATATTTTGTTAAATAAAGAAGCTAAAATTTAAATTCAACCAAATTTATAATTTTTAATAATAAATGTGAATTTTTTTTATATAAATTAGATAAAAATTAAAAATTGAAAGCTAAGATCTTGTCTAAAAACATTTGAAATAAATCTAAATTTATTGTTCGGAAATCAATATTTAAATTTTAATGAGATAAAACACATTTGTAATAATGACTTTAGAGTATCCTTTTCTTTCACAATGTTTTAATTGAAAATTAGAATAAATTTAAGTCTTAGTTACACTTAAGTTAAGATACACAAAAGTCAAAGTGAATATGTTAGTTCCAAGTGGCACTCTATCAATTTTTCAAATTCTTTTGAACTTGCAGCACTATATTCTATAATAGAATACAACGCAGAATACAGTACAACTTACTGGGCTAGAATGCAGTGCAACTTACTGTACCAGAGTTATTTGCAGCAGAAACTTTAAACTTTTGATAAAGTTTCTTTTGAAAACCTTTTCGAAAATAAGAGTTTTACCAACACTTGAATGCAATATAATGTGATGTAGAATGTAGTAAGATATAAACACAGAGATGCTAAAATAGAAAGATAAACACACAAGACTTATAGTGGTTCAAATGTGGTGTAATCTTTCTACGTCTACTCTATTCATTCTCTGAGGAGGAACTTCGTTAAGCAAGTTTGATTTACAGGACTTGACTTTACAAACTATCAACCTAACAAGTTTTACCTACTAAAATTCAGCTTACACATAGGTTGCTCGAATCAAACAGGCTGACCCACACAGGATCCTAAACTCACAGAGAGTTATTGTCTTAAACTCCTAAGGGTAAATGCTCAGCAAGAATCTAAATCCTATTAACTGAGGACACTACTATAACAACCTAAGCACATAACACAAAGTTTAAAAGTATATATGTTTCTTCAACTGGTGTTTGAAGCAACCTTAAAGAGTCTTGAGCTCGAATGCTTCTAAGGCTTGACTGCTTCTCTTAGAGGTTGAGTGACTGAAAAACTTGAGTGTTGAGAGCTTAAGAGTTAATTCTTGCTTAAGAGCGAGTGTTTAATATTCTAGTAGTTGCTTCAGTCAAGTCTTTCTCTATTTATAGGTGAAGAGATATGTCCATTGAAGAGAGACATATCTCTTTGAATTTGAATCCTCTTCAAATGTTCTTGAACTTGCATTTATTACCTTTGTGGAGTTGTATTTAATTTTTTTTATCTTGCACTCCAAGTTATTTAATACGGATGTACTAGGTTGTAGGTTTGTTGCAGTCTATCAGTCTACGTGTCAACAAATTACTGGTTCTCGATACTACTTGGTCAATTTATCTCTACTTGATAGTTTTTTTGGAGAAACATTTCCTCAGACAACATTGATCTTTCTCGTACTGTATTGTTGTGTGTGCTTGTCCATCCATTCTATATGTTTGTTGGTCCCAAGTGATCAGAGGTTTAGAGGAGGGTGAATGAACCTCTATCAAATTTTACATTTTAAAAATTTTCTGTAAGCAGGTTACTGATTCTATAGAGAATACAACAACCTCTCGATTCAGTGAGCTGGCAGAATGCTAATTCAGTTTACTATTTCGGTAATCACAGTATGTAGTGGAAATTCAAAGATTGAGTTTCTTTTGAAAAATGTTTTCTTTTCATAAGTATGATTTTGATAGAATCCTTTTAGCAATAAGCTTATGATAAATGCAGCAAGATAAATATATAAAAAATATATGCAATAAGTAATCAAAAGCGATACACACACAAGAGTTTATAGTGGTTCGAAGGTGGTGTAATCCTTCTACGTCCACTTTACTCCTTCTCAAAGAAGAAACTTTGTTAGGTCAGTTTGCTTTACAAGACTCAACTTTACAAACCTCTTCCTATCAAGTTAATCTACTAGAGTCAACAGATTCCTGGGCCAAATCCCACACAGGATACAATAACTCACGCAGAGTAAATAGCCTACACAAGACTCAATACTTAGCGAGGATCTAATCCTTCCAACTAAGAACACCAAACTAAAAACAACCTAGCACACAACAAATGGTTAAAAGTATATATGGTTCTTCAACTGGTGCAACTCAAAGTCAGCCTTTGGAATTTGAAAGCTCGAATGCTTGGCTCGACTGCTTCTGAAGGTTGAGTGACTGAACTTACTTTAGATAGCTTGAGAGAGAGATAACTTAGAAAATAACAGATGCTCAGTAGTTCAATAGTCTCCTTGATCACACTAACCTTCAGTATATAGTATACGAAAAATACCCGTTGAAGAGAGACATTATCCTTTGAAGAAATTCAAATTGATCTTCACAATGTTTATAATAAATGCATCTGGAAAAATTGGGTTATAGGGCATGTCCTATTTTGATCCGCATTAATGGCGTCATACTTCATCTACAGTACTTTTACAGAGGTGCGGTCCAGATGGCATCACCTCATAGGCTGGATGCTAACTTCCATCTACTGGTTACTTTGACAAGGTAGAAACCTCGTACTGCATTCAACATATTCCTCGTACTGCATTGAATAAGATAGAAAGACTTATAGCTTTTGCTCAGGTTGTTAGGATGTATACTATAAGCCTAGCTTTTGTATGAACATCTTTTATGGAATGAGAATTACTTTGGTCATATGTTTGCATTTTATATTTGTTATATATGTTTATGTAATGTCCAATTAATTTATATTATAGATAACTTGGTGTGTGGTGCCACACAGAAGATCATGTTATCAGTTTCATATAAATTATAAATAGTAGCTCACAACCAAAAAGGATTTGGACAAATCATCGGAATGGTTGTAGTGTAGTTTGGTATTAGTCTGTCTTGACTATAAAACTACACTAGTACACTTTGTGTGTATTGAGCAGGACCATTTGAGGTTGTTCGTTTTATACTGACTATATAATAGAACAAGACCTCTGTTATTATGGATGTGCGTTCTCTTAATCCCTATATAATAACAGCCACGTATACACAATATTTGTTTCTTTAATTTGCCAATGAGTGAGATTTATTTATTAAATCAATAAACTCGGTGAATTGGGAAATAGTATTGTCTATATGGTGTACTATTGATTATAGAAGGAATCTGTGTCCTAATTATTTAGGATGATGATGTCCCCTTGAGGAGCTCATAAGGATTGTCATGTAAACCCTGCAGGTGGATTTAATCCGACATGATAATAAAGTTGAGTGGTACTACTCTTGGAATTAGATGTTAATTAATTAAGTTGTCAGTAACTTATTTAATTAACGGACATTCGATATCTTAAACACAGGGAGATAAACGTGCACATAATAAGAAGGAGCCCATATTAAATATGGGATTGGGACGGTAGTTCAATAATAATTCTTTAGTGGACTGAATTATTATTGATGGGTTTAAGTTATGTGTTCGGGCTGAATACAGGATACTTAAGCCCATCAGGAGGCCCAACCCAATTCCTCCTCTAGGTCCCTGGTGTAGCCTATATATAGCATTTTTCCATCAGCGTCTCAAAAGACACAGATCACAGAAAACACGTGATAGTGAGAGAGAGAGAGCAGAACTGAGATTTCTCGAAGGATCATTGGCCACGCAACGTTCGAGAAAGGCTGTAGGAATACTTCAGAAGATCAAAGAGGTCTACAAGGGTATGAATTCTTTCCGCTGCGTATTATCTTTGGATCCCAATTCTGATAGCATAGAGCCGGCGATCCGTCGGTTCCAATACAGGTTGCAGTAGCTACTTTCTGTTCTGCGCCAGCTTTCTGTTTCAGAACAGCTTCTTATTCCTGAAACCTGCAGTCAGCTTCCTGATCTGCGATAGTTTTTTTATGCGTCTGCTTCCTGATTTCGAACAGTTTTCTGTTCTAGAATCCTATAGTCAGCTTCCTAACCTACGATAGCTTCCTAATTCTGAACAGTTCTCTGTTCCAGAATCCTTTAATCAGCTTCCTGACTTGCGATAGCTTCCTGATTCTGAACAACTACAAGTTCTTGAATCCTGTAATTAGCTTCCAGTTTCCCTTACTGCTATTTGTTTGTTGTTTACTGATCCAGCTTCCTGATTCTATTTTCTACTTCAGCTTACTGACTTTTCTTGATGAGAATCAGTCTTTGAAATATCTTCATCTCTAGAATCCTGCTAATATCAGTATTCTCCATCTTTTTGATATATATATACATCTTTACAAAACAAAACTTAGAAAGATAACCTTATCAAGTTAAAGTCCACTTAAACAATATGGAAAATGGGTACTCTAACTTTCTATCCAAAGTTACATTGTCTCATCAAAACCTAACAAAAATATCCCAATAATTTTCCCCTTTTTGATGATGACAAAACCCATAAAAAGCAGCAAAAACAGATGTACTTTTATACGAGTATTATGTACAAGTATAGTACAATGTAAGCTTTACATCAATAAAATTACAAGCTTACTACTTCATAAATAAAATGAAGAAATAAAAGAATACAAAAATTCTTTACAAGAAGGGCTTACTCAACCATCTTTTTGTGAGAACTGCAGTAAGCTACACTGCTTCAGGTTTCTTTATCGCTAAATAGCTTCCTCTTAACTAAGTCATGTCCCAAGGCCGCTTGTTGATTCTGTTTGACAACTTCTTCATACTTCGTTCCATTCCACCAATTCAAAAGTGATTTCTAATATGATTTCTCCATCTGCTCAGCAATCTCAGGAACCTGTATCCATCTCAGCCAAAAGTCCTGGCAGAAAGGAACCTGTTCTCCCTTTTTTATCTTTTCAATCAAAAATATCTGACGGTTTAGCTTCCCTTCTCTTGCCATTTCTTCATACTTCATAAGGGCTTTTTCACAAGATGGAAAATTTCTGAAATAATCATGCTTGCAAAGATTTCTGAAGTACTTTAAGTATTCTAATCTTTTGAACATGGTGATCTCCTCGAAGGTTAGATTTCTGTTCTTCGGCAAGTATATTTGATCAAAGATGTGTAAGTCCGAAGCCATGTTAACCCTTTCAGGTTTCTGATCTAGCAACACAGAAACTTCTGCAGAAACCATGTCTCTATTAAAATCCGGGGCTTTTTGAGGTGGAAAAGAATGTAATACTGAATCAATCTTCTTAGCACCTTCGGATCTTTCAATTCCAACAACTCCAAGTCTCGACACCCAGTATGCTTGTTTTCTTCTTCTCTCCTTATCAGCAGCCTTAAGCTGTATCCATTTTTCTTCACTTAGCATTGGACCTACAAGGTTGGCCATAAAAGGTTTGGCATGGGGATCCTGACCTGCTCGCTGCAGTCCTTGTTGTCTGTCTCTTCCTCTGTGAGGTTACTGCCTGTAAGTTCTCTGTCGGGTTGGTGCAGCAACAACTCTGGTTTCCTGCTGTAATGCAGTGCTGCTTACCGCTTGAGAAACAGTATCCCCAGCACCTGTATTATCATCATCATCCTGCTTCTTCTTAGGTTGTATCCTCTAACCATGTCCAGAATCTGATCATTTGCGCTTCCTGCTTATATTGGTTAGAGGAGCATCGTCATCTTCATCATCTTTCTCTTCTATCTCCCTTGTAGTGGTCTCCACTACTGCAGCATCCGACTCAGCTTGCTGCTTACTTTCCCCCTTTTTGGTATCATCAACCCTAGCAGAACTGGGGGCAGTAACTTCAGCAGCTTCAGTAGGGAAGACTCTCATCACAATGGCCCTCATCTCACCCACAAAAAGTTCAAGATTCAGAATTCTATTCTTGACACTTCAAACATCACTGTCTTGGGTGGAGATGCTTTCATGCATGTTGTCCAGTACCATATTTTGTGCTGCCTGATTGCTCTTTACCTCATCAACTGATCTTTTAACTTCTTGAAGAGTCACATCTCGAGCATCAGATGCAACTTTCTGTTCATGCTCAAATCTCTATCTTGCCTGACACTGGGCATTGAACTCATCATTCATCTTCTTCTGTATTCTGGAAGGGAGTTTAGATAACTCCTTCTTCAGTTCTTCCATTGATGATGAGTGTGTTTTTTCTCTTATTTGGATCCCAGTAGCCATATTCATCTCATCAGTTTCTATGGCTCTTATTAGTCCTTGAACAACATTAATGATTCCTTGAAGAGATAGTTCTTGTGCGTCAGTAAGAGTCTCAACTCTAATCACTGGTCCTGCTTCCTCTTGAGTATAGAGGACCATGGCCTGACTTGTTTCATCAGCTTGCTGTTTGGCTTTTTCTTCAGCAAGATCCTTTCTCAATATCTTCAATCTTGCATAATCAGATTCCTTTATTTTGTATAGTTCTTTGAAAGGAATGTCAATGTCAGCATCAAGGTTGATTCCTCCTACTGGATTCTCATCATCATCATTGAATGAGTCATCTCCGTCATCAGATGCAGGAGCAGCAGCAACAACCTGTTTGTCTCTCAAAAACACTTCTTCTTCATCTTTCTTCCCTTCTACATCCTCTGCCGGTACTGTCTCAACAGTATCCATGCTGGAGGTCTTCGGTGGAGAAACTGTTTCAACATTCTCATCAATTGCTTCCTGATCAATAGGAACTTCAGCTACCTGAACAACAGTAGCCTTAGTTACCTCAGTTACTTCAACAGTAGCAACTTCTTTTTCAACAGTAACCTCAGCAACTTCAACAACAGCGGCTTCGGTTACTTCAGCAATTTGCTTAACAACTTCTTCAACAAAAATAGCTTCAGCTTTCACAGTAACCTCAGTTACTTTAATGATAGTAGTTTTGGTTATCTCAGCAGTTTGCTCAGTAGCAGCATTAACATCCTGACTCACTTCTGCAAGCTTGGTGGCAGCAATATGCAGAAGTTCACTAGTTTCATCAGCTTTCTCTTCAGCAACCTTTGCTACTTCTTTCTCTTCAGCTTTATGTGCTGTAACAGAAGCCAGCACAGGGAGTCCCGCCTCCACAATCTCCTCCTCGGATGCTTTATCGGCAAACTCTTTCTCGATGTTCTCGTAAAATCCATGGATGATAGTTGATAGCTCTTCCTTAGATGGTACAACATGATAAGCGGGGGAGTTAGAGTAATCAAGCAATTGTTCTTCAGACTCCATCACATCCAGTTTAGTAATTGGAGAGAGAGAACTGCAATACCTGTAAAGGTTGGAGAGTCATGTGCTTCAGCAACTCTTGAGCTTCCTTCTCCTTTCTGTAGAATTCTGGGGTTTTGAGTGGATTGAGCTCTGTTTGATTCTATCCACATCTACAACATTCTTTGATTAGCTTCCTCCAATGTGGAGGTAGCTAATTGAGCTTCAGCCAACTCCAACTCTGTTGAGGTCCTAACAGTCTTGGTGTTGGGGTTCATCAATATATTGTCTTCCCCTACCGTTATCAACTGCTCGCTCGTCATCTCTTTGCTCTTGGCCACCCAATGAGCATTCAACTTTTCCTATCTCTCATAGATTTTAGCCATAATGGGATCGGCTAGTTGATCAATGAAGCTTTCAGAGGAGAGAGATAGGAGTCCATTGGGAAGAGTATCAGGATTTTCCATGAAGTTAACTATCCAAGAGAGGATAATATCTTTTACTTCCAGCCAATCGTCCCACTGGAGCAATTCCCTTGCACTGCACAATCTCATCCATCGCCAAGTCTCATAGATAGTGGCAAATGTTCTCCAAATCGATGGAGCGGTCTCTATCAGAGCTCTTTCAACAGCCTCTGCATCAATATATTCAATGTTATTTTCGACTTTGTTTAGAATGTTGATTTCTTTCAGCTCACCTTTTGACCCTAGCCACTTCCTCTTCATCTTGTCTTCAAGCAGCTCTTCAAGGCCCGACTTGTCTTTCACTAACCTCTTCTTCTTCTTTTATTCTCTTGGAACAGCAACCTGCTTAGTAGACTCCTCTTCTCTAGGTTGATCATCAACCTGTGTAATAGTAACCTGTTCGGCGCCCTCTGGCTCAGCTTTCTGTTCAGCTACCTGATCTCTAGCAGTTTTCTGATCAGGAGGATACTCCTAAGGAAGAATATCATTAGTGGGATCCTTGGGAGCATAATCCCTTTCTTCATCCTCAGGAACCTCCAATTCAACAACAGAGAGAGAGGCTTCCTAAGTAGGCTTCTTCACCTTAGGTGAAGTAGGTGAAGCTACCTGAATATTCTTCTTCACCTTCACCTTTTTTTGCAGGAGAGCTTTCTTCATCACCGGCTTCCTTGCTGGCTTATCATCGTCACTGCTAGAGTCATCGAAATCGGTTTCAGCAACCTGTGGCTTGGTAGCAGGCTTCTTCTTGGGTTGCTTTTAATTTTCCTCGTCTTTTTTCTGTTTCATGAATCCTTTCTTCACTCTAAGGTACCAACCAGGAGCAAAAGGTACCTTTCTCTCCAGAGAGATCCCTTTGAAGCACATGAGTGAAGAGAGAACAATCCCATAGCTTCTCCTGGTGGTTGGCTTGGTGGTCTCTTCCCAAATCCTCTGAAAGAGGAATTGTGCCTAGTTGACTGCCTCTTCTCGGACAATGGCAGTCATCATCCTTATCCTGAGGTCTGTGCACTTGTTAAAACTGCCACACCTGCCCTCGATGGTTTAGGCACAGATATCATGAAGAAATTCATATTCAGGCTTGAAATTTTTCTTGCCAAAGTTCCTTATGGCACTCTCCTTTACTGAATCCAGTCTGAACTGGTTCCAACTATCCTCCAGATATTCTGACCCATACACTTCCAGGTCAGAATGCTCCATACCTTCATTGGAAATGTTGAAGGCATTGGCAATGTCGTTTGCCATCAGTGTGAACTCCTTCTCATCATCATCATCCATCCTAAAGGTGGTGGTTTCCTCATCGTTAAATAGCTCGGCAAAAACATAGAATTTTTCCACAGACAGGATAGAGAACTCTTCGAAAGTAATGGTGAAGAGCCCATCAATCTTGCTCTTGCACACATGATCCCCGATCTCCGAAATGAGATCCTTATCGTCGTACGGTGAGTCGTCTCCCAGTAGTACATGGGTGTTAACCAACCTTTCTTCCAGAACCTTGGTCTCTCTTGCAATGTTAGCGGCAGCCATTGATGATCTGAGTAAAAAGCTTAGAGAGAATTGAGAGAGAATAGCAAAGGTTGTGTGAGTAAAAATGTAAGTGTAGAGAGGAAAGAGAGAGAGAGTTTGATCAGTTTATAGTTTGAAAAAGCGTTCCAAATTGTGTGAACTCCTTCTCATCATCATCATCCATCCTAAAGGTGATGGTTTTCTCATCGTTAAATAGCTCGACAAAAACATAGAATTTTTCCACAGACAGGGTAGAGAACTCTTCGAAAGTAATGGTGAAGAGCCCATCAATCTTGCTCTTGCACACATAATCCCCGATCTCCAAAATGAGATCCTTATCGTCATACGGTGAGTCATCTCCCAGTAGTACATGGGTGTTAACCAACCTTCCTTCCAGAACCTTGGTCTCTCTTACAATATTAGCGGCAGCCACTGATGATCTGAGTAAAAAGCTTAGAGAGAATTGAGAGAGAATTGCAAAGGTTGTGTGAGTAAAAATGTAAGTGTATAGAGGAAAGAGAGAGTTTGATCAGTTTATAGTTTGAAAAAGCATTCCAAATTGATCGACGGTCCAGATTAAATGACGTAGAAGACGTGCGTGATTTAACGGTTGAGATAAAATATTGGAGGGGTAGATTCGTAATTTACTGAAGATCTTGTCAAAAATTGAACTACGCCTTTTTCAACTCCTTTAAAAAGGTGGTTTTGTATTTAATGCACACGTCGATTTGTCGTAAGAAATGATTGCGAATAAGGTTACTGTTTCTAATATGAGGTTGTAGGCTCCATAAATGTTGACTTTAGTAAATGTTGTATTCTGCCTGCAGCAACCTGTTCCAGTAACTTGTTGCAGTAACCTGTACTCAACTTGTTGTATCTTGAAACTGAATACTGTTAGAGAATGTTGTTTTGATAAAATGCTGTATCCTGTTCCAGTATACCTAATGCATGAAAAATTAAAATACTGCTTAAGTTCCCTCTTAAGGAACTTTTAAACTCTTACTTATCAAAGCTTGATGATCCCGAGCTCAGTTTTTTAACATAGAAAACCTTGATTCACATAAGGGTTTTGTGAATATGTCAGCTAGCTGCATGTTAGTATGAACCTTCTCAAGCACAATATCCTTATTCTCCACATGATCTCTTATGAAATGATGTCTCACATCAATATGTTTTGTTCTTGAGTGGAAGACAGAATTGTGTGTAATGGCAATGACACTGGTGTTGTCACACAGAATGAGAGTCTATTTCTCTATAATCCCATAATCCTTTAACTGTTGTTGTATCCATAAAATCTGAGCACAACAGCTTCCTGCAGCTACATATTCAGCCTCCACGGTTGACGTTGCTATGGATGTCTACTTCCTGCAAAACTATGAAACAAGTCTATGTTCTAGAAATTGAGAAGTACTGCTTGTACTTTTCCTGTCAATTTTGCATCCTGCAAAGTCAGAATCTGAGAATCCTTTGAGATTGAATCCTTCTTCCTTTGGATACCATAAGCCAACATCTTAAGTACCATTTAGATACTTGATAATCCTTTTCACTGCTGCAAGATGTGAGTTCTTTGGTGTTGTTTGGAATCTTGCACATACTCCTACTACAAACACTATATCTGGCCTGCTTGCTGTGAGATATAGTAGAGATCCAATAAGCCTTCTATACTTGGTTATCTCCATATCCTTACCACTTTCATCCTTATCCAAACTGATAGATATAGCCATTGGTATGCTTACTGAAGATCCATTCTCCATTCTAAACTTTTTGATTAGTTCTCTGGTATACTTGGCTTCATTTATGAAAATCCCATGTTCTAGCTGTTTCACTTGTAAACCAAGAAAGAAACTCAGTTCTCCCATCATGCTCACCTCAAACTTCTTCTGCATGAGGGTTGAGAACTTTTCACATAAATCCTTGTTTGTGGATTTAAAGATGATGTCATCCACATAAATCCAAATAAGCAGTATGTCTAGCTACTGAGGTAAAAGTCTCATCAAATTCTATGTCTTCTTCCTGGCAGTATCCTTTAGCCACTAACCTTGCTTTGTTTCTGACCACAATATCGGTTTCATCTAGCTTGTTCTTGAACACCTACTTTGTTCGAATAAATCATTGGTGATCAGGCCTTGGAACTAATCTCCATACATGATTCCTTTCAAATCCATTTAGCTCTTCCTGCATGGCCTGAACCAGTTACTGTCTTCAAGAGCTTCTTCCACACTCTTGGGTTCAACTTGTGAGATGAAACATATGAACAATGATTCTTGAGGTCTTAATCTTCTTGTTCTAACACCTTCTTTGATATCTCCAATCACAAACTCTCTTGGGTGATTCCAGAGCCATATCCCATCAGGCTCAAAGTTGTAAGCTGGTTGCTGAGCAGTAACATGTTCATCTGCAACATCTTGACTACGGTTATTGTTGGATTACAGTATCCTAACTGCTTACTGTTCAGCATCCTGCGCTACCGTATTCCCAGGAGTAGTAACCTGTGAACTGTTTTCAGCAACCACTTCAGCAGGTACTGGAACTGCATTAATGTATCTTACTGCATGATCCTTGATCTTTATCTTGGATACATCTTTCTTCAACTTGTCCAACTGAGCAGTATCACAATGTGGTTTATCAAACACCACATGTATTGATTCTTCCACAACCAAGCTTCTTTTGTTAAATATCCTGAATGCCTTGCTTACTGAGGAGTATCCTAAAAACACTCATTCATCATATTTTTCATCAAAGGTCTTCAGGTGCTCTTTTCCATTATTCAGTATAAAGCATCTACATCCAAAGATATACAGATATGAAATGTTTGATTTAACTCCATGCCAAACTTCATAGAGAGTCTTATCATGATCTTTATTGATCAAGCATCTATTTTGAGTATAGCATGCTATGCTGGTTGCTTAAGCCCAAAATCTCTTAGGTATTCCAGCATCAGCAATCATAGTCCTTGCAGCTTCCTTCAAAGTTCTATTCCTTCTTTCTGCAACTCCATTCTGCTGGGGGTTCTTATTGTAGAATACTCATGACAGATTCCATTCTCTGAACAGTAATTCCCTATGAACTTGTTTGTGAACTCTGTTCTTCTGTCAGATCTTATCTTCATAATGCTTAGGCTCTTCTTATTCTGTACTCTCTTCATGAATTCCGGCAGCCTGTTTTGAGTTTCTAATTTCTTGGCCAGGAAGATGATCCAAGTAAATCTAGAGTAATCATCCACAATTACTAGGGAATACTTCTTTCCACTTACACTAACTGTTCAACTGGACCAAAGAAATCCATATGTAGTAGATCCAGAATCCTGTGAGATGATCTCTGCACTTTGTCTTTGAATGAGCTTCTCACTTATTTGTCTTTCTGACAGGCTCCACAAACATTCTCTTTCTTATAAGCAACATCTGGTAGACCTCTCACCAGGTTCTTTCTTGCTAGCTTGTTGATAGTTTTGAAGTTCAGGTGACTCATCCTCTTGTACCATAGCCAGCTTAGTTCAGGAATGCTCTTAGCAATAAAGTATATTGGCTGCACTATGGAACTCCAATTAGCAAGATAAATATTGCCTCTCCTGGTTCCAGTAAGTTTTACCTCATTTTTTTTGTTGTCTCTGATCAGACACCTGTTGAGGTTGAACTCCACTGAACATCCTTTGTCACAGAATTGACTGATACTCAGGTGGTTATACTTCATTCCTTTAACATATGATATATTACTGATACTTGCATTACCTCTGATCAAGCTTCTTATGTCTTGGTGCTTCCTTTGGAGTCATCTCCAAAGACAACCATAGGTCTTTTGTATGGTTGGAAGTCTCTTAATCTAGCTTTGTTGCCAATCATATGTTTGGAGCAGTCGCTATCAATATACTATACATCTTTGCTATTTCCTAGCAACTGTGCCTGCAAATAAATCAGGTAGATTTAGGTACCCATACAAGTACGGGTCCTGGGGGGTTGGTCCTCTTTGGGACCCACACCTGATTCATGATAATTGGTTTACCATTAGCCTTAGTGGTTATTTTCCTGTAAGTACCCTTTGCAGGATACTGTTATCCAGGTTGGCTCTCTTCTTTTCTTTAGGTGTGTATTCATGTCTCTCCTTGATGATGTATTCTTATGGTGGAGCAGCTCTTCTATGTACTGGTGCTGCTGCACATGGGATGGGTCCTAGAATCCCTTCGATGTCTTCGTCGGTGGTTGCTGCACCCTCAATCTCTCCAGTTGTGGCCTCAGTTGCTGCTATAGCTTCCTTAATTCGCATATGCTCGCGATGTTATATCCCAAAGATAGGGTTTAGTTTGTAGATAATTGGTGGTCCTTCAGTTATTACGTACCACATCTCATCATGTATAGCTGACAAGTGGGCCTCCATGCGTATCCGCCAGTCATCGTACTCATCTATGGAAATCATCGGGAGTTTATGGTGTGAAAAATTCATGCTTATGCTAAAACAATGTGTTTTGGTCTTGAAAAAGAAAAATGGTTTTTCCAACAAAAATGGGTGGATCTAGATAGGTTACTAGTTAAGTTGGCTTTTAACCCAACTCGTTTTGATACCACTTGTTGGTCCCAAGTGGACAGAGGTTCAGATGGGGGGTGAATGAACCTCTATCAAATTTTACGTTTTAAAAACTTTTCTGTAAACACGTTGCTGATTCTACAGAGAATGCAGCAACTAGCTCGATTCAGTAAGATGGCAGAATGCTGATTTAGCTTACTGTCTCGGTAATCACAGTATGCAACAGAAAATACAAGATAGAGTTTCTTTTGAAAAACCTTTTCTTTTACTAGAATGATTTTGTCAGAATCTTTTTATCAGTACGCTTATGATAAATGCAGCAAGATAGATATATATAAGAAAACAATGCAGCAGTAATCAAAAGCAATAAACACACAAGGGTTTATAGTGGTTCGAAAGTGGTGTAATCATTCTACCATTGGAACTGACGAATCGCCGACCCTATGTGATCGGAATCGGGTTCCATGATGATATACGTAGCGGAAGAAAAACATACCTTTTGGAGACAAGATGATCGATTCTGAACCTCTCGATCTTCTGCTGTATTCCTATCTCTATCCCTTGGACGTCGTGTGGGGGACGATCTTCCAAAGTCTCAACTATCTCACCTCCTATCACTTTCTCTCGTGATTCTGTGTATTTGATGTAGACGTGAGTTTCTAGTGATTCTAGGAGACATGGTTAGGGTTTATTTATAGGCTACAACAAGGACCTAGAGGAGGAATTAGGGTTGGGCCTCCTGATGGGCTTAGGTGTCCTGTGTTCGGCCCGAACAACCAACTTAAGCCCATCAATTATAACTCGGTCCACTAAAGAGTTATAACTGAACTACCGTCCTAATCCCACAAAAATGGAAATATTTGATCATAATGAATCTCATATCATAAAGATGTTCATACAAAAGCTAGACTTATAGTATACATCCTAACATCTACGTCCACTCTACTCCTTCTCAAAGGAGGAACTCCACTAGGTTAGTTTGTTTTACAAATTACAACTTTACAAACCTCTTCCTAAAGAGTTATACCTACTAGAATCAGAAGATTCCTAGGCATCTTCCCACACAGGGTTCAAAACTCACACAGAGTTACAAGCCTTACACAAAGACAAAGACTTAGTGAGGATCTAATCTTTCCAACTAAGGACACCAAACTTAAAACAACCTAGCACACAACAAATGGTTAAAAGTATATAAGGTTTCTTCAACTGGTGCAGCTCTAAGTCAGTCTTAAGAACTTTGATAGCTCGAATGCTTAGCTCGACTGCTTCTGAAGGTTGAGTGACTGAACTTGAATAGAAAGCTTGAGAATAGCTTGAGAATGTAAAGGCTTCGAATATAATCAGTTGTTCAATAGTCTTCTTGGTCACACTAACCTTCTATTTATACTGTAAGGAAAATGCCCATTGAAGAGAGACATTGTCCTTGTAGAAATTCAAATTGATCTTCAAAATCTTCACAATAAATGCAACTGGAAAAACTGGGAAGTAGGGCATGTCCTACTCTGAATCGCATTAATAGCGACATACTTTGGCTACAGTGCTTTTGCACATTCGCGGTCCAGGTGGCATCTCCTCATTGGCTGGGCGCTAACTTCCTTCTGTAGGATACTTTGACAGGATCGAATCCTTGTATAACATTCATTATATTTCTCATACTACAATGAATGAGTTAGATTAACTTACAGTTTGTTGCTCAGGTTGCAGTAGCTGCTTAATGTTCTGCACTAGTTTTCTGATCTGCGTTGCTTCCTGATTCTGAACAGCTTCCTGTTCCTGAATCCTGCAGTCAACTTTCTAATCTGTGTTGTTTCCTAATTCTGAACAGCTTTCTGTTCCAGAATCCTACAGTCAGCTTCCAGTTTCTCTTACTGCTTTCTGTATGCTGCTTACTGATCCAGCTTGCTGATTATGCTTTCTCCTTCTGCTTATTGACTTTCCTTGCTGAAAACCAGTCTTTGAAACTTCTTCATATCCAGAATCCTGCTAACACCAGTATATATACTCCATCTTCCTGATCTTTTACATCTTTACAAAATACAACTTAGAAAGATAAACTTATCAAACTAAAATCCACTTAAACAATGTGGAAAATAGGGTACTCTAACGTCCTTATAAAGTTACATTGTCTCATCAAAACCTAATAGAACTATCTCAATAATTACTTATTTTATCTAAATGTATTACTTATTTATCTGAAAGATATTACTTTATTTTACTAGAAGTTATTATTGGTTTTGTTGAAATGTAAAGAATTATTCGTATAACTAAAATGTATTACTCATATACTCAAAACTATCATTATACTTTAAAGTTTTAGAATTAGAAGTCGTGATTTTCATCATATTCTTCCTTAAAATTTCTGTAAATAATTTCATATTATTGTAATAATTGATTTTCAATATTTTATAATAATTATATTGGAATCATGATTTGAAATCATTTTAAACTACGAATATGAAACATAAAAATAAAAAGAGAAAGAAGAAGAAGAATAAATCACAAACATGATATTGTGATTCGAAGAAGAACACACAAATATGGAAAATTGCGAGTCGAATGAGGAGAATAAGATTGAAAGAAGATGAAGACGTTATACAAAGAAGACTGAAAAGAAGAAGAAGAAGAAGAAGAAGAAGAGACAACCATAGTGAAGAAGAGAAAGACAACAACAGATGACGGTGAAGAAGAGAAGTAGATCACATTGTGTTTTCAAGATAATAAAGAACGAGGAATACATATATATAATACAGGTCGGTTCAGGTACATAAGATCCGTATTCAAGGAATACAACAATCTAACTCTAAATATAAATAAGAGCATGTATCTAGATAATAACAACAAATATATCCATATCATCGGAATTGATAGTAGAAGAAATGTTATATTTATTTTTTTGACTATTATTGTTGTATATATGATATTGATTTATTTGTACTTATTTTTGTTACATACAATACAAGTTAGATATCAAAAGATCATGTTATGTTTCAAAATATTTAAATTAAAAAACCTATAACACCCTTGTAACCAACTTAGGATTAGTCATAACCGACGTTTTATGATGGATTTAATGAATAAATATAGAGTTATAAGTGAGATTTAGTATGCTTTACAAGTTGTACATTCACAAAAATAAAATTTTTGTATATTGAAGCATTATGACTTTTTTTTATGGAAAGAATATACATTTCAATTATTAATTATTTTATACACTCTAAATTAATTATTTGTTTTCAATATTTCTTTAGTATGATGGTTGATTTGAATCACATGTTTTTTTGGAGCATAATTTGAATCACATGCTAAAAGTGAAAGTATAACTAAAAAATTAAATTTAAAATTATATATATAGAATACTTACAAATTTTAATCGAAACATTACGTTTTTTATTTTTGATCACAATCCAAACTTTGTGAAAGTTATAGTTTACTTATGAGGTACACCAATGACTGAATATTCCACCAAAATTAAAGTTCATTAAAAGTTTGTTGCATTTTAATTATCAACTAAAATAACATTATTTTTGCACTTTACCACCTTATTAGAAAAAAAACTAATATGTATCTTATAAAAAACCTTTTTTTATTATATTATTTCTTCAAAACAATAAAATTTATTTACTACTTATTGTATTACTAGAATTAAAACGTTTATAATAAATATAAAATCAATAAAAACTAAAATTATATTTTGTTAAATAAACAAACTAAAATTTAAATTCAACCAAATTTATAATTTTTAATAATAAATGTGAATTTTTTTTATATAAATTAGACAAAAATTAAAAATTGAAAGCTAAGATCTTGTCTAGAAACATTTGAAATAAATCTAAATTTATTGTTCGGAAACCAATATTTAAATTTTTATAAGACAAAACACATTTGTAATAATGACTTTAGAGTATCCTTTTCTTTCACAATGTTTTAATTGAAAATTAGAATAAATTTAAGTCTTAGTTACACTTAAGTTAAGATACACAAAAGTCAAAGTGAATATGTTAGTTCCAAGTGGCACTCTATCAATTTTTCAAATTCTTTTGAACTTGCAGCACTATATTCTATAATAGAATACAACGCAGAATACAGTACAACTTACTGGGCTAGAATGCAGTGTAACTTACTGTACCAAAGTTATTTGCAGTAGAAACTTTAAACTTTTGATAGAGTTTCTTTTGAAAACCTTTTCGAAAATAAGAGTTTTACCAACACTTGAATGCAATATAATGTGATGTAGAATGTAGTAAGATATAAACACAAAGATGCTAAAATAGAAAGATAAACACACAAGACTTATAGTGGTTCAAATGTGGTGTAATCCTTCTACATCTACTATATTCATTCTCTGAGGAGGAACTTTGTTAAGCAAGTTTGATTTACAGGACTCGACCTTACAAACTATCAACCTAACAAGTTTTACCTACTAAAATTCAGCTTACACACAGGTTGCTCGAATCAAACAGGCTGACCCACATAGGATCCTAAACTCACAGAGAGTTATTGTCTTAAACTCCTAAGGGTAAATGCTCAGCAAGAATCTAAATCCTATCAACTGAGGACACCATTAAAACAACCTAAGCACATAACACAAAGATTAAAAGTATATATGTTTCTTCAACTGGTGTTTGAAGCAGCCTTAAAGAGTCTTGAGCTCGAATGCTTCTAAGGCTTGACTCATTCTCTTAGAGGTTGAGTGACTGAAAAACTTGAGTGTTGAGAGCTTGAGAGTTAATTCTTGCTTAAGAACGAGTGTTTAATATTCTAGTAGTTGCTTCAGTCAAGTCTTTCTCTATCTATAGGTGAAGAGATATGTCCGTTGAAGAGAGACATGTCTCATTGAATTTGAATCCTCTTCAAATGTTCTTGAACTTGCATTTATTACCTTTGTGGAGTTGTATTTAATTTTTTTTTATCTTGCACTCCAAGTTATTTAATACGGATGTACTAGGTTGTAGGTTTGTTGCAGTCTATCAGTCTACATGTCGACAAATTAATGTTTCTCGATACTACTTGGTCAATTTATCTCTACTTGATAGTTTTTTTGGAGAAACATTTCCTCGGACAACATTGATCTTTCTCGTACTGTATTGTTGTGTGTGCTTGTCCATCCATTCTATATGTTTGTTGGTCCCAAGTGGTCAGAGGTTTAGAGGAGGGTGAATGAACCTCTATCAAATTTTGCATTTTAAAATTTTTCTGTAAGCAGGTTACTGATTCTATAGAGAATACAACAACCTCTCGATTCAGTGAGCTGGTAGAATGCTAATTCAGTTTACTATTTCGGTAATCACAGTATGTAGTGGAAATTCAAAAATAGAGTTTCTTTTGAAAAATGTTTTCTTTTCATAAGTATGATTTTGATAGAATCCTTTTAGCAATAAGCTTATGATAAATGCAACAAGATAAATATATAAAAAATATATGCAATAAGTAATCAAAAGCGATACACACACAAGGGTTTATAGTGGTTCGAAGGTGGTGTAATCCTTCTACGTCCACTCTTGTCCTTCTCAAAGAAGAAACTTTGTTAGGTCAGTTTACTTTACAAGACTCAGCTTTACAAACCTCTTCCTATCAAATTAATCTACTAGAATCAACAGATTCCTGGGCCAAATCCCACACAAGATACAATAACTCACACAGAGTAAATAGCCTACACAAGACTCAATACTTAGCGAGGATCTAATCCTTCCAACTAAGAACACCAAACTAAAAACAACCTAGCACACAACAAATGGTTAAAAGTATATATGGTTCTTCAACTGGTGCAACTCAAAGTCAGTCTTTGGAATTTGAAAGCTCGAATGCTTGGCTCGACTGCTTCTAAAGGTTGAGTGACTGAACTTGCTTTAGATAGCTTGAGAGAGAGATAACTTAGAAAATAACAGATGCTCAGTAGTTCAGTAGTCTCCTTGATCACACTAACCTTCAATATATAGTGTATGAAAAATGCCCGTTGAAGAGAGACATTATCCTTTGAACAAATTCAAATTGATCTTCACAATCTTTACAATAAATGCGTTTGGAAAAACTGGTTTGTAGTGCATGTCCTACTTTGATCCGCATTAATGGCGGCATACTTCAGCTACAGTACTTTTGCAGAGGTGCGGTCCAGATGACATCACCTCATAGGCTGGATGCTAACTTCTATCTACTGGTTACTTTGACAAGGAAGAAACCTCATACTGCATTCAGCATATTCCTCGTACTGCATTGAATAAGATAGAAACACTTATAGCTTGCTGCTCAGGTTGCAGTAGCTACTTTCTGTTCTGCGCCAGCTTTCTGTTTCAGAACAGCTTCTTATTCCTGAAACTTGCAGTCAGCTTCCTGATCTGCGATAGTTTTTTGATCTGCGTCTGCTTCCTGATTTTGAATAGTTTCCTGTTCCAGAATCCTATAGTCAACTTCCTAATCTACGATAGCTTCCTGATTCTGAACAGTTTTCTGTTCCAGAATCCTTTAATCAGCTTCCTGACTTGTGATAGCTTCCTGATTCTGAACAACTACATGTTCTTGAATCCTGTAATTAGCTTCCAGTTTCCCTTACTGCTATTTGTTTGTTGCTTACTGATCCAGCTTCCTGATTCTATTTTCTACTTCAGCTTACTGACTTTTCTTGCTGAGAATCAGTCTTTGAAATATCTTCATCTCCAGAATCCTACTAATATCAGTATTCTCCATCTTTCTGATATATATACATCTTTACAAAACAAAACTTAGAAAGATAACCTTATCAAGTTAAAATCCACTTAAACAATATGAAAAATGGGTACTCTAACTTCCTATCCAAAGTTACATTGTCTGATCAAAACCTAACAAAAATATCCCAATAATTTTCCCTTTTTTGATGATGACAAAACCCATAAAAAGCAGCAAAAACAGATGTACTTTTATACGAGTATTATGTACAAGTATAGTACAATGTAAGCTTTACATCAATAAAATTACAAGCTTACTACTTCATAAATAAAATGAAGAAATAAAAGAATACAAAAATTCTTTACAAGAAGGGCTTACTCAACCATCTTTTTGTGAGAACTGCAGTAAGCTACACTGCTTCAGGTTTCTTTATCGCCAAATAGCTTCCTCTTAACTAAGTCATGTCCCAAGGCCGCTTGTTGATTCTGTTTGACAACTTCTTCATACTTCGTTCCCTTCCACCAATTCAAAAGTGATTCCTTATATGATTTCTCCATCTGCTCAGCAATCTCAGGAACCTATATCCATCTCAGCCAAAAGTCCTGGCAGAAAGGAACCTGTTCTCTCTTTTTTATCTTTTCAATCAAAAATATCTAACGGTTTAGCTTCATTTCTCTTGCCATTTTTGCATACTTCATAAGGGCATTTTCACAAGATGGAAAATTTCTGAAATAATCATGCTTGCAAAGATTTCTGAAGTACTTTAAGTATTCTGATCTTTTGAACATGGTGATCTCCTCGAAGGTTAGATTTCTGTTTTTCGGCAAGTATATTTGATCAAAGATGTGTAAGTCCGAAGCCATGTTAACCCTTTCAGGTTTCTGATCTAGCAACACAGAAACTTTTGCAGAAACCATGTCTCTATTAAAATCCGGGGCTTCTTGAGGTGGAAAAGAATGTAATACTGAATCAATCTTCTTAGCAGCTTCGGATCTTCCAGTTCCAACAACTCCAAGTCTCGACATCCAGTCTGCTTGTTTTCTTCTTCTCTTCTCATCAGCAGCCTTAAACTGTCTCCATTTTTCTTCACTCAGCCTTGGACCTACAGGGTTGGCCATAAAAAGGTTTGGCATGGGGATCCTAACCTGCTCGCTACAGTCCTTGTTGTCTGTCTCTTCCTCTGTGAGGTTACTGCCTGTAAGTTCTCTATCGGGTTGGTGCAGCAACAACTCTGGTTTCCTGCTGTAATGCAGTGCTGCTTATCGCTTGAGAAGCAGTATCCCCAGCACCTGTATTATCATCATCATCCTTCTTCTTCTTAGGTTGTATCCTCTAACCATGTCCAGAATCTGATCATTAGCACTTCCTGCTTATGTTGGTTAGAGGAGCATCGTCATCTTCATCATCTTTCTCTTCTATCTCCCTTGTAGTGGTCTCCACTACTGCAGCATCCGACTCAGCTTGCTGCTTACTTTCCCCCTTTTTGGCATCATCAACCTTAGCAGAACTGGGGGCAGTAACTTCAGCAGCTTCAGTAGGGAAGACTCTCATCACAATGGCCCTCATCTCACCCACAAAAAGTTCAAGGTTCAGAATTCTGTCCTTGACACTTCGAACATCACTGCCTTGGGTGGAGATGTTTTCATGTATGCTGTCCAATACCATATTATGCTGTCTGATTGCTCTTTACCTCATCAACTGATCTTTTAACTTCTTGAAGAGTCATATCTCGAGCATCAGACGCAGCTTTCTGTTTATGCTCAAATCTCTATCTTGCCTGACACTGGGCAATGAACTCATCATTCATCTTTTTCTGTATTCTGGAAGGGAGTTTAGATAACTCCTTCCTTAATTCTTCCATTGATGATGAGTGTGCTCTTTCTCTTATTTGGATCCTAGTAGTCATATTCATCTCATCAGTTTCTATGGCTCTTATCAGTCCTTGAACAACATTAATGATTCCTTGAAGAGATAGTTCTTGTGAGTCAGTAAGAGTCTCAACTCTAACCACTAGTCCGGCTTCCTCTCGAGTATAGAGGACCATGGCCTGACTTGCTTCATCAGCTTGCTGCTTGGCTTTTTTTCAGCAAGATCCTTTCTTAATATCTTCAATCTTGCATCATCAGATTCCTTTATTTTGTATGGTTCCTTGAAAGGAATGTCAATGTCAGCATCAAGGTTGATTCCTCCTATATACTGAATGCATGAAAAATTAAAATACTGCTTAAGTTCCCCCTTAAGGAACTTTTAAACTCTTACTTATCAAAACTTGATGATCCCGAGCTCAGTTATTTAACATAGAAAACCTTGATTCACATAAGGGTTTTGTGAATATGTCAGCTAGCTGCATGTCAGTATGCACCTTCTCAAGCACAATATCCTTATTCTCTACATGATCTCTTATGAAATGATGTCTCACATCAATATGTTTTGTTCTTGAGTGGAAGACAGGATTGTGTGTAATGGCAATGGCGCTGGTGTTGTCACACAGAATGAGAGTCTCTTTCTCTATAATCCCATAATCTTTGAACTGTTGTTGTATCCATAAAATCTGAGCACAACAGCTTCCTACAACTACATATTCAGCCTCCACGGTTGACGTTGCTATGGATGTCTACTTCCTGCAAAACCATGAAACAAGTCTGTCCTAGAAATTGACAAGTACCGCTTGTACTTTTCCTGTCAATTTTGCATCCTGCAAAGTCAGAATCTGAGAATCCTTTGAGATTGAATCTTTCTTCCTTTGGATACCATAAGCCAACATCTTGAGTACCATTTAGATACTTGATAATCCTTTTCACTGCTGCAAGATGTGACTTCTTTGGTGTTGTTTGGAATCTTGCACATACTCCTACTACAAACACTATATCTGGAACATGTGAACAGTGATTCTTAAGGTCTTGATCTTCTTGTTCTAACACCTTCATTGATATCCCCAGTCACAAGCTCTCTTGGGTGATTTCTGAGCCAAGTCCTATCAGACTCAAAATTGTAAGCTGGTTGCTGGACAGTAACCTGTTGATTTGTAGTATTCTAATTGCGGTTACTATTGGACTGAAGTATCTTGACTGCTTGCTGTTCAGCATCCTGCGCCACTGTATTCCTAGATGCAGTAACCTGTGTACTGCTTTCAGTAACCACTTCAGCAGGTACTAGAACTCCTTCAATGTATCTTACTGCTTGATCCTTGATCTTCATCTTGGATACATCTTCCTTTAACTTGTCCAACTCAGCAGTATCACAATGTAGTTCATCAAACACCACATATATTGTTTCTTCCACAACCAAACTTCTCATGTTAAAGATCCTAAAAACCTTGCTTACTGAGGAGTATCCAAAAAACACTCATTCATCAATTTTTTCATCAAAAGGTCTTCAGGTGCTCCTTTCCATTGTTCAGAATACAACATCTGCATCCAAAGATATGCAGATATAAAATGTTTGGTTTCACTCCTTGCCAAACTTTATAAAGAGTCTTATCATGATCCTTATTGATCAAACACCCATTTTGAGTATAGCAAACTGTGCTGGTTGCTTTAGCCCAAAATCTCTTATGTATTCCAACATCAGCTATCATAGTCCTTGCAGCTTCCTTCAGAGTCATGTTCTTTCTTTCTACAACTCCATTCTGCTGGGGAGTCCTTGTTGCAGAATACTCATGCCAAATTCCATTCTCTAAACAATACTTCTCTATGAACCTGTTTGTGAGCTCAATTTCTCTGTTAGATCTTATCTTCACAATGCTTAAGCTCTTCTCATTCTGCACTCTCTTCATGAATTCTGGCAGCCTGTTTTAATTTCTGATTTCATGGCCAAGAAGATGGTCCAAGTAAATCTAGAGTAATCATCCATAATCACTAGGGAATACTTCTTCCCATTTATACTATCAGGCTCAACTGGACCGAAGAGATGCATATATAGGAGATCCAGAATCCTGTGAGTTGATCTCTACACTTTGTCCTTAAATGAGCTTCTCACTTGTTTGTCTTTCTCTACAAACATTCTCTTTCTTGTAAGTAATATCAGGTAGACCTCTCACCAGGTTCTTTCTTGCTAGCTTGTTGATTGTCTTGAAGTTTAGGTGACTCATCCTCTTATGCCACAACCAGCTTAGTTCAGGGGTGCTCTTAGCAATAAAACATGTTGGTTGCACTGTTGAACTCCAATCAGCAAGATAGATGTTGCATCTTCTAGTTCCAGTAAGCTTCACCTCGTTTGTTTTGTTGTCTCTTATCAGACACTTGTTGAGGTTGAATTCCACTGAACATTCTTTATCACAGAATTGACTAATACTCAGGAGGTTATACTTCAACCCTTTGACATATGATACATCACTGATACTTGCATTGTCTCTGATCAAGCTTCTTGTGCCCTTGGTGCTTTCTTTAGATTCATCTCCGAAGACAACCTTAGGTCCTTTGCATGGTTGGAAGTCTCTCAATATAGCTTTGTTGACAGTCATATGTCTGGAGCAGCCACTATCAATATACCATACATCTTTGTTATTTCCTGACAACTATGCCTACAAGTAAATCAGGTAGATTTAGATACCCATACAAGTATGAATCCTGGAAGGTTAGTCCTCTTTGAGACCCACACCTGCTTGATGATAATTGGTTTACCATTAGCCTTGGTGTTCTCTTCCTGTAAGTACCCTTAGTAGGATACTGTTTGTGATGTGTGTGTGTGCTGGAGATTTTCAGGTGTTACCTTTCATGTTAAAAGAAGGTACTCCCTTATACGATGAACTCTTTGGAATCTAGACATGTGTGTCTTGGTATATAAAAAATAGAAGTTTTGCTGTAACCTGGAAGATTGCTGCATTCTCCTCCTACTTGTAGCATACTGATTGTGCTGCTTTCTGAGTTTCTGTGCAGACTTACCGTCTTCTTCTTACAGCATGGGCTTCTTTCCCTTATCCACTGTACTAGTTTTGTTCAAACTTCCATTGACTGGAAGGAGTTCCTGAGTATAAGAAACTCGAGCCTACAAACTTTCTAGCATTGGATGTGCTAGCTGTTTTCTAAGAGCTACCTGCACAGTATCCTAGACTATTTCCTGAATAGGCATATTGGGTCTCTAGGATACATTCCTGTATTTTTCTTGCTGATTTGCTATACACATCAATTATGTTTTGTAAGCCAGCTTTCTCAGCTTCTAGCTTAGTAACTAGCAGTTTGAACTTAGAGACCTCAGCTCTGAGTTTGTTGCATTTTGTACTGTTGTAGTCCAGGTCAGTAACATGTTCCTTTAGTACAGTATGCTCACTCTTCAGCTGAAGGTTTTCTTCTTTCAGTTTGTCATGAGCTAAATTAATCTGCTCAAAATCACTCATGATCTGTCTAAAAGACTAGATCATGTTTAGTTTTTCAGAACTTGAAACATCAAGAGATTGTGAAGTTACCTCATCATCATTTTCTTCTTCATAATCTTTGGCCATGAGGTATAGCAATGCTTCCTCATCGGAGGTAAAACTGTCAGAATCGCTTTCGGATAAGCAATCGTCCTTGGCTTTTTCTTTGGAGCTGCTTGCTGCCTTTAGAGCTTCAGCTTCACTTAGAAGAGCCCTGAGCTTTTGTTTGTCATCCCTCCTCCTTTCTCATCTCTGCACCCTCTCATCCTCAGTATACTTATGTACTTGAGGATAGGGACAGTTTCTGGTAAAGTGTCCAGGTTTTCTGCAATTATAGCACAAGTCAGAGGAACCTGTGTTTGCTTGGTGTGCTGGTCTTACCTGGAGACTTCTATCTGATATCTGAGGCTTCTTCCTGAAGTCGTTTCTTTTATGGTTTGTCTTCAGGAACTTCCTAAACTTCTTCAGTAAGAGTGTCATCTTATCCCCAGCATCCTCAGCAAGCACCTTATTATGTTTGTCCTTTAGCTTACTGCTGCTTGCAGTAGCTACATCATTGGTTCTCGTAGTAAGTGCTGCAACCTTTGTACTTGATCCCTTAGTCTTTTTTCTTCTTCGTTCAATATCGAACTTGAATGCCCTGAGATCTGAAAATAAATCAAAGGTGCTCAACGTACTAAGGTTCAGCGAGACTTTCATTGCGGTCTCTTTACTTTGACCATTCCAAGGGTAAGGCTCTCAACACCTTTGTGTTCTTCTCCTTCTGGGTATAGGTTTTTCCCAGAGGTTCAAGCTCACTTATAATAGTTGTGAATCTCTGATCAAGTTCTTCTAGGATTTCTCCAGGTTTCATATTGAACTGCTCATACAGTTGTGCAGCCTTCGAAACCCTATTATCTCTGGTAAGTTCATTGCCCTCACATATCAACCCTATTTTTTCCCAGATTTATTTAGCTGTCTTGCAGCTTTTCACTTTACTGAATATTCCTTTATCCAGCGTGAGAAATAAAGTATTTTTAGCTATATTATTCAGGTTGGATTTTTTTCGTTCTTCAGATGTATACTCATGTCTGGCCTTGACGATATATTCAGCTGGTTGAGTCGGTCTCCTGTAAGCTGGTGCAACTTCCTGTGGAGCGGATCTTGGAACCCTTCTGATGTCTTCGTTGGTGGTTACTGCATCTTCAATCTCTCCAGCTGCGGCCTCAGCTGCTGCAGCCGCTTCCTCAGCTCACATTTGCTCGCGACGTTGTATCCCAAAAATAGGTTTTGGTTTGTAGATAACTGGTGGCCCTTCAGTTATTATGTACCATATCTCGTCATGCATGGCCGATAAATGGGCCTTCATGCGTATATTTCTCATACTGCATTGAATAAGATAGAAAGACTTATAGCTTGTTGCTCAGGTTGCAGTAGCTACTTTCTGTTCTGCGCCAGCTTTCTATTTCAGAACAACTTTCTGTTCCTAAAACCTGTAGTCAGCTTCTTTATCTGCGATAGCTTTCTGATCTGCATCTCTTTCTGATTCTGAACAACTTCCTATTCCAAAATCTTGTAGTCAGCTTCCTGACCTACGATAGCTTCCTAATTCTGAACAGCTTCCTGTTCCAGAATCCTGTAGTCAGCTTCCTGTTCCTGAATCCTGCAGTTAGCTTCCAGTTTCCCTTACTGCTATTTGTTTGCTGTTTATTGATCCAGCTTCCTAATTCTGTTTTCTACTTCAGCTTACTGACTTTCCTTGCTGAAATCAGTCTTTGAAACATCTTCATCTCCAGAATCCTGCTAATATCAGTATTCTCTATCGTTTTGATATATATATATATATATATATATCTTTACAAAACAAAACTTAGAAAGATAACCATATCAAGCTAAAATCCACTTAAACAATGTGGAAAATGAGTACTCTAACTTCCTATCCAAAGTTACATTGGCTCATCAAAACCTAACTGAAATATTCCAACAATGTCTTTCTTCGATTTTAGAGTGCAGCACTTGCTTTCTGCAACCACTACAGTAATGCAGTTTTCTGTTCAGCTTGTTGTATACAATCTGTTTTTTATGTTGTTGCATTATCCTGCTTACAATTTTTGAATACTGTTTTCTCCTGTTGTATCCGACAGTGGTCTTTATTACTACTTGTAGTATTACTTTCTTTGATCAATGGGCTACTGGATAGCGAGATCCTTAATTCTTGAACTTGTCTTCTTGACTCAAAATTATTCTAAGTTTCAGTTCAACATTGTGAAAAATTGGGGACTCTAAGTTCCTATTACAATGTCGTTTTATCTCATCAAAATCTAAACATAAATTTTCTAACAGAATACATTACTGTCAGTTGTATCCTACAACTACTATTAGCAATGAGAAAAAGATTTTGCTTTAAGTAGAAGAGTACAACTGTTGTAAACCGATCACAAGAACTTACTGTATGTTGTAAAATACAAGCATTGTAAGTTGACATAGAAAGATTCAAGTTGTATGATGATATAAAAGCTATAGAAGAAAAAGACACAACATGACAAAGCTTAGTACACAAAAGATGTTACAACAAACTCATATAGCTGATACATGAACTCACATTACAAGATTAGAAAAAAACATGCAATGACTGGTTGATGTACGAGGAAGACAAACACCAATTAATTGAAATACTGTCCATCAGATTGAGATATAATCACTAGAAACAAAACTGCACAACATAGCTACAAGTCAATTTAAGAATGACAACCAAACAAGTGAATTGTTGAAACCTCAAGAAATCAGCCTACAAAAAATATAATCCTTCAAGTGTTAGGAATATACTGGAAAATATACTCTTAATGCTACTTTGTATATAAACTGATTCTTGCTTTTATGAGAATAAATCTTTTATCACTGTTTGCATTAAATATTATGAATGTTATTTACTTAAATGCATATATGTTCAATACACTTTACATTGTAGACAATGTGGTGTGTAGAAGATCACAGAAGATCACATTGTCAGATTCTTGTAATAAGTATAGTAAAATTCATAACTTAGATGGAATTGAACAATCCATTGGTAGAAGTTAAAGTGTAAAGCTCGGATTGGTTTGTCTTGACCAAGATATTACACTAGTACATTTGATGTGCTGAATAGGACCTATAGTGAGATAAATCTTCTAGACTAACTTGGAAAGAAGAATTAGATCTTAGTGGTTATTGATTTCTTAATTTCTATCACTTAATTGGGATTGTATATAATTAATTGATATTGCTTTGATTTATTATGGGTAAAGAATCAATAGATTCAATATTTTGTATTTTGGACAATATTATTAATTATATGACAGATTGCTAAATTAATACAGAAAATCGTGTCTTGATATGTCAAGTTGAGAATGTCCCCTTGGTGGGCTCAGTACGTTTATCGTATCAAATCTGGCCAATGGATTAATTTTCGATATGATAATAAAGTTGAGCTGTCTTTTTCCAAGGAATAAAAGATATTAATTAATTAAAGCATTCAGTATCTTAAATTAATTAATGGACATTGGATCTTAAACATGGGAAATAATAACCGAGAGCCATATTTCATAATATGGGGTTAGGATGGATAGTGCAATATTAATTCTATAGTGGAATGAATTAATATTAATGGGCTACAATAATATTATGGCTCAATATTGGTTTCTAGGCCCATTGAGAAGTCCAATCCTAATTCTTCTAAAGGCCCCTTGAGTAGCCCAATAAAAGCTCATTTAACTAAGATGGTTAAAGATAAGAATTAATTATTGTTTCTAGATAAGGAGATCATATCTTTCGATATATTGTTGCTAGATATGAGGAGATCAAATCTTGATATTTGTTCTCCTCCAAGGCTCAAATTTTCGGCCACCATGCCTATAAATAAGGGTTGATTTTTCAGCCCCAATGTGTGTGCATATACAAAAGTGCTGATTTTTTAGAGCAACAAAAGTGAGAAATTAATTCTTTCTACAAGAGTTAAAAGAGTTCGTTTGATTTACACCGAATTTATGAGCTTGGACTTTGGGAATACTCAAGAAGGTGTTTGGGTTGAAGCTACTAATCTTCTCAACGGTGTCTCTCCGATCAAAAGGTAAATACATATCCCTTAGTTCCGCATGTTTAGGGCTATATATAATTCATCATTTATTCAAAGCATGAATTAATTTGATTTAATTGATTTAATTCATAAGGTTAGATTTATGATCATTCTTATTTAAATTATACCCGAATAGATCCATGTAGATCCCCAACATCAAGGTAATAGAATACTTCAAGTTGAAGAAAGAAGAATATCCTTAACTACTCTATGTGAGAGGTTGCTTTAGGAGTCCTTAGTTGAAGAAATAAGGTTTCTCACTAAGTGTCACTGCTCTGTGTGAGTAGGAAGATCCAAGGTGGATTTAAGTCTAAATAGTTTAAGCAACTTGTATAGAAGCTAAACTGATGTAGATGTATTAGAACGAAGTTTGTAATAGTTGTAAGCTTTATAAATCAAACTATTTTAATAAAATTTCTACTCGAGAGCAGGAGTAGTGTGGATTATAGAGATTACTCTACCCTTAAACTATTATAACCTGCATTGTATTAAGTTTTTATTTACTTCATTTCCTACATTTGCATACAAGATACTGCATATTATAAACTTTTTCCCAAAAATCATAAGTTTGCAAAAGTGTTTCATAAAAGAACTCTTCAATAACCTATTATGCTGCATAAAATCTCTTAAGATCCTTCATACAATAAAAGACTGCAACTAAGCTTATATAGTGATGTAAGTCAAAGATAGCGTACAACATACAATAGAAGGTTACAATTTGTTTGAAAAGATTAAAAATTTAAAGAAGTTTATTCATCCCCTAAACCTCTTCTGCCACTTAGGACCAACATTTATCTAATAAAATCTTATAATTTTCAATTTATTGTAAATAAATTACTTTAATTAGTCTAATACTATGATAAAAAAAAAAAAAAAAAACTAAATATACCAACATATTATTAAATAAAATCTTAAAATATAATTATTAAGATATTAAAGTAGCTTTATAAGTTTGAAAAATAAATTATATATATATATATGTAAAGCATTTAAATAATATAAAATTAAAAATTAATAAGTTATTCAAGTCATTATAAAATGAAGAAAAAAAGTTCAAATAAATATTATACTTACATTTAATAAAAAAATTTACAAATTGGCCACATTCCAACTTCAAATAGCTTCCAATAATCATCATATGATACAATTGAAGAAGTGGAAAATAAGACACAATAGCAACGTATAAAAACAAAAAAATGTTACTATTAGTTATAGGATTAAAATCAATTCATGTACATGAAGAAGACTGGAAACGTAATAGGATCAATAACTTAACAAACGAAATAAATATAATTTTCCTTAAATTTATGATAGTATTTATAGTGTAATCTTTGTATTTAATCCCAATTGATCATACATATACATGAAATATACAAATTAATGTACAAAAACTTATTCATAATGGCATAATTAATCTTTAATTGTATACTAAAAGAGAAACTAAAATTAATTTCACACATGTCAATTCATGGTTAATTTTTTTCCACCTAAATTTAATTTAATCATAATTATACACTTATCTCTAATTTATCTATTTATTAATTTTTTATAATTACACTATTTAACTCTTAATTAAAATAAAAACTTTTCTTTGCTAGAACACACATCTCATTTATTGTATTTTAGTAATAATAATAATTGTAAAATTAAAATTTGTAAATACATACATCAATATAGTATAATATAATACAATACATTTATTCATGAAATTTATGTATCAACTCCATACACAAGCATTTATTCTTCTTAAAAATATATTGTTTTTATTTCTTAATTTTTATTATTGAAATTAATAGTTTTAGTTAATTTATATCCACTTTTGTTATGTATACATTTTAGTTTATTTATATCCATTTCTGTAACTTTTTTATTGCAAATTTCATGAAATACACAGTTATGAACATTATAATATATCAAATCATATTATATTTGAATATTAAATGAGATTACACTATTTTTTTTACTAACTACTATTGTTGTTTATTAAATTCATTTCAATTTTTTTTTATAAATCTCATGTATCCCACTTGGTCTACAGTCTATACTAGTCATTCAAAATTGATGACCTTCACTTTAATTGCAAATATAATTAATTTTTTTAAATTTGATGAAAATTAAAAGACACTTAGAATGTTTTTGGGTAAACATATAAATTTCTTAAAACATCTTATAACATATTTAAGAGCTTATAAGTAGGGGTGGCAATCAGGTCAGGTTGGTGAGTCGGGTTGAACACTATAATAACAGTTCTAACATGAACCCGAATCCATTTCCATTTTGTGTCGAAATTCCTGACCTGAACTCGGCACGAAACTTTCACGGATCAACCCGACCTGATTTGTTCGACACCAAAATTATAAATATAATTAGTTTTTATTTTTTTAATGCATTAACACCTTTAAGAGATCTTTTCGAGCTAATAAAGAAAAAGTTCACAAAATTACAATTTACAAAAAAATAGTCCTCAAATAACTATCATTATTTAATCATTGAATGTTTAATTTACAAACAAATAGTCCTAAAAAACTATCATTATGCTTATTCAAAAAAAAAATTCTATACTTGTAAATATATGAGCATATATTATTTTGTTAATTTTATAATTGTCAATGTAGCGTCCCGGATCAAAACGAGCATAATTTATTAATTAAATATTTTAACGTACGACTTAATAATTATGTACGTATATTTTGACTGTCTAATTAATTACATGCGTTTCAGATACGTGTTAATGTGCGTTTCGGATCAATATTTTTTTTGGACATGGTATATAGAATATTTTCATACCATAAGATGCGTCTTGGAAAGACGAGAAGATAGAAATGAACTAGGGGTCAATCGGAGACCCGTAGCCCGAACGACGACGGAAAGGGCAAAACCAAAAGATCCGGAAAACCGGAAGATATTTACGTGAATAGTAATGTTGAAAAATCAACCGATGAATAGTGATGAGATATTTTGGATGAATAGTAACGGAGATATTTCCGAATTCTATAAATAGAGGCTCCTCCGATTCATTTTTCACCGTTTCTCCGAACGAGCCGAAAGCGACGAAAACAAGTAAGTCCTTCTCTCTCCTCTCTTTCTTTCTTTCCGGGTTTCTGTTTCCGGCGGGCCACCGCCGGCGCGGCTCCGCCGGCCGGTGGCCGGAAAATTCAAAGTTGTCGGAATCGGATGATTTTCGCACACGACATTCGTCTCAACGAGACGAATCTAGGATAGGTCTCGGATTTCAAATCTGATTTCTCGTTCGCCGGAAAACGGCGAAAAACGGTCTCCAAACCCGTTTTCTCTCTCCTCCTTTCTACCTCGTTTCTTCTCCGTTTTGGGTAAACTCAAACTCTAGATTGAAGCTCTCATCGAGCCGGTCACGAAACCGGGCTCGGATTTCCGAACGGATCTCTCCTTCTCCGGAAATCGCCGGTCAAAGATCTGGCCAACCTTTCTCTCTCCTCCCTCCCTCTTCTCTCTCCCCGTCGGCTCTCTTCCTCTCTTCTCTCGCCGGAAAACTTATGGACAGCAGCTGGGAGTGTGTGTGATGGTTGGAGGGGTGGCCGGCGACTGGAAGTTGCCGGCCAGAGTAGGAATGGGCTGGAAGGGTTAGGGTTTGCTTGGTTGGAGTGTGTGTGTTTATGTATAAGCTTGTTGTTGGTGTGTTTGGAGGTGGCCGGAGAAGCTGCTGGTGGTGTGGTGGTGATGTCGGGGAGGGGGCGCCGCCGCTGGTGGCGGCGCCGGGCAGGAACAGAAGCTATATATGTATGTTGTGCATGTGTGTGTGGGTGACGGGGTAGTGGTGTGTGTGTTGCTTGTGCTTGCTGTTGGGGGCGGCGCCGGGTGGCGCCGCCGTGTGTGATCGGTGGGCCGGCGACGGGAGGTCGCCGGCGAGGCTCTGGTGGTGGTGGCCGGCGGCAGGTGGCCGCCGGCCAAGCTGGAAGGGTGTGTGTGTGAGTATGCGTGTGTGTGTGTTTCCTTGCATGCGTGTGTGTATATAAGCTTGCTGTGGTGATGGTGGCCGGAGTTGAAGGGTGGCCGGCGACTGGTGGTCGCCGGCCAATGTTCCGGCTAAGGCTGAGGTTGGTGGCCGGCGGCAGGTGGCCGCCGGCCAAGGTTGGTAAGAGTATGTGTGAGTGTGTTTGAGCAAGAGAGTGTGTGTATATGCGTGTGTATATATAGACCGTGTGTGTGTGTTTGGCTGGTCGGGAAAGGTTGCCGGCGACAAGGGGTCGCCGGCGTAGGTGTTGGGAGTCGTAGCCGGCGACGGGAAGTCGCCGGCCGGAGTTTTGGTTGGAGTTGGAATTTTGGAAAAACTGGGTATCGAAGGGTTTTGCGGCGTATTTTCCAGGCACTATTCATGCCGGAATCCGGCGATGGACGGCCGGAGGTGGTAGCCGACGGTGCGAGGTATCCGACGAGGTAGGTGGTGGTGGCTGGAGGCGGCGCCGCCGCGCCGGGCGACGCCGGGAAGTGGCCTGCTCGAGCAGGCCACCGTCGGGAAAATCTGGGCAAGGCTGGCCGAGAAAACTCGACCAGCCGGGTTGGGTCGCGCCTAGCTGCCGAGAAAACTCGGCAGCCGTCGGGGGCCGGGTGCCGGCGCGCACCGTGCGCGCCCGTTGGGTGCCGACGCGCACCCGACGCCGTGTTTTCGATCCGAACCTCGTTTTCTTTCCGTCGTTCATCCGTATCGAGTCGTCGATGACGAGACGTCGTTGATTGGGGTCCGTGGGTCCAGTCAAAGTCAACCCTTTGACCAAAATTACCGTTTTACCCCTAAACTTAAAATGCTCCGTTTGAGCTCGTTTTAACTCCGATTGAACTCATTCTTTTTGCGTTGCAATCCTTGTTTCATTTCCTATCATCTCAGCCATTTAGATTTGACTTCCAGCCTCATCTCCAAAATTTCAATCTTTAGATCGTTCGATCCGTCGCGTATTTAACGACCGATTTCCAACGGAACCTTTTACAGCTTTATTTATAATTTATTTAGGATCTAAGGAACGTCATAACTTGTGTAGGCTAATTTTTGAGTTGAGCCTTGTGATATCGGATCCTTTGGTACTCGCTTGTGAAATCTGATCCGCCGATACTCGTTCACGTGGTAACCACTATACGAGGTGGGGGTACATTCTAAACCTTTATCTGGTTACAGTTTTCCCTATTCCAAGCATGATTGAGAAATACTAAATGTTGTGATTATATGTCGTGTGTGGGGGTACATTCTAAACCTTTATCTGGTTACAGTTTTCCCTATTCCAAGCATGATTGAGAAATACTAAATGTTGTGATTATATGTCGTGTGTGGGGGTACATTCTAAACCTTTATCTCGTTACAGTTTTCCCTATTCCAAGCATGACTGAGAAATACTAAATGTTGTGATTATATGTCGTGTGTGGGGATAACTTCTAAACTTTATGTGTTTACTGTTTTCCCTATGTGATATATGAATTGTTGAACTCTACGTGCTGTGTTTATATACTGTGTTAATTTTACGATGGTGATGCTACGAAGGGACTTCGGTCCATATCTATGCTACGAAGGGACTCCGGTCCATATGTGTGCTACGAAGGGACTCCGGTCCATATGTGTGCTACGAAGGGACTTCGGTCCATATCTATGCTACGAAGGGACTCCGGTCCATATGTGTGCTACGAAGGGACTTCGGTCCATATCTATGCTACGAAGGGACTACGGTCCATTTTATGTCACGTGTCTTTATGTTATGTGTTTGTATTATACGTGACGTGTTTAATTGCCGAATTATTATATCTGTTTAATACGTGATCGGCTTAACAATATTAAAACTTGGAAAGTATCCCCACGAGTGTATTCAACGCACTCACCCCTATTCTGTACTCACACTACAGGAGCTGTTGAGCATGATGAACCCTAGATGGAGAGAGGCGGTGCCGCTTTTGAATCTGTAATTTTTAGGGTGTGTTGCACAAATATTTTCAAACCAATATGTTTTAAGTTTAACTCACGTTTTGTAATATTCCTGTATATATATTCTGTGAACAAGAGATCCTAATGTTATTTCCGCTGCGTATGATGTACATTATCAGTAGTGAGACTAATTGCTATCGGCAGAGGCCGATTGTTGTTGAGTGAAGGAATCACTTCGTCCCTTACCTCTTTCTTCTGTCGTCTCTTGCTTATTCTTTCTGTTGTGTATGCGTCTCTTGTTATTTCTCTCTTCACGCCCAACGGTAAAACTCTGATAAAATACGAAAAAATTTCGGGGCGTGACAGTCAAAGGATTATATTGCCCCCAATTTTTATGAAATACAAGATGCTTATTGAATGATAAGAAAGTAATTTCCATGAAGGCATCTTTGTCAACAATCCTATGGTGGCGGTTCGGGTTCCTTCGAGTAATAGGTATTCTTTCCCACATTTGGTGATTTTCCATCAGTGTAATAGACTACATAGATTGAAGAGAAAGCCCGATGCATCAATGAAGCTATTCCGACGCTCGTCGTTAGATGCAAGTCTTTCCCTAAGGGATTTTCCTTAGTTGCGAAGAAATGAAGTAAGGAATCGACTCGTTCGAACGTAGATAATTATCTTTTTATATTAAAAGAACTCATCGTAGATCAGTTAATATATGTCTGGTACCCAGGCTGCAAGTGAAGAGTGGAAATATGAGCCCTTGGACGAGGTAAATACGATAAGCCTTTTGAGTGACAACTTGATATTATTATTTTCTATGGTCCAACCTATATAATTTAATATATACTCTTATAGATGGGCTAATCTTTAGCTCAGATAGTCGTCGTTTCTGGTAATTTAGTCTTTTCTCAATAACTCTCTTAATTGACAACTTTACATAAGACAGAGTTTGGTTTTTGGGGGTGATAGTGGATTAAGTCAAAATTTTTGAAAGAAGAATAAATGGACTTACATAAAAAGGATGCTGGAAATGTTTCGAAAAATAGAAGAGAAAATGGCCCTGAATACACAAATACATATAATAGTATACCAAACTTACACATTTTGTTATATAAAAACACCAAAACTGCACTTTTTGTTCTAAGAATTACCAAAACTACACATTTTGTAGTTTGACTCATCAATTTTAACGTGCCAACAAGATGAGGTGATGAGTGCTCTAAAAAGTTGCTGAAAAAGATGGCTGACATTATGACAATGTTTTTTTTTTTTTGGTTCACATGCACACAACAATTTCATGTAAGGTTGTATATAAAGAGAGCCTCACACACAATCAAATTGCAACACAACACATTCTTACTCTTTACACATTCTTACTTTTTTCATGTAAGGTATGTTATTTGCTCTACTGAAAATTAATTTTTGCTTTACACGAAATTTACATATTAACATTTTAATGTTTTACACGAAATTAATTATTGATTGTAGGCTAGCACTTAAAACTTTGAAATTGATATTTTCGTGTAAATGTTAACCGCATATATAGGCTTACACGAAAAATTGTGAAGTTGCCCTAATTTTTGTGTAAGGGTTGAAATGCATATTGTTGGGATATTTCTATTAGGTTTTGATGAGACAAGGTAGCTTTGTATAGGAAGTTGGAGTACCCCATTTTTCCACATTGTTTAAGTGGAATTTAGTTTTGATAAGCTTATTTTCTAAGATATATTTTGAAGATATGTAAAAATCAAAAAGATGGAAGTTTCTGATCGCAACAGGATTCTACAAGTAAAGGAGTATCAGATGCTGATTTTCAGTAAGGAGAATCAGTAAGCAGAAGAAATAAGCAGGATTCAGAAACATGAAGCTGTTACAGAATCAGTAAGCAGACGCAGAATAGAAAGCTAGCGCAGAACAGAAAGTGATCACTACAACTTGAGCAGGAAGTAGTAAGTATGTCACTTTTATTTATTGCAGTACGAGAAATGAGTGAATGTAATACGAAGAACAAGCATTGTCTAAGTATCTGGTAGATGGAAGTTAGTACCTGACCAATGAGGTGATGCCATTTGGACCGCAAACCTGTAAAAGCACTATTGCCGAGGAGTGGTGCCATTAATGCCCTGCAAAGTAGGACATGCCTTATTTTTCAATTTCTCCAGATGTAATTAATGCGAAGATCAAAGGAGATCAAGATTTGAATTTCACTAAGAGATATGTCTCTTTTCAACGAACATATTTCCTACAAGTATAAAAGAAGATGAAGTTGACTCGAGAAGACTACTGAACAACTGAAATATTCTTAGCTTTCTATCTCTCAAGCAAAACACAAGTTTTCTCACAGTTCAGTCACTCAACCTTCCTGAAGCAGTCAAGCCCAAGATTCAAGCTATCAAAGATCTTAAGGTTGTCTTCGAAGCACCAGTTGAAGAACATATACTTTTAACATATTTGTTGTGTGCTAGGTTGTTTTAATTGGTGTCCTTAGTGGGAAGGATTTAGATCCTCACTAAGTGTTAGTTTTAAAGTTGTTAAGGTTTTTTACTCTGTGTGAGTATTTGTACCCTGTGTGGGATTGGCCTAGGAATCTTACTGATTCTAGTAGGTGATAGCTCGTTAGGAAGAGGATTGTAAAGTTGAGACTTGTAAACCATTCTAACCTAATGGAGTTCCTCATTTGTGAAGGAGAATAATGGACGTAGAAGGATTACACCATCTTCGAACCACTATAAACCCCTTGTGTGTTTATCATTTTATCTTACTTGTTGCATATCTTATATATCTTACTCATACTACTTAAAACGATTCTGATAAAATCATACTTGAAAAGGAAAATATTTTTACAAAATAAACTCTATCTTCAGTTTCCGCTGCATACTGTAAACTCTAAGACAGTAAGCTGATCAAGCATACTGTCAGCTTACTGAATCGTGTGTGTTGCTGTATTTTATCTAGAATTTAGTAACCTACTTACAGAAAGTTTTAAAACGTAAAAATTTTATAGAGGTTCATTCACCACCCTTTCTGAACCTCTGACCCTTGAGACTAACACATATATAGGCTTACACGAAAATAACTAATATTTTCTTACATAAAAATTTCCATAATTGCCCTAATTTTCGTGTAAGGGTTGAAATGCATATATAGGCTTACACGAAAATAATTAATATTCCCTTGCAAGAAAATTTCCATAATTGCCCTAATTTTCTTGTAAGGGTTGAAGTGCTTATATAAGCTTACACGGAGAGAAATATTTTTTTCTTAGACGAAAATTTCTAGAATTACCCTAATTTTTGTGTAAAAGTTGAGTGCTTATATAGGCTTACACGAAAATAAATAATTTGAATAGACTTTAAAAAAATTACATTATTGGTCTAATTTTCGTTTAGGGGTTGCTTACACGAAATAGACTTAAACAAAAAATGACACCTACTACTAATTTTCGTGTAAGGTTGAACTTCATATGTACAGGCTTAGATGAAATTTATATTTGTTAGTAGGCTTACATGAAATAATAAAGAATAAAAAATCTCATGTAAGTTTGACTTATGTATATAGGTATTATTACTAACCCTTTTATTTAATTTTTTTAACAATGCATATATATATATATATATTTGCATTATTAGAACTTACAAAATATGAATATAAATATTTTTTATTTAGTAGTTGCATTATTATTATTTTTTTATGGGTGCCGGCGTGGAATGATTGTATTATTCATGATTTATTTATTTATTTACATTATTACTTTTTGTTTCATATTGTATTTTATATTTTAATGTAAATATTCATTATTTCTATTTTTTTTTTGTGACAAACAATACCAAAAAAAGTTAGTAACATGTGAGTAGTGGTTTGGTATAGTGGTTATTGGGAAGGTATAGAGTACCAAAACAGTACAAAAGAGTTGTTGAACCAACAAAGAATGACATATGATGATTTATTATTTTCCATTCATGAACTAGTGTTTGTCGACATTAGTTGCTGGGCATATGTGTTCCACTCACTAGTTGACATAAATGGAAAAGTGAAAAAGAAAAAAATCAAGAATGATTCTGATTTGGAAACTTTACTGTCCATTATCGATGAGGTTCTCATTGTTTTTATTTCCTTGAGAACAATAGATGTTGGAGTATCTTCAAGTTGTGAGGGAACAACAACTCAGAATACTACCCTTGGTGATTTATCAACAATATTTTTTAATGTTGGATCCTCGTATACGAATGAACAAACTTCTTTTGATGAAGGTAATTTTCGTTGTGGTCAAGTTTTTCATTCTTTTGATGAAGGTAATTTTCGTTGTGGTCAAGTTTTTCATTCTTTTGATTATGATGTAGAGGTGACCAACTTGGATGACAACGCTGCACCAAAGTTCATTTTTTCCAATGTTCCTATTGGAATGCAAAATGATGAAAGAATTTAGGATATTATGGGGTATATCGAATGAACATGACATTAAAAGACATCATTCAATACCGACAAACGATTAATTGAAGACTAGTCATCATCTTCTGGTCATGTTGACTTCAACAATATCGACTTAATTATGTCTCATACTGCTGTTCGACAAAATGAGGAAATAGAACCCAAACAAGTTGAAGGAGGTCCACAACAGGGATATCATGGTCGATCAGGTATTTTATATTAAAATGTAATAATTTATTTAGTTTATGCAATTTTATTAATTTATATGTAACTTTGTTTAGATCCAAACCATCAACAAGATGAATGCGACCCAACTGTTCAATTGAGTAAAGATTTTGAGTTGGACAAAGACGAGATAATTGCATTAGATAATGAGCAATATGATGTCTATCGGGAATTCATGGAATTTGTTTCGAGTGACACCCCAGGAAATCCGAAAGAAGAATTTGCCACTACTCCCAATGTAAGATCCAAATGATTTATTCCAAAAATTTCATCATTCGTTGAGCCTTGTAGGTACGAGTTTGCCCACAATGAGATGGATCAACAAGGATTGCAGAAATGATCACTTTTCATAACAAAACTGATTTGAAAAAGGCAGTTGGGTTATACCATTTAGAGAATCAGGTGGAATACCGTGTTGAGTTATCTGACAAACACAAATGTATATTGAAGTGCAACCACAAAAGCTGTAAGTTTATACTCAACGCATATGAGAAGTATGGGGTTTAGAAGATCGTGAAAATTGTTATCCCACATACATGTAAGTCTGATCTAAATCGTAGTGCTCCTAGGCGAGTTCCCTCTACTTTGATTGGTGAGTATTACACGACACACTGTGAAGAGAAAACTCCACACTCGTTCCCAAGGGCATCATTCAAGATATGAACCAATGACATGGATTATATGTCAGCTATAGGGTTACACTCAGGGCAAAACATCATGCAATGAGGATTGCTTACGGCGATCCAGAAACGTCCTTTTCAATGCTTCCATCGTACTTAGTAGTCTTGAAGATTTCTAATCCCGGGACCAATACAACTTTGGAAAAATACAAGAATGGAAAATTCAAATATTTGTTTTTGCCTTGGCAACGTCTATTCATGGGTTTAAAAGATATTCACACCCGATCATAGTGGTTGATGGTTGTCATTTGAAAGAGCAATATAAAGGCATCGGATTTGTGGTAGTGACCAAAGATGGAAACGTTCAGATATTTTCACTCACAATTGGGATAGGCAATATCGAAAATAATGAGTCATGACATTGGTTTTTCATGCATGTGCACGAAGCATTTGGATGCCCAGAACAACTACTTATCATTTTTGATCAACACCTCAGCATCAGCAATGTCATCAATAAAGTTTATCCAGAGGCATCGATAAAGTGTAAAATATAAATATCAATAAGGTTTCATCGTGATTAAAAATAATTGGTTAGTCCTTATCATCCGGCATAATGGTCTCCGTATCAGACGAAAACCTATATAATGTAAATGTTATCTCCTGTCTCATCCCATAGATGCCCTTAATAATAGCATGCCTAGGAAATACGCTACTAATAATACTCTCGATCCCCTTCAAAGCATAAACTCCACAACTTGTCTGATCATCCTGCCTGTATGACAGCCTACTCAGTAGACTCTTCAGTGACAACATGGGAGCGCTATATGAGTAGTACTATAACTTCTCGTAATAGCCTGAATAATCTAATAGACGAGGAAAGATCCGTCGGATAGAAAGTGTTTGTATGAGACGGAGCTTCTTCACATCCTCGTCCCACTCATGTCGTAGACTGTCGAACAATGTGAGTGTATTTTTTCAGAGATCAATTTCGGTCGCAACCCAATGTCCGTCCAGATTAAGGATAAAAAAAAGTTGCATGTGAAGTGAGAAAATATCGATCATAAATTGAAGATATATTCATCAATTTGGACAATTTACCTTATCCATGTCCCACCACAAATCCACATTCTTCCATCTGGGCTTGTCACCAATAACATAATCAAGAAGACGTTGTAGATCTGAGGGGGAGAATCGCTCAAACACGTCTTCAACATAACGAGTGTTGGCCTTATCATCCGCGTGCTTAGTCCTCCAAATTTCCTTGCAAATTTCCTAGACAAGCCGAACACAAAAAATATAGACTCGATAGATTGCAAACTAGATAAATGATATAACAATAGATAAATGTACTTACATTGAAGATGTAGTCTAAAATCGGTATTTTTCCCTTCAATTCAATTGCCACATCAACATCAAGGAATTTGGGTTGGCTCTAAAGTAAGCCAAAATACACATCAAGTACCTAATAAGAAACATTAACAGTTATAGAAAATAATACAAAAAATGTTGAATAATATCCAAGAGCCAAAAATGAATGTATATAATTACATTCTTAATACCTCTCTATCCAGCTCAGCATGTGGATCGATAATCGATTCGAAGAATGAAGGTCCCCCGGGATATCTGATGCCAATGTTACGCCTGAACATAACAAATGATACCCTTTGATAAATAAGAAGAAAAAAGAGAAAATGTTCAATTTATTAAAAAATATATGTTCAATTACTTACTTATCAGCGTGTTCCCCAAGCTCCATCTACATCAAGAAAATGTCCATAGAATGGACTTTATAGGAATCAAGAAGGAGCCCTGAGTCGTACTTCACGGATGCCAGCACTCATATTTGGAATGTCTGCAAAGTGGCCAGATGATGAAGCAGAGCTCGGGTGATATTATGATGTGCCAAGCTCAAAATGAACTGTATCTGTATCAGCACGACTTGTCTGGTATGGGATCATCGCAGAGCATGGATCTATATCAGGGGTGTGTACCATAGTCTGAGGATGCTGCTCTTTTTCGGGCCAAGTCGCCCACGGACTTGAACTTAGAGGATCGTACTGACATCCAGATGGAGAAACGTACTCATATCCAAAAGGAGGTTCGTACTGATATTCATGTGGACTATGTTCTTGGTATCGAGATGGAGACTCATAATGATACAAGAAGAACTGATCAAGCTGCTCATGAATCATCGAGGGAAACTGACGCTCTAAATGATCGTGCTCATTCCTAATAACGCCCTCCATACGAGAAAATTACCTATCAAAATAAGTCTGCATATGATTGAAACGATCGTCGATCACACGGGTGAATCGATCAAGCAAATCATCATACCCTAAATATGTAGCAGGTATCGCCGGCTCCGAAAGGGGATTGTCATGCTGATCTGCGGCAGTATGCACTTGTGAATGATGTTGGTATGCATCCTCAGCATCCGGCATGTGAAATGGAGATGATCACTCCGTGAATCTATCATCTCGACTACTAATATCCGGCATTCTCGCTTGATGCTCTGCCTCAAGTGATGGATCATCTGCTCTACCCATATTACCAGTACGAGCCATCGCATGAGTAGACGAACGGGTCGTCGCATGGATAGTCCCATGATTCGATTGAACCACTCCCCCACGACTCGATGCATATGTTGATGGACCCATGACAGCATCACTCGTACGATCACCATGTGGGCTTGGAACTCGAATCCTAGCAAGCTTACGGCCACGTCGCTGCTCAGGAGGCTAGACACTCAAAGAGAGGTCCATATCTATGAACTGTCAGTACGGCTTGCACATCTCCCCAAAACTGGGTTCAAGGATCTCGAAACACTCAACCTGAAAAATCAATCAGTTAGTTATAACATGATCGTTAGAAACTTGCTTTTTAATTGAATAATCTAGTCAACTTTCGTGTGAAAGAATACCTCCGGCTAGTTTATTAGTAACGTCGTAAGTGGACCTCATGGTGGACAACTTCAAACACTGAGGTATGAGGCACGGTGTGTCAAGTCAACGACCATCATATGTCCCGGTCATAGAAATGGCCTCGTAAGCCCAAATCTGCACGAGACTCATAATGTTAGCACCAATTTTAATAAGAAGTTCATAAGAAACACATTTAGTATGGATTCTACTAACCAATAGAGCAATAAAGAAATCGTAGAAGTGGTATGTGAATGTTTGGTTCCTCTCCTGGTCTGGAATAGTCCTTGGTACACTGTCCATGTATCGTAATAACGTGAGATAAGAAAACTTTCCTATAGGAAGCTCTCCCACAGCTCTTCTTGCTCTACAAGAACCCAAACCCACTTATCTACTTTAGTCTTCCAGATGTCGACTCCCAATAAAATGCAATATAAGACTAGGATCTTCACAATCTTGATAGCATCCTCCCGTACGGACAAAATTCTCCATCCACAAATCGCTGACAGAGGGATGAAACAATCACACGGGCATGATCGGTAATGACTCTCGTAAATTCCACATTTCGGTGGATGGTGTCGGTCAGATAGATCGAAATCAGAGTCGTCAAACTACAGGCAGGTGATAAAAGCGAACTCTTTTCTCGAGAATCGATAAAAACGGTTTCGACCAATGCAAAACCATCTCTCATGCTCATAAGCTCCAGTCTTATGTCGCACCTCCCGAGACATAAGGACGTGCAGAAAGTCCTTACATGACTCAAAATCAATCATCCAATACAAGAAATGGCCAAATGTTGTTGTGGTAAATCTTCGAAGGCACTCCTTACCTAACGCTAGCAGCTCCGTCTTTATATCCTCCAATAAATTGATCCAGGTATATCCATTTATAAAAGCTAACCGACCCTGACAGACCGGACAGACCCATACAATATCCAACTATAATACATACGAAAAATAACTAATTAAATATCAACATTATTTACCCAAACGTAACTTAATTATTAATTAATAATATCTGATTAATTAATTCATTCATTAATAATCACATCCTAATATTTTTTAACGGTCAAATAACTCTTATATTTCAAACTCATTTATTGTCAAAATTAATTACATTAATTAATTACAAATTCAAACTTCCTATGAACACATAAATGCGTCCAAAAATATAAAATGAAATAAACCCTAAAGACTCGCCCCTCTTTTCTCCCTCTTCACTCTCAACCTCTCCATAGTAAAAGTCTCTTTTCTGTGTGTTTAATATAAATATTGTTCTTGGTGATCTCTTAAACTTGTAAGTATTTAAATTTCTGTATTTCAATTTTTATATTTATACAAATTATCCATCTTCATTATGGAATCCATATTATAATCCTATCATAGAAAGAGGAAGTGGAAACATGGTTAGGGTTTTCACAATCAAGAAAAAAAATTGAAATTGGAAGTGGGCACCAGAATTTGGTTATACTGAAGATGGTACTCCTTGTCTTTGGAGAATTGGTTATACCAAGATGTGGGATAAAATGTCCAGAATAGACCCAAGTACTGGAGAATTATATTCTCAGTCAACAATTGATGATCTTAATGAAAAGATCAAACTTTATAAATTACAAAAACAAGATAAGAATAAAGAAGAAGAAGATTCCATTAGTCCCTTCAAAAGAATTTCTCAAAAATACTCTGGGACTTTCTCAAAACAAAAAATGATTGAATTATATATTGAAGAAATGAAAATTGATCTTTTCAAAAACCTTGAAAGCTCAGGTTCAAAATCTGACACATTAATGATTTCTGGTTCCAGTAACAGGGAAAGATACAGAAAACATATTTCTGATCAATAACAAGACGCTCAAAATCCAGAAGATAATTCCACAGATCTTAGCGTCTCCTTTGACATTTTGAAGGAATCTCTGATAGAGAAATTCAAGGATTAAGTATGATAATTTATTGGATGGAAATAAATTATCCATCTATACAAAGAAGTATGGAATTTGGAAATAAATTTTCAGATATAATTACTAATAAAACTCAATTACAAAGATTTCTTGGAAGCTTAAATTATGTTTCCTCTTTTATTGAAAATATTTATAAATACCAAAAATACTATAATATTTTTTAAGTTAAAGTATAAATACATATTTTTGTAATACATACTATTTTTTTAATTTTTTAATTTTTTAATTTTTTAGAAGATAAGAAAACTACAAAATTCATGAGTAAATGTTGCAATAAAGAATTCATGTACACATCCTTTATTAAAAAAAAAACCTTTGTATTCAATAATTAAATATTATATAAAAAATCAAATAACTATTTTTTTAAAGTGTAAGGTCAAAATTTGGAAATTTTCATGTATTTATCAAAGTATAATTTGGAATTTGTAAATTTTTCGTGTATTTATCAAAGTATAATTTGGAATTTGTAAATTTTTCGTGTATTTATCAAATTTTTAATATTCATTTAACAATGAATAAATGTATTTTTCGTATAGGCCTTAATTTTGGAATTTTCATGTAAGGGTCTAAGTATATGAATTTTCGTGTAAAGCTCAAACTTTGGAATTTTCGTGTAAGGGCATAGATTATGGATTTTTCGTCTAACACTGAAATTTGGAAAAATTTCATGTAGGGCTACATTTTATAAATTTCATATAAGGTTAAACGTCAGCCCTAAATTTTGTGTAGGGCTACATTTTATAAATTACGTGTAAGGTTAAACATCAGCCCTAAGTTTACGGCTAAAATTTATAAATTTCATATAAGGTTAAACATCAGGCCTAAATTTCATGTAGGACTAAATTTTATAAATTTCATGTAAGGTTAAACATCAGCCAATTACGTGTACGGCTAAAATTTATAAATTTCGTGTAAGGTTAAACATCAGGCCTAAATTTCGTGTAGGCCAAAATCTTGTAAATTTCGTGTAAGGTTATACAACATAAATTTCGTGTAAGGCAAACAATCTGTGAATTTTCATGTAACCCTAAAATCTAAGAATTTTTGTGTAAGCCTCAAACTCTGGGAATTTTTCGTGTAAGATGAAAATGACGAAAAAAGAGAATTTTCATGTAAGACTCAAAATGGAATTTTCGTGTAAGACTGACAATGGAAAATTTCGTGTAAGACTGAAAATGAGAATTTTCGTGTCAGCCTAAACATACTCCTTACACGAAGTCTAAACATACATATACAGTCCAACATAACTCAAATCCAACAAAATCGAACACGAAATTACACGAAATAGATTCCAACATAACTTAAATTGATTAAAACAAAATTGGACCAAACACCCATAACAAATTTTGTCTAAGAAATTTAAACAATTCAAATTTAGTGTAAGGTTCGAAAATTAACCTGTTCTGGAGAAAGCCCCAAATCCATTTTGTGTACAGCGGTGACGGCGGAAATTGTTGGGATCTACATGGATTTATTCGGGTGTAATTTAAATAAAAATTATCATAAATCTAACCTTATGAATTAAAGAAATTAAAATAAATTAATTCATGCTTTGAATAAACGATGAATTATACATAGCCCTAAACATGCGGAACTAAGGGATATGTATTTACCTCTTGATCGGAGAGACATCATTGAGAAGATTAGTAGCTTCAACCCAAACACCTTCTTGAGTATTCCCCAAATCCAAGCTTGTAAATTCGGTGGAGAATCAAACAAACTCTTTTAACTCTTGTAGAAAGAATTAATTTCTCACTTTTGTTGCTCTAAAAAATTAGCACTTTTGTATATGCACACACACTGGGGCTGAAAAATCAGCCCCTATTTATAGGCATAGTAGTCGAAATTTTGAGCCTTGGAGGAGAAGAAATATCAAGATTTGATCTCCCCATATCTAGCAACAATATATCGAAAGATATGATCTCCTCATATCTAGCAACAATATATCAAAAGATATGATCTCCTAATATCTAGCAATAATAATTAATTCTTATCTTTAACCACCTTAGTTACATGGACTTTTATTGGACTATTCAAGGGGCCTTTAGGAGAATTAGGATTGGACCTCTCAATGGGCCTAGAAACCAATATTGAGCCACAATATTATTATAGCCCATTAATATTAATTCATTCCACTATAGAATTAATATTGCACTATTCATCCTAACCCATATTATGAAATATGGCTCCCGGTTATTATTTTCGATGTTTAAGATCCAATGTCCATTAATTAATTTAAGCTACTGAATGCTTTAATTAATTAATATCTTTTATTCCTTGGGAAAAGACAGCTCAACTTTATTATCATATCGGAAATTAATCCACTGGTCAGATTTGATATGATAAACATACTGAGCCCACCAAGGGGACATTCTCAACTTGACATATCAAGACACGATTTTCTGTATTAATTTAGCAATCTGTCATATGATTAATAATATTGCTCAAAATACAAAGTATTGAATATATTGATTCTTTACCCATAATAAATCAAAGCAATATCAATTAATTATATACAATCTCAATTAAGTGACAGAAATTAAGAAATCAATAACCACTGAGATCTAATTCTTCTTTCCAAGTCAGTCTAGAAGATTTATCTCACTGTAGGTCCTATTCAGCACATCAAATGTACTAGTGTAATATCTTGGTTAAGACAAACCAATCCGAGCTTTACACTTCAACTTCTACCAATAGATTGTTCAATTTCATCTAAGTTGTGAATTTTACTATACTTATTACAAGAATCTGACAATGTGATCTCTTGTGATCTTCTACACACCACATTGTCTACAATGTAAAGTGTATTTAACATATATGCATTTAAGTAAATAGCTTTCATAATATTTAATGCAAACAGTGATAAAAGATTTATTCTCATAAAAGCAAGAATTAGTTTATATACAAAGCAGCATTAAAAGCATGCTTTCCAGTATATCCCTAACAAAAATTTCATGTGCGGCGGCGGAAATTTCGTGTATCGACGGTGGCGGCGACAATAGTGGCGAGAGGAATGACTCTTCTACACAATTTTTTCTTTTTTTTCAAAATGAACAAAGCAAACCCTAATTTCTTTCTTTTTTGTCTTTGACTACATTCAAGTTTGGTTGATGTGATAGGTCGGTACTTGGGCTATAATTATTTCAAATTAGTTGCACATGGAGGGGTGGGTTATATTGCAAAATGTGTAATTTGAGATACTATTTTAAGAAATTGGGTGGATTTGGATATAAATAAATTTAGATGTAAAAATGGCTCTCCTTATTTATATTTTTGTAATTTTGGGTGCTATCCCATGTAGGCAAACATCTTACTTACAATTTTAACTAATTATTGAATGAATTTTAAAAAAATGTAATCAATGAAATTACCTTAAAAATAATATAACCATAAATAACTATAATATTAAATAGTATTAAATTTGTGTATCAATAATACATGCATCTTTGACAGTATCTAAAAACATTCTAATTTATATCATTCAATCCGTTTTTTTTTTTTAATGCATAGATATGATGAAATAGGTTATAAGAAAACGTAATAAGAATAATAATATCAAAAAAAAAAAAAAAAGAGGAACACAGCCTAGTAAGATTCAAGGAGGTTCTTCCACACCATCACTCACAAGAACCACAACATTTAGAGCAGGAGAAATTTTAGTGTTTTTTCGAGCAGAGGGTCTGCCGCTTAAATTTGAAGCAGAATGATCTGCATTAGCCCCACCACTTATTTCACAACCCAAACTAACCTTCTTATTATAAGCCATCGAGTTCGTTCCATATGACGAACCACCAGAGATTTCTGAACAAATGGTATCGGGATTCTTTCGTTCCCCTAACACTGTGGGACCCGTTTCAGCGTGATTGAGTTGCGGTGGACGAGCTTTCCTCTTGGCCCAGCTATGAAGTGCTTTCAGGTTTCCTTCGAGAGCCTCGACCAGGAGGTTCAACTCTCTTATTTCATATCTGAAGAAAAAATGTCGGGCTCCCCATGCACAAGTACATATCTGCTTTGCATGATGAAGACAAGAATACCGATTTGGAGAACACGAACATGCCACAGCAGACAAGTATAAATCGTATAAGCATATGGTGCACTCCCTTTCAATGGCTACATCGAATTCATCCAATTCTATACATATCGACGTATTGCAAAGATGTTTCCTCCTGATGTCCTCATCTTTAACTCGTGACTAACCAATAAAAGGAACAGATAAATAAATCAAGACTTGTAAAAACACTTTCGATTGAGGAATTGTCAAATAGCTAGAGACGTACCTTGAGTAGTCGTGTTAAGATTCCATCCTTTCCACAAACAGTTTTCCATAGATGATTGTTGGAGGAATCATTTTTTATTGCAAAAGATTCCCATAGTGCACCCACAGCTTCGATGGCTGCACCTAACAACAGCTTATCATGAGAGATTGATGTTTTCGAACAATATCCAGCATACACTTCTACTATGTTCTGGCCATGAGGTAACCAGTCAAAAGGAGCAAAACACACTGATTCGGAACAATTAAAACCACAACTAAATTCTGAATGGTAAGCTCCAGGGAATGTGACAACAAATTCAAAGGGGTTTTGCAGACAACGATACACAGGTATCCCCTCGGAGATCAACTTAGAGGGTGAGACTAGAGCAACCTGTTATACAGCAATATGCACAAAGTAAGTACAAATATTAACTGCCTTAAAACTTCATTCGGAAACCAGAAGCGAGTTCATTGTCCAAATATTTTCCTTTTATATGTTCAACTGTGTATCAATATATATAGCATCTCAAGAGATCTATTAATAATTTTTTGCCATTTTAGAAACCACTGATAAAAGAAGAATGTTACTCACAAGCTCATGGAAAAACTTGGGATGTTTTGACAACTGCGGAAACAGCTTTTTCACAAATTCCACGTACTTGAAGCTATACCTTCCTGGGATGCCATACCATACTTTAGGGCTACCCAAGTGCATGTAAGAGAGTGAATACAAGTGATGGTCCTCATTTCTCTGTTTCTCCAACAAATTAAACACAAAAACAAGTCATGAGAATCTACACTATGGATAACAACTTCAATTTTTATGAAGGAACATGTATAATGAGACATGCATTTTTGAACAAAGTTTTGTCATTTTGATGTTGAGTGAATAATAAGAGCCAAAAGTTCAATACAATATAAATATTACCCAATATTGAGATGCAAAGCACATTCCAATGAACATTTGAGGAACTAAAATGGCAGAACTGTTGTAACATCCAAATGGAAGAAGAGAACCAGAGAGATTTTGGATATTATTCAAATTCCATCCAGATCCCGTATATTTAGAATATTTAGCCATATCTTTTGTTGAACTGCCTGCAATAGGAAACCCACTTCCCAAGTTTTGACCAGCCATATCAGTACAAAAAAGCACCTACAGAAACAAATTCAATTATGAGGCTATCTGATGACAGAAATTTATTCCAATTGTTGAACATGTTAATTTGCCCTTTACCTCTATTTCTTCACTTGGATTCTCAACAATTCGCCAATATTCACCTTCAATTCTTGATATCAGTAATTCTCTTTGATCTTTGCCAGCTGTCATGCTTATATCAGGGTCTATTACCTTGTCATTCTCACAGAAGTATTGTGACTTGAAATCATCAGCATACTTTTTAAAGCTTTTCAGGGTGAATTCAGGCCCCTTTTGAAATTCAGAGATCATAGGAATGGATTTAGCTTCCTCAGAGTCTCCAACATCTTCATTACAAGATCCAAGCTCCATACTTGCTGCATCTTCAGGTACTTTGGTTTCTATCTTCTTATGCAACCTCGATGGTTTTCTCTTAAAATACAAATTTTGCAGCCCATTAATTTTCTGAACATGAGTGCTAAATTTTGAAGTTTCCGTCTTTTTATCTTCAAGAGGGCATGGAGGTATCCAAGAAGGAGGAGGAATAATGCGGCATATTCCATATTTCTCTGCTCTTCGGCGTATACTGGCAATGTATTTCAGAGTATCCTTGAACTCCTGCAACAAGATTTGAGTTCATTCAGTTTGCCACTATCTAAGGAGCCCAAGTATTTGCATCGAACCAAATTAAATGGTACGGTAAAAACATGGGGACAAAGTAGATACAGTAAAGAATACCTCTTCGGTAGGTCGAAATACTGGAGCATCCTTGAAAGCAGGCAAGGACGACTCTTCAGGATGCCATCTAGCAGTGACCTACAACATAATTCTCTTAGATAGTTACAGAAACAAACTCAGACACTAATAACTTATATTTCAGTGTCATAATACAGAAACCCAAAAAAAAAGGGAAGTTAAAAAAAAGAACCTTCACACAGTCATGGCAATTTGCACATCCCCGGATGACTCCTTTGGGAAGGCAAGCACTAATCGGATCTTTCTGGGGAAGAGAACTTCTACGTCAGCCATTATAAGGGCCAATCTAACAGAGAGCCTAACATTTTATTCACACAAAGGGAAAAAGAAAAAAGAAAAAAACAGATAAATAAACACTACCGGTTAAACAAGCTTAGAAGAAATATTTTCATAAACAATGACTCCTGGAAAGTTAAAAAACACTTCCACCCATCAACCACATGCGACCAGCAAGCACTTAGCAAGATAAAAGAGACTACCTAGGAGACAAGGACCTTATGTGCAATTGTATAGGAAAACAAAGCTCCAAAAAACGCCTAGAACTGTAAACTACACGATACATTTGGAAGCATAATTAACAAAAATAGCACTGCAACAATTAAAACACATCTATTGGTGTACTTTCCATATAATGAGTTAAATATCAAGTTAAACTTATCGTTTAGATAGCCTGGTCTGCGCTGGACAGTATCCTTTGCTTTATTTCTCTACCTTCTTGATCAAACTTCATTACAATATAAAACAAAGGAGTTTCAAAGGGTGTCTAGTACTCATCATACCCTGATTATATGCATTCACATTTTTTTAGGTGTCGGCACATCATAGCTGGTAAAATAAAAATATTTCCATGAATGATGGCTATTCTAGGTACTTGTCTAATTCATAATCTATGTAACATGAGGTGCGTATCTCATTTTAAACACCATACCACATCAACGAAAATCAATTGCCAGGTTTCTCTAAGCTAAATAAAATATGTTTCAGATATTACCATCTTAATCACTAAGCCACATGCTACTCTCTCTCCACCCGCTCTCTAGGGGTCCACCGCCTAAAATAGCAAAGGTATTTAATAAACTTATGCCTATGTATCAGAAAAGGGGTTACACCCATGGAGGAATTTAGAGAGAACTTTAATCACAGTTTCTATAACTCATTTACAAATGCATTGAAGAAAGAATATTAGGACCGTATTGACTTCAGTCTGTTCGGTGCCATCTTGTTGTGGAATGTGATCGAACTGGCCATGAGATATCCACGGTCTCTGTATGAGTGACGTCTTAAACTTCTCAATGTCAGAATTGATAAGAGGAACACCAATTGGTTTACACTCACACTCTACAGACCCTTCATGACCGGTCACAATTTTCTTCAATGTCAGTGATGTCAATGACACAAATCCAGGTGGAACTGAGAGAATTTCTTCTGCATTGTTTTCAACATGGTGTATAGATCGCTTCTTCCCCACCATCAGTTCTCTAATGAAGAGAGAAACAAAACCCTATTGATGCAGAACTGTGACCGTCTAGCTCATCTAAGAAACATAACCAGAAGGGGCAAACACTTCAACAATGATGAAGTGCTTGCAATTCACTGCTCCCTCTCCTGAAAAAGAAACCACGTTTTCTTGATATCCATCAATTACATATAAACAAAATGGGAACTTTTAAAGCCTAGAGAGGACAAACATACGGCAAGATCAAAGCATATTAATCATAGTGTGTGCTGAAAAATTAGAAGCCAGATTAACACTAAGAAATGTGTCCATACTCATCCCTAAGCAAACAACACAAATCTCTTAAAAATTGGTTATAAAATATCACAAAAATGATTGCATATAAAGCCAAAGTCTATATTAACTTGCACCATTAGATGATTCTAAACAGATATCCCAGAAAACAGAGTGAGATTCTCAAATGCAAATAGCATCCTATATGCAAGATTTGACATTTCAAAACCTTTTAACATTCACTAGGCAAATTTCAGTGAAATTCCAGCAAATACTACATAAATCAACTAAATCTTAAAGCGGCTCCAGAAAATTAAATAAACTCATAACCAGAGAACTCTACCAAGAGTAAAATGTTGCTATCAAGTAAGTAAATAACATTTCAAGCCTTCTATGCTGCAAATCACAGAAATCTCAGTGAAAAAAAAACATTGATGAACGAAAAGCGTCAAGCACATAATTAAAGGTCAGCACTTGGAAGACGAACACTGTGGAAATCAGAAAAGTGAATCAGACTAGAAGAAATTCATACCGACAACAATTATGATCACCGTTATGCAATTGCGGAAAAGGAAAATCTTGAAGAAGAGAAGCAAGTTAGGATTTTTATTTACTGTAAGTTATCTGCTAATACTGATAAAACCTACCAAGGGAACTCTTTCTGTCTATCTATTGTGATTTTGTGAGTCAGAGTTGTGTTTGAAATTGAACTCTAAGGATTCAAAGAAGGATTTGAGATTTATGATACAAATCCATTCATCTTCTGAACTAATTTTTAAATAATATAATGTGTGAAAATTTTGATTCAATCAATCAATCAAAAAACAAAAATTAATAATTAATATATTGTTAATTTAATATTTTCCCTCATATAAAAATCAATCAATAATATATATGCACCCCCTTTTTAAAGGAAATTATATATTCTCACTTGTACTATTGCAGTAACATTTTAAGAGCATCCAAAATGTCAAGTATAACCACATTTTTCCACTAGTAGCCACTTTAATTTTTTTTTTTTTTCATTTCACTATATTATGACGACTATTTTAATATTAATAATTAAGTATTGAATTACATGAGCTTGAAATAATATAACATATGAAAGTTAATAATGTAATAGACAAAATAATTTCATTTTATTTTTTTAAGTTTTTTTTTTTTTGACAAACTTTTATACACCCGTTGCACAGTTCTGAAACTGTGCACTCGCCTCCCACGCGCCCGCACGCGCCCCAAGGTCGCACACAAATTCGCTCAAATTCGATCACAAATGTTATACCTTTATGTAATATTAGACATACTTTTATGTAGTGTTAAGCATACATTTATGTTATATTAGTCATATCTTTTAAATTTTTACATGTATCTTAGCATATTTTCACACAACTATTATTACCTTTCATACCTTTTAGTTATATTAGTCATATCTTTAGTTATGTTAGTCATACCTTTTAATTATGTTAGTTGTACATTTATGTATTACATAAATGTATATTTATGTTGATATAAATGTATAAATAATATCACATAAATGTATGAATAATAGTATGACTAATATAACATAAAGGTATGACTAACATAGTATGAAGGCCAGCGAATTTTTTTTTTTAAGTTAAAGTATTGCACTAAGGGTATGAAATCTGGACATAAGGGTATGACTATTATAACATAAATGTATGACTAATATAATATAAATGTATGATTAACATAACATATAGGTCAGGTAAAAAAAAAACCGCAGATCCAGGTCGGATCCGGCCCAACCTGACCCAAATACATGGATTTACGATTCATGGACCAATTACACAGGAGACCTCCTCTTTTTTTATGGTGGTCAATTGAATTTTCTTAATTTTTGAAAGATTTTTCACACCAACTAAAACTCCAGAAGTTTTTTTTCCCATCTGACTTCGGGAAAAACATGTTTCCACAGTTCTTGATTAAACTAGAATAAGAAATACTTAAGTCGACAAATTAGCATAATTAATTTGTGTTAAATTAGGTATTTATCATACCGTAATATATATATTTCACAATAGATAATTTCGATTGAAGACAATATTAGTTGGTAAAAATTATTAGATGCAGCAAATTAAGGATCAATAAAACCTTTTTTTATTTTTGCAAATATAGTGAGCGTAAAAGTGTTTCTTCAAAAATTTTGAATCAAAAAATTCAACAGACTAACATAAATGATTAAAAAACATTTTCCTCAATAAACAAACATGGAAAATGAAATAGTACAACATCATGATAGAATTATATTAACTTAAAAACATTTTATGGCAAGCAAAGTTTCTTTTAAATTTCTCAACAATTATTTTATGGAAATTAAGCAAGCTTTTGAAGGGAGATTTCACTTTTATGCTTATACGTACACATTTCGTATTCATTTATCAATAATGGGTATTTATTCATTTATATTCATTTTAATGCTATGTGCCTATGTTAGACTTGCACAATTTTAAATCTTACCTTCCTCTTCGCTGTCTTCAAACCTATTAGACGACTACACATTTTAATGAAAGTCACATATCACTCAATATTCGTAATTTCAATAACTTATTTCTATTTACGCCTTTATTCTTCCTTGTATTTTCAATCTAGCTTCTTATAGATCCAACTTCCAGTTTCTTAGATGGATCAAGTCCTATTATTGATTCACATTTTACAAATCAAAAGTCTAGGGTTAATGATCTTACATCATACATTTGGCATTTCTTATCTCGTTTGATCAAAATCTATATATACAATATATTCCTGACAAGAACAATTTGATATGCATCACTTATTTTCGGAATAAATCTTTGCAAATTCTTTCTGTTTGAATCATGTTTGTTACAAAATTATTATTACTTCTAAAGAGTTCGATGATTTAATTCAGGAAAAAAAAATAGATTTGGACCCCAAACTAGCTAGAGTACCTTATTTCAAAATTTAGAATAAATAATTATTCAAATAAACACTACAAGAAATTCTCTCATAGACTACACCCCTAAGACAAGGGTTTTTTCAAAAAACCCTTGTCGTAGTCTAAACTGCCGTTTTCGTAGACGAAACCGTTGTATTTGCCCGAAAAATTCTCTCATAGACAAGGGTTTGAACTTGTCGTTGTCGTAGACGTGTTGTCTTAGGATCACTACAGGAAATTTTCTCATAGCTACACCTCTAAGACAAGGGTTTTCTCAAAAAACCCTTGTCGTAGTCTAAACTGACGGAACCGTTGTCTTTGCCCGAAAAATTCTCTCATAGACAAGGGTTTGAACTTGCCGTTGTCGTAGACGTGTTGTCCTACGACCCTAAGACAAGGGTCACTACAAGAAAGCTGCCCGATAGTGACGGAAATATTCCGTCAAAAATTTGTTACGGAATAGTGACAGAAAAGATTTTGTGACGGACTTGTGACGGAAATTGTTGACGGAAAATTTTCCGTCAAGAATTCTGTCAAAATTATGTAGTGACGGATTATTCCGTCACGAAATAGTGACGGATATAAATCCGTCACTATTTCGTGACGGAATAATCCGTCACTAATGAATTCAAATTTTTTACGAATTATACTTATTCAAAATAGTGACGAATTTATATCCGTCACTATTTTGTGACAGAACAATCCTTCACTAATGAATTCAAATTTTTGAAGAATTATACTTATTCAAAATAGTGATGGATTTATATCCGTCACTATTTTGTGATGGAATAATCCGTCACTACATAAATTCAAATTTAATTATTTGATAATATTAATTGTTTTTTAATTAAATATGTGATAATATTATTTGTGATAATATGTGATAATTTACAATCAAGAAATGATAATATTAATTAATATGTGATTATTAACAATTAATTTGTAATAATATTATTTGTGATAATATGTGATTATTAATAATATTATTTGTGATTATTAACAATCAAGTAAACCCTAAAAATATGTGATAATATTAATTTTTTTAATTAAATTAAATTTGAAAATTTTAATTATTTTATGATGTTATCTTATATAATTATTTGTATTAATATTATCTTATATAACCAAACTCATAATTTTATAAAACTAGTATTTTTATAAAATATATTAAAAATATGTAATAGTATATATATTTTATAATTATCTTAAAATGAAATTAGACTAAACATTACTAAACATATTAATTAGTCATTAATCTTCCAATTATATATATATAGTTTTTTTTATATATAAAAATATATCAAAATAAAATATATATATATATATATATTTGATATATTTTTATATTGCGGAGCCTGACAGCCCGACCTCACTCAGGAATAGACGGGTTTCGTCGATACGATACTACAATACAGAGTTCAGCATATCTTCGCTAGGTGTTTATGGAATTATTATAGCAGGTCGGTATTCTACAGATTAATTAGCTATAGGAGTCCTTCTTTTATCTTTTAGTAGGCGACATATATATTTTTGATATATATATATATATATATATATATATTGTTAACCTTTTAAAAATATGTGATAATAGAAAATTGAAAAATATCAAAAATACTTATAAAACAAATGCATGTAGAATATTATTACATAAAGTACCAATGATCTAGTGGTTAGAGTATCACCATGAGTCCTAGGTTCGATTCCCAGACAACACATAATATCATCTATGATGATGTCATTGCTGACGTCAGCGGAAATTTTGATCGTAGCGACGGAATAAAATAGTGACGGATTTTTCCGTCACTGTCGGGCATGGTGTGATAACACGTGGTCCTATGGTGTGATAACACGTGTCAGATGATGTGTCATCATGACACGTCAGTACTATGACCCAGACAACACATAATATCATCTATGATGATGTCATAGATTCGATTCTCAGATAACACATAATATTGTCTATGATGATGTCATTGCTGATGTCAGCGTCCTATGGATAATTAGTGAAGGATAATTTCCGTCATTAATTTCATACTAGAAAGTCAAAATGAGGACCAAATCTGGTGACGGAAACGGAATAAAATAGTGACGGATTTTTCCGTCACTGTCGGGCATGGTATGATAACACGTGGTCCTATGGTGTGATAACACGTGTCAGATGATGTGTCATGACACGTCAGTACTATGACCCAGACAACACATAATATTGTCTATGATGATGTCATAGATTCGATTCTCAGACAACACATAATATTATCTATGATGATGTCATTGCTGACGTCAGCGTCCTATGGATAATTAGTGAAGGATAATTTCCGTCATTAATTTCATACTAGAAAGTCAAAATGAGGACCAAATCTGGTGACGGAAATTTTCATCGTAGCGACGGAATAAAATAGTGACGGATTTTTCCGTCACTGTCGGGCAGTTTTCTTGTAGTGGGTTGTTTTCTAACGTTGTTATTTTTTGTTTTAGTGACAGATTTTTCCGTCATTGTCGGGCAGTTTTCTTGTAGTGGGTTGTTTTCTAACGTTGTCGTAGCCTTGTAGAAGCGTTGTCGTAGACTAATTTAATTAATTTAAAAAAAAGTCAAATATTACAATATATATATTTTCTTAAATGAAAGAAGAAATGCTATATATTAATTGTTTTTTAATTAAATTAAATTTGAAAAGTTTAATTATTTTATGTTAATTAATTAGTCATTAATCTTCCAATTATATATATATATATTGTGGACCTTTTAAAATATATTAAAAATACAAATAATAAAAATTAACAAAATATCTGTGATAATATTAATTGTTTTTTAATTAAATTAAATTCGAAAAGTTTAATTATTTTACGATGTTATCTTATATTATCTTATGTTAATTAGTCATTAATCTTTCAATTATATATATATATATACTGTTAAACTTTAATTTAAAATATATTAAAAATACAAATAATAAAAATTAACAAAAAATATGTGATAATATTAATTTTTTAAATTAAATTAAATTCGAAAAGTTTAATTATTTTATGATGTTATCTTATATTATCTTATGTTAATTAGTCATTAATCTTTCAATTATATATATATATATATATTGTTAAACTTTTAAAATATATTAAAAATACAAATAATAAAAATTAACAAAAAATATGTGATAATATTAATTTTTTTTAATTAAATTAAATTTGAAAAGTTTAATTATTTTATGATGTTATCTTATATTATCTTATGTTAATTAGTCATTAATCTTTCAATTATATATATATATATTGTTAAACTTTTAAAATATATTAAAAATATAAATAATAAAAATTAACAAAAAATATGTGAGAATAATAATTATTTTTAATTAAATTAAATTTGAAAAGTTTAATTATTTTATGATACTATCTTATATTACGATCTTATGTTAATTAGTCATTAATCTTCCAATTATATATATATATATATATCTTATTATTTGCATTAATATTATCTTATATGAACAAATTCATAATTTTAAAAAAAGTATTTTTATAAAATATATTAAATATGTACTAGTATATTTTATAATTGTCTTAAAATTAATGAAATTAGATTAAATGTTACTAAACATATATTAATTAGTCATTAATCTTCCAATTATATATATATATTTAACCTTTTAAAATATATTAAAAATACAAATAATAAAAATTAACAAAAAGTATGTGATAATAGAAAATTGAAAAATATTAAAAATTGAAACAAAAGAAATGCATGTAGAATAATAATACATAAAACACTAGTGGTCTGGTGGTTGGAGTACCACCTTGTCACTCGGGTTCGAATCCCAAACAACGCGCAATATTTGACATGATGATGTGGCTGCACTTTGCCAACGTGGCATGGTGATGTCAGCACTTCACCGTTGTCTATAAGCGTGATGTCAGCACTTCACCGTTGTCTATAAGCGAAATTATTTGACATGATGATGTGGCATGACCGTTAATAACCGTTGTCTATGAGCGAAATTTTCAGGACCCCCAACCCGGGTAATTACTTCTACTAAATTATGCTTAACTTTTCAACTAATGAAAAATATCATAAGGATTCATAGAATTTTTTTTTAAAGCAGCGAAAATAAATTTTGTTACGAAACATATCAGAGTTTTAAAACGGTCTAAAACATCCAAAAAGAATTAAATTGTTTGTGTAAAACTATACGTCAAAAGAACTCAAAAACTAAAGTTTGCTTTGCATGAAATTTAGAAAAATCTTAAAACCAATTTCGAGGTTCCGTAGTCATCACTAAGCACGCTTCAGCGTTGCTACCTCCTTACATCACAACTTACCTTTGCATTTATCTGCAGTATGAGGTAAATACTATGAGCAAATTGCATAGCAAGTACATCACCTATCTCACAAAACACTTTTCTTTAAAATTTTTGAAAAATGCTAGAAATCAGCTGATAAAATAATATATATACTTTTATACTTGAAAATAATATACTACGGGTTCAGACATGGTACCAATGCGCACAACTCCGAAGAATCCAGGTTAGCTAGCCACTGAGTCCAAATGGAACAACTAATAACTAATAGGGCGGTTTATGAGCCCTTAACTTCTTCTTGTGGGCGGTCTAGAAGCCCGGTACCAGTCTCTTAAAAAAATATAAAATAAAATTTTATATTCATAAATACTATCTCAAAATATTTTTCTCACTTTTCATAAAACAAGATTAACTAGCATCTTGTACTTGATATAAAATACATAAAAACACACCACTTAGCAAATAATATCTTCTCATTCATAGAATAACATAAATAAAAAACACTTAACTTAGCAAATCATCAAAGCATATTCACAGAAAACATAAATAAGCATTCACGTAAATTTTGCATCAGTGTTAAGTAAATAAAATAGAACTACTCATACTGCAGGTGGAGAGACGTACTTACCTGAAGTTTCCAAAACTTACGTATCTCACGATCCTCACACACTTCTAAGCTTTCTCAATCAACTCTAAATCGTGGAAGAATAGATGAAAATACAATTAGGATTTATCCACCTAATGCAAATGTTAAAACTAATCTACTTCTTATAATATTTATAGCTTTATTTATTTTTAATATTTTTAATTATTTATTTAATTACAATTCCATTATAAAAGAGATCTTACATGCTATTTAACTATTAAATTTCATGGAATCATTAACTAGATGGAAGTATGTTCTTAAACTAAATAGGTGAACTAACTAATTAATCATACTATGAATTAATCAAATTCCCAGGCTATACACTTGATAAATAGTGGTCCAAGTCTTACAATTACTTAATATCATCTCAGACACATTCATTCTTATTCTTATATAGGGAAACTGGATATGAGTATATAAGAATAGATTATATTAAATAAGTACAATTATTTAGTAATTCATCACGAAAATAATTTCTTAAACCAACTAACCACTGATTTAATAAGAGCAGCCATTTCTTCTAATATTCAACTGTCATGTCATCTAACTTTAAAACTAAAGCAAGTAAATCAATAATTAATCATGCAATAAATTAAATTTTCAAACTATACTGCATAATTAGTTAATTAATATATAGCCTCGGTTCTTATAATTACTAAATCCAAAATTATGAAAATTCATACACAAACAGAAAAACCTAAGTTAACTATTTAGATCACAATCCATCAATTTAATGTATTTATTAACATATTCATCATAAACTAAAGGAAACACAATCTAACCAAATTAATTAACATAATGATGTTTTGCCCTAATTTTAATTACTAACAAACCCAATCAATGTTATATTTGTAACGCCCTAGGACAAAATGATGCATAATTGGCTAATTAAATAATTAAACCCCTAATTGTTTAATTTAATTACGTGTGTTTCAGAAAAATGAAATAATGCATGATTAATTTATCGGGTGTATATTTTAATCGAAAAGTATAGGTTATAATTTATTAAAAGGTATCGTAGTCGAAAACCAAAAGTTAAAACGTTAGAGGGCAGCCCGTCAAGGGTTTGAAGCCCAAATCGTGAAGAGTATAAAATCAAAAATTGGAACAAAAATGATCAAATTTGGATCACTTTTGAAAAAGGTATCTCTCTTCTCTCTCTTTCTCTCTTTCTCTCTCATTCCCCCTCTCTGCACAACTCCACCGCTTTCACTGTTGCTTTGCCACCGGTGCGGCTATTGTTTGTCGGCCTCCCCGATCGGCCCATAAAAAGCCCTCGTCGAGCCCGTCATGATTCTGGGCTCGGCACCACCACCGGACACCGTCTTCGCCGTAAATCGTGGCCCCTCTCTCTCATTTCTCTCTCTTCTTCTCTTCTCTCTCTTCTTCTCTTTCGTTGATTCTCTCCCTGTTCGCCGCTATCACCGCTGTCGTGTGTTGTTTGAGCCGGCATGAAGGTCACGCCGGCTCGTCGTTGGAGCTACCGCAAGCTGTTGGGTTGTGTGTGTATCACGGTGTGTATATACGTGGTTGTTGCCGTTATATGTGTTGCCGGTGTACGGAGCCACGCAGGTATGTGTGTGCGTCGTGGTGGTGGTCGTCGGTGATGCGGAGTTGCCGACTGAGGTGTGTGGGTGGCGGAAAGGGAGGGGCAGCGACGAGATGGGGTTTGGGGGAGATAAGGGCCATTTTGCAAATTTGAAAAGGTACAGGGATTTAGGTGTAAATCCTGTGTTTTAAGTTTATTTATGTTTTATTCCCTAAGTTTCCTCAAAATATCAGGAAGTACCCGCACCTAGGGTTAACGGGGAGTAGCCACACCCTGTTGCAAATATGAGCGATGTGATGTTATGTGTTATGCATTCTACGTGTTGTGTTTAATTGTTATATTTGTATACGTTCGAACATATTAACTGTTTAACGAACTTTAAAATATAGAAATTACTCCTACGAGTGTATTCAAACGCACTCACCCCCGCATATATTCATGCTACAGGAAACAATGGAAGTGGAGAAGCATAGCGAGAGTGGTGTCATATCAAGTTGAGTCTTTCTCCTTTTGTATTTCGATTTTCTTAAAACATGTCTTGAACTGTTTGTAAAGTTAAACTGTTTTTCTGTTGTGGATCCTGTAAGATTTTTCCGCTGCTTTGTTTTAATGGTTTCTTTTGGCTAGACGCTGAGAGTTTTAAACATGTAAAATCGTATCTTTAACTATTTCCGAAGTTTTCATTTTAAATGTTGTTTTAAATCCTTGATTCGTCGGTTATGTTTTGTAAGTTATAAAATATATGATTCTTTTCCCTCCTTTGCTGCACGCCCAAAAGGAAAACTCTGATATTTAAAGTATGAAAATGGGACGTGACAGGTTTGGTATCAGAGCAAGGTCCTACCCCTTGTAGGTCCTGCTCAAGCTCGTTTTTCTTTTCGAACGTGTTTTAACGAAAAAGATCTTTTAAAAAAAATGACAGATAAACACCTCTCCCTATTCGCTTCTCTTCTTTATCAAGGAACTTAATAAAAAGGAACATTTATATGTTATATGTTAATCTGTACCATGTTATCTATTGTTATTTATATTGTTGGGTTACGTGGGATAGATTATAAGAGTTAGTTTTCGTATGTCATTTTTAGAACCATATGCCATGAAGTTGACCGCGTAAAGACCAACCATTAATGGAGAATCCACCTGAACACGATGTTGACACCACGATGGGAGATTTGGTATCTGTACTGAGGGGCTTGGCTCGACATTATAAGACCGCACAAGCTGCGCCGCCACCATCGTCAAGGAGCGATGCCGGATCATTGAACAGTTCCGACACTTCAACCCACCAACCTTCTATAGAAGAAGAGAACCTGCCGACACCGAAGAATGACTAAGGTCGTTGGACCGACTTTTTGGATATCTATTATGCACAGAAAAATAGAAGATCTTCTATGTTGTGTTACAGTTCACCGAGGAAGCCAACTACTAGTGGGAATCATACACAAGGACCATATCATCGGAGCATAAGAGTGTTATATCTTAGAGAGTTTTCAAGGAGGTGGTTAGATAGAATTTCCTACCTCAGTCGTACCGTGATCGAAAGGAAATAGATTTCCTACATCTTAGATAAGGAACCAAATCTGTAGGGGAGTACGAGAGAAAATTCAATCAGCTGAGCAGATATGCATCTCATTTAGTGGACACCGATTTTAAGAAGACCCGACATTTCGAAAGAAGCCTTCGCCTAGAGAACAATTCCATTTTGGCTGGTCAGGTGACCATGACATATGCTGAAGTTGTTGAGAGAGCTCAGGAAGTTGTTTATCGTCTATGCTTGGATGTTGTACTGCTCGAGAAGGTCGTAGTGACACCAGGAAAAAGAAAATGGACTAGTCCGAGTCAGAGCTTCAATCAGAACAAGTACCCAAAGAAGAACAGTGTTCCCCTTCTCCATACTCTTAAGTTAGGAAACTCATGTGCCAAGTGTGGAAAGACTCATGCAGGACCATGCCTTCTAGGGCCCTAGATTTTCTTTAGATGTAGAGAACTAGGACACGACACCATCAGATGTCCAGAGTTTAGAAATGCAGCAACGGCGCAGAAGCTGAGGTCAGGAATAGGCAAGGCTCGAGCTTTTGCTCTTAACCGCATAGAGGCTGCTAAAGGATTGAAGACCACAAAAGGTATGTTAACAGTATACGATATCCCTACTCTCATTTTGTTAGATATTGGGACAACCCACTCTTTCATCTCTATTGAGTTTTGTGATCTGTTGATGCATGAGAACGGTAGGATAGTCGCTGAAACCCTAGAAATTAGTATCTCATCGGGAAGGACAGTATGAACGAAACACCTTTGTCGAGGTTTAAGAATCACGTTTGGGAATATAATTCTTTTAGCCAATCTATATGCGCTAGAGATGAAGGACTTCGATGTGATTTTGGGAATGGATTGGCTTAAGACAAATCACGCAGTGATCAAGTGTCATGCAAAAGTGATCATTTTTCAGATACTTGGAGACGGGGAGTTCAAGTTTTATGGAACGTGAATTGAAGTCAACATGAGGGTTGTATCGGTTATGAAGGTGACCAAAATGCTCAATAAAAGAGATTATAAGGCTTGGTTGGTGAACATGGTGAATTTCGAACAAGAAACAAATCCTGTTGAAAAGGTGTCTGTCGTAAGGGAATACAGGGATGTTTTTTCGAAAGATTCACCCTGTCCTCCACCAGATCGGTAGATTGTTTTTTAGATTGATCTCATACCAGGATCAACACCAGTGTCGAATGAGTCATATTGGATTACACCAAAGGAGCTACAGGAATTGAAAGTTCAGCTGTAAGAACTTCTGGACAAATGATTCATTCATCCAAGTATATCGCCTTGGGAAGATCCAGTACTCTTGATAAAGAAAAATGATGGAAGTTTTCGAATGTGCATCGATTATCAGGAACTGAATGAGCGAACCATCAAGAACAAGTATCTTTTACCTCAGATTGAAGGTTTGTTTGATCAGTTGAGAGACGCACGTGTGTTTTTGAAGATCGACTTGAGGTCTGGATACCATCAGGTGAAGGTCAAGGATGCTGATATACCTAAGACAGCCTTCAGGACGAGATATGGCCACTACGAGTTCGTAGTGATGTCTTTTGGACTCAGCAATACACCAGCTATTTTTATGGATCTGATGAATCGCGATTTCCATCTGTACCTAGATCGTTTCATCATAGTATTCATCGATGACATTCTGGTCTACTCGTGTGATAAGGCACACCACGAACAACATCTTAGGGTTGCGTTGGAGACTCTGCGAAATGAGAAGCTTTTGTGAAATTTTAGAAGTGTGAGTTTTGGCTCAACAAGATAGCCTTTCTTGGACATATTGTATCATTTAAGGGATTGAAGTGGACCCTGACAAGATGGAAGTTGTCAGCAATTGGAAAGCTCCAACGAATGTTAACGAAGTACCGAGTTTTCTTGGATTAGCTGGATATTACAAGAGATTCTTTGAAGGATTTTTGAAGATTGTCTCTCCCATAGCCCGTTTGACATTGAAGAATGTGAAGTTTTACCTGATTAAACAGTGCGAACGTAGCTTCCAAGAGCTGAAGAAGAGATTAACAGAGGCACCAGTTCTAATTGTTCCAGATGTAATGAAAGAGTTCGTGATTTATAGTGATGCATCCAAACAAGGCTTGGAGTGTGTTCTGATGCAACAAGGGAAAATGATGCTGACACCTTTAGCAGAAAAGGAAAGAGAACCGTGACGTACATGATCACAAACTAGAACCAACTGATTGAAGATATGTCGAAGTTGAGTTTGGAAGTGGTAACACCTCCGAGCAACATCAAGGCTAAGGTTGCAGCTTTATTCATGAAGTCCACTCTCCGTGAGCATATACTTGAGACACAAGGAAGAGATAAGTTCCTGACAAAGATGAAGACTCATATGGATAAAAGAAAAGAAAAATGGTTCGTTTTGTCAACAGATGGAGCCCTGATCTTTAGGGAAAGGTTGCGTGTGCCTAAGAATGAAGAATTGAGGAAAGAAACTCTGGAAGGAGCTCATTGCTCACCATTATCTGCACACCCTGGTGGTATGAAGATGTATAAGGATTTGAAGAAAAGTTTTCGGTGGAGAAACATGAAGGGAAGCATTGGACTTTTCATTAAGAAATGTTTAGTTTGCTAACAGGTGAAAGCTGAACATCAACGACCAATTGAAATATTAACTCCGTTGGAGATACCTGAATGGAAATGGAAACACATCACCATGGATTTTATTATTGGATTGCCTAGAACCAAACGGGAAAATCACGCCGTATGGATGATTATAGATAGATTAACCAAGTTGGCCAATTTCTTGCCGATTAAGATGATCTACGGTTTAGGTAAGTTAACTCGAATCTACATAGAAGAGATCGTCAGATTACATAGAGTACCAGTTTCCATAGTATTAGATAGAGATCCACAATTCATATCTAGATTCTGGGAGAGCTTGCAAAAGAAGCTAGGAACCAAGTTGGCTTTTAGTACTGCTTTTCACCCCCAAATAGATGGGTAGTCAGAAAGGACAATATAGATTCTGGAGGACATGTTGAGAGCATGCACCCTAGATCTCCACGGAAGCTGGGAAGATCATTTATGCCTTATGGACTCCGCTTGTAACAACAGTTATCAGTCAACGATCGGGATGGCACCGTATGAAGCTTTGTATGGGAGAAAGTGTTGTTCACCTCTATGTTGGGACAAGGTGAGCGAGAAAAAAAATTTAGGATCTGAATTGGTTGAACAAACAGTTGAAGTGATAAAGAAGATCCGAGAAAGAATCAGGGTGGCTCAGGACAAACAGAAGTCATATGCAGATAAGAGACACAGAGAATAGAAGTTCGATGTGGAAAACAAGGTTTTTCTGAAAGTGTCACCCACTAAAAGAGTTTATTGTTTCGGAAAAAGAGAAAAGTTGAGGCCAAGGTACGTGGGACTGTTCGAGATCTTAGATCAAGTTGGTGAAGTCACGTACCGTCTAGCTTTGCCATCGGACTTCGCAGGAATACACAACGTTTTCCATGTATCCATGCTACGAAAGTACATCTTCAATCTGAGCCACGTGATTGACCAATTAAGCATTGGGAATGAGAAGGATTTGACTTATGAATAAGTTCCAGTGACCATTTTGGATAGAAAGACTCGCAAGCTAAAAAAAAATCGAGAGATGGCCCTAGTGAAAGTCCAATGGAACCGCCATGGAAGGAAAGAAGTGACATGAGAACAAGAAGATGAGATCCTAGCAAAGTATCCAATTTTGCTTTTTTTTAGTTATGCTTCTAAATTTCGAGGATGAAATTTTTCTAAGGGGGAATGGATGTAACGCCTAGGACAAAACGATGTATAATTGGCTAATTAAATAATTAAACCTCTAATTGTTTGATTTAATTACGTATGTTTCAGAAAAATGAAATAATGCATGATTAATTTATCGGGTGTATATTTTAATCGAAAAACATAGGTTATAATTTATTAAAAGGTATCGTAGTCAAAAACCAAAAATTAAAACGTTAAAGGGCGGCCCGTTAAGGGTTCGAAGCCCAAATCGCAAAGAGTATAAAATCGAAAATTAGAACACAAATGATCAAATTTGGATCACTTTTTAAAAAGGTATCTCTCTCCTCTTTCTCTTTCTCTCTCTCCTATCTCTCAGCTCTCTCTCCCTCCTCTCTCTCTCTCTCTCTTTCTCTCTCTTCTCTCCCTCTCTCACTTTCCCTCTCTGCGCAACTCCACCGCTTTCATTGTTGTTTCGCCGCCGGCACGGTTTTTGTCCGCCAGCCTTCTCAAGCAGCCCGATAGAAAGCCCCCGTTGAGCCCATCACGATTCTGGGCTCGACACCACCATCAGGCGCCACCTTCGCCGTAAATCACGGCCCCTTTCTCTCATTTTCTCTCATTTCTCTCTCTTCCTCTCTTCTTCCTATCTTCTTCTCTCTCATCGGTTCTCTTCTTGTTCGCCGCTGTCACCACTATCGTGTGTTGTTTGAGCCGGCACGAAGATCACGTCGGTGCATCGCTAGAGCTATCATGAGCTATTGGGCTGTGTGTGCTATCGTGTTATGTGTGTACGTGGCTGCTATCGTTGTGTGTGTCGCCGGCGCGCTAAGCCACGTCGGCATGTGTGTATATCGTGGTGGTGGTCGCCGGTGACGTGGAGTTGCCAACTGAGGTGTGTGGGTGACGGAAAGGGAAGGACAGCGATGGGATAGGGTTTGGGAGAGACAAGGGCCGTTTTGCAATTTCAGAAAGTATAGGGACATGGGTGCAAATCCTAGTTTTAAGTTTATTTACATTTTAGTTCCTAAGTTACCTCAAAATATCATTTTAGCCCTCAAACTTTTAAAAACTATGTTTTAACCCCCAAAGGTTTTCAAGCTTTAGACTTTGATCCCCAGAACTTTTGAAAATTGTATTTTGACCCCCAAGGTTTTGAATATATCAAAAAGAACCCAAATCTTTTCTGATTTTATAAAAATACCCCTGGTCAAAGTCAACTCTTTTCCAGAATTTATGAAAACGCCCATTCACCTTTAAATACTCCGTTTAAACTCATTTTTCCTATGTTTAAGCCCGTTTTTCCTCCGTTAAAACTCTAATCTTTTCTTTTTCACCCTATAATCAAGTTTCAAACCTTCATTTCGTTTTCTTTCCTTCAACACCTTTCTTTGAGATAGTTCTTTTAAGAATACGTAATTATCGTAAAGAATCTAAGAAAAACCATAATTTACATGTGTAGGCTTTAGAGTTAAGGAATGATCTTAAGGTTTATAATTCAACGTATCATGAGGGATTACCACCGAACAAGATGGGGGTAACTTCTAATCCCAAATAACTTTACGTTTCTGTATTTAACGCACAATGATGATGAACGAAGACATGCATGTGAGCTTGATGTTAAATGAATTGTTGAACCTTACGTGCTGTGATTATATGTTGTGATTAGTGTGTTCATGCATGCATTATAATTATGTTGTGAAGAGACGAAAGTCCATGTTCATGCTGAAAGGACGAAAGTCCACATTCATGTTGAAGGAACGAAAGTCTACATTCATGCTACGGAGGGACCAGTGGTCCGTAAAGTAAGTCGGGGAGTACCCGTACCTAGGGTTAACGAGGAGTACCCGCACCCTGCTGCAGATATGAGCGCTATGATATTATGTGTTATGCATTCTACGTGTTGTGTTTAATTGCTATATTTGTATATGTTCGAACATATTAACTATTTAACAAACTTTAAAATACGGAAATGACTCCCACGAGAGTATTTAAACGCACTCACCCCCATGTGTATTCACACTACAGGAAACGATGGAAGTGGAGAAATGTAATGAGAGGGGTGCTATATCAAGTTGTGTCTTTTTCCTTTTGTATTTCGATTTTCTTAAAACATGTCTTGAACCATTTGTAAAGTTAAACTGTTTTTCTATTACGGATCCTGTAAGATTTTTCCGCTGCTTTGTTTTAATGGTTTCTTCCAGTTGGACGTCGAGAGTTTTAAACATGTAAAATCGTATCTTTAACTGTTTCCGAAATTTCTGTTTTAAATGTTGTTTTAAATTCTTGATTCGTCGGTTATGTTTTGTAAGTTATAAAATATATGTTTCTTTTTCCTCTCTTGCTGCACCCCAGAAAGAAAGCTCTGATATTTAATGTATGAAAATAGGGCGTGACAATATCTCAAATTAAATTAGAGAAGTATGCATGAATTGACCACTATCCCATTATTCATATCAGAAATGATTAATGATTTCCTACTCAATATGATCTATTATTACTTGTTACGTTTTCTTTAACTTTAATTAATAATTAATGATTTCTAAGGACTAAATTAACCACATAAATCCCTTCTAAATACAGATAAAATAAAGATGTGTGATACCTTATGATTATTCCAGAGGCAGAGAGTCTCTTTTTCAAGTTTCCCTTTTTCTTCCTCTCGTTTTCTTTCTTTCTCCCTTTGTTTTATTTTATTTTATACAACTTTATGTATTTAATAACTTCCAAGTAGGATTGTAAATGAATAGAATCGAATCGAATATCATGATATTCTATTCGTATTCGTTTAATTTAGCGAATATTTATATTCATATTCGTTTATTATTCGAATCAAATATATAATTCGTATTCGATTCGAATGAAATATTCGAATATTTGAATTCGAAAAAATATATTCGAATTCAAAAAATTTGAACTTGAAGTTTTTTTTTCTTTCAAATATCTGTTTAATTCCAAATTAATAATATCAAATTGCATAGAGCATATACATATATGATACAATACCTATATAATACTTATAGTAAGCAATAAACTCCATCAATTCTTTGTATTAAGTGCAATAATTCATAAACCAATAAATTACAAATTAACATCCAAAATATTTATGGAATGGAAAGTAATAAAAAACACATGTGTATATATATACTTATAAATAAATATTATTTATAAATAAATATTTATTAACAATTTATTAAAATTATATATATATATTATTATTCGAATATATTCGCGAATACTCGAATCGAATATGATTATATTCATATTCGTATTCGGATAATATTCAAATGTAAAAAAATATTCTTATTCGCATTTTTCGAATTCGAATTAGTATATTCGAATTCGAATATCGAATCGAATCAAAAAAGTTTGATTCTTTTACAACCCACTCCCAAGTGATATATGATGATCTAAATATATCTAGGGTTTCAAATTCCCCTTTCTTGCAGGAGACCCTAAGTAGTGGACTCATAAATCTTCTCAACTAATCATTTTAAATTTTAAAATCCTACATCTAATGTAATATGATCTCCTATCATATAAGTGTCATATATAAATTATCATATAATCAATTAAAATATAATTTATTATAAAATCAAGATTAATAAATAAAATCTATTATTCGTTGAAGAGATTTTAATTAGAAATTCGGGGTATTATATAAAATTATAATATCATATATTATATATATATTAACTTTATTGATGTTCTAAAATTCGTTTGGAACTTGTTGGGCCCCTAACAAGCGTCTAGAATGTCAAGTTGGCGCTTAGACGTCCTATATAAATTAAATAGATTTGTTGTTATTTTTTAACTAGTTTTTTTAATTTTTTAATCTTTCAAAAATATTTTTAGAACCCTTATATATATATTTTAGCTAATGAAGAAGAACAAGTAAAATTTAATATCTCATTTAAATGATATTTATATATGACTACCAATGACTATAAAATTATTTTTATGTATATTTCTCAAATTTTTTATTTTCTATCTATATTTAAATTATAATATAATTTCATAGAAGCCTACATTACCGTTTAGCTGAGAAGTTAAAAAAAGAGAAAAATATATTTCGCATCTAGGACCATAGCTAAAAGACAAAAACTTTTGTACATCTGTTGCATAGTTCTGGAATTGTACACTTGCCCCCAACACACCCGTACACGCCACAAGGTCACGCACAAATTCATCCAAATTTGATCCCAGGTGTCATACATATATGTAGTGTTAAACATACTTTTACGTAGTGTTAAGCATACCTTTTAGATTTTTACCTATACCTTAACATATTTTCAAACAACTATTAATATCTTTCATACCTTTTAATTATATTAGTCATACATTTAGTTATGTTAGTCATACCTTTTAGTTATGTTAGATGTACCTTTATGTATTACATTAAGGTATGTTTATATTGATCTAAAGGTATACATAATATAACATAAATGTATGAATAATATCAAATAGAGATAAATATGTACAACTTGTGCCAAAATTAGGGTTTTTTTTAGAGTTAAAGTATTACATAAAAGTATGATATTTGTATATAAGGGTATGACTAATATAATATAAATGTATGACAAATATAACATAAATGTATGACTAACATAGTATAAAAGTCAGCGAATATTTTTTTAAAGTTAAAGTATTGCACTAAGGTCATGAAATCTGGATATAAAGGTATTGCACTAACATAACATAAAAGTTAGGGCAAAAAAAAAAAATGTGTGGATTCGGGTCGGATCCGGCCTGATCCGAGTGCATGGATCTAAGATCCATGCACCAGTTGCACAAGAGATCTACGCTAACTAAAATAGCATTAGATACATGCACCAGTTGCACATGAGACCTACTCTAGCTAAAATAGCAAACTTTAATTTATTTACTAAAAATCCTTTCCATATTTACAAATTTCAGATCTAAAAAAAAAAAAAAGACACGGAGTAGGGAGAGGGGGTAGGAGGCTGCTATTCATTCATGGCCCATGCATGGGTGGGGTGGGAATCATTTTAAATTTTCAAATTCTAATATACTATTTCATTTTAAATTCATTTTCAACATATAATATTAGCAAACCAATCACATTTTCATGATTTTTAATTTGATATTCATATTGCATGTATAAAAAAAAAAAATAATAACTTGAAATGTATTTTAATGCGGGTTTGATCTGACTGTATTTTTATTTGATCTAAACATTTGTGGACAAGTTTTTTGAGTTATTTTGTGATATACTTAGATTCAAAAGTATAAATTACTAAATAAAAATAGAAATACATTATACAAAAATAGTACTCAACAGGTTAAGTTTATAAATTTCAATCAAATAATGTTTTAGGAAATAAAAAATATATTGTTTAAATATAATATTTTTATAAAAATGTGATTTTTACCAATTCATTTTATCAATTTTAATATTAGTTATATTATTTTGTAAAAACAAAGTTTAGATATAAAAAAGTGCAAAAAAAAAAAACGTAATTTGTGATATATTATATGATCGTACTATAGTATTATACTTAAAAACACATCTTATAATCTGATAAATGTGAAAAAAAAAAAACATATTGTAAAGGCATCAACTAAATAATTGTATTATATTATTTATCTTTAAAAAATCAACAATAATATGTTCATAAATAATATAAAATATAAAAGTATCTTTGTGATAGTTATTAGTTATTACTATAGCATCTTAAATTTCTAGCAAAGAAAGATGATGGAACTTTTCAAATATTAGAAGTGATTATTTGTTTCTAAAATATCACTTAAAATTAAAATATTTTGTTAAAAAGTACTATATATATATATGCAGTGACAGACCCATGATTTCAATTCAGGGGACCCGAGTCGACTAATAAAAAAAATACAATAATTTTAAATTAAGAATATACATTTATCAAAATTTGATAGAGTTAATATATTATTTTATAAAATTATAATAATATCCATATTAGTAATTTAATTACAACCCAACATGACAACATCAACGTAATTTTTTTTTAATTAAACTAACACATTACAATATTTTTCTTATATTTTTCGTGTTTTGAAATTGATGCATGATATTTTTATTGCTAACACAGTACACATTGAAATTAGATGAAGAATGAATTAAGAGAGAGAGAGAGGGTGAAATAATGTAAAAGAGATCCTTAGAATTAGATTTGTGTAGACTTTGTAAAAGAAAAAAACAAGATAAAGAAGAAGAACACATATCTACATTTTCTAATTTATTCTTAATATTGAAATGCTCACACAATATCAATTGAAAAACCTTATCAAACTCAAAGAAATTATCTTAAATCACTGAAATTTTTTATAAAGTAAAACGGAAACCCTCAATACTCAATAGTATATTGTTGGCAACAAATAGGATAAATAAATTGATGAAATCTAACGATAAAAAACAAAACAAGTTTTAGTTAAATTAAACAAAATAATAAGATAAATTTTGTGCTTAAATTAATTTATAAAGGGGGATTGAGCAAAAAAATACTTAACTTATGACAAAAATATCCATAGACAAATACAAATAAAAGTTAAGAAGAAATAAGTGAATGAATGAGAATGTTAAATTAAATCATGAAAATTAATATTTATTTATTTATTTTTTAATTAAAACATGAAATTACTAAAATACTCCTATATTTTTTGAAAATTTTCAGGGGGCCCAATGCCCCCCGGGCCCCTACATGGGTTCGTCGCTGTATATATGTGTGTGTGTGAACAAGATGGTGGAGTTTACAAAAATGTCTTTTTCACATCCAATTATCCTTACTAACGTTTGGTTAAAGTTAGCGCCTAAGTGGAGTGGTACAATGTTGGGGTAGGTTTTCTATTTCCCTTTTCTTTTAAAAAAATTATAATTTTATATAAATAACTCATTCATTTAAAATTTGTTATTAAATGAAGAAGTTATTTATTATATTTTGCAGGAATTTTAATCTATTATTTATGTTGTATATAAAAATTGAAATATTAAATTATAACATTTTAACTTTTAACTACAATAGTAATTAAATGTGGGAGTTAAAAAAATATCTAAGTTTTTATTAGTAAATTATTAAAAGCATTATATTTCATGTAAAATAGTATACTATTATATTATGTTATTAAAATTTGAAATTATTGGACTTTATATGACACGTCATGCAATACAAGAGTACACTATTAATTATTTTTTAATAATTAGTATATATTAAAAAAGGTTAAAATTTAACCATTTTCAGGTGATGGATTTGTACATACATATATACATATTCAACAGTTTAACTAATGATGACTGTTAGAAAATTTATGTTTAGATTTTGATGAGACAAAACGCATATGTAATAGAAAATTATAGTATCCCATTTTTCTCACTATTTAAGTGAAATTAGACTAGATTTTTAGTCTATAGTATAGGTTGATGAATGGTGAAAACCAAGTGAGGACCTGTTGCAAGCTGAAAAGAAACAGCTAGTGCAAGCTACAAGAAATGATGAAGCAATGTATGCTGAAACCAGGAAGTTGCAGCAGACAGACTACAAGTACAATTGTTACAAGAAGACTAAGGTTGTAAGGATTGAATTGTTGCATTATTGGTCACAAGTGGCAAAGAGGTTCAGAGGGGGGTGAATGAACTTTTATCGATTTTAAAATTCATTTAAACTTAGTCCACTATAACCTAGAAAAAATTTACAGTGCATGTTACTGCTTCAACTTACAGCGCTAGGATACAACACTGCTTGCAGAAACTAGAGTTCTTTGCACAACGAAAACTTAAACTTTTGATAGAGTTTCTTTTGAAAACCTTTTTATGAATATGAGTTTTAGCAAGACTTTAATGTAGATGATAAGCGAGATAAATGCAGTAAGATAAAACAACAAAAATGATAAAACAGAAATAAACACACAAAGGCTTATATTGGTTCGAAAGTGGTGTAATCTTTCTACGCTCACTCAACTCATTCTCAAAGGAGGAACTTCATTAAGCAAGTTATTTTACAGGACTCAAACCTTACAACTATCACCCTAACAAGTTTACACCTACTAAGTCTTAGCTTGCACATAAGTTGCACAAGTCCTAAAGGCTAACCCATATAGATTCACAAGAACTCACACAGAGTTATCGTCTTTTCTTCTAAGGCTAAACACTCAGCAATGAAACAATCTTCCTATCAACTGAGGACACCTAAAACAACTTAAACACACAACATAGAGGTTAAAAGTATATAGATTTATCTTCAACTGGTGCTTGAAGTAGCTTTCAGAATCTTGAGCTCCAATTGAGGCTTGACTGCTTCTAAGAGGTTGAGTGATTGAAAACTTTAGCTTTGTGAGAACTTGGAACTAGAGTGCTTTCTTGTTTGAGTTTGAATGTTTAGTGTTTCAGTAGTTGTTCCAGTCTGGTCTTCCTCTATTTATAAATGAAGTGTTATGCCCATTGAAGAGAAGTAAAACACATTTGAATTTGAATCTTCTTCAAGTGTAGAGCTTGCAAAAATGATCTCCGAGGATTGCATTAAATGTTCATTATCTTGCACTCCACGGTATTACATGCGGCTGTATTAGGTTGCAGGTTTCAACAGTGTGTCAGACCACGTGTATACTGCATACTAGCCCTCGATACTGTTTTAATTAGCTTATCTCTACTGGCTAGTTTTGACTTGTTGAAGTGATTGAATCTCAGACTTCTGCAGATCTTCCTTGTATTACTTTGAAGTGAGCAAAAATTCATTCTTCTTATCTCATTGTCTTGCAGTACTATCTTTTTTCAACTTTACTTTTTGTTCTGGTAGTAATACAACTTACTGGTCTTTTGCTGTATCATACTTTCAACAGTAATTTAAACTTACCGCGTCTCCAAAATTTATTGTTTCTAGTAACTTACTACTCCTGCAATATTCGTCTTCTTATTGCTTGCAGTATTTCTTTGCTTTGAATCTCTAGTTTACTTTATCTTGATCTCCTCTATTCTTCATCCTAAAAATCAAGACTCAGATCCTAGTTTACTTTTAATTAAATATTGTGAAAAATAGGGTACTCTACTTTCCTATTACATTGATGTTTTGTATCATCAAAATTTAAATAATAATTTCCTAACATGCATGCTGAAAGCTGAAGAAACAAGATAAAAGTCAATATGCACACACAATGACAATGAAGTACAATGAAGATCAATATCAATCTAAAGTTTGGTCATTTCAACGGATCAAAAACTAGCCAGTAGAGCTAAACTGAAGGATACAGCACTGGGAGCCAATGAACAATGTGCACTTGGCCTGACTGACTGCACAAAAGCTGCAATCTAGTACAAATAGTTTTAATGAACATACAGTATAAGTCAAGAAATGTTAAATGAAAAACCTATAAGGCATTTAATGCAAGTCCTACACCAAGGAATAGGATTCAAATTCTAAGGTTGTGTCTCCTTCAACGGGCATAAATTTTCACTTATAAATAGAGAAAGAGAAAACTGAAATGACTACTGAAACTACAACTCTTAAATCACAGCATGTAACTCTTGAGCACTCAAAGTATTCTCAGTACATACAAGTTTCAGTCACTTAACCTAAAAAAGCAGTCAATATGCACACACAATTTCAGATATTTCAAAGCTGCTTCCAACACTAGCTGAAGACCCTTTTTATATACTTTTACCCTTTGTTATGTGCTTAATTGTTTTAGGTGTCCTCAGTTGATAGGAATGCAGTTTCTTACTGAGTGTTATATTGTCAAAGTGTCTTGGCAAACACCTTGTTTGGGTTGTAGAGATCCTGTGTGGGTGTACCTTTAGAACTTGCAGTAATCTATGTGGAAACTGAGTTCTAGTAGGTGTAACTTTGTTGAGTATAGAGTTTGTTAGGGAATCTTGTAATTCAAACATTCTTAACGAAGTTCCTCCTTGAGAAGGATCAGAGTGGACGTAGAAGAATTACACCAACCTCAAACCACTATAAAACCTTATGTATTGCTTTATATTTCCTGTATTCTACTATATATCTATTTGTTGTATTATATCTTATCATTCTGCATAAAATATCTTTTAAAAACTCATATCTTAAAAGGACTTTCAAATGACTATCTATTATGAAGTTTATTTCCGCTGCAAGAACTCTGCTAGTTACAATAAGTAACATTGTTTGATAATATCGTAAGCTGAACTGCATTTTGTGTTGTAAGCTTGAGTAGGTTACAACGCAGAAAGTTCAAAAGTTTTAAATTCGATAAAGGTTCATTCACCCCATCTGAACATCTGTGCCACTTGGGACCAATAATGATGATGATGCACCTATGTAGAAATGACAACTTTACATTGAAAATTGATTTCATTCAAACATAATTAGACTATATTACTAGAAAGCCACATGAGTAATTTCTATCAACAATAACATTTTGCAATTTGAAATTTTGAGTGAAGAGTTATGGTCAGAATATGAAAGGGTGGAAGATTGTTTCAGAATCTATCATGAGACATTCTCTTGGTCTGCTCATGCATTTTTACCTCTATAAATGCTATATTTTCATAATTATCCAACTATTATCTAATAAAAGTGTTATTTTATAGTTTATTGAGTCAAATTAATGTTAGGATATAAAGGGTTTGATCTAGATACATGTTTCTATGTTTGGAGAGAGTTCCAACACTTGTGTTTAAACCTCTTGAAATAAAATAATATGCATCAGTCCTTGAACAAAAAATAGACAAATTTTGTAAGTTTCTTGTCTTGCTTGGAGTTGAGTGATTTCTCCTAAACAAATGATTAACTTGGTTACATTGAGTGTTCAAAAATTAACAGCATCGAGTGATTCCGCTACCACCGGTCGAGTGATTCCTGATCATTCACTATATTCTTCTTCACTAAAGGCCACGACAAGTGCCAGTGCTCATCTCGGGTCGATAGCGACCTGACCAGGATGAGAGTTGAGGCTTGCCTCCAACCGATGACTGAACAAAAATGACCGACCTAATCTTGAGATCCTCTCAATCACTCTCACTTAACATCTTGGTATCAATCCCATCAAGATCCAAAGAAGATATTTTGTCTCTCAACCCTCTACTATAAATAGATCTTTTGTAAAGAGAGTGGGTGGAAAAAGATTAACAAATTTATACAAAAAAGCTCTCAAGAAGTTCTTAATAAAAATAACCAATCTGCCCTCTAATTCGAGTAAATTTGCCCGACTAAAGCGAGCAAATCTTGATATAATATAAGTAAAAGGACACAAGTCACTTTCCTTATATATTTACACTCTTATTCTCCATATATTATCTTGCAATTTATCTTATTTACTTCATTAATCACTTATATATATTTAGTTTTTTTGACAAATTCCTCTTACGGATTTTATACATCAACAAAGATGAATTATACTTTGATGTTCTCCCCGTAGATGCTTATCATCTTCCAGGAAGACCATGACAATTTGATCGAGACGTTCACCATGATGGAAAACAAAACACTCATAGTGTTGTTAAGGATTGAATCAAGTATGTCTTATTTCTTTTAAGGGATGCACCAAACAACATTTAATTGAAAAATCAAGTTAGCTTTATTCTCTATCCATATTTAAAGGATGAAGATATGGTGTATGTATTGGTGGCAGTAGAGACAAGTTGTAGCAACAAAAAAAACACCCTATGTGATGTCGAGAAGTTGTAGGAGAAGTTTAAAAACTTGGCTTCTAATGAACTACAAGTTAGCCTTCCGCCACTCCATGATATTCAACACCAAATTGACTTGTGTTATTTTTCATAACTTACCTCATTACATATTGACTCCCAAATAGCATGATGAATTGTAAAGATAAATAGAAGATTCGCTTGCTAAGGGTCATATTAAGGAGTCTTTTAAGTCCTTGTGTTGTTCTTGTACTTTTGACACCTAGAAAAGATGGCATGTGGAGAATGTGCATCGATAGTAGGACAGTCAATTAAATTATTATAGAGTACAGATTTATAATTCCTTGATTGGATGATATGTTTGATATGCTTATTAGTGCAAATGTTTATTCTAAGATTGATCTCTAGTGGATATCATCAAATCCGGATTAGAGAGGGTGATGAATGGAAGACTATTTTTAAGATAAAATATAGCATGTGTGAGTGGTTTGTGTTGTCGTTTGATCTTTGCAATGCTTCGAGTATTTTAATGAGGCTCATAACACATGTTTTAAAGAATTTCATGGAAAATTTGTCGTTGTCTATTTTAATGACATCTTAATTTATAACCATGATAGAGAACGACATCTCGAACACTTAGCGATGGTGTTCAAAGTCTTGGAAGACAACAAACTTGAATTATCTCAAGAAGTGCTCTTTCATTATCAATCAAGTGGTATTTCTTGGTTATATATGTTATGAGTGAAAATTCTTGTAAATGGATGAAGAAAATGTTCGTGTGGTTATTGATTGGCCAACTCCTAAACTTTTTACTGATGTAAGGAGTTTTCACGATCTTGTTTTCTTTTATCATCGTTTTCATAAAAAAATTCAGGACCATTTTTGGAACGCCTAGGAAAAAACGATACATAATTGACTAATTAAATAATTAAACCCCTAATTGTTTGATTTAATTATGTGCATTTCAAAAAAATGATATAATACATAATTAAATAATCGATTGTATAATTAAATCGAGAAGCATAGGTTATAATTTAATAACGATATAGTAAAACAAAACCCGAAGGTATCGTAGTTGAAAACCGCAAGTTAAAACATTAAAGGACAACTCGTTAAGGGTTCGTGGCCCGAATCATCGAAGTATATAAAATCAAAAGTTAAGACACAAAAGATCATATCTTGGGTACACTTTTCGATAAAGGTTATCTTTCTCTCACTGCCGGCTAGCGCCGTCCTCTTCCTCCTCCGTTTTGTTTGATTTTTACATCGAAATGTAGCCCTCGTCTAGCCCATTACTGATCCAGGCTCGGATCGTCCAACCAACGCCGACTCTACCAGGAATCGGCCGAAGAAGATCCAGTTAAACTCTTTCTTTCTCATCTCTCTCTTTCTCTCTCTTCTCTTTCTCTCTCTCTCTCCTCTCTTCTCTCTACCTCTGCACTTTCTCTCTACCTTTACCGCTGTCAGACCTGCTTCTCTGCCGTCGCTCGCTTCGCGTGTGTGAGTGTGTTGGGGCATCGCCGTGGCGGCGGCACCATGCTGTGCAGGAGCGTCGGTGGCGTTGTGCAGTATGTGTGAGTGTGTGCGTGTATGAGCGGCACTGGGCAGTGCAGGCATAAGGGTGTGCTGTGGTGGTGGCTAGCGACGTGGTGTCGCCGGCATGAGTGTGTGGTAACGGGAACGGGCTGGGCACGGCAGAGATGGAGGTTTGGGAGGGGAAGGGTTATTTTGCAAATTTAAATAGTTCAGGGACTTAGTTGTAAATCCCAAGTTTTTTTTATTTATGTTTTGGTCCCTGATCTTTCTAAAATCTCGTTTTAGCCCTCAAGTTTATGATTTTATGTTTTAACCCCCAAAGGTTTTCAAGCTTTAGACTTTGACCCCTAGAACTTTTGAAAATTACATTTTGACCCAAAAGGTTTTGAATATTTCAAAAAAACCCCAAAACTTTTCTGATTTTACAAAAGTACCCCTGGTCAAAGTCAACCTTTTTCCAAATTTTACGAAAACACCCCTACACCTTTAAACACTACGTTTAAGCTCGTTTTTCCTCCATTTTAGCCCGTTTTTCCTCGTTCAAACTCTAATATTTTCCTTTACGCCTTGTGATCTAGTTTCGAACCTTTGTTTCATTTCTTTTCCTTCAACGTTTTTTCTTCGAGAGAGTTCTGTTAAAGTATAGCTATTTATCGTAATGAGAATCTAAGAAACCCTTGTGTACATATGTAGGCTTTCACGTTAAGGAAAGATCTTAGGCTTAAGATTCTGAGTTCACGAGGGTTACCACCGAATAAGATGTGGGTAACTTCTAAACTCTAACTCTTATGTTTCCATTAATAAATGCATGTATGACAGTTGTATGTTATGTAAATCTAAGATTTAGGAAACGATTCTTTAATGCTATGAAAGGTTGAATTTCTTGTGTCATGCTTACATGATGTGGATTATATGAATATACATGCATGTCATAACTATGCTACGAAGGGATTACAGTCCAAGATTTTACTACGAAGGGACTACGGTCCAAGAATATACTACGGAGGGATAATAGTCCGTAATGAAAGATTTAACAGGATAAAAACCATTTATAGGGTAAGACGGGCTGCCCCCGCACCTATCTACAACTACATGTCATTATGTTATGTGTTATGCATTCTACGTGATGTGTTTAATTATTGTATTTGTAAATGTTTAAACGACTTAACTACTTAACAAATGTTAAAATATGGAAATTACTCCCACGAGTGTATTCAACGCACTCACCATTCGTGTATTCACGCTACAGGTAACAATGAAAGCAGAGAAGCGTAGAGAGAGGGGTGCCATATCAGCTGTGATTTTTTTCCCTTTTCATTTTTCGGTTTTACCTTTTTAAACAATGTTGATCGTTTGTAAAGTTAAACTGTTCTCCTTTTTGTTATGGATCCTGTATGAAGTTCCGCTGCTATGTTTTCAATACTTTCTCCCGGCTTTATGCCAAAGGTTTTAAACATGTAAAATCATATCTTTAAACTGTTTCTGAAGTTTCTGTTTCAAACATTGTTCCAAATTTTTACTCGTTTATTATATCTGAAACCTGTAAAATATACGTCTCTTTTCTCTTTCTTCCTGCACGTCCACAAAGAAAACTCTGATATTTTAAGTATGAAAATGAGGCGTGACAATTTTTACTCATATAATGGATGCATTGAAGAGCAAAGAATTCAATTGGACCAAATAAGCGGGTGATAGTTTTCAACTCTTAAAGACTAAACTAGTTGAGATAATAAACTAGTTGAGGCATTGGTTTTGATTTTGTCAAATTTCTTTAAAACTTTCAAATCGATTGTGATGCTTCTAATGTTGGCATTAGGGTTGTTCTAATACAACTTGGGAAACCTATTGCCTATTTTAGTGAGAAACTCAATGGTTCGAAGCTAAAACATTCAACTTATGAAGGAGTTATATACGGTGGTTTGAGATTTGCAACATTGGGAATGTTATCTCATTAGAGTAGAGTTTGTTCTCTATTTTGATCATGAAGCTTTAAGATTTTTCAATGCACAAAAGAAATTGAATTCTAGGCAATGTCGGGTGAGTATCTTATTTGGAGAAATTTATTTCTCTCTTGAAGCACAAATATGACACTTCCAACAAGGTGACTGATGCATTAAGCCGGAAATACTCCTTGTTAACAACTTTTTTATGGGATTTCTGGTATTGATCTCTTGCTAGAACAATACACAACTGATCCATTTTTTTCTAAGGTGATAAAAGTGTTAAATGAAGGGCCGCATGATGAATATTTAATCATGAATGACTACTTATTCAAAAGGGGGTAATTATGTATTCTACATGGATTTCTACGTCTGATAATCATTCAAGAGTTGCATGGCTGCGGACTTAGAACATATTTTGGAAGAGATTAAACTAAAGCTATTGTAAATGAGTATTATTATTGGTCACCTTTGAAGTGTGATGTGATGAAGTTTGTTCAAATGTATGGTATTTGTCAAAGATCGAAAATGATGTGCACAAAATGTTGGTTTGAATCAACCACTTCTTACACCTAATGCTCCTTAGGAAGATCTGTCAATGGATTTTGTTCTTGGATTGCTAAGAATGTATTAAAGTAAAGATAACATTTTTATTGTGGTAGACCGATTTTCTAAAATGGCTCACTTCATACCATGCAAAAACTCCACTAATTCATCTCAAGTTGTGAATTTATTTTTTAGAGAAGTGGTGCTGTCACGCCCGATTTCTAAAACAAATTTTTATCAGAGTTGCATATTGGGTGTGCAGAGAAAGAGAACAAGAATGTACGTTATACATTAAAAGAAGAAGATAAAAGATGATAGAAAAATATAAATATGTAATACATCGGCACCAGCCGAAATAAAATATTTTAAAACTTTGAACAGTGGAAAACCTCTTACAGGATCCATCAAAAGAAAAATAGTATAACTTACAAACGTGAAATATTAAAAACATTGTTTCGACATCAAGTTTTAGAAAGCAAAAGGAGGAAACTTGATATGACACCCTTCTCTCTACAAATCTTGGTTCTCTTCATCTCCTGTAGTGTGAATACAGATAGGGATGAGTGCGTTGAATACACTCGTGGGAATAAATCATGTTTAAACATAACAAACATATATAAATTCAGCAACTAGACACAACACATAGGATGCATAACACATAATTGCAAATAGGTACGGGTACAACCCATCTTACCCTACATAACGGTTTTTATACCGTTGGTACTTTTTACAGACAACTAGTCCTTTCGTAGCATACATAATGGATTTTATACCATTGGTGCTTTTTATGGACCAGCAGTCCCTCCGTAGTGTTTTTTATGGACCATTAATCCCTCCGTGACATGAATGTGGACCTTAGTCCTTTCACAATATAATAATATGAACACAGTATTCACATCATATAATCACAACACGTAAAGTTCAAAAATTCATATATCAAATACGGAAAACAATAAACATATAGAGATTAGAAGTTACCCCCACCTTGTTCGATGGTTAACCATGTGTAAAACATAATAACAAGTTTTAGAGTGGTTGTTCCGATTGAGAGCCTACACATGTAAAGAGGTTTCTTAGTTTCATTATTACGATAATTAAATATATAAATTAATTATATAAACTCTCTCGATGAAGAAACGATAGGGAAAAAAATGAAATGAAAGCTTTAGAGTTCATAAGAATACAGAAACGAGCATGGAATGTTAAACATGTGATCATAGGGGGAAAAGGAAAAGATTAGAGCTTAAACAGAGGAAAAACAAGCATAAACGGAGCTTTTAAAGGTACATGGGCGTTTTCGTAAATTCTGGTAAAGTGTTGACTTTGACCGGGGGTATTTTTGTAAATACAGAATAGTTTTGGGGTTTTTTTGATATATTCAAAACCTTGGGGTTAAAACAAGATTTTAAAAGATGGAGGGCTAGAATGTAAAATCCTAAGAATCTAGGGTTTGCAAAATGGTCCCCGGATTGAACAAAAATATCAAAACGACCCCTCCCTCACCAAAACCCATTTCGCCGTCACTGGAAAACACGGCCGGCGACACCACACACACACACGACACGGACTAACACATACATACGCATGCCGGCACACACACGATGCATCCCGACGTCTTACCTGGCATGCACACAGCACGCCCCGACGTCTCTCATGCGCGCGCGCACAGTGCCCGACACTCACACACAGCACCTGACTTGCGCGGTTGAGGCACACCCTCATCCCGACATCCACGCATGAGCGCGCACTTACGCATCACCGGCGCCCACACAACGCCCAGCACCAACCAAACACTACAGCAACGGTGGCGCTGCTAGCACCACCCTCAAACACCCAACCACGGTTGACGACCACCCGTTGCCGGCCACACCCCGACACCTTACTCACCGGCGTGGCGGCCATCATTGAGAACGGCGACGCTGCACAACGCTGCCCACAATACACACACAACCCAACAGGCCGCGGCGGTTCTGGCGACACGCCGGAGAACACACGATGGCGGTGGAAACAGAGGGCAAGGGAGAGAGAACAGAGAGAAAAAGAGCAAAAGAGAAACAAAGAGCGAGAGAGGTGAGGAACAGAAGATAGAGAAAGAGCAAAAGAAAAATAAAGAGCGAGAGAGGTAAGGAACAGAAGAGAGAGAAAAGAAGAGAGAAGAGAGAAAAATTAGGGTTTTCCGAGTTTGACCAGTCGTTTCCTGAGGAAAAACACATCTAAATGTAAAACCGAGCCCGGATCTGGAACGAACTCGACGAAAGCTTTAAACTGTGAAAAAATCAATCCAAATCGAGAAAAAAGTTCCGGCGCCCGTGGCGGCGTGGCAGCTGCCGGCCGGAAAACAGAGGAGGGAGAAGAGAGAAAAAAAAGAAAAAATCTACTTTTTTACTTTTTCGGTCGAATTATGACTTTGACAACTCGTTTTGCACTATATATACATATATTCCGATTTTTCATTTTATTCTTGTTTTTGTCCACGAACTCTTAACGAGCCGTCCTTTATCGTTTTAACTTGCGGTTTCCGACTACGATACCTTCTAATAAAATTATAACTTATGTTTTTTGATTAAATTACACTCTCATAAATTAATCATGCATTATTTTATTTTTCTGAAACACACGTAATTAAATCAAGCAATTAAGGGTTTAATTATTTAATTAGTCAATTATGCATCGTTTTGTCCTAGGCGCTACAGGTGCACCTACATGGAATTCCCATGTGTATAACTTCAGATCGTGATGTTCGTTCTGTGAGTAATTTTTAGGAGACACTTTGGAAGCTGTTAGGAACACAACTAAACTTTTCTAGTTTCGCCCACAAATTGATGGCCAAACAGAAGTGATTAATTGATCACTTGGAAACATGATTCGTAGTTTGGTTGGTGAGAATTCCAAGAGTTGGGAATTTGTCATTCCATAGGCCGAATTTACTTATAACAACTCGTTCAGTAGGTCCAAAAAAAAAGACACATTTTGAAGGGGTTTATGATAGGAAGATAAACCAGGTTTTGGACCTCATCCCATTACAAAATTAGTCATGAATTAGCATGGAACAAATGAGTTTGCTTTTCATATTAAAGATATTCATAATCAAGTTCGTGATCAATTGAACCAAACATCTCAAGCATACAAATCAAAGATGGATGTTCATCGTAAAGAGGAGTATAAGGAGGATGATTTAGTGATGGTTTATTTTCGAAAAGAATGGTTTATAGTTGGAATCTACAAAACAAGCTCAAACCAAGAAAGTTTGGACCATGACATATATTAAAGAAGTTTAGTCTGAACTATATCGTCATGAACAGAGATGGACCCATAAGAGGGCTAAGGGGGCACTAAGTCCCCTGAAAATTTTCCAAAATAATAAGGGTATAATTGTCATTTCATATTTTTATTAAAAAAAGAAAAAATATTCAAAATTTAATTAACTATGCATGTAGATGCATCGTGTTGTTCATACTGTCCAGGCCCATCTTTTTCATCTTCACCCTCATAATTTTCTCTTCTTTCTTTCTTTCCCACACAAACCCTAATTTCCTCTCACAATTGTTTCTCCATATTATTTCAAGGTAAAGTGTTATCTTTATATTATTTGCTTGTTTTCTTTTTTCTTCATTATTATTGTTGATTTATTATGCCTTAAATTATATATGTGATGTAGTAGTGTTTAGTTGAAAAAGATTGATAAATAATTTAACATTTTATTTATGGATTGTATTGGTCCCTAGTGGCATAGAGGTTCAGAGAGGAGGTGAATAAACCTCTATCGATTTTTGAAAATCTTTTCGAACTTGCTGCACTATCACCTAAATAGTTTACAACGTATGATGCAGTTCAGCTTACAACACTATTAAGTAGTGCTGCTTACTGTAACTTAGAGTTCTTGCTGCAGAAATGTAAACTTGATAGATAGGTCCTTTTGAAAACTTTTTAAGATATGAATTTTAACAATTTCCTTTATGCAGTGTGACAAGATATATAGATGCTGCAAATAGATAGTGTTGGGATATTTCAATAGTTATCTTGATAAGACAAAACTATATGCACAATAAGAAAAGAACAGTTTGCTTAATGTATTGATACCTAATTTTCATACTGTACATGATCATGAGCCTATTCAGATCATGTAATGGTTTTCCCAAGTTATAAGGAAAACCAACCTTAGAAGAAATGAGAATACTTCTAAGAATCAGCAAGATGTAGGGAACAGCAAGCTGAAGAATGAATCTGCATAGAAATAGATAGGATGCTGCAAGAGGTAAACAACAGACTGTAGGGGATAGCATGCTGAAAAAGAAAAGAAGGAAACTGGAAGCAGAAAGATGTCAGCAGTTAACAAGAAACAGGATGCAGGAATAAGAAGTTGATAATTATCAGGAAGCTGGCGCGGAGCAGGAAGCAAACAGATATGAAGCTGGCTGTAGGTTTTAGGAACAGAAAGCTATTCTGAAACAAAATCCTGAAGAAGATGGAACCTCATTCTGAGCAGCAAGCAAGAAGGACCTACTGCTGTCTACAAGAGAAAGTAGGAAGTAGCCAATGGATCTTTGGAAAGATAAAGTGCTACTCTCCTTCATACAGTATCAGGAAGAACATGCAGCGTGAAGAGAAGCAAGATAACTTCCATCAAGTAGCCGTTGCATGAACTTCAGTCTTGGACCCATACCGACTAGACAGGTCAGCAGGAATGTTAGAAAGGTCCAAAAGCAAATAGTAGGTGCATTAAATGCTCATGACAAGAACAACTCAGATGCATTTAATGCGACCACAAAGAAGATCTTGGAGATCAAAGCTTGAACTCAAGAAGGAGAAGCATCCCTCTTCAACGAATACTTCCCAACGGATAAAACTCTTAAGATCTATAAATAGAAGGTGTGGCTGATTAAAGAGATTGCTGAACAGAGTCAAGAGGAAACTTATATATCTTCCAAAGCTTCTCAAGCTTTTACATGTTCAGCCACTCAACCTTCTAGGAGCAGTCTACAACAACAAATGAGCTCTCAGAGATCAAGACTGCTTCTTACCAGTTGAAGAACCATTTTCTTTTAACCACTGTGTTGTGTGTGCTAGGTTGTTTTAAGTTTGGTGTACTTAGTTGATAGGATTGTATCCTTGCTAAGTTTGATAGTCTTGTGTAGGCTATTTTTCCATGTGTGGGAGTATGTTCCTGTGTTGGAGTTTGTAAACCCTGTGTGGGATTAGACCTAGGAATCTAGGATTCTTGTGGGTATAACTTGTTTTGGAAGAGGTTTGTAAAGACGAGTCTTGTAAAACAAACTAACCATAACGAAGTTCCTCCTCAAAGAAGGAGTAGAGTGGACGTAGAAGGGTTACACCACTTTCGAACCACTATAAGCCATAAGTGTTTACTGCTTATTTTATTTGCTGCATTACTTTAATAGCATATCTATCTTGTTGCATTTATCATAAGAATCCTGATAAACATGTTTTGTAAAATCATATTTGGAAAAGAAAATTGATTTTCATCAGAAACTCTATCAAGTTTATTCCGCTGCATTGCATTCTGATATCGGGACAGTAACCTGATTTCGCCTAGGGCCAGGTTGCTGACTCGAGACAGGATATTGTCCTCCCTAGTGAGACAGAAACCTGTTAATCAGTTATATGTTTTAAAAAGTTTGAAAAATCGATAGAAGTTCATTCACCCCCTTTGAACCTCTGACCACTTGGGATCCAACAGATAGGCATGGATATAAAAATAACAAAACAACATGCAAGGTCTTTATAGTGGTTCGAAGGTGGTGCAATCATTCTACTTCCACTTTACTCATTCTTAAGGATGAACTTTGTTAAATATATTTGTTTTACATGACTTGACCTTACAAACTTCAAATCTAACAAAGTTACACCTACTAAGACTTAGCTTCCAAACATGTTACTCAAGTTTCAAATACTAACCCACACAGGATCCTATAACTCACACAGAGTTATTGTTAAAACACTTCAACTAAAACACTCAACAATGAACTAACTTTTTGTCAACTAAGGACACCTAAAACAACCTAAGCACACAATACAGAGGTTAAAAGTATATGGTGTTTCTTCAATTGGTGCTGGAAGCAACCTTTAAGATTTCAAAATCTTGATAAAATGTTGACTGTTTCTAAAGGTTGAGCGACTCAAACTTGTAGCTTTGAGATTACTTTGAACTTTGAGAGCTTTCTTGCTTGAGCTTAAAGAGTTGTAGTTTCTGTAGAAATTCCAGTCCACTCTTCCTCTATTTAAATATGAAGGATTATGCTCGTTGAAGGAAGACACAACCCTTTGAATTTGAATCATCTTCTTAGTTGTAGAGCTCACATTAATTACCTCTTTAGGCTTGTATTAAAATTTTCTTATCTTAAACTTCAGGTTAATAAATGCGCATATACTAGGTTGCAGCATTCTGCAGTATGTCAAGCCACGTGTCTGCAACCTACTGGCTCTCTATACTACATCAATCAGATTGTCTCTACTGGCTAGTTTTTAACTTGTTGAAGTGATCAATCCTCGAACTATTGCTGATCTTCCTCATATTGCATTATTGTTAGAACCTTAACACTTCATTCTTCTTGTGTTTTCAATTTTGAAGAATGCAACACATGGTTCCCGCAACCTTGTCTTCATGTTCTAACTTAGTTTACAAAAAATTCATTGTAACTATACTGCTTACAACTCTTCTTTGTTGTACCTTCTTCTAGCTTATAATAACAGTTTTTTGCTGGTTGCAGTGGTTCTTCACTTGAGCTTTCAACTACTATATTTTGATTTCCTCAATTATTCAATTTATTTTATAGACTCAAATGCTAATTTCACTTAAACATTGTGAAAAATGGGATATTTTAATTTCCTATTACACTTGTATTTTGTCTCATCAAAATCTAAACAATAGTTTCCTAATAGATTGTTTATCTATACTTAAGATTTGGATTATGAAAATATTTCATTGTGGTAGGAAATGGGTAAATTTATTTTGTTGAATGCCTAAATTATTTTGTTGGTTAAATCACTATAGGATTTAGTTTCTTTCATTATTTTGTTTACTTAGTTCTTGAAATTTCAATATTGTTGCTCAAATCTCATTTTGTTTTATCAAGTTCTTGAACTTTTAATGTATTTCTAATATTTGTCTTATTTTTATAGATAATGGAAGATACTATAGAAAAATACTACCTACTATAAAGATTGATCTTCTCCAATCAATGCACATATTGTTCAACCTCAACTAGCATCGCGTTAAGATAACAATAATAAGGTTGATATGGAAAATCTTTCGAGTGATCCAGGACTACGACCCAATATAATGAGTTATCCCCCTAGTTTAACTGAATAAGTTAGTAGAACTTACTTACTAAAATGTCCATGTCAACCACGTGTGTATGATTTTCCTTAAAAGATAGATGAAAATAAAAAAACGTAAACTTGTTGCATCTTGGTTTGATGAATTTAATGATTGGTTGGAGTATAGCATAAAAATGTAGCATTTTATTTATATTGTTATCTTTTTTCTATGGGACGTAGTGAAAGAGTGCATGATGTTTTTGTGTCTAAGAGATTTGATGTTTGACATAATAAAGAAAGATTGAGAGATCATATTGGAGATCATAACAGTGACCATAATAAGTGTAGATTGTCTTGTCAAGATTTGATGAATCAAGGTCAGCAGATTGAAGTATTTTTTTCTAAAATATTAGAACAATCAAAGGTTGAATATCATTGTAGGTTGAATACATCAATTGTTTGCTTGTGTTATCTCATTATGCAAGAATTATTTCGAGAAAATGATGATGAGTCCGAAGAATCATTGAATCAAAGAAATTTTATTGAGCTTTTAAAAGTTCTTGCTTCGTGTAATGAAGAAATCAACAATGTTGTGTTGCATAATGCTCCTGAAAATCCCAAGCTAATATCTCTGAAGATTCAAAAAGATAATGCAATTGATACTACTAATGTCATTATTAAAGTTCTTAAAAATGTTTTTTCTCCATTTTAGTTGATGAGTGTCGAGATGTGTCCATCAAAGAGTAAATCAGAGTAGTTATTAGTTATGTGAATAAGAATGGATGTCTAGCTGAACGTTTTCTTGATCTTGTGCATATTGATGACACAACTGCACTTCACTCGAGAAAGGTATCGAGTCATTGTTCTCCACTTATGGCTTGAGTATTTCTAGTTTGAGGGATCAGAGTTATGATGGAACCAACAATATGAGAGATGAACTCATGGTTTAAAAAGTGTGTTACTCAAGAACAATTATGCTACTTACTATGTCCATTATTTTGTTCGTCAACTCCAACTGACACTTGTTGTTACTAAAAAACATACAAGTATTGGTTTTTTTTTTCAATATTGTTACACATGTAGATAATAGTATTGGAGGTTCTTGTAAGTGTAAGGATATGTTCGAGAGAAGTAGATTGAAAAAGGTTATTGAAGAGATTACAAATGATGAAGTCAAGACCCGGAGGGATTAAATCAAGGAATGACATTAAAGCAATCAGGAGATACTCATTGGAGTTCTCATTATGGTACTCATACTCACTTGATGTATTTATTTTCATCTATTATTGATATTCTTGAGTATGTTTGAGAGAATGACAATGATGTTTCACAAAGGGTTGAGTTTATCTTTGATTTACATCTCATGAGAATATTTTTGGGAATCACACATAAACTATCACAATTTTTCCAAAACAAGGATCAAGATATTGTTAATGTAATGAATCTTGTTAAAGTATCCAAAGATCATTTGCAAACATTGAGAGAAGATGGTTATGAGACTTTATTGACTAAAATTTCAAAATTTTGTAGCAAACATAAAATATCCTTATTAAACATGGAAGATATTTATGCACCTTGAGGAAGATCAAGACATAAAATTGAAAGGTTCACTAATCTCCATCATTATAGAGTTGGGTTATTTTATTATGTGATTGACATGCAAGCTCAAGAGCTAAACCATCATTTTGATGAAGTGAATACTGGATTGCTTCTATGTATGACATGTTTTGATCGTAGAGACTCATTTGTTGCATTTGATAAAAACAAGTTGTTTCGTCTTGTAAAATTTTATCCATCTGAATTTTTTGTAGTTGCTTTATATGAACTTGAGATTCAACTTGAGAACTTTAATTTTTATGTGTGTTTTGATAAAAACTTCTCTAAAGTAAATGGAGTAGTCGGACTTACTCAAAAGATGATCTCTACAAGGATTATATTATTTTTCCATTAGTTTATCTATTGAGTAAGCTCTCATTGATATTACCGATCGCCACTGACACAATAGAGAGAGCTTTTTCAGCAATAAAGATCATTAAGAGTTCTTTTCGCAATCGAATGGGTGATACACTATTGAATGATTGTTTAGTTGCATAAATTGAAAATGATGTATTTAGAAATGTTAGTAATGAAACTATTATGCAACGATTTCAAAATATGAAAAATAGAACGAAAATGTTGTAATACATTAACTTTATCGAAATTGTGATATATTTATGTTCTTACTTAATGTTATTGTATTTTTTTATTAATTGACTTGGACCTCCTGAGTTGAAAACCTGGGCCCATCACTGGTCATGAACGTCTAGATGGTTTTAAGATAAGTCTGGTGTTTAATGTTAGTGACTTATATTCATATTATGAAGATGCAGGAAGCCCAATTTTGTCCAGTGATGACATTGCTTCACTCTCTGCAAATTCAGTTCATTAAGCAATCAACATTTTGGACATGTGTTCAATTACTACTCATCATGGTACCACTCAATATCTTGTTTATTGGACGACAAACTAAGTGATAAGTGTCATTTTCATATATTTTTAATACATGTATGTATTCGTTCGAGTATGTTTATGTACATTATTATAGTGATTTATGTGATTATCATGTATAAGTTTCTTTGGTTTGTAGTTAGTTTCATGTTTTTAGTGAAAAAATACGAGTTTCAACTTACACACATTCATATAGAGAAAAATATATATTCTGAGAGCATCGAAGATCGAGGAATTGCGAGATCATCGTTCAATAAGAATTTTAATTTTTTCTCTTTTGTTAGATCTTATTAATTTTGATATGATGTTTTCAATCTTGCCTATGAGTTTGTTTTTCATCATGTCTAGCTAATTTTCTATAGGTTTCTAGGATTTGTTAGTAGTCTGATTCGAATCTTGGTGGATCTTTGATTTTTAATTTAATTTCTTAATTTTTTTATCCTATTCATGTGTTTATGATTTGATTTCTTATTTGATTGTCTGGCCAGTAATTAAGCATGTTTTAGTAATTTAACAAAATTTGATGATGAGATCTAACTACGAAAAAATAAACGCATGACAAATAAGTGGAATTAAATCAAGGGATTAAAGGATTTATATAATGAGAAATCAATCTCAGGTGCTTTTGGGAGTTAAATTATTTTATCGAATCGAGTAGAGATATCTTCAATAATCTTTTAATCCACTTGTTAACTAACTCGAGAGAGCTATTAATTCGATATTTGTGATTGGTCATCTTGGATGATTATTAATGAATTTGGGTTGGTTAGAGTGATATTTTGATGAGAATTAGATAAAAGCATGTCCTCAAACTTGTCTCAGTTATATTTGTTTGTCTTGGTTGAATTTTATTTGTTTTATATGAAACCTGTGATATTTGATTGTCTAAATAATGTTAGAAGTTGAATTTGAGTAATTGATTGATCCTAAATAACTAGTCTCTGTGGGATCGACCTTACTTACCATCACTACAATCTATATCATACACTTGCAGTAGTAGCTAAAAGAAATTAATGAACACTAAGCGCAAATGATTCTTGAGTATCAAGTAAAGAGATTAAAATGATTTATTCATCTCTATGGGTTGATCGTAATTCGAACTCGAAGGCGAGTTCTTTTCAAAAAGGGGAGAATGATGCAGATTTTCAGGCACCCATGCAGAAATGTCAACTTTACATTGAAAACATATTTCACTCTAACATTATTAGGCTACATGACATATATCACTAGAAAGCCACATAAGTCTAGTTTCTAACAAAAAAAGAAGTTTATAATTTGAAATTTTGAGTGAAGACTTATGGTTAGAATACTAAAGGGTGGCAAACTGTTCCGAAATCTTTCAAGAGGCTGTCTTTTGATCTTCTCTTGCATTTTTACCTTTATGAATGATATGTTTTCATAATATCCAATTATTATCAAATATTAGTGTTAATTTATAATTTATTGAGTCAAATTAATGTTATGATATGAAGGGTTTGATATAGATACATGTTCTTATGTTTGCAGGATTGTTCCAACACTTGTATTTAAACCTCTTGAAATGAGATAATATGCAGCAGTCCTTCAAAAAAAAAACTAGACAAATTCTGCATGTTTCTTGCCTTATTTGGATTTGATATTCATCCTAAACAAGCGTTTGACTTAGTTGCGTTGAATGATTCTACTGCTTCCAATCGAGTGGTTCCCGATCATTCACTTCATTTCCCTTCATATTAGTGGTCTTTGGTCTGCATCAAACAACAACAACAATGGTGTGCCCTCAACCCCAAATTTAATACCTTTAAATAATACGACTAATATCTTTACATGTAATAATTAATACCTTAAGTAATATATTTCACTAAACCATATATTTTAGTCATATAAGTAAATAACTTATAAGTAAACGACTAATACCTTATGAATATACAACTAATATGTTTCACTTTCACTATAATATATATTTCAGTTATACAACTAATATATACCTTATAAATATGCAACTAATACCTTATGAGTATATAATCAATACTAAACTAATAATACCTTTGCGGGTATTAGAAAATACAATTTGCAATATTTTAAAAAATGGTTGAATTGGGAGATGAAGTAAAATTATATATGAAAGGAAAATCAATAAAATTGAATAAATATAATTCAAATCTGAAAAAAAAATTCCAATTTTGGTGCCAAAATTCCATCAAAAGCCTCGTGTTAGTTAAATTCCATTAAAGTTGATGTTTCTAAACAATGAGGATCAAATATGATGAAATTTGTATAGCTATATATAGGACTATGAGTTTATTACTTTTTTGCCCTGTAACTTAGGGGGTCTGGCAATTTAGGACAAAAAAATTTTGGACTGACAATTTAAAACATTAAGTTGTCGGGCCTCGCCAATTTGCTCAATTTCAGTCTGAATCGCTCAATTGGGTAGAAATCGCAAGTGTGATGCCCTTAATTTCGGGCTTTTCAGCCCAATTTCACTTAATTTCGCTTATGTGTAATAAAATTATATGTGGCAATCCAAGTGGCATTAAAATTTACATATCATTGTGCCAGATAGAATTAAGAAAAATAAAAAATAAAAATCTTAAAATTATAATTAACAAAAATAGACAAATAAATAAATAAAAATAAAATCAAAAATCAAAAAAATCAAAAATTGAAAATAATCGAACTTCATCTTCTTACTCAAGCCATATCAAATTCCTCCACCACCATCTTCACTTCCAAACACCACCACCTCATCTCACTGCTGTCAGCTCCTTCACACAACAACACCGGAGAAACCCCTCACTCCGGCGAGTCCCACAGATCTGTTGATTCTCTTCGCACAACACCACACCATGGAGAACCCCCTAACTATTTCACACAGATCTGGTGCCAAGAAGCTTCGCCGGAGAAAGCCCAGGAGCTTCGTCGGAGAAACCAGGACAACACTGCTCTCTTATCAATGTCGCCGAGCCTCTCCCTCCGTTTTCATCTTCCAATCGAGTCTCGCCACCGCCCTCTCTTCGGCGAGATTCGCCGATCTCTCCCTCAACCAGATCATGAACGGATCTACGGCCACCGTCGTACTACTGAGCAACAACCATTATTTTTTGCCTTTCCCGTCGGCAACATGAGAGAAGCAGGGTGGAGCCGTGGAGGAGAGAGAATGGAAAAGGAGAGAGATGGTGCAAACGTGTGGTTTTTTTTTTTTTCTTAATTCTTTTTCCATTTATTTATTTATTTATTTTAATTAAAGAAAAACAAAATTAGAAATTAAAAGCCAAATAGCAATTTGGGCCAAAAAGCCCGAAATTAAGGACATCACGTGCGTTTCAAGTACGATTTCGGTCTAATTGAGCGATTCGGGCTGAAATTGGACAAAATTGGCAAGGCCCGACAACTTAATGTCCTAAATTGCCAGCCCGAAATTTTTTTGTCCGAAAGTGTCAGACTCCCTAAATTACAAGGCAAAAAAAAAAGTAATAAACTCTAGGACTATTTATGTTGAGGTGGAACCTTTTGATATGAAAATCTAAAATAAGGCATACTTTACGAGAATCAAATCTGATAATTTCCCTTTAATTTATTTTCAATAACTCACCAACTTACTTAAAATTTAAAATAAGATTATCACCTCAATTTCATATTACTTTGTAAAACCTCAAATAATCTCACATAGAATTGTTAATTGCTCCGTAGCCCATTTGCATGTTTTGGGTTGAGCCACCAAGTTTGAGGTCGCGCCTTCATCATCATTGTTAATGTTGTTTGATTTTGTACAATCCAATTACTATAATTTTTTTAAAAAATAAAATAAAAACATCTGATGTGGCGCATGCATTTATAAAGAGAAGTTGATAAATATAGATAATTAAAAATAATCCTTTGCATGCATGCCTACAATGAAATTTTCAAAACTAAGAAAGTAGCTAGCTAGGACAAATATATATATCACCTAAACAATTTTTTTTTTTAGGCCTAACAAATCTTTTTCCAAATATACAAACCAAACACATTCTTTTTACCTTATAATCACACACTAACATCTACAACTACCTTCTCACAGCTTCACAAATTCCCCTTCTGCATGCTACATATACATATATATAGGTATACCAATTGACTGAACCAAATTAAGTCCACAATATAATTCAAATGAAAACAGAGTTGTTATCATCATCGAATTGCATGTCCTCAAGACTCGAAGGCTCTGCATTGGAGCCAACGAGATCGAGAAAGAACCCATAGTCATCCTCACACTTGCTAGCCTCCAGCATTTTGTTGTGTGTATAGTGAGAGCTTGAGAAGCCAGGCTCATGGTTCATGTGGTCCTCACGACATAGGTCTACATAGCCCAGGTCGAGAGGCGACAAAGCAAGAGATGTGCTAGGGTTTAGGGTTTGAGAATGTTGATGGTTAAAAGAAGTTATGATATTTTGATGGGCACAATTAGGCATATAATTGACATGTTGTTGTTCATTATTTGTTGGTGAAGTGGCACCAGCTATTGAATCATAGAAATTGTGTTCGTTCATCAATTTGTTGCTATAATTTTCACTTCTGGATTTGTGGAATACTCTGCATAATACCCAATCTTCCTGTCAATGGTCATCACAAATTAGACAGCATTAATAGAGAATTATATTGGGAGGAATTCAAAACTGATTCGAAAATTTTAATTTTGGTCCTGTATATTTTAATATGTTAGAAAGTTGTTGAATTAGCAATATTACTAACAATTTTGGGATTTTGGATAAACCTATATGTAGTTGTAATTATATTTACTTTCTTTAAAGAGTCTTGAGTATGGTGGTATAGTGAAAGCTAGAGCAAGGTGAAGAAGGAGAACTTTCATGAGGGTGTTTTTCTTTAATGAAATATGATTAAAATAAAGAGTAAATAACATTTTTTGAAGTGATTTGACATATCTTTGGTATAAATTTTAAATAGTTCGATTTTATCGTATAAACTTTAAATTTAATGTATTTTACTGCATCGAATAAATTCTAACTGAACACATGTTAGAATCAACGATTAAGATTTTTTCGATACGGTAAATATACCAAATTTAAAATTCATACAATAAAATAGAATGGTTCAAAGTCTATAAAAAGAAATGTCAAATTAAGCAATATTTGGATGACAAATTGTAATTAATCGAGAAATAAATGAAAAGATTTTGAATGAAATGAAGTATGTGTGTTTATAAAGAAAGGAGCCCACAGGAATGCATAAAAGAATTTTTTCTCTACGAGGCTTTAAAGAGAATATGGAGAGAATCTAGATCTCGAAATTTCAACGTAGTTTCGTTCAAGTTTCTTATTACTACATGATTGATTGCCACCTCACTCATTCCATAATATTTCATTTTCTCATTGCTTAACCCATGATCTTTTAATTATTCAATTAACTTACTAGATAATCTATGATTTTTTAATTAAAAAAATAGATATTAAAGTAAATAATAATAATAAACATACCTTAGGTGGGACATGAGGATTCTCAAGGCGAAATTCATGCATGATCCAGCCAGTTTTGATCCCATTAGGAGCTCTATTTTTGTAGAAAACCAATGTTTTTCTCATTCCCACCACTTTCCGAGTCCTCGGATCGACCACCGATCGATCTTTTCCGGTTGCCTTCCAGTACCCGGAAATGGTCGCTCGGTTCGTTCGAAAGCCCGTCGCATACTTGCGATCGCGAAAGCTAAAGAAGTACCACTCATTGGAGTTCAACTTGGCCACATCTAAAAAAATGAAACAATGTCAATATTGCTTGATTAATCAATTAATTAACTTAGTGAATTAAAATGGACATATATGGAAATTAAAATATATACTTGGCATAGGTGAAAAATTAAATTAAAAAATGTAATATGTAAATAAAAACATAATTAGCATTTTCATCATCTCCATTATGTTTGGGTAAGAGATAATTTGTGCTAAAGTGACAAAAGAGTTGGTTACAAGTCACCAAAGATTCGTAAGGCATGTTTGTGCATTCACATAGGATTTGAGAAATTCATATGAAAGAAGGGAGAATGTGTGTAAGCCTTTTCTACATAATGAGAAAGTTACTTCTATGGTAGGAAGTCTATGTCACACTTCTTGTCTTCACCAATAAGTACAACTTCATCATTACACACACATACATACTCTCTTTCTTAACAAAATCATTTTCCAAATTAATCCTAATTTTGGGATCAATAAAGAAAATTAAAAATTAAAACTCTTGTTAAAACTGTTTATCATGCGTAATCAAAAGTTGTGTATCATGAAAGAAATAACAAACTCAGATTAATTAGAGAAGATCACGTCTAATAAAAAGGGATAGAACTTTTGAGAAAATAAAAATAATCAAAAAGAAAATCATTGAAGCCAGACTTATCTAAATTCTTTCTTTTTCCCAAAAAGAAAAAAAGCAAAATACTTGAAAAAAAGAAACCCCAAACGAATTCGGGTTTTATAGTGATGAATTTAGCAGTTAGTAAATCTTATCCATTTCATGAATATAAATACAAAAAAAACTGCAAGATTCATTGAATGGAACCTATGTAATAAAATAATTATATAAAAGCACCAAAAATGCCCCAACCTTTTAATTTCCTTGAAAAAGAGAGGATCCTTTCTGAATTTCGTCACACTTTGAGGAAAAATATGCATGGCTAAAGCAAAAAGACACATGCATCGAAGCAAATAAGTCAATCTAAAAGTAAATCACTCTGTCATTAATAAATTCTATTGAATTCAATCTTTTTTGGGGGGCAGAGTGGGAATTAATTAGAAAGAATAATTAGTATCTTTTCTGGGACATTTATCTGCTACACAAAAACACACACACACAAATAAATGCATCTAATTAATGTTAGAAGTGATCATTCTTGCAACATTCAAATTGTCTGCTCAAAATAAAGATAGAGACAATAGTTGCCCATGATGGGGCTAGCTAGCTCATAAAACATCTGAATAATCAAAACCCAACATGCACATGCCTTTGTCATTCACAAAAATAATGAAGAGGAACATGGTGCACCCCCACCCCCACATCAAATACTTTATTCCAACACAGCCATCCCTTATTGTCAATAATACAGACCAAGGTGTATTAAATAACATCAGCATGTGTATATCGAGAAATAATATTAAAAACAAGAAGAAGTAGAAGAAAGGGTTAGGGTGGATAGGGTACCAGGGAGCTGCCATGGCTCACAAACATGGAGATCGATTTCGACCAAAGTGCCTCTCAGAACTTCTTCATTAGCAACCTTTTTGTAGAGATAATGGCAAACCAATTCTTCATCACTTGGATAGAACCTGAAACCTGGTGGCAGTGTGTCTCCTATGTCTCTTAAACCCATTTTTTCTTTTTTCTTTTTTCTTTTTTTTTTCCTACCCTTTTTCAACGAATAAAATCTTCAACACAATATTGATTCTATCTCAAGAATTTTCTTCTGCTAGATGCTCTCTCTCTCTCTCTCTCTCTCTCGATTTTGAGGGGGGGTGTTTGGGGAGGAGTAGGGAAAGTATAAGATTAATTAGAGGAGAAAAGCATGCATTTATATATACAGAGATACGATGATTGAGAAGTGACTTAGCCGACTTGGAATTTCTTTATTACATTATTCTTGCAGCTTTTATGCTTGTGCAGTTAGTTATGCTAATATATATAGATACACACATATCACATATGTGTCATGTGGAGAGAGAGAGAGAGAGAGAGGAAAGTTTAAAGAAAAACCCAAGTCACAAGAAATGTTCAGTTATGTGGGTATTAGGCTGCAATAAAGGAGTAAAATCCAAATCCAACAAACGGATAGAACCTCCAAAATATTACTTTTAATAAACTATGTATATTCCTATACAAATATCAAATATCTTTAATTTGTGACTTTTTCAGAGGTTGTTGTAATTAAATACAAACACTAGATGACAAAATATATATGCATCTAATAACTATTTTAATCCCTTGCGTCATTACATCTATTTATCCAATGTATTTAGTCTTTTACTTTCCACTTCTCCTCATTTTCCCGGAGGAAATTAAGGAACAGAAAAAAAAAAAAAATAATAATATTAATAAGCTGGAATATTTAAGATTCATATTTATCTAATTTATGAAGTTAATGTGATTAATTAGGGGTCTATATTCACTAGCTAGGCAGCTACGTACCTAGCTAGTCCATCAAGATGAGATTTTGTGCACATTTTGAGGCAAGCATAAATTCTATATACCGTTTTATTCTTTTCAATAATTAATGACAAATTAAACATCATGACATTGATGGATTAGAGGCGTTAATCCTACTTTACTTGCGAGATCACTTGTTATTTTAACTTTTGTGACTTATTAGGTAAAACCACATTTTCATCCATGGTAATTAAATTAGACACATAATTAGGTCTTGTATTTAATTCTGACCATATGTTAATATGATGTTACATCTTATAAACATAATGTATGTTACAACAATAATGCAATCATACCATGTACACATGTGCATCAATAAACATAAAATACAAGATTACAACACATGGTGATGTGTTGATATCTCTTCACCAAAAAATTAGGAAAATTCTCAATTTTGATTCTTAAAGTTGAGCCTTGTCCATCTGTATACGAGTTTTCATAATCGTGATTGTTTAAAAAAAAAAAAAAAAATTCCATTTTAGTTTGATTTTAGTCAAAAATTCGATTTCAATAATATTGTTGAAACCAACATCGACGCAATAGATGTGATGTTCTAAATTACAGGTGTTGGTCGTACTTAGAGAAAATTAATCTATGTGGCACTAAATTTTGGGAAAATTGATCTGTTCATTCCAAATTATGAATTTTCCTTCCATTTAGTAATGTACAATCAAGATGTCCACAAAAATCAATTTTCCCATGTACAATCAAGATGTCCAATTATAATGTCATGTTAGCATATATTATCTGTATTCATGTCAGCAATTAATTATCACTAGAAAAATTGAAATTCTTACAAAATATAATGAAATTGAAAAATATTAAAATCTAGATTTTACAGAGCATAATAAAAACCCATAAAATTAGTGGTTAAAGGAAGCATGACCACATTTATTAGTCTAACGTTACAATTTTCCCAAAAACTTGTATCATTTTCCTCACTCAAAAAATTGATCCCACCTTTTCTGTAACCGGACTGAAAATCAAAGATTTCAACACTTTATTCTCAAGAATATAACTAAGACAAAAAAATATCCATATAACTCGGGTTTAATAGTTTAGTTTGGTTCAGAACCATGGCTCATCATCAAATTTAATAAAAAAAATGAGTATTTGTGATGAGATTTTTTGCGACAATAAAAATTGTCACATAAAGTTTATTTTTTATGATAATGTATTATCTCAAAAAACTGATAATATAAATTGACAACAAGTTGTCACAAAAAAACAATATAAAAAGCTTATTTGTTGTATATACATTAGCAACAACAACATTGTTGTAAAAGACCTTAGCTACAAAATATTGTCGCAAAATGTTTTTGTGACAGTTATCAATATTTTTACGAAAACATTTTTGTTGCAATGAGTTTTACTCTCGATATCATGTCAATGGTTATAGATTCAGCTTCACTTAAATTAAATAAAAGTATACCAGATCTAAAACCAACAATATCATTACAACATCGAGATGAAGACGGTTGACAATGTGTCCATAACCCCATTATATTTGTTTTCTTTGTCATCATGATTCATGAGAGTATCATACTTATCGATCATGATCAATGGTAACAATATATTACTTGTGTTGAATTAATTGGATGGAGCTTTGGAATATACGGTTTCACATAAATAATAATTATATTTAATACACTAATTAGCCTCCATCCCCTAATTAAAAACAGATATTGTATTAATGCATCTCACTAGAAGTGAGTATTTCCAATTAATATGAGAGTAGCACTCATGTGCACCTGATGCACACATGCATTCGAGTGGGGTTCGAATGTGGGTCAATCCGGATCTACACATTTTTACTTCTTTTTTGTATTAATGCATCTCACTAGAAGTGAGTATTTCCAATTAATATGAGAGTAGCACTCATGTGCACCTGATGAACACATGCATTCGGGTGGGGTCCGGATGTGGGTTGATCCGGATCTACACACTTTTACTTCTTTTTTTTGGCTCTGACCTCTATGTTATGTTAGTCATATTTTTATATTATAGTATTAGTTATACATTTATGTTGTATTAGTCATACCCTTATGTCCATATATCATACATTTATTTAATACTTTTAACTTTAAAAAAAATCCTAATTTCGCCACAATTTGTACATGTTTACCTTTATGTGATAATGCTCATACCTTTATATGATATTACTTATACATTTATATCAACATAGGCATACCTATATGTAATATATAAAGATACAACTAACATAATTAAAAGGTATATCTAACATAACTAAAATGTATGACTATTATAACTAAAAAGAATGAAAGATTAATGTGTCTGTCTAAAAAAAATGTTAAGGTGTAGCTAGTCTTACAAAAGGTATGACTAACATAACTAAAAAGTATGACTAACACTACTAAAATGTATAGTTAACATAACATAAAGGTCTGACACCTAAAAACATGTTTGGACGGATTGTGTCCACGACCTGGTGGTACATACGGACACTTACGGGTCGGATTGACCCGAGTGCATGGATCTAGGGTCCATGCACCAGGTGTACAGAAGTTTTTGTGTTAATATGATTAGTTGGAAGGAATTATTGGTGTATATTTTCTTTCAACAGAGACACAAACATCCAATAGCTCTAGCTTGGGACTTAAAAACACTTGAGAGGTGATGATGAACTAATAAAGACAAAGTTTTCTGACGTAGAATACTAATCATGCAATGGCAAAATCCATCCTGTCTAATCTTGATCAGCAAACACCATAATTTAGATCCATGAAAAATTGTGGACCCCTCGGAATTTATTTTCCGATACCAACCTTCTATTGATAGAAGACCCCAGATATATCCTAATCCCAAATTATATATGTCGATAGTTGATTTTGGTAAATAATGAGAGTGAATTTCAAATCACGATATTTATCAGAGTACTGTTCTTTTTTTCTTATGTTTTGAGTGTTATTAAATGTTATTAGATAGTTACACTTTTAGACACTAACATCATTTGTAATGCATGGTTTGATCAATGTTATTTTAATACTCAAACAATATGGAACAAAGTCATACACTTACATCATTTATAATGGATGACTTCAATGCATTTTTTAAGTTGGCTAATCAATTTGAGACAAAGTCTTATACTTTATACTTCGATCTCTCATACTATCTTTATTTTTTTCAGTGTGGGACAACTTCTAATATTTTATAGTGTGAATAGGTAATAAAAAATTTAAAACATATTCATTTTTTTAGAGAAAAATACCATATTATTAAACTTTAATAAGTTTTCTAAGTTTTTTAAACATTGAGGATATATATATATATATATATATATATGTGTGTGTGCGCGCGCGTCTGTGTGTGAGAGAGAGTTTAAATGTTATGTGCTATTTTGAATAATGTTGTAGACTTTATTAACAAATATTTTGAATTTATCATTATTATCATCATTATTAGTTATTACAAAAAAAATAATTTTGTATTATTATTATTAGAGATAATTTCAAATTTGGTCCTATATGGAAGACCATTTTCATTTTGAACAACCAAGTATACATTTTCCAATTTTGGTCCTATATGTTTTAATTTTTTCCAATTTCAGTCAAGTTTTTCAATTTTGATCCTATATGTTTCAATTTTCTCCAATTTCAATCCAATTTTGATCGGATGGCCACCAGAAAATCTCATGTGACATCGACAATTTTGGGAATTCTGATAAAAAATGGACTGCAATTGGAAAAAAAATTAAAACATACAGGACCAAAATTGAAAAACTTGACAGATATTGGAAAAGTTGAAACATACGGGATCAAAATTAAAAAACATATACTTGATTGTCAAAAAATAGAAAAATTCTTACAAACAGGATCAAAAATGAAATTAACCCTTAATATTATTGTACAATTTTACAGAAAATTACATAGTATATCAAAATTTCAATACATATATTAAATTTCTTTTAGGCAGTTATGATTGAACCTTGAACCGGTAAGTTGATTTGATCATTAGTCCAATTCCACAAACACTGTTATCAATGAACTAATTGGTCCGACATTTTTTTTTGTTTTGTTTATTTTATTTATTTATTTTTATTTTTTATTTTTTGCAATGAAACCAGAAACATGTAAAAATGATGATATTTGGAGTTCTCCAAAATCAATTGCAATTGTGGCAAATCTGGCACAATATTGAAATAAACTTATTTGTAAGATATTATAATTTGCATGCATAATAATACATAATAGGATAAACGAGGTTGAGCAACATGTTGACGCTCCAATTGAGGAAGCAAGGGAAATGCCACATCCGGTTGTCGAATTGGTTGAAAACGAACATGTTCGATTCTAAGAGTTTTTATCTTGACTAAAAAAAAAAAAAGATATGTAGATTCTCATTTTACACTTCACAATTCACTAATTGATAATTTGTGGAAAATTATTATAATTCAAATAACTAATTCCCACTGCTAGATATGTTTTTATTGCAACATTATTAATTGATATTTTAGTTTTGCATTATATTCATTTAATTTAAGATATTTTTTAAAACTTGATTAATATAAAGAATATAAAATGACCTAAAATATAATATTGAATACAATTTAAATGTATATAATTTTTTCAATTGTTATAAAATAATAAAGATCAAAATTTGATGAATTAAAAATAATAATATTTAATATTAGTATATATTTCAAACAAACAAAAAAACAATATATTAAATTAATAATAAAGAAAACTATAATATTCGTTTTTAGTCAGTGCAAATTGCTAGAGATGAACTGCAGTTTTTACAATAAAATAGTGCAAAATCTGTACAAATGATACACAAAATCTTTATTTAGAGAAAATTGTACGTTTTATTTTTACAGATTAAAATTGTAAATGAGTAAGTAAATAATCAAAAATCTATAATATAATTTCAGATTTTATCTTTCTTGTTTTTTTTATATAGTTGATTTATTATCTAAATTATATAATTAATAAAATAATATTTAAAAACTATAATAAAATATTTAATTATGTTTTTCTTCTCATTAGTTGTTCCATCTTAGAATGATAAGGTAGTTAAAAAACAAAGAGTATGACTCTTGTGAGAAATAGGTCTAACATGTAACTAATAACCTACAAAATAAGATTGATTAGTTTGTGAAATTTGATTTAAGTTATAAATAATAAGATTCCATCTTACAAAATTATGTTCATTAAATTTTCTCGTATAATTAGTTTTTGTAAATAGAAAATAAGACATACCTTCGAGACAAGATTTGTCTATATTAGAGAAAGAGAGTAGCGAAAGCAAACACAAGAAAAGAAAAGGAACAAATAATCTAAAAGGTGTTAATTTTGTTGTAATTTTCCTTTTCTACTTCCGCATAGATTGTACAGAAAATTTGGATAGATGTTACTTTTACAACTCTGATTTGCAAAATAACCTTCCAATAATATATTTTTTTAAATGTTACTCATGTTTGTCTGTATAGTCGCGCACAAACATACGTATAGTTGCATGCTATACTCACATTTTTTAGTTAAATTAATGTCGTAAGTTTTTTTTTTTTGTTAAGTGTTATTTTATGATTTTTTTTCATTATTTACCCTAAACTTCTTCTTCCCTCAATCCACCCGGAAAAAACTAAATATGAAATTTATAAAAAAGAAAAAAGAAGAAGGAAATTTTGTGAGATTAATTTTGCCTCCTTGATATTAAAATTGAATTGATCGATTTCTTAAGAGGAAAGAAAAAGTGAAATTTATCAGTTTATATAAGGGCAACTGTAAAATTTCAATTTAGCGTAGTTGTAGTCGTAGTTGTGGCTGAAGATCATGGGCCCGATACAAACGTATAAAGAGTGTTGTGACTACAAAATTAGAATGTAGACAAAATTATAGTTGTCATACTATGTATCATTTAATGAACAATAATTGGGTGTCGCATATGCTATTGTAATCGCACAATGTGGGACCATTTATCTTTGGCTTAGAAAATTAGGGAATTGGATTCCCTATTCTATTTTCATTTTGATTTTATATTTGTGTTTCATTATCCTTAATTTATGCTATATTTTAATTAATGTTATCATTTATAAATATATGATTGTTATTTTAAAATATAAGATAAAATATCAAAATAAAATAGAAGATTTTGTGGGGAGAAGTAGAAATAATTGAAAATATCAATTTATAACATGTGATTATGAGTAATATCAATGCTATTTATTAATTTTTTTTTCTTTTTTTGGAACTAGCTAAATCGGGTTGATTCATCACCCATGACATGTACATTTAAGAGCATTTTCAAGACTGCCCGATATTTTATCATATATTTTGCATTATTCTAATGTAAAAATTGTTATTCATCTCTAACAGTTTGGATTATTTTATGTCCTAAAAAGGAATATTCAATTATATTCCTTATTATTATGAATGAAAATAAAAAAAATTGAATCTAAAAAATGAAAAAGAAAGGGAAAAGAGAATATCGCAGGTCTTGACCATGCATTAACTTGGTGCAGAGGTGACAATTGGGAAAAGTTGGCGCATCTTTTACAACAATGGATATAAAAACATCAATTGCATATGTTTTCTATACAATGTGGGAGATGCTCTAATGTATCGAGTAATGTTGATATGTCATATATATTTAATATCATTAAAAATATAACTTTTTTTCTTTTTGGCAAAATGTGATCCTTATTAATTGACATATTAATATGTGTAGATGTTATTTATTTTTCCCAGAAGGTACCATAGAGTTGAACTATCTTCTCTCTCTTCCAAATTCATCCATTTTTCAAGCCCAAGGAAAAAAGTGAAGTCGGCTGGAATTCAAGAAAGCCCTATATATGCGCACAAAAGAGCGTAATAATAATTTTCCCAAAATTAGATCCCAAAATTTGAAATTTTTTGGTAAAAAATTAAAGATTGTAATAATTTTCTCATCATAAATAATTTGATGGTCTAATCTTAGTTGAAAAGATAACAGGGAGTCTCAAAAGTATGAATAAAGGCAAAAATGTTATAATTATGGTTGGGACTATCGTAGTACACATCATTTAATCGTAAGCAAAAGTCACCAAAATGATTTTGACACAATCAATCTACCAATTACTATTCACATTGTGCATCATTTCTTGTTTTCATGCGAAGATTATCGATTTTGATTCTATATATTTAGAGTTTTTCATCAGAGATAAATATATAGTTTAGTATCAAAGTAATTTATAGTTGCATTTGGAACACTTCCAAACTTTAAATAGGTACCTAAAAAATATATTGCATAATTTCTATAATATTTATAGTTAGATAAAATTTTCAAAATATTCATTCAATTCCCGTCAAATATTTAATGAAGAATAACACATATTATTATTGGAAACTTATGAAATATAAGCAAAAAGTATAGTTTTAGATGTTAGCAATCAATACTTTTTACACAAAAAATATTTCGTTTTATATTTATTTTATAGTGTCAAATAATATTATATAGAAAAAATTGAAGGAAAAAATATAGATTGTTTTAATATAATCGTTTTATGTGTGTAATATTGAGTTTTAATAAATAAATAAAATTAGTGGACGGTAAAAGGAATTTTACAAAGTTGTTAAATTTAAAAGATTATAATTAATGTGTCGTCAGTCAATTACTATACTTTTAGTTTAATCATTTATATATATATATATATATATATATATATATGTTCATGATGATCTTATCTTTACATCTAATAATTAATATTTCAATATATATTTTTTGGTAATTGCTAGATTGGTTTCGGGTCATCTCAGAAAAAAATTAATTTCTACTCTATTATTCATTTCTTTTTCATGATTTTACTTTAAAATTAATGTTAACAGGTTTAGAAAAATATGATTTTTGTGTTCATAAGATGATAGCATTTCCCTAATTTAGGACATTTTATTAGAATTATTTCAGGGGAATTAGAAAACGGACTCTATTTTAAGGTGTGGCCTTATCCATTCTGAGCTTCAGTCATAATTATTGCATTATGTACACAGTACACATCTCTAATTATATTGCATCATTCTTTTTATCCTTTTGTCACGAGAAACCAATTCGTCAAATACAAAATTTCTCCAACAGATACAAAATACATTTAGATCAATTCTTGAGAAATAGTGTACATCATAATACACGAATGTATTAGTAAAAGTAATTTCTATGGTATTATCATGATAATAACAATTAATTGAAAATAATGCCAATTACAAATCGAGCTCAGAGTTGGGTTATTTTGTGCATCTTATGAAATGAAAATGCAAATATTATAACTTACAGAAATTTAGCAATCATTTTACACAAAAACTTATATGTCCCCGGGGACACGGATCTTAGATTCATGTCCCCAACCTGCCCCGGCGTGTGGGCCGCTCCCACGCGCGTCTACACCGCGCGTACCTGACAGGTATCACACATTTGCTCTAAAGGTATCATACATATACTCTTCAGGTATCGCATACCTTTTGTTCATGTTTGTAATACTTATAGGACAAATCTGTAAAATCTCAAAAACTGTGCGCCCACACCGCGCGCGCACCTGACAGGTATCACACATTTACTCTAAAGATATCACACATATACTCTTTAGGTATCACACAACCTATATATTATGTATTCAGCAAATACCTTCAATATGTACACGTGATACCTGAAAGATATTCCATAAATACCTTCAATGTATATATGTGATATGTGATACCTAAAAAGGTATTCCATGAATACCTTCAATGTGTACATGTAATGTCTGAAAAAAGGTATTATATGGATACCTTGAAGGTATATATGTGATACCTGAAAAATACCTTCAATGTATACATGTGATGTTTGAAAAAGATATTCCATGGATACCTTCAATGTATACATGTGATGTTTGAAAAAGATATTCAATGAATACCTTCAATGTATACATGTGATACCTGAAAGGTATTTCATGAATACCTTCAATAACTTGAGGGAGCGCGAAAAAAAAATCAAAATTTATGCAGGTCGTCGGGATGGATTGGGGACACGAATCCTGGAACACAGCAGACTCACCCATTATTTTATTATGAGTAAGTCTCTTGTGAGATCGTCTCACGAAATTTTAATGCATTGTGTGAGACGGGTCAACCCACAACCCAATTACCCACCATCCAAACCCTACAATTCACATATTGATTGTGGGTAATGGGGCTCCGTCTCACGAAAACTATCCGTGAGACCGTCTCACATGAGGTTTTGTGTTTTATTTAATGATTAAAAAATGGTAAGATCTTAACTAGTAGTAGGACAACAGGATTTTGGAATCTCTTTGAACATAACATTGAAAAGTTGTTTACAATTAGCGGTGAATATGATTTTGACCCTTAAAAGAGACTTTTTTTTTTTTAAGGAAAGTACTGGTGAAATGATTTGATATATAATCCCAATATAATTTTAGTTTTTATTATTTCTTAGTTGTTTACTTTTGATTTTAACATTAAACAAGCCACCTTGGTGTAGAATAACTAAATTATAATTATTTAATCATGTTATAAATTATTTAAATCCAATCAACTGATTTTTATAAGACACATTTTTGTATGAGATTCTTATGAATCTCATTTAGTGAAATGAGTCGTATTGATACGGTCAACACTCTAATCAATATGAATCAAAACTTTGATCAACTTGGTCAACACATGTGAGGTAATATTTTTATGTTATATTATAGAGTATGTAATACTTTTATATCATGTAATATTTCTATGTGAGTATTATAGTGGTTTATAGTACACTAAACAATGTCAAGTTACAATGATTGTAGAAAAGTAAATCTATTACAGAAGCAAAATGTTCCCCGAAAGTTTAGGAACAATACAGACGATATTGATTTGCAGAAAATGTTGTCGGAAATATTGGAGCACCGCAGGCAACACAACGACAACAGAAACTTCTTCGAGCAGTCTTTCGCTTCCTCTTTCTCCATCTTCACAGCAGCTTCAAACCACGAATAGGCCTTCAACACAGCAATAGGAATATCATACGACCAGAGAAAAATCGAGTCAAGGTTAGACCTTTTCTCTCAAAGACAAACACGTCCTGGCTAGTGCTCACGGAACGACGTGATGTCCCCAAAGGTAAAACAACTTTGTCTTCAAGTTGGTAGCACCACTAAACTTGAAGCTCCAACGAATTAGAATAGAAGAGGACTAGAATGTATGATCTATATGAAAAAACCAATGCACTTGCACTTTGATTTGCAAATATGCTATGAGATTTTATGTAGCAAAAATGAGAGGATAATGGAGCTCCCAAGAGTGCAAAAGGCTATGAAAATGATATAATTTTAGTGCGTAATGAATGCCCTATTCATAGACTTCATTCCACTCTCTTGGAGATCATGGGAGGTATAACTACCCCACTAAGAGAGTGGTCAATCCACCTCTCCATCATTTGGAACCACCATAGCCCACTACTCCACTTCATGCTCAGGGAGTTAGAGTTTCCATCATGAATGACCATGGGCCTCAAGATCCGACGGGCTGTGCACGAACTGGACTGGGCCGATGTGTTGGCATTGATATTGCCAACATCTCGAACAACATCCATCATGGGTCAACACTAATGGGCCGAGCCCATTTTTGTGCTAAAATATAAATCCTTATTGGGCCGACCAAATCCAAGGCTCAAAGCCCAAATCAGCCCAATGCACATGCGTGGGGCCCATTACTTGATCTACACACTTTATAAACCTCTAAGGCATTATTACTTATATAGTGGAGTTAAGAAAGTTAAAGTTTCGATATGGTATACTTCCCAATCTCAAACTTTCCATTCTCAACCCACATATTTCGTGTATTAATTTCTCACTCACTGAAAATCGATTTTGAGCGTTTAAACACACTATGTTCATCTACTCGAAATATAGATTAATCCTATGTCTTTTAATTTCATAATGGCCCACATTTCGACTCTCAAATTTACGGTCAAACATGTGTGGTTACACATTGGTCAAAACCAATTTTCCAACAAGTATGAGCTAATACTTTTGAAAAATTAGAATTTGACAAGTAATACTATGTAATACTTCACAGTGTATCACATCATACTTTTATGCATTTCATGTAATATCTTTGGTTCCAATATTCTAAATCCAAGATTAATTTTAAGGACTTTTAATTTCATAAGTAATATTTTAAATTCGATCATATAATACTTTTGAAAAAATATAATTTGATAAGTAATAATATGTACATAATATTTTGGTTTGTGTAAATAATATATTTAAATGTACACAAAAACTCATTTACACTAGATGCATGGATATTTGGATTCATGCACTTGGGTCGACTCGACTTGAAATTATATCTGAGGCTCTCACGCATCCTCACCTTGTTTTCTGCACTCAACTCATTCCCACGTGTTGTACCTATTAGTTATATTAGTCATATATACATTTTAGTAATGTTATATGTACCTTTACATTATTTTAGACAGGCATGTAATTTTTTTGTACGTTTTAGTTATATTAGTCATATTTTTTAGTTGTGTTAGATCTACCTTTATATATTACATAAATGTATAACTTTGTTGATATAAAAATATAAGTAATATCACATAAAGATATGATTAATATCACGTAAATGTATTTATGTACAAATTGTGGCAAAATTGTTCTTTTGTTTTTTTTTCTTTTTGAAGTTGAAGTGTTACATAAATGTTAAAATATTTGTACATAAAGGTCATACTAGTATTAATTAAAGGTCACACTAATATAACATAGAAGTCAACACATGAATAAAAAAAAGGGCGAGGATCTGGATCGACCATGCACCTAGTGCACATGAGACCAACTCTTAAATGTATCAGGTCATATTTTTTGTTTCATGACTTCAAATCAATAATTAATTTGAGAAATTGAAATTTGACAAGTACTTTAATATTCGATTCAAAATAAGTGTAGTTCTAAAAATTTTGCCATAGATTAAGGAATATAAAAATTGGACTAATATACATTTGACTAGTCATGGTATTTAGTATTCAAAATTGGAAAGAAAATCAAATTAATTCCATAAAATTAGTACCATGTTAAATTCTTAAAATTTAGCTAAAGAATATTAATAGGGATAATTTGAAAGTGAAATTGTATAAAAGTCTAAAATAACACTTAATTTGAAACAAATTTAAACTCCAAAACGATATTTATTTAAAATTGGAGGTAGCAATATTTTTATTCGCATAATGTATAATATTTTTTGTGTATATCATGTAAAATTTTCAAAAGTAATATATGATACACATAAAAATATTACATGATAGATATACAAATATTGTTTGGAAAATTATTTGACTTTGGGTCCGTGTTAATTAGACATTAACTTGTGTTAATCGATGTTGACTCGGTATTGACTAGATTGTCCCGACTATCTTATGGAATGAGATCCACCATTCCATAAAATGATCTCCCACAATAGATATCTTTTTATAATAACAAAAACTCATATGAGATGGTCTCACGGATAGTTATCGTGAGACAGAGCACCCCCCACACTTGTTGGTCCCAAGTGGTCAGAGGTTCAAAGGGGGTGAATGAACCTCTATCAATTTTTCATTTTAAAACTTTTTCTGTAAACAAGTTACTGATTCTACAGAGAATGCAGTAACCTCTCGATTCAGTAAACTGATAGTATGCTATTTCAGGTTACTGACTCGGTTATCACAGTATGCAACTGAATAATAAAGATAGAGTTTCTCTTTGAAAAATAGTTTTCTTTCCATAAATATGATTTTAACAGAATCATTTGACCAGTATGCTTATGACAAATGCAGCAAAATAGATATACAACAATGCAATGCAGCAAGTAATTAAAAGCAACAAACACACAAGGGTTTATAGTGGTTCGAAGGTGGTGTAATCCTTCTACATCCACTTTACTCCTTCATACAGGAGGAACTTTGTTAGGTTAGTTTGCATTATAAGACTCAGTTTTACAAACCACTTCCTATCAAGTTTAACCTACTAAAATCACAAGATTCCTAGGCCACTTCTCACATAGGGTACAATATCTCATATAGAGAAAATAACATACACAAGACTAAATACTTAGCGATGATCTAATCCTTCCAACTAAGAACACCAAACTAAAACAACCTAGCTCACAACAAATGGTTAAAAGTATATAAGTTTCTTCAACTGGTGCAACTCGAAGACAGTCTTGAACTTGAAAGCTCGAATGCTTGAATGACTGCTTCAAAAGTTTGAGTGACTGAACTTAGAAAACTTGAGAATAGCTTGAGAGTTTGATAGCTTATGAAAATAATCAGTTGTTTAGTAGTTTAGTAGTCTTCACAGTCACTCCATTCTTGCTGGAAAATGCCCGTTGAAGAGAAGTCATTGTACTTGTAGAAATTCAAATTGATCTCCTCAATCTTCGCATTAAATGCATCTGGGAAAATTTGAGATATAGGGCATGTCCTACTCTGATCCACATTAATGACACCATACTTCGGCTACAGTGCATTTGTAGGTCCACGGTCCAGGTGACATCACCTCATTGGCTGATTGCTAACTTCTATCTACTGGTAACTGAGACAACAACCAATCCTCGTACTGCATTCATTATATACCTCGTACTGCAATGAATAAGATAGAAGAACTTACAACTTGCTGCTCAGGTTACAGTAGCTGTTTTCTGTTCTGCGCCAGGTTTCTGTTTCAGAACAGCTTCCTGTTCCTAAAACCTGCAGTCAGCTTCCTGACTTGCGATAGCTTCTTGATTCTGAACAGCTTCCTGTTCCAGAATCCTGCAGTCAGCTTCCAGATTCCTTTATTGCTATCTGTTTGTTGTTTACTGATCAAACTTCTTGATTCTGGTTTCTTCTTCTGCTTACTGACTTTCCTTGCTAAAAATCAGTCTTTAAGACTTCTTCATCTCCAGAATCCTGCTAACATCAGTATCCTCTATCTTCTAATATATACATCTTTACAAAACAAGACTTAGAAAGATAAACTTATTAAGCTATAATCCACTTGTAAAACGTGGAAAATGAGTACTCTAACTTCCTATCTAAAAGTTACATTGTCTCATCAAAACCTAACGGAAATATCCCAACAGTTATCGTGAGACGAAGCCCTATCACTCATAAACAATATGTGAATTGTTGACCCGTCTCACGCAATGTAATAAAATTTCGTGAAACCGTCTCACAAGAGACTCACTCCTTCATAATTAATCAGGACCATATTAAGAGAGCAGGGGGCTTGAGACAATATTTTAGAAAAGGTTTATTAATATTTAATTAAGAAAAATTTATATTTGTAGCTTTTACAATTGCAAAATTACTTATTAAAGTTCAAGATAATCTTACATAAAAAATAAATCTTGAGTATTTGTATGCGAACTAGATTGGTAGATAGTAAAAAAAAACTACAAAAGTAGTGAGGTTGAGAAAAGATATTTTAAAAAATTAGTAAAGAGGTTTAATGTAAAAAATTAGATATTAGTTTTATAAAATAAACATTTTAAAAACTACTCCAAATGAGAAAAAAATTCAAAATAATTTTCGCATAACACACAAATATATGAATTACATCAATGATAATTAACACATCTTATATTAAAGAAAAAAAACACTATAAGATGGATCACCAAATATAATAAGAAATTAATTGACTAAAAAAAACACCAAATCAAAGACAAGCAGAGCTAGCACTGAAAGAAACACTTATCTTTCTTTCTCCTTGAAAAGGGGCAATTGAAAGTTTTCTTCTTTAACACCTCTTTCAACAACTAATGCCCAAATTAGTATTAATTGTCCTCATTCTCAACCCCAATTCACTCTAAATTTGCCCATAATATTGTCTTACTTTGTCTTTTTTTTTTTTTTTTCTACATGTACTTTCTTTTTCTAGCGTTTTATCCCATGTTGTTCCATTTATTTTACTTTTTTTACCCCATACAGTTTCATAATGTATACATTTTTGTATTCTTCTCATTTATTTTTGCCTAATATTTGCCCATTAAAGTTCATTTGATTTTTTTAAGGGGCAAAGCTAAAATAAAATTGAAAGCGCAGAAGACATAAAATTAGAAATCAAAGTATATGGAACAATTAATAACAAACAAACAAACTAAATAAAAGCACAAAGAGTAAAAAAGTAGAAATATATAAATTAAACTATTATATGTATTTTTCCTTTGTGTTCCCCCTTTTTACAAGTAATTAAAAAAATTAATAACTAACGTATATATAAGAGCTAATATATGTATTTTTCCTTTGTTTTCCCTTTTTACAAGAAGCTTTGCATGTGGTGTGAAAGGTTGGGTATGCCTCGAGGGCAAAGTGAACTCATGTTAGGGATTTAGTGATTTCTTGATGCATGGTTATTGCAAAAGTGATCATGTACTTCCAATTTAGATCATTTGTTGTACATATGTATGCTAAAATTATTACTAAAATTTACAACCATTGTTGGAGCCACTTTGACAATTTCAATCATATTTGAATCAAATTCTATAATTAGGTCTTATAATTTTAAAAGTGTCCTGGAATTAGTCTGATGGTGATCGGGAATTGATAATTTAATCGAAACTATTTTCCAAATGCAACTTACTGCTATTTGAATCTTTTTTTTTTTTTTTTGGATTTTTTAGTAAGTTGGTGTGTTAGAAATTGGTTTTGAAAAATTGGTGTTGACCAATCTTTGACCAATTTTTATATGATATTTCGTTTATTAAAAAACGAAAATAAGTTACAGATTTAAAATCTACGTTTCGAGTAGATAAATTTAGAGTATTTATTTTCTCAAATCCAATTTCGGATGAATGAGAAATTAATGTTTAAATTTGGCAACTTAAATTGAAAATGTGTGAATGTTTGAAGATGTGTGAAGTTGTGAAAATGTGTGAGTTTGAATTGAATTAGTGCATCTAATCTGAAATATTGTGAGACACACTATTTCATTCCAGAAGGTGTCTAATTATAGAAAGACTTCAATTCAAACCAAAATGTGTCTAATTATGAAAAAGACATCATTTCAAATTGAAAGGTGTTTCTTATGGAAAGACATTACACCTCTTCAACTTTTATAAATAAACCTCATATTCAATCATTTCATTAACTCCACTACAACTTGCATTATTAGCATTCTAGCAATTGTAGTTCTCTCATCTTCTTGTCTTAGAAAGATCCAAATATCATTTTCGTTCGCTGAAGAACTTTTGGATTGTTGTGCTGCGATCCTTAAGTTAGTAAGTTGTATTTTGGGGACGTTTGTCATAAACCATAAAGCACTAAATACGGGGTAATTTCATCTTACGGAGAAAGAGTTCAACTCTTGCCTCGACTTTCCATTTATTATTTGAGTCATTTTTAAGTACACCATACATCATATCCAACATGGTGCTTGGGCACTAAATTATAAATTACTTACCACATTTGATCCAAATTTGAAATTGGGTCCAAAAGTTAATTCAAGCAACTCACTTGAGTCAGAAGAAGAAAGTCCAATAAAATTATCAAATATATGCCAACCTGAGACTATATTCACGACATTTTAAAAATTACGTGTAGCGCCTAGGACAAAACGAAGTATAATTGGTTAATTAAATAATTAAACCATTAATTGTTTGATTTAATTATGTGCGTTTTAGAAAAATGATAAAATGCATGATTAATTAATCGAATGTATAATTAAATCGTAAAATCATAAGTTATGAAAAGATAGAAACGAAAATGAGGCCAATCGGAGACCCGTAGCTCAAATCACAAAGGAAACGAGAAATCGACATAGAGATATTTTCGATCGAAAAGTAAAAAGTAAGATATTTTCGAAGAAAAAAGTAAGATATTTTGAAAAGTAAAGATATTTTTCGAAAAAGTGTATATATAATACGAAACGAATCGTAAAAGTAATAATTCGAACGAAAAGTAAAAAACGTAAGATATTTCTCTCTTTTTTCTGGTTTTCCGGTCACCGCCGGTGCCAGAATATTTTTCTTCTCGACTTCGGCCGATTTTCACCCCTTTTATAGATTTCGACGAGCCTGTTCCAGATCCGGGCTCACTTTTACATTCTGACATCTCGTTCGCCGAAAAACGGCCAGTCAAACCTCGGAAAACCCTAACTTTCTCTCTTGTCTCTCTCTTTCTCTCCCCATTTGTTCTCTCTCTTTCTCTCTCGCCCAAACTGTTGTCAGGACCGACACCTGGGTGTGTGTGTGTCATGTTGGAGGGGTGGCACCGCCGGCGGCGGCGGCGCCGGAGCTGTGCATGTGTGTGAGCGTGCATGAGTGTGTGTGTTTGTATGTGTGTGTGTGTTGTGTTGTGTTGTGGGCGGCGCTGTGCGGCGGCGACGCCGTGCTTGTTGGTGGCCGGTGCGCGGTGTTGCACCGGCGAGTTAGGGGTGGGGGTGGTACTGGCGATGGGTGGTCGCTGGGCGAAGTTGTGTTTGCAGGTGTGTGTGTGTGGCTGCTGCTGTGTGGTCGTGCCAAGTAGCTGGGCGTGCGCGCGCATGCCCGGAGACATGTGGGCGAGCGCTGTGCGCGCACCGGGAGATGTGTTGTGGGTGCGCCGGGAGGGGCGTGCTGTGTGCATGCCGGGTAATGCCGGGGCACGCTGTGTGCGCACCGGATCGGGTGCCGGACGTGTTGTATGCGCGTCCGGTAGCGTTGGGCACGCCATGTGCGCGCCGACATGTGTGTGTGTGCATCAGTCCGTGTCGTGTGTGTGCATGGTGTTGCTGGCGATGTGAAGTCGTCGGCCGAGAGTCGGGATTCCGGTCAAAGTCAACCTTTTCTGATAAATTACGAAAACGCCCCTACACCTTTAAACGCTCCGTTTGAGCTCGTTTTTCTTCCGTTATAACCCATTTTTTCTTACGTTCAGTTCAAACTCTAATCTTACCCCATTCAACCTATGATCAAATGTTTAACCTTCCACTCTCGTTTCTTCATCCTTGATCTCTAAAGCTTTCGTTTCGTTTTGTCTCGTTTTTCCCTATCGTTTCTTCTTCGAGAGAGTTTATATAACTAATGTATACGTAATTAATATAATATGGATTTAAGAAACCTCTTTATATGTGTAGGCTCACAATCGGAACAAACGCCTTAAAATTTAATACTTTGACTTACACGCGGTTATCAGCGAACAAGGTGGGGGGTAACTTCTAATCTCTAAGTGTTTATGTTTTCCTTATTTGATGTATGAATTGTTGAACTCTACGTGCTATGATTATATGTTGTGAATATTATGTTCATATTAATATAGTATGTTAGGGATGGACTGGGTCGTTCGTAAAGGAACCGATAGTATGTTAGGGATGGATTGGGTTGTCCGTAAAGGTACCGATATTTGTTTAAGGACTGGGTCGTCCGTAAAGGTACCGGTGGGAGAAAAGTCCGTATTGAAGGAATAAGACGGGATGTACCCGCACCTTCCGAACTGGGTCGTCCGTTAAGGAACCGATTTACGTGTTGCGCAATATATGTGACGGGTTTTAACTGTTGTTCTGATTTATGATTGATTGATTTTTCTGTTAATGAATTAATGAACTTAATTTATACAAATTTATCCCCACCAGTGTATTCAATGCACTCACCCCTATCTGTAATCGCATTACAGGAGATGACGAGAATCAAGATGTATAGAGAGGATGGTGTCGTACCAAGATTTCTCTTTTTGATTTCCAAAACTTGATGTCTAAACAATTAATAATTCATGTTTGTAAAATTATACTGTTATTGATGGATCCTGTATGAGTATTTCCGCTGCTCAAAGTTTAAAATATTTTATTTCGGCCGGTGCCGATGTTTTGTATATGTAAATCTTTCTTTCGTCTTTTAACTCCTTATGTTTTAAAATATATGTCTATTTCCCCTTTCTTCTTGCACGCCCACAAGAAAATTCTGAGGCCAATAATTAGGGAACTAACTTTACAATATTTTCTATCTTCATATAACAAAAATACCAGGCACCTGTTATGCATAGTAGAAAGTCCATATCAATGTCTTTCTATATATGTGTGTTAGGGGGCCAATAATTTTCTCCTCATTTTCAAACTGTCCATTCACATTATACACTTCCATAAGTCATGGCCTCAAAATGGGGCATGGGAATGGATAGGATGAGATGGGGACCCTATGACATGTTATTCTCACCCGTCATCATGTCTTTGTAGCCAATCTCTAATAGATACCTAAATTGCTTGTATAATACATATAATCATAACATTTTAAATTTCTAGAATCTTCATATTTATCACTTAACTTGAAGATATGGATGTATGGCATATAATATATCCCTAGTTTTAAGTATTTAACTATGATGTACATAGGTTTTTGTGATATTGGTAATCACTATTTAGACATGATGTATGACATAATAATGCATATATTTTTCCAACTATTGATTTTGTTGGGACTTGGGAATGCAACGTATAGATGGCAGGTAGTTTACTTTTTAGAAAAAAAAAATTCCTTTGAAGGTTTTGTTTTGGTGATTTATTATAGTCATAAATTATGTTATTAGATGCTGATATATTATAGATTTCACTATATTTTAGTCGTTCTTAGATTTCAGTATAAATGAACGATTCAGATCTCGTTTTCTTTAAACTTCATATATTGATATATGAGTCAGTGATAATAAGTATTTCTTTTTCATGTAGGATAAGAGTTGATGCTCTGTTGATTAGGTTGTATAATTGGATTTAGAGATTTGAAATACAAGACTACTTGAAATGAATGTATTTTAAAATTCACTTAAATTAAAGAGTATTTAAAATCAACTCAAATTATTCAAATTATAATTTGTTCAAAATTAAAATGATGAATTTTAGATTGATATCAATCCAAACATAACTGATACATTTAAAAAAAAATTAATATGAATTTCAAATTATACCATAATCCTTCAATCAAAACACAAAACCTTAATGATAAATCAACTTAACTCAACATGTAGTGTCCTTGTATGTCTATTACTATATCTTGTGTTATTATAAGTTCAACTTCAAAATGAGGAATCTAAACATCTAACCCAAAAAATAAAACATATAACTAAGCTTGTTTGTAATATATATGTCAACACTTCATTTGATCTTATCATTATTGTTTTCTTCTTAAGAAATAGAAATGATGCTAACAGTACAGTTATTTAGAGTTGTCAAATTCTTCCACATTTAGCATTTGGTGTTCCATGTAATTATCTCTCAAACATGTATCTTCACTTCTTAATATGCACAATGGTCGGCAAATTTATGGAAACTCATCAACAACCTCTTCCATTCCTAATAATATTTCTTAAGCTTAAATTAATTCTTATATTCACATTAGAAAAAATATTTCTTTAATTATGTACTTAAAAAAAATCTATTGTTTGAAAATATATGTTATATTTTGGAAAAAAAAAAAAAAACAAATATATATGTTGATTTGTCAGCAAAAGAATTTCAAAGGTCCCACAAAGTTTATATAGTTAGAATAGCTGCCATCACATTTTAAGTTTTTAAATAGTAAATTCACTGTCCGAAGATTCTCTATAGAGTTTGACAAGGAAGCTTCCGTTCACTATCATCTTTTTTTAATTTATAATTTTCTGTCAATAATTAATTTTTTTAATTTTATTTTTTTAAGATATTCAGTTCTCAACAGAATTAACTAATCTTTCTGTGGGATGGTTACTTCTGCTTTAATGAATTTAATTTTGGATAATAGATATAGACAAGGACGAAATTATCGGTAGAAATATCAGTACCTTGATTTTACGGAAATATCGACGGATATATCGATTTCGGTGGAAATATCGGACATTTTTTTTTAAATATGGAAACTTTGTAAAAAAATTAAAAAATATATCTAAGTAGTTTACAAAATATTATAACTAACATTAATACATATATTGAACTTAAATTCCAAATAAAAATGATATGTTTACAACAAATATAGAGATAAACTATTATATAAGAGTTGTTTGTTATGACAACATGACAAATTTTGCACAAAATTAATACATGGAGTAGTAATAGACGTTGTTTGTTATGATAACATGACAAATTTTGTACAAAATTAATACATGGACTAGTAATAGCTTGAACTCCTATGAGGTTGAAATGAATAAGATGACATGTCATCTTGATTCAAACAATAAATTACTCTTCCACTGATACATTTAAAAAAAAATCAAAAAAATCAGAAATTGCACCGACATTTGTACAGTCGACATATCGTCGATATATCGGCGACATCACACGAAATAACGTATTTTTTACCGATAATGATAAATTACCGATTTTTTCTGATATATCGCTGAAATATCGACAATATTTTGACGAAATTTTCCTGCATCCCGTTTTTCTTCCGGTATCACGAAATATCATGATTTTTCATCCATGGATATAGAAGGCTTGTGATACAAGATCAAGAAAGCTTAATCTGGAGATAAAATCTGGCACTGCACACTTTTTGACAAAATGAGAAAAGTGTCAACTTTTTTGATCTAGCTTCTTCTTTCTATTACATCAATTTGAGGCATCACATATATCTTTATTTAAAAAGAAAGTAAAGATAATGAATAACTAAAAGATCTTGTATTGACCTTAAACAAGAAATGTCCCCATAATTGTTTCCCTTTGGGATACCATGAGTGTGTGTATGTGTGTGGACATATATGCACTTTTATGTGTATTTAATTTAGCTTTTTATCAACCATTTTACAAATATATTGTGAGAAAAAAGTTGCATTTTTTGTATCGTAATAGACATTGTTGATTCTTTGATCTCATATATTTAGGTGCATGGTAGGTGGTATCGATTTCAATCCAGTAATTTCGAAAATTGTGCAAATTGAAGACAAATTAACCAAAAATAAATTTTAGCATTTAAATAAATAAAAATTTAAAAATATTTAACATTTAAAATATTCTAATAAATCGACTAATAACTAAATAAATTTTGAAATGTATTTTAGATATCTCAAACTGAATAAAATCTAAATGTTTTCTTAATAATTAAAATTACAAAATAAAATTTGAAATTTATGTAATAAATCTATAATTGACTACTGAATTTGAATGTCATTTAAATAAATATTTGCAATTACAAAATTAAATCTAAAAACTTTCTAAAAACTCCAGAATTTACCAAATATAATCTAAAATAATCATTTATACAATTCTGTATTATCAAAAAAGAAAAAATAATGTGAAGAATATACTGGAGGACTATAATGTCAATCACCTCAAAGTTACGAACACAAATCTCTGTCTATGTTCCATCAGTTTTTTCCAAAATTGATAAAATTGCAATTTTTAGTCAATTTACCTCAAATCACACAATTTTCAGAGTCCACCACCTTAAATTACATGACCGAAAAATCAACAACCCCAAAATAACAAGGGAAAAAAAAAAAAAAAAAAACCAATTTTCTCTTTTTGTCTCGAGGTGATTGGATAATCGGTTTCTTGAAAATATTTTCCTATTTTCATTTTTTATGACATAATACTTATTTTTTAAGAAAGTTGGGTTGTGTTTTTTATTTTCATTTTTTGTGACATAATAATTAGTTTCCGAAGAAAGTTGGGTTGTGTGATTAGAGAAATGATTTGAAAGTTACAGTAACAAATCCATTGATAATGTTTGCATTGATATGAATTCGTTATCCGTTAATCTAATTTTTGAACTACATTCAGGAATTTTTTTATATAAGAGCACATACTAATCTCATTCTATAAGATGGTTCAGGTGCACAAGGTCAACACTCATCTATGCTTTTATGTACATACTAGTATAGGACCCGTGTATTACAAGAGATTTTTCAAAAATATAAATTTAATTTAATTTAATCAGAAAATTTTAAATATTATTTTTATAGTAATATTAAATTTATGATTTATGCAATAAATATTACAACATTAAATATAATGTAATATGATTAAATATTTATCTAATTGTGAGAATATATGTTGCATTTGTAGTGGATCATAAATAATTTTTTATTTATTATTGAAAATAATATATATAGTATCTTCAACCCACACATCATTTTTTTTAGTTTCCTTTTTATTGTTTACATCTATAACAATCTTCAATTTTTCTTTTCAATTAAATAATAAAAAAATAAAGTCAAATTTCACAAATAAATTTTATAATTTATTTTAAAATACAAATTAAAAAAATTATTCAAATTTTTATTAATTAATAAGTTTAAATTAAAAGTTTGAACAATCATTTTCAATAAACTTATTGTTATTTTAGTGTTTTTTTTTTCATTTATTTATACTTTTTCTCTAAAATTTTAAATTTAACAAATTTCAAATATGCAAATAATTCCTATATTGAAGCATAGCATATTTTATTTAGATAAACTTAATCAAGATTTCTAAATTATTTAGTAATTTTTCTTAGCTACATAAAATTTGAAATCATTAATTAGTCATATTTAATGTCAAAATAATGTGAGCATGCCAAGTGTCCTTAGTGGTCTTACTTTTATATATATAAAGATAAAGATTATTGACAATATGGATTAGGGTAAATTACAAAAATCAAGTCAAACTATGACCCCTTTTGAACTAAGGTATTTGAACTTTGAGTATTTACTGAACAATTGACAACATTTGCATATGGTACAAAATAGCCGCTCGATGCCAAATACAGCGAATTTTCCTCGAATATTCCACCGCCATGAAGGAATATTTGGAGAATATTCCACGAACGATGCATTTTGCGGCCATTTTGTACCATTAACAAAGGTTGACAGTTTTCAATAAAAATACATAGTTCAGATACCTAAGTACATAAGAGGTCATAGGTTGGCTTGATTTTTGAAATTTACCCTATAGAATATTGTCATATTACATATTATCATATAGGAAAATTCTTGGGTAAGACGGTCTCATGAATATCATTCTATGAGATGGGCTAGAATTGACCTAGTCAACGTCTTGTCAACAAAGTTAAAGATTATTTTTTTATAAACATTAGGTAATATTTTGTATTATGTAATATTTTTGTGTATAAGGTAATTTTGAGCAATTATAATTTGACATGTAACATAATTTAATACTTTTGTGTGTATCATGTAATACTTTATTATGTATAATTTAATATTTTTACTTCAAAAATTCTAAATCCATGATTAATTTGGGGAACAATAATTTCACAAGTAATACTTTCGTGTGCTTCATGTCATACTTTTGAAATATTATAATTTGATATATATATATATCACTATGTAATACTTTTGTTTGTAATAATACTTTTATATGTAACAAGTACTACTTTTGGTTCCATGACTTCAAATAAATGATTAATTTGAGAAACTGTAATTTTGACAAGTAATATTTTATTCTCATAATATAATCTTTTATGTATATAATAAAATATTTTTGAAAATACCACATGATACACATAAAAATATTAAATTATAAGAATAAATATTATGTAATACTTTGTGTATCATGTAATATTTTTGGGTCAACGGTGTTGAATGACCGTTGACCAGTGTGACTGACCATTGATTGGCATTGACCGATCGGGTTGGCCCATCTCACCAAATGAGATCTGTGAGATGGTCTCACACAAGACTCACTCTATCATATAATATTTTGACCGATCAATAACCAACCTGTATCACAAAGTGAGATTCGTGAGACGGTTTTACGCAAGACCTTATATCCTCATCAATTCGAAAGGATTTTAAATGAAATATGATGAGTGGATTCAAAAGACATTAATCTTCAAATCTTATATTTAATTAAGATGTTCTGATTAAAAAACATGTTATATTTCAATTTGAAATGGACGATTATTGTTTGGGATCGATTCGAAATGATTGGACAAAAAAATGGCTGCTATATATTCAAGTTATTAATGTGCAAACATCTTAATGCGTACATCAAATGGGCACGTGAAAATAACGTAAACATACTTGGAGACAAACGAAGTCAATTTTATAAAAATGCCAAGTATATCTGCAAAGATTTTGCCTCAATGCATACTCCAGCTAATTATTTAAATTCCATTATTAAATGAATAATGACATTTAGTGATGAAAATTTATGATACATCGGATTTTGAGGGCTATAGAACACGTAGATATGTAGTGACGAAGTTCCCATAATGACAAGTTCACAAAATATAATTTAGTTACAACACGCTTTACTATCACAGGAAGAAAGCGTATGTACAAAGGATTCAGACCCCATCACATGATTCCACACAAACATTCCAAGAATGTCCTTTCATTCTACTTCGTCTCCATTCATTTTATGATGATTTTTTTTTTAATAGAAGTATATATGATGTTTAGTTTGATTTCATATATATATATATATATATATATATATATATATATATATATATATTAGTAATATTATGTGTTGGTCCCAAGTGGTCAGAGGTTCAGAGGGGGTGAATGAACCTCTATCGATTTTACAAACTTTTGAAAAACTTTTACTGATTAACAGGTTTCTGTCTCAAATCAAAGAGAACAGTATCCTGTCTCGAATCAGTAATCTGGCCCTAGGCTAGATCAGGTTACTGACCCTGTATTAGAATGCAACGCAGCGGAATAAACTTGATAGAGTTTCTGATGAAAACCAGTTTTCTTTACCAAATATGATTTAAGAACAAATGTTTATCAGAATGCTTATGATAGATGCAACAAGATAGATATGCAAACAATGCAATGCAGCAAATAAGATAAGCAGTAAACACTTATGGCTTATAGTGGTTCGAAGGTGGTGTAACCCTTCTACGTCCACTCTATTCTTTCTTAGAGGAGGAACTTTGTTATGGTCAGTTTGCTTTACAAGACTCATCTTTAAAAACCTCTTCCAAACAAGTTGAACCTACTAGAATCTAAGATTCCTAGGCCAAATCCCACACAGGGTTTACAAACTCCCACACAGGGAAACTCTCCCACAGAGGGAACACACTCCCACACAGGGAAAGATAGCCTACACAAGACTAACAAACTTAGCAAGGATCATATCCTATCAACTAAGTACACCTAACTAAAACAACATAACACACACAACACAATGGTTAAAAGTATATGTTTGTTTCTTCAACTGGTGTGGTGAAGTCAATCTTGAGCTTTAGAGCTCGAACACTTGAATGATAGACTGCTTCTGAAGGTTGAGTGGCTAGACTAAGGAAAGTTTGAAGTAGCTTTGGAGTATTTCTGAATTTCCACTTGGCTTAGTCTCACATTTCTTCAACTCCTCACACCTTCTGTATATATGTCTTGAGAATCTATCCATTGTGGTGAAGTATCCATTGAAGGAAAGATACTTCTCAATTTTGAATTCGAGCTTTGATTATCCAAAGATCTTCACTGTGACTTCATTAAATGCATCATCGTTGAAAGACAAGTTGGCGTGTAAAACCTTCCATGAGCATTTAATGTGTCTGACATCGAATACTGGACCTTGCTGACCTGGCATGGCGGTATGGGTCCATTCCTGAGATTCATACAACGGATACTCCTTGCTGAAAGATAACGTTGTTCTTCCTTGAGTTGCATGATCTTCCTCGTACTTACTTGGATGAGAGTAGCGTTTATCTTCTTATGATAAGTCCGTTGGCTACTTCCTGATATCTCAGTAAGTTGTTGTAGCTGTTGGCTTCCTGATTGCAGTTTGTAGCTTTCTGCTTCCGCTTCATATTGCTGTTTCCTGCTTCAGCTTGCAGCTTCCTGTTTTCAGCTTCCTGCTTTAGCTTGCAGCTTCCTGTTTTCAGCTTCATGTTATTACTTCCTGCTTCAGATTCCAGCTTCTTGTTTTCAGCTTCCTGATTGCTGCTCTTAGAAGATATTTCCCTATATCTTCTAAGGTTGATTTTCCTTATCACTTGGAAAACCATTATATGATTTTTTATAGACGAGAAACTAAAGATCACGTATTATCGAAACTAGGTTTTGATCCCTTAAGAAAACTGTTCTTTTATTGTGCATACAGTTTTATCTTACAAGATAACTACTGAAATATCTCAACATTATGGGTGTTAGTCATGACATGGGTTGGTTTGAAAGGTCTATAAGCTTATGCCAAATTAAATCTTTTTTTTTTAAATTTGCTCTGTGATTTAATTATGAAAACTGAAATCAAACCAATAATAGGTGAAATTAGTATTTGTTTCGAGTTGGTTAGGTTAGTTTCAAATATATTTATTTTGGTTTGAAAGACATTCTTTATTTTTTTAATATTGAACAATTAGTTTCAATACTAAAACAAAGGTTTCATTCTAAGGGTTAAATGGAAAAATTATCCTAAAATATGATCAGTTTTCAATTTGCAATCTAAATTTTTATTTTATCCGATTGCAACCTATAGATTAGAAGTTTTTCAAAGTGCAACCTAAATTTTTTTTTCCAACAACTTTTCCTGTGAAACGCACAACACGTGATTTTTATAAGGATAAATTTATCATTTCAACAAAGTTTAGGTTTCAAATTGAAAAAAAATATATTTGTACTTCAGGTTGCAAATTGCAAAATGGTCATATTTCATGTTGTTTTTATCCTTCTAAAAGTCACAGGCAAGTCATATGATGTGCATTTCACCAGAAACGTTAGTGAGAAAAAAGTTTAGCTTGCACTTTGAAAATTCTTGAAGTTTAGATTGCAATGGGATAAAAAAAAAAAAAAAAAACCATCAGGTTGCAAATAGAAATACATGGTTAATTTTTGTATTTAACACTAATTTTAACATAAAAATATTTTTTTAAAAAATACTTAACCAAAAAAAAAACCTCATATTGTAATATATAAACTCAAAATGCCTATATATTTAAAAAGTTTTCATATATTTAAAAAGTTTTCAATAGTGCTTAAAATATCATATCATTAAAACTTAATATATTAGAGTAGCCAATATTATTAAGGGTTAATTTCAATTTGCACCCTGAATTATTGAATTTTTTTTAGTGGATACCTAAACTCAAAAAAATATTTCGATCACTATACATTCTTTTTAAATTTTCCGGTTGTCACTTCAAACAAATATTTTCCAGCCAAAATTCGGTGGAAAACTTGATAATGCAATTCATCTCCAAATATTAGTCAAAAAAGCATGATTAATGTAACGCCTATGACAAAACGATGCATAATTGGTTAATTAAATAATTAAACCCCTAATTATTTGATTTAATTACTTGCGTTTTAGAAAAATGAAATAATGAATGATTAATTTATCGAGTATATATTTTAATCAAAAAGCATATGTTATATTTTATTAAAAGGTATCGTAGTCGAAAACCGAAAGTTAAAACGTTAAAGGACAGCTCGTTAAGGGTTCGTGGCCAAAAACATGAAGAATACGAAAAATCGAAATATATATATAGAGTACGAAACGAATCGTAAAAGTAATAAATCGAATCAAAAAGTGAAAAGGTAGATATTTTTCTCTCTTCTCTCTCCTTTGTTTTCCGGCCGGCGCCGCCACTTTTCCCTCTATTTCGGCCGTTCTTCTCACCTCTTATAGCTTTCACTAAGTACGTTTCAGATCTAGGCTCGATTTTACGTTTCATCACCTCCTTCACCGAGAAACGATTGGTCAAACCCCAACCAAACCCTACTTTTTTCTCTCTCCTCTCTTCTTCTTCTCTCTCTCTCTCCCTCGCCAGAAATCTCCCTCTCTCTCCCCTCTATCACCGGTCTGTTGCTTGTTTGTGTGTGTGTTAGGGGCGGCGTCGTGCTATGTAGGCAAGCGCACAATGTGCACACTGTGTGTGTGTGTGCTTGTGTGTGTGTGCTTGTGTGTGTGTTGGGGGCGGCACTGTACAGCGCCGCCGTGCTCGTTGGTTGTACGTGTGGTCGGCGCGGGGTGCGCCATCGTGGTTTGCTGGTGGGCACGTTGTGCGCGCCGTGGTTAGGTTTGGGCGCGCTGAGTGCGTGACGTGAAACGGAGACAGGATGCGCTGTGTGCACGCCGGGTGGGTGTGAGGGCGGTGCTACGCAGCGTCGTCGTGCTTGGTGTTGGGCGATGCTTGGTGCAGCACCGCCGTGTGTGTGTGCATGCGTGTGGAGTCGTCGGCGATGGGAGGTCGCCGGCCGTGCATCAGGTGTGTGAGTGGCGACGGGGGTGGGTTTGAGGAGACAAGGGCCGATTGACAATTTCATTAAACCGGGGACCGTATCGCAAACTCTAGATTTTTAGGATCTTTACAATCTAGCCCTCCATCTTTTGAAAATCTTGTTTTAACCCTCAAACTTTCGTATATTTCATTTTAACCCTCAAGGTTTTGAATATATCAAAAAGACCCCAAAACTTTTCTGATTTTACAAAAATGCCCTTGGTCAAAGTCAACTCTACTAGATTTTACGCAAATGCCCCTGCACATTTAAACGCTCCGTTTAAGCTCGTTTTTCCTCCGTTTTAGCCCATTTTTCCTACGTTCAAACTCTAATCATTTTTCTTTCACCCTTTGATCGCATGTTTAACCTTTCATGCTTGTTTCTTCATTTTTGATCTCTAAAGCTTTCATTTTGTTTCGTTTACCCTATCGTTTCTTCTTCAAGAAAGAGTTTATATAATTAATTATACGTAATTATCGTAATAATGAAACTAAGAAACCTCTTTACATGTGTAGGCTCTCAAACGAAACAAACACTTTAAAACTTGATATTTTGATTTACACGCAGATTACCACGGAACAAGGTAGGGGTAACTTCTAATCTCTATATGTTTATGTTTTCCGTATTTGATATATGAATTGTTGAACCCTATGTGTCGTGACTATATGTTGTGAATACTATGTTCATATTATTATTTTGTGAAGGGACTAACGTCCACATTCATGCTACAGAGGGACTAATGGTCCGTAAAAAGCATCAACGGTATAAAAACAGTTAGTATGTTAGGGATGGACTGGGTCGTCCGTAAAGGCACCGATATTATTTAAGGACTGGGTCATCCGTAAAGGTATTGGTGGGAGAAAAACCCGTATTGAAGGGGTAAGACGGGATATACCCGCACCTTCAGGACTGGGTCTCCGTTAAGGAACCGATTTACGTGTTGTGCAATATATGTGTTGTGTTTAACTTCTGTTCTGATTTATGATTGATTAATTTATCTGTTAACGAATTAATGAACTTAAATTATACGAAATTATCCCCACGAGTGTATTCAATGCACTCACCCCCATGTATATTCACACTACAGGAAATGACAAGAATCAAGATACGTAGAGAGGGTGGTGTCATATCAAGTTTTCTCTTTTTGCTTTTCAAAACTTGATGTCGAAACAATACTTTAATGTTTCTGGTATGTAAAGCTATATCGTATTGTATTTTACTTCTGAAGGATCTTGTATAAGAGATTTTTCCGCTGCTTAAGATTTCAAACGTTTTATTTCGGCTGGTGGCGATATTTTGTATATGTAAACCTTTCTATCGTTTGTTATCTTCTTCTTCTTCTGATATAAAACGTATGCTCTTGTTCTCTTTCTCTGCACGCTCATTATGCAACTCTGATAAAAATATAATTTAGAAACGGGGCGTGACAATTAATAAGTCAAAATGATCATCTTTCGAAGTCAAATTATAACTCTAAGTTAATTTAACGATTATTGTTTGATTTAAACTTGAATCGAACAAAAATTGTTCAAAACCTTTGAAAAATTGTTGTTCGATTTGTGATAGGATCGAATGAGATTCATGAATCAATTTGGGGTTATAAGTTGGTTTCGAATAAGACTCATTTTGACATATGAATCATGAGTTTTTGATTTATATTTGGATGTGAATTACAATTTTTCAAGATTTCCTGACCGGAAAATATGTATTTGGAGTAGCAATTGGAAAATTTTGAAGAGAACAAGTAGTTTTGGAAAAAATTTCGAGTTTAAACATTCATTAAAAAAAATCCAATAATATAGATTGCAAATTGAAATTAACCCAATTATGAATCATCAAGTTGAAGAAAAATTGACCCAAAGTAGTGTGATACTAAAATACATGAAAATATAAAACAATATTAATATATGTGTGTGTAACCAAAATAAAAGAAAATAAAGCTAATTCGTTTCGGAACTTTTAGTTTGACACTGCTTCATACCCAAAACGAAAGAAAGGTTACAATATTCAATTAAAATTGGAGATTCAAGTCTTCTTATTTTCATTACTAAACTAAGACCAAATTAATCGATAATTGATGTGGATATTTCCAAAGGAAAGAAGTTACTTATCAAAAATGGGACAACGACTCATTATTTCCTAAGTCCAGAAGAGATCGGTTTGGGAAGATGACAGATGTGATTCTTCCAGATTAGCATTTTTAAGTTAATTAGCGTTTTTATTCTCGTCTTAGAAGATATATAAAAATATGTCTTGGGTGACTTTTTCCCCAAGTTTTTCTCAGACGTGTATTTTACTATTTCCCACGGAATATTCAATTCTATTTTCAGTAATAATATCTTACTTTTGTCTTCTACCTCTTTACTCTTATTTTCCTACGTAACTTTTTTTGCGTGGATCTTGTCACGAGTATTTCATGCACCCACCAATAACCATAATGAAAATAATTAGGTGCAAATTAAGAAGGGGCGACTCTTTATATAATCTATCACTTAAAAAAAAAAAATTGAAATAAAAGAATTTGTGCATGATTGAATTTATATAACAATGTTGGCAAGAAATAAATTTTATTCATGTCATTGCTAGCTAGGATTTAATTTTGGAAAGCGTGTCGTAACATCTAAGAGGCTGTCTATAAAAGTGCTTAAACTAGCTACATGTAGCATGTTAGACAAACTTCACTCAATGCTAACTATTTTACACCAACACGTATCACTCACAAAATAATATTAGTAATTACGTTGCCACTAATAATACATTCATAGACAATCATTTTATTTTCTAATTAATGATATGTATTCATCGATAATAGTTTTTTTTCTTTTTTCAGCACAATAACAGCTTAAAAGTGACAACGTACAAGTACTTCCCATATAATAATAACCACAAAATAATCACACGCATATGGAAATTATGATCAACTATGAGATTTCCAAATTGTTTAATTAAATGAACCATCAATTAATTCGAACAAATTAACAGGACTTGATCAGGTCAAATCTTGAATTTGGCTCATTATATATATATATATATATAAAAGTGTGGTTTGGTTCTCTCAAGTGATGACATATGGAGCTCTACAATGTTGTAAGTGTCCTTCCTCAAAGACATTTTATTTATGAAATAACAAAAAAATAATACCAATTAAATACACATCCCGTTACTCTACAAAAAAATAAGTTCTTGGAAAAAAATAAATATGTAAGTTACAAATGCTTGGAAGAGATTGCTAATGTTCTATTGCCTTTTTCTACATGAAATCTTTGGTTCCAAACTTGAATAATTATTTTTGTCCAACATTTCAAATTGAAAAAAAAAAAAAAAAAAAAAGTAAACAACAATGCTCTTGCAAAACCACTGACATTAACAAAAATTAAGTGCTAAAAAATCCTTAGGATATGTTTGGATTGGGACATAGATAGATTTGCAAGTTTGAAAGTGGATTTTGAAAATGATAGAATTTGATAATCTTATGTTTGTTTTGAGATTTTATAAGGTACTATTCTAGTTAATATGTTACATCATATCGAGAATTGTAGAAAAAATAGATGATATTCTAATATTTTATTTTGCAAAAAACAAAATGTTTTTAGTGGGATTTATAAAAATGTGGATTAAGTAGAAATAATAGATTAGAGTTAGAGGATTCTACAAATCAATAAATAACATGATTAGGATATTGTCCATCCAAAATTCGAATGGGCACATCCAGTCCAAGCACCCCCTTAAACCATTGGGAAATTGTAATAAAACATTACAACAACAGATGTAACAATTGATTAAGATTAATAAAAAGAACACAAAAGAAAAATAATTACAGATGAAATCATTACGTAAAGCAGATAAAAAGAACACTCAAAGATAAAATCGAAACAAAACAGATGTTTTCAAGCGATAAAAATGAGATTTATTTTATACTTTTTAAAGAAAGATATGAAAATACCTAATACAACATTTAAAACAACTATAAAGAACTAGCTATTAACAATTTTGTGCTAAAGATCAAATGAAAAAGATAAACAAATAATGAGAAAGATTATTTTAAGGATATAGAAAAAAAATACCATACATATAAATAAATCAACAAACAAGTATGAAATAATACTACTTATAAAATAAAAATTAGATAAGTGTTAAATGAAGCTCGTACATTGCACGGGTTCAAACCTAGTAATAATAAAATTAGATCTCACAAAATAAAATTAGATCTTGTGTGAGACTATCTCATGCATTCCATTTCATTAGATAAATTGGGTTGACCCGGTCAACATTGGGCAATATGGACCCAAAGTCAACTAACATGACAAGTAAATTTATTTTAGGATTAAATGCAAAAATCAACCTAAAATATGATAGTTTTTCAATTGGCAACCTAAATTTTATATTTTATTTGATTGCAATCTTAAAGTCCTGGTGTTTATCCGATTGCAACTTAAATCATATTTTCGATCATTTTTCCAGCAAAGTGGAGATCATGTGATTTAATTTTTCACTTTGCAATCTAAATTTTGTTTTTTTATCCAATTGCAACCTCAAATTCTGAATTATCAAAATATATCATAAATCAGAGGTTTCAATTGGATAAAAGAAACAAAGTTTAGGTTGCCAAGTAAAAAATTAAATGATGTGCCAGAAAAATTGTTGGAAAAGTGATTTAGGTTACAATTTGATAAAAACAAAGTTTAGGTTGAAAATTGGAAAAAGTCAATACTTTGGGTTGTTTTTTACATTTAACCCATATATATATATTATAATAATATTTCTCTCATGTGATATACGGATTATCATATTTTTAATTAGATTTTTAACCACTATATTTTAAAAAACAAATGTTTAATTTTTTTTCTAAATTAATTAAAAATTTATTTAAAACGTTTATTTAGTTAATGTTCTAATTTGTAATTTTATTTATTGTTATTTTACTTCTTATAATTATTAAAATAAATTTTTTACTTAGAGCACATATTTTTTTAACTTTAATATTTTAGTTTACTATTATAGCTGAAACTAGCTAGTATAAATCAATTAAAAAAACTTAAATACATCAAAATTAAACATTTTAGTTTTGATATTTTTTTTAATATACAATGTAAATAAAAAAAATTAAAAATCATAAAAATGATACATTTGATATGACAACATGTATTGAAAGTGAATGTTACAATATTTTTCATAACAATAATCAGTAAATCGTATCTATCGATTCAAAATACTAAAATATAAGATAATTGAATGCTATATAATTTATAATTTCATAAAAAATCATGATTTATCTTTTAGGACTGAAAATTTTTAATTGGTGTTTTGTTTTATAAGTGCAATATATATGTGAATTTTTAGATTAAAGAGCATGAATTTGATATAATATTATATGTTAATTTGAAAAAAAAAAACTGTTATAATTAATAACTTTAGATATTCTAATAAAAAATTTAAATAAAAATGAAATTAGAATCAAAAAAATTATATATAATATGTTTGTATATATAAGATATACATAGATAATAATCTGGTTACAAATTAAAATTAAATTAAAATATAGCTTATTATTTAGCTAATATATATATATATATATATATATATATATATATATATATATATTAGAGAAAATGAAAACAGAAAAGTGATTATTATAATGACCACAACCCGAAATAATATATATATATATATAATTATATATATAACAACTTGTATTATATATAATATAATATACTTGTATATGTATTGTTAATATTTTTAAAATATTACATGATACATATAAAATTATTACATTATAAGAATAAAATATTGCTAGTCAAATTAAAATTGCTCAAATTAATCATTAATTTGAAGTGGTAAATGTTAAAGTATTACATACGCATAAAAATATTACCTTATATATACACACACATTTAGGGAATGAGCTCTGCAAGACAATTTTATATAAGAATTTCCCAAGATCCTCCGATCCGTTGGGTATTAACTTATTATAGTCTAATTTGATATTGTATTTTCATAAATATATATCAAAGATGTGTAGTGTGCATTAATAAAGTAAGCAATGAGATTCAGTCACGATAAAAAGAGGAAAAAAAACGTACGAGAAGTTTATTATTAGTAAGCGACAAAGAGCGAAGGTGGACAAAATATATAAAGATGTGGAAAGAGAAGTATATTATTAATTGATGTTGATGACGTGGATGAAGCGAGTCCTAATTACCATAGCTATATATGAATCAGATATCGGTACAATGTTAAACTATAAAATTCATACAAGCTGGAGAAGTACGTGGATAATAGGGCTCCATGCATTTTTCATTATTAACTTACTTCAACTTTTGCGAAACTGATAACTAAGTGTAAGTTCTTTGATAGATCTTTTCCACCTACCAATCATTCTCTCTCTCACTCATCGCATAAAATATTTATATCTATTTTTTATATTATAATTTGTAGACAAATGTTTTTATGCACTTGATTCATAGATTCTAAATCCATGTAATCGGGTCAATCCGATCTGAGGTGATTTTTATGTACCCCACGACCAGCTGTCTGCACAAACACTTATATGTTCTTGTTCTGACAAATATATAGTAATACCTTTTAATTATGTTAGTGATACATTTTAGTTATGATAGTGATATATTTATGCCATCCTTACTGTAATGTCTTTTAGTTATGTTAATGCTACTTTTATATTATACATGTTCATGCATTTTCGTATTCTGACAAACATGTAATATATTTTAGTTATGTTATTGATATCTTTTAACTATGCTAGCGATACCTTTATGTTCCATTATATAATTTAGGTGAATCAGACAATACCTTTTACCTAGTTGATGTATTATAATACCATTTATGTTTTATTTTTAATACTTTTTCCTGATACAAGTAATTCTCTTACGTTATATTTCAATTAAAATGAGATAATACCTTTATGTAGATGAAATAATAAATCTATGTAACCTTTATGTAGTGAGGTTTCAGAGAAAAAAAAACTTATTTATAAGTTGTACGGATTTGAGTTTTAATGAAAATGAGCTATTGCGTTATGTAGATGAAATAATACATTTATATATAACTATTGATACATTTTACATAAAATTAATGATACCTTTATGTAGCGAGATTTCAACCAAAAAAACTTATATATAAATTTGCACGAATTCTAGATCCATACAATCGGTTCACATGATAGTCACTCTAACTTGAAAGAATAGAAAGAGGTCAAGTACCATAACAACAATATTCGTGGATCTATGTTAAACAACATGAATAATATGTATATATTCTCTAATAAGATAAACAATTTATATTGTAAATTGAAGGTGAAAATTTATTTTATATATATATATATATATGTATATATGATATTTAATTAAGAAAACCTTTTAATTTCTATAGCCAAACTTAAAAGATGAAAAAATCTTTTCTAGCTAGCTCGCAAAAGAGGTATTAGAAATGACATATAATGATTGATATGAGCAATGGTCAACTCGAGTCATGTTTAAAATATCACACAAAATTTGTATTAATTGTATCACCGAAATTAGGCCGATCATATAATTAGTACCACTCCTGTTATGAAATTGTGTGACATGGTTGGTTCACGTGAAACCATGTCTCGTGTCACACAATTCATAGTTTGTACGAATAGTTCATATCACACAATTCATGATTCGTTTGTAATAATGGCTTATTTTACATGATTATTCGTAGTCCGAATGACACAAACCCTGTCTTGTATAAATTTTAGTTCCTGTCACTTATATCGTATTTTTCAGAGGTCCACTCATTAATGATATTTTCAAAAATTAGTTAAAAGCAATTTTTTATATGAGTTGAGTATAAAAGGCTTTTTTTTTTTTTTTTTTTTTGTTATTTCAAAAGGGTAGTGTGAAATTATGCCAATTTAAATTAGTGAAGTTTTAATTCCTTATGTCCTTCAATGGAAAAACGTTACACAAATTATAAATTAGTAGTAGTCGAATCAAACTCGTGACCCCCTGTAGAAATAATTAGTGCTAGATGTATGGCCCGAATTATTCTCACTAATATTTAATCACACGCAAACTATGTGTGTGTATATATATATATGTGTGTGTGGCTAATAGCATATATGTAATGAAATACAACATAATATTCATAATCTAGTATCGTTTATATTTGTGAATATTACGTTAATTATATTTTAAGTTAGGGTGGATAAAATTTTATATATATATATATGTAAAAAGATCCAGGTAGGCAGGTAGATAGCCACCAAAAAAAATCAAATATATCATCTCCTCGTGAACGGTGGGGGAGGCTGTGTGTCGTTTTAGTACAGAATTTTGAAGTTTCTGTCATGCCCAAATCACATCAAAAATCTAATAACTACTTAGATATTATACGTGATATTGTTTTTGTTACGTCCCGTTTTCATACTTAAAATATCAGAGTTTTCTTTGTGGCGTGCAGGAAGAAAGAGAAAAGAGATGTACATTTTAAAGGTTTCAGATATACCAAACAAAAGAAAGCAGATACAAAACAACGTTTGAAACAAAAACTTCGGAAACAGTTTAAAGATATGATTTTACATGTTTAAAACCTTCGGCACAAAGTTGGGAGAAAACATTGAAAATATAGCAACGGAAAATACATCAGGATCCATAACATAGAAGTACAGTTTAACTTTTACAAACGTTCAACATTGTTTATAGGGCAAAATCTGAAAGACAAAAGGGAAAAAGGACATAGTTGATATGACACCCCTCTCGCTACGCTTCTCCACTTTCATTGTTTCCTATAGCGTGAATACACGTGGGGGTGAGTGCGTTGAATACACTCGTGGGAGTAATTTCCGTATTTTAAAGTTATTAAGCAGTTAAACAAATCAAACATATATGAGTTCACAACACGTAAAATGCATAGCACATAATTACAAATAGGTGCGGGTATTTTCCGTCTTACCCTACACATGGTTTTTATATCGTTGGTGCTTTTTTCGGACCACCAGTCCCTCCGAAGCGTTTTTTACGGACCATTAGTCCCTCCGAGGCATGAATGTGGACCTTAATCCTTTCACAGTATAATAGTATGAACACAATATTCACAACATATAATCACAGCACGTAGGTTTCAACGATTCATTTAACATTAAGCTCACATGCATGCGTTCATTCATCATCATTGTATGTTAAATACAGAAACCGTAAAGTTATTAGGGATTAGAAGTTACCCCTACCTTGTTCGATGGTAATCCATCGTGATGCGTTGAATTCTAAGCTTTAAGATCTTTTCTTAACTCGAAAGCCTACACACGTAAACGAGGGTTTCTTAGAATCTCGTTACGATAAATACGCATACTTAAATAGAACTATCTCGAAGAAGAAGCGTCGAAGGGAAGAATACTAAGAGAAAGCTTGAAACTTGATCATAGGGTGTAAAGGGATCGATTAGAGTTTTAACGGAGGAAAAACGGGTTTAAAACAGAGGAAAAATGAGCTTAAAGGTGGCGTTTAAAGGTGCAGGGACGTTTTTCGTAAATTCAGAAAAATAGTTGACTTTGACCAGGGGCAAAAATGTAAAATCAGAAAGGTTTTGGGGTCTTTTTGATATATTCAAAATTTGGGGGGTCAAAACATAAAATACGAAAGTTTTAGGGATAAAATGAGATTTTTAGAAGAAGGAGGGCTAGATTGAAAAATCCTAAGAATCTAGGGTTTGCGATTTGGTCCCAGGGTTTTACGAAAACACAGATCAACCCCTCTTTCTCCAAACTCACCCCCGTCGCCACGAACACACACAACGACTCACGGCCGGCGACCTCCCGTCACCGAAGACTTCACACACACGCACACATACACACACCGGGTGCGCACCGTGCATCCATCGACATACAGCGTGTCCCGATGCCCTACTAGGCGTGCACACCGCACACACCCGACGCCCGTGCACGCGCACAACAACCCGACGCAGCCAACACGCCGTGCGTCCGAGCACACCTACTCAGCACCCGACGAGCCCGACACTATACATAGCGATACACACACATAGCCTCACTCACAGCCCCGATCGGCGACCTTCAGTCACCGACGACACCACCAACAACCGGTTCACTCCCTCCCGGGCACCATTCGATATTGCGCCGCCCCATACAGCGGTGCCACCCCTCGCACAACACACACATACTAAAACACATACATCCATTCACACACCACGATGCACACACATGCAGCCCCAACTGCTCATGGCGGTTACAGCAGTGTGGGATAGAGGCGAGCGAGAGGAAGGAGATCTGATGGTTGAGGGAGAAAGAAGAGAAGAGAGAGAAAGAAACGAGAAGGAGAGAGAGAGAAAAAAGAGAGGGAGAAGAGAGCCGAGTTTTCACCTGCCATTTTTCGGCAAAGACGGCTGCGACTCTAAACAGCGGGGGAGGAAGGGAAAGAGCAGATGGGAGAGAGAGAGAAAGAGAGAAAGACAGGGGATAAAAAAGAAGGTTTGGTCGCTCTTTGACCAGCCATAGCCGGCGGAGGTGGCGGCGGTTAGACGATCTGAGCCCGGTTTTGGAACGGGCTCAGCAAGGGCTTCCATGGTGTGAAAATCGGCCGAAACCGAGAGAAAGGTGGCGGCGCCGCTGGTGGCACGACGGCCACCGATCGGAAAGTCCGAGGATAGAGAAGAGAGAAAAAGAAGAAAATATCTACCTTTTTTACTTTTCGATTCGAATTATTATTTTTGTGATTCGTTTTGTACTATTTATACATATTTTAGATTTTTCGTATTCTTCGTGTTTTTTGCCACAAACCCTTATCGAGCCGTCCTTTAACGTTTTAACTTTCGGTTTTTGACTACAATACCTTTGGGTTTCGTTTTACGATATCGTTATTAAATTATAACTTATGCTTCTCGATTTAATTACACAACCGATTAATTAATTATGTATTATATCATTTTTCTGAAACGCACGTAATTAAATCAAACAATTAGAGGTTTGATTATTTAATTAGTCAATTATGCATCGTTTTATCCTAGGCATTACATCCCTTCCCTCTTAAAAAAATTCCGTCCTCGAAATTTAGAAGTGTAACTAAAAATGGCAAAACTAGATACTTTGCTTGGATCTCATCTTCTTGTTTCCATGTTGCTTCTTTTACAAGCTCTGTCAGAAACTAGATGTGAAATACGAATCTCTATCTGATACGATAGAAACTGGTGTTCTGTGTAATCTGACTATCTCTTTTAGATAGACTCGAGCCAACCTATCTAATCCGAAAGACATCTTAGTCGGCAAGAAAAGAGCAGACTTAATCAATTTGTCCACGATCATCCATACGTCATGATTTCTTTGCTTGGTTCTCAACAATCTAACAACGAAGTCCATCACAAAGTGTTCTCATTTCCACTCCGGTATTTCTAACGGAGTTAACATCCCAGCTGGTCGTTGGTGTTCAGTTTTCACTTGTTGGTAGACCAGACACTTTCTTGACGAAAAGTCCAATGTTTCAATTATGCTCGTGAGTCTTCAGCTTCCTTGACACGTAGGCTACCACTTTCCCTTATTCAGAATATACTCCAAGCCTTATTTGGATGCGTCACTATAAATCACTAACTCTTCCATTATATCTGGAACAGTTATAATTGATGATTCTGTTAATCTCTTCTTCACCTCTTGAAAGTTATGTTCGCACTGTTCAGTTCATTGAAACTTCACATCCTTCCATATCAAACGGGTCATGGGAACGACAATCTTTGAAAATCCTTTGATAAACCTCCTGTAATATCCAGTTAATCCAAGAAAACTTTGCACTTCGTTAACATTCGTTGGAGTTTTCCAATTGCTGACAGCTTCTATCTTATCAAGGTCCACTTCAATTCCCTAGGAGGACACAAAATGCCCAAGAAAGGCTACTTTGTCGAGTCAAAACTCACACTTCTTAAACTTTGCAAAAAGCTTCTCATTTCGTAGAGTCTCCAACGCACTCCTGAAATGTTGTTCGTGGTGTGTCTTATCACATGAGTAGACCAGAGTGTCATTGACGAACATTATGATGAAACAATTGATGTACGAAAACACATTCAGTATATCAGTATCATTAACCTTCACCTGATGATATCTAGACCTCAAGTCAATTTTGAAAACACATTTGCACCTCTTGGCTGATCAAATAAATCTTCAATCCGAGGTAAATGATACTTGTTCTTGATTGTTCGCTTATTCAGCTCCTGATAGTCGATGCATATCCGAAAACTCCAGTCCTTCTTCTTCACAAAGAGTACTGGAGCTTCCAAAGACGATATTCTTGGACGAATGAATCCTTTATATAAAAGTTCTTGTAGTTGAAAAATCCTTTGGTGCCATCCTATATGACACTTTTGATATTGGTGCCAATCCTAGTATGAGATCAATCTCAAATGCAATCTGTCGATTTGGTAGAGGATTGGGTGAATTTTTCGGAAAAACATCTATATACTCTCATGACAGACACCTTCTCAACGAGACTCGTTTCTTGTTCGAAATTTGCCACATTCACCAACCAAGTCTTACAATCTTCTTTGATGAGCATCTTGGTTGCTTTCATAATCGATACAACCTTCGGGTTGACTTCAACTCGCGTTCCATAAAACTTGAACTCCTCGTCTTTAGGTATCCAAAAAAAATGATCTCTTGCATGACACTTTATCGCTCCATGATTTACCTTAAACCAATCCATTTCCAAAATCACATCAAAGTCTTTCATCTCTAACGCATACAGATCGGCTAAAAGAATTCTATTCCCAAACGTGATCCTTAGACCTCGACAAAGGTGTTTCATTCGTACCATCCTTCCCGTTGGGATACTAATTTCTAAGGTTTCAACGACTATCCTACCATTCTCATGCTTAACAGGTCATAACTCTACAGAGATAAAGAATGGGTTTCCCTATTCTAATAAAACGAGAGTAGGGATATCGCATACTGTTAACATACCTCTCGTGGTCTTCGATCCTTCAGCAGCCTCTATGTGATTGAGAGTGGAAGCTTGAGCCTTGCCTGTCCCTGGCCTCGACCTCGGTTTTGCGGCTGTTGGGAGTCTAAACTTCTGACAGTTACTCGTGATATGTCCAGGTTCTCCACACCTGAAACAATTTTGAGTCTTGCTTGTTTGTGACTTTTGCTTCTTCGCCGTTGATGTGTTTCTGAACTTCTGACAGTTGATTACAACGTGTCCTAGTTCTCTGCACTTAAAGCAAACCTTGGTCCCTAGAAGGTATGGTCCTGCATGAGTCTTTCCACACTTGGCACACGTGTTTCCTGGCTTAAGAGTAGGGAGGAGCAGTGCACTATTAGTTCTTGGGTACTCATTCTGATAGAAGCTCTAACCCGGACTAGTCCATTTCCTTTTTCCCTATGTCACTACGACCTTTTTGAGCGGTGCAACGTCCAAGCATAGACGAGAAGTAACTTTCTGGGCTCTCTCAACGACTTCAGTATACGTCATGGTCCTCTGACCAGTCAAGATGGAATTGATCTCTAGACGAAAGCCTCTTTCAAAACATCGGGCCTTCTTAGCATTGGTGTCCACCAGATGAGGTGCATACCTGCTCAACTGATTGAATTTCCTTTTGTACTCTCCTACGAAGGCGGTTTCTTGATGAATATGTAGGAAATCTACTTCTTTTCAGTCACGGTATGGCTGAGGCAGGAAATTCTGTCTAACCACCTCTTTGAAGACTCTCTCCCCAAGACATAACACTCTTATGTTCCGGTGACAGTCCTTTCGTATGACTCCCACCAGTAGATGGCCTCTTCAGTGAGTTGAAACACGGCTTAGGAGATCTTCTGCTCTTCTGTGCATGACAGATGTCCAAAAATTCGATCAAACGACCTTAACCACTCTTCAGCCTCGGCCGGTTCTCCCTTTCCGTTGAAGGTCGGTGGATTGAAACATCGAAACTGCTCAATGATTAAGTTCGCATTATTCCTCGACAATGATGGCGGTTCCAGCTTGTGAGGTCTTGAAATGTCGGGTTAAACCCCCCAGCACGGATACCAAATCTCCCATCGTGGCATCCACATTGTGTTCAGGTAAATTCTCCATTGATGGTTGGTCTTTACGCGATCGACCTCGTGACATATCCTTCTAAAGGCGACATATGAAAACTAACCCTTATAATCTATCCCACATAACCCAACAATATATATAACAACAGATAAACAAATAGCAGGTACATGGTACAGATAAACATTCATTTTATTAAATTTCGTGATCTAGGAGAGAAGTGCATAAGGAGATGTGCTTATCCGTCATGTAGGATAACATATACCCAACTTGCATAATACAAACATCCACACATGGTCCCCATAGACCTCAAGCATTAGTTGTAACTTTACGTATCACACCCACGAACTGGGAAAACATACCCATAAACTCATCCTGTTGTAAACAATTGTAAACAAGGGTCATGGTAGCCTCAACTCTCTGTAACACGGCATCAACTCTTACGAACGACCATTTACGCACACGAGCTCACACTGCTGCAGTCAGCGGCCCTATGGCGACGGCCAAAAGTAGTGTGTCGATTGTAGTGACATCATGTTGGGATAATTCAGTAGTTATCTTGATAAGACAAAACTGTATGCATAATAAGAAAAAGAAAAGTTTGCTTAAGGTATCAATACCTAGTTTCCATACTGTACATGATCATAAGCTTATTTCTCTCTTGTGAAAAGATCATGTAATTGTTTTCCAAGTTATAAGGAAAATCAACCTTAGAAGAAATAAGAATACTTCTAAGGATCAGCAAGCTGTAGGGAACAACAAGCTGAAAGAAGTATCCTTGCTAAAAAACAGATAGGATACTGCAAGAAGTAGTCAGCAGACTGTAAGAAAGCTGTTCTAAAAGTAGGATGCAGGAACAGAAAGCTGATGAGTATCAGGAAGCTGGCGCGGAGCAGAAAGCAAACAGACAGAAAGATGGTTGCAGGTTTCAGTAACAGGAAGCTGTTCTGAAACAGAATCCTGATATGAAACCGAAAGAAGCGTGGAACTTCATCCTGAACAGCAAGCAAGAAGAACCTACTGCTGGTTACAAAGGAAGTAGAAAGTAGCCAACGGATCTTTTGAAAGATAAGGCGCTACTCTCCTTCATACAGTATTAGGAAGAACATGCAGCGTAAAGGAGAAGCAAAGCTAACTGACATCAAGTAACCATTGCATGAACTCCGGTTATGGACCCATACCGACTAGACAGGTCAACAGAAATGTCAGAAAGGTCCAGAAGCAAATAGTGGGCGCATTAAATGCTCATGTCAGGAGCAACCTAGATGCATTTAATGCGACTACAAAGAAGATCTTGGAGATCAAAACTTGAACTCAAATGGGAGAAGCATCCCTCTTCAACAGATACTTCCCAACGGACATATTCTCAAGATCTACAAATTGAAGGTGTGGCTGATTGAAGAAATTGCTGAACAGAGTCAAGAGGAAAATCATATACTTTCCAAAGCTTCTCAAGCTTTTATATATTCAGTCACTCAACCTTCTAGGAGCAGTCTACAACAGCAAAGGAGCTCTCAGAGATCAAGACTGTTGCTCACCAGTTGAAGAACCATTTTCTTTTAACCATTGTGCTGTGTGTGCGATAAGTGTCGTTTTTCACGTATTTTTGCGTATGTTTATGTATTCATGTGGATATGTTTAGATACGTTTTTATGGTGATTTTTGATATTATATTGTATAAGTTGCATTTGATGTGTTTGTGCTTAGTTTCATGATTTTGATGAGAAAATTGCAAGTTTCAAGTGTAATTGATGATCAAGAAAGGAATCACGGAAAAACGAGAAAGAATAAAAGTGAAATACGAGATCGTGTAGAAGAATTGGTGGCGCACGGTCTGGTCGTACCGTGTAGCACGACCGTACGCCAGTATACAGAGAGTGCTGGATGGCAGGGCACGATCGTGCCGTGGGGCACTGTCAAATCCGAGAAAATGCCAGTGACCTCTTGGTAGGGCACGGTCGACCGTGCTGTGGGGTACGACCATGCCCGGATAAATAGAAACTCGAACAATTTTGGTTTTCTTGGAGTTTTTCACCTCTTACTTCACTTGAAAGATTCCCAAAGTCATATAAATACTCAATATGAAGATATAAAGAAAGGAGATAGGGAACAAAATATAGAGAGAGATTCACGGAGAAAAACACAAGAGTCTGAGAAGTATCGCGAGGATTTGAAGAAGAATTCAAGAAGATCGAGGGATCGCGAGATTGTCTAATAGAGTTTTATCTTTTCTTCTTTTGTTAGATTTTAGTAGATATGATATTTTCAATCTTGTCTATGAGTTTGTTTATCCTTGCTAAGTTTGTTAGTCTTGTGTAGGCTATCTTTCCCTGTGTGAGAGTTTGTAAACCATGTGTGGGATTAGACCTAGGAATCTAGGATTCTAGTAGGTATAACTTGTTTTGGAAGAGGTTTGTAAAGACGAGTCTTGTAAAAAAAAATTACTATAACGAAGTTCCTCCTCTGAGAAGGAGTAGAGTGGATGTAGAAGGGTTACACCACCTTCGAACCACTATAAGCCATAAGTGTTTACTGCTTATTTTATTTGTTGTATTACATTAATAGCATATCTATCTTGTTGCTTTTATCATAAGCATCCTGATAAACATGTGTTGTAAAATCATATTTGGAAAAGAAAACTGGTTTTCATCAGAAACTCTATCAAGTTTATTCCGCTGCATTGCATTCTGATAGCGGGACAGTAACCTGATTTTGCCTAGGGCCAGGTTACTGGTTCGAGACAGGATATTGTTCTCTTGAGTGTGACAAAAACTTGTTATTCAGGTATATATTTTAAAAATGTTTGAAAAATCGATAGATGTTCATTCACCCCCCTCTGAACCTCTAACCATTTGGGACCAACACATCAAGAGGTAAAAAGATCATCATCCATCATATTTTAAAAGATCTTTCTCGTTAAAACACATTTGAAAAGAAAAACGAGCTTGAGTAGAGCCCTACAAAGGGTAGGACTTTGCTCTGATACCAAACTGTCATACCCCGTTTTCATATTTAAAATATCAGAGTTTTTTTTGTGGCGTGCATGAAGAAAGAGAAAAGAGACGTACATTTTAAAGGTTTCAGATATACCAAACAAAAGAAAACAGATACAAAACAACGTTTGAAACAGAAACTTCGGAAACAGTTTAAAGATACGATTTTACATGTTTAAAACCTTCGGCACAAAGTCGGGAGAAAATATTGAAAATATAGCAGTGGAAAATACATTTTTTACGGACCATTAGTCCCTCCGAGGTATGAATGTGGACCTTAGTCCTTTTACAGTATAATAGTATGAACACAGTATTCACAATATATAATCACAGCACATAGGTTTCAACGATTCATTTAACATTAAGCTCACATGCATGCGTTTGTTCATCATCATTGTACGTTAAATACAGAACCATAAAGTTATTAGGGATTAGAAGTTACCCCCACCTTGATCGGTGGTAATTCCTCGTGATGTGTTGAATTCTAAGCTTTAAGATATTTTCTTAACTCGAAAGCCTACACACGTAAACGAGGGTTTCTTAGATTCTTATTACGATAAATACGCATACTTAAATAGAACTATCTCGAAGAAAAAACATCGAAGGGAAGAATATGAAGAGAAAGCTTGAAACTTGATCATAGGGTGTAAGAGGATCGATAAGAATTTTAACGGAGGAAAAATGAGTTTAAAATGGAAGAAAAACGAGCTTAAACGGAGTGTTTAAAGGTGTAGGGGCGTTTTTCGTAAATTTAGGAAAATAGTTGACTTTAACCAGGGGCATAAACATAAAATCAAAAAGGTTTTGGGGTCTTTTTGATATATTCAAAATCTTGGGGGTCAAAACATAAAATACGAAAGTTTTAGGGCTAAAACGAGATTTTTAGAAGATGGAGGGCTAGATTGAAAAATCCTTAGAATATAAGGTTTGCGATTTGGTCCCCGGATTTTACGAAAACACAGATCGACCCCTTCTCCAAACCCACCCCTGTCGCCACGAACACGCACACCGACTCACAGCCGACAACCTCCCGTCTCCAGCGACTTCATATGCACGCACACATACATACATCGGGTGCGCACTGCACGCACCCATCGACGCACACCAGAACGCACATAGCGCCCCAACACTGCCCGACGCATACACAGCATGCCCCGATGCCCTGCCCGGCGCGCACAACAACCCGACACAGCCAACACGCCGTGCGCCCGAGCACACCCGTTAAGCACCCGATACACGCCCAGCGTGCCCAACACCACACAGCGATACACACATACAGTCTCACTCACAACCCCGTCGACGACCTCCAGTCGCCGGCGACACCACCAACAACTGGGGCACCCCCTTTTGGGCACCACCCGACACGGCGCCGCCCCACACAGCGGCGCCACCCCTCGCACAACACACGCATACTAAAACGCACACCCACTCACACACCGTGACACATACACACGCAGCCCCAGCTGCTCACGGTGGTTCCGGCGACGCACCGGCGCGACCTTCGCACCGGTCCAACAACATGCGACGGCGGCGAGGGACAGAGGCGAGCTAGAGGAGGGAGATTCGATGGTTGAGGGAGAAATGAAAGAAGAGAGAAAGAAACGAGAATGAGAGAGAGAAAGAAGAGAGGGAGGAGAGAGCCGAGCTTTCACTAGCTGTTTTCCGGCAAAGGCGACTGCGGCTCTGAACAGCGGGGGAGGAAGGAAAAGAGCAGATGGAAGAGAGAGAGGGTAGACGGGGAGAGAGAGAGAAGAAGAGATGAGATAGAAAAGAGGGTTTGACCGCCCTTTGACCGGCCATAGCCGGCGGAGGCAGCGGCGGTTCGACGATCCGAGCCCGGATCTGGAATGGGCTTGACGAGGGCTACGATTGGTGTGAAAATCAGTCGAAACCGAGAGGGAGGTGGCGGTGCCGGCGGCGGCGCCACCGGTGGCACGGCGGCGGCGCCACCGGTGGCACGGCGGCCGCCGATCGAAAAGTCAGAGGAGAGAGAAGAGAGAGAAAAAGAAGAAAATATCTACCTTTTTTACTTTTCGATTCGAATTATTATTTTTGCGATTCGTTTCGTACTATTTATACATATTTTCGATTTTCGTATTCTTCGTGTTTTTTGCCACGAATCCTTATCGAGCCGTCCTTTAACGTTTTAACTTCCGGTTTTCGACTACGATACCTTTGGGTTTCGTTTTACGATATCGTTATTAAATTATAATATATGCTTCTCGATTTAATTATTCAACTAATTAATTAATTATGTATTATATCATTTTTCTAAAATGCACGTAATTAAATCAAACAATTAGGGGTTTGATTATTTAATTAGCCAATTATGCATCGTTTTATCCTAGGTGTTACAGTTTTAAGGATCTTATATCATATAATATAATTATCTTATTATATAAGATAATATAATATTATCTTATATAATATATAATATAATTTATATCATATTTCATATAAAGTTTATATCATATCTCATATAAACACAGGGACGGGGTAAAGATTTTTTAATGAGGGGACAAAATATTTTTTTGGAATATTTATCTAAGTTTTTAAAATTAGAGGGTGACAAAATATGTACTTTTACTACAATTACATTGTATATGAATAGCTACAGTAATTCCGTCGGAAATTTGAGAGCCCCTCCATCTCTGTATAAACAGAACCATATATATTTCGTACGAGCTTCAAATATTTATGTGTGGATTTTGTGATATACACGGTGTTAAAGCAATATTTTGCATCGATATTTGCAGATAAAATATTAATGTATACGATTATATTTATACTTTTTGATTCTGTGATTTGCTACTTCCTCCTCCAAAAATATTTAATATATTTAAATAGAAAGTATTACCTTTCAAGTAAATTTAAATAATATTTAAGTAAAACTTAATTGATATCAAGTTATAAGTAATTAATACTTTGAATAAGTTGTAGATAAATATAAGCATTAATCTTTTAAGTAAAAAGTAATACCTTTTAAAATAAAAGTAATATTTTGAAGTAGTTTTTAAAAGAAATGTTGAGTGACATTTTCGAACTTAAAATATATATATATTTTTTAAGTAAAAATAATCATTTTTCATCAAGGAGAGAAAAAATGTGTGTTTTGATTTGAGTTTTGATTGACTCGTGTTAACCTGCACATTAACCGCGTTAAGCTACATTAATTATATACTCTAATATAAATATAATCTTACAAATTAAAATCCGTGAAACTTACAAGTTTTGTTTACTAAATACAGTGATCTTTAAGCTATCGTATGTAGTTACGCGGCCGCAATTTATATTATACATATAATAATTTAATAGTTCTAATTATATCATTACAATTTCGATTGTCACACCCACCCGAACGAACAAACAAACAAACAAATTAGTGCAACATGTTGCCGACACGTGTGTGTATATATATGTTGAAAAATTATGTTTAATTTGCCACTTTTTGAGGCAATATAACTGAGGGTTCCGTATTTAAATGGAAAAATTAAAAGTTGATCTTCGACAGGTTCGAAATGTTATATTTGCCCCGAAATGATTAATGAACGAATGAGAAATGAAAGATCAAAGTAATAAGACCGAAAGATGTTTGAAAGAAGTTGGAAAAGTTTGAAAGTTTACGTCCCACGTTGAAATTCTTGTTTAATTCTCTAATATAATATATATTGGGCTATCCTGTAGTGGATTTTAAGAATTTCCAACAGGACGAAAATAGAAAATTCTCCCTATCTTTTATATTCTTTTTTTTTTTCTTGAATTTAGTTCATTTATTTAATTTGATGAAAATTAAGTTTCTGTATTATTATGTTGGTTAAGATCATGTTCCTTTTACTTTAATTTTATGAAATTAAGTTTTTTTCATATTCGTTGGGTTAAACCAAGTCCCTTTAAATCATGTTCCCTTTATTATTGACAAAATACTAGATTTTAGCCGAATAAAGGGGCTTGATTTCATCAAATAAAGTAAATGGACTGAGTTTAACTGAAATATGAGGCCACTCTAGTGAATACGATCAATATAGAACCTCATTTAGAAAACTTGAATTTAGATTAACAATTTTGACTTAATACTAAAATGGAATTAATTAGGGAGACTCCATCTCAAAAAAAAAAGTGCAAATTTCACCAAATTAAAGTAGACGAACTGAATTCAAATAACATTAAACCAATCAATGGTACAATATATGGTTTTCTTCTTTGTCTAATATCTTTAAGATTTGCATCATTTTGGTTCTTCTTGATATTCAATCCTTTGTTTTTCCCTCTTATACCAAAGACTATACTTGAATCTTTTATATTCTTCCTTCCTTTTTCTTTTCTTATCACACGGAGAAAATTATTAATTTATTCTAAGGTTATATCAATACCATTTTATTATTTATTTTGTCAATTATTAGATTCATAATTGCTAATAATTTGATTGTTTATTTATAGTTCATGAGTAATCGATGACATAATCTAGTATATTGCTAGATTCATCACATTCCCCATTTCTAGATCTCTACCAAGCACTCCTTGAGTAAATAAATTTTGTGCATAGATTCGACTTGCATTTTATGAATCTATAATTTTGTATGTCTTGATTATTAGATTAATGTCTAATGTCATTGGATCTCATCCATGCCTATGTTATTACATGATTTTTTTATTTAAATATATACTTCTAGATCTATAATAGAATTTTGGGTATGATACCATCTTATGGATATAATTTTAATTGTGGACAACACAATCTATCTCACAAAATTATATATATAAGAGTAAGATAATCTTGTTGTAAATTAAAGATTCTACGACAAAAACTTATATATAAGAGTTGTTAATTATATAGAATTATATTTTGGGAAGGTGTTTGAGAAAATGAAACTTGATCTTGGAAGTAATTAATATGCCCTATATATGAACAAAATGCATGCGCGGTTTTGCATTTCTCCACACGCATAAAATAATTTAAAAAACAAATTTTAATACATCAAACTGCAGATTTTAATAAGCTTTTATTTAGATGTAGACAAAATATTTACATAAAAATCATTCTATTGTCCCAATGTCTACCTGTCTTTTGATGTGCGACTTTATAAAGAACAAAAAACAGTAGTAATAGAAAATAATAAATAAATGCGGAAGGACAATTATTCTTTATTAATTACTTCTAATCCTTTGGATTCAATCATTTCACAATAATTGTATGTGTTACATCAATCTCAAGTCTTATAGATCTTAGTGATCAACTACTAGGATTTTTGTTATATCATTTTACGGATATGTTTTGTACATGACACTAATCAACCTATAACCCAAAAACTAGATATCGATTTGAAATTTAAAAAAAAAAATTATATTATGAACAGTGAAATTCTATTTTACAAAATTATATTTGTAAGACAATTTTATATAATTTATTTTGTTAACAACTCGAATTAAATGAATGTCATTGATTCTACCAATTGTGCAAGAGGTTTCTATTAGAGATTTTTCCAACAAATTATAATACATTATCTCACGTCATTTCATTTTTTTGTGATATCGGCCCAAGCGACATGATATGTGTGAGTTGATAAAAAATAATTCTATATAATGAAGACAAAAGCTTTATTAATTTGTTTAAGATTTGAATCATTTATGCTGTGTTTGGATGAATTTGAAATTCACTTTTCATTTATACTGTTAAAAAATAGTTTAAAATAAAAATAATAGATTTCAATAAATTTATTACTACAAATTTTAAATTCTTCCTCAAATCCCTCAATCTAAATACAATTTAATTATTACCCTTATTTTCATCTAACACAAAGCCAGAACTGTCAGACAACGTTGGTTGAGATAGTTCTAAGATATCTTTAATGTCTTCATGTATTTTTCGTTAAAGATACTCCATGTGTTTCACTCTATAAGTCGCTCACAAAGTATTACTCCATGTGTTTCACTCTATAAGTCAAGAATTAAAAATGTTATTTAATAGAAATTGTTATGGTTATAAAAAGAATTATACAATAATTTCAAGAAAATATTTTCTTACACAATAGACATATATTCATATGTTTATTATTGATGTGTCGCAGTACACCCACATCTTGTGGTTGTCATTATTAGAAATTAATCACCTTTTTAAGCGTTCGACACATTAATGGAGAATACATTTTTCGATGGATAGGTGAACAGCTGGATGAAGTGTTTCGCTTTGTTTCATACTATTTTGGTGGCACATTCAGGTACTATCACAAATCTACTCAACTTTAGCAACATGTAAAGAGGCAAAAAAGGTCAAACTACTTGTGTATGGTTTGGAGTAGTGTAACTCTTATGGAAATTAAGGAATGCGTTGATTTTTAATGATGAGGTGTTTTCAGCTTCTAAGTTTAATGACGAACTTAAGGCGAGATTATGGAGTTGATTTGTTTTTATTCCTGGAAATTGTTGTGGTTTTTCATTCAAAGATTGGCTAGCGAATCCTAAAATGTGCTTAGGTATGTAAAATTATTCTATTTTGCTCATTTTACTATATTTCATTTGGTGTTTCTTATATCCATTTTCTGATCTCAATGAATTTTTTTTACCAAGAAAAAAAAAACATTTTTCAAAGGATAGGTGAACAGCTGGACTATTATGTCTAAAATAAATCTCTTTTTTTTTTTTTTCTCATTTCTTACCAATTTATGAATCTTATAAAATGGCTGGTTCATACTAGTTTTATACATGTTTGATTTTAGTTACTAAGGGCTAGTTTGGTAGCAAAGATGAAAAATGATGAGATTGATTAAGTTTGAGATGTATTTTATGGATATGTAAAAAGAGTGTATCATATTATAGTGTTTGCTAGCCAAAATAGGGAGATATCTTTTACTAAGAGAAACAATATTTTTGGGCGTGCTTTACTTTTACTGTGGGTCTCTAAAATTATTTACGAAAACTACCAAACAACTGAGAGTGTAAGATGACTTTACAATCTACCCTTTATATGAGCTACCAAACTAAGCCTAAGTGTTTCCATTCCTAATGCTAATTTTGAAATACCTAGGCATTTAGTTTAAGAGGAAATATATGGATGATTTTTTAAATTAAAAGTAATTATTTATTAAATTCTTTTAACAACAGTTATTTTGAATATGAGAGAACTTTTCCAACTTAAACAAAAATAGAGAGGTAATTAATTACATCCCTAAAACAGCACCTACTAGAAATTGTTTGTTAAAGGACTTATAAAATGGATTCCACGAGTACTAAAGCTAAAATGATCTCTTCTCCTTCAACTTTAATAGTCATTCACCATGGTACTAAAGTTGTAGACCAAATGAAAGATCACTCATAATAAATTATTGATCAATAATTTCCCACGTTTTAAGATATTAAAGTTAAAATAGTACTATTTCCAATAGATTAAAGACAAAACTTTTATATACCCGGTGCACAGTTCTGAAACTGTACACTCGCCTCCCACGCGCCCGCACGCGCCCCAAGGTCGCGCACAAATTCGCTCAAATTCGATCACATATGTTATACCTTTATGTTGTATTAATCATACCTTTATGTAGTGTTAAACATACCTTTATGTTATGTTAGTCATACCTTTTAGATTTTTACATGTACCTTAACATATTTTCAGATAACTATTAATATCTTTCATACCTTTTAGTAATATTAGTCATACATTTAGTTATGTTAATCATACATTTTAATTATGTTAGTTGTACCTTTATATATTATATAAATGTATGTTTATGTTGATATAAATGTATAAATAATATCACATAATTGTATGAGTAATATCACATAAAGGTAAACATCTACAACTTGTAGCGAAATTAGGGTTTAGGGTTAAAGTATTACATAAAAGTATGATATTTGTATATAAAGATATGACTAATATAACATAAATGTATGATTAACATAGTATGAAGGCCAGCGATTTTTTTTTAAAGTTAAAGTATTGCACTAAGAGTTTGAAATCTGAACATAAGAGTATAATTAATATAATATCAATGTATGACTAATATAATATAAAAATATGTTTAATATAACGTAAAGGTTGGAAAAAAAAAAGCACGGATCCGGGTCGAATTCGGCGACCGGAGACCTACTCTAGATTAAATTGTATCAGAAGAATTTTCATGTTAATGATTAGTATTTGTATTTGTGTGATGAGTGGCATACATTGGAATATAATAATAATGCAACCAATAGAATTAAAGTTGGTACCACATCAAGAAAGCACAAATACAAAGAGTTCTAGGGTTTGAATATCTTAGGGGCAAAGTTTCATGAGATTATGATTGGTGTACATGGGCCCACCTGTAAAAAAAAACCAATCAGAAGGTGCCATGTGGCAACATTACACGTGGCGCCTAGGTACGTGATTTCCATGTGATAATCCAACTCTACAATCCAAGCAATGAAAAGCCCCATCATTATCCAACTGCAGAGACACGTTTCTAGAAATCATTCGTATTTAATGAGTTATCAGCTCCAACATAAATTCTAAAGTTGGATTTTCTATTAAAAATCAATATTTTAAGGGAAAATAAAGTGATGGATTATTAATGAATTTCTATAATTAGGCATTAAAAATGGAATGTCAGCTATTTTGAGTGAAGCGTCAGGTAATGAAATTTGGGGACTGTTTGCTAATAAATGGGATATCCCTTTTTCAATCAAACAATTTATTTCCTAGCGTGAAAGTATTTTGTTATTATCATCAATGATCCATGTACATTAATTTGCAATTATTTTTCTTTGTGTCGGTTTATTGAGATTTTATGTCCCAAAGTTTCAAGAAGACACTTTTACAGATCATTTGAGTTGGTTTGGAACCGAACAAAAAAGTTTTTGCTAACATAACCGTTATGAAAGTATTTTTCTGATATTTGAAGATCAATAATTTCAATAGATTAATATAGAGAATCAAAAGAGAAATTCCTTTTTTTTTTTAAATCATATTAATATTAATATTTTTATATTGATAAAAAGATTTTGGTTGTTATCATTGTTTTGATAGGTTGGAAATTGTTTCACCCACCTTTGAAATAAGGACGATGTTTTTTTACTGTAAATAGAAGGAAACATCTTTTTAGCCACTTTATAGACGTATTTTAGTAGGGGAGCAACACAAAATACCACCAAAAATATAAAGTGTGATAAAAAATGACTCATACGATAATTTTTTAGTATCTTAGATGAAATGACTCATACGATAATTTTTCCTATTAGCGACTAGAAAAAAAGGGTCATTGTATGAAAGTGATAGAAACTATTATTTGCATATCATTTTAAAGTACGTGGATAGTAGTTGGTTTAGTGACAAGTATACTTCTTACTTATATATATATATAGCAATCTCGATAAAATCAATGTATTACAACATTTATCTTCTATTTTTCATATTTTGAAATCGTTGCATAATAGCTTCATTACTAACATTTCTAAATACATCATTTTCAATGTATGCATCTAAACAATCATTCAATAGTATTTCACTCATTCAATTGCAAAAAGAACTCTTAATGATCTTCATTGCCGAAAAAGTTCTTTCTATTATCTATAAAAATATGACAAATATTAGAAATATATTAAAAGTTCAAGAACTTGGTAAAACCTATGAGCAAAAGAATTTAAATTTCAAGAGATAAGTGATAAGTAGGAAATAGGTGTATTTTATCGAGGGCATTTTTGTGGTTTTATAATCTTTTAGATGATTAAATGCACCGTTTCTATACCAATATGTGTTTTGTGTCTTCGAATGCTTCATACATTATTTTCTTGATTATTTTAGGAGATTTGAAGTATTTTGGAAGTCGAGGAAGATGATCATGGGACGAAGAGAAATCAATTGGGCCTGATTTAATTTCTAAAACCCAATAGAATTAAAGAAGACAAATTGAAGTGGAGAGAAGAAAATGGGCCGAGGCCCATGACTTGAAGAAAACCAGCGGCCCAGAGTGTGTACACGCTAACATCCAAGAGAAGCCGTATATATTTGACCTATTCTACAAGTCATAGGACAGTTCACATAGAGAGGTATTCTAGAGAGAACATTAGTCTTGGGAGATTGGAGAGAGAAAGCTTGATTAGAGAGAGAAACATATTTTTAATTTCTTAGATTAATTTGGATGGAGATTTCAATTGCTTTTGTGGATTTACTCTTAAAGATGCTCGGCTAATTTCTCGATTCCGGTTAGCAGGGATGTTTGAACCCATATTTCTTTTATGTTTTAATTAATCTTGTTTCCCCTTCTCGATGTTTGAATGGAATTGATTATGTTATTTGTGCAGAGTGTTTTTAATTATTGATGCTTGATTTAGCCTGATCACCTAGGTTAAGTTTTGATAATTAATTGCTAGAATCTTAAATCATGAATCCTAATTGTTGTGGTTTAATTTTCATAAGTGGTAAACTAGAGGTTGTGCATCTCTAGAGTAGCATAATCCTAGATTATCGAATCGAGCTTTTGTATTCGGAGTCTAGTTCATCCTATCGTCTTGGTGATTAATGCATTTGATGAATTAAATGTAGAGAGCTTGTTCTAGGTTATTCAATTGAATAGGGTTAATTAGTGATCTTATCCTAATTTAACTAATCTTAAAAGATGATTCGGTTTAACAGAGCTTGTTGTTAGACTAGGGGTGATAATTCTATGATAATCTGAGAGAGGGGTGTTACATTGATTAGGGCATAATTGAAATTGGGGGATAACTGAACTGTTAACTGGAATATTTGCATCTATTGATTTCTCGTTTGATTTGTTTTCTAGGATTACTTTAGTTAATTTAGTAATAGGTAATTAATCTCAAACCCCCCCCATAATCTGATATTTGTTTGAATTGAACATAGGTGACATAGTTTATTTTTCACTCCTCGTGGGATCGACTCTGACTTACCCTAGCTACCAGTTGGTTAGGATAGGGAAGATATTATTTAATTTTACTATGTTGCGACGTGCGGTCAAATTTTGGCGCCGTTGCTTGGGAGTGGTTCGAATTTATTGTGTCATCTTGTTTATTTTCTTGTTTTGTTTATAAAAAATTTAAAAAAAAATTAAAAAATCGAAAAAAAAAAATTTTGATGTTCAGTCTGCGCATTTTCTGCTCTGTTCCTGCTCTATTTTGCTTGCTACGCTGTTCTGCTCGTCTGCTGATCTGTTCTGTTTCGCTTTGCTTTTCGCATTGGCAATCCCAGTGTGACCTTGTTCTGTCAGTGTCAACTTCTACAAACAGTTTCGGCGGAAATTTTTGGAATTTGAATTTTTCCACTTGAATTCCACAGTTTCAGGTGGTGGATGCGTACTCGATCTCAAGGTAGCAAGGATTTGGAATTTTATCCTGAGATAACCCGAAGAGATCGAATCTTGAGGAGGCAAGCCAAACGAGTTTTGGAATTTGCACTACCTTCTTCCCAATCCGGTTCTAGCAAATCTGAAAATGAGGAAGAAATGGCTGCGGAACAAACATTGAGGGAACTAGCAAACCCTGCACTTACTCAACAACCACTTTGCATCACTTTTCCCGAGTTTAATGAAGATACTAATTTTGAGTTAAGATCTAGATTAATCCACTTACTTCCATCTTTTTATGGACGTTCAGGTGAAGATCCCCACAAACATCTAAAGGAGTTCTACACTGTCTGTTCAAGCTTAAAGCCTAAGGATGTAACGAAGGAACAGATTAAACTCAGGGCATTTCCATTTTCTTTGAAAGATGCTGCAAAAGATTGGTTGTACTATCTTCCCTCAGGTTCCATCACAAAATGGAGTCAGATGGAAAATCTCTTCTTAGCCAGGTACTTCCCTGCATCTCGAGCAGCCAATGTTTGAAGAGAATTACTTGGAATTCGACAACAGCATGGGGAGACATTGCATGAGTATTGGGAGCGTTTCACGAAGTTGGAAGCGAGTTGTCCACAACCCCAACTCTCTGATCAACTTATGATTCAATACTTCTATAAAGGACTGTCATTGATGGACCGACACCACATCGATGCAGCTAGTGGAGGGTCCTTGTTGGACAAAACACCATCAGCAGCGAGACTTCTCATCACGAGCATGGCTGCTGCTTCGCAACAATTTGACACCCGTGATTCTTCACTATGATCCGTAAAGGAGGTAAATAATTCTACTATTGAGGATAGATTGATTGAATTAACTTCTTTTGTTCGTCAAGCTGTTGCAGGTACTCCCCAGGTGAAGCCATGTCGTATTTGCAATACCACTGACCACACCACAGATTCATGCCGAATTCTGCTTGATGAAATCGAGGCTCACGCTAATGTTGTGGGAAGTGGAAACTACCAAGGAGGAAATTCAAACTATCAAGGAAGGAGATATGATCCCTACTCCAACTCATATAATCCAGGTTGGAGGGATCATAAAAATTTGAGATGGGGAAATCAACAAGGAGTTTCGAATGGAGAGAATAATCAGCCCCCTCAAATCTTGAAGAATCCAAATCATCGAGATCAAGCATCCGGACATAGTTCCAACTCATCATTGGAGAATATGATGAAGACAATGGCCTCCAACACAATGCAGCTCCAAAAGGACACTGCTCAATTAACAAAGGACACTGCTCAGTTCCAACGGGATACCCAGTCAAGTATCAAAAATCTTGAAACGCAAATGAGTCAATTAGCAACAACCGTGAGTCGATTGGAAGCCCAGAATGGAGGTAAATTACCATCTCAACCAGAGATAAATCCAAAGAATGTCAGTGCAATAACTCTGAAGAGTGGAAAACAGCTGGAAGAGCCCAAAAAGCCTAAAAAATCGGGAAAATGATGAGGAAGAAAAACCTGCTGAACAGGTCGACATTGGATCATCCAGTGTCGAACCATCATCCAATGTGAAAACTTCAAAATCTGCACAGGTAAAACCCGATTTTTCCCCTAATATCCAAGCTAATATGGTCCTCTTTCCTTCCAGGTTGGCGAGGACAGCAAAGGAAGATAAAGAGAAATAACTGCTTGATGTTTTTCGCAAGATCGAGATCAACATCTCTTTGATTGACGCGATCAAACAAGTTCCAAGATATGCGAAATTCCTGAAGGACTTGTGCACAAACAAGAGAAAACTTAAGGGTGATGAGAAAATCTTGATGGGAGAAAATGTATCTTCAATTTTTCAAAAGAAGCTTCCTCAAAAGCGAAAGGACCCAGGTATGCTTGTTATTCCTTGCCGCATTGGAAATGTTAGAATTGAGTGTGATATGCTAGATCTAGGAGCATCAATCAATGTTATTTCACGTTTTATCTATGCATCTCTAAATTTAGGGTCATTAAAAGATACACGTGTTGTCATTCAATTAGCTGATCGTAGTAATGCATACCCTGATGGGGTCGTTGAGGATGTTCTTGTTGAGGTTAATGAGCTTATTTTCCCCGTGGATTTTTATGTGTTGGATATGAATGACGACCCATCGATTTCATCACCTATTTTGTTAGGGAGCGTTTTTAAACACCTCTCAAACAAAAATAGATGTTCGTGAGGGAACCCTCACGATGGAATTCGATGGACAGATAATTAAATTCAATATTTTTGATGCCATGAAGTATCCTGATGATGAGAATGTCATTTTTGCTTTAAGTATCATTGACCCTCTTGTCGAGGAAATTTTTGAGATGAATTTCAGGGATAATTTGGAACTCGTGTTGACCAAGAATTTGAGGGAGGATAGAGGTCCAACTGCTGCACATGAAAGCCTGGATGTATGCGAAATAGTGGCTACACTTCAGTCACAACCCTCCTTGCCACCAAGGTATGATCTACATTTCATTAGTTTACCTGCGTCTGACAAAAAAATTCTTCCATCTGTTTTGCAGGCACCTGAACTTGAATTGAAATCATTGCCAGACCATTTGAAATATGCATATCTAGGAGAGTAAGCCACATTACCCGTGATAATTTCAGCAAAATTGGGCTCCACTCAAGAAGAAGCTTTAATTCACGTTCTGAAAGAATACAAGGAGGCCATTGGATGGACAATTGCAGATATTAAGGGAATTAGTCTAGCTTTATGCATGCATCGGATTCTTCTTGAAGATGATTCCAAACCCACTCAAGAGGCACAAAGGAGATTAAATCCCCAGATGATGGAAGTAGTCAAGAAGGAAGTGTTGAAACTCCTAGATGTGGGAATTATTTATCCAATTTCTAACAGTAGATGGGTAAGTCCTACGCAAGTTGTGCCCAAAAAATCTGGAGTTACAGTTGATATGGTCGAACTCCATCGAACCGGGCCTTTGATCGAATTAAGTCGAACTGAGTTTTCCTCTTGAGAACCGGAACGAGGTCAAAGTTGCGTATCTGAAGGGTTTTAAGAATTAAATAGTTCGGTCACCGTTGATGCGAACTAAGGAAACGCGAACTAGGATAGCCTTGAAGTACAGTGACGAACTGGTCGATGATGGAAAGTAACGAACAAGATTTGAATCCAACTAACCCCTATTTTTAAGGAGTCCGTGACTCATATCCCACGTTTTGTGGGTAAAACTCAATCCACATGTATTCCAGGGAGTCTATATATATATCTCTTGTATTTATTCTTTTATTTTTTTAAGCACAATTATATTAAATACATACGCATATTATTTGAGAAATTTTATTGAGCAAACTTATTGACTTGAGCCTCGGAGTCCCATCGTCGGGAATCCCTCCCAGTGTTTATTTTGCAGGTAATCGAGTTCAAGGTTTCGAGTTTGTTGAAGTGAAGAGTCGGAGAAACGAATCGGAGTAACATCAATTGGCGCCGTCTGTGGGAAATATTAGAGTTTTAAGACATTGAAGTATTGAGGATGGTGAATACTAGAGGATCTAGGAGGAGGATGGAAGTTGGTGATTCTTCTAGAAGATCTGAAGATAGAGATGGTAACAGGAGCCCCACTCCGGTGGAACCCCCTCATACCATCACTCTAACGCCGGAGGAGCTTGCAGAATTGGTGGAAGCAGCTGTTCAAAAAGCTTTGGGAAAGCAGAGGGTTGAGTCGCAGCAAGGTGATGTTGGTACCAATCAAGAAAAAGAAACAAACGATGATAAATCACAAACAGGGGAGAATGAAAGCCAGTTTGATCACCCTCGGGGTCAGAAGCGGGAACATGACGAACTGTCGGAGAGAGTTGATGATCTGAAGAGGGAACTACGGGAAGTCCAGCGGAATATCCGACGAGTTCCAAGGAGCTCAAGAGGAAATCCCTTTTCGGAGGAAGTGATGGAGGATGAGTTACCGGCCTCTTTTCGGCCGGTGAATTTTGATTATGATGGTACCACCGATCCGTGGGATCATCTATATCGGTTTGAAAACATCGTCCTCTTACATCGGTACTCAGACGGTATTAAGTGTAGGGTGTTTGCTACTACCCTCACCAAGGCAACTCAGACTTGGTTTAGTCAATTAAGTAATGGAGTCATTCATGATTTCGCCCAGTTATCCGAGTTGTTTTTGCATCAGTTTGCGAGTTCTAGAAGACAACGGCGATCTACCCAAACCCTGTTCGGGGTAAACTAGAAGGTGGAAGAAACGTTGAGGGAGTTCGTCAAAAAATTCACAGCTGCAACCTTGGAAGTTCCGGAGGCTTCCGATGATCTGATAGTTAATGCCTTCATACAAGGTTTGAGAGAGGGCGATCTTCATAATTCTTTAGTTAAGAAAACACCCAAAACTTTTGACGACTTGTTACAACGAGCCACCAAGTATATTAATTTAGAGGAAGCAGTTCGAATCAAGAAGGGTGAGGGCTCTAGCCAAGCGAACAAGTCACAGGGGCAAGAGGTTACAAGGAAGAAAGAGATAGGTGAGTCGCGAATGAAGTTCGCACCCCCTCCCTTGCGAGATAACAGGGTGGGAAGGAGGTATGATCAGTATACACCATTAGCTATTTCTCCCGAACAAGTGTTGATGGAAATCTGGAATTGGCCTCAATTGAGGTGGCCTGCAACTTAGAGTTCGACTCCTAAGAAGCCGTCTATCTTTGGAAACAGCAAACTTTATCGATTTCATAATGAATACGGATATGGTACTGATGAATGCTTGCACCTGAGGGACGAACTGGAGATGTTAGTTAGAGAAAACAGACTTGCTTGGTATGTTCGTCAACAACGACAAGACAACAGAGGGCAACAGAATGCTCGAGAGGAGCCTAGAAGGGAAAGAGGACAGGAGCGACCTGAATTACCTCCACCTCCGCCACTCCCACCAAGAAATAGGCGTGAGAGGGAAGAGAGGCCCACCATTCACATGATTATGGGAGGACCAACAGATGGGGATTCGAATAGAGCTCGAAAAGCAAGATTAAATTCAGTTCGACAGAAAGGAGATGAGGTTCAAACAATCTTTGAAGAAGTAGTAGTGGAGTTTGGGGCTCGGGATAGAGTGGCTATCCAAAGTCCACAGTTCGATGCCATGGTGATTATAGCTGAGATAGGAGGTTTTAATGTTGAGCGAGTATTTGTCAACACAGGCAGTTCGGTGGACGTCATGTTCATGGATTGTTTCAGAAAAATGAGATCGTCGGTTGAGGTTAAACATATAAAAACTTCTTTTTATAGCTTTGCAGGGGAAGCAGTGACGGTGTTCGGCAAGATGCAATTGCCTATGGTTTTGGGAAAAGAGGAATGGAGGCAGAATAAGACAATAACTTTCTTATTGGTGGATGCACCTTCGCAATACAATGTGATATTGGGTCGTCCATCTTTGAGTACTTATGCGGCGATCATCTCGCCTGCACATTTGATGATGAAGTTCCCTGTGGAGAATGAGCAAGGGTGAATAGCGGGAGTAGGAGTAGTTCATCGGGACCAACAGACAGCTCGACGTTGCTATGTCGCTGCAGTTCGCCATTTAGAGTCCCGAAAGCATCACCCGAACAAAAAGACGATGCTGACCGAGAAAGAGACCAAAGCCGGAAGAAAGGGAAAGAGGCGAACACAGCAGAATTTGAAGAAGGAGAATTGATGAGTGTTGAACTAATTCCAGAGCAACCTGGACATTTAGTGAGGGTAGACAGCCATTTATCCGAACCAATTCAGAAAGAAATAATACGGGTGTTGAAAGAAAATGTAGATTTGTTCGCATGGAAGCCTGAGGATATGAAAGGTATAAATTCGGATGTAGCTGTGCACATGTTGAACGTTAAGCCGGAAGTTCGACCAGTTAAACAGAAGTTGAGACACTTTGGGAATGAACCGAACGAGATAATAGAAAAGGAAGTAGAGAAGTTGTTGGAGATAGGGCATATCGAAAAAATTCAGTACCCTCAGTGGTTGGCTAATGTAGTGTTGGTGCCAAAACCTGGAAATAAATGGCGAATGTGTGTTGATTTTCGGGATTTGAACAAAGCATGCCCAAAAGATCATTACCCGCTTCCCCGAATTGATAAGTTGGTGGACTCAACAGCCGGTTGTGATCTTCTTAGCATGATGGATGCTGCACAAGGGTATCACCAAATTTTATTACATCCGGAAGAAAAGCCTAAAGTTGCTTTCATCACTTCGTCAGGGACATACTGTTATACAGTGATGCCATTTGGGTTGAAAAATGCAGGGGCTACTTATCAAAGGATGGTGGATAAAGTGTTCAATGATCAGTTAGGTCGGAATATGGAGGTTTATGTGGATGACATGTTGGTAAAAAGCATTCAGGCAAACAGTTATGCAACAGACTTGATGGAAACTATGGCAACAGTTCGACGGTACGGAATGAGGTTAAATCCGGTAAAGTGTTCGTTCGGAGTAAAGGCAGGGAAGTTTTTGGGGTACATGGTTACGGAGAGAGGAATAGAGGTTAATCCTGCAAAAATTCGAGCTATACAAGAAATGTCCCCTCCTCGAACTATAAAAGAGGTACAGACGTTGACTGGCCGTATGGTTGCTCTAAGCAGGTTTATGTCAAGGCTAGCGGATAGAGGTTTGTCGTTTTTCAAAATTCTAAGAAAAAGTGGTCAGTTCGGTTGGAATGAACAGTGTCAAAAGGCATTTGAGGACCTAAAGGTTTTTCTATCTTCACTTCCATTATTGAAACAACCAATACAGGGAGGCACGCTGGTGGTATACTTAGCAATTGGCAAAGAATCAGTCAGCTCGGTTCTTGTACGAGAAGAAGGAAATGACCAGTTCCCTGCCTATTTTGTTAGTAAAGTTCTTCAAGGAGCCGAAGCACGATACACTGAGATTGAAAAGGTGGCCTATGCACTCGTTACTGCAGCCAGAAGGTTGCGACCGTACTTTTTGGGTTATGCGATAATCGTGCGAACTGACTATCCATTGAATATTATTTTGGGAAAGCCTGATGCATCGGGAAGGTTAATCAAATGGGCTGTCGAACTGGGTCAGTTTGATATCAAGTATGAGCCTCGAACAGCCATTAAAGGTCAAGCATTGGCGGATTTTATTCAAGAGACTACTAGAGTACAGGAAGAAAAGGAATGGGAATTGTTCGTAGATGGATCCTCATCTCGTCACGGAGCTAGAGCAGGAATATTGCTGATCAGTCCGGAAAAAGATGAATTACAGTTCGCTGTAAAATTCTTGTTTAACACATCTAACAATGAGGCTGAATATGAAGCTTTTTTGCAGGGTCTGAAAATAGCCGAACATGCTGGAGCTCGCTATTTGATAGTAAAATCAGACTCACAGTTGGTAGCACAACAACTTCGAAATGAATGTGAAGTCAAAAATGACAGGATGATTTCCTACGTGAACAAAATCAGGGATATGGAGAACAGGTTTGAAAAGCTGCAGATCGAACAGATTCCTAGAAGTGAAAATCAGAAGGCCGATTTGTTATCAAAGATAGGCAGTTCGTTATAGGATTGTTCGCAAAGAACTATAACCGTGATGGGCGTTGGACGAGAAAATGAAGTTGCGAGTATTGACAAGGCAGAGTCCGATTGGAGAACTCCTTTCTTGCAGTTTCTGGAGGGTAAAAAGGAAGGAACAACAAAAGAATTGGAAAGGCTAGAAAGACAGGCTCGCTTCTATTATGTCATTGATGGATTCTTGTATAGAAAAACTTTTCTACCAACGGATGCAAGGTGTTTATCGCAAGAAGAAGGGATTAAGGTCCTGAAAGAGGCTCATGAAGGAGGATGTGCCGAACACGCAGGAGCAAGGGCCTTAGCTCGAAAAATAGTACGAGCTGGTTTCTATTGGCCCACAATGAAGAAGGATGCGGATGAGTTAGTTAGAAAGTGTGAATCTTGCCAGAAGCATGGATGGAGAATTCACACACCGGCTACAGATATGTTGACGGTTTGTTCGCCTTGTCCCTTTGCTAGGTGGGGAATCGACATAGTTGGTCTGTTTGTTAAAGTTAGAGGGAATAAACAATTCTTGGTGGTAGCGGTGGACTACTTTACTAAGTGGGTCGAAGCAGAACCCTTAGTTAAGATTACGGAAGCTGACATGATCCATTTTATTTGGAAGAATATATGTTGCAAGTTTGGTCTGCCTAGAATCCTGGTATCCGACAATGGAGCTCAGTTTCGAGAAAAGAAAATCATGGGATGGTGCGAAGAAATGAAAATTCGGCAAGTATTTACCGCTGTTGCACATCCACAGGCGAATGGGCAGGTCGAAGTGGTAAATCGAATTATATTGGACGGGCTCAAAAAACGGCTTGAGTCTGAAAAATCGAACTGGGTGGATGAACTTCCATCAGTACTGTGGGCATATCGAACAACATCTAGATCGACAACAGGAGAAAGTCCTTTCAGCTTAGCGTTCGGAATGGAAGCAGTTATTTCGGCGGAAATTCAAGGAGAAGCATTGTGGATCACCAATTTTGAAGTACAAGAAAATGAAGAGTTAATCAAGACAGATTTAATGTTCGTAAACGAACTGAGGGAGGATGCCCGAGTCCGTCATGAACTTTATAGAAGGTGCATCCAAGCAGCGTTCAATAAGAAAGTTCGAAAAAGGGGATTCCAAGTAGGGGATATGGTGTTAAGACAGTCCGATGCCTTGGTCGAAATTGGGAAGCTAGAGGCTACTTGGGAAGGACCGTATATTGTCTCGAAGATTTTAACAGGAGGATCCTACGAACTAACAAATAAAGAGGGAAAGAAGCTGCCAAGACCATGGCATGTGAGTCATTTGAAGAAATTTTATGTTTGAAGGACTATCCTTCTGTATGTTATCTACTACTATTTTTAAATTCCTGTTAATAAAACGAGACATTTACTCTCCGTGGACGTAGGTCAATTTGACCGAACCATGTTATATCGTTGTGTCACCTTTTTCTTTACTTTATTTTTATATTGCTGTTATACTTGCTGATTAAGCGAACTGATACATTCCCTCGGAATGTAAACACTCCCTCGGAGTGTCCTGATTAAGCGAACTGCAACATTCCCTCGGAATGTAAACACTCCCTCGGAGTGTCCTGATTAAGCGAACTGCAACATTCCCTCGGAATGTAAACTCCCTCGGAGTGTCCGGATTAAGCGAACTGCAACATTCCCTCGGAATGTAAACACTCCATCGGAGTGTCCTAGTTAAGCGAACTGCAACATTCCCTCGGAATGTAAACACTCCCTCAGAGTGTTGATTAAGTGAATCAAAACATTCCCTCGGAATGTCATGATCAAGAGAACTAGAATATTCCGTCGGAATGATTCGATTCAAACGAAACTTGATTAAACAAGTTGAAGTTTTTTTATGAATGATTGGATTCAGCGAACTATAATGAAGATTATAACGGATTACAAATACAAGTATCTAACATTGATTAACATTCAATTCAAATAAAGGATAGTTACAAATATGGATGAAAGTTAAACATTCAAAAGCTAAGGTAGAGTAGGAGGTTTTTCAGGAGGAATTGAGGAAGAGGGATCAACAGGAGGAGGCGGCATAGGAGCGAACATGTCATCTGGCAGATCAGTGACCAAGTTCGAAGTCGTTTCCCGGATCTGATTTGAACTGGTACTTGGAGGGAGGATCTCTGAAATGGCTTGTTCTAAAAGGCCGGCCCACCATTTGGCATCAACAGGCTCGTTCGGATCTCCACACCAGCCAGGAGGAGTGGGGAAGGATTGCGTTAACTTCCTACCCAGCGAAGAGAGACGGAAGCGGAAAGGGGATTCGGGCATGGCTTCAGTTACCTCTTCCTGGCATAGTCGAACGCCCTCTTTGAAATAAGCTTCGGCCATGGGAGCAGCTTTAGAGAGAAATAGGACTGAATTCCATAATCGCCTGAAAAGACTCACGGAACTCTTCAGCTATTAGCTCCATCTCTGGACTCCGAGTGAATTGATGGAAGCCCTCTATAATCCCAGCTCGAAATCTCTCCTCCCTCATATCTTCCGCAAATTGGAGACGCATATTCTTCTCCCACTCCAACTCCTCCCTCAACCTCCTAAGTTCCGCCTCCGCTCCGAGGAACTCTTTTTGCTTCTCCATGGCGAACTGCTTTTTTGCCACAAGCAGTTCCTCTCTTTTCGACACCTTGGATCGAGCTGTAGCGAGCTCGATCTCGTATTGCTCTAACTGAGCAGATAACTCAGTAGCTCGGCCAGAATGGATCGCCAAATCACTCTCCAGAGCTTTCTTCTTTTCATCCCTCTCCTGCACAAGGTCGCGATAATTTCACGCCTGGTCTCGTCGCCGAAGGGCCCTCCTGCTCAAACCCTCAAAAAATTTCTTTGCGTTGGCCAAACGCGTAAGATTCAGCCGAATCTCTTTTTCCTCGGCGTCCTCCTCGACCTCTGCCGACTTACCCTTCTGCACCGCCGCTTCATCAGGAACCTCCGAAATGACTGGTGGCTCCTCAACGGTCTTCTATTTTTTGCTCGCGGACCGTTGCGAGCTTCCAGACCCCCTTTTCTTCTGCTGGCGAGAAGAACCGGTTCTGAGTGCTTCTCCCGCAGCATCTTCAGTTAGATCTATAGGCTCGGATGAATGAGCCCTGTGCAGAGATGAACTGGCGGAGGCTTCGGCGGCAGGTAGTATGGCGAGAGTGGTAGAAGTCGATAAGGTAGCCTTCGCCTCTCCAGGGAGAACATTTTTTTCCTCATGAACTACTTGCTCGGTCGAACCAGGGGTTTTATTGGCCAGTTCGACAAGGCGAGCTTCCTCCAACTGCTTGTAGGCGGCGGCCAGGTCGGAGTGTACACAATGTTGGGAAGGCAAGTATGGAGTCCTCTCCTCATCAGAGACCTCGTCAGCAAAACTGAAGAATTGATTCATCTTTCTATTTGTGAAGAGAAACAAATTGGGTAAGCCATCGGGTATGAAAACACGTTAGAATTAACACTGAAAAGGACAAGAAAAAGAAAGATTGACCTAAATTAAAACGAGAGGAAACACGACTGTTCGGATAAAACCCCCAGAAGGACAATAGCGACTCACAAGAGCTCAATTGGACGATATCGAACCACCCATTCGCAAAAATTCTGTTCAAAACAGAGATCTGGTAATCTGGGGGAGGAGGGGGATCAGACTGATTAGTGTTTTGAACCCAAGATAAAGAACGGAAGGGTTGGTTCGCTGGTCCGTGAACGAAAAAATAGTATCACTCCCAAGCGCTAATCTTCTCGTCATCAAGGGACAAAAAAACAGCTCGCCTCGCACCCCCACGAGGACTTAAATAAAAATGAAAAGGATTGCTATTTTTAAGAATGAAACAAGAGCGAAACCGATCGAAAGAGGGTTCGACCCCCATCCATTTACATATCATGTAGAAAGATACTATATAACTTATAGAATTTGGGTGTAATTGGTTCGGGCATATTCCGAAGCCCGAACCAATTTCTAAGAAAAATGGGTGAATGGGAGGAACTAATCCCAAGGTGACATGTTTCAGAAACCATGTCTGATGATCAAGATGAGTTCTGTGGGGTCGGTCCTCTGGGTTGGGGATTACTACAGAATAACCACCCACCATAAGCGAACTAAGGAGGGTTAGATAGGTTTGGGTGGTTTTAGTGGAAGAAAATACTGTGTCTACAGTTTTTCTCCTAGAATTCTTAGAAGCTTGAGTCACGGGACGAGATGATGCCATTGGAAATATAAGGATAAAAGAGAAGAAGAGGGGTACTTGATATGATTGAAGAAATCTAGATATTGGAGAAGAAAGATCCTTGATTGATGAAGAGAAAAACTGTTTAAATGTAGCTACAGTGATTGGTTGCGCAAGAAGTGTTTCTGATGTGATGAAGGAGATATATATAGAGGGATGGTTTCTCGATTTTGGGGGGAAAAGTGAAAGGTCGCGAATTCTCGGCTGTTAGATGTAAGAAAATCCAACGGTGGAAGACGAAAGGATACTGGGTGGGAAACCCACTTGGCCACGTGTCGCGTAGGGGGGACTTAGCGTAGTTGAGGGGACATCTCGTCTCGAAAAGGTGCGCCAAGTGTTCGGATAACATGTTAGCGAACTGCACTAGTGCATGTAAACATGCACTTCAAAGGGGGGAGTACTTGATATGGTTGAACTCCATCGAACCGGGCCTTTGATCGAATTAAGTCGAACTGAGTTTTCCTCTTGAGAACCGGAACGAGGTCAAAGTTGCGTATCTGAAGGGTTTTAAGAATTAAACAGTTCGGACACCGTTGATGCAAACTAAGGAAACGCGAACTAGGGTAGCCTTGAAGTACAGTGACGAACTGGTCGATGATGGAAAGTAACGAACAGGATTTGAATCCAACTAACCCCTATTTTTAAGGAGTCCATGACTCATATCCCACGTTTTGTGGGTAAAACTCAATCCACATGTATTCCAGGGAGTCTATATATATCTCTTGTATTTATTCTTTTATTTTTTTAAGCACAATTATATTAAATACATACGCATATTATTTGAGAGATTTTATTGAGCAAAATTATTGACTTGAGCCTCGGAGTCCCATCGCCGGGAATCTCTCCCGGTGTTTATTTTGCAGGTAATGGAGTTCAAGGTTTCAAGTTTGTTGAAGTGAAGAGTCGGAGAAACGAACCGGAGTAACATCAACAGTGGTTGAAAATAAAGAAGGTGAGTTGGTTCCTACTCGAGTACAAACCGGATGGAGGGTTTGTATCGATTACCATAAGTTAAATTCCACGACTCGAAAGGACCATTTCCCTTTACCTTCCATTGACCAAATGCTTGAACGACTAGCTGGACATTCTCATTATTGTTTTCTAAATGGTTTTTCAGGATATTTTCAGGTCACTATAGCACCCGAGGACCAAGAGAAGACCACGTTCACCTGTCCATTTGGAACGTTTGCCTATCGATGAATGCCCTTTGGTCTTTGTAATGCTCCAGCTACTTTTCAGAGGTGTATGGTAAGCATATTTTCAGAATATGTAAAACTTCAGTTGAGGGAGCTCGAGGAGATGCGGAATGACGCATTCGAGAATGTGCTAATCTACAAAGAGAAAACAAAAGTCTTACATGACACGCGTATTACAAGGAAACAGTTTGTAGTAGGGGATAAAGTTTTGCTTTATCATTCTCGTCTCAAGCTCTTTCCCGATAAGCTGCGTTCTCGTTGGATAGGACCATTTGTTATTACTGATATATTTCCTCATGGTGCAGTAGTGATCGAAAGTCCTCGAACGGGAAAAATATTCAAAGTCAATGGACACCAGCTTAAGCCATATTTTGAAGGATTTCGTGACGTAGGGGTCGAGAGAACTACACTTGAGGACCCACCATCACACCAATAAGGGAGTTTCGTCGAGCCAACGACATTAAACAAAAGTGTTTTGTGGGAGGCAACCCATTTTGTTTTCATTTTATTTCTCTTTTTCTGTTTAATGTCGTGTTTTCCTTTTTATATACATATATATAAAAAAACAAAAAAAAACAAAAAAAACATCTTCATGTTTTGGGTATTAGTCGGGGTCTTGGCATGTTTTGATCTATTTTCTCTTATTCTGAGTGGTCTGCATTGTGGAGATTAAATACTTTGGGGTCAGTTTTGATAAATGTTGGGAGTTGGGGGTTTATTTGCAAATGTTCACTTTCCTTCACACAATTTTTCCCCTAATTTGATTGTGCTCTTAATTTGTGCCCTAAAATTTGCAGACACGCCCACCGCGAAAATTGAATCAGAAAACACCCACCACCCATTTTGTCGCTGCATCGACGGGTCGCCGCCGCCACACCTCCGACAGACTCGTCGCCGCCCAGCTATTTCATATCCACCACACTAGATGTGTCCCGTCGCTGTTCAGCCACCACCGTGTGCCACCAGTCGAGTAACCCCATGTCACGCCGCCAGACCCGACGCTCGATCGCCAGGACTTCGCCGCAGCCAGTAAACACATCTCCTCCACCGGAGCAACCCCTTCCAAGGCGAACTATGGGCCACGCCTACATTCAAATCCCCAACCCTCACAATATCCTTTTCACCGGCCCTGGGCATTATCGGCGATACTCAGCTCTTCGGGATAGAAAGGTACTCCCTTCGATTTTTCTTGATGATTCTGTCTTGTGAGAGTTGGGTCTTTCTGATGAAGTAATGGCGTTTGTTGAGTTCATGAGATGGGGCAGAATAATGACTGGAGGGTAAGCTGTTTATGAGGACTTGGTGTATGAGTTTTACAGTTCATTGGAGTCTGATCGATTGGTTGAGGGTGGTGTTGTTTTTTGTTTGGGTGAATGCCGTTTTGAGTGGCGGATTGAGGATTTTATGGCTGTTTTTGGGTTGGATGCTGATGACACTAGCTCAATGCTTCTAGATGTCTCGGTATGTTGGGAGTTGATTACTCAGAATGTCGGACCATTCTTGGCAGGAAAATGCAAAGCCAGCGCAATTCATAATCCTATTCTTCGCTATCTTCAGCGTATCATGGCTTACACTATCACTGGGCGCTACACGAACAGGAACGTTCCTGAGATATTCAAGTTGCGTATGATTCATGCCATGTTATACGAACAGAAAGTACCGACTATTACGGACTTTGTAAATCATTTTCTTGGTGTCCTCGGCACCCGAGAGCCTTTTGTACTAGGAGGATACGTAACAGCGATAGCCGAGGCCATTGGCATCGATGTGACAGAGCGGATTCCTATAGCTCCGGGCCACTTGGATAAGACCCTTTTAATCAAGACGAGGGGGTACCCTGATGTGGTATGTCTCGGACTCGGAGACTCTAGCACTGCCTAATCCGACATTTACGTCGCTGCGAGTGGACTGGAATGTGCGTATGCACTATACTGATTTTCCACAAACTCCAGCACGCCATCTTCCGTCTGGTTTGGAACACCCGGTACATCCTTTGGGGCCGTCTACCCACTTAGAGCCTCGTGTGGATGAGTTGGAGCACAGTCAAGAGGAACTACGTGCTCGAGTTGCTGAGTTGGAAGGCAAATTGTGGAGTCGGCTACGTGCTCGATCGTCCTGCCGATGACCCGGTGACTTCTCTTCCTCACTACCATTTTATTCTTGCTTTCTTGTATTCTTGTTTGCGTGTTTGTTCTTTGTCATGATAATACTGCGACTGCTTGAGGACAAGCCACGTTTCAAGTGTGGGGAGGTGGGCGGTTTGTATGTTCATTGTAGTGAGGCTTTAGATGTCACGTTTGTTGAAAAAAAATTCTGGAGTTTTCTGTAAAATTTTGTTGTTAAGTTCGCTGCTTCTGCCCTATTTTTGTTGTTCTTGTTGCTCCGTTTTTCACATTGGCAATTCCAGTGTGACTCTGGTCTTCTAGTGTCGATGAGTAAATGAGTTTGCAATGATGATCCGAGTGTGGTTTAATTATGTATTGGGAATTCATTTTTGTTGAATGAGGTGTTATTGAGCATTGTTTTCTGTTGGTTAAAGTTGCTGAATGTTGTTTTGAGAAATTGTTGTTAGATGTCAAATAGGATAACATTAGTTTGAGAATTGATCTATGACGTTGAGTTGATTTGTTTTGCTTACCTATGTCTTGAAATGTACTTGAGTCCTTGATGGAAGTAGTCTTGATTGAAATTTTTGAAGGATTGATCACTGTTGATGAACCCCTTGGTTGAAAAAAAAAATGCATGTTGTTGGAGATAAAGGAGTTGAGTTGAAAAAAATTTTGAGAAGTGAAAAGATGATGGGGTGTGGAATCAACTGTCTGCTCTTAGGGGTCCCGTGTGAAAAGTTAAAATCGAATAAAATGCGTAGTATGGACTAACCTAAGAGTGGTGTGGAGTTGCCAACCCCATCCAAAAAAAAAAAGCAAAGCTAAACAACGATTCATCATCGTTTGTTAAAACAAATGGCGCTAGAAGGAAAGGGTGATTCATGATGTGAATAGTCTTGATAAAATGTTGATCTAGATAAAGGATATCGTGGGGGAATTAGAGAATGTTGATTGATATAGGTGGTAGAATGGATTAATGATTTGTCTATGAAAAATTTGATTTCTGATGCCCTGCTGACACTTGTGATTTCTTGAGATAGTTACATTTAGTCCAACGTGCTTTTGCTTGCATACGCCTTGTGTTGACATGAATTGAATTCCTATGAGTGTTGGTAAGGATCTGAGCAAATGATACTCTTTCTTATTTTTGATCCCCGATGTGTTTCGTTTCTTTTGTTGCTTGAGGACAAACAATGATTTAAGTGTGGGGAGATTTGATAAGTAGGAAATAGGTGTATTTTATCGAGGGCATTTTTGTGGTTTTATAATCTTTTAGATGATTAAATGCACCGTTTCTATACCAATATGTGTTTTGTGTCTTCGAATGCTTCATACATTATTTTCTTGATTATTTTAGGAGATTTGAAGTATTTTGGAAGTCGAGGAAGATGATCATGGGACGAAGAGAAATCAATTGGGCCTGATTTAATTTCTAAAGCCCAATAGAATTAAAGAAGACAAATTGAAGTGGAGAGAAGAAAATGGGCCGAGGCCCATGACTTGAAGAAAACCAGCGGCCCAGAGTGTGTACACGCTAACATCCAAGAGGAGCCGTATATATTTGACCTATTCTACAAGTCATAGGACAGTTCACATAGAGAGGTATTCTGGAGAGAACATTAGTCTTGGGAGATTGGAGAGAGAAAGCTTGATTAGAGAGAGAAACATATTTTTAATTTCTTAGATTAATTTGGATGGAGATTTCAATTGCTTTTGTGGATTTACTCTTAAAGATGCTCGGCTAATTTCTCAATTCCGGTTAGCAGGGATGTTTGAACCCATATTTCTTTTATGTTTTAATTAATCTTGTTTCCCCTTCTCGATGTTTGAATGGAATTGATTATGTTATCTATGCAGAGTGTTTTTAATTATTGATGCTTGATTTAGCCTGATCACCTAGGTTAAGTTTTGATAATTAATTGCTAGAATCTTAAATCATGAATCCTAATTGTTGTGGTTTAATTTTCATAAGTGGTAAACTAGAGGTCGTGCATCTCTAGGGTAGCATAATCCTAGATTATCGAATCGAGCTTGTGTATTCGAAGTCTAGTTCATCCTATCGTCTTGGTGATTAATGCATTTGATGAATTAAATCTAGAGAGCTTGTTCTAGGTTATTCAATTGAATAGGGTTAATTAGTGATCTTATCCTAATTTAACTAATTTAAGAGATGATTCGGTTTAACAGAGCTTGTTGTTAGATTAGGGGTGATAATTCTATGATAATCTGAGAGAGAGGTGTTACATTGATTAGGGCATAATTGAAATTGGGGGATAACTGAACTGTTAACTGGAATATTTGCATCTATTGATTTCTCGTTTGATTTGTTTTCTAGGATTACTTTAGTTAATTTAGTAATAGGTAATTAATCTCAAACCCCCCCATAATCTGATATTTGTTTGAATTGAACATAGGTGACATAGTTTATTTTTCACTCCTCGTGGGATCGACTCTGACTTACCCTAGCTACCAGTTGGTTAGGATAGGGAAGATATTATTTAATTTTACTGCGTTGTGACATGCGGTCAATAAGTAAAATAAAATGAGATTTAAGAAAAAAAATTGAAATTTCAAGAGTTAAGTAAACAAAATAATTTTTTTGATTTTTTTTGTTTCTCAAAAGAAATTAAATACTATAGTAATTTAACTGCTGGGTCCCAAGTGGTCAGAGGTTCAGGGGGATGAATGAACCTCTATCGATTTTTCGAACTTTTCAAAACATGTAACTGAATAACAGGTTCCTGTCTCACTAGGAGAAAAGTATCCTGTCTCGAGTCAGCAACCTGGCCCTTGGCTGAATCAGGTTACTGTCCCGGTATCAGATTTCAACGCAGCGGAATAGACTTGATAGAGTTTCTGATTAAAACCAGTTTTCTTTTCAAAGTATGATTTTGCGAAACGCCTTTCAACAGTATGCTTGTAAGAGATGCAACAGAATATATATGCAAGCAACACAGTAAAGCAAATAAGATAAGCAATAAACACTTATGGCTTATAGTGGTTCGAAGGGGTGTAATCCTTCTACGTCCACTCTACTCCTTCACTGAGGAGGAACTTCGTTATGGTCAGTTTGCTTTACAAGACTCGTCTTTACAAACCTCTTCCAAAAGAAGTTATACCTACAGAATCCCAGATTCCTAGGTCTACACCCATATAGGGTTTACAAACTCCCACACAGAGACACACTCCCACACAGGGAAAGATAGCCTACGCAAGACTATACAAACTTAGCAAGGATATAATCCTATCAACTAAGTACACCAAATAAAACAACCTAGCACACACAGCACAATGGTTAAAAGAAAGTGTTTCTTCAACTGGTGGGAAGCAGTCTTGATCTCTGAGAGCTCTTTGCTATTGTAGACTGCTCCGAGAAGGTTGAGTGGCTGAACATGTAAAAGTTTTGAGAAACTTTGGTAAGTATGTGAGTTTCCTCTCGACTCTGTTCAGCAAATTTCTTCAATCAGCCACACCTTCTATTTATAGATTTTGAGAGTTCTATCCGTTGAGAAGTATCCGTTGAAGTGAGATGCTTCTCTTTCTTAAGTTCAAACTCTGATCTCCAAGATCTTCTCTGTGGTCGCATTAAATGCCTCTGAGTTATTTCTGACACAAGCATTTAATGCGCCTACCATTTACTCCTGGCCCTTTCTGACATTCCTGCTGACCTGTCCAGTCGGTATGGGCTCAAGACTGAAGTTCATGCAAAGGTTACTTGATGAACGTTATCTTGCTTCTCTTCTCGTTGCATGCTCTTCCTTATACTAAGTGAGTAGCGCTTTTATCTTTTCCAAAGATCCGTTGGCTACTTCCTATTTCACTTTTGTAGACAGCAGTAGGTCCTTCTTGCTTGCTGCTCAGGATGTGACTTCTTCCTTGCTTGCTGCTCGATAGGTCCTTCTTGCTTGCTGCTCAGGATGTGACTTCTTCCTGTTTCAGAACAGCTTTCTGTTCCTGAAACCTGTAGCTGGTTTCCTTATAGTTGGCTTCCTGTTTCGTGCCAGCTTCCTGATACTTGTCAGTTTCCTAAGTTCAGCATCGTGCAACTCTTCCACCTGTCGATTACTGACAGCTTCCTGTTTCCAGCTTCTTCCTTCTTTTCTTTCTATGCAGCTTCTTGCTTTCTGACTTCTTCTTTCAGAACAGCTTTCTCACAACCTGTTGACTACTTCTTGCAGTATCCTATCTCCTTTTCACTAAGGATACTCCTTCTAGCTTGTTGTTCCCTACAACATGCTGACCCTTAGAAGACTTATTCATGTTTCTTCCAAGGTTGGTTTTCCTTATTCCTTGGAAAACCATTACATGATCTTTTCTTCAGTATCGATAAGCTTGTGATCATGTAGTGTGGAAACTAGGTATCAATACCTTAAGCAAACTGTTCTTTTCTTATTGTGTATACGATTTTGTCTTATCAAGATAACTACTGAAATATCCCAACAATTTCCCCCTTTATCTTGATGATGACAAAACACAATAAGACAAGAGTCAATAAGCCAGAATACTCTTTATTGAAACTTAGATATTGTACAAGTACAAATTCTGTTTAGTACAAAAGTAAGTAAGCTAATATTCCTCCATCTAGCTTTACTTCTTTCTTCAGCTTCAACTAGTTTGTTGTTTCCATATTTTCCACCAGGGAGTCCTTCTTCTCCCTCTCTACCATCTCTGATCTTCGCATGCCTTTTTCAACATGTTTTCATCAGCCTTCTTCATCTTCGAGATGGTAGGTTGCTCCTTATCACCATTATTATCTGTTTCCCCCTTGCTATAAGGCTTCAGCATCCTCTTGACTCTTGACTTGCAACTCTTCCCCCTTTTGTCATCTTCTTTCACATGGTTGCTCAGGGGTGGAGTTACAAAGCTAACTTTGGCATATCAGGGTTTTCTCTTGCCCATCAGTTACTGCTCAAAACCAAGGAGCAGCAACTTGTTCGTACTTTCCACTGAGCATCCTCTTTCTTATTCCTACCCAAGGGAATAAGCTACTCAGCTTCAGCACTCGACAAGAGATCAGGAAACTGACCGGTGGATGGTCAGTTACCTGTACAGCTTCGTCAATGTCCAGACACGTTCACCTTGGATCCTAGTTGATTGCTGGTTTGGTTTTTCATTTTTCTTCGAGATTACCTAGACTCCAGTTTGAAGCTGCTTGACACTGGATCCTTGGATACTTTGTGAAGCACCTGCTGTTTTATTTTATCTCCATGAATGGCAGCAGGTGTCTTCTTTGTCAAAGGATTGTCCTTGACGGCTTTCTCGGTCCCATATCTTCATCTGGGTTGAGAAGGCCGGACCAGTGTCATATAAATGGAGGATGGACACTTGTCCTTTGCATCTATCTCATAGAGGCCGTCTTCTTTTCTGAAGACCTTCTCTACTTCTAGGCAAGCAGAGCCTTTATACTCCATTCTTCTGAAGACCTTCTCTGTTTCTCGATCATCAGAGAATAGTCTTTATCATCATCTTCATCTCCATCTTCTTCTCCGCTTCCCTGGATCTCCATTATCTTTGAGGTAGTCAAAGCGATTCACTTGGGAATTTGTTGCTTGATGAGATTTTTGTGAGTGGTGAATGCTTCGAAGAGTTATGAAGAGTCGAGTATATATAGACTAATGAGCAGTTTCTTTGATCGACGGTTGGGAGATGAAACGCACGATCTGACGGTTGATTCTAAAAAGGTAGAGGGATCCCCTTTGAATAGATCTTATCAAAGATCGTCTTTTTGTCTTCTGAAAAGGTAGATCTTACTTTTTTGTTGATTAGATGGTCAGCCGCCTATCTAGATCTTCATAGATACTCATTGCTCTTACTGTTGATAGTCTGTTATTTCTTTCTGAATATCCTGTGATTTGACCTTTCTTTGAGAATCCCTTCTATATCCTCCGCAGGAGCTGTCTTAACAGCATCCTTGCCCGAGGTCTTTGCTTGATGCACCCTTATTGATGACATTTTCCTGTAGATATCCCTTTGTTGATCAGTATTCCTGTAAAGCTGTGATACTGTTGTGAATCTCTTTCTCCTTTGGTATCCTCCTGATACCATTTGATGGATTATGTTATCTTTTTATAGAAACCTGATAGATGATCCTTGTTGATCCTGAGACTTGAATACTGTTAAAAAGAATCATGATTTTCTAAAGAACAGTATCTTGTTGTAATAAACTGGATATACGAAAATATAGCGAATACAACTTTAGGTTTCCCCCTTACTTAAGGAACATTTTATAACAAATGTTGTATTAAAGTGAGAAAGAGAGAAGTATAACTTTCAAGGATAAGTTTCCCCTTACTTAGGAAACTCAAGAATCCTTACTCGTTCGTCCAGGTTCCTAGATTATCTGAATCCTGAATGTGTGTTTGGTTGGATTCCTTTGTATATGTCTGCCTTGGAATTCTGTCATTGTCTCATCAGATAGATACCTCTTTGTTGGATACCACTTGCTTGTTGGCTTTTATTAATTCTTCAGGCTCTCTTCTTTTTATTATCAGCAACCTTTTTAGCTGCTTCCTTAGTAACTTCAGCTACTATAAAAAGTGTAGCTTTAGTTACTTCAGCAAACTTCCTAGCTGCTTCCTTAGTAACTTCAGCTACTATAAAAAGTGTAGCTTTAGTTACTTCAGCAACCTTGTGTGAGACAAAAAGTGAAGCGTTTCCGTGCTCTGAGAAACCTCAACTTGTTGATATTTATCCATGGTTGATCTTGCTTCTTCTTTGTATGCCTTTGACAGTTTACTCATCTCTCCTTGACTTCTTGTTGACCATTTTTCATCATGTATACCACTTGTTGGTACCACTCATTGATACCTCGCATAGAAGAGTTATCATCAGTGAGAAAGATAGATTGGTTTTAAGCATCATGTATATTAAGTGTGATGATATAGATCAAATGTAAAGAAAACGGTTTAACCAGCAGAAAAATGGTGGATCTGGGTAGGTAGCCAGAAAAGTTGGTTGTTAACCCAACTTGCTCTGATACCACTTGTTGGGTCCCAAGTGGTCAGAGGTTCAGGGGGATAAATGAACCTCTATCGATTTTTCGAACTTTTCAAAACATGTAACTGAATAACAGGTTCCTGTCTCACTAGGAGAAAAGTATCCTGTCTCGAGTCAGCAACCTGGCCCTTGGCTGAATCAGGTTACTGTCCCGGTATCAGATTTCAACGCAGCGAAATAGACTTGATAGAGTTTCTGATTAAAACCAGTTTTTTTTTCAAAGTATGATTTTGTGAAACGTCTTTCAACAGTATGCTTCTAAGAGATGCAACAGGATATATATGCAAGCAACACAGTAAAGCAAATAAGATAAGCAATAAACACTTATGGCTTATAGTGGTTCGAAGGGGTGTAATCCTTCTACGCCCACTCTACTCCTTCACTGAGGAGAAACTTCGTTATGGACAGTTTGCTTTACAAGACTCGTCTTTACAAACCTCTTCCAAAAGAAGTTATACCTACAGAATCCCAGATTCCTAGGTCTACACCCACATAGGGTTTACAAACTCCCACACAGGGACACACTCCCACACAGGGAAAGATAGCCTACGCAAGACTATACAAACTTAGCAAGGATATAATCCTATCAACTAAGTACACCAAATAAAACAACCTAGCACACACAGCACAATGGTTAAAAGAAAGTGTTTCTTCAACTGGTGGGAAGCAGTCTTGATCTCTGAGAGCTCTTTGCTATTGTAGACTGCTCCGAGAAGGTTGAGTGGCTGAACATGTAAAAGTTTTGAGAAACTTTGGTAAGTATGTGAGTTTCCTCTCGACTCTGTTCAGCAAATTTCTTCAATCAGCCACACCTTCTATTTATAGATTTTGAGAGTTCTATCCGTTGAGAAGTATCCGTTGAAGTGAGATGCTTCTCTTTCTTAAGTTCAAACTCTGATCTCCAAGATCTTCTCTGTGGTCGCATTAAATGCCTCTGAGCTATTTCTGACACAAGCATTTAATGCGCCTACCATTTACTCCTGGCCCTTTCTGACATTCCTGCTGACCTGTCCAGTCGGTATGAGCTCAAGACTGAAGTTCATGCAAAGGTTACTTGATGAACGTTATCTTGCTTCTCTTCTCGTTGCATGCTCTTCCTTATACTAAGTGAGTAGCGCTTTTATCTTTTCCAAAGATCCGTTGGCTACTTCCTATTTCACTTTTGTAGACAGCAGTAGGTCCTTCTTGCTTGCTGCTCAGGATGTGACTTCTTCCTTGCTTGCTGCTCGATAGGTCCTTCTTGCTTGCTGCTCAGGATGTGACTTCTTCCTGTTTCAGAACAGCTTTCTGTTCCTGAAACCTGTAGCTGGTTTCCTTATAGTTGGCTTCCTGTTTCGTGCCAGCTTCCTGATACTTGTCAGTTTCCTAGGTTCAGCATCCTCCAACTCTTCCACCTGTCGATTACTGACAGCTTCCTGTTTCCAGCTTCTTCCTTCTTTTCTTTCTATGCAGCTTCTTGCTTTCTGACTTCTTCTTTCAGAACAGCTTTCTCACAACCTGCTGACTACTTCTTGCAGTATCCTATCTCATTTTCACTAAGGATACTCCTTCTAGCTTGTTGTTCCCTACAACATGCTGACCCTTAGAAGACTTATTCCTGTTTCTTCCAAGGTTGGTTTTCCTTATTCCTTGGAAAACCATTACATGATCTTTTCTTCAGTATCGATAAGCTTGTGATCATGTAGTGTGGAAACTAGGTATCAATACCTTAAGCAAACTGTTCTTTTCTTATTGTGTACACGATTTTATCTTATCAAGATAACTACTGAAATATCCCAACATTAACCAATAAAATAATTTAGGCATTCAACAAAATAAGTTTTTCCATCTCCTACCACAACATAATTTTTTACATAATTCAAATCTTAAGTATAGATAAACAATTTGTAAATAAAATGCAAAATTATTTATCAATGTTTTTTCAACTTAACACTACCACATCACATATATAACTTAAGGCATAATAAATCAACAATAATAATGAAAAGAAAAAATAAAGTAAATAAATAATATAAAGAGAACACTTTACCTTGAAATTCTATGGAGAAGCAATTGAGAGAAATGAAATTAGGGTTTGTCTATGTGAAAGAAAGAGGGGAAAATTAGGGGTGAAGAATGAAGATAAAAAGGAGGTTTGGCCTCTGTAAGAAGAGTCACTGCTACACACGCATGTTTAATAAGTTTTGAATATTTTTTATTACTTTTTTAATAAAAATGTAAAAAGACGAAAATACCCTTATTATTTTGGAAAATTTTCAGGCCCAGTGCCCCCTGTCTGTCCGTCTCTGTATATATATCATGTTTATAAATTACTTATAGTGAGAACTTTATTTTTGTACTTTTGTCATCCATCACTAATTATCCATTGTCATAACATGCAAAATTTCTGCTATCTTTTCTTTATGTCCGTTATTTAGTTATCAATTGCATAATGATGTGGAACAAGTTCTGAATATTTTAAGATTTAACCTGTTGGAAGTTGTCATTATTAAGTAAATTCTTACAAACAAAAATAATAAGAATTGCTAAAGTCGTCCACGGAAAACTTATAATGGATCAAGCAAAAGTTAATATTATCAAGAATAAAAATAACAAAAATGCTAATTATTTTGACCACAAATGAAGAGATGTCATGATAGTTGTAGGTTGTTTCACGTGGCTACAAAGTTTGAAAACTTGGATTTGCTAATATGAGACATATTTATTTGGGCATCTTTTGCATCAAATTCAATTATCGTCTCATTTAAAAATTTATGCCATTAGAAGTAAATATACTGGATATATATATATATATATATATATATATATATATAAAATAAATAATAAAACACATGAACCTTCTCGGACAAATTTTGTAAATGTAAATAAAAGATTAAACTAGTGTCCTAAACTACCATTATTTTGACTAATTTTGTTGTTATCCCCAAATTAATCTAATTTTGTTGTTATCCCCAAATTAATCTAAACGTATATCTAAAACTGGGCTATTAATTAAAAATAAAATAAAAAAGAAAAATGTGGGGTATTATTGTACTCGAAAATGTTAAAATGTCTACAGTGGACAACTTTTAATATGTCCACCAATAATGCATAATGATCTCAAACTCTAAAATTATAAAATGTGGAATTAATAGATATCTTAAATATCTAGCAAGTTAACAATGGACACATATTAACAGTCACTATTATTGTAGCACTATTTATAGAATGTGGAGGATGCACAAGATAGTCAATGAAAAAGGCCTTTCAGGCACGAGTAAATTGGAAAAAAAATGAAAACTAGGGTGTTACACTTATGCCTATGGCTAGTGTTAGAAGCAAGCAGAAAGAGATGCAATATTGCAAATCATTTATGAACAAGAAACTTCACCAAAGCATAACCACAGATCTTTTGACAGGAACATAAAGCATAAAAGAAAATTATTTGATAGTGTTATAATGTCCTTTTCATAAAATAATTCTTACACTGTCTATCTTCCATTCACATCAAAGTGATTGCCATACAAATAATGTTGCTCTTACATTCAATCGAATTCGTTCAAGTATTGCTTCTAATATATTTCAGCTTCAAGGCAAACCTGATCTGAACGATAACTATTTTCGACTTTGCAGATCAAGGCAGCCATGACAAGTTGATACATATTCTGTTTACCATTTCAGAGGGAAAAACAATCATTAGAATCTGATCAATGTGTACGATTTGTCCTGTAATTCAACAAAACATGCACAACTACTATCAGAAAAGTTAGTTCACATCGCAGAAGAAGAAATGTATGACAAAAAAATTCCAGAAAATCTCTAGATATCGGGACAAAGATTCTCTTCGTTTTCGATAAGGTTGATTCTGTTGAAGTACAATCAAATTAGTCCGACTGAGATTTTAAACCATTCAATGCACTTTTCTCCTTTTATTATAATTCGACTATTTATTTTAATCAGACGTGACAACCTTTTAAGCTATATGTACATTAATAGCACAGATCTCATAGGAAACCATATCATGTATCATTCAAGAAAAACAGGATGTATTTTCACAACAAAAGGTAGTAGTAGTTGTAGTAGTAGTTATAATAATAACTAATAATAATAGTAACTACACTACCACTACTACTACTACTAATAATAATAATAATAATAATAATACTACTACTACTACTACTACTAATAATAATAATAATAATAATAATAATAATAATAATAATAACAATAATATTCATCATCATCATCATCTTGTTATTAATGAGCATGTAAATGCGCACCTAATGGAGGTAACTACGAGAATTCAATCTTTGGCAACCCGAACAAACAAGCCGCTGGGTGTCTGAATAGTTTTGAGGTGACCTGAACCAATAAGATCTCGTAAATGAAATCTCATATCCAAAGGAGAAAACCGTAGACGCTTCTTCTCCAAAGAAACTAACATCATCTCCTTGTATTTTCTCTGGTTCAGAAAAGACATAAGCTCCTTCCTTCCCTATGGCGCCAAACACAGAATCATATAAATTATATTTTCTTGAAAGAAGCATGTGACAATTCATGTCAAGGCCCACATTATATTTTATATTCAAGTGCAATATAATACTTCTACGCAAAATTATAAAACACAAACTCAAGACCCAGGTAGAGATGCAAGGAAAAACTAACCTAAATTGTGTACAGATAAGTTTGCATGTCGGATTCAATTCTAGAAGTCACATCTGCTATTGAATCATCTCACAGGCTATATAAAAAAATAAAATATTTTGTTTCATATCCAAACCAGTGCTTCGACACTGGTCGTTAACACGAGGAATTTATAATAAAAAAATATGATTTAGTAGACAATCTACTGCAAAACTGTGGCAATAATGTGTCCTTTGTAATGAAGAGGATCCGTGAAATATGATGTCTTTGTACTCACTATAGAAGCAAATTCACAGTACTGCATAACCATAAATTGGTGGATTTCTCATTCAGCAATTGAAGTCAATGAGCTTGAGAAATTTTTCACACAGCATGTCTTGGAACAGAATACTATTATTTCACTGGCAGTTATCGTGGAAATCAGTAAAGCAAGGATAGTGGACAACTATTACCAAAAGATTTGCATTTTTTAAGAATAAATTGTTCAGAGTAGCAATTTCTAACTCTTACCTGTGAGAGACCTTTGAGCACAGAGCCAACGTTTGGAATTGAAAACCAATACATATTCTGATCAATAAGTTGGCGAATCTAGAAGAAGACTGCACTGTTAAAAAGCAATAAAACCAATCGGCAACCGATAGATTTAAAAAAGAAAATAAGCGAAGTGTATAAAACAGCACTTGGCACAAACCACCTACAAAATGTAAAGCTAACTTTAAGTTTCTCAAGACTTTCTTATTTCAAATGGAATCAGAGAGAAGGAAATCTGCTTAGAAGTAACCAACTCTCAACATAAGAACTCAAGTTCTGGAAAATAGATATATTCAGCAATGGCCAAAACACATAGGGTCACGTTTCCGAAATACTCTGGAGTTTTTCTTATAAACCCAAATCAAGAATTCTGAGGGAGAAGTTGGAAACTTGTTGGGTAAAACCGTAAAACTCAAACGAGATACACAAATTGTGAATTGCAGAAACAGAACTGGACAATGACTTATTATGATAATCACATGTTTAATTACGAGTCAAACACCATTAATGAAAAGCCAAGGTTGACTACCTCCATAAATAAACAATAGAAGTATACTTACAAGAAGACCAGCATTAATCAATTGAGAGATATGATCTTCTTTCACCTTTCCCCCTAATGAAAGAAGTGACCACTGCAAAACAACTAAGAAGTGCATCAGCTATACACTCAATTTGGTACACAACTTCTTACATAGCAGAGGACACAATATGGATGTAATATTAAGCACAAATGAGATCAATTTTTTTAGAATACTATAACTTTGAGTGAGGGGTTGCAGGTTTCTGGGTGAACTACTGGGGAAAAATGGAAAACCTGGAATCCAAAATAACCAGCAAGATTGCTTCCTTGAAACAAAACATGAAATCACAAATTTTCATCAACTGAAACAAGAATGTGAACACATTTAAGTACACAAACATAAATGTTTGTGTTACTAAAGAATCCTCTCAAAAACCCCTAGCACCATTCTCCCAAATTTAGCTCAATGGTCAACAACTAAAAGACTATTTCCATGTGGTAAATAGCATGAAAAACATAAGTTACATCATCAATCTTTAATTAAGACAAGTATTCCAAGTTGCATGCCATCCCACCAAAGTGTTGTTAAATGTACTTTTACTGTTTAAACGACATAATTACCTTTGCACATTCACCTAAAACTACTTGATTGAACAATAATGCAAAAAAGTAAGACAAAAATTATGGTAGTTAAGTATTGGAATGCTGATGGTTAAGTGTTCATAATGAAATGTAAAGGTGACATATCAACCTATCAAAATTTAATGTGTGAACGGCCTTAAACAAAATACCTGCTGAAACAGCACCTCCATCATGAATGGAGATGGCCCCTAAGCATAGATATCAGGAACAAGGTAAGTTCTCGTAAGAGTTTTTAATATCATGCTCACTTCTCAACTACTACATATGATACATAACATGTCTCACAAGATGCATAAAGCTCAATGCAACAATTTCAAATTTGGAAAAAGTTGCATTAACATAGTTTCTGAAGCAAACCTACAATCTAAATAGAGCTTCAGAATTCAATGACAGCCATTTCAACCAATTAACTTGATGCATCGGTAAAATGGCATTATGTAAATGGTTAGTTTCTGAAGGGTGTAGCTAAGTTGACAACAGTGACCAACACATATACCAGTAAAAAGTTTACAACAGCATTAACTGTTCAGTCAAGCAATGCCATACACACAGTGAGGAATAGGTTACTGACAAGCTCTTGATGACCAATGCTTGTATCCAGCTTGGCCTGTAGGACATGCATCTTAAACCACTCAAAAACTATTAGATCATCTTGCTTCTTTTCTTCCATCCTTCTCACAACACGTTCAATCTGAAAATTTTCAAAGAATTTCATTAATCATTCATGAAAGATAATGACAAATGAGTTTCCAAGGATAAGGATTTTGGTCAGGGCAATAGAATATCTTATTATTCGGTTGTTTAATACAAAACAAAAGGAATCATAATTTAGAAGAAAAAATATATTTCAGTCAACATCCAACGGCCAACATTAGACGCAAGAATATTTTCTAATGAATAATTATGAACTTGAAAATCAAGAAGAAAAAACAATGAAGAATACATATTATAAGCTACTTGTCACGAAGTTGGGTTCACTTGGGCCATTTTCTTGTAATTTTTCTCTAAATGGGAGGTTTGCACCTACCCAAACCCACTTTCTTAGTACAATGTACTTGGCCCGCATTTGTACATATATTTTCTCTTGAACTTGTCTAGAAGTGTGTAGGAAGTATATATGATGAGTAAATAGCAATTCTAGATAGTATCTAGATATTTACTTTGTAAATATCTCTAACTAAATTCTTTGGATTGTTCTAGACAACTACTAGTTATAGCATCAATCAAAGCATCACCATCCATTAAAAGATTTGTTTGAGCGAGACTCACATAGATGTTGCAAGCAACAAAAATAAGTTGATGCCACTCAAGACATTATTAGAAAAACAATCGAAAAATATTATTTTAGTGTAAAAGAAAACTTTGAGCCATATTTTTTTTTTTTTTTGACCAAGTCATATTCAATATGTCAAACTTGATACAACAAAAAGTGAGTTCATTGGCCAAAAGATGCCACGTTTCGTCTCCCTTCTAAACATATTTTTAAACGTCATCATTGGAAGTTCTCATTTTGCACCCCTTTTTCCACGTCACAACTCCATTTTCAATTTTTTGATTTCTTTACGTGTGTTTTTTGTTGAATATTTTATATTATTTATTGTACGTAATATGTGTATATATATATACACACACACAAATATACATACACTAATGAAATAAGATAAGATGAAACCATTTATGGGACATGGAAAGCTAGTCAAAACTGGAATTAAATGTGTCAATTATCAAACAAAGTGAAAACTACCATTATATAAATTGATCACAAAAAATTATATGAACATTTTCACGGATATAATTTCGTGAAACAAATTTCCAACCCTACAAATCAAACAAGCCCCTCAATAACCCCGCCTCATGTGATCCCAAAACAATATTTCTAACCCTCAATAATCCCTATTGGTATCATCTGATCCCAAAAAATTATCAATTGCCTCATGGATCCCAAAACTGATTGTTGATAAAACTAGAATTAAACAAAAAAAAAATCAAGAACTAAGCCAAAATAACCCTTTGGGTCATGTGATCCCAAAACAATATCAACTGGTCTAACCCTCAATAATTCCTATCAATTGGTATCATGTGATCCCAAAACAATATCAATTGCTTCATGGATCCCAAAACTGATTGTTGATAAAACTAGAATTAAGCAAAAACAATAAAGAATTAAGCCTTCCTATCAATTCCTATCATGTGATCCCAAAACAATATCAATTGCTTCATGGACCCCAAAACCGATTGTTGGTAAAACTAGAATTAAGCAAAAACAATCAAGAATTAAGCCAAAATAACCCTTTTGGTCATGTGATCCCAAAACAATATCAATTGGCTTCATAGGATCCCTAAACTGATTGTTGCAGGAATAAAACTAAAATTAAGCACAAAGAAAATCAAGAAAGTTGCACGGATAAAAAAAATCAAGAATTAAGCCAAAAGTCATGTGATCCCAACACAATATCAATTGGCCTCATGAGATCCCAAAACTGATTCTTGCATGGATAAAACTAGAATTAAGCACAAAAAAATCAAGAATTAAGCCAAAAGAATCAAAATAAATCATGTAAAAAACATCACAAGCACAACGCAAAAAGAATTTCAGAATGTACATAGCCTATTGAGAATCAAAGTATTGAGATGTCTCAGACTGGACAGGATTCTGATGGGCAACGCATCATCCCGGCCTTCAAATCACTCAAATATCACTCAAAGTATGGAGTAGTTCATCCGCGGTGTCTCAGTCTCACTGGACAAGATTCCGATGGACAACGCAACATCCCGGCCTTCAAATATCACTCAAAGAAGGTTGATGTATCTAATCACTCAAACCATAAAATATCACTCACTCACAAGATACTCGTAACTCCCCATAAAACAATTCGAGATTTTTACTTCTATAAAAGAAATTCTATCACAAGAAACTCGTTACTCCCCATAAAACAATTCGAGGTTTTTACTCCCCATAAAACAATTCGAGGTGTTTACTCCTACAAAAGAAATTTTGTTATGAGGAGAATTCTATTATATCACTCACTCACATGATACTCGTTACTCCCCATAAAACAATTCGAGGTTTTTACTCCTATAAAAGAAATTCAATTATGAGGAGAAATTGATTGTTCGTGAAGATATTTTGAAGTTTGTTAATAAGATGTTCAAGGTAGATATCTATCTCATTGCGTTTAGAAGAGAGGAAAATTATTTGTAGGGGTTGGTTTCAATTGGTTGTGTTACATTCATATTCATTTTAATTTTTTCTTTAAGTTTATTTCTTCAAATTTTGTTTTGGGATTTTCAGTTACTGAAAAAAATAATAACAATAACAAAAATAATTTCAGTTACTGAAAAAAATAATAACAATAACAAAAATAATTTCAGTTACTGAAAAAAATAATAACAATAACAAAAAAAGATATAGGACGAAAATGAATTATGGCAAGTGAGTGGTATCTTGAATCTTAACTGAGTTTCTATTCATGAAGATATTAAGCTCCTTAATTCGTGAAGATATTTTGAACTGAGTTTATTTTGAAGCTCCGAGATGTCTTTTATCTTGAATCTTGACTGAGTTTCTATTAGTAAAGATATTTTGAAGCTTGTAAATAAGAAGATGTTCAAAGTATCTGGCATATCTTGAATCTTAATTGAGTTTCTATTAGTAAAGATATTTTGAAGCTTGTAAATTAGAAGATGTTCAAGGTATCTGGCTTGTTACGTTTAAAAGTTTGTTAATAAGAAGATGTTCAAGGTATCTGGCTTGTTACGTTTAAAAGTTTGTTAATAAGAAGATGTTCAAGGTATGGCTTGTTAAGTTTAGAAGAAATATTTGTTTAGATTGTTACGTTTAGAAGAAATATTTGTAGAGATTGTGGCTTCAATGGGTTTGTGTTACACTCATATTCATTTAAATTTTTTTCTTTAAGTTTATTTCTTCAAATTTTGTTTTGGGATTTTCAGTTACTGAAAAAAAAAAAATAAAAAAAAAAAAAAATAATAATAATAATAATAATAATAATAATAACTGAACAATATAGGACGAAAATGAATTATGACAAGTGTTATCTTGAATCTTAACAAAGTTTTTGTCTAGATTATGCGTTAGATTAGTGATTTGACATGAGCGAGAAGACAGATTATATGGTTTTTTTTTGGATCTTTAGAAAATTTTGTGTACATGACAATGTAAAGAATAAGATAGCTCAAAGATAGCAATGCTATAAATTGCAGGCAAATAGCAAGTATCAATTTGTTAGTGTCCTATTGGAAGGAATACGGCTAAAAAAGAAAGAAAAAACAGACATTTACAGTTTTTGATCAGATTGAATGAGGTTAATGAAACTGTAATGTTTAATGTCTCAGATTCTGTTGATGTTGATGGAGTCATTGTCACTGGTAGATAATACTATACTTGGTTGTTAAAGTTTGAATAAGATAATCTATTGAAAATGAGCTATGGAGTCAAGGTGGGTTGTTGAAGGTTGGACAACATAACCTATTGAAAATGTAACTATACAGTCTTGAGGTGAATCACAAGGTTGAACAACATAATCTATTTGTGAATCACAAAATTGAACAACATAATCTATTTATGAATCACAAGGTTGAACAACATAACCTATTAAAAAATGTAGCTATGAAGTCACTGGTAGAGGTGAATCACACTATAAACTATAAACAGATGTCAGTTTATTTTAAGTTTGTTAAATGCAATAAGATCTAATGCAAAAGGATTTGGAAATGTTCAATTCAAGCCTACAAACGTTATACAGCAAGAGATCATGAGTAAACATATGTGTCATATAAACATTTGATCTATCACATACAACCTACAAATTCATATAGAAAGAGATTATGAGTGAACATATGTGTCATATAAACACTTGATCTATCACATACAACCTACACTTAGCATACAAATCACACAATTTATCTCAGTAAATACATTGTTCTCACTGATATTCTTTACATTTCCATTAAATAAATTGTGATATTCTTTACATTCCATCCTTGAATCCTTCAAATGTAACGTGTTATATATACCTCAGCTAACCATTACCTCCAAATTAAATTGCATGCTATTAAACTGCATGTTCACCACTGAAAAATACGTTTCAAAAGATCTTGAAACAAATAAGTTGGTTGATGTTGGAAAGATAATAGTCAAACTATACGTACTTAAAGATCATTATAGGCATGTTACTCTAACAAATTCCTTGCTGTATTGGCATCAAGCTTTAGGTCATACTTCAATTGGTGTTCTACAGTATTTAGGTTTCTTGAAACCTTTTTGTACACCTTCTGCTAGTAGTGAAACAAGGACTTGTTCACCTTTCCATCCGCACACCAAATTCATTCTTTTCTTGAAGCTACTTCACAACAAGAACGGATTGAGGCTATGAATAATGAGTTACAAACATTGAAAAAAAATATTACATGGAAACTAACTACTCTTCCAAAAGGGTACAAAGGCTAGGAAGGCTAGTTAGTTACAAGGCTAGATTGGTAACAAAAGGTTACAATCAAATTTTTGGTTTGGATTATAATGAAAGATTTTCACCAGTGATAAACCTTGTTACTGTTTGGATTTTTATAGCTTATGCCACACAAAAAGGCGCATAGTAAGACTGGTGTCCCCAATCCAACTTAAGGGGTGTGGAGATGTTGATGATGAAGGAGTATGGAGAATATCTGAACGTTCTTGATCAAGATGGAAGAGAAGTTGTTAGTTGTTTTTTTCCGAGTTCATAGTTTGTTTAATTAGAACTGTTCTGTATCAAACTGCTGTCTTTTGTAGCTAAAGGTGTATTTTCCAGAATTACTACTCTTTTAGTTGTTTGTTGCGTATATAATCATGATGTATCTCTCTTTTCAATTCTACTTTCGGTTTCTCTATGTTACTACAGATGAGTATAACCAAATGTCAAAGATGAAGTTAAAATTATGTAATTTAACCCATTGATTTTTGAGAAGTTAAATATTCAAGAACCAGACTATACAAATCTAATCATCTCCCTATCAAACACAAGACTCCACATACAAACTTCCATAAATGCCCAAAAAAGCTCCATTTAAAAACTTCTATAAATGGCCAGAAAAGGTTACTTTGAGCATGAATAGCAACAACAAAAATAGTTGGTAAATAAAACAAGACTTAGAAGGTTACTTCAAATATAAGAAACCAACCTGATTCATATAGTCATCTATAAACATTATGGCATGATCATCCTGTCCGGTATTTAACTTAAATATCCGCAACACTTTATCCCTCCTCAGAGACTGCATAAAATGAGAAATATATTCTGATCTTACATCCAATAGCAGTGAATAGAGATCATCTAGTACTCATGCCAAACAGAATAGTGAATAGGGTAAAAAAAATAAGAAGATGATGAAAAAAAGAGGGTATATCAAATCAAGGACTGCCAATACTATTCTAGCGAATGCAAAAGAATAATCCAAGATCTAAAAGTAACAGAGTATAGGAACAGATCTACCAAAAACATGATAACAACAATAATCAATAAGAACGGTTATGGCAGAAATGAAAGAAGGTTTTATAAGAAAATTCACCTAACAGAAGTCTAAGTCTAAAGATATAATGACTTATCTCAGGAAGTGAAACATTATGACTGATTTCTTAATATTCACACCAGAAAAAAAATTATGCATCAACAAGAATGCATGTGACAACGAGCCCTCCCTATGTATGGTGGAAAAGAGAAACATGCTTACTATGGAAGTCACCTCACCTCTAATTCTCTATCGACTTGTGTCCTATCCTTCAAGCTGCTGTATAACTGCGACCGCAAAACAAAAGGTTGAACTGGAACCTGAAGAAATAGTACACCAAACTTGAAGTTTCAAATTGAATAAGGGATTGGAAGCAATATTTATGTCTGAGAGAGCGTATAATGATAGCATAGAACTCTTCTCATTGCAAGAAAAAAAAAAGTAGAAATATGTTTCATTAGCAAGATTGCTAAACAAAAATTAAAGCTAGCAAAATCCAGAGACACAACACTACAACACAATATATTGCTACAGAGTTCTTATTTTGTTCCCCACCCCCATGCAAAATTTAAAAAATAATAATAGTAAATGATAATAATTAATCCATGGTTAACACAGTATCTGCAGAAGTGAAGTAAATACGACCAAGATAATAGCATGGAAAAGAAGTACTTAATTGCCGCGAGTAAATTCAAGATGCTATTTACTAGGTTGCGAGATGTAATTTTTGAATTATCATAAGAGAGAAACATCTTAATAGTAGAAGATAGAAAAAGGTTAGCCGAAGCAATAAATAGAAAGTGTATAAACAAAAAGCCAACTAAAGAAATATTATTCTCCATCTTGCACCAATGATATAGCCAATCCAGTAAAAGAACAACAAGAGGAAAACTACTTAGGGCGACAAGCAATGACTAGAAACATACTGCTCCTGATTCCAGTATCTAGTTTGCATAGGAGACCCCAAAGCTATTACAACTACAATATTCACTAAGTTCTTTACTATATTGAAATCTCAATTAGTTTCTAGAAAAACCATCAATATAGGGTTAGAATATGGAAGTCTCCACCCTCTATCACAAAGATAAGATCCGTACTCTCTATGTAGATTGAAGACAGCTCACCCTGAGATCTCTTGCAAGTTGTAATCCACGAATAAATCAGCATAAGTTTTAATATTTTGCAAATGCTAAAAGCAAACACCAAAAGAGTCTCCAGTTTGCAACAAAAGCCACTAACGTCAATGTCCCAAAATTTTGTGAATTCCATTACCTTCACACGCAATTCAAATTCTTAACAAATTAATAACTCAATGCAAATAACAAACTCATAATAATTAGTTATATTCAACTCCAAATCTAGCAAAACCGACCTTTATTCAAATTTTATCATCCTTACACAAACCCTAACGATTTCCTCGTTAGCCTCAAGTCAGAAAAATTCCAAGTATAACCCTTACCTTATCAATGTGAGGAAACTGAGCACGCATCATCTGAAGAGCCATGAGAGTATCACTGAAAGTCAAATTCTCCTCTATACACCGCCATGGATACAAACAAATTAAACAGAAACAGCGTGAATTGGGAGCAAGAGATAAATAAAACGAGAAACGAATTTCTGAAAAGAAAACAACAACAGAAATTGAGATTTAGTATTTAATGAAGAAAAGAAGCAAATTTATTACCAAGGGAAAGAAAATGTGAATTGTCGACATCGTTTTCGGATTCAGGCTCAGATTCTTTCTGTCGTCGCCGCTTTCTGCTTGTTGATGGCTCCTCTGATTCTGTGAATTTCTTCTTCATGTTTGACTCAATCCTTCGCAAAGAACACAATAACACTACGTATATATATATTAAGATTCTCCAAAACAACCCAACGGACGGTCAGTCCGTGTAGGGATATAATACTACTCAAATTATATTAAATATACCACAAAACATATAATTAATTATCATTTCTACCCCTAAATATAAGTTTATTATCTTTGCTAACATAAAAAGAGCCTAAAGTTAAAATTTATTCATGGCCCGGCTATCCCTACCCCAGTCTCTTCTAAACACACCCTATTTTTTTTTTTTTTTTTTAAATTTCAAAAAATGACAAAATTCCAATTTTACTCTTATGAATTAAAAAAAATGAAAATTTTTGAGAATTTCTTCTTCCCCTGCCGTCTGCTGCTCTTCTCTCTCTCTCTCTTTTTTCTTCTTTCAATCCTCAAACCTATTGTAACAACATATATAATGTATGAAAAACTATTTTATGAGTTAACAAAATATATAATAATTGTGTGAAATCGTTCGAAATCTGAGATCCGTTCGACCCTGATTTGTCGAACACAAAGAGGTGTGTTCGTCAAACACACCTCTTTGTGTTCGATCAACCAGGGTCGAACGGGGTCCCAGATTTGTTGTTAATTTTTCATTCTTTTTACACGATTTCGCACAATTATTATATAGTTTATTAACTCGTAGAATGATTTTTCATACGTTATCCCTTACAATATCAAGATTTGAGGAATAAAAAAAAAAAAGGGAGAAGCAAGAGACCAGACGGGTCAGGGGAAGAAGAAATTTGGAAAAAAAATTAGTTTTTTTTAATTCATAAGGTTAAAATTGTAATTTTGTCATATTTTGAATTTTTTAAATCATTTTTTTTAAATGGGGTGTGTTTAGAAAATTTTGGGATGCGGATAGTCGGGCCCTTTCTTTATATGTCGTATATGAGCAGTGTATTGAAGTGACGATTGACTATCATCACATGATTAACAATTTAATTCAAGAGTTCCATGAAAATTATGCACAAAATTGCACATATTGATATGTCCGAATAAAACGACTCTCACCTATTGCATAAAATTGAAAAGCTTCAACAATTTTAATTTTAATTGCTCTCTAATATTGTAATTATTTCAGTGGAATCTCTAATATTGTAATTATTTCAGTGGAAGCTTGAATTGAAGAATTTGAATTGAAGAATTTGCATGTAAAGGTATGTATATTTATGTTAGCTAATATTTTCATAGTTTACTGTTATAATATATTTTTTTTGGAAGGCTTGATATATAGTCCATGAATTTAATATTATAGATTTACATGAATTTTACTTTTTAAAATAGTCTTACACGATTTTTATTTAATTATATACACTTACACGAAAATTTCATTATTAAATAGGCTTACACGAAAATTTCATTGTTATAAAGGCTTACACAAAAATTTCATAAATATGGGTTTACACAAAAATTACATTATTAAATGGGCTTACATGAAAATTTCATTATTATATACGCTTAAAACATTACATTATTAAATAGGCTTACAGGAAAATTACATTATAATATTGGCTTACACGAAATTTACGTTATAATATACACTTACACGATTTTGACATTATTATATAGGTTTACGTGAATTTAACTCTATAATATAGACTTACACAAAATTGACATTATAATATATATGCTTACATGAATTTAACTCTACAATATAGGCTTACACGAAATTCACATTATAATATAGGTTTACACGTTTTTTATTTACATTATGTCTTTCACAAATTAAACTCTTAAGAAAATATATGATTACACGATTTTTTAAGATTATGCCTTGAACGAATTAAACTCTTTATAGACTTGCACGATTTTTATTTAGATTATACCTTCAAAATACATATATTGTGACATTTTATTTCATAATGACATTTTATTAGTATTTTTAATTAATATATTTATCAGTTCAAAATTAATATAAAATAACTTATTCATTTTAGTGCCATTTTATTAGTATTTTTTTAAATATTTTTATAATATTCTATGTTTTTTATTTTTTTATTTTATTAATTTAAAATAATATTGTATTAATTAATATAAATGTACATGAATTCTTTATCTTTTAGGTTTTTAATCGTATTTTATTTCATATAATAATTTTTTTATAATGAACTGACAATTTTCTTTTCTTTTTTGTGGAAGTATACAAAAATATGAGTTTTATTTCTATAGTTATTTGGTTTGGAGGCTATTGGAAAGGTTTAGAGTACAAAAACAGTTCTCAAGAGGTACTTCACCTTCAAAGAATCACATATGATTTATTCAACTTAATTCGTGAATTTGTGCGTGTCAACATGAATTGTTGGGGATATATGATCCACTCACTATTAGAAACAAATGGAAGAGTGAAAATAATAAAAATAAAGAATGATTCTAATTTGGAGCGATTAATGTCTATGATCGATGAGGTTCTTGTTGTTTTTGGTTCCCTTAAAAGAATATATATTTGAGTATCTGAACATATAGTTGTTCCCATTGGACTACAAAATGACGAAGAATTTTATGCAAAATGTGGCATACCAAATGAGTATCAGATTATGCATGATCGGAAGTCTTCACATGACTTGTGGGAGCCTTGGCCATCATCAAGTGATTGTGTTGACTTCGGATCCGATTGGAGTATCAACTTTATGACTTAAATAGATCTCTGACAATTTATGGACAAAATGAGGTCGCAAAACATGAAGAAATTGCAAAACCAACAGAATCGGAAGGAGGTCCAGAATAAGGATATCATAATCGAACTAGTGATTTTGTAATATTTATTTATATAATGTGTTTACTTCGTACAATTGATGCAATTTTTTCAATTTATATCTAATTTGCTTTAGATCCAAATAATGAGCAAGATGAAGCAGTATCAACTACTGGTCTAAACGATGATTTTGAGTTAGATGAAGAAGATGAGAATGTTTTGGATCTAAACTAGTCTGGTTTAACATTTGTTGCAGAAGCAGAACCTTCGACATTTTATCGTTTATGACTGTCGTCTGCAAATTTTCCATTTCAACTTCTTTGTGGGGATTTTCTTCGGGCGAACTCAAAAGGCATGTAAAAAATTCTTCAAGGCATCTCGTTGCTCATCGGCCAAAGCATTTTCATCATTATCATCTAACTCAAAATCATTGTTTAAATCAATAGTTGGTCTATTTCATCTTGTTCATTGTTCGGATCTTAAGCAAATTAGACATAAATTAAAAAAATTACGTCAACTATATGAAGTAAATACCTTGTATAAATAGTTATTATAAAATTACCAGTTCGATCATGATATCCATGTTCTGGACCTCCTTTTGATTCTGTCGATTCTATAATTTCTTTATATTCTGCGACCTTATTTTGTCCATAAGGTGTTGGAGACGTATTTAAGTCAATAAGTCGATGCCTCAATCGAATACGAAGTCAACGCGACCACTTGATGATGGTTAAGGCTCCCATTGGTTGTTTGAGGACTTCCAACCCTACCTAATCTGATATTTATTCGATATACCCCATTTTACATAAAATTCTTCATCATTCTGTAGTCCAACGAGAACATTTAAGCAAACAACATTTAGTACGAGATTGGCATTCGAGTTTATCACATTTGCGTCATATATAAAATAACAAAAATTTTAACCACCTCGATTATAGTTTTGTTCAAACGCAGTTTTTTGTTCCGGATACAAGAATCCAACATTAAAAATTCCAGACAAAAAAACATCAGGGTTGTTGTTTTGAGTTCTTATTTCTTCCACACGTTCAAATACTCTAACATCTATCCTTTTAAGGGAAACAAAAATAATAAGAACCTCATCAATTATGGACACTAATCGTTCCAAACCAGAATCATTCTTTATTTTTATATTTTTCACTCTTCTATTTGTCTCTAATAGTGAGTGGATCACATATCTCCAACAATTCATGTCACGCCCCATTTTTATATTTAAAATATCAGAGTTTTCTTTTTGGCATGCAGGAAGAAAGAGAAAAGAGACGTACATTTTAAAACAGAAAACCTCAAAAACAGTTAAAGATACAATTTTACATGTTTAAAACTTTCGGCACATAGCCGAGAGAAAACATTGAAAACATAGCAGCGGAAAAACATCAGGATCCATAATATAGAAGAACAGTTTAACTTTTACAAACGATCAACTTTGTTTAAAGGACAAATCCAAAAAGACAAAAAGGGAAAAAGGACACAGTTGATATGACACCCCTCTCGCTACGCTTCTCCACTTTCATTGTTTCATGTAGCATGAATACACGTGGGGATGAGTGTGTTGAATACACTCGTGGGAGTAATTTCCATGTTTTAACAGTTAATAAGCAGTTAAACAAATCAAACATATATAAGTTCGGCAATTAGACACAGCACATAGAATGCATAATATATAAATCGGTTCCTTAACGGATGACCCAGTCCCATAGCGCTCATATCTGTAGAAGGGTGTGGGTACTCCCCGTTAACCTTGGGTGCGGGTACTCCCCGACTTATTTTACGGACCACTGTCCCTCCGTAGTCTGCGCAGGGTGCGGGTACTCCCCATTAACCCCAGGTGCGGGTACTCCCCAACTTACTTTACGGACCACTGTCCCTCCGTAGCATGTAAGTAGACTTTCGTCCTTTCAGCATGAACGTGGACCTTTGTCTCTTCACATGAATGTAGACTTTCGTCCCTTCATAACATCATCATAATACATGCATGAACACACTAATCACAACATATAATCACAACATGTAGAGTTCAACAATTCATTTAACATCAAGCTCACATGCATGCATTCGTTCATCATCATTATGCGTTAAATACAGAAACATAAAGTTATTAGGGATTAGAAGTCACCCCCACTTTGTTCGGTGGTAATCCCTCGTGATACGTTGAATTATAAGCCTTAAGATCTTTTCTTAACTCAAAAGCCTACACATGTAAACGAGGGTTTCTTAGATTCTTCTTATGATAATTATGCGTAAATTAAAATAGAATCTCTCTCGAAGAAAGAACATTAAAGAAAGAGAAACGAAACAAAGGCTTGAATCTTGATCATAGGGTGTAAAGGGATCGATTAGAGTTTTAACGGGGAAATAACGGGCTTAAACAAAACGTTTAAAGGTGCAGGGGCGTTTTCATAAATTTTGGGAAAGAGTTGATTTTGACTAGGGGTATTTTTGTAAAATCAGAAGAATTTTGGGGTCTTTTTGATATATTCAAAACCTAGGGGGCTAAAACGAGATTTTCAAAGGATGGAGGGCTAGATTGCAAAATCCTAAGAATCTAGGATTTACGATTCGGTCCCCGAGTTTAATGAAATTACAGATCGACTCTCGTCTCTCAAAACCCATCCCAGCGCACACACAATGCAGACCCGGCACACGCAGCACGTGGCCGAGGCGCTCCCTCGTCCCGACATCCGTGTGCGTGCACACCACCCAGCAATACCGACACGCCACGTGCCAGAGCACACCTGCTCAGTACCTGATGCACGCCCGACACGCCCAATACCACACCCAACGACAAAACACACACCCAACACTAACTTGCCGGCGTGACTCAGCGCGCCGTCCACGACCAACACCAACAAACCACCTAGCACCGCCGACGCACCCAGTGAGCATGCAGCGCCGCCCCCACAAAACGCACACACGTGTATATACCTGCACACACACAACACACGCACACACCACGACACGGCAGAGAAGAGAGATCGACGGGAGAGAGAGAGAGAGCAGAAAGGAGAGAAAGAGAGAGAGAAGAGAAGAGAGAAAAAAAGGGTTTGGCCAGGTTTGACCGGTCGTTTCCCGGCAAAGGAGGCGTCGAAATGTGAAACCGAGCCCGGATCTGGAACGGGCTCGGCGAAAGCTATAAGAGGTGAGAAGATCGACCAAAACGGAGGGGGAGTTGGTGGCACGGCGCGGCCGACCGGAAAATAAAGGAGAGAGAAGAGAGAGAAAATATCTACCTTTTCACTTTTTGATTCGAATTATTACTTTTACGATTCGTTTCGTACTATATATAGATATTTTTCGATTTTTCGTATTCTTCGTGTTTTTGTCCACGAACCCTTAACGAGTCGTCCTTTAATGTTTTAACTTGCGGTTTTCGACTACGATACATTTTAATAAAATATAACCTATGTTTTTCGATTAAAATATACACCCAATAAATTAATCATGCATTATTTCATTTTTTTCTGAAACGCACGTAATTAAATTAAACAATTAAGGGTTTAATTATTTAATTAGTCAATTATGTATTGTTTTATCCTAGGTGTTACAATTCATGTTGGCACATGCAAGTCCATGAATTGAAGCGAATAAATTATGATATATGATTCTCTGAAGGTGAAACACCTCTTGAGAATCGTTTTTATAGTTTAAACATTTCCAATAACCTTCAAACCAAATCAAAATAAAAAAACATACAATATTATAAAAAGATTAAAAATACATACTAATAAATGGAAATGTAAAATATAATAATTATTTTATATTAATTTTGAACCAATAAATATATTAATTAAGAAAAATTGGTGATAAAATTTCACTATAAAACAAAATGTCACGATATATGTATTTTGAAGACATAATCTAAATAAAAATCGTGTAAACTTATATTATTAAGAGTTTAATTCGTTCAAGGCATAATCTTAAAATAATCGTGTAGCCCTATATTTTTAAAAGTTAAATTCGTGGAAGACTTAATTTAAATAAAAATCTTGTAAGCTTATATTATAATGTAATTTTATATAAGCCTACATTATAGAGTTAAATTCAATTAAGCATATATTATAATGTAAATTCAGTGTAAGTCTATATTATAGACTTAAATTCTTGTAAGTCTATATTTTAATGTAATTTTCGTGTAAGTTTATATAATAATGAAATTTTCGTGTAAGCATATTTAATAATGTAATTTTTGTGTAAGCCTATATAATAATGAAGTTTTCGTGTAAACCTATTTAATAATGAAATTTTCGTGTAAAACTATTTTATAAAGTGAAATTTGTGTAAACCTATAATATTAAATTCATTGACTATATATCAAGTCTTACTTGAAAAAATATAATTAAAACAATAAACTATGAAAATATTAGCTAACATAAATATTCATACCTTTACGAAAATTCTTCAATTCAAGCTTCTACTGAAATAATTACAATATCAGATAGCAATTAAAATTAAAATCGTGGAAATTTTTCTATTTCATGCTCTAGGTGAGAGTAGTTTTATTCGTGACATATTAGTATGTGCAATTTTGTGCATAATTTTCGTAGAACTCCCGAATTAAGAGGACTATACGTAAACTGTTACTCATGTGATATTAGTCAACTATCATTTAAATACCAGTATGTCCAAAAATCCATGGAACTTTAAATTCAAAATGAAATAATAATCCCTTTTGAAATGTTTTTGAAGACGATGTTGTAGCAAAAACTTCGAGTCCTTTTTTTACCTTTTTAGGGAGGATGGATGAATATGATCCAACCTTTTTCCATCATTCGAAAAACCAAACGGGGAAATCTTTGTTAATATCATTATGAAATGTTATGAACCAAGAATGAGTAAAAGGCCTGACTAAAAGGAATTTTTACCAGACATTTCTATAACCATAGTAATTAAAGTTTTGACGGCTGAAACAAATTGAAAATTTACAGTCCCTTTTGGCCATTACGAATGGAATGTAATGCCGTTTGGGTTAAAAAATGCACCATCAGAATTTCAAAGAATTATGAATGATATATTCAACTCATATAGTTCTTTTAGCATAGTATATATAGATGATATACTCATATTCTCAGAAAACTTAGAACAACACTTCAAACATTTAGATATATTTTTTCATATAATTAAGAAAAATTGATTAGTTTTATCTGAATCAAAAATAAAACTTTTACAAATATCAATAAGATTTTTGGGTCATGTTATTTGTAAAAGCCTTATCAAATATCCAAATGATCCTAAAGCAGCAGAATTCAAATATTTAACTAAACAATGGTGTGAAGAGATTTGTCTCACCCATTTTAATGATGTTCCAACAAATGCCATAAACTTTATCAAAAATAAGTTTGGACCAGATCTTTTCTGGGATTCAGACAATCTTTCAAAAACAAGAGCTATGAACTTATTCTTATAGATATGAGTTCTGTAGAAATCTCTAATAAAATGAATGATAAAGGAGAGATTGTCTATTCAAAATGTGTTATCAAACAGGTTATTACTCCTATTGCTTGGGGTAATTTTATAGAAAAGAAATTTTTTATTTGTTTCGGTCCTAAAATTTTTAATTACTGTGATTATAGAAATGCCTAGTACAAATTCCTTTTAGTCAGACCTTTTACTCATTCTTGGTTCATAACATTTCATAATGATATTGTCAAAGATTTCCTCGTTTAGTTTTTCGAATGGTGGAAAAAGGTTGGATCAGATTCATCCATCCTCCCTGAAAAGGTCAAAAAAGGACTTGAAGTTTTTGCTACAACATCGCCTGCAAAGGCATTTCAAAAGAGTTTATTATTTCATTCTGAATTTAAAGTTCCATGGATTTTTGCATGGGATTTTACCTTTCAAAAGTATTTTTCTGAACACATTCCTCTCTCCCTCACAAGAACTTTTCGAATCAAATGGTGGGGAAAATTTGATCAAAATATTTGTTCTGAAATGGCTATTTTTCAATCGGTGAGAAAGTTAGATTTCAAAATGATACAAGTTTTACCTCAAAAGATAAGAAAAAGACAACTGTTGATGAATCGCTAGTACAAGGTTTGTCCTCGAAAGAAAAAGATTTATTTGAAGTCTTAAAATAGAACCCAAATTTACAAGCTCAGTTTTTTGAGTTTATGTCTTAAAAGTCCGAATCAGGAAATGACCCATTTGGAGGGCCTTGTGTTCAAGATCCATTTGAGTTGTACTCCCTCCGTCCCACAATAAGTTTTCCACTTTTCTTTTTGGTCCGTCCCACAATAAGTTTCCCATTTCAAAACTTACTAAAAATGGCAAAGAAAACTTCACAAAAATTACAAATATGCCATCCCTTGTTTTGATAAGTAAGTGGGCCCTACCACTTTCCCTTCCACCTTTTTCTACTAAATATCCTCTCTCCTCCCACTCACATTAAAATACACATTTTCCTTAAAAACAACACCCAAAAAGAATTGGGAAACTTATTGTGGGACGGAGGAAGTAGTATTTTTTGTGAATATTTCCAAAGATAGTATTTCAAATTAGATCAAGGATTCCAACTATCAAGGGTGTCAGCACCACAATCAATTATCAAAAGATGACAAAAGAACAGCAGTGGCCTGCCACCAATCTTATCAGCAAGAAAGGCAAAAGTGTAGCAGTACCTGACGGCCACTTTTTCCATCAGAGCCGAAGAAGTCAAAATGCCATAGTGTTTGTCGGCCATCTACCCAAAGCAATCCACTTGGCCAATTGTCAAAAGAAACCACCAAAGTTTGTCGGCCATTTCAAATTCGTTTCAAAAAAAATTTCTAATGCAGACTTAATTTAAATTCATTTTAAGTTTGTCTATATATATGGCATTTCGAAGGTAGTTTAAGGGAGAACTCACATAGCTACTTCTCTCATAATCTAAAAATCTTCTCTCTACATTTCCTATCCATCATCTGTGTCAAAGTTTGTTTCTACAAAGCTGTTCTTAAGCTTTAATTTCAAAATTGTAAGTTTGTTTATTGTTTATCAAAATTTATATTTTGTGTTTCTCATCTTAATTTTATACATATTGTCTTTATTAATACTGTCACTTACATACATACATTATAGGCATGTCTCCAAACAATTAATCTTTTGACTAGATGAACCTATTTCTGTTAATTTATTCGATATTTTTGATAGAATAGTATCAGTCTTTTTATTAAAACTATTTTTTTCTTTTTCTAAAGGATTATTACTAGTTTGAAAATAAGGTTTAGCTATGTCATTAAAAGATATATTTGATTTTTGTTTTTCTTTATCTTTATCTGATATTTTATTTGATATATGATATACTTGGTTTGCAATAGTATTTAGTATTTGATTAGAATAATTATTTTGATGGATTATTCTATTAATATCTTCATTTGTGTTTTTACCATGTTTAAATGGGTCAGCCATTATTTCACCTTTTGGAATTTGTAATTTAATTGGCTGTAAAGGTGGATGTATAGCAACTATGATTTCATTATTAGTTAATGTCCATTTTTTATGTAATGTTGTATTACCTTCTATTGATGGTTTTTTAAGATAATCATTAATTCCTTCTTTTGATAAAAATATTAGTAAAAACATATAAAAGGGTATATTTGATTTTATCTTTTTCATTTCTAGTATCCATTCTTCTTTTCGTTTTGTTCTAACAATTTTATCTAATTTTTTATACAAAATTCTTTTATCTTTATGATAACTATAATTTTTTTCTATCTTAAGATATTCTTTCCACGGTATGAATTCTTTTCCTGTTGTTATTGCATTTATCATACTTTCTGTGGTTGGAGAATTTGGAGCAGAATAGGTTTGAGGTTCAGGTATTGGAGTTTTAAATTTATATCTTTGATTAAATTCTGAAAAGTTTGAAAACGACTGCCTAGAGTTTGAAGATGATTCAGGTAAATGTGTTTTAAAATCTTCTTTGAATGAATTAAATCTTATGATTATTCTACCATCTATTTCTTCTATTATTTGTGAAACATCTCTTCTTTCTATTATATATTTATTAATTGTATTTCTTGATAATAACGGAATACTTTGAGATTCTTACTGAATTGATAAAGTTTCTTCATGAGATTTTACAAAAAATGCAGTTTTGAAGTCTGTAGTTCCTATCGTATAAATTGTTTCTATATGTTCTTTAGGAATAGTCCAATTTGAATAATTTATAGACATATGAGTTTCATGACTCTGTACAACGTTCTGACATTTTGAGCTAGTACCTGGGTATAAAAATTTTCTTATTCAAATAGCCATAATCTTATTAGTGTATTTAGTAAAACTGAACAGGATCTGGTTTAGGAGGGTCGTAAGGGAACATAATGCGTGGAACACCAATCTTAGGCTTACCAACCATCTTACAAGCTTACCAATGTAAAGTCCAAACCTGTAAACAAGATTACTTACAGAATTTTATAACACTAAGTAAATTATGAATATACATTTTGATCTGTATAATATCCTAATACATGGCTCTGATACCATAACTATTTTATAAATAACTTGATACCATAACTAGACAGGACCTTGAGGGAGACATGTCTATAATGTATGTATGTAAACGACAATATTAATGAAGACAATATGTATAAAATTAAGATGAGGAACATAAAATATAAATTTTCATAAACGATAAACAAACTTACAATTTTGAAATTAAAGCTTAAGAACGGCTTTGTAGAAACAAACTTTGATACAGATGATGGATAGTAAATGTAGAGAGATGATTTTTAGAATATGAGAGAAGTAGTTATGTGAGCTCTCCCTTAAACTACCTTCGAAATGTCATATGTATAGACAAACATAAAATGAATTTACATGTGAATTTGCATTTGAAACAAATTTGAAATGGCCGACAAACTTTGGTGGTTTCTTTTGACAATTGGCCGAGTGGATTGCTTTGGACAGATGGCCGACAACACTACAAGAAAAAACACTTTTAACAACGGGTTTTCCCCGTTGTCGTATCCTGTTTTTGAGCGTTGTCGTATCCAGCGTTGCAAAAAAAAATTCGCCATTCGACAACGCACCAAAAAGCGTTGTCTTTTCTAGATACGACAACGCATTTATACCGTTGCAAGAAAGGGTTGTCTTTTCTGATTTTGTGCAACTATACATGCAACGCTTAAAAAGCGTTGTCTTTCTGGAGTACAACAACACGAATTTATGCAACGCTTATAACCGTTGTCCTTTTTTTTTTCTTTTTTTTTTAATTACATACAATTACATTTATGCAACACTTTTTTAGTGTTGTCTATTTTTAGATAACAACGCTAAATGCAACGCTTTTTAGGGTTGTCGTTTTCCAAAATAACAACGCTAATGACAACCCTTTTTTTGTGTTGTCTTTTTTGTTTATTCACATTTTTTACAATAATTTCATATTTTGTGGGGATATATATAATAATATAATTTAATTATATAAACTAACAAATGCATTAGAAGAACATTTAAACATTGTCAATATCATCGGTTACATTCATAAATCATCCCATTAATAACTCTCATCCTAACACTAGAAATCACACAACCTTAAGTCCATAAATTTAAAGTACTCCAACAATTAATAACAAATGATCGAACTTGTTTGAATAACATCACAATCTTTACAATCACGACATCCCGAACTTGACATATTCAGCCCTACGTTCCCACAATCTGTCATTTGTCAGAATAAAGTTAACATGAACACCTAAAAATCATAACGTGATCGTATTAAATATTCAAAAGAAAGCATTGCAAGTTGAAATATAGTAGTCACCTTATTCTACCCATTTATGTGTTCTTGAACGCAATCAGCCCATTCAACACGAACTTCATCAATATCAGCTCGAGTGCACTTAACATCAGTGAACTTTGAAAACAGAATATATAGAACAATCAACTTCATTTCATTTTGGTGAAGTGTACCATATGCAAACTAAATAGTAAGTAGTTACTCACAATTGAACGTAATGAAACCATGTCCGCCGTTGCGCCCTTTTCAATAAGTTGTCTCATGTACCACAGCACAAAAAAACCACATTGTTTGGTATCAGGTTGCAAAGGAGCCTACATTACAATGTATACATATCAAATTTCATTAATTTCATTGTGATGATAAAATAAATATATACATAAGTAACAACGTATTATTCACATCTTCTCCATACATACCTTGACTATTTCCCATGAAGGTTGTTTTGTCCCATTCTTTCCAATTTCGGTATTGAACATTCTCATGGCCCTTCATGACAAAACAAAGTATTAATCATCATAAATGCAACTTAAAATAGTATACAGAAATGTACTAAAGTTATTTAAATTGAAACTTACAGATCAACGATCTTTTTCCAAGTTTGATCATGCAAGCGATGATAAAGAGGGTCCAACAAATGACAAGTTTGCTTGTGGGGGTTGATGACAGTTAGAATCCAATGAAATCTATGGAATTCATAATTAAAACACCTCAGTTACATCATCACAAATTCATGGGGACAAAACAAAAGGCTGCAAAACCTTGTTAACGACCACATTACCAATAAGGATCAAAACTGAAACTCTCCAAATCAGCTACTATAATTAATATTTACACTAATTATCAGGTTAATCAGCACATAATCTCATAATTAAAGAAACTATCTATCATGCAGTTTACTACTTCAACACATTAAAAAAAATCAGCAAATCAGTTAATTTTCTCACAAACAAATAGCTTGAGCAATCAGCAAGTTATCACAATATGGAATGCAAAACAAAAGGCTGCAAACAAATGTTAACGATCACATTACTAATAGGGATCAAAACTGAAACTCTCCAAATCAGCTACTATAACTAATATTTACACTAATTATCAGGTTAATCAGCACATAATCTCATAATTAAACACACTATCTATCATGCAGTTTACTACTTCAACACATTCAAAAAAACAGGATCTAAATCAGTTAATTTTCATCCAAACAATTAAATAGCTTGAGCAATCAGCAAGTTATCACAATATGGAATGCAAAAAAACAAATCATAACTTACCCTACATTACAAGGTGCCAAAACTAATTGGTTAGGCAATGTACCACTCAATCTTTTTGCTAGAGCACTTGCCCTTCGTTCCATCTCATTTTCACGAAAATCTTGATCCACTTTTGTTGATGGCAAATGTCCTATTTCATATGGATCCACAAATCTGAAATTTTGGATCTTCTTTTCGTTTACCAACCTTTTGTAGAGATGTCTAACCGTAATTTTTGGCAAATGGAAAAAGAAGCAATGGTCAAGATTATAATAAACATAATAATAATAATTACAGCAACAACAACCCCAACAATAATGATAATTGCCCAGAATACGTACCACATATAAACTACCACACATACGTATGAGATTGGCTCCAACTTACAGAATGGAACCATATCTTCAATGTTAACAAAAATGTTCAACTCACGACCAAATACTTCAGCATCAAAATCTATCTGCATATTGCCTCCATTCGTAATAACAAGCTTAGTATAGCAATATAACATGTGTAATGGCTTTGGCACATTTGATAGATCAACATTAGACAAGTCTTTTCGCACGATTTTCTTCTTCCCAGGTTTCTAAGAAATTGTATTAGAATGATATGTAAGTAGGCATTCTATATTTGGTCAGCTAGTCAAAAATTAATGTAATATAAGCTGACGTAAAAAAAAATTACCTTCACTTTGGGTTTTATCAAATGCGATGGCCAAGCAACATGAGAACCTACCGCCTCACCAATACTATTGCATTCTCCCAGAATTGGCAAAGGGGCATCATGATCCAATGCTTGGTCAATGGAGACACTCATGCAATTTTCAGGTAAAAGATTACCATGAAGTAATTGATTCGCTCCACCCACTTTGATAATTGTGTCGTACGCAGCAATATCTGCTTTAGATTCCAACGTTAACATGACCTCAATTGCATTCACTTCAATTGCCTAAGATCTGTGACCTAATAAAAGCCAATAATGACAAAATCATAACATTTAAACTACTAGAACCTCCAATAGTATATCAGCAGAAACTCATCCATGTAAACCATCACAAATGTAAACCAGAAACTACTTTAGAAACCCTCTCAAATTAACTTTGTGCATATTGCCTACAAATCACATTCTTTTAAATTCAACACTACAAATTAATGAAAATGTGTTGAGAAGATCACTCACTATGTGAATATAGGATCCTCCCCCATAACTAATAAAATTCCAGCAACAAGTTAAACTATCATGACATGAAGCGGCTTACTGAAAATAAAGCCCCCTATTAAATCTACTCATCCGCTAGATCGATAAAGTGTAGTGGTTCCTATGTTCTAGCCCTTCTGAGGGATTTTATTCGTCCACATAAGATCCACAAACTTATCATTTATAAGTTTTTCTCCTCCTAGTCAGAGGTAATATCCACCACAAAATCATCAACATAACAACTAGTGTTCAATTAATGTTCAAGAATGTTATAGGAAGGTAAAGACAAAAGGGAAAAAAAAAAAAAAAAAAGACCAACTTCAGCATGCAATTCCGAGATAGCAAACAGAACACCAAAATCCAATCGTTTTCACCACCCAAAATCATACTCAAAAGAACATTCCAGCTTCAGTTGAAACCCACAAATTCTTATCCAATCGACATCACACACCACAAAAAGTACGACATTGGAACGTATCAAAAAAAACTGAAGGTGAAATGAAAAGAATTAGGGTTTTTACCTTTCGCATATCCGCTGAAGCTAAGATAAAATCCCCAAAATCTAGGGTTTCTTCCACCTAAAATCCTAGTAAGATTTTCCTAATTCGACGGAAACCAGCTCGCATTGCGCCCCAAACCTACTGATAACCAAAATACAAAAATCACACCTCAAAATCGCAATAGAATTGCCAAAAATCCATCATTTCAACCAGAAAAATCATCGAAATAACAACATTTCCATCACTAATCAGAAATCATTAAATTAGGACACTAAATCGTCAATTGAGAAGACTGTTCCGTGGGTGTGTGTGTGAGAGAGGTATTAGCAGCGAACCTGCGGCTGGGCGATGAGAAGAGAATAAGATGCGATGGCGGTTCTAATGGGCGGCAGCGGCGATGTGGTGGTGACAATTTCTGGGCGGCGGTGAGATGAAGAGGAAATAGAATGACAAGATAGGGCGACGACGACTAAGCACCGGAGGTGGCTTGAGCGGCGAAGTGCAGTGGTTGGGCGGCGATGCAGTGGATTTTGGTGGTGGAAAGTGATGGAGAATTGGGCGGCAACGCAGTGGATTTTGGTGGTGGAAAGTGATGGACAATTGGGCGGCAAGGCAGTGGATTTTGGTGGGGGGAACGGGATGGAGAAGTTTGGTTATTTGAAAAAACCCAAGTGCAAAGTGTGTATAAGAATTTAATTTAATTAAGAAATAATCATGTATAATTAACACAACACATAAATAAAGCGTTGCAAAATGGGTTGTCTATTGTCGAAAAAGCACTAAGAAAAGACAACACATAAAGAGCGTTGCATAAAAGGGTTGTCTATTTTTAAAAAAAACATCATTTAACAACCCTCTGAAAAAAGCGTTGCACAAAAGCGTTGTCTTTTGGCGAAAAAAACGCCATTTAACAACCCCTGAAAAAAGCGTTGTCTTTTCTATTATTTGTGTTGTCGTTGAGCGAATTTTTTGAACAAAGACAACGCTTTTCGGAAAAAGGGTTGTAACTTTGGAAAAGACAACAGAAATTCATAAAAAGGGTTGTCTTATGGGGGTTGTTGTATCCCAAATTTCTTGTAGTGCAAGCACTACAACCCTCGACTTCTTTGACTTGATGGGATAGGTGGTCGATAGACCATTATGGCCTTTTGACTTCTTCAACTTTGATGGGATAGGTGGCCTACAAATACTACTACACTTTTGACTTCTTTCCTGATAAGATTGGTGGCCGATAGGCTATTGCTGTCCTTTTATCGTCTTTTGATAATTGATTGTAGTGTTGGCACCTTTGATAGCTGGAATCCTTTTTTGACTTGACTGGTTCCTTGATCTAATTTGAAACACTATCTTTTGAAATATTGACAAATAATACTAAAACTCGAATGGATCTTGAGCACAAGGCCCTTCAAATGGGTCATTAGTATTTGATTCTTCTGACTGTCCTGATTTGAACTTTTGAGACATAAACTCAAAAAACTGAGCTTGTAAATTTGGGTTCTATTTGAAGGCTTCAAATAAAACCATTTCTTATGATTCTTCAAGTCTTTCCCTTATCTTTTGAGGCAGATCATGTATCCTTTTGAAATCTAACTTTCTCATCGGTTGAAAAGAAATGACGAATAGCCATTTCAGAATAAATATTTTGATCATATTTTCCCTACCATTTGATTCGAAAAGTTCTTGTGAGGGAGAGATGAATAGGTTCAGAAAAACACTTTTGAAAGGTAAAATCTCATGCAAAAATCCGTGAAACTTTAAATTCAGAATGAAATAATAAACTCTTTGAAATGCCTTTGCAGGCAATGTTATAGCAAACCTTCTAATCCTTTTTTGACCTTTTTAGGAAGGATGGATGAATCTGATCCAACTTTTTTTCACTATTCGAAAAACCAAACGGGAAATTTTTTGACAATATCATTATGAAATGTTATGAACCAAGAATGAGTAAAAGGCCTGACTAAAAGGAATTTGTACCAGACATTTCTATAATCATAGTAATTAAAATTTTGACGGCTGAAACGAATTGAAAATTTCTTTTCTATAAAATTACCCTAAGCAATAGGAGTAACGACCTGTTTGATAACACATTTTGAATAAACAATCTCTCCTTTATCATTCTTTTTATGAGAGATTTCTATAGAACTTGTATCTGTAAGAATAAGTTCATAGAATTTTCTTGATTTTGAAAGGTTGTCTGAATCCCAGAAAAGATCTGGTCCAAAATTACTTTTGATAAAGTCTCTGGCGTTTGTTGGAACATCATTAAAATGGGTGAGACAAATCTCTTTACACCATTGTTTAGTTAAATATTTGAATTCTACTACTTTAGGATCATTTGGAATTTGGATATTTGAATGTGTAAGATGTCTCTGAGTAGGAGCTGCAGATGAACATCTAATATTAGTGAGTCTAATATCATTGGATCTGTTAAATCTACTTAAAATTTTGGAGTAGAATTAAAATAAATAGGACCATTATATATATTGGTTTGAACTAAAGACATTAATGAACTTTGATATTTTTTACATCTTTTATCTCTGACAGCTAAGTAAATTGGTGAATCAACACCTATATGTACTAATGGTTTGACAGCTATTTGAATTAATTCAATATGAATATATATCTATATCCTTTCTTTATATATCTATTAATTGTATTTCTTGATAATAATGGAATACTTTGAGATTCTTGTTGAATTGATAAAGTTTCTTCATCAGTTTTTACAGAAAATGCAGTTTTGAAATCTATAGTACCTATCTTATAAATTGTTTTTATCTGTTCTTTAGGAATAGTCCAGTTTGAATAATTTATAGGCATATGAGTTTCATGACTCTGTACTACGTTCTGACATTTTGAGCTCGTACTTGGGTATAATAATTTTCTTAATCTAATAGTCATAATCTTATTAAGTGTTTTTAGTAAAACTAAACGGAATGTGGTTATAGAATTAGAAACAAAAATAATATTAAATCATAACAATTTTGATATAGCAAGTACGAGTCAAAGTATTCAAATACCTAAAGAAGAAGAATTAGATAATAATCAATTCATTAACTCTATTAAAAAAAATAGAATTTCCAAAATGGTATATAAAAGTTAAAATTGTTGTAGGTGAATTTAAAATAGATTTAATAGCACTATTTGATTCAGGTGCTGATCATAATGTAATAAAAGAAGGAATAATACCTTCAATATATTATGAAAACACATATGAACAACTATATACATAAAATTCAAAACCTTTAGATATAAAACACAAATTATTCAAAGCACATATATGTTGTTACGAATATTGCTTTAAAAATATTTTTACATTAGTAAGAGATATATCTCAAGACATAATATTAGGTACTCCTTCCCTAACTCAAATTTACCCCTTTAATGTTACACATAAAGGAATTAATACTAATATTCATGGAAGAAATATATATTTTCCATTCATAAACCCAGTAAAACAAAGAGAAATAAATATTCTTCAAAATAATTCAATATTTCAATAGATAAATATAATTGAAGAAACAACACATAAGTTATTTAAAAGAAAAAATACCTTATATTAGGATTGATTCATTGAAGAACAATTAAAAGATCCTAATGTTGTTCAAAAAATAAAAGAAATTCAAAATTCATACATAAAAGAATTATGTAGTGATCTCCCAAATGCCTTTTGGGAAAGAAAACATCATATAGTTAATTTACCATATGAAAAAGAATTTAATGATAGAAATATACCTACAAAAGCTAGACCAATTCAAATGAATCAAGAATTTCTAAAATATTTTCAAAAAGAAATAGAAGAATTAATTCAAAAGAAATTAATAAGAAAATCTAAGTCTCCTTGGACTTGTTCAGCTTTCTATGTTGTTAAATAAACTAAATTAGAAAGAGGAGTTCCAAGATTTAGTTAATAGATTACATTTTGTAAAGATAGTTTCAAAATTCGATTTAAAATCAGGATTCTGGCAAATTCAAATACCAAAACAAGATAAATATAAGACTGCATTTACAGTCCCTTTTGGTCATTATGAATGGAATGTATGTCGTTTGGGTTAAAAAATGCACCATCAGAATTTCAAAGAATTATAAATGAAATATTCAACTCATATAGTTCTTTTAACATAGTATATATAGATGATATACTCGTATTCTCAGAAAACTTAGAACAACACTTCAAACATTTAGATATATTTTTTAATATAATTAAGAAAAATTGATTAGTTTATTTGAATCAAAAATGAAATCTTTTCAAATATCAATAAGAGTTTTAGGTCATGTTATATGTAAAAGCTTTATCAAACCAATCAATAGGTCTATAAGTTTTACAGAGAAATTTTCAGACCAAATTAAAGATAAAACACAACTTCAAAGATTTTTAGGATGTCTAAATTATATTTCAGATTTCTTTCCTAACTTGAGAAAATATTTGTCACGCTCCATTTCTAAAACATATTTTTATCAGAGTTGCATAACGGGCGTGTAGAGAAAGAGAATAAGAACATACATTTTAAATCAGAAGAAGAAGATAACAAACGATAGAAAGGTTTACATATGCAATACATTGGCACCAGCCAAAATAAAACATTTTAAACCTTGAACAGCGGAAAATCTCATACAGGATCCATCAAAGAAAATACGATATAACTTTACAAACGTGAAATATTAATATATTGTTTCAACATCAAGTTTTGAAAAGCAAAAAGAGAAGACTTGATATAGCACCACCCTCTCTACATATCTTGATTCTCGTCATTTCCTGTAGTGTGAATACAGATAGAGGTGAGTGTGTTGAATACACTCGTGGGATAATTTTCATGTTTTAACAGTTATTAAGCAATTTAAACAAATCAAACATATATAAGATCTGCAATTAGACACAACACATAGAATGCATATCACATAATTGCAAATAGGTGCGGGAGTAACCCATCTTACCATAGCATACAAAACGATTTTTATACCGTTGGTGATTTTTACGGACCATCAGTCCCTCCGTAGCATACAAAATGATTTTTATACCGTTGATGATTTTTACGGACCACTAGTCCATTCGTAGCATACAAAATGGTTTTTATACCGTTGGTGATTTTTACGGACCACCAGTCCCTCCGTAGCATACAAAATGGTTTTTATATCGTTGGTGATTTTTACGGACCACGAGTCCTTCCGTAGCATACATGTGGACCTTAGTCCTTTCACAATATAATAATATGAACATAGACACAGTATATAGTCACGGCACATAGGGTTCAACAATTCATATATCAAATACAGATAACATAAACATATAGAGATTAGAAGTTACCCTCACCTTGTTCGGTGGTTATCCGCGTGTAAATCAAAATATCAAGTTCTAAAACATTTGTTCCGTTTGAGAGCCTACACATGTAAAGAGATTTCTTATTTTCATTATTACGATAATTACGCATAATTATTTATATAAACTCTCTCTCGAAGAAGAAGCGATAGGAAAAAATAAACAAAACAAAAGTTTTAGAGATCAAAAATGAAGAAACGAGTGTGGAAGGTTAAACATGTGATCATAGGGTGAAAAGGGAAAGATTAGAGTTTGAACGGAGGAAAAATGGGCTAAAACGAAGGAAAAATGAGCTTAAACGGAGTGTTTAAAGGTGCAGGGGCGTTTTTGTAAATTCTGGTAAAAAGTTGACTTTGACCAAGGGCATTTTTGTAAAATTAGAAAAGTTTTGGGGTCTTTTTGAAATATTCAAAACCTTTGGGGTCAAAGTGAAATTTTCGAACGTTTTGGGGGTTAAAGTCTAAAACTTTAAAACTTTTGTGGGTTGAAACCTAATCTTCGAAAGTTTGAGGGTTAAAACGATATTTTAGAAAGCTCAGGGACCAAAATGTAAATAAACTTAAAAAACCTAGATTTGCACCCAAGTCCCTGAACTATTCAAAAATTGCAAACAGGCCCTCTTCCTCCTCCCACCCTTCTCCCGTTGCTGCCCCTCTACCACCACCTACACAGCCCCGGTCGGTGACCTCTAGTCGCTGGTGACACCCCCAACACCGGCGCTGCCCCACACGGTGGCACCACCTCACGCTCAACACGCATACATCTAAACATACACACACACACACTAAACACACACTCACCGACATCAAACACGGCGCCGCCACTCACGGTGCCGCCCCCACCATCTTCACACACACGACTCCGAGCAACGAGGGCAGAGAGAGAGCAGAGGTAGAAAGAGAGAGAGAGAGAGAGACAAAGAGCGAGAGAGACAAAGAGAGTAACAGAAGAGAGAGGAGAGAGAAAGAGTTGACTGCTCTTTGCCGACCGATTTCTGGTGGAGGCGGCAGCGGCTCGGCGATCCGAGCCCGAATCCGGGATAGGCTTGGTGAGGGCTACGTTTTGACGTAAAAATTGAACGAAATGGAGGAAGGAGTGGCGGCGTCGACGGCACGACGGCGGCGTGGCGGCCGTCGGCCGGAATGTGAGGAGAGAGAAGAGAGAGAGAGAAAAGAAATATCTACCTTTTTACGTTTTGATTCGAAAATATCTCTTTTACGATTCATTTTGTACTATATATAGATATTTTTCGATTTTTTGTATTCTTCGTGTTTTTGTCCACGAACCCCTAATGAGTCATCCTTTAACGTTTTAACTTTCGGTTTTTTACTACGATACCTTTGGGTTTCATTTTACGATATCATTATTAAATTTTAACCTATGCTTCTCGATTTAATTATACATCAAATTAATTAATTATGCATTATATCATTTTTCTGAAACAATTAGGGGTTTAATTATTTAATTAACCAATTATGCATCGTTTTATCCTAGGTGTTACAATATTGTCAACCATTATACCAAAGATGTTCTAGGTATACCAAATCCACATGCATTCATGATAGTAGAAACTGATGTATCTGATTTAGGCTATGAGGAATTTTAAAACAAAAAATGCATTCAAAAGAACAACTTGTTTGTTTTCATTCAGGCATCCGGTTAGGATCACAAAAGAATTACTCAACTATAAAAAAAGAAATATTTTCTATTGTTTTGTGTATTTCAAAATTTCAAGATGATTTATATAACTAGAAATTTCTCTTAAAAATAGATTGTAAATCGGCAAAAGATGTTCAAAACTTTATTTCAAAACAAATATTTGCAAGATAGCAATCCATCTTATCCGTTTTTGATTTTGAAATAGAATTTATCAAAGGTGAAGATAACTCTTTACCAGATTTCTTAACAAGAGAATTTTTACAAGAAAATTAAATTTTACAGATAGATTCTTTCAAAGCCCAGTCTTCAAAAGATTACGAGTTACCCGATTCAAAAGAAATTGTGAGACATGGTCCACAATACCCACCAACACCCCCAAACCAAATCAGTCACTCACTTCAAATTTTCTGAGGTCTAATAGGTTTCAACCACTCCAACATTTCCCAGAATTACCATACAAATATGTCTTAGCAGCTCCTACTCAGAGACATCTTACACCTTCAAATATCCAAATTCCAAATGTTCCTAAAGCAGCAGAATTCAAATATTTAACTAAACAATGATGTGAAGAGATTTGTCTCACCCATTTTAATGATGTTCCAATAAACGCTAGAGACTTTATCAAAAGTAAGTTTGGACCAGATCTTTTCTAGGATTCAGACAACCTTTCAGAAATAAGAAAATTCTATGAACTTATTTTTATAGATACGAGTTATATTGAAATCTCTCATAAAAAGAATGATAAATGAGAGATTGTTTATTCAAAATGTATTATCAAACAGGTTATTACTCCTAGCTTGGGGTAATTATATAGAAAAGAAAATTTCAATTCGTTTCAGTCCTCAAAATTTTAATTACTGTGATTATAGAAATGCCTGGTATAAATTCATTTTAGTCAAGCCTTTTAATCATTCTTGGTTCATAACATTTCATAATGATATTGTCAAAGATTTTCCCGTTTGGTTTTCCGAATGGTGGAAATGTAGCGCTTAGGACAAAACGACGCATAATCGGCTAATTAAATAATTAAACCCTTAATTATGTGATTTTAATTACGTGCGTTTCAGAAAATTGAAATAATGCATAATTAATTAATCGGTTGTATAATTAAATCAAGAAACATAAGTTATATTTTATCAAAAGGTTCATAATTGAAAATCGAGAAAAATAGAAACGTAAATGAGGCCAATCGGAGATCCGTAGCTCAAAACATGAAGAATACGAAAAATCGAAAAAGAGATATTTTCGATCAAATAGTAAAAATCAAGATATTTTGTAAAAGTTGAGATATTTTGTAAAAAGTAAGATATTTTGAAAATATGTATATATAATACGAAATGAATCGTAAAAAGTAATAATTTGAATGAAAAGTAAAAAATGTAAGATATTTTCTTCTCGTTCTTCTCTCTCTTCTCTCTGCTGATTTTTCTGGCCGCGGCGCCACCACCGGCATCGACGCCGGCTCCGATGCCGGAATCTTTTTTTCTCGGTTTTGGCCGATTTCTTCACAGGTTATAGTTTTCGAAGAGCCCGTTCCAAATCTGGGCTCGATTTTTCATTCCAACTTCTCCTTCACCGGAAAATGGCTTGTCAAACCTATGAAAACCTTAGTTTCTCTCTCTTCCCTCCATTTCTCTCTCCTCGTCTGCTCTCTCTCTCTTTCTCTTCCTCGCCGGAGTTATGATAGGGCAGCCTCCTGGGTGTGTGTATGGTGTTGGAGGGGTGGTGTCGCCGTGAGCGGCGGCACCGGAGCTATGCAGGTGTGTATGTGTGTGAGCGTGCATGTGTGTGTGTGTTAGCTGTGTTGTGGGCGGCGCTGTGCAGCGCCGCCGTGCTCGCTGGTGGTCGGCTTGCGATGTTGCGCTGGCGAGTTGAAGGTCAAAGTGGTGGCCGGCGACGGGTGGTCGCCGGTCGAGGCTAGGTTTGCTTGTTTGTTGCAGTTGTGAGGGCGACGGGTCTGCTGGGTGCGAGCGCACGGTGCGTGCGTTGGGGGATATACGCGCGCACGTTGTCGAGTGTCAGGAGCGGGTGCACGCGCACGAGTGAGCACCGGGAGCGCGTGCGCAAGCCAGCACTGGGGGCCGAGTGTGCACGCACGAGCGACGGGGGCTATTGTGCGTGCCATGTGCATGCCGACGGGTGTGTGTGCGCGTCGTGTCGCCGACGGCGTGGAGTCATCGGCCGGGAGTCGGGGGTCTCGGTCAAAGTCAATCCTTTTCTGAAAAATTACGAAAATGCTCCTATACTTTTAAATGCTCCGTTTAAGCTCGTTTTTCCTCTGTTTTAACTCATTCTTCCTCCGTTAAAACACTAATCTTTTCCTTTACACCCTATGATTAGATGTTTAATCTTCCATGCTCGTTTCTTCATTCTTATGATCGAGTTTCGAACCTTCATTTATATTCATTTCCTTTAACGCTTCTTCTACGAGAGAGTTCTATGTTTAAGTATACATTTTTATTGTGACGAGAATCTAAAAAAACCTTCATTTACGTGTGTAGGCTTTCGAGTTTAGAAAAGATCTTAAAGCTTAGCATTCAAAGTATCACGAGGGATAACTACCGAACAAGGTGGGGGTAACTTCTAATCCCTAATAACTTTATGTTTCTGTATTTAACGCATAATGATGATAAACGAACGCATGCAAATAAACTTGGTGTTAAATGAATTGTTGAATCCTACGTGCTGTGATTATATGTTGTGATTAATTTTTTAATGCATGCTTTATGATGATGTTATGAAGGGACGAAAGTCCACATTTATGTAAAGAGACAAAGGTCCGCATTCATGCTAAAGGGATGAAGGTTTACTTTCACATTACGGGGTAACTGAGGTCCGTAATATAAGTCGGGGAGTACCCGCACCTGGGTCAATGGGGAGTACCCACCCTCACTGCAGATATGAGCACTATAGGACTGTGTGTCCATTAAGAATCCGATTTATATGCTATGCATTCTATATGTTGTGTCTAATTGCCGAACTTATACATGTTTGATTTGTTTAACTGCTTAATAACTTTAAAATATGGAAATTATCCCCACGAGTGTATTCAATGCACTCACTCCCACGTGTATTCACGCTACAGGAAATAATGAAAGTGGAGAAGCGTAGCGAAAGGGGTGTCATATCAATTGTGTCCTTTTTTTCCTTTTCTGTCTTTCTGGTTTTGCCCTTTAAACAAAGTTGATCGTTTGTAAAAGTTAAATTGTACTTCTTTTCTTTTATGGATCTTGTATGATTCCGCTGCAATGTTTTTAAATGTTTTATTTCCGCTAGACGTCGAGGATTTGTACATGTAAAAATCGTATGTTTCGTTATTTCTAAAGTTTCTGTTTCAAACGTTATTTCAAATTTTCACTCGTTTATTATATCTGTAAGCTTTTTAAAATGTACGTCTTTTTCCCTTTCTTCTTGCACGCCTACAAAGAAAACTCTGATATTTTAAGTATGAAAACAAGGCATGACAGGAAAAAGGTTGGATCAGATTCATCCATCCTCCCTAAAAAGGTCAAAAAAGGATTATAAGTTTTTGATATATCATCGCCTGCAAAGGCATTTTAAAAGAGTTTATTATTTAATTCTGAATTTAAAGTTCCATGGATTTTTGCATGGGATTTTACCTTTCAAAAGTTTTTTTCTGAACACATTTCTCTCTCCTTCACAAGAACTTTTCGAATCAAATGGTGGGGAAAATTTGATCAAAATGTTTGTTTTGAAATGGCTATTCATCATTTCTTTTCAACCGGTGAGAAAGTTAGATTTCAAAAGGATACAGGTTCTACCTCAAAAGATAAGGAAAAGACAATTATTGATGAATCGTCAGTAGAAGGTCTGTCTCCGAAAGAAAAAGTTTTATTTGTAGCCTTCAAACAGAAACCAAATTTACAAGCTCAATTTTTTGAGTTTATGTCTTAAAAGTCCGAATCAGGACAGTTAGAAAAATCGAATACTAATGACCCATTTGAAGGCCTTGTGCTCAAGATCCATTTGAGTTGTAGTATTTTTTGTCGATATTTCAAAAGATAGTGTTCAAATTAGATCAAGGATTCCAGCTATCAAAGGTGTCAGCACCACAATCAATTATCAAAAGATGATAAAAGAACAACAGTAGCCTGTCGGCCACCAATCTTATCAGCAAGACAAAAGTGTAGTAGTACCTGTCAGCCACCTTTCCCATTAGAGCCAAAGAATTCAAAAGGCCACAGTGCTTGTCGGCCATCTACCCAAAGCAATCCTCTTAGCCAATTGTCAAAAGAAACCACCAAAGTTTATCAGTCATTTCAAATTCGTTTGAAATTTGTTTCAACTGCAGACTTACATGTAAATTCATTTTAAGTTTGCCTATATATATGGCATTTCGAAGGTAGTTTAAGGGAGAGCTCACATAGCTACTTCTCTCATATTTTAAAAATCCTCTCTCTACATTTCCTATCCATCATTTGTATCAAAGTTTGTTTCTACAAAGTTGTTCTTAAGCTTTAATTTCATGATAGGATTAAAATAGTGATTCCATATTATTGCTTCCATATTATTCCATTTCAAGCTTTAGTAAAAACCCTCTTATTGCTTCATCTCCCATCTTCTATGATAGGATTAAAATATGGATTCCATAATGAAGATGGATCATTAACTTCCATATAATAAATTATCATATTTAATCATTGATTTTCTCTATTAGAGATTCCTTCAAAATATCAAAGGAGACACTAAGATCTGGAGAGTCATCCTCTGGATCCTGAGCATCTTGGTCTGAGAGTATATTCTCTATATCTTCTCTGTTGCTAGAACCAGAAATCTTTGATGTGTCATATTTTGAATCTGAACTTTCAAGTTTTTTTAAGAGATCACTCTTTATTTCTTCAATATATATTTCAATCATTTTCTTTTTTGAAAAAATGCCAGAATATTTCTGGGAAATTCTTTCGAAATGACTAATAGAATCCTCTTCTTCTTTGCTTTTATCATGTTTTTGTAGCTTATAAAGCTTTATCTTTTCATTAAGATCATTGATCGTAGATTGAAAATATAATTCTCCAGTACTTGGATCAATTCTGGATAATTTATCCCACATTTTGGTATAACCAATTCTCCAAAGGCAAGAAGTACCATTTTCAATATAACTAAATTATAGTGTCCATTTTCAGATCCAGGGGATGCTTGATTCCATGAAAATTTAACAAGGGGTTTGTCCCTTAATAGAGTTTTTCTGGATAAAAGAAGACATAAGTGTCCATTCTTCCATAAGATCTCTAAAATTGTCTGGTAGAATATCTACCATGGTGTCAAACATTTTCCACCAATCAAAAAACCTGTTATTAATAGTATGATGGGAACAATTTTCGCATATTTTTATAAGCCTATTATGTTTGTGCTTCTTGTTTTCAAAGAAAAGGGTTTTATAAAAACCTTCTACATAATCCCAATAATTAAATTTGAAACTATGTCTTTGAGTAGGATGTAAAGCTTCCTTCTCAACAATTGGAGATATTCCCCATTCCTAAAGAGATATAATCTTCTTGATTGTAAATTTTGAGTAAGCATACTTATTCTGCTGGGTATTTTCAGAAGTAAAATGCTCAATATCAACACTTTCTAGTGCTATAAACACTTCATCATAGAATCCCCTTGGTTTATAGGATCCATTTGTAAAGGTTGCACTTGGAATATATCTTTCCATAATAGCCCATGGATTATTTTTCCATTGGATATCTCTTTCTTCTATAAGAAGAATTAGATATTTATGATCATTTTTCTTAAAGAGTATATTATTTTTTTCTACTGTTGCAATATTTGCATAAGAAGTTTCAGAAGATTCAGGAGTATTATCCTTATCTTTTATTTTCTTTTTAAGAAAATCCTGAAAATCTCCATATAATGGATGATTTTTATCAGGAATGTAACCTGATGAAATCCCAAAAATATTTTGGGCAATTAACTATTGTTTGCTCTGCTGAGCAATGATATGTGGGGTTCTTCCCCTTCCTCTCCCCCTATTAGGGAAATAGAATTTTTTGCATGTATGACTCAAAAATGAAGTAAAAATTCTTTATAATAATAATATAAGACTTCATAATAGAATTTCTATTATAGAAAATAAAAATTTTATAAAAAATAAAGAATAAGAAGAAAAGCAAGAAAATTTCTTGACTTTAATAAATAAGGATAATTCTCCAAATTTTTTTATTAAAATAATGAATATTATTACATCCCAAAAATGGTATACAAAAATTACTCTTTTAATTAATACATATTATCAAAAAGAATTAATTGCTATGATTGATAGTAGTGCTGATTTAAATGTTATTCAAGAAAGATTAATCCCTTCAAAAAAAATTCATAAAACAACACTCTCTATCACATACAGGAGGAGATTCTCTGGATATTAGTTAGAATCAGAAAAAAATAAAAGAATCCTAATGAGGAAGTCTTTATAGATAGAAATAATATTGTTAGAGATTATAATTATGAAAATATTCATAAAGAAAGTGAGACTATGTCTGATGCCCCATTTAGTCTTTAATGATTAATATTAAAGAAACTGATTTTTCAAAAGGATCACCTACTAGACAGGTAATTCAGAAAGAATTTAAAAATCCAGATTAGATACTTTTTAGAAAATGGTTTTTTGATAATTTCTCTGAAAATCTTGAACAAATTCAAGAAGAATTTTATACATGTTGTAAAGAAAACAATTTGATAATGTTTTTTGTTCCTTGGTTCATAAAAACATATGTTATAAACCATATTTTGGTTTTAGAATGAACATATAAATTAATAATAGAGCAATAACAAAGATCTTTGTATCCCTCTAGTACGTCATTTCTTCTTAATATAATTCATGTATATTTATGTTAATCAATACGATATTATTTTGCACTAATAAAATAAAAAATAAAAAATAAAAAATCTTACAATATTATAAAAAGATTAAAAATACATACTAATAAATGGAAATGTAAAATATATTAATTATTTTATATTAATTTTGAACCAATAAATATATTAATTAAGAAAAATTGGTGACAAAATTTCACTATAAAACAAAATGTCACGATATATGTATTTTGAAGACATAATCTAAATAAAAATCGTGTAAGCTTATATTATTAAGAGTTTAATTCGTTCCAGGCATAATCTTAAAAAAATCGTGTAGCCCTATATTTTTAAAAGTTAAATTCGTGGAAGATTTAATTTAAATAAAAATCTTTTAAGCCTATATTATAATTTAATTTTATATAAGCCTACATTATAGAGTTAAATTCATGTAAGCATATATTATAATGTAAATTCGGTGTAAGTCTATATTATAGAGTTAAATTCATGTAAGTCTATTTAATATTGTCATAATCTTGTAAGTCTATATTATAATGTAATTTTCTATGTAAATCTATATTATAATGTCATTTTTATGTAAGCCAATTTAATAATGTAATTTTCGTGTAAGTTTATATAATAATGAAATTTTCGTGTAAGCATATTTAATAATGTAATTTTTGTGTAAGTCTATATAATAATGAAGTTTTCGTGTAAGCCTATTTAATAATTAAATTTTCGTGTAAGACTATTTTATAAAGTAAAATTTGTGTAAGCCTATAATATTAAATTCATAGACTATATATCAAGTCTTACTCGAAAAAATATACATAACTACAATTCTTCAATTCAAGCTTTATACGAAAATTCTTCAATTCAAGCTTCAACTGAAATAACTACAATATCAGATAGCAATTAAAATTAAAATGGTGGAAGCTTTTCAATTTCATGCATAAGGTGAGAGTAGTTTTATTCGGACATATTAGTATGTGCAATTTTGTGCATAATTTTCGTAGAGCTCCTGAATTAAGAGGATTATACGTAAACTGTTACTCATGTGATATTAGTCAACCATCATTTAAATACCAATATTTGCATGTGACAGGAAAGTTTGACTTTTGACCCTATTTGAGATAGAATGTGTAATAAACTTATGTTTGGTGGCAGAAAAAGTAATTCATTATATGTTTTATGGTATATATGTTCATTTACTCTGTAATTGAATTAAATGGAATCAATAATAAAAACCAACAGAATGAGCATATCTTTCATGGACAAGTGACAAGTCACATTTTGGAACATTAAAAGCAAGTTTATATCTATCAGATTATTTTATCTGGATCTGTCAATATCCTGATTTTAAATCAAATTTTGAAAAAATTAAAGGTCCAAAAAGTTTATCTATTAGATCTTTTTTTATTAGGAATATGATGTCTAATCCATTTTAAAACTTATTAAGAGGTTTGTAATTTATGACGAGTTTAGGCACACCTCGTTCTTGTTCTAAATGTTTATTGACATAAAAAGTCGTACATGACCATGAAGATTTAGAAGGAGTTATTAACCCTTTTCTCAAGAAGAGATTTTATCTCTTATTTACAAAATTCTAGATATTCAGCATTCATCTGACAAGGTCTAGCCTTTGTAGGTATATTCTTCTCATTAAAATCTTCCTCATAAGGAAGAGATATAATTTTTTTTTTCTATCCCAAAAAGCATTTGGGTGATCAGTACATATCTCAAGAGAAAACTTATTATGTATAAGTTTGATTTTATCTTGTAATTTAGAATTTTTAATTTTTCTTCAATAGTAAGAGAATTAATTTCTTCTTTTAAAGAATTAATATGAAATAGTTTTCTATCCATTTGTTCTTTTATTTCATTAAGAACCTTTTGGACAGGTTAATTTATAATATTTATCAATTAAAATGGTATACAAAAGTATACCATTTTTGGGATGTAATAATATTCATTATTTTAGTAAAAAAAACTTTTTGAGAATTATCCTTATTTATTAAAGTCAAGATATTCCATTGTTTTTCTTCTAATTCTTCATTTTTTATATAAAATTTATTTTCAATAACAGAAATTCTATTATGAAGATTTATATTACTCATGAAGAATCTTTACTTCTTTTTTAAGATTATCAATTTCTTCTACCAAATCTTTAATAGTTGTAGGATTTTTATTTCCATACTTTTGTTTTAAAAGTTTATGAATTTCTTTCATAGAATATGCTTGATTTTGACTAGGAATATTATTATCTTCCTTTCTATTATTACTAGATGTTCGTGTATTTTCTATTTGATCAATAATTTTTGACCTCAAATCAAGGTCTATTATTACTAGTCTTCCAATGACTAGCATATTACAGTCATGTAGTTCAAATACTCTAGAAAGAAAAGTATATTTATACCAACGAAAATCCGTTAGTATTTTACATCTTAGATTACTAAGAAGTGTGCGAATATTTTAGCTATTATCTGTAAATTTTTCAGTAAAATGTTCTATAATAGTCATAATTAAAGTATATACAACATTTCCTGTTGGAGTATTGTTCTCTATTTTTATTGAGTTCAAAATGCTATCTTTTTGTGATTGAGATAAATAATTATCCCATCAACCTTTAAGTTAACCAGTAAAACCTGCTATAATCATTTTAGCAATATTACTATCAGTATTTTCTACTGTTGTACAAACAGTACTATGCATAAGCATTCTATGTGCTAAGTTATAGATGTGTTTATCAGCAGATCTATCTAGATTCCATTCATAATTACTTTTACCATTATAACTCTTTTCAGAAAAAAAATCTTGTTCTTCATGAAGAACATCTATAGGAGTAGGTCTGTTATAATAATATTTTTGTTGTGTAGGTCTATCAGTCTATCTTATTTTATTTATTATAGAGTTCATAAGGTTCAGAGAGTCCTGCTTCATTGCTTAGAGTGGAAATACCCTTAAAATTTTCAGAAAGTACTGTAATTAATTCTTTTAAATTATTTTTAGATGATTTTAATTTAAAATCTTTTATTTCTTGTAGCACCCCGAACTAAAAACGAAGCATAATTTATTAATTAAATATTTAAACCCATGATTTAATAATTATATACGTATATTTTGACTGTTTAATTTAATTACGTGCGTTTCAGATACGTGTTTAATGCATGATTTAGATGGATATTTTCCTTAGACATGAAATATAGAATATTTTTATACCATTAGATGCGTAATGGAAAAATGAGAAGATAGAAATGAACTAGGGGTCAATCGGAGACCCGTAGCTCAAACGACGACAAAAAGGGTAAAACACGAAGTTTTGGAAAAGCGAAAGATATTTACGGTGAATTGTCACGCCCGTTTTCTTTCATAAAAATATCAGAGTTTTTCTCATGGGCGTGAAGAAAGAAATGGTAAGAGATATTTTTCATAAACAGAAGAAGGAGATAGGAAACGACAGAAGAATGAGGTAGGAGACGATGTGAATCATTCACATATCACTAATCGGTTTCAACCGATAATCTCAACATTCGCAGCGGAAAATATCATCAGGATCCAACATCCGAGACATATATAGAATTATTACAAAACGTGAGTTAATTAAAACATTGTTTGAAAATATTGTGAGACACTATCTTAAATATACAGGTCCAGATATAGCGCCATCTCACTCCCTCTAGGATTCATTATGCTCGTCATCTCCTGTAACGTGAATTACAGAATAGGGGGTGAGTGTGTGGAATACACTCGTGGGGATGAAATCCACCTCTTATAACAGTCAACAGATGTAAAATACCGAAAATGTAACATTCAGTCACGTTGTCACAACACATAAAATGCAAGGCACGTATCTCGTAACTCAACCATGAGGTGCGGGAATTTTCCGTCTTATCCTCCAAAACGGTCTCAATACTGCTAGCGCATTTACAGGACCGCCAAACCTTTCAGATGGTAGAAGAGATAAGAGACAGTTTTTTTACGGTCCATAAGACCTTCCGAACATGCAATGTGAACCGAAGTTCTTCCACAGTATAACATGAACATATAATCATAGCATATAACCACAACATTTAGTATTCCTCAACCATACTTCACAATAGGGAAAACTGTAAATAGATTAAGAGTTAGAAATTACCCCCACCTTGTTCGGTGGTTTCCACGTGAGTAGCAAGTATTAAAGGTCAAATATCTCAAAGCTTAATCTAACAAGTAGCCTACACATGATACGGTGTTTCTTAGATCCTTAGTAAGTATAATTAAAGCTATAAATAATTCCGAAAGGAAAACGATCGATAAAGACACGACGGATCGAGAGATCTAAAGATTGGGATTGAAGAAACGAGAGTGGATGTTCAGTCTAAAAGGCTGAGATGATAGAGGATGAAATTTGGGTCACAACGGAAAATGAATGAGCTCAATTGGAGTTGAAACGAGCTTGAACGGAGCATTTTAAGTTTGGGGGTATTTTGGTAATTTTGGTCAAAAGGTTGACTTTGACCGGGACCCACGACCCCCGGTTAACGACATCTTGTCGGCAACGAGTCGATGATAGCGTACAACGAAAAAAATGGGATTCGGATCGAAAACACGATGTCGCGCGCGCATCTGTCACACGACAGGGCGCGCGCGCGTGCGCGCTTACCCGGTGTCGGGTGAAAAACTCGGTAGCTCGACAGGCGTCCTCGGCAGCGGGCGTGATTTCTCGACAGCTCGGCAGGCGTCCTCGGCAGCGGGGGTGATTTCTCGACAGCTCGGCAGTGCATCCTCGGCCAGGCTCGGTATTTCTCGGCAGCTTCGGCAGGCGTCCTCGGCGGACTCGGCCAGTGCCACACGGTGCCGGCGCCCAGCGCGCCCAGCCTACGCGCAGCTTCCCCGACTGCTTCTAGTAGCCGCTTGCTGCGACAGCGCCGTCCCCACCTGGTCTACCGGCGACCCCAGCTCCGGTCGCCACCACCTCTGGCCACCCTCGCCGGTTTTTCGGCCGTGAACAGTACTATTTCCAGCAAACCCTTCCCAAACCCCATCTCACACACACCCTTCTTTTCCTTGCTCCGGCCGGCGACCACCCCCTCACCCCAGAAACACCGGCCGGCGACTTCCAATCGTCGGCAACCTTCCAAACCCGGCCACAAACACACAACAACATATATATACACACACACGCATGCTTAACACACACGCACACTTAAAACACAACCTGGCCGGCGGCCACCTGCCACCGGCCACCACCACCAGGTCTCGCCGGCGCATCACCAGTGCTGGCCTACAGTAGCTCACAGCGGTGGCGCCGCCGCCCCCAACAGAGATCACACACGTACACACACAAACACACACACACACACACCACGCAAAAACACACACATAGCCCGTTCAGCTCCAACGCCACCACCCACGGCGGCGCCACCCCTCCGATGACTCACCCAGACCACCAGCAGCTTCTCCGGTGACAGCTCCAGTGAGAGGAGGAGGAGAGAGAAAGAGAGAAATCAGATGAGAGAGAAAGGTTGGCAAAAGTTGGAGTTTAGGGTTTGGAGAGGGTTTTTCGCCGTTTTTCGGTGAACGAGAAATTGAAATTGAAATCTAAGACCTATTCTAGACTCGTCTCGATGAGACCTACGTTTTGTGCAAAAATCGGCCGAAACCGACAACTTTGAAATTTTTCGGCCACGACGCGGCGGAGGCAAAATCATGTGGTGGCGGCGCGGCGGCGCGTAGGAGGCAAAATTAGAAGAGAGAGAGAGATGAGAGAGAGACTTACAAGTTTTCATCGCTTTCGGCTCGTTCAGAAAAACGGTGATTTTTAATCGAAAACGCCCCTATTTAGAGAATTCCTGGAAATCACTATTCATAAAAAAATCTAAAGTTACTGTTCACAGGGTAAAAATCTTGGTCACTATTCACCGTAAAAATCTTCGTTACTATTCACCGTAAATATCTTTCAGTTTTCTGAAACTTCGTGTTTTACCCTTTTTGTCGCCGTTTGAGCTACGGGTCTCCGATTGACCCCTAGTTCATTTCTATCTTCTCGTTTTTCCATTACGCATCTAATGATATAAAAATATTCTATGTTCCATGTCTAAGGAAAATATCCATCTAAATCATGCATTAAACACGTATCTGAAACGCACGTAATTAAATTAAACAGTCAAAATATACGCACATAATTATTAAATCATGGGTTTAAATATTTAATTAATAAATTATGCTTCGTTTTTGGTCCGGGGTGCTACATCCCTTACCCCTTAAAAGAATTTCATCCTCGAAATTAAACGCGTACCTAGGAAGAAATTAAATGTGTACCTAGGAAAGGTAAGTCAGGATACTTCCTCAGGATTTCATCTTTCAATTCCCAAGTTGCTTCTTCTTTTCCGTGACGGCTCCACTGAACCTTTACTATAGCCATTTCCTGATTTCTTAGTTATCGTTTCTTTCTATCCAAGATGGCTATCGGGACTTCCTCATATGTCAGATCTTTTTCAAGTTCTATGTCTTCTTGATCGATTATATGGTTTGGATCGAATATATACTTCCGTAGCATAGACACGTGAAAAACATTGTGTACTCCCGCGAAGTCCGGTGGTAGAGCTAGACGGTACGCGACCTTCCCAACTCGATCTAGAATTTCGAATGGTCTCACGTACCTCGGCCTCAGCTTCCCTCTCTTTCCAAAATGATGGACCCCTTTAGTGGGCAACACTTTGAGGAAAACTTTATCTCCTACTTCAAACTTCAGCTCCTTCCGTCTTTTATCTGCGTATGCTTTTTGTCGATCCTGGGCTACTCGTATTCTCTCTTGAATCATCTTTATCACCTCGACCGTTTGATCCACCAATTCGGGTCCTAAGATTTTCTTTTCGCCCACTTCATCCTAGCAGATAGGTGAGCGACATTTTCTTCCGTATAGAGCTTCATAAGGCGCCATACCAATTATCGATTGGTAACTGTTGGTGTAGGCAAATTCCACCAAGCACAGGTGGTCTTCCTAGCTTCCGGGAAAATATAAAACACATGCCCGCAACATATCCTCCAAGATTTGTATGGTCCTTTATGATTGTCCATCGGTTTGTGGGTGAAAAGTTATGCTTAAAGACAACTTGGTCCCTAACTCCTCTTGCAAGCTTTGCCAGAATCTGGAGGTGAACCGTGGATCTCTATCCGATATGATAGAAATTGGTACGCCGTGCAATTGGACGATCTCCTCGAGATATATTCGTGTTAACTTGTCCAGTCCGAATGTCATCTTGATTGGCAAAAAATTGGTAGATTTCGTTAATCTATCAATGATTACCTATACAGCGTGGTTTTCTCATTTGGTTGTCGGCAGACCAACCACGAAATCCATGGCAATGTGTTCCCACTTCTATTCAGGTATCTCCAAAAGAGTTAGCATCCCAGCTGGTCGTTGATGTTCCGCTTTCACTTGTTGACAGATGAGACACTTCTTGACGAACAACCCTATGCTTCTCTTCATGTTTCTCCACAAAAAATTCACCCTTAAGGCTCGGTACATCTTTGTACGTCCAGGGTGTGCAGACATTGGTGTGCAATGCACCTCTTTAAGGATCTCTCCTCTTAATTCTTCACCCTTAGGCATGCACATTCTTCTTCTAAAGATCAGAGCTCCATCTGTAGTCAAAGAAAAACCTTCAGTTTCTCCGTTATCCATAAGAGTTTTCATCTTCATTAGAAAGTTATCCCTCTTCTGGGCTTCCACAATTCGGTCGCGCAGCGTGGGTTTTACGAATAACGCTGTCATCCGGGATTCGATGCTAATTGGAGATGTGACTATTTCCAGATTTAGCTTTGACATCTCCTCGATCAGTTGGTGCTGATTGGTGATCATAGATGTCACCACTTCCTTTCATTTTCTGTTAAGAGCGTCAGCCACCACGTTTGCTTTTCTAGGATGGTAGTGGATTGTAATGTCATAATCTTTTACCAACTCCAACCATCTTCTTTGTCTCATATTGAGCTCCTTCTGCTCAAAGAAGTATTTCAGGCTCTTATAGTCGGTATAGATCTCACACTTCACACCATAAAGATAGTGTCTCCATATCTTGAGGGTGTGTACCACAACTGCTAGTTCCAGATCATGCGTTGGGTAGTTATGTTCGTGAATCTTCAATTGGCGTGATGCGTACGACACTACTTTGCCTTGTTGCAACAAAACTGTTGGGATATTTCAGTTGGCATTGAGCAGGAAGCAAACAGACAGGAAACTGGCTACAGGTTTCAGGAACAGAAAGTTGTTCTGAAACAGAATCCTAGCTCAAAATAGAAAAGAGTCACATCCTGAGCAGCAAGCAAGAAGGATCTACTGTTGTCTACAAAAGAGAGTAGGAAGTAGCCAACGGATCTTTGGAAAGGATAAAAGCTCTACTCACAAAGTATCAGGAAGAACATGTAGCGTGAAGATAAGCAAGATAACTTCCATCAAGTAACCGTTGCATGAACTTTAGTCTTGAGCTTATACCGACTGGACAGGTCAGCAGGAATGTTAGAAAGGGCCAGGAGCAAATAGTAGGCGCATTAAATGCTCATGTCAGAAACAGCCCAGATGCATTTAATGTGACCACAAAGAAGATCTTGGAAGATCAAAGCTTGAATTCAAAGAAGGAGAAACATTTCTCTTCAACGGATACTTCCCAATGGATAAAATTCTCAAGATCTATAAATAAAAGGTGTGGTTGATTGAAGAAATTGCTGGATAGAGTCGAGAGGAAACTCATATACTTTCCAAAGCTTCTCAAAGCTTTCACATGTTCAGCCACTCAACCTTCTTGGAGCAATCTACAACAGCAATAGAGCTTTCAGAGATCAAGACTGCTTCCCACCAGTTGAAGAAACACTTTCTTTTAACCATTGTGTTGTGTGTGCTAGGTTGTTTTATTTGGTGTACTTAGTAGATAGGATTATATTCTTGCTAAGTTTGATTAGTCTTGTGTAAGCTATATTTCCCTGTGTGGGAGTGTGTATACCCTGTGTGGGTTTAGACCTAGGAATCTGGGATTCTTGTAGGTATAACTTGTTTTGGAAGAGGTTTGTAAAGACGAATCTTGTAAAGCAAACTGACCATAACGAAGTTCCTCCTCAAAGAAGGAGTAGAATGGACATAGAAGGATTACACCACCTTCGAACCACTATAAGCCATACGTGTTTACTGTTTATTTAATTGTTGTATTGTTTTAGTTGCATATCTATTATGTTGCATCTAGTATAAGCATACTGTTAAAAAAACACGTGTTGTAAAATCATACTTGGAAAAGAAAACTGGTTTTCATCAGAAACTCTATCAAGTTTATTCCGCTGCGTTGCATTCTGAAACCGGGACAGTAACCTGATTCAGCCAAGGGCCAGGTTGCTGACTCGAGACAGGATACTGTTCTCCATGTGAGACAGAAACCTGTTATTCAGTTATATGTTTATGAAAAGTTTGAAAAATCGATAGAGGTTCATTCACCCCCCTCTGAACCTCTGACCACTTGGGACCCAACATATATATATATATTTGTAAGATAAATGAATATTAGTATAGATAATAAATTATTTAAAAAAATATAAATAAATTGTAACTAAAATATTTTTTTAGAAATATAAAATAAGATATTAAGATTTTAATAATATAAAATTATATAGAATAATTAATAAAAAATATGAAAAATATATTATTATTCAACTACTTTAAGAATATGTAAATGATACAAAAATAGTAAACTAATAATAAGATTAAAAAATAAAATATATAAATATAATATATCTTAATATTAGTACAATGATTAATTTTCTGTAAAAAGAATTATTTTTAAATTTAAATATGCCAAATATTTTAAATTTGAGTGATATAATGAATATGAATATTAAATAAAATTATAGTGGAAGGTAATTTGGTCAAATAAAGATTGATTTAATATTATACATTTTATTTATAGTTATCAATCATAAAATATAATTATAATAATTATTTCATTCATTTCCTATTCCTTTGTGATACCAATCACAGGAATCAGTATTTTTATACCATTCATTTCCCATCACCATTCCATTCTTGAGTTCATTCCATTCTCACCTAATTCTATTCTATCATACCAATCATGTTGTTAGGATTATATTAAGAAATAAAGTCTTAATGACTTTAGATTCCTCTACAACCCACAAACGCCTCAACGTCTTTCAGGCAAAATGGCAAAAAGAATGAACATTAGGAATTTATAATCATATTGGTCGTAAAACTCAAACCTGAGTATATTAACCTTTCATAAATTTTTATACTACATTTCATTTAATATGACATGTTTAAACTCAATAGTTATGATCTAACACATATTGATTTAGCTTACCATGTAGGCTTGCAACATAAAAAATTGAAAATTTGAAATATACTTGCTTACTAAAGAATAATCACCAAGAACAAAAATTAGTTTAAACACACAGAGGGTTTTAAAAGGGGAGTTGAGAGTGTGGGGGGACAAAAGAGAGGCAAGTCAAAACTCAAGGGTGCCTCTAAAATGAAAAATCAAATCTATAAATAGGGGAAGGAAACTAACTATTACAGATTGCTTTTTAAAAGTAAATAGTAAAGATACTTTATAATTTTGGACTTATCGTCCACTATCTATTACAATGAGATTCATCATCTTTCTTTTGCCTCAAAGGTCAAAAAGTGATGTCTCATCTTGTTTGTCACTTATTTGTCATCATTTCTGAAATGTCGCTTGGCTTCCATTATGTAGCCAAAAGAGAACTCTGAGCTTTGAACTCCTTCAATGTATTTTGAAGTTTAAATAGTTGAATCCAAATTGGAATATAATTTAGATTTTCATAATTTGGATTTTCTCTTCTAAGCAGATTTTTGCAATCCTCAATCTTTTCCTGAATAATTTCAATTTTCTTTCTGATAGTAAACACCTTATTGTGTCTGTTTCCTTCGTATATGATATGATCAAAGTATGGATTCCATAATGAAGATGGATTATTCACTTTTAGATAATAAATTATCATCATAATCTTTGAATTTCTCTATAAGAGATTCCTTTAAAATGTCAAAGGAAACACTGAGATCTGGAGAATCATCCTCTGGATTTTGAGCATCTTGATCTTGGTCTGAGCATATATTTTATATATTCTCTCTATTGCTAGAACCAGATATCATTGAGAACTTGAACTTTCAAGATTTTTGAAGAGATCACTTTTCATTTCTTCAATATAAATTTCTATCATTTTCTTTTTTGAAAAACTCTCATAATATTTCTGGGAAATTCTTTTGAAAGGACTAATAAAATCCTCTTCTTCTTTATTTTTATCATGTTTTTGTAGCTTATAAAGTTTTATCTTGTCATTAAGATCGTCTATCGTAGATTGAAAATATAATTCTCCAATATTTGGATCAATCTTAGACATTTTGTCCCACATTTTGGTATAACCAATTCTTCAAAGATAAGGAGTACCATTTTCAGTATAACCGAATTCTGGTGTCCATTTTCATATCCATGGAATGCTTGATTCCATAAAAAATTGACAAGGGTTTGTCCCTTAATAGAGTTTTTATAGATAGAAGGAGACACAAGTGTCCATTCTTCCATAAGACCTCTAAAATTATCTGGTAGAATATCTATCGTAGTGCCAAATATTTTCTACCAATCAAAAAATCAGTTATTAATTGTATGATGGGAACAATTTCCGCATATTTTTACATGTCAAGTATGTTTGCGCCTTGTGTTTTCAAAGAAAAGGGTTTTATAAAAACCTTTTACATAATCCCAATAATTAAATTTGAAATTATGTCTTTGAGTAGGATGCAAAGCTTCCTTCTCAACAAGTGGAGATATTCCCCATTCTTTAAGGGATATAATCTTTTTTATTGTAAATTTTGAGTAAGCATACTCATTCTGTTGGTTATTTTCAGAACAAGAGCGAGGTGTGCCTAGACTCGTCATAAATTACAAACCTCTTAATAAGGTTTTAAAATGGATTAGACATCATATTCCTAATAAAAAAAAAGATCTAACAGATAGGCTTTTTGGAGCTTTGATTTTTTCAAAATTTGATTTAAAATCAGGATATTGACAGATTCAGATAAAAGAATCTGATTGATATAAAATTATTTTTAATGTTCCAATAGGATACTATGAGTGGACAGTTTTACCCTTTGGGGTTAAAAGATGCTCCTTCAGAATTTTAACAAATTATGAGTGATATATTTATCCCTTTTAGTAATTTTATAATTGTCTATATTGATGCTATTTTAGTATTCTCTAAGGATATTGAAACTCATTTTAAACACTTAGAAATATTTAAAAAAACTAATTATTCAAAATGGTCTTGTTATATCAAAATCAAAAATGAATTTATTTCAAATAAATGTCTGATTTTTAGGACATAATATTAATGATGGAAAAGTTCTTCCTATACAAAGAAGTATGGAATTTGGAAATAAATTTTCAAATATAATTACTAATAAAACTCAATTACAGAGATTTCTTGGAAGCTTAAATTATGTTTCCTCTTTTTTTGAAAATATTCAAAATTATCTGTTATTTTATATAATAGACTTAAAAAGAATCTTTCTCCTTGGACATATGAACATACCAAAACTGTTAGGATCATAAAAGAAAAAATCAAGAATATTCCTTGTCTTATGCTTGTCAATCCTCAATGGGAAAAAATAATTGAAACAGATGTTTCAGATATAGGATTTGGAGGTATTTTAAAATAAATAAATCCAAACGCTAAACAAGAAATTTTTATTAGATTTTATTTAGGAAAATGAAATCCTTCATATAAGAATTATGTGACTGTAGCTAAAGAAATTTTTGCTATAGTTAAATGTGTTATAAAATTTCAAGATGATTTATATAATCAAAAGTTTATTATAAATATTGATTGCCAAGCAGCAAAAGGAATTTTTAAAAATGATTTTAAACATGAAGTTTCTAAACAAATGTTTGCTAGATGACAGGCAGTTTTAGCCCCTTTTGATTTTGAAATTGTTTATAAATAAGGAAAAGACAATAATTTGTCTGATTATTTAATAAAAGAATTTCTTTTATGATTGCGGATATGAGTCAATCAGGTAAAGGATCCTATTTCCCTAATAGGGGAAGAACCCCACATATTATTATTCAAAAAAGCAAATAGAAGTTGATTGCCCAAAATATTTCTGGAATATCATCAGGTAATGTTCCTAATAAAGATCATGCATTATATGGAGATTTCCAAGATTTTCTTAAAAAGAAAATACAAGAAAAGGATGATACTCCTGATTCTTCTCAAACTTCTTATACCAATATTGCAACAGAAGAAAAAAGTAATATACTCTTTAACAAAAGTGATCATAGAGATTTAATTCTTTTTATTGAAGAAAGAGATATCCAATGGAAAAATAATCCATAGACTATTATGGAAAAATATGTTCCAAGTGCAACCTTTACAAATGGATCTTACAAACCAAGGGGGTTCTATGAACAAGTGTTTATAGAATTAGAAAGTGTTGATATTGAACATTTCACTTTTGGAAATAACCAACAAAATGAGTATGCTTACTCAAAATTTACAATCAAAAAGATTTTATCCCCTGAAGAATGGGGAATATCTCCACTTGTTGATAAGGAAGTTTTGCATCCAACTCAAAGACATAATTTTAAATTTATATTGGGATTATGTAGAGGGTTTTTATAAAACCCTTTTCTTTGAAAACAAAAAAGCGCAAACATACTTGGCTTATAAAAATATGAGGAAATTGTTCTCATCATACAATTAATTACTGATTTTTTTATTGGTGGAAAATGTTTGGCACCACGATAGATATTCTACCAGATAATTTTAGAGATCTTATGGAAGAATGGACACTTGTCTATGATCGATCGGTATAAACACCAACAACTCCGAATTGGATTTCTCCTTCTGTCCAAAAAAACTTTATTAAGAAACAAATCCCTTGTCGATTTTATATGGAATCAAACATTCCATGGATATGAAAATGGACACCAGAATTCGGTTATACTGAAAATGGTACTCCTTATCTTTGGAGAATTGGTTATACCAAATTGTGGGATAAAATGTCCAAGATTGATCCGAATATTGGAGAATTATATTCTCAATTTACGATAGATGATCTTAATGACAAGATAAAGCTTTATAAGCTACAAAAACATGATAAAAATAAAGAAGAAGAGGATTTTATTAGTCCTTTCAAAAGAATTTCTCAGAAATATTATGGGACTTTTTCAAAAAAGAAAATGATAGAAATTTATATTGAAGAAATGAAAAGTGATCTCTTCAAAAATCTTGAAAGTTCAAGTTTGAAATCTGATACATCAATGTTGTTTGGTTCTAGCAATAGAGAGGATACATAAAATATATGCTCAGACCAAGATCAAGATGCTTAGAATCCAGAGAATGATTCTCCAAATCTCAATGTTTCCTTTGACATTTTAAAGGAATCTCTTATAGAGAAATTCAAAGATTAGGATAATCATTTATTATCTAGAAGTGAATAATCCATCTTCATTATGAAATTCATACTTTGATCATATCATATACAAAGGAAGCAAACACAATAAGGTATTTACTATCAGAAAGAAAATTGAAATTATTCAGGAAAAGATTGAGGATTGCAAAAATCTGCTTAGAGGAGAAAATCCAAATTATATTCCAATTCGGATTCAACTATTTAAACTTCAAAATACATTGAAGGATCTCAAAGCTCAGAGTTCTTTTTTGGTTGCATAATGGAAGCCAAATGGCATTTCAGAAATGATGGCAGATAGGTGCCAGACAAGATGGGATATCACTTTTTGATCTTTGAGACAAAAGAAAGATGATAAATCCCATTGTAATAGATAGTGGATAATATATAAGTCCAAAATTATAAAGTATCTTTACTATTTACTTTTAAAAAGTAATCTGTAATAGTTAGTTTTCTTCCCCTATTTATAGGTTTGATTTTTCATTTCAGATGTACGCTTGAGTTTTGACTCGTCTCTCTTTTCTCCCTCCACACTCTCAACTCCCCTTGTAAAAACCCTCTGTGTTTAAATTAATTTTTGTTCTTGGTGATTGTTCTTTAATAAGAAAGTATATTTCAATTTTTCAATTTTTTATTTTGCAAGCCTATATGGTAGGTTAAATCAATATGTGTTAGATCATAACTATTGGGTTTATACATGTCCTATTAAATGAAATGAAACATAAAAATTAATGAAAGGTTAAGACACTCAGGTTTGAGTTTTACGACGAAGATGATTATAAATTCCTAATGTTCACCTTTTTTGCCGTTTTGCCAGAAAGACATTGAGGCATTTGTGGGTTGAAGATGAATTTAAAGTCATTAAGGTTTTATTAAGAGTCTAAATGTCTTGTAAAATTGTCCACACTTTTAATTTTTATGCATCCTGAGTTAGAAATGGTTAATTGATTAATAGAATCACTTAAATGGAATCAATTATAAATTTTTTTAATAAATATAAATTATTAATTAATTTATTAAAAAAATAAGTTATATATTTCATAAAACATAATGTAATATCTAAAATTTAGAAGTTAACTATAATAAATACTGTAAATAGATATTTATAAATATAAATTATAATGTTAAATAAACAGTTGGAAAAACTTAAATTATAATATTAAACTGAGATGCAAGGAGGAGGAGAAAGAGTGAGTTATATCCTACTTTGCATTTGTTTGAACCAATGTATATTGGTTACATTCAAGGATGAAAATATTGATATCATAACGTATATTGCAATCTTTATTTTATGAAAATATCGATGGATAAATCGATATCAAATAATGATATCACATAGAATTTGAGAAAAATGACGGAAATTTCTTGCAAATTGGAAATTAAGAAATTGGAAATTTAACATGAGATTTTAGAGATTATTATAACACCAAAAAAATGCATATATTTGATTTATAATCTCAACAAAATGATACATCTACAACAAATATATATATATATATAATAAATTTTATAAAAGTGTTACAACAATTGACATATATTCAAAAGTATTTAATACAACCTCTAACTAATACCAAAATGATGACCTACAAGGTTAAAAAATTGCAGGTGCAATGTTATCTTTATCTAAACAATATTGGTATCAACACATCACATTTGAGTAATTATGATTATAGTTATGCACGTGTTGTTGGTATACTATATCCATTTTCATGGTTTCACCATAAATTGGATAGTATGGATGACACAATCATTATTTTGTTGGTATGTGTGTAGACCTCCATAAGACATTTGAGGGAGTGAGTAATGAAAAACGTTTTGAGTAGTCCAATGTGAACTTCCGTATATGTCATGAACATTTGATTCTTGAGACATATCAATTTGATTGGTGCTCATACCCATTGAGTCAAAGCTCATAGTATTTGAGCTTTCATCTTGGTTACAAGCATGTCTCTTTGTGTAATCTTTCCCAATAGCACTTATACTTGGACCTCCTCCTATAGATCCATGATTCGTGTCTTGTGGTTCAGGGTACTCTTTATATCATGAAGTTGGTAGTGTTGTTTGTGGTTCAGAGTCTTCAGACTCATTTACCAAAATGAATAGCTCAACGGATGATGGAAGAAATTGTGGAAACAATAATGGTGGTAATAATGGAAATAACGAAAGAAATTATTTCCACCATTATTGTTTCCATGGAAATATTGACTCAATCATGGAAATAAGTTAATCCTGTTGACTCAATCATCATTGTGAAATTATTTAAGTTAAAGACCATTAAGTTAAAGAAATTATTTCCACGCATGTAACACAAGTCATGGATCATGGATCTAGAGAATGAAGTCCAAATATAAGTGTTATTGGAAAGGATTACACAATGAGACATGTTAGGAGCCAAGATGAGTTTTGACTAATATAGATCAATCACTTTCTATGAGTTTTGACTCAATGAGTATGTGCATCAATCAAAGTGATACATCTGAAGAACCATATGCTCATGACATATACAAAAGTTTACAGTTTCATTTGACTACTCAAAACGTTTTTCATTACTCACTTCCTCAAATGTCTCATGGAAGTCCAAACACATCTATACCAACAAAATGATGATTGAGTCAATCCTATTATCCAATTTATGGTGAAATCATTGAAAGTGATAGAGAAATGTATCAACACGTGTATAACTATATTCACAATTACTCAAATGTGATGAGTTGGTATCAATATTGTTTAGATAAAAAAAAATTTGCACATGCTATTTTTGAACCTCATATGTCATTATTTTGGTACTAGTTAGAGCAATTATCAAGTAGTTTTGAATAAATGTCAAGTGTTGTAACTTTTTTATAAAGTTTATTATATATATGATTGTTGTAAATATATCATTTTGTTGAGATTATAAATTAAAAATATGCATTTTTGGGTGTTATAATAATCTTTAAAACCTCATGTTAAATTTTCAGTTTTTTAATAGTTTCCATCATTTAAAAAAAAATTACGATATTGATATGCAATATCAATATATCCATCGATATTTTTGCAAAATTAAGATTGCGATAAGTGTTGCGATGTCAATAGTTTATCATCATACTCATTTGTCACGCCTTCTGTAGTTTACTCTAATATCCTCTATTTTAAAGTACAAGACCACAAAAATTATAAATTATTCCATTTTTATTGTTAGGAACTCCTTTACATCATTTCCACACAAAATCAAGTCTTCACATTTTCTTTTGAGGTACCTTTTCAAAATTTATCACATTTATATTTTTGGAATAGAGAGATAAAAGTTATGATAGTAAATCAAAACTGTAATCAAACTTACCTAATTTATCAATGATATGGGATGGAATAATGAAACATATACTGTTATGATGATGAAGAACATGTAGGTCATAATTCAGGACTAAAAATCAATTAATAAAGATTAAGTCTCTTTTGAGACCGTCTCACGGAATTTTAATACATTTTGTGAGACGAATCAACCCACAACCTAAGTACCCATCATCTAAACCCTACAATTAATACGTTGTTTGTGGGCGATGGGGCTCCGTCTCACGGAAACTTTCTGTAAGACCGTCTCACATGAATTTTTGTGATTAATAAATTATCAATCAGTAACATATCTTCATGAAAAGTCTAATAAGCAAATATTTTTCATGTGACATAAATTTACTTAACATCATAGTTATGAAGTTTGCTCATAAATTAACTATAATATATGAAAATCAATATATGTCTATTAAATTAGCATACTAATATACAATTTTTTTATTTTTGGGAAATCTACACATATAAATGTGAAGTGTTCGGTGCTCAAGGCTCAAGACTATACATAATAATTTTTTCAAAATATTAAATAAGTATTAATCGGTGAAAGAAACTCAAAACACTGTACATTTTGTAGGCTTTGAATGATTAGCTTTGGGAGAGTAGAAAGTAGAAACAAATCAAAATCATATCTAACTATCTAAGACATTTTGCAATTTCCTTGAAAACATTGAGAATAATGTATACCACAATAAATAAATAAAATTAAAACAAATACAAGTACAATAAAACCAAATGTTCTAGAGTGTAAAAGATAGTTTGTATCATTACCGATTCTTAGCTCTTTCAAGTACTAATTATTTATCCTTACTCCTTAGTAAAAATCCTTCTCTTGTATCACTGTTAAAATATATATATATATATATATATATATATATATATATATATATATATTACTATTAAAAGTTAAAACAACAATTTTAATCAAGAAATTAAACTAAAATATAACAAATACTTTAAAAATACAATAAAATAAAAGGATGGGAGAGAGAGAGAGACGTGCCGTAAACTTGGAGAAGTAATGTTTGGTGGTTGGAATAGGTATTTGGTGGTTGGAATAGGTACTGTGGACAATTATTTATAGGCACAGAGAGAGAGAGGCATACCGTAAACTTGGAGAAGTAATATTTGGTGTTTGGAATAAGTACTTGTGGACAATTATTTATAGGCAATTGTAAGGGGAAAAAAATGAAAAAGAAATTGAAGAAATAGGTAAATGTTTCAATGTATTATTGGCAATGCATAATTCAACTTGCTGTTGCAGCACACTAGCCTTTTGCTTTTGAAAACCAGTCTTGCAAGTTGCAGCCTTGACACCCAACAATTTTGGCTTTTGCGATAGTTGGCAACGGATAAATGATAAATCAAGTCAATCAACCTTGCTCCAACTATTTTTTAAAATATCTCACCATTTAGAAGAACTAGTAGAATTACGAAATTCTTATAGCATTTCAAATAAAATTTATTTTTAGTATAAAAATACAAAATTTGAAACAAGTCTTGATTTTTAGAAAAATATCAATTTTTGCAATAAATCCATGATAGTTTTAGATTTTTTTTCCAATTTTACATTGAGAACAACCGATATTTGCAATATATCCAGGAAAAAAAAAAAAAAAAAATTACCCCCAAGTATGGTCCAAAACCCTATAAATGGAATTAGATCATTTATTCTTGATGTTTTATCTTATAGTTCATTATTTTTAATTCAGTGTTAATTAGTGATGTCATATTTACACTTAACGTATGGTGGTTATTTTGAAAATTTGGTATGGAAGGATTTTGGACTTCAAAATCTTAATGTATGTTTGTTTTTACATTTAAATTTGGATCACAAAATTCAGATATAATCATTACTATTTATATTACAATCATCAATCATTATCAAATACATTTTTTTATTAAAAAAAAATACCACATCAACTCACCTTTTCACAATAAAATATTATATCAACCAACTTTTTTCATGATTGATTTGACATCTACAATATAATCCTACTCTATAAAATCTTCAACCAAACATATATTTTCACTATTCACCTTTATTACAAAATTCAAGATTTCAATGACAGGTTTTCACCAAACCCACATAAACATCTTCCAAACATATATGTTAATATGTTTGGAAAGTGATTTTGAAATGTGAATAGTAAAAATGTATGTTTGTTTTAGAATTTTGTAGAATAAAATTATATTATAAATGTCAAATCAATGCTAGAATTTATGTTAATATGTGTTGATGTAATAATTTATTTTTAAAAAGTAATTTGATGTAGTATGGTAATGTTTAAATATACAGTAAATAGTAATAATTGTGTCCGGATTTTGTATGCCAAATTTAAATCTGAAAACAAACATAATTAGGATGAAGTACAAAATCCTGCCATTGGAATTCCTTTCCAAACATAACCTAAATGAAACACAAAACTGAAACAGAGGCTCTTGCTTGATCGAGTTGAGGCGTTAAAGTATAATTTATTTTATCCAGCACTTTGAACATTATGATGATGTTAATAACAAACGTGTTTTAGCTCATGGAAAGAATTTATGAACCTTGTTCGACAGCTCATCCGAATCATTTTACATTATACCCACATTTAACATCAATGGAATCAAACATAAACAATCCTCAGTATCCAAAATTATATATCTTCGAAACACATAAATTTGACGAATCCAAATATCAACTAATAAGACCGATAAAAGGTCATTGGATAATCAAACCACCTGCTATATGAAGATTGTTAAGATTAACAACACAACTACCTGTAGCGTGAAGATCGTTAAAGATAAACAAGCACCCATGATCCAATATCGTCCAGATATAATCTTTGTTTATCTTGTATGCCCATAAATAGCCATCTATGCCTACAATTCCGTCTACAGGTAACGCAGCTAATTCATGTAAATATCAAAATTTTGTTTCACCAAATAAACTACGTCATACTGTAAACAGTCCTCTGAAGAAGATAGAATGAGAATGCCAATCCGAGCGGCATCCTCTACCTGAAACTCTCAGAATAAGATTTACGACTATTATGCAGATTTCAACTTGGCCGATGTGGATGCAAGGTGGGATAGCGTCTTGTGCCCAACAAACATCAAGAACATTCCCAATAAGCCAAGTGCCTTCAATGTTGTGAATAAATCCAACTGCAGTAAGATTTAAATAAATAAAAATTAGTCTCGTGGACCAAGAGTGAGAGATATTACAAGTCTGCCGATTTGGAAACAGGAACAACAAACAACCCAAACTTAAACTAGAGAAATAGACAGACCTTGAACCAGAATAATGCATACAGTGACAGAACTGCTGCAATGCCCAGATGGAAGAGAATGGCAAAAGTTGCAGAAACAGTTGACTTGGGGAAATTCTTGAGGTTAGCACGAAGGTAAAAGAGCTGCGGGAGCAAAAGAGAATGTATAGTTTTTAGTTCTAGTAAAATAGTAGATAAAACACAAATAGGAGATAGAAATATTACAATAATAATGATACATTTACTCATGCAACTACGAAAAAGGAAAAAGTAGAAAGACAAGTACCCCAGCCAAGAAACCAAAAAGTGGAATGAGTACTAGGCCCAAGAAAGCAAGAGAAAGCTCGTTAGCGGGACGCTTTTCTGGAGCCCTAAATATGTGGGTTATCTCTGCCTTAGGCCCATATCTGGAATACATGTCAACAGGTTGTGGAGGAGGCCTGGGTGCCTTCTCAGGTGCGTCTGGGAGATCCAATTCAACATAGCCCAGAGGTTGCAAGAAAGAGTTCTCCTGAAATAGATGAAACATAGGAAGTTATATCAAACATGTGAGTCATATTCTGGCACTTTAATACAAGCAAATGAGAAGCACAAATGAAAAACACAATACAACGTTTTCAGTTCATGCAGAATTTTACCATGTTTGAGTCTCCAACTGTAAGTTGAATTTCGTATCTACCAGATAGGTAGAAAAGCTTCTCAACCAGCCCCAGAAAATCCTAAAGATAAAATACAGTCAAGAAAAATGAAATCAAAAAAATAATGAATGTCTAAGTACAAGAAAGCATTGCATAAACTCCTGGCAGGAAAATTGCAAACTTAATTAATCCAAACAGCCATTGGAAGAACATATATAAAAGGGGATAATAATTCTAAACCAATGACATCAACTATGATGATCGTGCTGTAACGTGGCAGATCAAAGTGAGGTTCAGAATGGCTATTCTGCACAATCTAATTCACTAATTAAGTCATATAGAGTTATAGAGCACTTAACTAGTATTATCTCAAACTTTTTCCCAGAGTTCCCCACCAAGAAGATGTGCTCAACTCCACTCTCATGTGTCAACTTGAGGAATGCCTGAACAAAACACTGAACTCAGAATACATGACTAATAAAGAATATATATGCGTTCAACTTAAAAAAACTAGAATGCCAACCTGGTGAGGATTGAAAGCACGTCCAGAAGGAGTTGTCAAGTGAAAAAACAATCTCAACTTCTGAAGGTGATTAGCTGATAAAGCAACAGCAGTCTCCCCTGGTAAGGCCAGCCTGATTTTAAATGACAGTATAAAAGGAACTTCTATTAATCTCCTTCATGCTAAACATCATAAAACTCACAAGAATGAATATGGCAGTTCATGAAAGATTATCATATGCAATTTTTTACTACAATAAAGAATGAGATTTACTAGGGAGAGCACAAAAAAGTGAGATGATGAACTGTGATACAATTAGATAATCAAACCCAGCTTTCCACCCTAATCCGCCAAAATAAAATGCTAAAGGAGAACAGAGAAAAAACACAAAGTATGAGGTAGGATAAACAACTTAACAGAGCGCGTAAAGCAGAGGAAAATCTATGGTTTAATAAAAAATAGCTACGGAACATAAAATATAAAAGGTAGGCCAACATATAAGAGAGTCCACAAGAAGATAAGAACTAAGAAGTGAGAAAGAGTTATGGCACGTGAACTATAAGAATTGAGCCAACATCTAAAGAGAGTACACAAGATCATTATAAGTTCCAGCACATAAAACCAATTAAAAAAAAAAAGCAAATAAATAATCATCCTCTAATATCAAGAGATGAAGTAGGGTTTACTTTTTCGAAGTTTCTATGCTCCCAAGGTCACTGTCAAGTATTGCAACCTCTGCATTTTCAATCTTAATAACCCCGGTAACATGAATAGGTACTTTTGTTCGTCCACCAGTTGCATAGTTTTTCTTCTGTTCTGGGTCATCAAATATAATCTACAAATGCGAGAAAGAAATATTGAAACATGTAGAGAAGAGGATGATTAACTTTACGTAATGAAATATCAGAATACGATATTAAAGGGGGGTGGATAAGAAAAAGGTAACCACCTCAAAAGAAAAAATGTAGCTTCCAAGATCAACATTCACTGGCAATGTTTCCAAGATATGCATTCCACTGTCCACATCAAACTTGAGCTTCTGCATCATGGAAATCCAAAAGACTTATCATATAAAGTTATCGAAACATGAAGATGAGTCTTCTAAATATAACTTTTTACAAAGTTGTAACTTCTTATGCAGACTTCCACTAAATAGAAGTACCTGGTCAACGATAGAGGCATCTGTTGAACCCGCAACAAATATCTGCATGAGCTTGACTGACAAAGTAGGAGCAGCAGAACCCAATACAGTACTGACCCGAACCTAAAACAAAATAGTTTGTAAGTACTGGCCACACATGTGCAGCATTTTGCAGAACAACTTTAAAACGTTTTTCGAAAAAAACAATCAACTCTATGAATTGTCTATAGTTCACTATGATTCTGCTAAGCAGATTTAACATGAACAAAAGTTTCAACAAGACAGTGTTGAGTTCTGAGGTATGGTCAGAAGCAAGTCAAAAATTCATTCGACAACTTAAACAAAGGATTAAAAGTACTATGCAATGAATCGAGTTAATTGAGAAAGCAAGACAATCAGGATGGTAGACCTTAAGTTGATCTTTCTTGGTAACCGAAAGTACAGTAGCTGGCAGTGATAAAATCAGAGGAACGGATCCCCTGTGGTGAAGAAAGATAATATGTCAGAATCACTTTGGAAAAGTTAAAAAAAAAAAATCTAGGAGCAAGTACACAATACAAGTATAAACTTTTCAAATCAAATATGCTCTATTGTATAAAAAAGCAGTCTTAATAGGTAGAAAAGGAAATATATCAAAAGAACCCATGAGCAGGAAAACATTCAAAATACTTGCCTGATGTTTTCCAAGCAATTCAGGGCAGTGACTTGGTAATAAAAGTCTCCTGCACTTCCAGGAATTCCAATTCCAAGGAAAAATTTCGCCAAACCCAAAATTTTCTCCCCTGGGAGCTGCAATGTAAAACCACAGTTCCACATCTCATGGAAGATAAAGAATTACAGGGAAAAAACACATTACATAAAATAGACTCCATTCTTATGTAAATACATACGTTTAAACTATCAGAAGTGACTGCTGCAACAGCTGTTATTCCACGGACTACTGATGCAGAGGCTGAAAGAGGACTGTGATGCCCATGTGTACCAACAAGTTTCTCATCAAAGTAACAAGTCCCATCGTCTAACAGAAAACATCAAAGGAAACAATGTGAAAACAATAGCATAATGTAATCTTTAACTTAGAACTCTTTTACTAGTGTTGTTGACTTCAGCATATATATATATATATATATATATATATATATATATATATATATAGTTTTATAGTTCAGAAACCAGTAACCTAAATAGGATCTAAAATCAAGTTGCAGCATAAGGAATACAAATTCAGTTGCCACCACCCTAATTATAAGCTTGCAACCTATAATAACAAAGATTAGCCTTGCATCAGGATATTATAATCCAATTTCAATGGGAGAAAAGATTAAGACAGAGGGAGGGCAATGTATGAAGTGAAAGGATAAACATTGTAGGGTAGGCATAGTTTAACATCAATTTGACTTGATAACAGCACTGTATATTTCTTCTGTTGCATGTTATCTGTTGAAATCAGCCTCTTAGAAAGAAACACTACTGCTGATATATTCTGGAATTCAAAATGCAAAAGTGCAAGTGGTATATCCATACCACAAAATGAGGTGAGAAAAAAATAATCTTTCTTCGGTCAGAGAAAGGTAAAAATTTAATATCCATAAGCACTTGACAAACATGTGATAGTGTTTAATCAAGTTCCGTGTTTATATTTTGTAAATTTTATGTCCTTCATCATTTCAATGTCAAAAGGACACAGGTCTAATCTTCTCATAAAAGTCACTAAAACCATCATGATCCTGTAGTGCCAGTAAAATCAAATCATAGTCATGTTTAAATAAATATAGGAAACTATTAAAAGAAACAAACAAGCTAAAAGGGAAAAGAGAAACATAAGCCCATACCATATCTTTCAATACCATCAAAAAGCTTCAGAATGTCATTTTTCAAAGTCGTGATCTGGCATAGAAAGCAAACTTATGATCAGATTATTCCATTTAGCTGTCAAATAACTTTCTTCGAAAATTGTAAGATAAAGCTAACTTATCAGCAAAGAACAGCTGTGTGTGGAAGAGAGGATCACATAAAATCAGAACAGATAAACCTCCTCATTGAAAATATATGATCCCATAATCTTCTGCCAACACATTTGGTAACCAATGCCTTTAATAAAACATTAAAAGATAGGTACAGAGATTGATTGCATAATCAACAGTCTGGATATTCAAACAATACAACAAATTACAGGCATGTCAATGAAAAAAAAAAAGGCTCAAAGTGTAAATCATTTAAATTAGAGTAACTGCAATATATCTATTCAGCATTTATGGGAATAAATCTAAAGTTAGTTAAATTACAATCGTAGTTTATTGTAATAAAACTAAATGAGGCCACAAATCGTTAGTAACAAAACCCACAAAATAAAGACTCACCAGAGAATGAACAATCTCGGATGATGCTAAAGAAATAACTCCAGCCAGGGTTTCAAGTGCTATTCCTGTAGGTTTAAGTGGGTAAACAACACTGAGAAGATATGAATCATTGTGGCTAAACCATAGTTGTTAAAGGCACAAAGCCCACAGATACAATCCTGGCACCCCTCTTAAACATGCCGTGGAAAATTCCAAAAAGATGAAGAAAATCTATAAAAACAAAATGTGTGTATACTTCAAAAATATTGATACTTTAATGTTGGAAGCATAATAAATGACTAAGAAAAAATGAAAAACAAGTATTTGTTCCTCAAGGTATTTCTGACCATTCTTATGTTTTCCTCAAGAAAAAAACAAATCTTTAAGAATCTTAAAAAGGGATCTTACAAAACGTGTTTGGGGTTATAGGGCGGCCTGCGAACAAGAGGCGCGCCTGAGGCACAGGAGGCACACCTAAAAAGGCATAGGAGGCGCACCTAAAAAGGCAGAGGAGACGCTGAAAGGTGCACGCCCCATGAACAGCGCCCACCTTTTGCTTGTAAAAGCACTTTCCCCTTCACCCTCTGCACCTCGTGCCTCAGAGATAGCGCGCCTCTAACAACTATGGGCTAAACTATAGTGAAACTGATAACACGCCACAGTAAATAAACAACATTATATCTATTGAATCAAAAGGACAATGCTAGCTAGCATGTGCGACTTAAATGTAAAGCATGCTTAAATACCGGCTGCATCATTACTAGACTCAGGATTGTTGGAACTAAGGCGCCACCTTCCGTCACTCTGACCGAGAGCCTGCCAAGAGATGACTAAAGTTAGGAATTCAAATACTGAAGAATACCAGCCCTTGGAGAGAGCATGTTTTTAGTAATCCATAATATGCAACCTTTATAGAACGAAAAATTTTATCAGCATCTTCAAGATGGACATCCACTTCAGAAGTCTGATCCTGCACACCAAATGGAAAAGATACAAACCCCAATTCAACAAAGCAAAAAATTGCACAAGTCAACCTAAAAAAGAGGGAAAGAATTTTTTTTTTTTTTTTAAGAATAGTCACATGGATACTTAATGGTTCTCCAAAATCTAAGAAAATGATAACAATCAAATTTATATGCATTTACTGGAGCAACATAAATGATACAAGGTTTGAAGTGCAAGGTTTTAACACTCTATTCTTTCTTCTTAGTGATAGATCAAATTTTCATTATACCTAAAAGATGGATTGATTGAGAGAGATCTTTCCAGAGTTTACTGAATGATATCATTACCTTTATAAGCACTAAACCCCCTATTGAATAGTAAAAATCAAGAAGCGAATTGGCGTCATTTAGAGAATCTTTAAGTCTAGATACAATTCCCTGCAGACAAAGAAGAAAAAGGTAAGCAAAGACATTTCCACAACAAGTGACAGTAGGTTTTACACAAAACAAAGCAGATAAGGTAAACGAGATTTCCAATACCCCAAAAGCCTCACTATTGAACTCGCACTTCAATATGCTGTTAACTCTTAATGCATGGAACAAATCCTTTAAAACTGAAGAAGTGGACGAAAAGGTTTCCACCACAGATGCACAAGCAGAACTTGTATCAGACTTCTTATCAATCCCAAGAACCTCAAATGTCTTTAATGCCTCGTATGTCTCCTCCAGACTGGAAATGGTTACAATCAAGTGAGCTGGCAAACTATTGGAAACTCAAAATAATAAATTTAACACTGTCAAACATAAGCTACAATGATAAATACAGCATGGAATAAATAAAGGAGAGATGACAAAAAGATCGCACAAAGGTTTTCATTCTGCAACAACATACAAGGGAAAAACAAAATCTTCTTCAAGGAATTATGCAAATTCAAATGATACAAATGTAACAGTCACAAAAAAAATTCTCACTAATATTCAGCAAAAGTATGGGGAAGGAAATACATAAAATGATGCAGGATATGTAGCACGATGCATCTAGAGCAGTGACGTATGTAAATTCCCAATATTTGGATAATAAAAAAGTCAATGCAAACGCAATGAGCATTGCAAAGAGCCCTTAATAATATTTAAATTTAAAATTGGAAGAAAAAAAAAAAAACAGGAACCAAATGGGGGAAGAGAATGAGAGCAAAATTAAACTCAGCTAAAATTAGCAAGAGAACTCAAGATTAGATATTCAGAACCACCACAATATAAGTCGTTAAGCTCATTACTCTAGAGGAGCACTAAATCAATCACATTTCATTGCCTAGTATTTGCGACAGAATAACAGATCTTCCAAATCGACACTGAAAGTTACAAAGATTTCTGCTTAGAAATCTTACCCCTTTGTTAAATTGCTCACACATTTATTCTCCAAACAGAAAAAGAAAAACAAATCAAATAATTCCACTGCGAATATTCTCTAAAAAAATGTCAAATTGCAAACACATATATTACTAAAGGTGAAGCATGGGTTTAGAGAGGGTTTTAAAATTAACCTTCCAAAAGATCCATCGGCGGCTGAAAAAAGCTCCAATGCAGCAGATCGATGGGATTCGGAGACCGGACTGAAGATGGCCGATTCACAGGCCGACGCCAACACTAAAACTGCTAAAACCAGGAATCCTAAATCTCGAGCCATTTCTGGGGAAGATTTTGCTGAGATCAATCAACTGAAACAGTAAAAATTCTTCAAGATGATGGAAAATTTGGGGGAGAATGCTTACTGTGGAGAAGAAATTATCGAGTCTTCGTCTCAGTGAGAAACCGAAACAGTTGAGTTGGGGGGCAGTTCTTAATAAGGGACTGTGTAGTCTACCGAGTGGCGAGTACACAGGGTGACGTAGTGCGAAATTCCTATCCTACCCCTACCTCTAAATTTGTTCTCAAATATGGACCGGCCCAAGCAACGACTTCGGGTTTTCGAGATAAGTGCCCTATAATCTGTCACATTTGAGTTTGACCCTATTTTTTTTAATTTTAGAGAAAAAAAGACCCTTTAATTTCACCTAAGCCTTAAAAGTGCTCTTTATTGTTTACGTTTTTCTTTTTACCTCACCTAGAGGTGCTAGTAAAAATCAAAACCGAATAGGGGGTAATGGTTTGGAAAATCATTCACCAGATTTCAGTTCGAAACCGAAATCATGAAACGTGATTATATGATTCAGTTTCAGTCTTTATTATTTTCAAATCGGGAACAAAAATTGGTTAAAATGTCGGTTTATCTTTTTTTTTTAATTTTATATTATATAGAAATAATATTGTGTTATTCTACTCTTTAATTTTAAGTTATATTAACTATTATTTTAATTTATATTATAAGTTGTAATTTTTTTAGGTTTATGGTTGTATTTTATTGCATTAAAATTATAATTTCTAATTGTTGAAGTTGTAACTTGAAAGTTGTAATGTTGTAATGTTGTAATTTGTAAATGTAAGTTTTAATTTCTAGTATTTATATCAAATTATTAACTCAAACAAAATTGTTAATTTAGTAATATTAATATATGAACAGTTGTAATATTTATATGCAAATTTAATTAACAGAAATTAAAATAAATAAAAACTACCCAAATCAACAGTTTGAATCGAAACTGAAATTGGAATCTCCATGATTCAATTCAAGTTCGGCCCTTCACGATTTTCGGAACTGTCAGTTCGAAACCAAAACTGACGGTTCAAATCATCTAAGCAATCTAACCCCACCTTGCCTTCAAAATAACTCTATTTTCCTCCCAAGAAAGGTCGTATCTCTTTATGTCCCCCTTTACCCCCAAGCTTATAAAAAAAAATATACAACTTTTCCAAAACAGATTTAGTAAAAAATATATATATATATATATGCTATATATATATAAGGTTATGTGACTTTTGCTAACCAATAATGAAAAGTTTGGTAAAATAGACAATTCGATGAATTCGTGGTTTTTCGATAATTAACCAAAAAAACCTACAACGGCATGATTGGTATGATGAGAATGGAAGTATCATCATTCTTACCTTCATTCTTATTCATTTGATTGGTGTGTTTTATAAGTAAGATTGGTGATTTCCAAAGGAATTGGTATTGTCATAGATGAGAAAATGATCATTCTTTCCTACTCTCATTGTATTATGTATTCTTATTTTCAAGTAAATGAACGTTTTTTTAATTAATTTTGACAATTATTATTATTTATTTTATATTTTCACAAATGAACTTTCTAAAGTTAAATAATTATACAAAATTTTATTAAATAATATTAAATTATTTATAAATATATAAAATATTTATTAATAATTTAAAATTAATATAAAATAAAAATATAAAAATAGCAAAAAATAATAAAAATAATTAATAAATATAAAAATATTAAAAACATAAAGATAATATGAATATAATTTTAATAATACAAATACCTTTAGTTCTGATATAAGATTTATCTATATATATATATATATATATATATTGGTAAATACATACAAATAAGATAAATGAATATTAGTATAGATAATGGGTTATAAAAAATATATAAATAAACTGTAACTAAAATATTTTTTTCGATAATGTAAAATAAGATATTATAATTTTAATAATATAAAATCATATAAAATAATTAATAAAAAATATGATAATTATATTATTATTATTATTATTATTATTATTTAACTACTTTAAGAATTTGTAAATAATACAAAAATAGTAAACTAATAATAAAATTAAAAAAAATATAATATAGAAATATAATATATATTAATATTAGTACAATGATTAATTTTCTATAAAAAAAATTATTTTTAAATTTAAATATGCCAAATAATTTAAATTTGAGTGATATATTGAATATGAATATTAAATAAATTATAGTGGAAGGTAATTTGGTCAAATAAAAATTGATTTAATATTTATACATTTTATTTGTAATTATCTATCATAAAATATAATCATAATGATTATTTCATTCATTTCTCATTCCTTTGTGATACCAATCATAGGAATCAATATTTTTATATCATTAATTTCTCATCATCATTTCATTCTTGAGTTCATTCAATTCTCACATAATGCAATTTCATCATACCAATTGTGCCACAAGAGTTTTTATCTGAAAAAACATTTATGTTTACCAAACATGAATCTATATAGGCATACTTTAAGGAAATCTAGATGACCAATTAATTAGAGAACAATGTGCAAAAGAGATTCATACTTGCTATGTCGTTGATAGGCACTATAAAATCCAGGAATATCTCATCATTCTGTTTGAGAATGGTCAAAGAGCTTTCTACTGGAATATATATATATAGTGACTGATCTAGGATTTCGACTGAGGGGGGCCCAAGTCAATTAATAAAAAGATACAATAATATTAGAGAAAAAACATATATATATCGCAATCTCGATAAGATCAATGTATTACAACATTTCTCTTCTATTTTTCATATTCTGAAATCATTGCATAATAGCTTCATTACTAACATTTCTAAATACATCTTTTTCAATGTATGCAACTAAACAATCATTCAACAGTGTATCACTCATTCGATTGCGAAGAGAACTCTTAATGATCTTCATTGCCGAAAAAGTTCTTTCTACTGTGGCAGTGACGACCGGTAATATCAACGAGAGCTTAATCAACAGATAAACCAATGGAAAAACAATATGCTTCCTTGTAGAGACCATCTTCTGAGCAAGTCCGCCTATTCCATTTACTTCAGAAAAGCTTTTATCCAAGCGCACATCAAAAACAAAGTTCTCAAGTTGACTCTCAAGTTCATATAAAGCAACTGCAGAAAATTCAGATGGATAATATTTTGCAAGACGAAGCAGTTTGCTTTTATCAAATGCAGCAAATGAGTCTCTAGGATCAAAACATGTCATACATAGAAGCAATTCGGTGTTCACTCCATCAAAACGATGATTTAGCTCTTGAGCTTGCATGTCAATCACAAAATAAAATAACTCAACTCTGTAATGGTGAAGATTAGTGAACCTTTCAATTCTACGCCTTGATCTTCTCCGAGGTGCATATATATCTTCCATGTTTAATAAAACTATCTCATTTTTGCTACAAAATTTTGAAACTTCAGTCAATAAAGTCTCCCAACCATCTTCTCGCAATGCTTGCAAACGAGTTTTGGATACTTTAACAAGATTCATTGCATTAACAATATCTTGATCCTTTCTTTGGAGAACTTGTGATAGTTCATGTGTGATTCCCAAAAAATTTCTCATGAGATGTAAATCAAATATAAACTCAAATTGAGTCACGATATCTAGCAAATCAATTGCATCGGCCCTTTGTGAATCATCATTGTCATTCTCTCCAACATACTCAAGAACATCAACAATAGATGAAAATAAATACATCAAGTTAATGAGAGTACCATAATGAGAACTCCAACGAGTATCTCTCGGTCGCATTAATGTTATTTCTTGATTCAATCATCTCCCGGTCTTGACTTCATCATTTGCAATGCCTTCAATGATCTTTTCCATTTGCTTTTCTCGAAGCATATCCATGCGCTTACAAGAACCTCCAACAACATTACATACACGTATCACAGTATTGAAAAAAGAACCAATACTTTTATGTTTTTTAGCAACAACAACAAGTGTCAGTTGGAATTAATAAGCAAAACAATAAACATAATAAGCAGTCGAATTCTTCTTGAGGAGTAAACTTTTTAGACCATGAATTTCACCTCTCATATTGCTAGCTCCATCATAACCCTGACCCCTCAAACTAGAAATACTCAAGCCATAAGTGGAGAACAATGATTCGATACCTTTCTCAAGTGAAGCTGCAGTTGTGTCACTAACATGCACAAAACCAAGAAAACGTTCAATAATACATCCATTCTTATTCACATAACAAATAATCACTCCCATTTGCTCTTTGATAGACACATCTCGACACTCATCAACTAAAATGGAGAAAAAATCATTTTCAAGATCTTTAATGATGGCATTAGTAGTCTCAATTGTAGCTGCACTTATAATATCTTTTTTAATCGACAGAGATGTAAGCTTGAGATTTTCAGGAGCATTACGCAACACAACATTGTTGATTTCTTCATTACATAAAGCAATAACTTTCAAAAGCTCAATAAAATTTCCTTGATTCAATGATTCTTCGAACTCATCATTTCCAAAAGCTAATCCTTGCATAATGAGATAACACAAGCAAACAATTGATGCATTTAACCTACAATGATATTCAATTTTTGACCGCTCTGATAACTTAGAAAAAGATACTTCAATATGCTGACCTTGATTCATCAAATCTTGACAAACTAATCTACATTTATTATGATCACTGTTATGATCTTCAACATGATCTCTCAATCTTTCTTTCTTACGCCAAATATTAAACCCCTCAGACACAAAAGCATCATGTCCTCTTTCACTACGTCCCGTAGAGAAAAGTTAACAATATAAACAAAATGTCACATCTTTTGTTATGCTATACTCCAACCAATCATTAAATTCATCAAACCAAGATGCAAAAAATTTACGTTTTCGTTTTCCATCTATCTTTTGAGGAAAATCATGTTCACGTGGTTGACATGGACCTTTTAGTAAGTAAGCTCAACGAACTTGTTCAATTAAATTAGGTGGATAGCTCACTATAATGGGTCGTAGTCCTGGATCACTCGGAAGATTTTCCATATCAACTTTATTATTCTTATCTTGACTCGATGATAGTTGAGGTTGAACAAGTGGTGCATTGACAAAAGATGATGATGTTTTCATAGTAGGTTGCATTTTTCCGAAGTATCTTTCTATTATCTATAAAAATAAGACAAATATTAGCCAACCATAACCAAACTTATAAGATAAAGTTTCTTGAAATAGAAAATGAATAAAGATAAACATCTTTTAAATTGGACCATTCACACCTAGAGAGGTAGACCTCTCAATTTTCCCTTTCAATTTTAACATTTCTGTTTTTCGGGAACAATTAATTATTGTCATCAAACATCTTTTGCAATTGACAATATTCAAATCCCCAAAAATATCATGTTATTGTCGATTATAATCTCATTTCCATTTATGGAGCATATCGGTTGAGCATAAGATAAATAAATTTGAAGTTGAATAATAAATTTCAACACTACTATATCACATATATAACTTAAGGCATAATAAATCAACAATAATAATGAAAACAAAAGGAAAGCAAACAAATAATATAAAGAGAACACTTTACCTTGAAATCTATGGAAAAACAATTGAGAGAAATCAAAATTAAGGTTTATATGTGTGAGAGAAAGAGGGGAAATTAAGGATGAAGATGGAGAAGAGAAAAGATATCTGGCCACTGTCCTTAGACGCTGCTGCTTCTCAGCCTCTTTACTATTTTCTTTTTTTTTAAATAAAAAATACAAAAAGACGAAAATACCCTTAGTTTTTTTCAAAAATTTCAGGGGACCCAGTGCCCCCTTGGCCCCCATGTGCCTCCGTCACTATATATATATATATATAATCATCTATATATTGGAATTAATTTGTTTATAGAATATGATTTTAAACACGTTCATTAGCATAATAAATTTCCTCAATATATTAGCTACAAAATTTCATTTATCTAGATTAGATTCGATTCGATTGTTTTCATTTTAAATTGTACATACTTACTTTTAATTAATTTGAATTATTTTAGAAACACACCTTATCTTTATTCCTATTATTATTATAATATAATAATGTAGAATCACCTATTACACCCGCTTTAAATACTCAATTTCATTTATTTCTCTTTCATAAGAGTTTCGATAGTTTCTTGTTATTCAATTTGATAAAAGTGGAGACAACCGCAAATAAGTTAGGGTATATACCATTCTACCACCACTAACAATATCATTTATCACTTAAAGGAGGAATAATAGGATTTTGTAGATAGAAGTATGGATTATTGAGAATAATAAGACATGAATTTGGATATTTCTCTTCAACTAATCGTGTCAATATATAATTATAATAATAAAATACTCAATCTTGTTTAGTATAATGAAAATTCATTTTATATTTATTTAGTTACTATATAGTACATCGAGCATCATAGAAGACTGTTTTTTATTTCTATTTTCCTATTTTTTTGATAAACCATATATAACCTTTTTATTGTCTATCAATTACATACATTATTTCCTTTTCCATAAACATGCTGATCATATCCATAAAAACTCTTAACTACATATTGTAAAAATTAACCTATGCTAGTTATATATATTAACCTATGTGAGATGTTTGATGTTTTACTCAACAAATGACATGCATGCACTGAAGCATAAATAAAAAATAAGACAAAGAGATCAAATTAATAGCTGAAGCAATTAAGGTAATTGAAATTGATGTTTTTCACATACTTCAACATTGTTTGGTTGTCCCAAACCTTTTGCTTCAATAATGCAATCTGGCCACGCCACACTATACCAAAATTTACACCAAATCAAATATTTATAGAATATCACTTATTAACTTATTTCATTATTTCCTATTTTATCAAGTATTCATAATAAAAAATATGTCCATGTTTAAATTTATATGCAATTATCAAACTAAAAATAATAATTAAAATATAATATTATTTTATATAGTTTCAATTAAATAAAGAAGTAAAATATATGAACTTCAATTAAATAAATACGAAAACAATCTATACTTATATAAAAGCAAGGAAGTTGACAATATTTACAATTTTGCCATTTTCCCTCATAAAAAGTCACAACAATTTTTTTTTTTTTTTTTGTATTTTGTATTTTAATCATTTTCCCATGTACTAAATTTATTAAGATTTTTGCTTCATAATCCACGATGGATGATTCTTGAAAAATCATTATGTAAGATGATTTTGAATTTTATACAAAAATAAGATTATTTTAAACTCATGTTATGAAGATTCTTACTTCATCTTACAAATCATTTTGGAGTTTGAGTTTTATAAATATTAATAACATGTTTTTTTGTAAGATTATTCATATATCATGACCATCAAATGTAATAGGCTTTTTCATAAATGAATTAATTGTATTAGGAATTGTAATATTGTATAGATTTTTCAATTTATATAATTGTTATATTTGATTTAATATTATAATTATTTTATTAGTTCATTTATATTTTCTTGATCTTAATTAAATTAATTTTTATTGAATGTAATTTCATAAATCCCAATAATAAATATTGTTCAAAACCAAACTTAATAACAAATATTAATTTATTTAGGGATAACTAATAGCATATTTAATATAAATAAATAAATGTAACATTGTTAAAGAAATTAATATATATATATATGTAGTATGGAATTATATGTCATTCTAATTATTTTTTAGATTAATATTTGTATATTCAAATATGTAATACCATCAACATTGTACAGAAAATATGTTGGTCCCAAGTGGTCAGAGGTTCAGGGGGGACTGAATAAACCTCTATCGATTTTTCAAACTTTTCTAAAATATATAACTGATAAACAGGTTTCTGTCTCACTAATGAGGACAATATCCTGTCACGAATCAGTAACCTGGCCCTAGGCTAGATCAGGTTACTGTCCCGATATCAGAATGCAACGCAACGGAATAAACTTGATAGAGTTTCTGATGAAAACCAGTTTTCTTTTCCAAATATGATTTTGCAACAGTGTTTATCAGGATGCTTATGATAGATGCAACAAAATAGATATGCAAACAGTGCAATGCAACAAATAAGATAAGCAGTAAACACTTATGGCTTATAGTGGTTCGAAGGTGGTATAATCCTTCTACGTCCACTCTACTCCTTCTCTGAGGAGGAACTTCGTTATGGTTAGTTTGTTTTATAAGACTTGTCTTTACAAACCTCTTCCAAAACAAGTTATACCTACTAGAATCCTAGATTGCTAGGACTAATCCCACACAGGGTATACAAACTCCCACACAGGGAATACACTCCCACATAGGAAAAAAGTAGCCTACACAAGACTAACAAACTTAGCAAATATATAATCCTATCAACTAAGTACACCAAAATAAAACAACCTAGCACACACAACACAATGGTTAAAAGAAAATGTTTCTTCAACTGGTGGGGAGCAGTCTTGATCTCTGAAGACACTCTTGCTGTTGTAGACTGCTCCTAGAAGGTTGAGTGGCTGAACATGTAACAGCTTGAGAAGCTTTGAGAAATATATGAGTTTCCTCTTGACTCTGTTCAACAAATTTTTTCAATCAGCCATACCTTCTATTTATAGATCTTGCGAGTTTTAACCGTTGGGAAGTATCCGTTGAAGAGGGATCCTTCTCCCATTTGAGTTTAAACTTTGATCTCCAAGATCTTCTTTGTGGTCGCATTAAATGTATCTGAAATATTCCTGACATGAGCATTTAATGCGCCTACTGTTTGCTCTTGGACCTTTCTGACATTCCTGCTGACCTGTCTAGTCGGTATGGGTCCAAGGTTGAAGTTCATGCAACGGCTACTTGAAGTCAGTTAGTTTTGCTTCTCTTTGTCGCTGCATGCTCTTCCTGATACTACATGAGAGGGAGTAGCTCTTATCTTTCAACATGTCCGTTGGCTACTTCCTGCTCTTTCTGTAGATAGTGGGTCCTCCTTGCTTACTGCTTTAGGATGTGGTTCCATGTTGCTTCCTGTTCCGTACCAGGATTCTATTTCAGACCAGCTTCCTGTTCCTGAAACCTGTAGTCAGCTTCTTGTTATTGTATACTGTTTTGCTGCTTTGCTCTTTCAGCTTCCTTCTGCTGCTTGTTGTTTGCTACTTCCTGCTTCCTGATTACAGCATCCAGTATTCTATATCAGCTTACAACTTCCTGTTCTTAGAAGATTTTCCTTATATCTTCTAAGATTGGTTCTCCTTTTGTGCAGGTTTCTGCTCGAAGCTTTTCTGTTTTTTGTTTCTCTTTCAGCATGCTGTCCACTTCTTGCAGTATCCTATCTGCTTCCTATGTAGATACTTCATTTCAGCTTGTTGTTCCCTACAGCTTGCTGACCCTTAGAAGACTTATTTTTATTTCTTCTAAGGTTGATTTTCCTTATACCTTGGAAAACCATTACATGATCTTATTCATTGACAGATAAGCTTATGATCATGTAATACGTGGAAACCTCTTCTAGCAACCTTCATTATCTTATTATGCATCCTGTTTTGTTATGCATCTTGTTTTGTCTTATCAAGATAACTACTGAAATATCCCAACAAAATATTAATATCCTTTACCGATATATTTTAATGATGAAAATATTATTAAGTATTCAAGTATAAAATACATGATTTGGCTATCTGTCATTTTCAATATTAAGCGATATTAAAAATGTCATTTTTTTTAATTCAATTTATTTTAAAATGAATGTTGAAAATACATGATTGACATTGTTTGCGTCAAGTTCTTAAGTAAAATTTTCATTTTTTGTGTATTGTTTCTAATATATATAAGATATATATATATCTTTAATTTAAGTAATTGAGTCTAATTTGAAATTCATAATTGATACTTTTAGTGTTATTAATTACCGATTGTCCAATTGGATATATAATAAACAAGATTATTATGAATTAGATAGATATTTAATATATATATATATATAGTTAGGTAAATTCATATTTTTTTAATTGTTAAATATTTTATATCTTCAAAATGCTTATAATTAGTTAAATTGTATTATCAAATAGTTGATATTTACTACATATTATATAACAAACCGTGCAACACACGGGGACAACTACTAGTATTCTTAATAGAATACAAGTGAAAATATAAATCACACAAAACTCATACTACATTTATAACGAAATTTATTTGTTAATAGTCAATAATAGTTTGAATTAATAAATTCTTCCTAGATATGAATGTAGGAATTTCAATCAATGCATTTCAAAGTGCCAGAATGAGCCTTTACAACTCTTTTTTTTTTTTTTCATACGAGGCAAGAAATTTTTGAAATCTTAAAGTTAAATTCTCCACCATTTTTGTATCGTCTTTCCTGGCGTATTAAGATCAAGTTCATCATCGATTATCGTTTCACATATTATCATGCATACAACCATTATGTCATGCAAATCATTGCATTAGAAATGCATTTAAGTATTAGTTTTATAATAAAAAATATTATGTTTATCATTTAATTTATTAGATCAATTTTTAATGATTTATAAAAGTATTAGTAATATGTGTATAAGTATCAGTTTTATATCTAAGCATATTACATTTATCTGTAAATGAATTATCAAATTTTTAAATAACAGTTGATTGAATATTGAGATGATATTTATTTGCAAGTTCATAAAAATATTAGCAATATATGTATAAATATTATCACTTTTTTTAATTACTACTAGCTGATAGAATATTGAGATTTTATGTATTTATAATTTCATAAAAATATAAATAATATGTGTATAAATATTAATTTTATGGTTGAAAGTATTAGGTTGATCAGTCAATAAATTGCTAGTTTTTTTTAATAACTACAAGCTGCATATAATATTGAGTTTTTTTTTATGCGGCTTGATAGAATTTGAGATTGTATTTATTTGTAGGTTCATAAAAATTAAAATTATTGGTAAGATGTGTACAATTATTAGTTTTTTATTTGAAATTTATGAGTTTGTTAGCAAACCTTAATTTTAGCAAATACTTGTGAATTTGTTAGCAGAACTTAATATTAGCAAATACTTTTGGAGTGTAAATTGATACCTTTTATGAATAAGCTCCTGTTTCGCTAATACTTGAAAATATTTTATCACCTCCCAATTATTCCATTTGCATATTAAAGTCATACTTTTAATCATAAGATTAATATTTACACATGTATTATAAATTTATTTAGTAATTGATTGTGCTGACATATGGATTGACCTTATTGACTGATTAGATTGACACGTGTTAACTATGTGTAAGACAAATTATTTGATCACCATGAATTTGGTGAAAGATATTCTCACTATAAATAAAGGTTATAATTTGGTGTACAAGAAACAAAACCTATATACAAGGACAAAATCAAGGAGTATCTCTAACAATATTTACAAAGATTTAAAAGATATGGCCTATCTAAGTTTGAATAAATTAAACCGTGAATATCTACGTATATTCCCTAGTACCCCCTAAGCAAAGTGTGGGGTTCTGATCAACACGAAGCTTGGAACGGAGCAGTTCAAATGAGGGAAGTGGTAAACTTTTCGTGAAGATGTCCGCGAGCTGGAGATTAGACTGAACAAAACGAGTCTCTAAGCATCCATTTGCTATTAGTTCTCTAACAAAGTGATAGTCAATATCAATATGTTTGGCACGCTTGTGAGCAATTGAGTTTTGACTTAAAAATAATGCGTTCTTGTTGTCACAAAACAGAAGCGGATGAGAAAGGGCAGTGCACATAGCTCCTTCAATAAGTGTGTCAACCAGACCATTTTTTGAGTTGTGTTAGCAAGTGCACGATATTCGAACTCGCAGCTAGATCGAGCTACAGTGGGTTGCTTCTTAGCACTCCAAGAGACCAAATTCCCATCTAAGAATATGGAATACCCATAGGTGGATCGACACATTTCCACACAATGGGCCCAGTCGGCATCTGAATAACCGAGTATGGAGTAGTGCAAAGAGGGAGTAAATGATAAGCCAAGATGCAGTGTACCCTTCACATAGCGTAAGATCCTTTTGACAGCCAAAAAATGCTCATATGTCGGAGCATGAAGAAATTGGCTGACATGATTGACAGAGTAGGATAGGTCAGGGCGAGTGATGGTAAGATACTGCAGAGCGCTAACTACTGACCTATATAATGTGGGATCCTTGAATGGGTCATCAGTACTAACCAATGAATCACCTGCAACCAAGGGAGTGGAAACAGGTTTGGAATCGAGTAACTCGGCTCGTGTGAGAATATCATATGCATATTTGGCTTGTCCCATGAACAATCTAAATCAGAGTGTGTGATCTCTAATCCAAGAAAGTAACTGAGCCTTCCAAGTCTTTAACAACAAACTCCTGGTGAACGCAGACAATGAACCTTTTAAGCATGACAGGATTACTACCTGTAACAATAATATCATCAACATACATGAGCAAAAAAATATTGTGCAGTTAGTACTGTGCAGATAAAAAAGAGAAGTGTCAGAACGATTACGTGCAAATCCTAAAGAAATAAGGAAGAAACTAAAATGATCAAACCAAGCTCGGGGAGCTTGTTTAAGACCATAAGTGCCTTTTTAAGCTTGTAGACATGATGAGGGTAATGATGATCAATAAAACCCGAAGGTTGTGACATGAGAACGAGTTTATCCAGCAAACCGTGCAATAAAGCATTTTGTACATCAAGCTGATGAAAAGGCCAGAGACGTTGGATAGCAAGGTATAAGATGATGTGAATAGTAGCAGCTCTAACCACGGGGTTGAACGTGTGAGAAAAATCAAAGCCAGGTATTTGGGTGAAACTCTGAGCTACCAAGCAAGCCTTATAGCGATCAATTGAACCATCAGACTTATATTTGGTACGAAACACCCATTTGGAACCAACAGTGTTCTCATGAGGTGGTTGCGGTACTAAGTCCCATGTATCATTTTTATATAGAGCATCTATTTCTTCTTGCATTGTAGTGGGCCAATGGGGTTGCTTCATTGCCGATTTGAAGTTGTTGGGATATTTCTGGTAGGTTTTAATGAGACAAATAACTTTGTATAGGAAGTTAGAGTACCCCATTTTTTCACATTGTTTAAGTGGATTGTAGCTTTGATAAATTTACTTCTGAGATGTATTTTTGAAGAGTTGTAAAATTAGAAAGATAGAAGTTTCAAATCGCAGCAGGATTTTGCAAAAAGAGAAGTATCGGATTCTGATTTTCAACAAGGAGAATCAGTAAGCAGAAGAAGTACGTAGAATCAACAAGTTGGATCAGTAAGCAGCATAAAGATATCAGTAAGGAGAACTAGAGGCTTTCAGAAGGATTCAGAAATAGAAAGCTGTTGAGGAATCAGCAAGCAGGATTCAGAAATAGGAAGCTATTACAGAATCAGTAAACAGACGCAGAACAGAAAGCAGCTACTGCAACCTGAGCAGGAAACAGTAAGTAGTAAGTTTATCTCACTTATTTATTGCAGTACGAGGAAGGAGTGAATGCAGTATGAGGTTTCTGCATTATCAAAGTACCCGGTAGATGAAAGTTAGCACCTGACCAATGAGGTGATGTCATCTGGACTGCGGACCTGCAAAAACACTGTTGCCGAGGAGGCCATTAATATGACGTAAAGTAGGACATGCCCTACTTTCCAGTTTTTCCAGACGCATTTAATGCAAAGATCAAAAGAGATCAATATTTGAATTTCGATGAGGACTATGTCTCTCTTAAATGGATATATTTCCACATGTATAAATAGAAGACAAGAGTGTCTTAAGAAGACTACTGAACATACAAGATATTTTTCTAGCGATCAGAATTCTCAAGCAAAACACAAGTTTGCTAACAGTTCAATCACTCAACTTTTAAGAAGTAGTCGAGCCCAAGATTTCAAGCTTACAAAGATCTTACGGTTGTCTTCGAACGCACCAGTTGAAAAAATATATACTTCAAACTTATTTTCTGTGTGCTAGGTTGTTTTAGTTGGTGTCCTTAGTGGGAAGGATTTAGATCCTCACTAAGTGTTTAGCATTATATTGTTTAAGGCTTCTTACTCTGTGTGAGTATTTGTACCCTATGTGGGATTAGTCTAGGAATCTTACAGATTCTAGTAGGTGTTGGCTCATTATGAAGAGGATTGTAAAGTTGAGACTTGAAAACCAATTTGACCTAGTGGAGTTCCTCCTGTGTGAAGGAGAAGAGTGGACGTAGAAGGATTACACCACCTTCGAACCACTATAAACCCTTGTGTGTTTATCGTTTTCATTTACTTGTTGCATATCTTATATATATATATCCTACTTTTACTGCTAAAAAGGTTTCTGATAAAATCATACTTGGGAAAAGAAAACTGTTTTTTAAAAGAAATTCTATCTTAAGTTTCTACTGCATACTGTAAAAACCGAAACAGTAAGCTGATCAAGCATGCTGCCAGCTTACCGAATCGAGAGTGTTGTTGTATTCTCTCTAGAATTCAGTAACCTACTTACAAAAAAGTTTTAAAATGCAAAATCTGATCGAGGTTCATTCACCCCCCTTTGAACCTCTGACCACTTGGGACGAACAAGTGGTATCAGAACAAGTTAGGTTAAAAACCAACTTAACTAGTAACCTACCCAGATCTACCCGTTTCTGTTAGAAAAACCATTTTTCTTTTTCAAGACCAAAACCCATAGTTTTAGCATAAGCATGGATTTCTCTCATCACAAACTCCTAATGTTTTCCATAGAGGAATACGATGACTGGAGGATACGCATGAAGGCTCATCTATCAGTCATGTATGATTAGATATGGTACATGATTACAGAAGGGCCACCAGTAATCACTAAGCCAAACTTTATTTCTAGAAGATCACTCCACGAGCATGCGCGAGCTAAGGCAGAAGCTGCCAGCTGAGACAACAGCAGCTGGAGAAATCGAGGGCGCAACAACAAGCTACGACGATATTGAAAGGGATCCAAGCCAAGACAGGACCTGATTATAGGAGAGCACCTCCACCAGCTGAGTTCTTGGTCAAGCCAAGATATGAGTATACAGCTGATGAAAGTAAGAGGGCCAACCTGGATAATGTGGCCAAGAATGCACAATTTCTCACGCTGGATAAAGGAACATTCAGCAAGATGAAAAACTGTAAAACAACTAAGGAAATATGGGACAAGCTGGAGTTGATATGCAAGGGCAACGAGCTTGCCAAAGACAATAGAGTGTCAAAGGCTACACAACTGTATGAGCAATTTAAAATGAAACCTGGAGAGTCGCTAGAAGAACTTAACCTAAGATTCACCGCTATTGTCAGCAAGCTAGAATCTTTGGGGAAGTTCTACTCCCAGAAAGAAAAGAACCCTAAAGTGTTGAGAGCGCTACCTCTGGACTGGAACAACAAAGCAACCGCAATGAGAGTCTCACTTGATCTCAATATGATGAGAACCTTTGATCTATCCTCGGATTTAAAGGCATTTGAATTTGATATAGATGAAATGAGAAAGGAGCTGGAGGAGTCAAGTGCCAAAGTAACAACACTTACAACAAGAATTAAGGATACAACTACTGCAAGCAGCAGTAAGCAGAAAGACAAACAGAAAGAAGTACTTGCTGAAGATGCTGAGGAAGAAATGACGTTTCTCCTTAAGAAGTTTGAGAAGTTTCTAAAGATGAACAAGAAAAGAAATGACTTCCAACTATGCAAAGGCCCTAAGGTTGTCTTCGGAGATGACTCCAAAGGAAGCACTAAGGGTATATGAATCTAAATCAGAGACAATGCAAGTATTAGTGACGTTTCATATGTCAAAGGGCTAAAGTACAACCTCCTGAGTATTAGCCAATTTTGTGACAAAGGATGTTCAGTGGAGTTCAACCTCAACAAGTGTCTGATTTGAGACAACAAAATGAATGAGGTAAAGCGTACTAGAACCAGGAGAGACAATATCTATCTTGCTGATTGAAGTTCAATAGTACAACCAACATGCTTTATTGCTAAGTGCACTCCAGAACTTAGTTGGCTATGGCATAAGAGAATGAGCTACCTGAACTTCAAAACTATCAACAAGCTAGCAAGAAAGAATCTGGTAAGAGATTTACCAGATGTTGCTTACAAGAAGGAGAATGTCTGTGGAGCCTGTTAGAAAGGCAAACAAGTAAGAAGCTCATTCAAAGAGAAGGTGCATAGATCTTCTCACATGATTCTGGATCTCCTACATATGGATCTTTCCGGTCCAGTTGAGCCTGTTAGTGTCAGTGGGAAGAAGTATCCCCTTGTGATCGTGGATGACTACTCAAGATTTACTTGGACTATCTTTCTGGCCAAGAAATCAGAAACTTAGAACAGGCTACCAGAATTCATGAAGAGAATACAGAATGAGAAGAGCTTAAGCATTGTGAAGATAAGATCTGACAGAGGAACCTAATTCACAAAAAGATTCATAGAGTGTTGGGATATTTCTGTAGTTATCTTGATGAGACAAACAGGATGCATAACAAAACAGGATGTATAATAAGATAATGAAAGTTGCTAAAAGAAGTTTCCACGTATTACATGATCATAAGCTTATCTGTCAATGAATAGGATCATGAAATAGTTTTCCAAGGTATAAGGAAAACCAACCTTAGAAGAAACAGGAATAAGTCTTCTAAGGGTCAACAAGCTGTAGGGAACATCAAGCTAAAAGGAAGTATCTGCATAAGGAAGCAGATAAGATATTGCAAGAAATAGATAGCATGCTGAAAAAGAAATAGAAAGCTGAAAAGCTTCGGGCAGAAACCTGCACAAAAGAAGAACCAATCTTAGAAGATATGAGAATCTTCTAAGAATAAAAAGCTAGAAGCTGATACAGAATACTGGATGCTGCAATCAAGAAGTAGCAAACAGCAAGCAACGAAAGAAAGCTGAAAAAGCAAAGCAGTAAAACAGTATATAGCGACATGAAGCTGACTACAGGTTTCAGGAACAGGAAGCTGATCTGAAATAGAATCCTGGTACGGAACATGAAGCAACATGGAACCTCATCCTGAGCAGCAAGTAAGAAGGACCCACTATCTACAGAAAGAGCAGGAAGCAACCAATAGACTTGTTGAAAAGATAAGAACTATTCTCTCTTAGACAGTATCAGGAAGAGCATGCAGCGCAAAAAGAAGCAAAGCTAACTGACTCCAAGTAGCCGTTGCATGAACTTCAACCTTGGACCCATACCGACTTGACAGGTCAACAGGAATGTCAGAAAGGTCCAAAAGCAAATAGTGGGCGCATTAAATGCTCATGTCAGGAACAGCTCAAATGCATTTAATGCGACCATAGAGAAGATCTTGGAGATAAAAGCTTAAACTCAAATGGGAGGAGGATCCCTCTTCAACAGATACTTCTCAACGATTAAAACTCGCAAGATCTATAAATAGAAGGTGTGGCTGATTGAAGAAAAGTGCTGGACAGAGTCGAGAGGAAACTCATATACTTTCCAAAGCTTCTCAAAGCTTTCACATGTTCAGTCACTCAACCTTCTTGGAATAGTCTACAACAGCAATAGAGCTTTCAGAGATCAAGACTGCTCCCTACCAGTTGAAAAAACATTTTCTTTTAATCATTATGTTGTGTGTGCTAGGTTGTTTTATTTTGGTGTACTTAGTTGATAGGATTATATCCTTGCTAAGTTTGATTAGTCTTGTGTAGGCTATCTTTCCCTATGTGGGAGTGTGTCCCTATGTGGGAGTGTGTATACCCTGTGCGGGTTTAAACCTAGGAATCTGGGATTCTTGTAGGTATAACTTGTTCTGGAAGAGGTTTGTAAAGATGAGTCTTGTAAAACAAACTGACCATAACGAAGTTCCTCCTCAGAGAAGGAATAAAGTGGACGTAGAAGGATTACACTACATTCGAACCACTATAAGCCATACATGTTTACTGCTTATTTTAATTGTTGTATTATTTTACTTGCATATCTATTTTGTTGCATCTATTATAAGCATACTGTTAAAATGCATGTTGCAAAATCATACTTGGAAAAGAAAACTGGTTTCATCAGAAACTCTATCAAGTTTATTCCGCTGTGTTGCATTCTGATATCGGGATAGTAACCTGATTCAGCCAAGGGCCAGGTTGCTGATTCGAGACAGGATATTGTTCTCCAAGTGAGACAGAAACCTATTATTCAGTTATATATTTTTGAAAAGTTTGAAAAATCGATAAAGGTTCATTCACCCCCTCCTCTGAACCTCTGACCACTTGGGACCCAACAAGTGGTATCAGAGCAAGTTGGGTTAACAACCAACTTATCTGGCTACCTACCCAGATCCACCTGTTTCTGTTAGATAAACCATTTTTCTTTTCATTTGATTTATATCATCTTATTTAACATGCATGATGTTTAAAATCAATCTCTCATTCTTACTCATGATAACTCTTTTGTGCGAGGAACAAAAACCTGATGTGCTTGAAAAATCCACGATGAAATCTGATCAACAAGAAGTCAAGGAAAGATGAGTAAACTGTCAAAAACATACAAAGAAGAAGCAATGAGAACTATAGATAACATCAACAAGCTGAGGATTCTCAGAGCACAGAAACACTACACCTGAAGTCTCACAACAAATTGTTGAAGTAACTAAAGCTACATTTTTTATAGTAACTGAAGTTACTAAGGAAGCAGCTAGGAAGGTTGCTGAAGTAACTAAAGCTACACCTTTTATAGTAGCTAAAGTTACTAAGGAAACAACTAGAAAAGTTGCTAAAGAAGAAGCTTGGAGAACCAATGATATCCAACAAAGTGGCATCTACCTAATGAGACAAGACAGAATTTCAAGGCAAGCATATACAAAGGAATCCAGAAGAATACATATTGATCCAAACCAGATATATATACAGGATTCAGACAGTCCAGGAACCTGGACGAATGAGTAGGGATTTATGAGTTTCCTAAGTAAGGGGGAACTTATTTTTATAATTTGTATTTCTCTCTTTCTTACATTAAAACAGCATACTGAGATAGGATACTACATCTTTCTACACTTGAGAATGACATTTACTTAAACAGTATTTGGTTTAAAGGTTCCTTAAGTAAGAGGGAAACTTAAGCTATATATTTTCATGTATTCAGCTTACTGCAGCAGGATACTGTCTTTTATTAAATCAAGACTCTTCTTAACAGTATTCAGTCTCAGGACCAGCGAGGATCATTTAACAAGTTTCTGCAAGAATATAATAGGGCCATCAAGTGGTATCAAGACATGATAGAAACCAAGAAATCAACTAAAAGGAGGATACTACAGGAGAAAGAAAATCACAACAATATCACAATCATAACAGGAATTCTGATCAACAAAGTGATATCTACAAGAAAGTATCATCAATAAGGGTATATCAAGCGAAGACCTCGGGTAAGGATGCTGTTGAGACAGCTCCTACAGAGGATGTAGAAGGGATTCTCAAGGAAAGGTTAAATCACAGGATACTCAGAAAGGAATAACAGGCTATCAACAGTAAGAGTGATGGGTATTTATGAAGATCTAGATAGGCGGTTGACCGTCTAATCAACAAAAATGTAAGATCTACCTTTTCAGAAGACTAAAAGGTGATTTTCAAAAGATCTATTCAAAAGAGATCCTTCCACCTTTTTAGAACCAACCGTCAGATCGTGCGTTTCATCTCCCAACTGTCAATCAAAGAAATCGCTCATCCGTCTATATATACTCAACTTCTCATCATCCTTCGAAGCATTCACCACTCACAAAATTCTCAACAAGCAACAGATTCCTACGTGAATCACTTTGACTATCTTAAAAAAGAAGATAAAGATCCAAGAAGGCGGAGAAGAAGATGGAGATGAAGACGATGATGAAGACGATTCTCTAGTGATCTAGAAGCAGAGAAGGTCTTCAGAAGAGTGGAGTATAGAGGCTCTTGCCCAGAAGCAGAGAAGGTCTTCAGAAAAGAAGACGACCTCTATAAGATGGACGCTAAAGAGCAGACATCCATCCTCCATTCAGATGACACTGGTCCGACTTTCTCAACCCAGATGAAGATATAGGACCAAGAAAGCCATCAAGGATAATCCTTGGACAGAGAAGACACCTGCTGCCATTCATGGAAACAAAATAAAACAGCAGGTGCTTCACAAGGTATCCAAGAATCCAGTGTCAAACAACTTCAAGCTGGAGTCTGGACAAAGTAAAAGACAAAATTACAAACTAGACCAGCAGTCAACTAGGATCCAAGGTGAATGTGCCTGGACATTGACGAAGCTGCATAGGTAACTGACCATCCACCGGTCAGTTTCCTGATCTTTTGTCACGTGTTGAAGCTGAGTGGCTTATTCTCTTGGGTAGAAATAAGAAGGAGGATGCTCAGTGGGAAGTACAAACATGTTACTGCTCTTTGGTTTTGAGCAGTAATTAATGAACAAGAGAGAACCTGATCTGCCACATTTGGCGTTGTAACTCCACCCCTAAGCAGCAAGTTGAAGGATGATAATAGAAAGGGGGAAGAGTTTCAAGTCAAGAGTTAAGAGTCACTACTGAAGCCTTAAAGCAAGGGGGAAACAAGTAATAATGGCGATCAGGAGTAACCTACCATCTCAAGAATGAAGAAGGTTGATGAAAACATGCTGAAAAAGACATGCAAAGATCAGAGATGGTAGAGATGGAGAAGAAGAACTCCTTGGTGGAAAAATGTGGAAACAGCAACTGATGAAACTGAAGAAAAAAGTATAGCTAGATGAAGAAGAATAACTTACTTGTTTTTGTACTAAAACATGATTATACTTGTACAAATATTATAGTTTCATATAAAAGAGTATTCTTATACAATGACTCTTGATCTTATTATGTTCTGTCATCATCAAGATAAAGAGAGAAATTGTTGGGATATTTCTGTAGTTATCTTGATGAGACAAACAGGATGCATAACAAAACAGGACGTATAATAAGATAATGAAAGTTGCTAAAAGAAGTTTCCACGTATTACATGATCATAATCTTATCTGTCAATGAATAGGATCATGAAATGGTTTTCCAAGATATAAGGAAAACCAACCTTAGAAGAAATATGAATAAGTCTTCTAAGGGTCAGCAAGCTGGAGGGAACTGTAAGCTAAAAGGAAGTATCTGCACAAGGAAGTAGATAAGATACTACAAGAAGTAGATAGCATGCTGAAAGAGAAACAGAAAGTAGAAAAGCTTCGGGCAGAAACCTGCATAAAAGAAGAACCAATCTTAGAAGATATGAGAATCTTCTAAGAACAGGAAGTTGGAAGCTGATACAGAATACTGGATGCTACAATCAGGAAGTAGCAAACAACAAGCAACGAAAGGAAGGTGAAAGAGCAAAACAACAAAACAGTATACAGCGACAGGAAGTTGACTATGTGTTTCAGGAATAGGAAGCTGATCTGAAATAGAATCCTGGTACGGAACAAGAAGTAGCATGGAACCTCATCCTGAGCAGCAAGCAGGAAGGACCCACTATCTACAGAAAGAGCAGGAAGTAACCAACAGACTTGTTGAAAAGATAAGAACTACTCCCTCTCAAACAGTATCAGGAAGAGCATGCAGCGCAAAAAGAAGCAAAGCTAACTGACTCCAAGTAGTCGTTGTATGAACTTCAACCTTGGACCCATACCGACTTGACAGGTCAGCAGAAAGATAGTAGAGAACGGATTTCAGAAAGGGACAATAGACAAAACTCTCTTCAAAATACAGGACGAAGATAGTATACTGCTTGTACAGATATATGTGGATGACATTATCTTTGGATCCACAAACAAAAATTCATGTGAAAAATTCTCAACCCTTATGTAGAAAAATTTTAAGATGAGCATAATGGAGGAATTAAGTTTCTTCCTTGGTCTACAAGTGAAACAGCTAGACAATGGGATTTTCATAAATCAAGCTAAGTACACCAAAAAACAGATCAAGAAGTTTGGAATGGAGAATGGATCTTCAGTATATCGATGGCCACATCTATCAGTCTTGACAAGGATGAAAGTGGAAAAGATGTGGAGATTACAAAAGACAGAAGGCTTATTGGATCCCTGCTGTATCTTACAGCAAGAAGACCAGATATAGTGTTTGCAGTAGCAGTATGTGCAAGATTCCAAACAACACCGAAGTAGTCACATCTTGCAGCAGTGAAAATAATTATCAATTATCTAAAGGGTACTCAAGATGTTGGCTTATAGTATCCTAAGGAATGAGGATTCAGCCTCAAAGGATACTCAGATTCAGACTTTGTAGGATGTAAGATTGACAGGAAGAGTACTAGTAGCACCTGTCAATTCCTAGGAGAAAGACTAGTTTCTTGGTTCTGTAAGAAATAAACATCCATAGCAACGTCAACTACTGAAGCGGAGTATGTAGCAGCAGAAAGTTGTTGTGCTCAAATCTTGTGGATACAACAACTTAAAGATTATGGAATAACAGAGAGAGAGACTCTCATTCTGTGTGATAATACTAGTGTCATTGCTAATCATTTTAAACAACAATTGGAGTCCGCATATAATGCGAAAACCATTTTTTCAGAGAAGTCGAAAAGACGTGATTTATCCTCTAACACATCTAATCCAGGATATTATGGATTTGTCCTTCTGCCCTTTTATCTTGACTGTCAGATCGCGCACTTCTCTCACACGGCATTTGATCTGGATCGTTCATTAGATTCAAACACTTGTTTGAATTAGAAACCGATCATCATTCCCTCTCTACTTTACATTTCATTTTTATCATTTTCGAGAAGTGAAAATTGACTATTTGCATTCAAAAAACTCTTTCTAATTTCTCTCTAAGTTTACAGATCTTTCAAACTCATTAATAGCTGCCGAAAGACAAACCAAGGTTCTGGAGGAAAGACTTGTCAACACTGAGGCATTGCTCGGTTATGACTCATCGTTTGATAGGAATATCATTTCAGAGGTCTGGGATCATGTTTTCAAGAGCAAGGTTTCTAGACTATTCACCACCACCTACCGCGGATTCTTTATCCAGGCGGTATAGATGTTTTACACATATGTTGAGTTGTCTAAGGACTTGAAGACGATCCTCTTCAAGATAGACCCTGATGAAGAAAAGGAATACACTTTGATAGCTAGCAAATTGTCGTCACCTTTGACATCTCCAACGAAGGTATGAAGTTCTCTGACCTGGAAAGTTATGGTTTAGGTTACTTGGAAGAAAACTGGAACATATTCAAACAGGATTCTGTCTCAGAGCATCTAACGAAGAGCTTTGAGAAGAAGAAACTTAAGCCTGAGTATGAGTTTCTTCATGACATTTGAGCATACACCATTGAAGATATATGTGGAAGCTTTGACAAGTGCACCAATCTATGAATTCGGTTAATAACTGCGATTATGAAAGAAGAAGCAGTCAACTAGGCACAATTCCTCTTCCAGAGGATTTATGAAGAGGCCTCCAAGAAGACTATTAGGAAGAGCTTTGGGATTACCCTCACCTCCATTCTCTGTAAGAAGTTAATCTCAGTGGAAAGACCAGTGTCAATCGCTCCTGGTTAGTACCTAAGAGTGAAGAAGGGGTACACAAAAAAGAAGTCTGAGGAGAAGGCTCAACAACCAATGAAGAAGGTTGCTGTAAAATGCAAGATTGTAAAAAGTGACTCAGATGATGCAACACACCGCAGCAATGATACTGCATGAGGAGCTGCTGACTCGGCTTCTTCTGGTGATGAAGATGATGACAGTGATAAGCCTCCTAGGAGGCCGATGAAGAAAGATCTCAAGAGAGCTCCACTAAAGAAGAACCCATTGAAGAATCTCAATATGGTTGGAGATGAGCAAGCACCAGCTCCTAAGATTACTGCTCCCGAGCAAGCACAAACGGGGCTAGATGAGCCCAAAGTGGTAGAATCTCTTAAGGTTGTTGCTCTGGGAGATTCTGATGATGAAAATATTGATAGTTGCCAAAAAGCAACTAAGGATATTGCTCTGGGAGATTCTGACCCAGATATGCTAGTCTTAGCATATCCTATCCCTAATCAGAGATTTGATGAAGATCAGAAAGCTGAAATTCAAAATGCTGATCCTGAAAATAAGAATGTTGACCAGGTTGCTGAACAGGAAACTCAGAATGCTGATCAGATTGCAGAACAAGTTACTGAATAGGATGTTGTTCAGAAAGCAGATGAAGGTCTAGCCCCTGAACTAGTACCTGAATTAAAACACCTCACTTTACCGGAGACGAGAAAGATGAGGAGGAAGATGAAGATGCTTGCAAAAGAGAGCAAGGAGAAATGCATAAGCAAACCTTGAAAGCATACAAAGAAGTAGAAGATGTCAATGGGACAGAAGGAAGCTCTCAAAGAAGTTGAAATGTTGATCAATGTTGAGAGGTCTATCGAAGATATCGATTCAAACGCAGTACATGAAGCTCATACAGAAATCACTGATTCGATATGTGAGAGATTCTCCATTGTTTATGATTATTGGAGACTGAAGAGACTCTCCGGAGTAAGAGATTTGCTGAGTTGGGAAGACTGGGTGATAGTGGAGGATATTGTTCTCACTTGGATTGTAAACTTCACTGGTAATGCTGATAGTCTTCTACCTCTCTTCCAAGAAGAATTTATTGAAACTTGCTTTAATGACATGGTTGCTCGGATCATTGAAAGGTAAGAAAAGTTGAGGAAACACAGGAAAGCTAAATGTAAGTCTACTTTTGAGGAGCCAGAGGGTGAATAGTCGATGAAGTTTGGAGAAGACAACACATTGATGATCTCCAATACTGAGACTATTAGGATCTCGTCAGAACTAGAGCTTGCTGAAGCTCAGTTAGCTAACCTCGATCCTGAGGAAGCTAACCAGAGAATGCTGCAGCTGGGGTTGGAAGCAAACAGAGTAGAACCCATCAGGCCACCACCAAGAATACTGCAAGCAGGAGAAGGAACCAATGCTGCTGCTAAAGATAATGATTATCCAACTTACAGGAATTTAGCAGCACTGTCCCCCATCGTGAGTTTAGATGCGATGGAAACCAACGAGCAATAGTTGGTCGATTACATAAGTTCCCAAATATATCATGTTTTATCATTTGAGGGGGAACCGTCATCGAAGATTCAAGAAGTCCTGCAAGATATAAATCAAGAATATGCCGATGAAACAACCATGGAAGAAGTTGCAGAGACAGGACTTCCTGTACTGGCTACTGTAGTAATACAAAATGCTGAAGAACAACATGAACCAGTACTTGCTAAAGAGCGACATGAAGCAGAAGTTGCTGAAGTGCAACAGGAACTAACAGATGTTGTTGATAATAGGATGCAACAGTCGTTGATGTTGTCATCCTTACAGAAGGTGTTGATACTGGAGCTGAAAGAACAGAAGTTGATCTCCTACAGGTGGAGTTACAGCAATTGGTTGAGCAAACTTATCTAGATGCTTAGAATCTTGATATCTTAAATGCTGCCACCGAAGTTGTTGAAGCAAGTAAGGTTGTTGAGGATGCTATTGTTGAAGTTGCTGATGAGAATGTTGTTGAGACAACTTCTCTTGAGAAGACCTCGGGCGCAGTTATTGTTGAGACAATACTGGAGGAGGATAAAAAAGGGAATGCTGATAAGGAGGAAGTGCCTCAAGGAGGCAAAAGAGTTCTTGTTGCTGCCTTTGAGCTAAATCCTGATGACAGAGGTGACTCATCAAGTGATAATGATGACGATACTGAAGAGGATAGTCCATACAGATCACCACATAAAGTCAAGGAATCTGATGAAGAGATGAGAAAAAAATTCTAACAGTATGCTGATGATACTGCTCATCAACAAGGAATTGACCAGAGTTAGGCTATGGTTCTCTACCCTCAAGAGAATGCAAAACCAAGTATAGCAAGGGTTGAGACCCTTTCTAACTCCTAGGAACAATCTCTTTAGGGGATTATGGATGTCATCCAAGGCCTTGTTTGAGCCATGCAAACCTATGAGATGAATATGACGACTGACATTTATATAAGTGAAAAAATACACTCACCATCAATGGAAGATTTGAGAAATGAGTTGTCTTCTAGGATTCAGCGAAGGATGAATGATGAATGAAACACTCAATATCGTGAGCGCAAGAAAGTTGAGCATGAACAACAAGGTGCATTTGAGGTAAGAGACAGATCACTCGATGAGATAAAAAACAACCTTACAGCTCAGACCAAATCAGTTGATGAGATCAAAAACAATCAAACTACGCAGAATCTGGTGCTCAACTCCCTACAAGAGAACACCACAATACAAGCTCGTGTTGTTCAAAACATATATGACAGGATTTCAAACTTAGAGCTATTTGTTGGCAAAATGTGAGATATTCTGCATCGGGCTTTTCCTCAACATGTGCCCACAAAGTCAGCTTCTCCGAGTGTTGTCCTAGTTGATGATGCCAAAAAGGGAGAAAATAAAAAGCAGACAGATAAGGAGTTTGATGATGTGGTGGAGAAAACTGCGAATGAATTGGATGAAGATGATGATGATGACCTTCCTTTGGTTATCAGCAGGAAGCACAAAAGGTCTGATTCAGGACATGGTCAGACCATCCAACCTAAGAAGAAGAAAGATGATAAAGATAAAGAAGGTGCAGGTGCTAGGATACTGTTCCTCAATCAGTAAACAGCACTGCAGCTCAACAAGGAGCTATCGTTTCAGCTGCAACAACTCATCCATGGAGTTTCAAGCAGCAAACATAGCAAAACAGACAGAAACTGCAGCAAACAGGTTAGAATACTAAACCTTATATGGGTATTGCTGTAGGTAGAAGGCTGGATGAGAACAGGTGGAGAGAACTGAAGGAAGCCGAAGAAAAGAGGAGAATGGAGAAGACAAATGAATGGATGTCAAGGCTAGGAAAGGTTGGAGTAGAGAAACCTGAGCTTGCAAAGATAGTGGATTCAACTCTGATTTCGTTCCTGCTGCAGGATGTTTCCTGTTTTGATAAAGACTTAACCTCTGGCACCAAAGTTTCCATACTGTTAGATCAGAAACCTGAAAAGATGAATATGGCTTGGAATTTTAGGATATTTGAGCATAGATCCTTGCCAAAAAATAGGAACCCAACCTTCGAGGAGATTACTTCTTTTCAAGAGAACTGAATACTTAAGGTATTTCAGACATTTAGGCAAATATAATTATTTCGTGACCTATCCAACATGTCTCGAGGCCTTGGTAAAATTTGAAAAATTAGCGAGAAATTGAGAGTTGGAAATTCAGTAAACATTACTGAAAATGATGGAAAAATGAGAGTAGATTCCTTTTTGTCAGGATTACTGGCTTCGTTGGATTTAGGTTCCTGATATTAAGAAGAAGCTGGAAGAATCCTATGAAGAGTCGATTCTGAATTAGTGGAAATGAACGAAGTATGAGTTGTATGTAAAGCAACTTGGAACCGATTCTGGAAACGACTGTGTAAAAAGAAGATTGTTTGGAGGAACAAAAACCTGATGAAGTGGCCGCTTACTGCAGTTTCTCAGAAGACAAGTTTAGTAAGCACTTCCTAGTAAAGAATTCTTTATTCTTTTATTCCTTTATTTTATTTATGAAGTTAGTGAGCTATGTGATTTTTGAAGTTAGCTCATATTGTACTTTACTTATACAAATTAGTTGTATTTATGCATATCTGTATAGGCTGCTTTGTAATGGGTTTTGTCATCATCAAAAAGGGGGAAATTGTTGGGATATTTCTGTAAGGTTTTGATGAGATAAATAACTTTATATAGGAAGTTAGAGTACCTCATTTTTCTATATTGTTTAAGTGGATTGTAGTTTTGATAAGTTTACTTTATGATATGTATTTTTGAAGAGTTGTAAAAATCAAAAAGAGAAGTTTCTGATTGCAGCAGGATTTTGTAAAAAGAGAAGTATCGGATAGTGATTTTCAGCAGGGGGAATCAGTAAGCAGAAGGAGTAAGTAGAACCAACAAGATGGATCAGTAAACAACATACATATATCAATAAGAAGAACTGGAGGCTTTTAGTAGGATTCAAAAACAGGAAGCTGTTGAGGAATTAGCAAGTAGGATTCAGAAATAGGAAGCTGTTACAGAATCAGTAAGCAGATATAGAACAGAAAGCTGGCGCAGAACATAAAGTAGCTACTGCAATCTGAGCAGGAAGCAGTAAGTTTATCTCACTTATTTATTGCAGTACGAGGTTTCTGCATTATCAAAGTATCCGGTAGATAGAAGTTCGCACCTGACCAATGAGGTGATGTCATCTGGACTACGGACCTGCAAAAGCACTGTTGTCGAGGAGTGGCGCTATTAATGCGGCGAAGAGTAGGGCATGCCCTAATTCCCAGTTTTTCCAGGCGCATTTAATGCGAAGATCAAAAGAGATCAATATTTGAATTTCGATAAGGACTATGTCTCTCTTCAACAGACATATTTCTACAAGTATAAATAGAAGGTGAGAGTGACTCAAGAAGACTACGGAACATATAAGATATTTTTTTAGTGATCAGAATTCTCAAGCAAAACACAAGTTTGCTAACAGTTCAGTCACTCAACTTTCAAGAAGCAGTCGAGCCCAAGATTTCAAGTTTACTATTTTTTAAAAGAAACTCTATCTTAAGTTTTCGTTGTATACTGTAAAAATCGAGACAGTAAGCTGATCAAGCATATTGTCAGCTTACTGAATCGAGAGTGTTGTTGTATTCTCTATAGAATTCAGTAACCTATTTACAGAAAAGTTTTAAAACGCAAAATCTGATAGAGGTTCATTCGCCCCCCTCTGAACCTCTGACCACCTAGGACCAACAGAAGCCTTTTGGATCTGTAGAGTTAGTCAATTAAGAAAGCAAAACAGTAGAGACATGATCAATAGGATATCTTGGTTTAACAATACCCGACTTTGCATGACTTTGCATATGATGGTGCAGTGCTAGAGGGTGCGGTGAAGCTGGCTGAGACAACCCAAGAGCCTCGGCCTGTGATTCAGTAATAGGTGGAACAGCTAGCTGCATGGGGGACAAGAACAGATCCACGTCATCGAGGATGGACACTGGAGTTCTCGGCTGTATGGGCAGAGACGCATCATCGAGAGTGGGCACTGGGGTTGGCGAAGACGTCGGTGCATGGCAAGCTGCAAGCATGTCATCATATTGGGCACACAAATGGCACGAGCATGATTCTATGTGAGTATGTGGATCATCGACTTTAGGAGGTGCAACGACAATAACCGATTTCGGATTGTGTTCCTGAAATTTAAAAAATTGATAGATATCCAATTCCAAATTAGAATGATTATCAGTGACGGAAGAGAAGGGAAAAATAGATTCGTCAAATTGGGCATGATGAGTGATATACATATAAGAGTTAACAGGATCATAACACCAAAAATCCTTATGAATGCTATTATAACCAAGAAAAATGCATGGGTGACTACGAAGGGCCAACTTGTGGGGATCATAATCACGAAGATAGGGGTAAACACAACATCTAAAAACTTTGAACTTACCATAGTTAGGTGAACAGTTAAATAATAGATTAAATGAAGACTTATTGTTCAACACAGGAGTGGGGAGACGATTAATAATAAAAAAACAGTAAAGAAAGCATCAAGCCAATAAGAAGCAGGAGCATGAGCATGAAAAAGTAAAGAGAGTCCTATTTTAGTTACATGACGATGTTTGCGTTCAACTCTACCATTTTGCTGTGGTGTATAAGGACAAAAAAATGATGCAAGACCCCATGATAAACAAAGAAACCACGTACATGATAGTGAATTCAGTGTCACCATCACTTTGAAAAACTATAATACTAGAGTTAAATTGATTGTAAACAACCTCTGTGAAATATTCTAGTACCCCAAAAATTTTAGACTTAGCGCGCAAAGGATATAATCAGGAAAAACGGGAATAATCATCCACAAATAACACATAGTAACGAAAACCATAACAAGAATCAATATGTGAAGGACCCCATATATCACAATGAATCAAATCTAAAACATGGGAGATACGTTTATCATTAACAGAAAAGGACATTTTTTTACTCTTAGCCAATTGACAAGAAGAACACAACGACGATTTAGGTAAAATGGAAGTAACCTCTAAATGACCCATCTTATTTAATAATTAAATATTAGAAAAAGGTGCATGTCCTAAATGGAAGTGCCACAACTCAAAAGAAGACTTAAGGACTCTAGACTTTAAAACAACAACTAAAGCAGACAATCTATGCTCTAAAATATATAAGTCATCCTTACACCTACCCTGAGCCAGTATTTCCTTTGACGTCCAAGTCTGAATCACAAAAAAATTGTTAGAAAATAACACATCAACTGGTAAATCAGATGTAAGTTTACGAATAGAAAGAAGATTTTTAGTGATATGTGGAATGACTAAGACATCAAGCAAAGGAATTTTATGATTAATGAAACGAGAGCCTAAATACAATATGGAAAGAGCATTACCATTACCAACGATGACGTTACCATTACCGGTATAGGGTTCAAAGACATCCAAATTAGTGGTAGAAGACGTCATATGTACGGAGGTGCCAATGTCAATATACCAATCGGATTTGGAGAGGGCGAGAGAGAGCACTGAGCTTCGAAAGCTTGAGCAATATGAGCAGCCTGAGATGAGTCACGAGTGTAACGGTCTGGGCAGTGGTTTGCATAGTGTGGACCCCTATAAATTTGACACCTAGAGACGTAGGGATTTTTATTTCCATTGTTCAACTGGTTCGGGTTGGGAGAGGGACCACAACCAGAGTTTGACGATTGACCACGTCCTTGTTGAGGCTGGCCGCGACTGCCGAAGTTCAATGAGGAAGGATTACGAGGTGAGGACTGCCCTCGACCACGATAGTATAGAACACCGTCTACGAAGGAGGAGCAGCCGTGTCAAGGGCCTTCTCGCGGAGTTCATGGTCATATGCCTAACTTACCAGATCTTAGAAGAAATGTTGTGGAGAGATGGCCAAGCGAACATCAGCAAACATGTGGAATTGAGGATCGAGACCTCGTAAGAACAATCGAATTTTATTTGGTTTGGAAACTTGTTCACCGATCTTAGCAAGCTGATGAAGGAGAGCATGGAAGCGACGACTGAATTTAACAACAGAAGAATTGTCATGACGGAGGAATTGTAACTCATCGCGCAATTATTGAACATGAGAGGGAGAAGATGGGCTGAAAGCCGCCTCCAATGCGACCTAGACATCTCGTGTCTCTGTAAGTCCAACAATTTTGGACATGGCTTCTTCCATGAGAGAAGAAAGAAGGATACTTAGGACACGACCATAGCGTTTGCGCCATACAGAGTGCTCAGAGTTAGCAACATCTGTGTTTGAATCATTTTTTACGGTTGACTCTGGTTCAAGCCAGAACCGTCAACAAAAGAGAGAGAGTCGTCGCACTGAAGCATGAGCATGACCTGACTTTTCCATAGCATGTAGTTGAAAGCTTAATTGTTACCATGTGAATAAGGGTTGCAAAGGGGATGAAATCAGAGATGGTGGAGGAGTTGGTATTTCCGCCGGCCATTAGAGAGAAGAAAAGAGAGGCGGGAAAAAAAAAGGGTTTTCAGCATGTTTCTGCTGATACCATGTAAGACAGATTATTTGATCACCATGAATTTGGTGAAAGATATTCTCACTATAAATAAAGGTTACAACTTGATGTACAAGAAACATAACTTATATATAAGGACAAAATCAAGAAGTATCTCTAACAATAGTTACAAAGATTTAAAAGATATGGTCTATCTAAGTTTGAATAAATCAAACCGTGAATATCTACATATATTCCCGATTACTAAGATTTGACTGACTACATATGGCTTATCTCACATAAAAGTTGATTGAGTTGACCAACATGGATTGAGATTTAACTGATCCGTACGAAACTCTATTATACATAAGAGCATTTACAACAACTTAATTTTGCGGTATTATTAATGAATGAAAGCGTTGTTATCCGTACGAAACTCTATCATACATAAGAGCATTTACAACAACTTAATTTTGCGATATTATTAATGAATGAAAGCTTTGTGTTAACTAATGTATGCGTGTTTTTAAGTGTGTGTTATGCGTATAATAGTGCGTGTTAAGCTTTATTAATATCATTATTATCCCCCATCTTGTCCCCTTCTCATTTTCTTCCCAATCTCGGTCGATGTGCGTGGGCTTCACAACCCAATGAATGGGGCACGTGCAACACACGCGCCACGGAGGCGAGTAGCGTGGCCACACGTTGGGCCCCGCGCTGCTTTCTTCTTTTCATTCTATTTATTCTATTTCTTATTTCCACATTATTTAATGCATGTAGTGGATATGACCTTGCTTGGTGATTTTTAAATTTGGTACTTGCTAAATTTATTTAATTGTTTTTTTAATTTCAATTATGAGGCCTTTTTTACATTAAAATTTTATTTTTAATGTATGAATTGACAAATTTATTTTGATCATTTTATTAGAAAATTTTAACAAGTAAATTCTTTTTTGAAATGTTGAACATTTTAATTTTTTTAAGATTTTATATAATATGTGTGTATATCAATTAAATTATGTTATGGTCATATTATATAATATAAATAATATTATATTTTTAAAAATATATATATATATAATGAAATTGAAAAATTATCTTTTTCATATAATCTTTTTTGGGTTAATTTGCGAAAATTGTTATCTCTTTATTATCGAGTATAAATTGAATAAATGAATACAAAATATTAATAGAAAATTATTATATCACTTAATCATATTCAATATCGAGAATATATTGAACCCTTTTTACATCACCAATAAATTTAAATTTTACTTTTTATATATTATAACACAAATTATATATAAATATCTAAGGAAAATAGAAAAGTTGATTAATATATTTTTGGTGCATCTATGTTGATTACTTTTTTTTTTGTGCATTCAAGTTTGAAAATTTTTAATGATTGTTCACAACTATCATTATAGGTCACATTGTTCAAATTTGTTACTTCACTTTCTTAAGTAAAATTGTTGGTACACCTAAATTTCCAAATAATGAAAATGGTGGATGGTAACCACCGACAGTTTGAATTTTACTATCTTCATGTGAATTTTTATTTAAATGAACTAATTATATAAGTTTTTATGAAATAATTTGTGCAAGTGTGTTAGTTAAATGTTTTAAATCTAAAGAACTAAAATGTAAGTTAAATGATAGATATACTTAATGAAATTTTCAAGCTTCATTTTACATAATCAAATTTTCTTCCTCAATTTCTAAACATAAATTTAATGTATTTCAAATTTTCTAAACATAATTGTGTATTTGATGTTCTCGAAACACTTATAAATCGTATGTCCAAATGCATCACTAATGTTAATGTCAATTTTCGAAAAATTTATGAAAATTAAATCGTATCATTATTCAAAGCAAGAAAAGAATTTAGTAAACAACAAAACTAATTAACAAAATAGTAACTACTACTATTTATTGGTTTCAAAAAATAAATGTCCATCACTTTTGTTGACAACTATTAATATAGTTTAAAGCAAAATGATAAAATGTTCACCATAAGCAACTCTTAATATGTCCACTCATGACGTGTAATGATCTTATCTCTTTATTATATGAAAAATGAAATTAATAGATATTTTTAATTTTTGATACATCAACGATGAACACATCTTAATGTGTCCACAGAGGGTAGGGTAGCAGGGTTGTATAGTTCAATTGGTCAAATTTGTTACTTTACTTTCTTAAGTAAATTTGTTGGTAGTTAATCTAAATTAAATCTAAATTCACATAATAATCTCGCCTTTGACTAATGTAGAATGTTCTCAACGTATCCCAAGATAAATTTATTAGCTAATATATAACTCAACATTTGTTTATTAAAATTTCAAGAGTATAATTAATTGTATTAACACAGTTATACATGATCAATTAATGGTGCCACCGACAGACTTGGTTTACAATGAAAACTTGCAAGTGGAGATATAGGGTAATTTAATTTTAAATCATGATATAGGGCAATTAGTAATGTATTTAAGAAAATTGGAGACAAGTATCCTAAATTAAGACTAGAAATGAATAGATAAAATATGAGAATATTATGAAATTAAAGATGATGGTATTAGAAGATATAAATTAATAATAAATTGGAAAAATAAATAAAGACAAGTATAGAAATAAATAATAAATTGGGAACAATTAAAAATATATATTTCATTTATATTGATTGTATGAGAAATATATTTTAATGTCAATTGTTATTTTTCATTAATTGGTAGTTAATCTAAATTTAAATCTAAATTCTAGTTAATCTAAATTTAATTTACAATTATTCACCAACAATTTTTTTTAAATAAAATATTAGATTTTAATTGATATAAATAATAGAAAAAAAGGTTGATGGATAATGAGACTCACATATAATGATTGTAATGAATGTGTAATGATTGTAATACTGTTAAATTAATGTGGGTGTGTGTTTTTAGAAAGTGAGTGTTTTTAATTTGGTGTGGTGATACATATGAGGCCACAATAATGGGTGTTATTAATATTCATTGTCGTGAATGCTCTAAGACATATATAGTAAATAGTCAAAACTACCACAAAAGATATAATGCAAGTCCACTTATATCGCTTGATATAAATTTTAGTCTATTTCTACCATTTTGTACTTTAAAGTAAAAAAAGTCACATGTCATAAAATGTGAAGTGACTACTGCATGAATTTTGTCAATCAGAATTGACGGCTGACTCATTAATATACACAATTTTTGTGTAAGCTTATATTTCATAGGATTACACGAAAATTAATCAATTTTAGTGTAAAAAATTTTAAATAATTTTTCAATTTTCGTGTAACTCTATGAAACATAAGCTTACACGAAATTGTGTATGTCGGTGAGTGGGCCGTTATTTTTGACTGGATGTGAGGTAGGTGGCCGCATAAATGTCTTATCAAATGGTATACACAAAAACTCTTGTGCACTAGGTGTATGGATCTAAGATCCGTGCAATCAGGGTCGATCCGACCCGGATCCGCGAGTTTTTAATTTAAAAAAAAAAATTCAAATTTTTGTCTTGACCTTTATGTTATAAATGTGTGACTTTTACGTTATAAATGTATGACCTTTATGTACAACTATCCCTACCTTTATGCGTTGTAACTTCGGAAAAAAATGAAGATTTTCAACATAATTTGTACTATGTACCTTTATGTGATATTAATGTGACATTTATGTTATATTATGTCACATTTATGTATAAATATTCTAACCTTTATGCATCTTTATATATTATATAAAGGTCAGAATATTTGTACATAAAAGTGACATAATATAACATAAAAGTTGCATTGATATCACATAAAGGTGTACAGTTCAAATTATATTGAAAATCTTCATTTTTTTCTAAGTTACAGTACATAAAGATCATGATAGTTGTACATAAAGGTCACACATTTACAACATAAAGGTCACAACCTGAAGCAAAAAAAAAAAAAAAAAATTCAAAAACACGCGGATCCGGGTCAAAAACTGGGTCGACCCGGATTGCATGTACATCAAGTGCACACAAGACCAACTCAATGGAATAAAATTGATGGAGGATAAAATAGTATTTTCCTAGATTTTGTGATATTTGGAGTTAATTTGTTATATTGAGTGATACATTGTGACCACTTTATTTCAAATGTGGTATATGGGACGCCCAACCCAAGACATATATGAGACGTTATTACAAAGGACATATTCATCTATAATTATAAAAGTGCAATCCATTATTTTTAATGGGGTGATATCAGAATTACTAGATCGAATAAATTAATCAAATAGTTTAATTATTTAGTCAATTTATTAGAGCTTATAATTTTGGGTTCATGATCCCTGGTTTGTCTTCCTAAATATAATATGTTGAATATAAGTTTTTTAGTTTGTAATGATTTATAGAAATAGTTTTTCATAATATTTGGGCAATTATATAGATATTACATGAAATTTCGTGAATATTTGATATTTTACAACACTAATTGTATCTGAAATGCATGATATTAATATAATCATAAAGTTGATATTATAAGATTTGAAATCTTAATTAATTGAATAGAATTTGAAATCCTTTCTTGACTAGATTAAAATTGAAAATTTTAATTGAATTAGAATTCTAATTGGATAAGAACTGCGAGTCTATATATAAAAGAAAGATGACTTTATCTCCGGAATGAAACACACGCCTATTTAGAATAAAGAAGGGAACGCACTTTTGAGATTGAGATTATTAAGTTCGATTTGTGGTTTAATTTATAGAATAATTCTATACTTCATTAGTTAAGAAATTCATATATCAAAGGAAAATTTAGTTAGTAGCTTATAATAAATAATTTGGGTGTGCATGAAGAGAAGAGAATCGAAAGACTATGATGTCGTCAATAATTCGTCAGTTCAATTGTTGGATACAAGCTATTAAAGTAAGAATGAAAAGAAATCATAAAAAAAGTATATTTCTTTTCGTTTCAATGGATTAAAATAGATTTTAGAATCATGATACACGTTCTTTTATATATATATATATATATATATATATATATATATAATTCTTGAAATTCATTGCTTCCTTTATTGTTCAATTTGATCGAGAAAATCGATTTTATTCGATTTGAATATGTTCTAAATCGGATTTATTTCCAACGGATGTGATCAAGGAAGTAGATATTTGGTTGCATGATATTCTGCACTTTTAATCAGAAAATCAGTCAAAACTCTCTCATATTGCAAGTCTAGTTTAAATATTCGCTACTCATGGATTTTCATATTTACTGAATCTTGAATAACAATGAGTTGAGAAGTTTTGATTGTATAGAGAAACTAGTATTTCTCCCGTGCGTTGCACGAGTTGTCATATTTATTGTTGAATTTTAATAATAATAATTTGTACTAAATAAAGTTTGTTTATAATATTTTTTTCAAAACATTATATCTCTCTAAAGACGAAGATATGAGACAATGTGAATTTAAAAGAAATTTTCAATCTTTAAATGTTTAGCAAAATCTTATATTATTTCATTTCTTAGTTTCATTATATCTAATGTTTATATATCATGTTTCTTTCTTCATTCTCTATGTATCTTTATTTTGTTGAGAAATCATTATTTTTTCTTTATTTCTTAGTTTTACATTGATTTGAGAAATCAACATATCTTCTCTTCATTTGTTAGCTTTATATAGATTATATAATAACTTCTAGAGTAAGATTAATCTTATAAATAAATAAATATATATATATATAATTATATAGTAGCTTACCAAATAAGATATATATATATAATTATATAATTATATAGTAGCTTACCAAGTAAGATTTATTATTTTATTTTATTTTATTTATTTTATTTTATTGACATGACACTTTTAGATGGGAAAATGATATTTTTGTAATTTTTACCTATTTTCTTGTTTTAATATATAGTATATATGAGAAAAAAAATACAGGATTATGCATGTGATAATCGCTCAGTACCGAGTTTCTCGTTTTCTTATTTTTATCAATTTTTTTCGTGCAAATTTGTTGGTATCAAATTATCGCAAATTTCTCCTTAAAAAGAAATCTCATGAAACGCACATTTAGTTTTTATAAGATTAAAAAAAAAAAAAAAAAAAAACCAATCTTTTTGTTTTTGTTTCTTATGTTATTTTTTTCGTAAGTCATCTTTTCCACCATTGGAGAAAATGTCAGTGTCATTTAAATTTGAATTTAATCACATGTCTTTATCCAATTTTGAAGTTTTAATCACATTAGACGAGACTCAACGTTTGGTGAAAATTTTAATTACACTTTCAGTGATCAAAGTTTTCATATAAGACTCCCAAAAAACTTAAATTATGAGTATAATTTTGATAGAGATATAGAATAAATAAGTTTCAATAAAAATCAAAAAAATTCACGTGTTTTAAATATTTTCATAGCTAAATGACTGACTCTAATTTTCAGGGATTTCATAGTGATTTTCACGGATTTTTAAAATTATAGAGGATTTATTTCAATTTTTTTTTTTTGTGATATTTCTAAGATGTTAATATATTATAGTATTTTGTATTAGATAAAAAAAAAAAAAAAAAAAGTTAATCAGAAAAAGCTTAAAACCCACATCTCCTCCACTTTAACAGCTCTGTCCCTAACTCTAAGCAAGCCCAGCATTCCACTGCACACGAATCTGTGGGTTCCAATACCGTTGGTTCGAATAGCGAAACGATGTCGTTCGAGGAGGAGCCGGAAACCTTCGAGCATACCCTCCTTGTTGTCCGCGAAGTCTCCGTGTTCAAGATCCCTCCCCGCCCCACCAGCGGCGGCTACAAGTGCGGCGAGTGGCTCCAGTCCGACAAGATCTGGTCCGGCCGTCTCCGCGTCGTCTCCTGCGACACCCGCTGCGAGATCCGCCTCGAGGACCCCAACTCCGGCGAGCTCTTCGCCGCCTGCTTCGTCAATCCCGGCCAGAGAGAGGCTGCTGTCGAATCCGTGCTCGATTCGTCCAGATATTTCGTGCTGCGGATCGAGGACGGCCGTGGAAAGCACGCGTTCATAGGGTTGGGGTTTAATGAGAGGAATGAGGCCTTCGATTTCAATGTTGCGTTGTCGGATCATGAGAAGTATGTGAAGAGGGAGGTGGAGAAGGATGTCGCCGGCGATGGCGAGGGCGGCGAGGACGGCCACATTGATATACATCCTGCTGTTAATCACAGATTGAAGGTGGTTTGATTTTCTTTGTCGTTTTGCTTCTTGAGTTGAAATTCTTTATTCTGGAATGCTGGATTTTTAGGTTTAATTGCATTGCAAGTTAAGAATGTGATCCTTGAATGATCAGGAAATTGATGTTTAGTTTCTGAAAAATATTGTAGATAATTGCAATTTTAGCTTATGTTTGTTGATGATTCTAGGATTATGATGCTTTTGGATAAGTTCAGGTGTAAGAAATATGCTTTTTTTTGTCTTTCCAATGATTAGAAGAAACTGAACTTTGTGGTAGTGTTTAGAATTATTGCCATTCTCAGTTTGGAGGAAAATCATTGCACTAGTACATTATCCGCTTAAATTAGTAAATGTAAGAATGAGCAGTTTTGGAAGAAATAGGAACAAACGATATCTTGCTCGCAATTCTACTCCAATGTAGTTGACTAATTGCTACTCTTTAAGCTAGTGAAAAAGTACCTGATCCGTATGTATAAATCCCGCCAAATAAAATATAACATAAACCTAGTTGTCAAGAATTTTTTCCCTTTTCATTTTGTTATGCTAGGTTCAGAGATGGCTAAATACGTCAGCCTAGTTACTATCGTATTAAATGTTATGTCTCGATCAAGTTGTTTCTTGAATGTTTCTTTTCATAATCTTATCACGATAAATGGACTTAAATATTGCAATACTATACTCTTATTCTGAGAAAGCATTTTGGCAAATGGTAATACTTTGCAATGAATAAATCGTGGCAGTATACTCTCCCTCTTATTCCTTTCCTAGAACCCTACACAGCAGTTCATCTTCGTTCCTATCTTGATTTGCTAACTTGTAGTATTTTCTTCAGGAAGGGGAAACAATCCGAATAAATGTTAAAAATAAACCATCAAGTGGAGCGGGAATGCTTTCTGCTGCGGGATTGTCAGGTGGAGTTTCAGGAACTGGAAAACCCAAAGCTGTAGCTCTTGCTCCCCCACCTAGTGGAGCTGTCAAAATTAGGTCTGCTCTTCCTCCTCCCCCCAACGACCCTGTCGCTGCTAGGATGACTTCTTCCGCTCATGGTAGTGGTACTACTCCTAAGGGAGCCCAAGAAAATTCAAGGCATTCAAGTGATACTCTTTCTGATCTCTCTCAACTTGAGGTACGTCTTACTTTTTCCAGTCATCTTTCGTTGTGTTTAGTTATTACCCTAAGAACTCTGATGATGTTTAGTTTTTTATTAATATTTTATGGTCAGTAACACAATGTCCAACCTCTACATTGAGGCTTGGCTTCATTTATGAAAGGCAACTTTTGATATAGATGGACCAGCATTGTTGCTATGCTTTTTCTTCTTTTTGATAGATTTGATAGATTTGCTAGGTTTTGTTCGTTCTACAGCAAGCTCGAATAATATCTATTCCATAATAGGCATGAGAGTCCTCTGAATCCTGAGTTTTGTTTGGTTCTTGCCAATGCAATGTTGCAAGATTAGATCATCCAATGCAAACTGAGCCATTTAAGCTTATAAGGAGAGGAACTTAAACCTTAAGTTTGACAATTTATTTCAGGAGGAAAGTAAATATCATATTTTTTTTCCGAGTAACAGCAAATTCAGCTCCCAAATCTTATGGTTGGTTAGTTTGCATTTTATCTTGTGCCAGTCATAAAAGGACGTTATGGTGATTGAGGTATTATTGGCGACTTTTCTGGCATAAACTATGCATTAATAGAAAGAAAACAGTCATGAGTGCCTCTAAGAGAGCGATAGGGTCGCAGGATGAAGCAACAGTAGCTAGTGCACGTGTCTGATTCATCATTTTCTCATTGCCAGTGTGTTGATATGATTTTCATTCTGTTAATCTGAAAGTGATCATCTTTACGAAGATATCATTTTCCAATAGCTCTGAAGTTAAATTCCGTATGGGTTTATTGCTTTGATAGTTTGATTTGATTCCGTTTCAAGCTGTGAATATTGGTTGCTATTTTACTCGAATCGAGCTTCAAATAGCTCATGACAGCCCTATCGATGAGCAATATTTCTACAGCAATCTTGTAAATTTTAACATGTTTGAATGTGCAGAAGAGTCTTCCAGCGAGTGCTGTTGGATCAGGGTCTCCTCAAACTTCTGCAGCTGGATGGGCAGCATTTTGAAGATTGACTTTTTGTTGACTGTTGTATTAAGAAATATGAGAAATATCAAAGGGAAATGTCAAAAGTTGGGAGAGAAATCCTATATTTGTTTCATATATCTGGGAACCATCATCTTCAACTATAAATATATGTATTTATATACTGTTCTCATTTTAAATTTCTATACTCACTTTTTACAACTTACTTTCCTCTTGTAAGAGTAAAATTGTGAAGTTCCTAAAAAAATATGAAGATTATGGTATTACACAAGGTTGTCAAACATTATTTCCCTACAAATGTACAAACTAGAGATTTTAGTTTCCTCATTACAGCTTAATTATCTTTGTAAAAACTGTCAAATAAGTTATTTTAATCTCTTCTTTCTACATGGCCTGGCACTCCAAGCCTTCTCGAGAACATTTTATATCGCTCTCATAAAAAAAGTTCTCATTCATTCTTTATCATAATATTTATTTTTAAACTATTCTTATTAATAAGATTAATTGTTTTTATTATTATAATCTAGTTTAAATGACACATGAAATCCACTATGGATCAAGCCATATGGATCAAGCCATTCAAATATAGTCATGAGTTAAGGTCATAGTTAAGGTCACATCTTTTAACTCAAACTAGGTAATTAAAATCAATATTTAAATATTTAAAATTAAAATAAAGGTGAGTTAGATTTAAACTATTGGTGAAACTTCAAAATATATTAACTAACTAAATTGAATACATTCTACAATAAACTATGGAAATTGTGGAGAAATTTCAGTTTTGACTTATTTATACATATAGACAATAATTTAAAGCTCTACAAACTTTAAAAACTAAAAAAAAAACATAATAAAAAAATTAGAAATTGGTGGGTGAGTTGATTAATATGATAAACATTAACAACATATATTATGAATAAATAATATTTGTAAATCCTTTATGACTGCAACATATATAATTATATCAATAAAATTATATTATGGTTGATACCAAATTTGATAATAGATAGCATACAAAATGATAAATATGTTTTCAATATAAATAATATTAAAAATTTTGAATTAGCAATGTTTATATTTTAAAACCCGTGTACTAGTGTGTGTGTATATATATATATATAACAATATATTTCATATTATATGAATATATAAGAAATATATACCTATTCTTTTTTATCACTATTATAAGTATTGAGGATGTATAGACATGTATTAAACATTAATAAAAACATATTTATTTTCTCTACCACTATTTTAATCATTTATATACTAGGGATATATATATATATATATATATATATATATTAATATCAATATGTTTCATATTTTATAAACATTCAAGGAATATATATTAATCATTTCTATCTCTATCATAATTTATATATATATATATATATATATACATATATTGATATCAATATATTTTATATTTTATGAATGTTCAAAAGATGTATATATCTTTTTTTATCATTATCATAAATATTGAGGATGTATTGGCATATCGTAAACATTAATAAATATTAAAAATAATTAGTATACCTAACTTTAAATTTTCATCATTTTTCAAAACAGTTCCAATATCAAAATTAGATATTTTATTAAATTTAAAATATTTTATTGAGATTGATATTTTAAATTTGAATATCGAAAAATTTAAATATTGATATGCATATATTGACATCGAATATGATTTACAATAATATCTATGTATATATCCCTCAAAAACGATTTAGATATGGTATATTATGACATGGTATATTATCACTATCGATATGTAAAAATTAAATCCTTATTATTAAAATGAGGATATATTAAAGATAAGGATATATAAAAATCAATCCTTATCAACCTAATGATCAAAATATTGAGATATCGATATATCAAAGATGTCAAATCAATTTTTTTTATCAAGGATATCATAGATTGTGTGTATTCCATAATCGCGGGTCAATATCACTAATTTGCTACCCTGCATCTATGCATCTATCCGTGCTCACCATCACCATCAATTATCATCCCATTGTTGGAGTTAATTTTGATTTTTAGCATTTTAGTTGCAAAATAGTTTAAGTGGTCAAAGTAGTGGTTTGTTAGTTTGTTATTTTACTTTACCTGCACTCCATTCTGTTAGAGGGTGGCAAGTTTTTAGGCTTTTGACTTGAGTAAGCAAGAAGACGTCCATTATTTTTTGTTCTTCTCCAATTACATTTTTTATCTTATTTTTTCAGAATATCTTCTCTCCTGTTATAACAGTGGCATCAGAGCCATTGTTCGAAAGCCATGAACGACAAGGTCCAAATTTAGTTCCTGTCTTGGATGGAAAAAATTACATCCGGTGGAGCACACAAATGAAAGTGCTTATTGACTACCATGAATTGCTACCTATCATAGAGGATGGAGTTCCAAGACTTGTTGAAGGTGCGAGTGAAGCACAGAGGACTCTTCACCGGGAGATGGTGAAGAAGGACAAGAAGGCACTGTATTGTTGAATGATGATCTTTTTGAGAAGATAGAATCCGCAACTTCAGCAAAGCAAGCATGGGATACGCTGAATACTTCATTCAAAGGAGAAGAAAAGGTTAAAAAGGTGAGACTCCAAACTTTGCGACGTCAATATGAATTATTGCAAATGGAGTCATCTGAAAATGTTGCTGACTTTAGTCGAGTTCTTTCCTTGACAAATCAAATGAAAATATATGGAGAAGAATACACAAATCAGTTCAAAGTGGAGAAAGTTTCCTTGACAAATCAAATGAAAATATATGGAGAAGAATACACAAATCAGATCAAAGTGGAGAAAGTTTTGCGAACGCTCACACCACGGCAATAGAAGAAGCTCATGATCTGTCCAAAATGATTATCAATGAACTGTCTGGCACGTTAGAAGCCCATGAACATGAATGAGAAGCGTAATGAGAAGCCTCTCGAGCAAGCATTCCAAAGTCAAGTCTCCATCAAATCACAACAAAATAATGCTAACTAATGGTGGATACCGTGGCAGAGGAAGAGGACGAGGACGACACCATAACAATAGAGGGCGTGGTGGTCAAAATCATAATCATGGTGGTAGGAGTAATCAAAACAATGACCAAGAGAGATCGAATCAGGAACGCCAACATAACTCTAATTTTAGAGGACGTGGTCGTGGTAGAGGAAGGTATGATAAATCTTCAATTGAGTGTTATTCATGTCATAATCTTGGTCATTATGCAAGTGAATGCAGAAATAATTGTGCACAAGAAAGTGATGATGATCGAAATCATGCTTTGTTGATGGTTACTGCAACAAGTGAGAAGCCAAGCTACAACACATGGTTTCTCGATACTGGATGTACCAATCACATGTGCGGAAAGAAAGAGTTGTTCGTTGACTTAGACGAGTCAGTCCGCTCTAATGTGAAGTTTGCTGATGATAGCACCATACCAGTTATGGGAAAAGGCAAAATTCTAATCAAATTAAAGAATGGGGATCATAGGTACATCACTGATGTATTTTATGTACCAGACATGAAGAGTAATTTAATTAGCATGGGTCAGTTGTTGGAGAAAGGGTATGAAATGCATATATCTGGTAATCATCTCTCCGTTATTGATAAAAAAGGTACACTTGTTCTTAAGGCACCTCTCTCAAAGAATCGTATGTTTAGAGTTGATATTATCAATGATGCATATACTTGTCTTAATGCTATCATGAAAGATGAGTCTTGGTTGTGGCACCTTCGATTTGGTCATTTGAGTTTTCGTAGTTTAAAGATGCTTGGTGAAGGAAATATGGTGAAAGGGCTGCCAAGTATCCATCATCCCGAACAGCTTTGTGAAGCTTGCACTCTTGGAAAACATAGCAGATTTTCTTTCAAATCTGGAAAGAATCAGCGAGCAACACTACCCCTCGAACTTGTTCATTCCGATGTGTGTGGGCCGATGAGAATCATGTCAAATGGTAACAATAGATACTTTCTTACATTTATTGATGATTTCTCTAAGAAAACTTGGGTCTATTTTCTGCAAAAGAAATCTGACGTGTTTGATCACTTTAAGAAATTTAAGGCTTATGTTGAGAAGCAAAGTGGTCACTTTATTAAAATCCTTCCAACGGATGGTGGCGGCGAATATACTTCCAATGAGTTCACTAAATTCTGTGAAGAACAGGGAATAACACATGACATCACATTTCCCTATACCCCACAACACAACGGGGTAGCCGAAAGAAAGAATAGAACCATAATGGATATAGCGAGAAGCATGCTAAAAGCCAAAGGTATGCCGGATTCTTTTTGGGGTGAAGTTGTCTTGATAAATAGGTCTCCAACAGTAAGTGTCAAGAATATGACACCTGCCGAAGCCTGGAGCGGACATAAGCCAAGTGTAAATCATCTTAAGGTGTTTGGGTCTATTGCGTATGCTCATGTTCCTGTACAAACAAGAACAAAGTTGGATGATCAAGGAGAGAAGACTGTCTTTGTTGGTTATGTGAATGGTGGATATAAGTTATTTAATCCTGAGACAAATAAGGTGATTTTGAGCAGAGATGTCATTTTCGCTGAAGATGAAGCCTGGAAATGGGATACGAATCAGCCAAAGAATCCTTTAAAGCATTCTATTTCCATTCTTGAAGACGAGGAAGCCCCTCAGGTTCCCATAAATGAAGAAACTCCAGAAGATGATACAGTGCAAGATCCACAGCACCTAGGAACTGGAAGACGCCGACAACAATCTGTTCTCTTACGGGATTTTGAGGTAAATCCTGATAATACTATTGATGATGATGGAGAATTTGTGCATTTCGCTATGTTTGCAGATTGGGAACCTGTGACATTTGAGGAGGCAATTCAAGATTCCAAATGGTTGAATGCAATGAATAGAGAATTAGAGGCAATTGAGAGAAAGAAAACATGGGAACTTACTACAATTCCACCGGGTCATAAGGCGATTGATGTTAAGTGGATTTTCAAGACGAAAATGAAACCAAATGGTGAAGTGGAAAGGTATAAGGCGAGATTGGTGGCAAAGGGCTTCGAGTAGCGACCCGACCATGATTTTCAAGAGGTATTTTCTCCTGTTGCTCGAATGGAATCAATTAGACTTATAATTGCTTTGGCCGCACAAAATTGTTGGAGAATCCATCAAATGGATCTCAAATCAGCTTTTCTTAATGGTCCACTTAAAGAAGAGGTTTTTGTTAAACAACCTCTTGCTTTTGTGAGAAACGGAAGTGAAGATAAAGTATTCAAATTGAACAAAGCATTGTATGGCTTAAAACAAGCGCCCCGAGCATGGAACGAGCACATTGATTCCGTTTTTCAAGAAATGGGATTCCAAAGGTGCCCATCTGAGCATGGCGTGTATGTGAAGATTGATAAATCTGGTGATTTATTATTATTGTGCCTTTATGTTGATGATTTGATTTTTACGGGTAATAATATCAAGGTGATTAAGGAGTTTAAAGCAAATTTGGCTCATAGGTTTGAAATGACAGATCTTGGGTTAATGTCATATTTTCTTGGTATAGAGGTGCTCCAAAGAGAAAATGGGATTTTCATCTCCCAAAAGAGGTATGCTACTGAATTTCTTAAGAAGTTTCAGATGAATGATTGCAATCCAGTGAGATCACCTGTAGAGGTTGGAACAAAATTGTCTAAAGAAGGTGATGAAGCTCATGTCAATCCTACTGAGCCGCGCTCCTTTAATATGATGAGAAGAAGGGAAGGGGGGCCACCCTCTTTTCCGCACCAATCCTTATTTCCTACTACATCTTTTTTTGGGTGTATAGCTCAGTTGGTAGAGCATTGGGCTTTTAACCTAATGGTCGCAGGTTCAAGTCTTGCTATACCCAAACCTGCCTTACACTCTACTATGAGTAAGGACTCATTCGTGGCTTCAAAGGTCAAGGAGATCAGATAGACGAAAAGTACTGTCCCTCGTATGGAGAACAAATCCTATCTCTTATCTCTCTAGTTCCGGAGAATATAGATAGCTTCTTTCTTTTACGCCTTATTAGTTATGAAAGCGGAACCTAACCAACTTGATCGATTCAGTGCTTGGATTAGGTCCGGGAAGAGAACAGGTAATGTCGGTAGGCTTTGAACTTTAGCCGTTTTTATTCAAATTCAAGGCCTTACTCGTTTCATTTTTGATCCCTCTTTCTTTGGTTTGGGAGTCCATAGATGAAAGCCTCTTCAGTAAACTCTTTCCGCTTCTGCTTCTGAATCTGGATGGCGGTGGAAAAGAGAGTGTTTCAGTTACGGTTTAGGGCTAGTGAGTTACTATACGTTCGTGAAGGCAGACAGGCGCTCGTAGACAGAAAACCGTTTTCGCAGAGCGACTTAGAGAAAACAAACTACTTCTTGTTTCGAAAAGCGATGCGTACAGTTCCGGGGGTTGTAGAACAACTACTTCTTTGCCGTTCTTTTTCCGTTAGCCTGTATCGAGACTCTAAGACTCCTTGCGCTTAGCCCCCCGCAGGTGCTTTGATAGAGATTTCGGGTTGTAGGAGAGGAGTTGAAGAAGCTACTAATCCGGGTATTCCCCCGAGGATGCAGGAAAGTAGGTTCGAAGCTACTCGACCTACCAGGAGAGGAACGAGACTAACAACCAGATCGAAGGGATAAGGGGGAGGAACCATAGAGCCAGTATGGCCGTACCGTAGAGCTGCACCATGTGGTGAGTCAACTCCCCCCGTGTCAAATGTTAGATCACCAATTTCCTTTCCTATTGGGTCATTTCCATAATTCTAGCACTGTCATTGACTGCGCTATTTCACCTTCGGATTAACCCCTAGTCATTCCCCGCCCGTACACGAGCTCGATGACCGCATCCCTGTCTATTTACTTTCAAGTTGTTGGGACTTTGAGATACCTCACATGCACAAGGCCTGATATCGCATATGGAGTCGGTTTAATCAACAAGTTTCAGGAATCACCTCGTCAATCTCATATGCAAGTTGCAAAGAGAATTATGCGATACATTAAAGGCACCTATGATTATGGATTATTTTATTCAGTCATCTAACAATTGTGCGCTTGTAGGATACTCTGATAGTGATTGGGGAGGAGATCTCAATGATCGCAAAAGCACTCCAAGCTATTGTTTTAAGTATGGAGCTACTGCTTGTTCATGGTCATCTACGAAACAGTCCGTGGTAACACTTTCAACTTGTGAAGCAGAGTATGTCGCTGCTGCTTCAAGTGCGTGTCAAGTTATATGGTTGAGTAATCTAATGAGTCAAATTCATGTTCTTGTTCAAAGACCTATGAAGATCTTTTTGGATAACACTTCTGCCATTAATTTGGCCAAGAATCCAGTCACACATAGAAGAAGCAAACACATCGACACACGTTTTCATTTTCTAAGAGATCAAGTTCACAAGAAGGAAATTGAGTTGGTGTATTGCAAGTCTGAAGATCAAGTTGCTGATATTTTAACTAAGCCATTGAAGTATGAAGCTTTTGTCAAGCTCAGGTCCATGATGGGAGTTACTGCAGAATTAGAATTAAGGGAGGATGTTGGAGTTAATTCTGATTTTTAGCATTTTAGTTGCAAAATAGTTTAAGTGGTCAAAGTAGTGGTTTGTTAGTTTGTTATTTTACTTTACCCGCACTCCATTCTGTTAGAGAGAGTGACAAGTTTTTAGGAGTTAAGTAATTGTTTATCTATTTAAAAAGTTAGTTCTTTTGACTTGAGTAAGCAAGAAGACGTCCATTGTTTTTTTTTCTTCTCCAATTACATTCTTTATCTTATTTTTTCAGAATATCTTCTCTCTTGTTATAACACCCATGCGATATTATCATTCATTTCCAAAAATATCTTCATCTCACAACTATCTTGTATACGAGCTCACTATCAATTATCATCGGAATTATCTTTCAACTATCCTGTATACGAGCTCACCATCAATTATCATCGGAATTATCTTTCCTCTCTAAAACAACTTATTCCTCTGCCATCAATGCTTTTTTTAGGATTTACCTCAGCCTTCCATCTCTGGACCCCATGGTGTAGGATTTACCTCAGCCTTCCATCTCTGGACCCCATGGTACAGGAAGGCCAGCAGCGCTGCTCCCCACACATATGAATTAACCTCCTCCAGATTTACTACAAACCGGACATATGAATTAACCTCCTCCAGATTTACTACAAACCGGACATATGAATTAACCTCCTCCAGATTTACTACAAACCGGACATAGGTGGTATAGACCAATTGCTCGTTTGTGGAGGGGGCGATGAAGCACGAGATTAATGTGAGGAGCATGAAGCACGAGATTAATGTGAGGAGCATGAAGCACGACGATCTTCCTCTGATTAGTAGGTAGCATCGTATCCTTCGCTATGTTCCTCAGCTTGTATCCTTCGGTTTTCCGAACACCCGATGAAACCCGATGAAAGGCCTCTGGGCGATCTTTCTCTGATTAGTAGGTAGCATCGTATCCGCTATGTTCCTCAGCTCTAGGTTCAGCTTTGTTGTATCCTTCGATTTCCCGAACACCCAGGTTCAGCTTTGTTGAATCCTTCGATTTCCCGAACACCCGATGAAAGGCCTCTGGGCGATCTTTCTCTGATTAGTAGGTAGCATCGTATCCTTCGCTATGTTCCTCAGCTCCAGGTTCAGCTTTGTTGTATCCTTCGGTTTTCCGAACACCCGATGAAAGGCCTTAGTAGGGTGGATCACGGCTTTGCCCTTAATAAAATTAATCAATAAAATCATCAAACAGATATCTGATGAAAGATAGCAGTTGATTAAAGGTAGAAACAGTATCTTTATCTCACAACTATCTTGTATACGAGCTCACCATCAATAAAATCAATAAAATCATCAAACAAATATTTGATGAAAGATAAGGTAGAAACAGTATCTTCATCTCACAACTATCTTGTATACGAGCTCACCATCAATTATCATCTCAGGCAAGATAACAGTTGATTAAAGGTAGAAACAAGGTATTATCTTTCCTCTCCAAAACAACTTACTCCAAAAGTATCTTCATCTCACAACTATCCCGTATACGAGCTCAACTATCTTGTATACGAGCTCACCATCAAAACAATTTACTCCAAAAGTATCTTCATCTCACAACTATCCTGTATACGAGCTCACCATCAATCAAGTATCTTGTATACGAGCTCACCATCAATTATCATCTCATGCGGTATTATCTTTCCTCTCCAAAACAACTTACTCCAAAAGTATCTTCATCTCACAACTATCCTGTATACAAGCTCACCATCAATTTCATGCGGTATTATCTTTCCTCCCAAAACAACTTACTCATGTATACGAGCTCATCAATTATCATTTCCTCCCCAAAACAACTTACTCCTATCTTGTATACGAGCTCACCGGTATTATCTTTCCTCTCCAAAACAACTTATTCCCCTCCAAAAATATCTTTCCTCTCCAAAAATATCTTCATCTCATATCCTGTAGACGAGCTCACTATCAATTATCTCACTATCAATTATCATCTTATGCGGTATTATCTTTCCTCTCCAAAACAACTTAATACGAGCTCACCATCAATTATCATCTCATGCGTCTCATGCAGTATTATCTTTCATCTCCAAAACAACTCAACATATCTTCATCTCAATATAACTTGAGATGAAACAACTGAACATATCTTCATCTCAATATAACTTAAGATATCTTCATCTCAATGAGCCGCCTTGCCCTCACCCTCAACAGCATCCACCCTCTGCCAGGCCTGATTATCAATTCAGTTGACTTAATCGGTCAAACACATGTTATAATAAATTTAATATTGTAATAAATTCCAATTCATAATAAAATATTAAATATTGACATTGTTTATAAAGGATAAATTTATATATCTCATTGCATGTATACATCAGTCCATACAATAAAACATATTCATTATTTAAATTTTAACTAAATTTTATATTCATCTATAAAATTTATACAAAACTAATACTTGAGTAATGTAACTTAATTTGGAAATGACAAATTCTTGGACAAATATTAATAAATTATGGCAAACCTAAATTAGATAGAGATTAAAAATAATTTGAAAATTGCACCCCTTATTAAAATTTGTACTCTATTTCTTTTAGGATTGTATTTTTGTTTTTGTTTTTGCAATATTGAAATAATCATATTTTATTATTAAGAAAATAAATAAACTATTAATATATTTGACTCAAATTAACTATCATCTACGTATTTTAGGTCTTCCTTAGAAGTTTTTCAAATTCTTAATCGTCGAAGTTTCGGATTTATTTGAAACATACTAAAGTATAAACAACCATCCAAATCAAATTCATTATTAGGTTGGTTTATCAATTATTAAATTTATTATGATAATATAGAGAGATTCTATTAATTATTATATATAATTCAAATACTTGTGTGGCAGATTAATAAGAATAAATTAGTTTTTTCCTTTAAGCCAACAAATGGTGTATACAAATAATGACATCTCAGTATGATTTAAAAAAAGAAGAAGCTATTTTGAGTACTTCAGAAAGAAGTAGACATATGAAAAATGTTAAGATTAGGGGTGGAAATCGGATGGATCGGATCGGAAATAGGGTGTTTCAGAAAAAATTCCAAAAATTTTCGGAATTGAAAAACCAATTCCGATTCCGAAATCATGAATTTTTTCGAAATTTCGGAAATTCCAAAATTTTGGAATTTTCGGAAATTTCAGAAATTCTAAAAATCATTTATAAAGCAATTACATCCATCATAACAATTAAAGCAAACATGCAAGAATTCAAAGTATAACTCAGATGCTACAACCCAGAAAAGAGTGAAAAATGGCACGGGAAGAAAATGGAAGCTACATTCCTACTAGGTGAAACTTTAACAATTAAAAGAGTGAAAAAAATTTTTGAGCAAAACATCCCTGAACTATTCAAATAAGATTCTACCGTAGAGGAAAATATAATTTCTCTTCAATTACCGCAGAGAAAAATAAGATTCAATTTCCAAAAGAGTTTGTTCCTTTTCTTTATCCTCAACATGTGACAAACCGCTTCTCAACCAATCTTGGGCACACACTAAAGTCTCTACCAAATCGGATAGAAAATCGGATCGGAATTTTCGAAAATTAAATTTTGGAAATATTTCGGATTTCGGAATTTCCAAAAATTTTAAAACTAATTCCAATTCCAATCCGAAATTTTTCGGAAAAATCGAAAATTGGGATTTTGGAATTTCGGATTAAAAATATTCATTCCAAAATCGAAAATTTTCGGATCGGATTTGGCGGTTATCGGAAATTCCGTTCCGATTTCCACCCCTAGTTAAGACACACAAAGTAAAAATAAAATAAAGACCACTGCTTCTTTCGAAGCTCAAATGACTCATTGTGGTAGATGACTAGTAATAATTTTGATTTTTTTTAAAGTGTGTCCAAAATTATTTAATTAAATATTGTAATATTCGATTCTTTTCTTTCATTAGGTAGTACATTACATAATTTTGTATTCTGGACATATGAATTGAAAACAAAAGAACACCCCAAATGGCAAAAATTGTGGTGTTGCATGTCTAAGTATGTCATAAGTCCATTTCATTTATGATAGTGGTAGAATAGATTTGGCACATAATAAATTTCTCGATGAATTGTATGAGTTTCTTACTTATGAATCATACGAGACATCTGAATTTAGAAAAAAACATCGAGCATGCGACCAAACCTTCCATTTAACCTCATTGGGGGTAAATTTAGGCGAGGGTTAATTTCAATTTATTATCTAAATTATTTGACTTTTTTTCAATGGGTGCCTAAACTCAAAAAAAGTTCACATCGCTGTCCATTCTCTTCAAAATTTTTTGCTTGCTACCCCAAACTCAATTTTTTACATATTTTCCGGTCAAAACTCTCCGAAAAACTTGAAAATGCAATTTACCTCTAAATATCAGTCAAAAATGCATGATTCATATGCCAAAATGACCATTATTCGAAGCTCAATTATAACCCCTCGATTTTATTAATCTCATTTGAATCGATCACGAATCGAACAAAAAAACATTTTAGGGTTTTGAATAAATTTTTGTTCGATTCAAGTTTAAATCAAACAAGAATCGTTAAATTAACTTAAGGTTATAAATTGATTTTGAAAAAGGGTCATTTTGGCATATGAATCATGCAGTTTTGGCTTAATATTTGGAGGTCAATTGCATTTTCGAGTTTTCCGGTAAATTTTGACAGGAAAATAAGTGTTTGGGTTAGAAACCGGAAAATTTTGAGAAAAATGGATAGTGATTGAATTTTTTTTTGAGTATGGACACCTACTAAAAAAAAGTGTAATAGTTTGGGTAGCAAATTAATATTATTAACCCCTTACATAACGAACTTAAAAGCACTGAGTAATGATCAACCATAATCTCCCTGATTTGGTTCCCTATTAAAATAGACAAATCATTTTCAATTATGTTACGTGAAGATCGAATATGAGATTTATAAGTGAATAAACTACTAAATACATTATCTTTAAGTGAAGATAGCATTAAGAATGTAATGAAAGATGAAAGTAGATACAAAGTGCAGGGCATTACCACTAAAAAAAATGAGTATTTGCGATTAGATTTTCGCGAAAAGTCTATTTTTTTACGATAACATATTGTTGCAGAAGTTGATAATATATAAATTGACAACAAGTTTTCATAAAACATAACTAATTATATATTAGTGACAACAACATTGTCACAAAAAAACTATTTGCGTGAGATTTTTGCTACAATAATTTAGTGACAAAATATCGTCGTAAAATATTTTTTGCGATAATTATCAATGTTTTTGTGACAACATTTTGTTTCCACTAATAATTTTTTTAGTTATAGTGTAAGTATTGTATAAGAAAAATAGCATGTGATACACTATTAGAGAAGATTTCGACAATATTTGTGGGATGCCCAGTACAAGAATGATGGGATAATCTCACAAAGTAGTAATTTGCAGCGAAATAATATTATCCCTCCTCGTGTGAATCTAGTAGGAAAACTATATCAAATAGAAACAACAAAACAACCACTAATTAAGCACAAGAACACAAGCGATTTTAACGTGGAAAACCTCCTCAATGTGAGTAAAAACCACGGGACCGTAGTCCACCCAAAATCTTCACTATAATCAAAAGTGGTCATGCAAATGTTCCACAATCTGTCACTACAGATTTCAACCACACAACAACTCAGGATTATGCAAAGCTTTACAACAATCAAGTGTTGAACCAAACTCACCCAATACCCTATTGTCTAGCTACTGTTCACAATGCTCGAATCATCCACAACTGATCTTCAGCGTCCAGAACCTTCCTCTGAGTGTCCTGAGCATGCTGTCAAAGTTACAACTCGATCCAATGGTTAAAATGTCTAAAATGGTCTCTCAAACTAGACTGCACACACAATTTTCCCTCACACAGAATCCTTCTATCCGAGCACGTTTCCCAATACTACAGACCACTGAACAAGATCTTCACCGATCAAAATGTAGATCCACAAGTCCTGAACGTATTGACCAAATTTTAGCTCGATCCAACGGTTAAAACTCCGGATATTGTACCTGGAAGAATGCTGGTTTGTGTGGACTATAAAAAACGAGATGAAGAACTCTTTCTCTATATTCTTCTCTTGTTTTCTTCCATGGAACTCTTGAAAATGTCCAAGTATTTATACCTTGGGTAAAATATGTATTAAATAAATAAACTCTTCACCTTTTGGGCTAGTTCATGTGGGTTCAAGACACATGGGCTCTTAAGTTGGGCACTTGGGCCTCCACATTGTTCGAAACCCAACCCAACAAATCTCCCCCTTTCTGACTATGTGGAGGGACTTGTCATCCCAGCCACCATACGACAAACTTCAAGCTTCTCTCTAGTCAATGCCTTAGTCATCATGTCGGCACCATTATCATCTGTATGAATCTTTTCAAGCTCAAGTAGCTTCTCATTGATGACATTCTTCATCTAATGATACCTCACATCAATATGCTTCGACCTTGAGTGGAAAGTGGAATTCTTGCTGAGATATATTGCACTTAGGTTATCACAAAACACAGTGTGCTTCTCCTGCTTCAATCCAATCTCCTCCATGAACCTCTTGAACCATAGCAACTCTTTGCATGATTCCGTTGTTGCTATATACTCTGCTTGAGTGATAAAGAGTGCAACACATTTTTGCAATCATGATTGCCATGACACAGCACCACTTGCAAACGTTATCAAATAACCGGAGATGGATTTTCTAGTGTCCACATCTGATGCCATATCTGAGTCAGTATAACCAACTAACTCAAGCTTTCCATCTCCCAAGGTGAGTCTTAAACTGGAGGTATCCCGTAGATATCTCAATATCCACTTCACTGCATTCCAGTGCTCCTTTCCAGGATTCGACAAGTAACGACTAACAACACCAACTGCATGAGTTATGTCCGGCCTCGTGCACACCATTGCATACATCAGGCTTCCCACAGCTGAAACATATGGAACCATCTTCATAGCTTCATTTTTTTCATCAGTTGATGAACAATGATGAGCACCAAGTTTAAAGTGAGTGGCAAGAGGAGAGCTAACCGCCTTAGCTTTACTCAGGTTGAATCTTTTGAGCACCTTCAAAATATATTGCGCCTGTGATAAGTGAAACTTCTTGTTTGCTCTATCTTGGCTGATTTTGATGCTGAGAATCTTCTTTGGTGGTCCCAAATCCTTCATGGCAAAGGATTGACTTAATTGCTTCTTCAACCTGTCAATTCTTGAAACATTCTTGCCAACAATTAACATATCATCAACATAGAACAATAATATAATAAAATCATTATCAGAAAACCTCTGTACAAATACACAATGATTAAAGATCATCTTTTGGTAGCGTTGCTCCCCTATAACAAATTCAATCTTTTGATACCACAATCTCGGTGCTTGTTTCAACCCATATAGACTTTTCTTCAATTTGCGGTCCTCTTTGCCCTTTACCCTGAAACCTTCAGGCTGCTCCATGTATATTTCCTTATCCAACACACCATGAAGAAAAATGATTTTGACATCCATCTATTCAATCTCCAAATCAAGGCTAGCTGCCAAGCTAAACACAAAATGGATGGATGACATCTTGACAACAGGAGAGAAAATTTCATCGAAGTCAATGCCTTTCTTCTGATTGAAACCTTTAACCACCAATCTGGCTTTGAATCGAGGCTTCGAGGTGTATTCATCTTGTTTTATCTTATACACCCACTTGTTCTTCAAAGCATGCTTGCCATTTGGTAGTTTCATAAGCTCAAAAGTGTCATTCTCATGCAAAGACTTCATCTCATCCTGCATTGCATCCAACCACTCATTTTTATGTTCATCTTCTAATACTTCCTCATAACATTCAGGTTCTCCCCTGTCAGTCACAAGCACAAATTCATGTGGAGGATATCTCTTAGAAAGTACAATAATTCTCCCACTCCTGGTAGTTCTTCTAAGTGGTTCCTCGGTATCTGGTTCAAGAACCTCCGGTGTTGGTAAGTGTTCATCTGCATTCTCTGCCTCTACTTCAATTGGAGCATCATCATTATCATTACCAGACCGATCCCGACTATCCTCCCCCACTTGTACTGTGCCATGATAATGAGGGACTATATCTGCATCACTCAAATCATTGTTGGATGCATGGACTGGCTTATCTGCTTTCTCGACATCTTTTATGGTTTGATTCTCAACAAACACAGCATCTCGACTTCTGATGAACTTCTTCTCCACTGGATCATAAAACCTGTAGCCAAATTCATCTTGACCATAGCCAAAAAACACACATTGTCGAGTTTTCAAGTCAAGTTTTGATTTTTCATCTTTGGGAATATGAACAAAAGCTTTACACCCAAAAACACGCAGGTGATTGTAGGAAACTTTCTTCCCGGTCCAAACCCTATCTGGAACATCAAATTCTAAAGGAACACATAGTGTAAGATTTAGAGCATGTACAACAGTACTCAATGCTTCACCCCAAAATGATTTGGGTAAACCTGCTTCTGACAACACACATCTTACTCTTTCAACCAGTACCCTGTTCATCATTTCTGCAAGCCCATTCAATTGAGGAGTCTCAGGAGTCTTTTAATGTCGAATGCCCTGTTGCCTGCAATACTCATCAAAAGGGCCACAATATTCACCTTTATTATCTGTTCTGATGCACTTCAACTTCTTTTCGATTTGCCTTTCAACTAGAGCCTGGAACTACTTGAACACATCGAGCACTTGGTCTTTCATCTTCAATGTGTAAGCCCATGTCTTCCTTGAGTGGTCATCTATAAAAGTCACAAAATAGATAACACCACCAAGAGTTTTTGTTCTCATAGGGCCACAAACATCAAAATATACTAAATCAAGTGTACCTGGTTGTGTTGAAGGGGAGAATGTCTTGAAAGCATCTCTCGTTTGCTTTGCAACCAGATAATAAGCACACTTCTGTAGGGATGCATTCTTCAATTCTGGAATGGAGCTTTTTTTAGCCAAAATCGCCAAACCCTTCTCATTGATGTGACTAAGCCTGCTATGCCACAACTCAATGTGCCCTTCATTCTCCACTGCATTTATAGACCAATCAAAGAATGTGGCCTGCATCAAATACAGTGAAGAATACTTTCTACCTCTTGCCACAACCAAAACCTTTTGTGAGCTTCCATTAACCATTAGAGAACAAACTGCAAAAGCCTTTATCATCAAGCTTTCCAACAGAAATCAAGTTCAAACGAAGATCAGGTAAGTGCTTAACATCTTTTAAAAGTAACACAGTACCATTACTAGTTTGCAAACATACATCTCCAACATCAATGGCTTTAGCCATGCCATCATCACACATCCTAACATTTCCAAAATCACCACATGTATAGGATGTGAACAAATCTCTTTGAGATGTAGCATGTATGGATGCACCACTATCAATTACCTAACTAGTCTCATGGCATGCAAGATTCACAACTTCATCATAATCATGAAAAATAAGAAAGTCACCTGTTGTAGCAGATACACGGTCTTCATGTTTACTTTCTTCATTTTTCTTCTCACTTCTTTTATCTTTCGTGTCATCCTTCTTGGGTTTCCTGCAATTCTTCTGTATATGTCCTGGAGCACCACAATTCCAGCATTCAACTTTTGAAGATCTGTTGGACTTGCTTCGATCTCTATTCTTATCTTTTAGGCCTTTGCTTTTGTTTCTTCCCCTATTTGATGTAACCAACACATCTGATTGTTGATACGAGCCATGTGACTTTCTTCTCATCTCTTCATTCAGAACACTACTCTTCACCAAATCCATGGTGATCGTACCATCTGGGGCTGAATTCGATAGTGAAGTTCTGAATGTCTCCCATGAATCCGACAACGTACTAAAAAGCTACAAACCCTGCACTTCATCTTCAAATTTGATATTCATCCCTGCAAGCTAGTTAATAATGTCTTGGAATGAATTCAAATGATCGGTCATGGGAGTTCCATTTTTACACTTCAAGTTCATCAACTGCTTGATTAGAAATAGCTTGTTGTTCCCGGTTTTTCTAGCATACAACTGCTCAAGCTTTTCCCACAGTGATTGTGCATTTGTCTCTCCACTAACATGGTTCAACACATTATCATCCAGTCACTGCCTAATATAACCACATACTTGTCGATGTAATATATTCCACTCTACATCACTTTTATTATCAGGCTTCTTACTCTCAAACATGGGTAGATAAAAATCTTTCACATACAGCAGGTCCTCCATCTTTCCCTTTCATATGTGATAATTCGAACCATTCAAATTCACCATTCTATTTGTGTTAGTCTCCATATTCACCAAAAGACACAGAGCACAACCAACCTGGCTCTGATACCACTTTGATGGGATAATCTCACAAAGTAGTAATTTACAACAGAATAATATTATCCCTCCTTGTGTGAATCTAGTAGGAGAACTAGATCAAATAGAAGCAACAAAACAACCACCAATTAAGCACAATAACACAAGCGATTTTAACGTGGAAAACCTCCTCAATGTGAGGAGTAAAAACCACAGAAACGTAGTCCACCCAAAAGCTTCACTATAATCAAAAGTGGTAATACAAATGTTCCACAATCTGTCACTACAGATTTCAACAACACAACAACTCAAGATTATGCAAAGCTTTACAACAATCAAGTGTTGAACCAAACTCACCCAACACCCTATTGTCTAGTTGTTGTTCACAATGCTCGGATCATCCAAAACTGATCTTCACCATTCAAAACCTTCCTCTGAGTGTCTTGAGCATGCTATCAAAGTTACAACTCGATCCAATGGTTGGAATGTCTGAAACGGTCTCTCAAACTAGACTGCACACACAATCTTTCTTCACACAGAACCCTTCTGTCCGAGCGCGTTTCCCAATGCTACAGATCACTGAACAAGATCTTCACTGATCAAAATGTAGATCCGCAAGTCCTAAACATACTGACCAAATTTCAGCTCGATTCAACGATTAAAACTCCGGATATTATACCTGGAAGAATGCTGGTTTGGGTGGACTATCAAAAACCAGATGAACTCTTTCTCTATATTCTTCTCTTATTTTCTTCCATGGAACTCTTGAAAATGTCCAAGTATTTATACCTAGGGTAAAATATGTATTAAATAAATAAACTCTTCACCTTTTGGGCTAGTTCATGTGGGTTCAAGACATATGGACTCTTAAGTTGGGCACTTGGGCCTCCACATTGTTGGAAACCCAACCCAACAAAGAACTCATGGCTTCAATAGAATGTGTAATAAAACTAAAACATCATTCACATATGATACATATTTTCGATCACCTAATATTTTTAACCTAATCAGTAAAAGACGATGTGTTTAAGGAGACATGCATCCAAATATTATAAGGGTTGAGTATGCAAATTTAAAAAAAAATTGAAATTGAAATTGAAAGAACATTGACAAATGAGTAAGAAAACAACAAAGAAAGACAACACAAATGGTCAAGAGATTCAAATTTCAAGCAATCATATTGATGAAACACTTCAGAAGAAAAAACAATGTTGAATGACACACAAATGGCCGAGTGCCATGAGAAGAATTGAAGCGGGAGTATTTGACAAGTATATTTTATAACAATGTTGAATTTATGATTAAATATAATGATAAAATTAATAATTAAATTTTTACTATAAATTTTTCATTCATTAACAATAAACAGTAGAAACAACCAAAACAAAAATGATCATTAAAACATGAATGGAAACCCTAAATATAAAACAATTAATAATAACAAAATAAAACTCATGTGGATTTTACTAATATATATATATAAGAAGATCATAATAAAAAATAACATAATTAAGTTTCCTACCTAAAGATAGTTATTTTTAATAAATTTGTTTTTAGTTTTTCAAGGAAAAAGTTGTTTTGTATAGGGCAAATTAAGAAAACGTGATGGTTTGGGAGTTTTGTTTTCTTTTATATATATCAGAGTCGCAATCAAAATTTTCCATTTATTTTGTTCTTTAATCTATGATGTATCTATTTATCCTTTTTATTATAATTTTTTGATTACTGTTATTTTTATTTCGTATTTTTAAGTTTGATTGGAGGCGAGGGCAAAGGTTTGAGAGTTTTTTATTTTTCAAAAAACTAATTATAACTTCAATTAAATAATATCTTTATTTGAAATTCAATTTAATGTATGATTTATCAAATATATTAATTGTTTTGTAATTTTGTTTAATGTTGTTTTTATCCTATATTTGTGATTTTGATAGAGATGGGTTGTAGCGATGCGGTGTGACATTTATATATATATTTTTTAACAAATAATGATTTCAAATTAATTTTTTATTTAAAATCCATGATAATTTATGATGCAAATTTATCATTCTTATTTATTATTTTTATTTTGTATTTAGAATTTTGATGGATGAGGTGAGTGGAAGTGATATGTTTTTAAGTAAATTATAATTTCAAATTAAATAATTTCTTCATTTAAAATTTGTTTCTAATGTATGATATGTAGAATTTTTTATTTATTATTTATTATTTATTATTTACATTGATTATATAACAAATTAAGTTATCAAATGTAAAATTTAATTTTTGGTGCAATTAAGTTTTTTTATTTTATATTATTAATTTGTAGTTATGAACACTAATAAAATATGTTAAGAAATCAATGTTCAGATTTTGATGAGACTTAATGCAAGTGTAACAAGAATCTATAGTGTAGCGCCCCGCATCAAAACGAGCATAATTGATTAAATTAAATATTTAACGTATGACTTAATAAGTATGCGCGTTTACTTTGACTGTTTAATTTATTACGTGCGTTTTAGATACGTGTTTAACGCGTGACTTAGATGGATAATTTTCGTGGACATGGTATATAGAATATTTTCATACCATAAGATGCGTTTTGGAAAGACGAGAAAATAGAAACGAACTAGGGGTCAATCAGAGACCCGTAGATCAAACGGTGACGGAAAGGGCAAAACTCGAAGTTTCGGTCGGAAAACCGGAAGATATTTTACGTGAATAGTAACATGGGAAAAGTCAACCGATGAATAGTGCCGAGATATTTTTGATGAATAGTAACGGAGATATTTTCGGTGAATAGTATTTTCCGAATTCTATAAATAGAGGCTCCTCCGATTCATTTTTCACCGTTTCTCCGAACGAGCCGAACGAGCCGAAAGCGACGAAAACGAGTAAGTCCCTCTCTCCTCTCTTTCTTTTTCCGGGATTCTGTCTCCGGCGGGCTACCGCCGGCGCCTCTGCCGGCGCGGCGGCGGCGCCGTCGGCCGGTGGCCGGAAAATCCAATGTTGTCGGAATCGGACGATTTTCGCACACGACGTTCGTCTCGATGAGACGAATCTAGGATAGGTCTCGGATTTCAAATCCGATTTCTCGTTCGCCGGAAAACGGCGAAAAACAGCCCCTTAACCCTAACCCTATTCCTTGCATCACCTTCTCTCTCTCCTCTGTTTTTCTCTCTCTTCTCGCCGGAGCTGACGATCGGAGGACCGCCGGAGGTAGGGTGACCTGCTGGAGGGCCAGCGGCGCCGTGGGTGGCGGCGTCGGAGAAGGACAGTGTGTATATATGTGTATCGCATGGTGTGTGTGTGTTTGAAGGTGTTGTAGTGTGTGTGTGTTGTGCTCACTGTTGGGGCGGCGCATGGTGGCGCCGCCGTGTGTGAACTGATGGCCGGTGACGGGAGGTCGCCGGTGAGGCCGTGGGGAGGGTTGCCGGCGACTGGAAGTCGCCGGCCAAGCAAGAACCGTGGGTGTGTGTGTGTGATAACACCTTGCGATGTGTGTGTGTGTGTTTTCCTGTGTGCGTGTATGTGGGCATGGACGGCGGTGGTGGTGGCCGGCGACTGGGGGTCGCCGGCCAAGGTCTGAGTGGACGGCGATGGGCGCCGGCGGCAGGTGGCCGCCGGCCAAGGAGAGGGCTGTGTGTGTGTGTTTAGCCGTGAGTGTGTGTGTGTTTGGACTTGGGAGTATATGCATGGCTAAGGGTATTTGGATGGTCGGGAAAGGTTGCCGGCGACGAGGGGTCGCCGACGGAGGTGTTGGGAGTCGTCGCCAGCCGAAGTTTTGAAGTTTGGGTGTGAGTTCGAAAAACAGTGTATCGAAGGTTTTTGCGGCAAAGATTCGGACACTATTCACCACCGGAATCCGGCTATGAACGGCCGGAGGTGGTAGCCGGCGGTGCAAGGTATCCGGCGAGGTAGGTGGTGGCAGCAGGGGGTGGCGCCGCCGCGCCGGGCGACACCGGGAAGTGGCCTGCTCGAGCAGGCCACCGTCGGGAAGATCTGGGAAGGGGCTGCCGAGAAAACTCGGCAGCCAGCCGAGCAAGCTTACCCGCTGCCGAGAAAACTCGGCAGCCGTCGGGCGCCGGGAGCCGCGCGCGCACCGTGCGCACCCGTCGGGTGCCGACGCGCACCCGACGCCGTGTTTTCGATCCGAACCTCGTTTTCTTTCCGTCGTTCATCCGTATCGAGTCGTCGCTAACGAGACGTCATTGACCGAGGGTCGTGGGCCCGGTCAAAGTCAACCCTTTGACCAAAATTACCGTTTTACCCCTAAACTTAAAATGCTCCGTTTGAGCTCGTTTGAACTCCGATTGAGCTCATTCTTTTTGCGTTGTGATCCTTATTTCATTCTCTATCATCTCAGCCATATGGATTGGATATCCACTCTCGTTTCTTCAACTCCGATCTTTAGAGCTCTAGATCCGATGCGCGTTTAACGATCATTTCTCCACCGGAGTCTGTTATAACTTTAATTATGCGATGTTAAAGATCTAAGAACACCGTTATGTATGTAGGCTATCAGTTGGATTGAATATCGAGATACGGGATTTGAGACACGAGATCCGAGATACGGGATCGTTGGTACTCGCTTGGGAAATCTGATCCGTCGGTACTCGTTGTTCACGTGGTAACCACCGAACAAGGTGGGGGTAACTTCTAAACTCAACATGTTTATTGTTTTCCATAATTGATATCTGAACTGTTGGGCTCTACGTGCTGTGAATACATGCTGTGATTATTATGTACATGCATACATTATGATTACTGTATTCACGCATAGTTTATGATACGATGAACGTGGACGGATGTCCTAAGTCATGTTAGGGATGGACTGGTGGCCCGTAAAAAGCACCATACGTCATGATAGGGATGGACTGGTGGCCCGTAAAAAGCACCATACGTCATGTTAGGGATGGACTGGTGGCCCGTAAAAAGCACCATATGTTAGATATGCAACGGGTATAGTCGAGTGCTCTTAGAGCCGTGTGTTTTACATTGTGTGCTATGCATTTATATGCTGTGATTACTTGCCGAACTACTATATGTTGGATTGTTGTGCTCACCTAATAACTGATAAAAGTTGGAAAATATCCCCACGAGTGTATTCAACGCACTCACACTACAGGCAAAGAAGGGAATCCTGACGCGTAGAGAGAGAGGTGCCCTATCAGCTGTGTCCTTGGTCCGATTTTATCTCTTAATGTTGTTATCCGTTTGTATAAGAAAACTGGATTTCTCCTTCTTGTATGAGATCCTGATGGTGTTTTTCCGCTGCGTATGTTTTAAACTCCTTTTATCGGTTGTATCCGATGTTCCAAGTGTTCTGCTTCTTATCCTCTCATTTTCTTTCTATTTTATATCAAGCTTGCCTTCTTCCCCTTTCTTTCTTAACGCCCAAAAACGAAAAACTCTGATATTTTGAACGAAAAGATTTCGGGGCGTTACATATAGTACCCATTTTCACAATTAAATTAGAATATAATTTGAGTCCTTAGAATCTTAGGATGAAGAATGAGAGAAGACAAGTCAAGACCTTGTTACAATCTATAGGATACAGTTGCAGTAAGCTGCACAATGAAGAATTTGTTGCATGCTGCAAGAAACTGTTGTTGCAAGCAAGCGCAGAAAACTTGATGCACGAAGAATCAGGATGCAATGAAGCTTACTACAGAGTTGTTGCCTATTGCATGACAAATGCAGCAACAAAGTTGATTTATCAAGAACATGCAGACAAGTGATTACTTGATGTACAATGAGGGTCAACATGACTTTGAAGAACAGACATATCAATAATAAAAAATATAGCCAATAGAGATAAAACCGTTTTATTGAGCTGTTAGACAATATCGTACTGACATCTGAAGTGGCATACTATAAAAAAATGATCCTCTGTACAATAGAGACAAAGAAGTTTAATGTATCTTGGAGTATAAGACAAGTCACATTTAATGTAACCTTGCATGATTTCAACCCCTTCAACAGGAAGAAAGCATCGCATCTCCTATAAATAGAGGAAGAGTGTGACTGGAACAACTACTGTAACTACAACTTTCAAACCTTAAGCAAGAAAAAACATTCAAAGTTCACTTCACTTTCAAGCAAACAAGTTTCAGTCACTCAAAAGCAGAAACAAGCCTAACATTCAAGCTATTCTTTCAAAAATTAAGTGGTTGTTTCACACCAGTTGAAAAAATCTATATCCTTAACAATTTCGTTGTGTTGTATGTTGTTTTAAAAGTCCTCAGTTAGAAATGAAGAAGTTCCACTGCTGAGTTTAAGTTGCTAAGTGTAACAACCATCCTGTATGGATTTAAGAGATCTTGTGTGAGTATAGCCTAATAGCTTGGAGGTGTGGAAGTTGAAGCTTTGTAGGTGTTGTTTTTGTTAAGTCTAGAGTTTGTTGGGAAAAAGTCCTATAATTCAAAATACAATTAACAAAGTTTCTCCTTGCAGAATGATTAGATGGATGACTCCACCCTTGAACCACTATAAACCTCGTGTGCTTATTTACTTTATGTACAACAAGCTTTACAGATCCTATTGCATTCTATCTATTACATTTGTGAAAATATCATATTTATAAAGGACTTTCAAAAGGAACCTTTAAAAGACATAATTTATTTCCACTGAATGAACTCTTTAGATACTTCTTGTTGAACTACACTTAGTGTTGCATGTAGAAACTGCTCATTGCGCTGTAACCTCAAGCAGTACACAACATACATAGAAGAAAAATAAAAAAGTTATAAAATCTAAAGAGATTCATTCACCCTTCTCTAAACCTCTTGTGACACTTGAGACCAACACTTGCAAATGATTTTTCAAATGAACCTCTAAAAAGACATTGTTTATTTCTACTGCATGAACTCTTTTTAGACACTGCTTGTTTACTGCACATAGTGCATTAACGTTGCATGCAAAGACTACTCATAGGGTAGTTAGCTTATACATCGTACAACTAACATAGAAGAAAGTTCTAAAGTTTAAAAAAATTATAGAGGTTCATTCACCCCTATAAACCTCTTGTGGCATTTATGACCAACAAAATATTTACTCATTAATTTTTTTAATAAAATCACATGTTATATATAAAGATAAAAAATTTATACCAAAAGTATTCTAATTATTAATCTTAGTATTTACATCTATATTGATTCCGATATGCATAACATATTTTTAACAATTCAAATATTTTTAAAACTTATGCTACTGTTTAATATTATGACAGAACATTTTTTGTGGTAATAAATTTAATTTCTGGTGATTTTATAGAATTAATGGGGATACAAAATTGGTCAGCTTGGTCATTTCTAACTACCTCATATTTAAGAAGAGTAAAAAATATTTTCCCATCTAAATTATACGTGATTTTACATTTTTGGGTAAAATTTTTGAAAAGCTTCACTTTATTGTATGAACTTTAAATTTGATGCATCTTAGCCATACACGTGTCCAAAATCAAAGGCTAGGATTCGTCTGATATCGTAAAATGCATCAAATTTAAAGTTCATACGGAAAAATGAGACATTTCAAAGTTTTTACCCAAAAGTGTAAAATCACATATAGTACAGATGAGAAAATGTTTTAACTTATTTAGAATATAGACTTTTCAATTTTTTGATTAACTTATCTTTATATTTGTATATTAGTTTTTGTATATAAAAATTATAATATTATCAAATATAGTTATTTAGAATGACATAAATATAAAGTTAAAATATCTAAATTTTTAGTAATATATATATTTGAAATATTATAGATTTGAGTTAAGATAGTATATCATTACATTATGTTATCATATTTTTTAAAAAGTATTTGGTATTATATAAAAATACATGCAACAAAAAAAGATATACTAGTATTATTAACGCAAAAACGTGTATGCCCTGAGGGCACGAATCTTAGATTTGTACCCCCAATCCAACCTGGCATATGGGCCGCCTCCACGTGCGGCCACATCATAGTTGGTGTGCGCCGCGAACCACCTGATTTGGTATAACTCATCCAGCAAGAGATATCAGTTGTATACTCTTAAGATATCAGATCTATATTCTTAAGGTATTAATTGTTTATTTAGTGAAGGTATCAGTTTTATACTCTTAAGATATTAGTTGTTCATTCAGTGAATGTATCAGTTGTATGCTCTTAAAGTATTAATTGCATGCTCATAAGATATTAGGAACTCATTTAGTAAAAAAAATATAATTAGTTGATATTAGTTGCTACTCTTAAGGTATCCGTTGTATACTCTTAAGGTTCAGTGAATGTATCAGTTGTATGTCCTTAAGATATCTGTTGTATACTCTTAAGATATCAGTTGTATACTCTTATGAGTATTAGTTGCTCATTCAATGAAAAATATTAGTTGCATACTCTTAAGGTATCAGTTGTATACTTTTAAGATATCAGTGTACTGTAGAGTGAGTTTAAAATCTTAGAATTTCAAATACAAGATTTTTATCATATCTTAGAATTTCAAATACAAGATTTTTTTCATCTTCTTCCCCAAAATTTATACAAAATCATATTACTCAATCAATAACCAACTATGGTGTTTGTTGCATCAATTTGTCGTATATTGCTATGAATTGGAGCAAGACAAAAAAATTTTCAAGTTATAGGAAAACAAAAGCCCTACATTTTTATACACATTAGGAAAAGAAGAACTTGTTGGATTATTTGAAAAATAAAAACCCTAAATTTGTAGCAATCATATGAAGAAATTGAAAAGGAAGAGAGAAAAAAAAAAAGAACGTACGGGGTAAATAAAGAGACAAAAAAAGAAAAAAAAAAATATATAGTAAGAGAGACACTCTTGTGCTCCGGGGGCACGGATCTAGATCCGTGCCTCCAACCTGCTCCACCCGTCCATACTGTTCCACCCATTTTTTATGTTTTTTTTTTCTTTTTTTTCTTCTCTCCTACGCTGTTATCTTCATTCTTCTACTTTTTTTCTTTCTTTCTTCTTACTGTGTGTTGTTCTTTTTTATTTCTTTTTTTCTCTCTTTCTTCTCAATTTATTCATATGATTGCTATAAATTTAGTGTTGGGATTTCAGTGTTTAGATTTTGATGAGACAAACCAAGAATGTAATAGGAAGTTTGAGTACCCCATTTTTCACAATGTTTAAGTGAAAACATAGACTAGGATTGAGTCTAGTTATGGAAGTTGAAAGATGGAGGTACACATGCATACAATGCTACATCGAAGATTTCAGAATGAAGCTGCTGCAAGAAAATAGATACAGCAACACTGCAAGAAGGCAGTTACAACATTACAGCAAAGTAAGTAAGAACGGCATGCAACATCGCTGCAAGAAAAGGTTACAGGAATACTGCAAGAAAAGATACAACAGTAATGTACGAAGATACTACAAGAAGGTCTAAGTTACAGCAGCACTGTAAAGAACAAACAGCTGCAAGCAGACCTAGGATACAGCGCGAAGCTTACTACTCAAACTGTCAACAGCGCTAATGACAAATAGAATAAGTATCCTGCAATCCGAGGAAAGGTAAATGCAGTACGAGAAACGAAGTACCAAGCAAGAATAAATAGAGCCGTTCCAGAGAAGATCAAAGTTGTAGACATGGAACCAATGCCAAGACGCCACGTGGACTGACGTGCCGCAGAAAGCTGCGAGCCGCAACTACTGCATTAAATGCTCCAGAAAGAAAAGTCAAGATACATTAAATGCAAGCCATGCCATTGATCAAGTACACTTATATTTAAAATGGGAGATATCTCATTCAACGGATATCTTCTCTACAAGTATAAATAGAGGATGAGCAACCCTGAAGCTGACAACTGAACTACTGAAGAACTGAAAATATTTGCACAAAAACTCTCAAGCATTCAAGCTATACTCTTTCGAGTCTACTCTCAGTTTCAGTCACTCAACCTCTGTGACGTGAAGCAAGTTCAAAGCTGAAAGATCCTTTGAAGGATTCAGAAGCTCACTTCATCGCACCAGTTGAAGAACAAATCTATATAGTTTTTAACCTTGTTGTTGTGTGCTTAGGTTGTTTTAGGTGTCGAACAGTTGATAGGAGAGATCCTTGTTGTTTGTATAATTGTCTAAGATATAGGACAGTGTGTTTTAATCAGATTTTAAAAATCGACCAAGGTTCATTCACCCCCCCTCTGAACCTCGGACACCACTTGAGACCAACAAGTGGTATCAGAACGAGTTAGGTTAAAAGCCACATATTTGGTCACCTACCCAAATCCACCTTTGTCTCGCTGTTTTCTCTGCATCCTTAAAATCTCATTCTTTTCAGCATATCATGGACTCTTCTAATCATAAGTTACCCATGTTTTCCATAGAGGAATATGACGATTGGAAGATAAGAATGCAGGCACATCTTTCAGCGATGACTGATGAGATGTGGACTGTCATCACCGAATGATCGATTATCCCTATGAAGGTGAACCACATGTTCGGTAGAGAGATGGAAGAAGGAGCTCAGCCACCACCCAACTTCCTGGTCAAACCAAGATAAGAATGGAACAATGAAGACAGGAAAAGAGCCAACCTAGACAACGTGGCCAAGAATGCTCTATTCATCACCTTGGATAAAGACACATTCAGCAAAGTCAAAACTTGCAGAACGTCCAAGAAAATTTGGGAAAAGTTAGAACAAATATGTGAGGGGACAGAGCTCACTAAAGATAATAAGATCTCCAACGCCACCTAACTATTTGAGCTCTTCGAGATGAAGAATGAAGAGACTCTTGAACAATTAGATTTAAGATTCACATTCATTGTGGATGAACTAAAAGCTCTAGGCAAGCACTACATTCAAAAAGAGAAGAACATGAAAGTGCTTAGAGCCCTGCCTGTGGAGTGGGATAACAAGACCACTGCCATGAGAGTGTCCATGAATTTGAAATCCATGAGTACATTTGATCTATTCTCCAACCTCAAAGCATTCGAATACGATATCAACAGACGGAAAAAGGAGACAGAAGAATCGAGCTCTAAAGTTACAGAGTTAACTACTAGAGGACCTAAAGATACAACAACCACCAGTTGCATCAAGCAATCAGAGGTTGCAGCAGAAGACGCTGAAGAGGATATGACTCTTCTTCTAAAGAAATTTAGAAGATTTATGAAGAGCAACAACAACAACAACACCAACCTCAATAAGAGGAATGTCTTCGGAAAAAGTCATCCACCTTCTCAAGTATCCCCCTCTCCTCGCTCAAATACGACTGATCTTGATTTGTGCTATAACTGCAGGAAGCCTAGCATTATGCCAGAAGCTGCCCACACCCAACGGTACAAAAATACCAAGAAGGAAAGAGAGAACAGATGAGAGAAAAGAGAAGAGAGGATAGGCATAAGCTTCGAGCTCTTATTGGAGAGATGGAAAAGGCCAAGGATACACCAGTCTTAAAGGAGATACTGAATGCTACAGAATCCTCTGCAGCGACACTGAAACCTCATCTCCTGATGAAGAAGCATTGATATGCCTGATGGCAAACAATTACGAGGACAATGATGAAGAAGAGGTAACCTACCAACCGTTGTCTATACCAGAAAAATAGGAGTTGAACATGATCCACTCTTTAAAGAGAATCATGAGTGATTTCGAGCAGATCAACTCAACTCATGAGGAGCTGAAGGTTGAGAATGAAAATCTAAGAATCGAAAATGAGATCCTCAGAGGCAAAATTATTAATATTGCTAAAAAGCTCGATGCATATGAGTCTGATAACTTAAGGTGCAGTAAGCTACAAAATGAGGTCTCAAGGCTAAATCTGCTGGTCACTAAGCTAGAAACTGAGAAGGAGAACTCACAGTCCACGATCAGAACATTTAGCAAATCAGCTAAGGACGCAAGGGAGTGCATAAGTCAAAGCAGAAGTCCTTTTGAAAAATCGGGCATAGGTTACAGCACTCACACCTCTCAGGATACAGCAAGTTCATCCAAGGCTGTAAAATTTGTTCAAGCTGAAACTTCAATGGAGAATGAGTTACCCTGTAACTCAAAAAGAATCTTGAACAAACCAGCATTGATGGATAAGGGAAATAAACCCCAATGCTTAGCTGCAGGAAGTAAGCCTGCATCTAAGAACTTGCTGCAGCATAAGCTATTTGCTGTAAGCAGCAAGAAAATGCAGCAACCCACAAAGTTGCAGCACAAGAGGAAGTCCCCCACCTACACTAAGACTTATGTGTCTAAACTTAAAAGATGATATACTCAAGGGAAGTATGGTGGAAGACCGCACCACAAGGGTGTTGGTAACACATATTTAGTTTCTGCACAAACAACTTTTAAGCAGTTTAAAAACAAAACGACATACATTCAGAGATCCAACAAATCTTACAGCAAAACATTGACTGTTAAGAAAATATGGATTCCCAAAGTAACTAACCCCAAAGGACCCTTACAGATATGGGTACCTAAATCTGCTTGAATTGTTGCAGGTTTCAATGCTAGGTTGCAACAGTGATGTATGGTACATAGACAGTGGCTGCTCAAGGCACATGACAGGCAGTAAAGAAGTTCTGAAAGACTTCCAAGAATGTAAAGGACCAAAGGTCATCTTTGGAGATGATTCCAAAGGAAGCACAAAAGGAAGTTGATGTCTAGTCAAAGGAAACGTAAAGATCAAAGATGTATCCTATGTGAAAGGCCTCAAATACAATCTTCTAAGCATTAGTCAATTTTGTGACAAAGGATACACAATGGAGTTCAACCTCAACAAGTACTTAATCAAGGATAGTACATCAAATGAAGTCAAGCTTACAGGAACAAGAAGAGGAAACATATATCTTGCAGACTGTAACTCTTCTATTCATCCAACATGCTTCATTGTGAAAAGTCCACCAGAGCTGAGCTGGCTATGGCACAAGAGACTAAGCCACCTGAATTTCAAGACAATCAACAAGCTAGCAAGAAAAGGTCTTGTAAGAGGATTGTCGGATGTGGCATACAAAAAGAAAAATATATGTGGAGCTTGTCAGAAGGGAAAACAAGTGAAAAGCTCATTCAAGGACAAGTTGCAGAAATCATCTCACAGGATTCTAGATCTTCTATATATGGACTTCTTTGGACCAGTAGAACTAGTAAGCATAAGTGGGAAGAAGTACTCACTTGTGGTAGTAGATGATTACTCCAGATACACACGGACCATATTCCTTGCTAAGAAATCAAAAACACAAAGCAAGCTACCTGACCTAATGAAGAAAATTCAAAATGAAAAGAGCTTGAGCATTGTGAAGATCAGATCAGACAGAGGAACTGAGTTCACAAACAAAGTCATTGAGAAATTCTGTTCTGATAATGGTATTCGTAATGAATACTCTGCTGCAAGAACACCTCAACAGAATGGTGTAGCTGAAAGGAGGAATAAAATCCTCAAGGAAGCAGCAAGGACAATGATAGCAGAGGCAGAGATACCCAAGAGATTTTGGGCTGAAGCAACCAACACTGCATGCTATACACAGAACAGATGTCTAATCAACAAGGATCTAGACAAAACCTCTTATGAAGTCTGAAATGGATATACACCGAATGTCTTATATCTGCATATCTTTGGATGCAGGTGCTATATCCTCAACAATGGAAAGAAGCATCTAAAAACCTTTGATGCAAAATCAGACGAATGAGTATTCTTAGGATACTCTGCTGTAAGTGCAGCCTTCAGAGTCTTTAACAAGAGAACCTTAGTGGTTGAAAAGTTAATCCATGTGGTGTTTGATGAACCACATTGTGACACAAAGAAACTAGAAGAACCTACTGAGGATACAACTCCAAGGAAAGAAAGTGATGTTCCATATGTTGAAGGAATTCTACATATATGAGAAGACAAAGAAGAATAAGCTACACCTCTAGATGCAGCAGATAATCTTACAGCAGCAGAACCTCAAATCTTATAGCAACATGAGGAGCAACCTAGACCGGTACACGTTTTTTAGCCTGACAAGACATGGCTGAGGAATCATCCTAGAGATCTTATCATTGGAGATCCATCCATGGGAGTAAGGACAAGAAGGTTCATTCCTCATGAAGCAATGTTTGCATGCTTCATATCTCAAACAGAGGCCCAAAATGTTGAAGAAGCCCTACAAGATAGCAACTGGGTGCAAGCCATGCAAGAAGAGCTAAATGGATTTGAAAGAAATCAAGTTTGGCAAATAGTTGCAAGACCAACTCATCAAAGAGTTATTGGAACAAAATGGGTCTTCAAGAACAAGCTAGATGAATCTGGACGTGTTGTGAGGAACAAAGCAAGATTAGTTGCTAAAGGATATTGCCAGGAAGAATAAATTGATTTTGATGAAACTTTTGCTCCAGTAGCAAGGCTGGAAGCCATAAGGATTTTTCTGGCATATGCAGCTCACATGAATTTCAATGTATATCAAATAGATGTAAAGAGTGCATTCCTTAATGATATTCTTACAGAAGAAGTGTATGTAGAGCAACCTCTAGGTTTTGAAGATCAAGCAGAAGAGAAGGTGTTCAGGTTACACAAAGCCCTGTATGGACTCAAACAAGCACCAAGAGCTTGGTATGACACCTTATCTCTCTATCTGCTGGAAAATGGCTTCAAGAAAGGAACAGTGGACAAAACTCTATTCAGGATACAGGATGGAGATAGTATACTTCTTGTACAGATATATGTGGATGATATCATCTTCGAATCCTCCAACAAAGAGTTATGTGAGAAGTTCTCCAATCTGATGCAATCGAAATTCGAGATGAGTATGATGAGAGAATTAAGTTTCTTTCTAGGGCTGCAAGTAAAGCAGCTGGTTGTAGGAACCTTCATTAGCCAGGTTAAATACACAAAGGAACTTATCAAGAAGTTTGGTATGGAGAATGGGTCAGCAACATCTGTTCCTATGTCTACATCCATAAGCCTTGACAAAGATGAAGATGGTAAAAATATAGATATCACGAAGTACAGACGGCTCATAGGATCCTTGCTGTATCTTACAGCAAGCAGACCAGACATCATGTTTGCAGTTGGAGTCTGTGCAAGATTCCAAGCAGCACCGAAGGAGTCACATCTTTCAGCTGTCAAAAAGATTATCAAGTATCTGAAAGGAACTCAGGAAGTAGGCCTATGGTTTCCCAATGAAGGAGGATTCAAGCTCAAAGGATACTCTGATTCAGATTATGTAGGCTACAAGATTGATAGAAAGAGCACCAGTGGGACTTGTCAATTTCTGGGAAATAGACTTGTTTCATGGTTCTGCAGGAAGCAAACATCGATTGCAACATCTACAGCAGGAAGCAGAATATGTTGCAGCAGGAAGTTGCTGTGCGCAAAATTCTCTGGATACAGCAGCAACTAAGAGATTATGGGATTGAAGAAAAAGAGACTCCAATTCTCTGTGATAACACGAGTGTAATTGCAATTACCCTTAATCTCGTACTTCACTCAAGAACAAAGCATATCGATATACGGATCACTTTATTAGAGATCACGTGGAAAAGAAAGATGTCGTGCTTGAGAAAGTTCATACAGATCTCCAGCTTGCAGATATATTCACTAAACCGCTAAGTGAATCGAGGTATTCTATGCTTAGAAATGAGCTGGGAATTCTGAAATTATGAGTGAAAAATGAGATGCAGAAGCCCAGAGGGGATATCTGCATACTTAAGAAGCTGCAAGTATAGTGTTGCAAGCTGCATCTACATACAGCGGTGGGTTCAAACAGCGCTGCATCTTTTATCATTACAGCACAGCAAGAAAATAGGAGAGTAAGCAGTACCTGGTTACAATATTTATTTCAAAGAGTATTTAATACTCTGCAACCTCGTACCTAGGCTGCTGCAACCTTAAAAGGACAATAAATTAGGCGGCAAATCACATGTCTTTCAGCATTTAATACAAGTCTGCTCTGTCAGAAGTCGAAGAGGCGCGGTTAGAGCCCATGTCTGCGCAAGTCATAATTATTTACGATTTGACCCCTCCACCTTTTTCTAAGGACCGTAAGATCATTTCCATCATTTTAATCTCAACCGTCGATCTTACTACTCGTCCTTTGATATTCTACAAAACCCCATAACCTTTTTTTTTCAAATTTACTTTTCCTTCATCACAAAGAGAAGTTTTCCTTTCCTCTCATCGCTATATTCCCTAGCCCCAATATCTCATCTCTCTCAAATCTTCATCAATTGTGGCTCGACAAACTGCAGTCTTGGAAGGATGCTTGATCAACCAGGAGTACGTTTATGCTTCTGGGTTGTACGATAACTCCGTCATTCGTAGGATTTTTGACGCCCTTGAACGGACCCAAATCCTAGGGCTGTTAACCATCATCTACACTGGATTCTCTGTAGAATCAGTTCAAAGGTTCTACGCCTTAGCCCGGACTTCCAAGGAGAGGAACTGCATCCTGTTCAAGATGGATGCAGATGAAGAAAAAAAGTCTCTAACCATCAGAGACATAGCCACCACCTTCAGCATCTCGTCAGGAGGCCTGACCCCTAGTCAGCTTGCGACATATGGGGAAAACAATGCTCAAGAGATGTGGGATCTCTTTAGAGTTAGAGATGCAGGGGCAGAAATCAAGAGAAGCGCCCCGAAGAAACTCTTCAAACCGGAGTTTGAACTACTCCATGATATCTGTGTGTACTCCATTAAAGGCAGAATAGGGAGTTACGACAAATGCACAGATCTCTGGTTCCGGATCATGTCTACCATCATGGCCGGAGAAAATGTGAACTGGGTAAGGTTCATCATGAAGAGATTATGGGAGGAAGCAGAGAAGAGCATAGTGAGGAGGAGCTATGGGATCACTGTTTGCTCTCTGCTCTGCAAGCTGGGCCTTCAGCTTGCAGCTCCCATCCCCATTCCCGTTGGGAAGTATCTTGGAGAAAAGAAGAAGAGTAAGACCCAACCGAAGACAGTTGCTGCTGGGGTTGTACGGAAGAAAACCAAAGATAAAAAGAATGCAACCCTGGTACTGCAGGATGAAGTTGCAGGCAGCGGGGGTGAAGATGATGATGATGATGAAAATCCTCTTCCCGTCATTAAAGGGACACCAAAGAGGACAGAACCTGAACCTGAGTCCTCGTCCTCAGATGATGACGCACCCCTGGCCAAGAGGGCCCCGCGCAGCAAGAAGAAAGCTGCTGCATCTGCTAATTCCTAACTCTCTACTGCAAGTTTGTCAGTAAATGTTGTTGCGGATGAGTCACATCAACAAAGGGTTCAACCAGATGAAGAAGATGTTCAGTCTGTACTCGATCCAACCTTCCCAGCTGCTAGAGATATAGAGAAGCAGTACAGTCTCTGGAGGGAGATGAGACTGTCCAAGGGAGAAATCTTGCTACAATGGAAGGATTTCCTTTCTGTGGAGAAAACAGTCCTGGAGTGGGCCAATTCAGAAGATATTATGGCACTCCTGCAACCTGAGTATGCAGCAGAGGTGCAAGATCGATCAAGAAGCACTGCTGCTCAGGGAGCACTGGACAAAGGAAAGGAAAAAGCTTTTGCAGAATCCCACTCTGCAGAGCTGCCGATGAAAGCAGCAACGGAGGATGTTTAAATCTTCCTAGCCCCGGCTGCAGAGGCTGTAAGAAGGGGCGATGACGTTGCATTTGCGCAAGAGCAAATCGACATCTTGGGAATGGAACAAGCTGAGGAGGTCATACTGCAACAAGCGCTGCAAGCAAGTATCAAGGAGACAAGAATGCAGCATACTCCTAAGAGGATGCGGGGAGAAGGAACCTCAAGTCATCTCAATTCAAACTCTCTCGCATATGAGCAAATGGTTGAAGACCTCTCCAATATAGTCACGCTTGATTCTTTGGAAGAGGAGGAGCCTCAACTGGTGGACTATGGTGATTTCCCGGTGCACACCGTTCCTGATGTTGTTGCAGACACTCAGGGGGAACCAACCGCCATCATCGGAGATGTTCTCTCTGACATTGCTGAGATTACCGATGACGCGACCATGAAGGAAGTTACAGAGGCGGTACTCCCTGTACTGGCAGAGACAACAGTACAACAAACAACCACCCTATCAGAAGCTGCAGAAGATACAAGAATGGTGGATGCTGAGATTCTTGCAGCAGTCGAGCTTTCAGTGCTGCATACAGTAGAAGCTACAAGAAACCAATAAGAGCTGCAAGAACCCATTCTTGCAGCAGAGACTGTCGAAGATACAGGACCAACCGAGGAGACGGGGTCCTTACTGAAGACCTCAGGCGAGGCTGTTGTTCAGACAATACTCTCTGAGGGTGAGAAGACCTCTGAAGGGACGACTGTTGAGACAGAACCCTTAGAGGATGTTCGAGAAGAAGTGGATGTAACCGCTAAACAGCTAGAGACACCTCATGAGGAGGTTAATGTTGCTGCTGCTGCACGCTCAAAAGAACCTATCCAGATTATAACAACAGAGGTTATTGAGGAAGTTGAGCTTGCTGAATTCCTCCGGATAATGGTTGACCGCAACAGAGCTAAATATGGAAATATTGGTGACGTGGCAGTCATGATATCATCCGATGAGGAGGAAGAAGTCGTTGAAGAAAATCCCACCTCAGGCTTCTCAAATCCCTTATCAAGCCTTCATGAGGATGAGGTTGAAGAGATTGAACCAGAGGCTCCAAGGCAGGATGCAGCACAACCCTCAAGTTCTTTAGTTCCTTATGCTGCATCGGCTGTTGCCTCTCAAAGAAGGAATGCAGGCCTGACCCCTGATGAATCTATTGACAGGGTAGTTGCTGCTGTTAGACACTTGATTCATGCTCTTCAGGATCATGAGTTTAACATGCAGAACAATATGATGGCCGGCGCCAAGTTCCACGCCGAAACCATGTCCTGCTTCAAGGAGAATATTGAAGCAGTGCTTGGGATGATCAAGCGAACTCTGAATGATAATGCTCACAGGCTGTACATAGACAGGGTTAGAATGGAGGGAGAACTGGAAAGAAAAGCTGCAAGCACCCGAGCTGAAGTCAAACTCTACAAGCAACATGCAGAAACAACATCGGAAAGATTGCTCACTCACTCCTTGGTGCTAGAGACACTTATGGATCATGTAACCAATCAATCCAGAAGAACCAGAAGTGTCGACGATCGATTGGGGAACCTGGAGATGATTGTAGGAGAACTAAGGGACTACATTATGGTGAAGCCCCAGCACCAGTATGCCCAAGGATCCAGGGAAGCCCCAGCACCTGTAAGAGGACTACGTTCTAAAGTGGTTCCAACTGTCCCTGCTCCACCCCCAGTTTTTTATGATGCCAAAAAGGGGGAAGGATTTCAAGATAGATACCGGAGCTCTGGGGAGAAAGAAAGTGAGGAAGAAGATGATGACTAGCCTCTAAGCAGGAGGAGAAAGAGGTCTGGATCATCTGCTGCTGCTGACGCTCTTTCTCCAAAAAGATGGAGAAAAGATGATGAATGAGGAGCTGATGGTACAGCTGCTGCAAGCAGATCAGTAGCAGGCGTTGCATACAACAGTGTTGCAAGTAAAGATGCAGCACCTCCCTCTTCTCATCATACAAAGAGAAGGAGAGAGAGCCAACAACAAGGCTTAAGAAAGAAGGTGAGCAGAGCCGAGGCTGAAAGGTTTTACAACGAAAAAATGGCTGCTCAGAGGGTGGAGAGAACCAGAGCTGAAAGAAAAGAATATGTCTGGTTGCAAAGGCTTGGAGTGATTGGTGAGAAGAGATTCTTTGACAAAGATCTCTACCAATACCCCCCTCAAGAAATTCCACGTCTCGACACGGACAACATATCTGCTGAAGTGTCAGTATTGATGGATCAGAGGCCCGATGGAGAGAACATAGCCTGGAGCTTAAACATCTTCAAGGCAATCAAGTTACCTACAGATAGAAATCCATCCTTCGAAGCAATCACGCTGTACAAGAGATCCAAGTATCTCAGAAACTTCAGATTTCTATGCAGAAAGGGCAAATTCAGTAGATTTCAAACCTGTCAAACTGCACTAAGAAGATATGAAGAGCTTACTAGGGCTGGAGAGCTTGAAGTCCAGAATTACTACATAGATCTAGTGAAGCAAGGCCATACAATGCCTTACTGGGAGGACTTCTGGTTGAGATGGATTCAGATCCCAAAGATTAAGGAGAAACTTGAAGAATCCTATCAGGAGTCCATTCGAGATTGGTGGAAAGGATCAAGAGAAAGAGCAGAGCAAAGAAAGAAGGACTGCTGAAAGTAGACCAGATGAAACGTCTACAAGGAGGTCCCTATTTCAGCAATAATATATATATTTGATAAAAGAGTAGACAAGATACATCTTCTGATACATCCAAGGTTAGACTTCTTTTATTGTCATATATGTAATCTTGATGTAATATGATATGATGCAATGTAAAAACTTTCTTTATGAATGAAATAATGTAATGGTTTTGTCATCATCAGAAAGGGGGAAATTGTTGGGATTTCAGTGTTTAGATTTTGATGAGACGAACCAAGAATGTAATAGGAAGTTTGAGTACCCCATTTTTCACAATGTTTAAGTGAAAACATAGACTAGGATTGAGTCTAGTTATGGAAGCTGAAAGATGGAGGTACACATGCATACAATGCTACATCGAAGATTTCAGAATGAAACTGCTGCAAGAAAACAGATACAGCAACATTGCAAGAAGGCAGTTACAGCATTACAGCAAAGTAAGTAAGAACGGCATGCAACATCGCTGCAAGAAAAAGTTACAGGAATACTGCAAGAAAAGATACAACAATAATGTACGAAGATACTGTAAGAAGGTCTAAGTTACAACAGCACTGTAAAGAACAAACAGCTGCAAGCAGACTTAGGATACAGCGCGAAGCTTACTACTCAAACTGTCAACAGCGCCAATGACAAACAGAATAAGTATCCTGCAATCCGAGGAAGGATAAACGCAGTACGAGGAACGAAGTACCAATCAAGAATAAATAGAGCCGTTCCAGAGAAGATCAAAGTTACAGACACGGAGCCAATGCCAAGACGCCACATGGACTGACGTGTCGTAGAAAACTGCGAGCCGCAACCACCGCATTAAATGCTCCAGAAAGAAAAGTCAAGACGCATTAAATACAAGTCATGCCTTTGATCAAGTACACTTATATTTAAAATAGGAGATATCTCCTTCAACGAATATCTTCTCTATAAGTATAAATAGAGGATGAGCAACCCTGAAGCTGACAACTGAATTACTGAAGAACTGAAAACATTTGCACAAAAACTCTCAAGCATTCAAGCTATACTCTTTTGAGTCTACTCTCAATTTCAGTCACTCAACCTCTGTGAAGTGAAGCAAGTTCAAAGCTAAAAGATCCATTGAAGGATTCAGAAGCTCACTTCATATACTTTTTAACCTTGTTGTTGTGTGCTTAGGTTGTTTTAGGTGTCGAACAGTTGATAGGAGAGATCCTTGCTGTTTGTATAGTTGTCTAAGATATAGGCAGCTTCCCTGTGTGGGAGTTTGAAACCCTGTGTGGGTTTGCCTTTAGAGTTTGCAGTTGTTGTGTGTACGCTGGACTCTAGTAGGTGTTTAGCTTTGTAAGTTGATGGATTGTTAGGAGTGTCCTGTAAATCAATCTTGCTTAACAAAGTTCCTGCTCGAGGTAGCAGTAGAGTGGATGTAGAAGGATTACACCACCTTCGAACCACTATAAGCCATAAGTGTTTTATTGCTTTCTTATCTGTGCTTTATCTTTTATATCTATCTTTGTCATAAAACATACAACGTTTTGAAAAAGATCATATTTGAGAAAACCAACCTTGTGTCTTAAAACCTTTTTCCACTGCTTATAAAACTCTAAGTTACAGCGTGTAGCACTGCATCCTAGTGTTGTAAGCAGTAACTGACTGGCGCTGCAAGTTCAAGTAACTTGCAGAACAGTGTGTTTTAATCAGATTTTAAAAATCGACCAAGGTTCATTCACCCCCCTCTGAACCTCGGACACCACTTGGGACCAACATTTAGGGTTTTTATTTTTCTAATACTCCAACAAATTCTTTTCTTCCTAATGTGTATAAAAGTCTAGGGCTATTACTTTTCTATAACTTGAAATTCTTTATATATATCTTGCTCAAATTCATAGCAATATATGACAAAATTGATATAACAAACACCATAGTTGGTTGTTGATTGAATAATATGAATTTGCATAAATTTTGGGGAAGAAGATGATAAAAATCACATTTGAAATTGTAAGATCTCAAACTTACACTCAGTACATTGATACCGTAAGAATATAATACTAGTACCTTAAGAACAACACTGTAATACCTTAAACATATGCATGCAATATCTGAGAGTAACATATACAAATATCTATAAAATATTTATGTAATACTTGAACGAAATATGTATGATACTTATAAGTTACTTGTGTAATACCCGAAAGATATTTATGTAATACTTTATACTATAAACATTAATGTGTCAATTATTAGTTTTTCATTAAGGGTCTTAATGTAAATGCATTAACTACAACACCATGGAACCTCTAAAATGTTCTATTTATTTTGTGTTTTGGGGAAGAAGATGATAAAAATTGTGTATTTGAAATTTTAAAATTTTAAACTCACTCTACAGTACACTGATACCTTAAGAGTATATAGGTGATACCCAAAGAGTATACAAGTGACACCTTAAAAGTTAAATATGTAATACCTTAAAGGTATTACAAATTTGTTCTATATGTATTACATACATGAACTACAGGTATTACATAATTACATGTTTAATGATATGTAAGTTATGAAAAATGGTTTTGAGGTATTACAAATTTGTTATATAGGTATTACATACATGAACTACATGTATTACATAATTACAAGCTTAATGATATGTAAGTTATGAAAAATAATTTTGAGGTATTACAGATTTGTTATATAGGTATTACATATATGCACTACATGTATTACAAAATTACATGCTTGAATAATATGTAAGTTATCAAAATACTTTTGAGATATTAGTAATTTGTTCTATAGGTAATAGAACAAATAAATGACTTTCATGACAATTTGAAGAAGAATAAGGAAAATAATATAGAGAAGAAGAAGAAGAAGAAGAAGAAGAAGAAGAAGAAGAATGTACATAACAAATAAGAAGAATAATAAAATGATAAAAAAATAGATTAAGAAGAAGAAGAAGGAAAAAAAAAGGAAGAAGAAGAAAATAACATTGTTTCTACCCTAAAGAGTAAATGTGTGATACCTGAAGAGTAAATGTGTGAGATACTTGAAGAGTAAATGTGTGATACCTGAAGAGTGGCCTGAAGAGTTAATGTGTGATATCTTCGCAAGATACAATATATACAATCAGGTGTGCGCGACGCACACCAACTATGGTGTGACCGCACGTGGGGGTGCGTGGGCATATACGTTTTTGTGATATAGTAATGATAAGGAACCCATTATTGGGTTTCTTATTGAGCCCATCTGTCTTATGTGGCAATCCACTGATTTGTTTTCCTTTTTCTTTCTTTTCTTACGTTTCAATTACCGCGTATCATTCTTTTTCATTTTATTACATTTTTAATGAATCATTTTTTCTCATTCATCTAAAATTCTATCTCCATACATTTTTTCAAACTCATCTCATTTTATCCCTTTTTTTTTCCTCTATTTAACAATAATACTAATTTTCAAATTTTTTCTTTCTCTCTTAGTTTCCATTTCCTCTATTTAACATTAATACTCATTTTCAAATTTTTTTTTTCTCTTAGTTTCCATTATTATCAATAGTATGGAAAAATATTTTAAGAGTACTTGGAAAAATATTTTAACAGTTTTTTAATTTATATATCGTAGTTTCCATTAATATCAATAATATTTGAAAAAATATTAATTTTTTTTAATTGTACATAAGTTGTCTAAAAATTTCATATAATTGTAGATCTTTATGGAGTAATCTCAACCATCTATTTATATATTTTGATAAGAATGTTTGAATAAATAAGAATGTTTGGATTAATTTAAATGATTTATAAATATTCTTGAATGGTTGAGATTACTCCATAAAAAATATATATTCAAGTACTATTGATATTAATGAAAACTACGACAATTTCTATATATATATATATATATATAAATTAAAAAACTCTTAAAATATTTTTTCAAACTATCTTAAAATATTTTTCCAATTACTATTGATATTAATGAAACTACCACAATTTCTAAACATACATATATAAATTGAAAAACTCTTAAAATATTTTTCCAAGTACTATTGATAATAATCGAAACTAAGGAGAGAAGAAAAGAAATTGAAAATTAGTATTAATGCTAAAAAGAGAAAAAAAAAAGATAAAATCAGATGAGTTTGAAAAAGAAATAACGGCGAAACTAAGAGAGAAGAAAAAAAAATTGAAAATTAGTATTAATGTTAAATAAAGAAAAAAAAAAGGATAAAATGAGATGAGTTTGAAAAAGATGTGTGGAGATAGAATTTTAGACTAAGAAAATAAAAAAATACAATAAAATGAAAAAGAATGATGCGAAAAAAAAGGATAAAATGAGATGAGTTTGAAAAAGATAAGGGGATAAAATGAGATGAGTTTGAAAACGATGTGTCGAGATAGAATTTTAGATGAATAAGAAACAACTATTAATTTAAAATGCAATAAAATGAAAAAGAATGATACTAATACTAATTTTCAAATTTGTTTCTCTCTTAGTTTCCATTATTTTTATCCATTTTTTTTCTATATTTAACATTAATACTAATTTTCAAATTTGTTTCTTTTTAGTTTCCATTATTAACAATAGTAAAAATATTTTAAAAGTATTTGCAAAAATATTTTAAGAGTTTTTTAATTTATATATTGTAGTTTCCATTAATATCAATAGTACTTGAAAAAATAATAATTTTTTTTAATTGTACATAAGTATCAATAGTATTTCGAAAAATATTTTAAGAATAGGACAGATGGACGGGTTGGATCCGGTCGGGGACATCCTAGTATCCATGTTCTATATCCAGGATCCGTGCCCCTTGGATATAGACGTGCCGCTCTATTATTAATTATTGAATTGCTAAGTAATTAGTGTAGAAATGATTTAGATTTCTGAAATTCTAATAACACACATTCAAGCTAAACATCATTTCATTGACTCATTCTATTACATTATGATTTTTTCATCAGAAACACACACCTAAGTATATTTTCAATTTCCACACGAAAATCAATGTGTAAGAACATTTGAAAATAAGAAATTCTCAAATCCCAATAGAAACAAATCCAAACAAACTATTACCTTTAAAAAATATCTTAATTTAAATAATATTCTAATATAAATTTACCAACGACTTAAAATGTTATATTATTGGACAAAAACATTCTAAAAGTGATGGATTCAAGTTAATATTCACACTATACGAATGAAGTTATTTCTATAAATTTAAAGTTTATCCTCAAACTCAAATACAACCTCAATACTTTCAATATAACAACACCATATTGTTATTTCAATATTTTCTCTTACAAATCGTGGATTTTCTTAAATTTATTAACCTACCTCAAAATCAATGTTACGTTAAATGCAAAAATCAACCTAAAAATATTAACTTTTTTCATTATGTAATTTTAACTTGTTTTTATTCAGTTGTAACTTTAAAGTTATGGAGTTTATCATAATACAATCCTAAATTATTTTTCCGGTCATTTTTCTAACACTTGATTTAATTTATTTACTTTACAATCGAAATTTTGTTTTTTCAATCCAATGCAACATCTGATTTATGATACATTTTGATAAATTTCAAAACTTGAGATTGTAATTGGATGAAAAAACAAAATTCAGGTTGGAAAGTGAAAAATTTAAATCACGTGTGAATCATGAAATCTCAAATTTTACCGAAAAAATGGTCGGAAAAGTGATTTGAATTGCATTTTGATAAACTCTAGAATTTCAAAATCTGATAAAAAAAAAAAAAAAAGAATTTACATTATAAAGTGAAAAAAGTCTATTTTAAAAAAAAAAATTGGTTTTCGCATTTAAGCCTAAATAATTCGTTAGAGATGTAATTTAATACTACTTGTTTTCAACTGTAAAATTTAATGTTTTAAAAAATAAATAAATAAAAGCTGTAAAATTGAAATACTCATTTATTTGATTAAAAGTTGCAGCCATTTGCATCCTCTCCATTCGTTTGATGAAGAATCCGTGGCAAAACACCCGCCATTGCACACTTGTGCGCAGCTTTAAAACCAACCGACGACTCTCACAGCCTCCATAGCTCAAAAATGGAGGGAGATTCCTACAGCATTCAAGTGAGCGGCATGCAGTTCTCCTATGACGCTAATACCCCTCTCTACATCGATTTCAATCTCAACATAGCCCCCGGATCGCGGAGCCTCCTAGTCGGCGCCAATGGATCTGGTGCCAATTTCTTCTTTCTTCTCGCCTTTGCTTTTGTTTGAATCCTTGGATTTGTTATCACTTATGTAGTGGTCGGTTTTGAATTTTGATCAGGGAAAACGACTCTACTGAGGATATTGGCCGGGAAGCATATGGTGGGTGGGAGAGACGTGGTGAGAGTGTTGAATCTCTCCGCTTTTCATGACACGAGTCTCGTTTGCGGTGGTGATTTGGCCTATTTGGGAGAATCTTGGAGTAAATCTGTCGGGTCTGCTGTGAGTTTTTCCCCTTTTCTTAATTCTTTGTTATTGTATGTGAGTCTACTGAATAGTTTGAATTCATTGTGAATGTGATTTTGTGCAATTTGAAGGCATTAACTGGTTTGTTATTTAGCAATATATTTGTTAGTGTTTTGTTGGATCATAAATTTGGTAAAAGAAGGTTTGTTCTTTAGTTTTGAGGTGTTAATAAACTGCTATAGTTAACTTATAACTGCATAATTCTCTTGTAATTGTACTATAGGCCCACTAAATAATTTTTATTTTAATCTGATTGTGGGTTTCCGCAATCCAATGGCTGTGTGTTAGTAGGCAATATACTGTTATATGTTCTGGGCCGGGATGTGTTAGTGTTTTCGGGTTTAATTTTCTCATGTTCTGGTGTGGGATCATAAAGTTTGGTGGAAGAAGGCTTGTTCTTTTTTTGTTTAAGAGTTGAGTAATTGCTATGATAAACTTATAACTGTGTTTTGACATCATTATGTTGGGTTTACTCTTAGTTGCATATTTGGATGATGGTCTAAGATTTTCTTTTCCCTTGTTTGCCAAACTGTAGGGAGAACTGCCGCTCCAAGGGGACTTCTCAGCGGAACATATGATATTTGGAGGTGTGTGAACTGCTTTAATTTGTGTATTATTTGCTTACTATTTTATTTACCATCTGCCTTGCAGTATCACTTAGTGATTACTCAATTTGGTAGAGTTCATATTTTGATTGTAGAGTTCTTTGACATTTCAGTTTTTTGGAACTGCCTCAGTTGTGTATTTTCTTTCCTTCTAACTGCAGCAAATTATTTATTTGAAGATGATAGTTTATGTTCCCTTTTCTATCTGAGGGAAATAAGCTTTTCTTCTTATTCATTGAGTTTGGTGAGAAATTAGGTTGCATTTTGTATTGAAGCTTTGAAATGGTTGGAATTTGAATACATTCAAATTTTCAGAGGATTTCAAATCCATCCACATTTTCAGAGGATTTCAAATCCATCCACTAGATTGATGGATTTTGTATCCACATCAATCCAACCATAGATTTTTTCCATGGATTACTAATCCATTCTCAAATCTCAAATCCTTCAACTCCAACACAACTTCAAGGTTTTACTAATGTTCTTTTGCTTTTCCTATCATGATCCAGTTGAAGGTGTTGATCCTGTTAGGTGCGATAAGCTGATTGAACTGTTGGATATCAATCTTAAGTGGCGCATGCACAAGGTTTCCGACGGTCAACGGCGTCGAGTCCAAATTTGCATGGGTCTCCTTCATCCTTACAAGGTAAACTTTGTTACCCTAATGTGGTAATATCAAGTCATACCTTTGTTAAGGTTTGTGCTCATACACTTTTCTCATAGACATTTTCAAATTCTGATGGACTTCTTAGCCACATTCTCATTTTGTTTCTCTTTTCGTAGTTATACGTCCATTGCTATCTTTTTTTTTTTTTTTTCCCTGGCTGTTTAGGAATTGTTTTCTTAGTTGGTATGCATATCTAGGTGAGTTTTTAGGTGCGGGGGTTGGGGAGGCAATATCAAATTATTTCGAGTTGATCAATCTTGAGCAAGTGGACTACATGGTTTTTGGACTATGTATCCAACTCTCTCGTCGATTCACCATTTTGCTAACAGTCAAGGTCGTCACTCCAGGTACTTTTGCTGGATGAGGTCACTGTCGATCTAGATGTCGTGGCTAGGATGGATTTGCTGGAATTTTTTAGGGAAGAGTGTGAGCAGGTATCCTTGCTGATCTTTTCCTACATTCATATAATGGCATTTTAATCAATTGTTTAGCTTCTTCATCCATCAATGAAATGATTTCCTTTGTGTTGATGTGAAATAATGCTAGCCTATATTATTTTAGTATTGCTAGTTATATGTTCTTTTTAAGGAAAAAAGTTGTTTTGATACTTTTTGCCTACACTATACAATGACCTCATATAGACCCGACCTCACCTAAACTTGGATCTCATAAAACATAGTTAAAACAGGGTGTTAAATTTTGATCATTTGATGTCTTAATTTCAGAGAGGAGCTACAATTGTTTATGCAACTCACATTTTTGATGGATTGGAGACCTGGGCAACTGATCTTGTTTATGTTCAAGATGGTGTGTTAAAGAAGTCAAAGAAGCTAACTGAGCTCAATGAACTGAAAAACAATGTGAATTTGCTATCAGTGGTTGAGTTGTGGCTAAGGTCTGAAACTAAGACTGAGAAGAAGAAACCAATCAACTCTCCATCTCCACTCCAAAAATCTTCTCCATTTGATGCTTCCCCTTTTAGGTCTTCCAGACATATGGCGTATTACCGTTGATCTGCTCTGCTGCCCATAGTCCTGACTATTGCAAATTACTTCACTGAATCTATGTCTGTTAATAGATCATATGATTCAGAAATCCTTTAGGGGGTACAATAAACATTGTTTCATTACAGTAATACTTGTCGCGTGAAATTTAAATTACAGTAATTCTTAAGGTGTGAAAATGTGTCAGAAGTTAGATTCAGTTTGCGATTTTTGTGAGATTTGATGATAATTATAGGTTTTTGCAATTGTGTAATGACAATTATTCAGCTTCTAAGGTTGATCACTGTTTATCAGTGATAATCATGCAAATAAAATGGAAACATCAAATTTCTCTTGAATCTATGCTCATATCATTGTCTAAAATATGGAAGTTCTCCTTTCATTTTTAGTTGTTTTGTTGCCTAAGTCATAGATGCTATTTCCTTATCCTACCAACATATGTAATTTTTGTATAACTCTATTAATATATGTTGTAAACCTTGTTTGGTAATCCATTTGATATTGATTTTCGACATAGTATTTTTTTTAAAATATATATTTTGTTAATAAATTCATATGATTAGTTATAATAAGTAGCTTAGCTTCTCTATAACAGCATCATGATTAGGTATATTAGTTATGAAGTTGAATTCAACGCAAATCAAATATTGCGTTAATTTTTTTTTTTTTTCTGTTTTTATGGAATATTATGAAATATTTCTTTTTAGTGTGGAGAATAGTGCACACTGTTGGAGACGACCGTCAAATTTTACATAAAAATAATGCAAAACCTGCAGTATTTTTTGTGCATTGCTGGAGATACCCCAAGTCCTTTTAGATGAAGTGTATATATATATATTTGAACTTCATTTCACTGCTGGAGATACCCTAACGACATGATTGGTATGATTAGGGATGGCAACGGGGTGGGGATTCCCCGTTCCCCGCGGGGATCCGCCCCGAACGGGGCGGGGAATCCCCGAAATGCACCCCCGCGGGGACGGGGATGGGGATGGGGCGAAAATTCTCCCTGATTGGCGGGACGGGGCGGGGACGGGGATTGTATTCCCCGCACCGTGGGGATCCCGCCCCGTTCCCCGCGGGGCCCCGCAGAAATTATATATATATATATTTATATATAATCTAATATAATTAATTATTATAAAAAATGTGAATATACACTTTCGCCCCTACTGTACACATATATTTGGCAAGTTTAACTTTTTGTAATCGAATAATTACACAAATGCCATTGATCAAATCAATTTTAAGATTTCCTTAATTCCTTTCCCCCAAAATCGATTTAGAACCCTACCCTTTGTAGTTGCCTCCGATCGATTGCCTCCGATCCACTGCCAGTCTGCCACCGTGCGCCACCGTCAACCGATTTGAGAAGTACGAAACCAAGTAATCAAGACTACATCGCGAAATGGTAGACCTAGGACCGGTGATATAAAAAGAAGCGGACGATCTGTTTGAAAGAAGAGACTGTTCATCCAAGGTATGTTCTCGTACAGACAAACTGAGCAAAAATGTATGTTCTTTAATGGATGTTTTTGGGTTTAGGGTTCTTTTCACAAAGTGACTTTTTTGTTTTCGGTTGCTTTACAAATCGGTTTGAGGTTCGTAATGGTTTCATCTATTTTGGGTTTTCTGCATTTCAATTCCTGGAGTGAGCTAAATGTTGGGTTTAATACGGTTTTGGAAAAAGTGACGCTATTTTTTTGGACGGAAATTTTTTATTGGCATTTTATCAATAGATGAAATAATCTTGTACTGTTTTACCATTTTGGTTCGTTTTCCCTGTTTGCCTACGTGTTTGAGATGAATGATGTGAGCTTACAGAGAGACCTTTGCATGTAGAATACAAGTTAGTTGTTTGAAAAATTTCCAAAAAAAAAATTAACAGTAGTTAAAAGAACCTAAATGCGAAACAAGATAAGAAGACACTCAATGCGACAAAAAGAAAGAATATTACATGACCAACTAATTTTCTTCCGAGATATGTAATTCCCTAGATCCCAAGTAAAAACAAAAGGAAATTATTAGTTTTTGATAGAACCTATATATATTATGATGACTGAAGTTATAGTTTTAGTGGAGGCACAACCTTTTGTACTTAATTTTGGTAACAAAGAACATTGTCCTTGATGTATATAATTGGCCACTTAGAATCAAATGTCATCACTGTCTGAAATCCTTACTGTTTCAATGAGTCTTTTTCTGAGGAAATGAGCAGGAAATTAATTCTTGATTGTAGAGTCCAATTGACAAGGTTTGTATATCACTGAGTGTTTTTTTAGTGTTGTTTGGTGTGGTCTAAACTGGATTGATGAGTTTTAGTTTTGATGGCATGTATTTGATTTTAAATGATAACAAATTTTGTATGTTAATTTTTTTAATCACTTTCAGTCTTATTTATTATTTTATTTACTTATGCTAATAGGTAAAAAATGGCGTCCTCTGACCCTCCTACTCAAAATTCCACATTTCACTCCTCACCAATTGATAGCTCTCTACCAAGTGATCACACTATTCCTAGAGATGATTTGAATCCAACACCGACTAATACAACTGAAGTACAATGCACGGATGAAAGTGAAGACGTTCAAACATTGGGCAGTAAAAGGACCTTAAAATCAGAAGTGTGGAATCACTATAAGAGACAAAAGATAGACGACAAATGGAAAGCAGAATGCATGTATTGTAAGAAAAAACTTGGAGGGGATACAAAGAATGGGACAAGACACTTACATGATCACTTTAAAATATGTCCATTGAGAAACACGAGAGACATAAAGCAAACATTTTTGATGCCAAAAAACAACATTGATGGGAAAGTTGCTCTAGGAACCTACTCATTTGATCAAGAAATTGCCAGGAAAGAAATGGCTACTATGATCATATTGCATGAGTATCCATTGAGTATGGTGGAGCATATTGGATTTCGAAGATTTGTGAATTCTCTTCAATTGATTGCTCGAGATGTTTTGTCAATTCCTATTTCGACTGTGGCTTCAGAGTCTGCATTTAGTACAAGTGGGAGGTTTGTTAGCCCACATCGCAGTAGACTTCACCACGACACATTATAAGCTTTGATGTGTGCTCAAAATTGGTTACGGGCTGAAATTCATGGTAATATCATTTAATAATATTCAAACAATTACATTAGTCTTTCAATATTAAGTTAAATTAATTAACTATATTGTTTTATTTACAGATACTTGTGCGTCTGCCCATTCCGAATGTTGTACCTTTTATGAGGACATTGATGAAGAAGAAGTTGTAAGTAATTTATTTATTTAAAACACATATCACTTTTATGTATTTTTTTTCTTAAGAAATAATAAATTATTTTACACATTATTTATAACATTCGAAATAACTCACTTTATTGAATGCTCTTGTATGATATTTAAGGATGATATCACTTGTACGGAAAAGTCGCATGGAGATTGAAGATGTGGGTTCATTGAAGTATCGAAGAATGATGGAATTTAATGATGTATTAGGATAATTTATTTTCATGTTTTAACTATTTGGATTAAATTGTGTTTTCATCTTTTATTCGGATTATGAATCATTTTTTATGTTTTTGTTGACATTTTATTTATATGTGATTGTATGGATTGTTGTTTATGTATTAATTTGTACTTGAAAAAAAACATGATGGAGCGGGGCGGGGCAGGGCGGGGTGGGGAATCCCCATGGGGTGTGGGAGGTGGGGAAATTTCCCCGTTTAGTGGCGGAGGCAGGGACGGGTGGGGAATTTTCCCCGTTAAGTTGGCGGGGACGGGGACGGGGATTCCCCGAGATCGCGGGGACGGGGACGGGGATGGGGAATGCTCCCCCGGCCCCGCCCCGTCCCGTTGTCATCCCTAGGTATGATGGAATGGAATTAGGTGGGAATGAACTCAAGAATGGAATGGTGATGGGAAAAGAATGATATAAAAATACTGATTCCTGTGACTGGTATGACAAATGAATAGGAATAAATGAAGTAATTATTATAATTATATTTTATGATTGATAACTATAAATAAAATATATAATATTAAATCAATCTTTATTTGACCAAATTACCTGCCACTATAATTTTATTTAATATTCATATTCAATATATCACTCAAATTTAAAATATTTAGCATATTTAAATTTAAAAATAATTCTTTTTACAGAAAATTAATCATTGTAGTAATATTAAAATATATTATATTTATATATTTTATTTTTTAATCTTATAATTAGTCTACTATTTTTGTATTATTTACATATTCTTAAAGTAGTTAAATAATAATATATTTTTCATATTTTTTTATTAATTATTCTATATGATTTTATATTATTAAAATCTTAATATCTTATTTTATATTTCTAAAAAAATATTTTAGTTATAATTTATTTATATATTTTTAAATAATTTATTATCTATACTAATATTCATTTATCTTACAAATATATATAGATAAATCAATATCAGAACTAAAATTATTTGTATTATTAAAATTATATTCATATTATTTTATTATGTTTTTAAGATTTTATATTTATTAATTATTTTTATGCTATTTATGTATTTAATTTTTTTTTGCTATTTTTTATATTTTTATTTTATATTTATTTTAAATTATTAGTTATTATTTTATAATTTTTAAAAAATAATTTAATATTATTTATGAAATTTTATATAATAATTCGACTTTAGAAAGTTAATTTGTAAAAATATAAAATAAATATGATAATTGTCAAAATTAATAAAAAAATGTTCATTTTCTTCATGACAGGAATACGTAATACCATGGGGGTAGGAAGAAATGGTTATTCCCTCATCCATGGTAATACCAATTCATGCAGGAATCACCATTCTCACCTATAAAACATACCAATCAAAGGAATAGGAATGAAGGTAAGAATGATGATTCCATTCTCACCTCATTCCATCATACCAATCATGTCATAAGTCCTTTTAGATGAAGTGTATATATATATTTGAACTTCATTTCACTGCTGGAGATACCCAAGTCCTTTTAGATGAAGAGTATATATATATATATATATATATATATATATATATATATATATATATATATATTTGAACTTCATTTCAGTGCACTATAGAACTGGTTTTTAAGTTCATTTTTACCATATATTCATAAAAATCAAAAGTTACTTTTTAGAAAATAACTTTGTTTAAGTCCATCTTAAATTTATTATTATTATTTTTTAAAATGTACTCTCAAACATGGACGTAATCTTGTATTTTACACCCCTGGATCATGCTACTATCTTTCACTTTGAAAATAACATGTTAATTATGATTTCATATAATTTTGACTGCGCTCCTTAACAATATACAGACATATATATTACTATTAATATTAATATCAATACTCTAGCAAAAGACACCATATATATATATATATATATATATATATATATATATATATATATATATATATATATATCCTTGGATGAAACATCAATATCAGTTTGGGTGTCTAGCTTTTACTTGAATTCACTTCTAAGGACCATGTTGTAATATATGGCATGTACACATTTTTTTCCTCAAAAAAGAAGAAAAGTAAGTCCACTTTTTTTTTTTTTTATAAATATCATATATAATTTTATTATTCTTTATGATTTGTGAAGTATATATATTATTAAAGTTTATGGTATATTTAAATAATTATAATTTTTATTATTATGCAAATAACATATCATGTTATTCAACGTTGTAATAAGATATAATTAAAATAATTTTAATATCAATTGTGATGTAAACAAATTTATAACATTTAAAATGAATAAAAAAGAAATTAAAAAAAAGGGGCTTTTGATCTGATAAGAAAGAAGGGTGTAATTATATACATCGCCTTATATACAATTATCCTTTTTTCTAATTTTTATATGTTAGAAATAAATTGCCTCTTATATGCAAGGATGAAAATATTGCAAAATATCGGGATATATCGCGAATACGGATATTGCGATATGGATATTGGGTGTTAATGTATTTCTTCCTGGGTATCGCGGATATATTGCAAAATATCGCAAATTATCGCTATCGGTATCGATATCGGTTCAGTGTAGTACAAAATTGGATGGAAACCGGGAAATATCACGGATATATCGCAAATTATCGCATATATATCAAAATTCGCGATTTTGATTCAAAAAATTGAAATATGTGATTTTTTTTTTTTACTTTGTATTGTGTATTTTGTTTGATGGTAGAAGGAATATATTCTCTTATCACATCAATCTTTCATATCCATATATATAGCCATGTTTTGTGGCTTTTTGAAATTTTCATTCCTTTAACCAATTATTACTTCATTTACTTTTTTTCTTTGTAATTTTTTTTGCATGATATGTTTGTCTATATAATAGGATAGATGCAAATGAACATTCTATCATGCATTTTGAGTTTCAAGGTATGATATTCGTATCTCTCTCCCAACATCTTTGATTAAAGTAATTTCAATTATTTACTTTCTAAATTATGACTATTTTAATGTATCTAATTTATTCATTTTTTCTGGATAGAGGGCAGTGACATTGGAGAGGAAATACTTGCACCACTATATATATCAAACATTCTCAATTGTCATTTCGAAGACTACAAATTGGTATGTAAATTTAATCTTTCTTTTTTTTCATTTTAGTTGATAAAAATAGCATTTTATTGGTATATTGTAAATTGATATGCTTAATTGTGCTAATTATGTATATGTTAGGTGAAGCATTAATAGTTAACTTTTAGAAGTTTATTATAAAATAATAATTTTATAATTAATTATGTTAAGGTGAAACATGGTATGTAAAATGACAATTATTATTAAAATTAACTAATGACAATTTATAAAAATGATTATGGGATTGGTTGATCTATTTAGTGGGTTTGATGGGTTAATTTTGATGAAATATATATACTAGTTTTACAGTTTTACTACATAAACGAGGTTTTCTACCTCTTGGTGAAATCTGTTGGGATATTTCTGTAGTTATCTTGATAAGACAAACAGGTTGCATAATAAGATAATGAAAGTTGCTAAAAGAAGTTTTCACGTATTACATGATCATAAGCTTATCTGTCAATGAATAGGATCATGAAAGAGTTTTCTAAGGAATAAGGAAACCCAACCTTAGAAGAAATAGGAATAAATCTTCTACGGGTCAGCAAGATGTATGGAACAGCAAGCTGAAAGGAAGTATCTGCATAATAAAGTAGACAAGATATTGCAAGAAGTAGATAGCATGCTGGAAGAGAAACAGAAAGCAGAAAAGCTTTAGGCAGAAACCTGCACAAGAGAAGAATCAACCTTAGAAGATATGAGTATCTTCTAAGAACAGGAAACAACTAGCTGATACAGAATACTGGATGCTGCAATCAGGAAGCAGCAAACAGCAAGCAACAGAAGAAAGCTAAAGGAGCAAGGCAACAAAACAGTATACAGCGACAGGAAACTGACAACAGGTTTCAGGAACAGGAAGCTGATCTGAAATAGAATCCTGATACGGAACAGGAAGCAGCATGGAACCACATCCTGAACAGCAAGCAGGAAGGACCCACTATCTATAGAAAGAGCAGGAAGTAACCAATAGGATGAGACTAAAAGAAAAGAACTATTTCCTCTCAGTCAGTATCAGGAAGAGCATGCAGCGCAAAGAGGAGCAAAGCTGACTAACTCAAGTAGCTGTTGCATGTACTTCAACCTTGGACCCATACCGACTTGACAGGTCAGCAGGAATGTCAGAAAGGTCCAAAAGTAAATAGTGGGCGCATTAAATGCTCATGTCAGAAATATCTCAGATACATTTAATGCGACCACAGAGAAGATCTTGGAGATAAAAAGCTCAAACTCAAATAGGAGAAGGATCCCTCTTCAACGGATACTTCCCAACGGATAAATCTCTCAAGACCTATAAATAGAAGGTGTGGCTGATTGAAGAACGTTGCTAGACAGAGTCGAGAGAAAACTCACATACTTTCCAAAGTTTCTCAAAGTTTTCACATGTTCAGCCACTCAACCTTCTTAGAGCAGTCTACAACCGCAATAGAGCTTTAAGAGATCAAAACTGCTTCCCACCAGTTGAAGAAACATTTTCTTTTAACCACTATGCTGTGTGTGCTAGGTTGTTTTATTTTGTGTACTTAGTTGATAGGATTATATCCTTGCTAAGTTTATTAGTCTTGTGTAGGCTAATATTTCCCTATGTGGGAGTGTGATCCCTGTGTGGGAGTTTGTAAACCCTGTGTGGGTGTAAACCTAGGAATCTGGGATTCTTGTAGGTATAACTTGTTTTGGAAGAGATTTGTAAAGATGAGTTTTGTAAATCAAACTGACCATAACGAAGTTCCTCCTCAGTGAAGGAGTAGAGTGGACGTAAAAGGATTACACCACCTTCGAACCACTATAAGCCATACGTGTTTACTGCTTACTTTATTTGTTGTATTGTTTTTCTTGCATATCTATTATGTTATATCTTTTATAAGCATACTGTTAAAACACGTGTTGCAAAATCATACTTGGAAAAGAAAACTGGTTTTCATCAGAAACTCTATCAAGTCTATTCCGCTGCGTTGCATTCTGAAATCGGGACAGTAACCGAATTCAGCCAAGGGCCAGGTTGCTGACACGAGACAGGATACTGTTCTCCAAAAGAGACAGAAACCTGTTATTTAGTTATATGTTTCGAAAAGTTTAAAAAATCGATAGAGGTTCATTCACCCCCTCTGAACCTCTGACCACTTGGGACCCAACAAAATCTTTTTCTAAAAATTTATGGAACTTAATAAAATAAATCTAGTTGGCACATATCTAAATCCATTAATTAATTTATACCAAAAAAGAATTATCAAGAAGATTTATTAATATTCTTCCAAACTTGTCATTGTTTGATCTTCATTTACCAGATACTTTATAACTAATATTACAATCTCTTAGTATTCAAAAAGTATTGTGGTCATTTAATAAGTGCAATGATAGCAATTAAATATTTTATTAATTTATGTAGAACAACTTTAAATGGCAACGGGAAGTGGTAGTGGTGCAGTAGACAATACAAGACTTGATCCTGCTTGAAAATATTGTAGAGTCATTTCTAATAACAAAAATGGAACTATTTACGAGTTCTACGATCTTGTACTTCAAAGTGGAGGCATTACTCATTTTAAATATCATTTGTGTCATACAGATCCTAGAAAAAATTCACGAACATGCCCAAATGTGTCTCCCGAAGTTAAACAAGAGATTCATAACTTGCTAAAAATGAAAGATATTGCAAAATAAAAGAAGGCTGAAAAAATAAAGGATATTCGAGTAGAACTGTGTCAAGGCTTGAGAGATGAGTATGATGATGAAGATGAGGATGATGTGTTCATGTATCCCGCTGACCTTGATCGATCAGAATGAAAATCATATCGGGTGGTCATAAAAGCTTCAAAGGCTAGTGAATGGGAAAGACAACAAAAACAGGCTTGGAATAGTAATAAAAGAGGCAGTTCAAGTCGAAGTGTTGATGAACCTTCACAAATTCGTCGAACACATAGTGTTCGAGAATCAAGTTTGGAACCACCTCCAGTTGCACCATCTTTATACAAATCAGAAAGAGCAAAACAAAAGAAGATCAAAGATGTATTTTCCTATGACAGCCTCAAAGAAAAATTGGGCAGAATTGTGAGTAAGCTCTTTATTTATGAGAATTTACCACCCAGCAAAGCATCCTCACATCATTTCAAAAATATGATTGTTGGAGTGCAAGAAGTAGGTACAGGAGTGCCCCCACCAAGTCCATAGAAGATCAAACATAAATATCTCGATATGAAGCATAAAAAAATGAGTAAGTATGTCAATGCTCAAAATGAGAAGTGAGAGACTTATGGGTGCACTATCATGTCAGATGGGTGAATTGGACCAACGAAGTTGTCCAATATAAATTTCATGGTCTACTATAAGGGCAGAACTGTATTTCTTAAATCGGTTGATTCTTCTAACAGAATCAAGGATCATCAATACATATATGAATTGCTAAAAGAAGTGGTGTTGGAGGTTAGGAAGAAGAATGTCGTACAAATTGTTACTGATAATGGGTCGGCTTTTGTTAAAGCAGAAAAAAATTGATGAGTAAGTATAATTTGTATTAGACTCCATGTGCCGCCCATTGTATCGACTTAATATTCGAGGATATTGGAAAAAGAGAGAGTGTTGTGGAGATCATTTCAAAGGTTAGACAATTAACCAACTATATTTATAATCATAGTTGGTTACTTGCACTAATGCGAGAGATATGTCAAGACGATATTGTATGACCAGGAGCTACACAATTTGCGACGAATTATATCGTGTTGGACAACCTTCTAAAGAAGAAGTCTAGCTTGAAGCGGTTGTTTATGAGTGATGAATGGGGAAATAACCGATTAAGTAAAACAAATTTGGGCAGAAAGTTAGAAAGACAAGTTCTTGATCACACATTTTGGGATGGTGTACAACATGTTAATTTTTATGAGTCCCTATATTAAGTTCTTCGAGTAGTGGACACTGAGGTCGTTCCTACTATGCCCATATTGTGTGACTTAATTTGTGTTATGAAAGACAAGGTTGAACGCTTAAAAGGATCACGATGGATGCTGAAAATAATTGAATCTAGGTGGGATCGTATGCTTTATCATCTATTACATGCAATAGGTAACAATTGTCATTTACATGAATTTAAAGCATTTTTATATTAATTACACGATACTCTAACAATCTTTTATTAATTTTGTAGCTCATTACTTGAATCCGTGATTCCAATATCGTTCAGGAGTTGGTGATGATCCTATATTAATTCAGGCGGTTCATGAAGTTTTTAACAAGTTGGACTCAAAATCTGATGGTGTAGCTCAATTTGGGAATGAGGTGATATAAATTTTATTTATTTGTTTGTTATATACAAATATACTTGTTTTAAGGTAAAAAAAAACATAAAATTGTAATAAATGTGTAGCTTACATATTTTCGTGACAAGAGAAAAGGATTTGTTGATCGTGCTGCCATTGCTTCTCGAAATACAATGGTTCCTTGTAAGTTTTATTAGTTGAAATTTCTTTGAGATGAGTTAAATTCATAATTCAAATATTATACATATATTATGTTTTCAACAAAAATAATATGCATTTTATGTTTATTGGTATATGTCAGCTGAGTGGTGGGTTATGTATGGTCATTCATCATCTACACTAAGAAATTTAGCAATACGAATATTATCCCAAACGGCATCATCTTCTGCATGTGAGAGCAATTGGAGCACTTTTACATTAATACATACTAAGCAGCGGAATCGGCTTGCATATCTGAAACTTCAACAACTTGTCTTTTGCTATTACAATATGAAGTTAAGGATTCGAGATATAGAAGCTGAAAACGATAAGGTTGCAGAGCATGAATATCTAGACCTATTAGATATAACTGCAGAAGAAAATGATGATGAAGAGGATCCACTTTTTCAATGGGTTCGACTAGCACACTTAGATGACAATGAAGGAAACCCTGATCCAAAAGTAGCTGTTATGGCTTGTGATTATGACATTGATGTAGATCAAGTGTTACAACAGAAAGTTGGTCATACATCTGCTAGTTCAAGATCAAATAGCTCTGTTGATGGAGGAAATAGTGGAAATAGTATCGTGGAAATGATGGCAATGATGATGGTGGGAATGGTGGATATAATCAAGAAGATTATGTTTCAAACCAAGTGTTATTAAGTCCATTCACCGGTGAGGCTGAATTTAGTCATGCAACACAAGATATGGATCATGGAAGCAGAGGAGGTCCAGAGATAGGGGCTATTGGAAAAGAATACACTAGAAGACGTGCATGGAATCAAGAAAAAGTTCATCTATTGATATTGAACAAATTTAGTCAGTTTTGATTCCATGAATATGGGTAGCAATGAACGTAGTGATATGTCTGAAGATTCATATGTTTCTGACACCTTTGAAAGTTCACAATTTGGTTGGAGTACTCAAGATGTTTTTCATCACCCACCTTCTCAAGAAATGTCGTATGGAGATCAAAATGACTATCAACAATATGATTGGATTAGTATACACTATCCAATTCATGGTGAAGTAGTTGGACGAGATAGAGAAACTTATGAATGACATGTGCATAACTATATCCATGAGTACTCTAATGTGATGAGTTGATATTAGTATTGTCTGGACAAAGATGACATTCCATCTACTATGTTTGAACCTCATAGGTCATAGATCTTTTTGGTTCTAGTGTATTGTATCATGCAATTTTAGTAATTTTGTATTGTATTATGTAATATATTGTCAAATTTTTTTATGAAGTACAGTATTTATAAAGCTTATTATCTATATGTTAGTTTTAAATATATTATTTTATTGTGATTTTGGGTGGAATATATGTGTAATGATGTGTTAAAATAATCCCTAAAATTTCATATTAAATTTCTAAAATTTTAATAAGATATCTGTCACTTTTTCAATTTTTTTGCGATATCGATATATCCATCGATATATCCGTAAAATTAAGGTTGTGATATCACTGGCGATATTGATATTTTCATCCTTGATGAACCTCTGGTTTAATGTATATGAATAATGTCACAACTTCAGTAATCTGGGCCCATGATTCTGAAAAATATTGAGTCTTGCAGTTTTTTTCATGTGTATTGATAGAGAAATGAAGTTGCAAGACCTTCAGTTAATGATCATATCTGTCAATTATTTTGAAAATAATTGAGCTATTTTCATATTATCATATATATATATATATATATATATAAAATATTTGACGTAGAAAAATCAACTATTTGCTACAAGTTATATTTTTTATTTATTACTGATTAACTAATTGGAATTCTTTCCAATCGCCGTTAACAAAAGTGGACACCTTAGTTGATTTTGTACCCACCGATTATTTTCGTATTTCTAATCATTTTGTAAAATTATTACTCAAAAAAAAAAAAAAGTTGTTTCTCTAAATTATGATACATTATTTTGGATGATTGAAAGTACCTTATTTTACAAAGTATCAATTATATCATTCATTTAATATATATATATATATATATACACATATGTATATATTATAATGCTAGTGTTGTCCCTATGTGATATACAAAGATTCATCGAAAATAAATTATCATAAAAAACTATGAAAACTGTACAATACCATGAGCAAGAAAATAATTTTGATATATAATTATATATAATGGAAATGTCTCTAGGCCGGTTGATAAGAAAACACTTTTTTAATCTAATAATATTCATTGCATTTGTCCTACCTTGAGAAATAGTCTTTCTTACCTTGTTATACAATCATAAGAAAAGAATAATATTAAATGTAAGACATTTATATAGAATGCAATTCACATATATACTAAAAATTTATAATAATAGTTATTCCTTATCAATACAAAAAAAGGGTAGACGAGGAATTTAGATAAAATATAACATTTAATTGCGTGTTCGGGTCTTCATTTAATAGCAAATAACATTTGACTATTAACTTTGAAAAGTAAATTATTTTTAAAGAAACACAACTGAAATTATATTACTAATTTTCGTTTTTCAAATAAGTCATTAAAGGGTCTAATGTAGAGCATTAAATTTTAGAGAGAGAAAGTAGAAGAATAGGGAGTTGTAATAAATAGTGGAGAAAACGTTGGATCATGCGAAGGTGGCCTTTGTTCTCCAAAGCTGCGAAAATGGTGGATTTATTTTTTCATTTTTTGTAGTCAAAATCAATCAAGCGAATCTGTTTATTTATTCATTGTTTTTCTGTATCATAACTGATTATATACGTGCACGGTTGAATTTCGCTCATCGGTTTTCTCTCTCCGTCTCATAAGATTTGGCGGTAAGCCGATTTTTCTGCCTATAGCTCTTCCTTTTTTCGCAGAATTTCTTTTAATTTTCTCTTTCTTCTGGAAATTGTGTTTAGGCACAGGAATCTTGTGTCCTCGATTTGTGTTGCATGTTACCGACTAATGTTGGAATTATAAACAACTGCCGGCTTTTCAATTTAGAATTTTCCAATTCAAGGTAATTCCGTGATCATTCATAGACAACGTTATTGTTTTTTTTTTTGTTTTGTTGGTTTATTTATTGTTTCCCCCCTTTTTGTTGTAACTAATATATATACAGTTGTTTCGTGGAGGCTATTAGAATCCGAAGAGTTTGTTTCTTTTGTTAATAAATTTAACTATTTAGTGTATTCAATCTTTGTTAATTTTCGTGCTGTGTTCAAACGCGTTTATGTTGGTGAATTCCGGATGTTTTTTGTGTTTGAGTAGCGTGTAAGATTTTTTGGTTTGTTGAAAAATTGGAAGATATTTTGGAATTGGTAATTTTTGCATGACGAGGTATGCACTTGTATGGTATTTTCTGCAAATACATATTATACAAAGTGATGTTTTATAGTAATGTACATTGTTCCATTCAGATTTAAATTCAGATAGTTTGATAGTAATGTACATTGTTCCATTCAGATTTAAATTCAGTCTAAAAGTGACTTTCTATCATTGGTAGATTTTGTGGTTGAGGGATGAGAGTGATGGTGTCAGTTTACAATGGGATTCGATTGGGAAGCTGTGTGCAAACTGCCTCTTAAGCTGAGGAGAAATTGATGGACTCAGCTAGAAGTTGGCTTAACAAGTTTCAACCAAGAGATAGATTTAGGCCTTTGACTAAAAAGAAGGACACAATGGGCAGTGGAAGAGAAGAACCAGAATCAATTTCAACTGAGGAAGCCTCAACCCTCACGAAACAAAGGGTGGCTGCGGCGAAGCAGTATATTGAAAATCATTACAAGGAGCAGATGAGAAATCTTCAGGAAAGGAGAGAGCGGTATGGTAAACTAATTAATTTTTCTTGAATATATTTTAGGGTGGGACTAAAGGCACCCCACAATGTTCTAAGGGCACCCCATCAATGCACTATGGGGTGTCTTAGATGATGGGGTGCCCTTAGAACATTGTGGGGTGCCTTTAGTCCCACCCCTATATTTTATTGCTTTACATCTTTATTGAAGTGTCATCCTAAGTGCATCGTGTCAACCTCTTACTCTTCCTTGTACTTCTTTGCTCACATAATAGTCTGGATTTTTGAGGGGCCTCTTTCTTACTTTGAGTGCAAGTGAGTATCATCTCACGTTTGTTTCTTGACAGGCGAAATTTACTTGAAAAGAAGCTAGCTGATGCTGATGTATCTGAGGAAGATCAAAATAACCTACTAAAGTTTTTAGAGAAGAAGGAAACTGAATATATGCGTCTTCAGAGGCACAAAATGGGTGCTGATGATTTTGAGTTATTGACAATGATTGGGAAAGGTGCTTTTGGAGAGGTAAAGATTACTACAAATATTATGTCTTATCTTGGTTTTCATTAGTTTGGTTGGTTTGGGATGGTGTTCCCAAATCCCAATCCATTGCATACTACCAGTTCCTTGTCTATTGATTCGATGAATATAATATTCTGGGATATCTTAATGTCATTTAAGTACATATTGAGTGAAAGATAAAATTCTAACGACTGGTATGTGCTGTACAGGTTAGAGTCTGTAGGGAAAAGACAACAGGATCTGTGTATGCAATGAAAAAGCTTAAGAAATCAGAAATGCTTCGTAGAGGCCAGGTACCTGCTTATTGGTCTTCAGATGATTCTCATATGATTATGTTTGTTACGTGACTTGTCCCTTCTGTATTTATTAGGTTGAACATGTTAAAGCTGAAAGGAATTTACTTGCGGAGGTTGACAGTAATTGCATAGTCAAACTATATTGCTCTTTTCAAGATGATGAATATTTGTATCTTATCATGGAATATCTTCCGGGTGGAGATATGATGACTTTACTAATGAGAAAGGATACCTTGACTGAAGATGAAGCCAGATTTTATGTAGCAGAGACAGTTTTGGCTATTGAATCCATCCATAAACACAACTACATACATAGGTTTGTAGATGGCTGGTTTAAACGTTCTATTCAGCATGCTGTATTTCTACATTCATATTGACTTCCTCTATGTCTGACTTGTTTTCATACATTTGATTGGCTGTAGAGACATTAAGCCCGATAACTTACTACTCGATAGACATGGTCATTTAAGACTATCAGATTTTGGCCTGTGCAAACCTCTCGACTGTAGTACTATAAAAGAAGACTTTACAGTTGGAGACAATCTTAATGGATCCTCAAGGAGTGATGATAGCTCAGCTCCAAAACGCACACAACAAGAGCAATTGCAACATTGGCAGAAAAATAGGAGAATGCTCGTAAGTAACAAAAAAAGGATATTTTGATTTTGCTCGAGCTGCTACTAAACTTGGTGTCATTGGCTTGGAACATATCTTGGTTTGGGTAGCAGCTGTGCTATGTTAAATTGTTAATGAATCGTAGTAATGATGAACATCTTAACTGTAAAACATTTTCTTCTTTATTCTTGAGAAATAATTTGCTAAAAAGATTTTTTTCTTATTTCTCATTTGCTGAGTGCAGGCTTATTCCACTGTTGGTACACCCGATTATATTGCTCCAGAGGTTCTGTTAAAGAAGGGTTATGGAATGGAATGTGATTGGTTAGTTTATATCTACCCACCGTGTTTCGGATTTTTACTTTATATCATATATATGTACTGAGGATGTATGAATTTGAGTGATATATATATATATATATATATATAGAGAGAGAGAGAGAGAGAGAGAGAGAGATCATTTTTTTGGCTTTGCTGTTGCTATTCTGGAATGAATGACCTCTAATTGCTTGTACAATCTCACTAATGTATTCGCCTGCTCCTCTCCTTTAAACATGTCTTCTTTTGTTTGTCTTTGTTATCTTTTAGACCCCCTCCTTTGCAACCAACACCACTGTGTTGCTAGGGGTTAAGGGAGCAGGGGTTCTTTTTTTTTTTTCACATCACTGGAAAATGAGGCTTTTTCTTGTTGTGTAGGTGGTCCCTTGGTGCTATCATGTTTGAAATGCTTGTGGGTTATCCTCCCTTCTATTCTGATGATCCTATGTCAACTTGCAGGAAGGTAAGACTATGATTTCCTCTAATGTTGCATGAAACCTTAGCTGTAATATTTTGCTTTATTGTGGATGTTGATTATCTATACAGTTTGCAATGTTTTCTCTCATATGTGTATATAGTATCACTTCACTTCAAGTATCTCCCCATGGATGAATTGGGTTCACTACTCACGCCACCACAAGTAGTGAGGTCACTGTGCTTGGTCTGGTGTATCAAGAGCATCTTCGATTCAGATAAAAGTAACAATTTAAAGTTATTTGAGAATACATATTTGACATTTCTGCACTGAAATGTGATATTTATTTATATCTATCGTTAAAGGGGGTTAATCCAATGTTGGATGGTCTATAAATAATTAATCTCAATGGGCTCATAGGCTTTGGCTTGGGCTGTCGCTGCAACCTTTCAATAATCATATGCTTAATCCATCTATGTTAGTGTTCATGTGGTCTTTATCAATAATAAGGTTGCTGATGGGAATTTCTTTTTTCTTCCTTCCACATGCTTGTTCAGTTAATAATTACTCGAAGCTGGCTTGTAGTTTCAGAACTCTAAAATACCGATTTTTTTCTTTTACTTTTTTTATAAAAAGAAAATGTTATGATAATATGTCATCCTCTATAATATGTGCTATAATATGTCATCCTCTATGCATTTTGGTTAGTCCATCCAGGTCTATTAATATATCGATTATGTTCTATCATTTTAATTACTTTGCAGTTGAATGCACTACCGGTTCCCTATAGTCAAATATTGTGAAGCTGAAATAAGAAATATGGAGTAAGTTTGGCCTTCTTGTTCTTATGTGCAGATAGTGAACTGGAGAACACATTTAAAGTTTCCCGAGGAAGCTGTACTTTCTTTAGAAGCGAAAGACCTAATAAGCAAACTACTTTGTAATGTTAACCACAGGCTTGGTTCAAATGGAGCAGATGAATTGAAGGTGCTGAACAGTGTGTTTTAAGCCAAGTTATTTGATCACGTGAGTTGAATTGATGGAAATTGAGTTGATTGTCTGTTTGTTTAGGCCCATCCTTGGTTTAAGGGAGTTGACTGGGACCACATTTACCAAATGGATGCAGCATTTATTCCTGAGGTTAAAGATGAGTTGGATACCCAAAACTTTGAAAAGTTTGAAGAGGTATTGGTGTCTGTTCAAATAGACATTTAATGTATTTTTTCTAATGACTTATGAAAGAGATTAGCTAATCAGAATGTTTCATGCTGCAGTCAGAGCACCACACTCAAAGTTCATCAAAATCTGGTCCATGGAGAAAGGTACTCTTGCTGGTTCTGTTTTCAGCATTCTTTACTGGTTACTTTAATTTGCCATGTTTTTGGCTTGCTTATTACATTCTATGAGATCTATGGAAGAAAATAAGTTATTCTTATGGGGTACAAGTTCTTAAAAGTTGGCTAGAAGCAAAAATTGGAAGAGTTGAAGGCTCAAAAGTGGTTTACTTTATTTTCATTCTTTTGTGATTTTTTGTTGTTGTTTTGTTCGACTTTTGAAATCCCAGAAAGTATTTGGCTGACTGGACCTCTGTATTCGTGAATATAAACTTGAATCAGAACTAACCTTTTACAGTAAACATGAGCTATCTATTTATGTTAAGTAGATCTGTTCTGTGACCGTTAATTCTTCTGGAGATACTATATTTTGAGCTTATGATTGTAGTTTCATTTGATCACATGGGCTTACATGGATTTCAGTTGGAACTAATAGAAAATGGAATTTAATTGATGAACAGCTTAGGCAACAGGGCAAGTTTTGTAAAACCTTTTCTTTTGGAATATTGCCTAAGTGTCAACTTACTGCAATTTTTTGTCTGATGAAGTCCATATCTATCAAATTCACTTGCCTGATTGATATTTGCTTTGCCTATTTTTTTCGAATTATTTTTTTCTTTTTTACCCTGTATTGCTTTAGATGCGCTCATTAGAGATTGCAACATTTTACGAACTCTTTTCTTTTCTGTCTCTTGCTCTGAAGCTTATGTTTTCTTTGCAACTCCAGATGCTTTCATCCAAAGACATCAACTTTGTTGGGTATACATACAAGAATTTCGAAATTGTGAATGACTACCAAGTTCCTGGAATGGGTCTCTCTCTCTCTCTCTACACTGTGTGTGCACTCATGCATTTGAGTTCTTTGCGAGCATCTATAGTTTGTATATCATTTTCTGTGAAGCTCTCTCAAATGCTCATTTTATCTGTATTGTTGCATATGCAAAGCGGAACAAGTCTAGCCAATTTGTGTTGTCTGCAATTGTAAGCTTGTCTATTCATCTTTCATACCTTCACTGTTACTGATATTGGATCTCTTTTGTTTTGTTCTATGATTTTCTTCCCCAGCTGAACTAAAGAAGAAAAATACCAAGCCAAAGAGGCCAACAATCAAATCACTTTTTGGTATGTATGCATATATCTATTTATCTTTGTTGATAGCATGTTCGTGTTATCAAATATGCAAGTAACTGTTATAGATGATAATAAATTAATAATGACCGGAGGTTGATATCTACAAAGTAATTTGAGATCCATGACATATTATTATTTGCATGGTCTCACTTTTTCCATTGCCTTTTTTTTCTTTTTTTTTAAATTGAGACAAAGTAAATGATAGTAAGGAAAGCAAAAGAGTTGAAGGCACCTTAAAGCTGGCTGCCACAAATACTCAGTAGTCGCGCTTAGTTGAAACAATCATGCTTCTCGTATCTTTGATTTTTTTGGTTATCATAAAGTTGTGACGTCTATCACTTACTTCTGTGGGACATTTCTAACAGAGGAAGAGTCGGAAACTTCCGAGACAGCAGGCCAATAAAATTCTCAAAGCCTTACGTACTTTTTGCCCATATCATAGCTGATTGCCATATGCCTCACTTTTGAGCAAATGATCTGGGTAAACATGATAATTTGTTGTCGGGTTTGTGCTTGTTCACATCATCTTCAACAAATACAGATTGACCGGCTTGTTTTTACACAAGTGCACCTCATTTGCTTGACTTGGACTTACGATGGCTTCCAATTTTCTTTCTGACGACGATTACTCTGGTGATCATTGCAGATTCATTTGATAGTATCTTCTTCTACTGTTTTTTTTTTCCTGAGACCATAGAGATACACAGTGACCAATTTCTTATTGAAGCTTTTTACGAAGTAAACATGACCAATTTTTTTGTTTAAACACTGTACAAATAAACGATAGTGTAAACATATTTTGATTAATTTTGCTAATGTGTACTGTGCTTGATAATTATTCTACTTCACTCAGGCTTACAGTTACAGCCGATTTTTCTTACTAAGCTTACAGACACTTGTGGCCATTGGTGGGCTTGAGGCCCTAATAGACAATAATAATACTGGTGTGGCCTATTTGAATTATCACAATTTAGGTCATGTTTGGATAGAATGATTTGAAATTCAAGATTTAAAATAAATGAGTTTCAAATTCACTCCAAATGACTCAAAAATTAATTCAAAATGAATGTGATATAGTTCAAATCTACATCTATCAAAATACCTAAAAAATAAAATAAAGTATGGACTTGATGCAACAAAATTCAACTTGGATTGCAAGCATACAATCTCATTAGAAGTAGTATAAAAGATATCATCTCCAACGGAGGATATAATCTAGTGAGAAGTAACTTTGTTGTGTTGGGATTATTTAAACAAATAAGAAATAGAGATTTTCATTAGCATGCTATAATACTTGAATAGTGAAATAGGTAGGATGTAATCCAAAGTTAAAAGGGAAGATTTCCAAGATATGGACTCATTCGTAACCCTAGGCTATGTGATTAATAATTAGAGCATGTGTCTTGTGCAACTGATGTATGGGTCTAAAATCCATGCATTCGGGTCGGGTTGGGTCGGGTCCGATCTGGATCCACGCTTTTTTTTTTGTCTTGATCTTTTATGTTATATTAGTCATATCTTTATGTCCAGATTTCATAATCTTAGTGTAATACTTTAACTTAAAAAAAAAAATCGCTGACCTTTATACTATGTTATTCATACATTTATGTTATATTAGTCATACATTTATATACAAATATTATACATTTATGTAATATTTTTAACTAAAAAATAAATCCCCTAATTTCGGATCAAGTTGTACATGTTTACCTTTATGTAATATTACTCATACATTTATGTTATATTATTTATACATTTATATCAATATAAACATACATTTATGTAATATATAAAGGTACATCTAACATAACTAAAATGTATGAAATGTATTAATAGCTGTCTGAAAATATGTTAAGGTACAGGTAAAAATCCAAAAGGTATGCTTAACAAATACGTAAAGACTTAACACTACATAAAAGTATGTTTAACACAACATAAATGTATGATACTGAGATCAAATTTGGACGAATTTGTGTACGACCTTATGACGCGTGCGGGTGCGTGGCTGCGCGGGGGGTTTGTGTACGGTTCAGATTTATGAAACAGATGCACACAAATTTTTGTCTAATATTTATCAACAAATTAATTCTTCAGAGTCATGCAAATGAAGAAGCTAACACTACTAACAAGCTACAATTTGCAACATGCTAGCAATCAACACAAAAGACAGGTGGGTTAGTCTAGATTTAATTTTGATACACAACACTCTGAGTCTGACTAGTCATTAATTGCTCAAACAAATTAAGCATGCAAATATTTCCAATTTCATTATTCTTCTAATGTTATCATTCTCTTTTCTCTCGTTCTAACTACATTTAGCATAAGATTGAGTGGTCACTTCAACTACATGAGAAATACAAGTCATAAAGTTGAATCCAATGCACAAAATAACCCATAAAAATAAACACAAAAATTCATGTGCAATCGTCTCATGTGCAACGGGACCGTGCACGGTCGTGTCTCAGAGCACGGTCGATCATGCGCCACAATAATGTACAAGTATGTATTTTTCCTTTCTAAGTATGTGATTTTTTTTTCTCGCGCACGGTCGTGCCCACCGTGTGCGACAATACAACGACATGTGGCATACAGTCGTGCCCTGGGGCACGGTCGACCTTGCGCGACACAAATATGTGATTTTCAAATTTAAGTATGCCTTTTGAGGCTATAAATATGTGTTTTTTTTAAGGAGCACGATTGTGTACAATTCCGTCGCACATGAGACGGTTGTACAAGAGACCAACTCAAAAATAAATTAATAAAAGTCACTCAAAAGCCCCAGTTTCGGACTATGAAAACATAAAATTACGTACTATTTACAAGTCATTTATGTTAAACAACCCATCACCAATTCAACAAGAAAATAACAAAAGAAATATAAGAGAAAGGTAAGGAATTTTTTGTGGAAAATTGAGGAAATCTTCTAGGACTTCAATACAAAGCTCTTCTTTGTAATAAATGGTTTTTCTCTTTATAGAGAAAAAAAAAAATCCTAGCTGGCTAGTTATTAAATTAAAATCCTTCACTCAAAAAAAAGTTACTGAATTAAAATCCTGTTATAGAAAAGCAATTAAATTACAAAGTAGGAAAGAGGATAGGGTAGTGTCAAGAGATGAATGCTAATTATGGATGTTAGCTAATTTTATCCGCAGGGTCGGGTTATCCACGAGTAATTGAATAAATGGGTAGAGTATTTCATCCAATATTTTGGGTAAGGGTTAAATTCATTTTTCGTCATTCGCTAAGGACATTGTCCGTTTTTTGTCCTTTTATTTTCTAATCATCAATTTTAATCCTCCTATCTCAAAATTTGTCCAATTTTCTCCGAAATCTCGATTTTCCTGCCAATTTCGGACGAGTGCACAACACTCGCCCCCAATTTCAACCAAGCCTTGATTTTATGCTGATGTGGCCTTTATTTTCAGACGTGTCATTTATTTCCGATTTTATTTTCCATCCAAAATGTCATATCATATGACATGTCATTATTTGGCACATAAAATAAAATACTTAATAAAATACACCGGAGCACCGGCGCCAACGTGCTTGGCATATTTTCCGACCTTGAGGAAACAGGCGATACGACCGATGGTAAACTGAGGCACAGCCTTAGAGCTTCTGAATTGGGCCTTTTTCGTTGATCCGAAACCAAGCGTCTTGCCACCACCTGCCATTGTAGATTTCGAAAGCATGAAACTGTACGAAGATGGGGGATTACGGTGAAGATGAGGGAACCCAAAATTCCCCAAATCCCCAAGAACCCTAAATCCTCAAACAATTCTCTTTCATCTAATTTCTCTCTCTAAACTCCATTTTTACAATTCTCTCACTAAACCCATTGCAATTTGCAGCACTAGATTAAGAATTTAGAAGAGAAGAATTGATAATGAAGAGAGTGATGGATTCACATATTTAATTTCACACCCAATTGTCAATTTCACAGATTCACAGTGCATATTTGAGATGGTGATGGAGATGGGTAGATAGAGTTAAGAGGAAGGGTGAAGGCTGTGATGGAGGAGCGCCAACAGTCGAGTGAGAACATCGGATTTGTGGTAATGCAGTGGAGGTGACTCGTCAGAGATGGTGGAGAAGGTGGCGACGAGATTTCTAAATCCCGTTTGAAGTTTATTTTTTGTTTTATGATTTTGCAATTTTTTCTTTTTTTTTTCTTTTTTTTTTTTTGTGTTTTTTGATTTCCCTTTTTCCTTTTAATTGTTTTTTTTTTTTTTGCATTATATTTTATGCAATTCTTATTTCAATTTTTTTAGTATTCAAATCACGTGGCATTTCATATATTGTATTTTCTCTAATTATTTTTAGTGTAAGTAATGACAGGACAGGTGATTTGGTAATTTAAAAGATAAATAAATTCAAAATTAAATTCCACATCTGAAAAAGTCGGCCACATCAGCGAGAATGCACTGAATTGTTGAAATTGGGGGCGAATGTGGGACACTTGCCGAAAATTGATCGGAAAATTGAGATTCCTGTGAAAAAAGGACTAAAATTGGACACATTTCTCAATTGCAGGACTAAAATTGATGATTGAAAATTAATAGGACTAAAAACGGACAATGTCTTTAGAGCAGGATCAAAAATGAATTTTTTTCCTTTTGGGTAACGAGTAAGGTCTTGCCTGTATTCACCAAATTATATTAGGGATGACTAGAGAATGAGTTTAACATTATACTCATCTATATAATATTACATAAACATGAATATTGTTTGACAATTTTGTTGTTGTTGTTGTGGGAGATACTAAATCAAGTAATAGGTAATTTTATTATTTTTTTTGCTCCCGATTTCTTGACTAATTTCAACCTATCCACGCGGGCATTATCCACACGTCATAGGATGTGTAACATGAGGAACAATGTGAAAAAATCATGATTTTTTTTAAACTGTGTTGCATATCACACATCATGTGGCTTATGATAGTATCCATATGAATAGGTGGACAAAGCCCGACTTCTTCACGAACTTTGGTAGGCATCGAGCCAACTACATGGTCTTGATCTCATCTCATTTTAAATAACTCCCAAAACAAGGTCAAAAGCACCCAAACACACGTCAAGGAAAATAAAAAGAGAAGTAATAATTTAACATCTATGCATAATGATACCAATTCATGAAAAATGCATTAGAAACTTAATTAAATTTATTATCATTTAAACTTTTATAAACTATATACTTCGAAAAAACTAACAGCATAAATTAATAAATATCAACATAAGTCTATCGCTTTAAAGAAACAACAATCCAAATAGCTAGGTTACATCACATAAATATTAGTATAAAGTCATCAAAACAAAAGGAAAGAACAAAGAATTCACAAACTAAAGTTTATAGCAACTTATTTTAGAAACTTAAATACAAAATAAATAAATAAAATTTAAAAAAAAAATATTCAGAGAAAAGAATCCAGTTTGCAGGGATGGGACGGAGATGAGATCACACACCCCTTTTTCGAATTTTTTTCCAATATATCATTATTTAAAATTTCCAAGTTTATAGACTTAAGTTACTAACCTTGGATCTTTGTTTCTTTAAAATTAAAAATTTCCACCCTATTTGAATTGGGTCCCAATAGCTGTTCCATTTTCTTCTTCGATGATGAAATTGGCATCAAGCCTTCCTGCTTTAACATAAAATACTACTCATTCCCTAGTCAACCTTTGACTTGTCAATTTCAAGTCTTTTATTACCTCTCATGACATCATATGTTTCTTGAAATAGCACACATCTTACAAAGCATAGATAATTAAACAAATAAATCCTAGTAATAATCATTACACAATATCACTACCAAAACCAACGTGTTTCTTTGTCATTTATCCATTGTCTTCATCTCCTTGTCTCACTATGCCGGCCTTAACTCTCCATTATTATACCTTCAAATTCTCATCACCATTCCCTCTTCACCCTTCAAATACCCTTCAATTTCTTTAAAAAAAGAAAAAAGAAATTCATATTCATTAGTCCATGCTATGCAACCTGAAGAGATGAGAAGTGAGCTGTCCCAATGGGTAGAACACGTCACCAAGCAACTCATCGACGACTTGCCCGAAGACGACGACGCCCTCTTGCTCGGAAACTTCCAATCGGAGGCGGCGTACGATGCCCGGAAAGTCGCTAGAAAAGGCTCCGACGAGTCCCCGGGAACGATCTTCTTGCAGAACAACCAGCAGTGGAGCTGCCATGATCATCATCAAACAGATCATTCCATCAATGGCGAAAGCAGCAATAAAAGAAAGACAATGATCATGGATGATTTTGGGATGAGTCTTCTCACTCTTCTTTTAGAGTGTGCTGTTGCTATATCAGTTGATAACCTAGGTGAGGCCCACAGAATGCTCCTTGAGCTCACACAAATGGCCTCCCCTTATGGCTCTTCTTGTGCTGAGAGAGTGGTTGCTTATTTTGCCAAGGCTATGTGTAGTAGAGTCATCAACTCTTGGATAGGTCTTTGCTCACCTCTCATCAACATCAAGTCCATCCATGGAGCTTTCCAACTCTACAACAACATCTCTCCCTTCGTAAAATTTGCGCATTTTACGTCGAATCAAGCCATTCTCGAGTCGGTCCACCGACATGAGAGGGTCCACATCGTCGACCTTGACATCATGCAGGGCCTGCAGTGGCCGGCCCTGTTCCACATCCTGGCCACTCGGGCCGAGGGCCCACCTCAGGTCCGAATGACCGGGATGGGTAGCTCCATGGAGCTACTAGTAGACACCGGAAAACATCTCTCTAACTTCGCCAAGCGCCTCGGGATGTGCTTCGAGTTCCACCCCGTCGACACCAAATGTGGCGACATTGCTGACGTGTCAGCGCTGCACATCAAGAGGGGCGAAACCCTAGCCGTCCACTGGCTACAGCATTCGCTCTACGACGCGACGGGCCCGGATTGGAAAACGATGAGGCTCCTCCGCGGGCTCGGGCCAAGGGTGATCACACTAGTGGAGCAAGAAATTGCACATGGGGGGTCATTCCTGGATAGGTTTGTGACCTCCCTCCATTACTACTCCACCGTGTTCGACTCGCTCGGGGCGTTCCTGCCGGGGGACGACCCGGCCCGCCACCGCGTCGAGCACTGTCTCCTGCACAGGGAGATCAACAACGTGCTGGCAGTGGGGGGCCCGGCCCGAAGTGGAGAAGATAAGTATAGGCATTGGAGGAGTGAGCTAGCAAGGAATGGGTTCATGCAGATAGGAATGAGCACAAATGCAATGGCTCAAGCACAGCTGATACTCAACATGTTTCCTCCAGCTCATGGATACAGTCTTGTGCAGGGAGATGGAACACTGAGGTTGGGATGGAAGGATACAAGCTTGTATACTGCTTCTGCTTGGACTTCTACTAACTCTCCTTTATCATACAATTTGATCTGATTTTTTTCTTTTTTTTTTTTTTTTTTTGGGGATTAGTATGATCATCTTTTTGATATTTTTATAGGTTCATATGTCACAATTAATGGATTGATATTTCACATAACTTTATAATTCAGCCTGTTTTATTCTTAAATGGGAAGATTTGGTTCGAAATGGAATGGAGATTTAAAGATTTTTCAGTTCTTCGAAAAAATTATCCATATCAAACAAAATGCAACAAAACAAATGATTATATCAAATTCGTTCCATATCATATATTAATTTTGAATTTCTATATATTATTTTCTATTACATCTCATGTTTTATTATATTTAATACACGTTAAGAATTAATTAGTAATGACATTTGATATACTTGATGATTATAATAGAAGATCTAATCATGTGATATTAATTAATTCGGATCTTCTATTACACTTGGCGATATATTTCATATTTCATTATATTAATGGTTAATAATAAATGTGATTTTAGTATTAGTAGTGATATTTATTTGAAATTTTTAAACAACACAAAAACTTTTGTGCACTTGATGCACAAATTTAGAGTACTCTGTGCACTCGAGTAGAATCGGCCCACATCACGCAGCTACGCATCCGCACGCACCACCAGGTCGCGCACAAATTCGCCCAAACATATTCCAAGTGTCATACGTTTATGTTATGCTAGTCATACATTTTAGTAGTGTTAGTCATACATTTTAGTTATGTTAGTCATACCTTTAGTAATGTTAGTTGTACCTTAACATTTTTTTAGACATACATATTAACCTTTCATACCTTTTAGTTATATTAGTTATAACTTCATATATTACATAAATGTATGACTATGATGATATAAATGTATAAGTAATATCACATAAAAATATGAGTAATATCACATAAAGGTAAACATATACAAATTATAGCGAAATTAGGGTTTTTTTTAAAGTTAAAAGTATTAAATAAAGGTATGATATCTGGACATGAATGTATGACTAATATAACATAAAATTATGAATAACATAACATATAGGTCGGGACCAAAATAAATAAAAAGTGAGCGGATTCGGATTGATTCGGACCCGAATCCGACCTGCATTTATGTATGCATTAAGTGCACAAGAGTGCAACTCTTTAATACTTTGTGACATACACACATATATATATTATATATTATATATATTATATATAATATATATATATATATATTAAATTTAGAGATAGATAATGATGAATCATAATTCGTTATATATACTAAATTTAGAGATGAATAATGATGGATCAAAGATTATGAATTTTTTAAGAAACTTCATTAATTAAAGAAATTGATAATACAAGGAGGAAACTCCTAATTATCCAAATGATTGGTATAAGAACGAGAATACCTTATTAAGTGATGAGCGATCTCATTAGCTTGTCTATATATATAAGAAACTTTGACATTTTGTCGAAGAAAGTAATTGTTGATCCCAAATGGCACAGATATTTAGAGGGGGTAAATGAACCTCTATCGATTTTTCAAAATTTTTCAAACTTGTTGTACTGTATCCTACAATAGAATACAATATAGAATATAATACATCGTACAGTGCTAGAATGCAGCACAACTTGCTATAACAAAGTTCTTTATGGAACAGAAACTTAAACTTTTGATAGAGTTTCTTTTTGAAAACATTTTATGAAATATGAGTTTTAGAAAAGCTTAGAATAGAGTGATGAGATATATAATGCAGCAACAAAGATATATCAACAGAAATGCTAAAATAGAAAGATAAACACTCAAGGGCTTATAGTGGTTCGAATGTGATATAATCATTCTACGTCAACTCTACTCCTTCTCAAAGGAGGAACTTCGTTAAAAAGTTGTTTTACAGGACTTTGACCCTTACAATTATTAACCTAACAAGTTAACACCTACTAAGATTCAGCTTCCATATAGGTTGCTCGAATCCTAAAGGCTAACACACACAGAATCCTAAAAACTCACACAGAGTTATTGTCTTAAACTCCTAAGGCTAAACACTCAGCATGGAAACAATTTTCCTATCAACTGAGGACATCACTAAAACAACCTAAGCACACAACAAAAGGGTTAAAAGTATATGGGATTTTTCAACTAGTACTTGAAGCAGCCTTGAAGGATCTTGAGCTCAGATGCTTCTAAGGCTTGACTGCTTCTTTTGGAGGTTGAGTAACTAAAAAATTCTAAGATGAATGCTTGAGAGTTTGAGAGCTTGTTCTTGCATTGAGAGTAAGTGATCGGTTTTTCAGTAGTTGTTTCAGTCAACTCTTCCTCTATTTATATGTGAAGAAATATGTCTGTTGAAGAGAGACATACTTCTTTGAATTTGAACCCTCTTTAAGCTCGCATTAATTGTCTCTGAAGGATTGCATTTAATTTACCTTGTCTTGCACTCTAGGTTATTTAATGTGATTGTATTAGGTTGCAGGTTTGTCGCAGTCTGTCAGGCCCTGTGTCGACTGGTTATTGGCTCTCAGTACTACTTCTATCAGTTTGTCTCTACTGACTAGTTGAGACTTGATTGATCCTCGGACTATAGTTGATCTTCCTCGTACTGCATTGATGTGTGTGATTGTTATTCATTATTTCTACCTTCCTTTGACTTGAAGTATAGTACTTGATTTCTACAACCTTTGCAGTAATACAATTTTCTATTAGGTTGTTGTATTCGCTTTACTGCTACATTATTCAGCTTTCAGTATTCAAATATTGTTTTCTTCTATTGCATTCAGTAGTGGCATTCTTTGTTGCTTGCAGTATTCTCTTCTTTGATCAATCGACTACTAAATTGTGAATTCCTCTATTCTTCAACTCGTCTTCTCGACTTAAAATATTGAGATACTCTACTTTCCTATTACAATGTTGTTTTGTCTCATCAAAATCTAAACATAAATTTCCTAATATTAATAAATATCGACCTCAATAATCATGCCAACTCTGATATATTATGAAGGAAAATATTAACAATATCCATAACTCCTTTGACATCAAGCTTCAAAATAATATTTTGAAGATTGAGACTTTGAATATATAGGATAGCTTCAAAGAGACCCAAAGTCTCAACGCCCCTTGACTGGACAACACCACTCATATAACAAGATTTTCCATGAATAAAACTAACATCTTCTCCACATCGTAAGATCATCTTGAAGCCAAATCCATTTTCATCATCAAAGATTGCAGCGTCTATATTACACAAGGGCGGAAATTTCAGTTTTGGTGGATATATCGATACCTTAATTTTACAGAAATATCGGTTTTAGTGGAAATATCGGTAAATTTTAGAAAAATGATGAAAACTTTGTAACAAAAAAAGAAAATATATCTGATAGTTTATAGAATATTATAACTAACATTAATACACATATTTAGCTTAAAATTTCAAATAAAATGATAAATTTACGATAAATATAAAGATAAACTACTTTATAAACATTGTCTGCTATGTTAACGTGAAAATTTGTGCAATTGATAATGTTTGGAGTCTTTGTAAAATTATTTAATTGAATTATTTGAAGGAATTATTTGATGACAATTATTTGAGTAGTGTGGTGTGGGTAATTACGTAAACTTTGATAAAGTTTTGATCTAATAACGCAAGAAAAAATTTGCGATATTTCGGCGATAATTTTGATCTAAATATTGATAATTATTGATCATTATTTCATTAAAATTATAATGTGCAAATTATAATATTATTTGGATAGAAAATATATTTTTTCTTTTAAAACTGGTGTCATTCTTTATAAAAAAAAAAAAAAAAATTGTGATATTTATGACTAAAATATAGCCAATATATTGACGATATTATGACGAAAAATTCTTGCAGTGTGTTTTTGTTTCGGTTACACGATATGAGCGATACTTTAATCGTTGATATTACATAATTTAAATTTGAGGAAACAGAGGGTTCAACCACTCTGCCATAGGAGAGACGTGTACATCACCAGAACCATTCTCAATCAACTTTTCCATTTGTCATTCTTTCAGTGTATCAATAGATATTCAGACAGTTTGCATAGGCGTAAGATGTTTTTTCTCCCAAATATTTTGAATCCCACTGCTTTTAGATATTCCAAAATAACATAACCAAACGACATCAAAGAAAATTAGATGATGATGATGATGATAGTGCCCTAAACAATCAGTCCGAATATTCACGAACTTGATCTGTCATAGATCAAATCCAATAAGATAAACTCGTCTCACTCCATGTCTTGTTGGCAAAAGGACACTCGAGAAAAATATACCGCAAATTCTCATTACCATTCTCACAGTAAGTGGACACATTCATCTCTCTTTTAACAAGTGCATATCGTGAAGGAATACATTCTCTCACAGTCTTCCACACAAAAAACTTAATCTTTGGTGGAACCTGAAGCTTACATATAGAGATGTAATCGAACTGAGCCGAACCGAACTATTGAGTGTTTGAGTTTGGTCTGTTTAGTTATTGAACGAACTCGAGCCTAATTTAACGAATACATTCAGGGTTCACGAGCTTAATCGAGCCTTAATGAATTTAATAAATATTAATAATAAATTATATCATTCATTCTTAAAAATATAATATATTATCTAAAATTTATAATATAATTATAAAAATATCTATAATTAGATATTTATATATTTATCATAAGAAAAAGTATAAAAATTATACATCAAAATGACAAATATAAGTATTATATATTACGAACTAGCTCATGAGCTTTCTAACGAACTTGTTCACGAGCTAATGAGCCGAATATCATCAAGCTTAAGTTTGTTTGTTTACCTTAACTAATTATAATAAACGAAAAACGAACTTTTATCAAATCGAGCTCCGAATAGCTTATGACCAGCTTGTTTCATTTTCATCCCTACTTCCATATGATATCAAAGATTCTTCCATAGATTCTCCCCTAGCTTGCATAACTTTGGATGCAACAAAATAACTCGATTTTATAGTATATTGACCAGTTTTATTGTAATGCCAAATTCTTTGGTCTTCTCCCACAACTAGTGATATAGCTTTAATATCTTTTTCACAACATAAACCTTCAAGAAGTGTCACATCCTATAATCTTTCTCTGGGAGTCATTAGATATGCTACCGTCCGGGAAAAAATGATCATGATAATAGGGGTTTCTAGCCTCATATTAACCATAGACGTGTCTCAAATATTGATATTACTCCCATTTTTAATCCTTCATCTAACCTCATTCTGAATCAATGTTTGGAAATTCCAGATGCTTCGCCAAGTATAACTTAGATTATGCCCCTAACTGGGCATTTAGAAAATCCCCATCGAAAAAATATTTATAACACCCTAGATTAAGATTTAACTATGTAGAATGTAAAGAAAATTTTTATAATTAATACGACACTCAAGTGATGTTGTAAATTATTTAATCAATAGTAGTATAAACATGGAAGAAATAAATAAATATAAAATATATTATATATAGATATACATACACGCATTCAATATATAGAGTAAATCACCCCAAATACCCAAAAATGATATAAGGTATAAACTTTTATATCCACATATAAAAGAAAATATCCCCAAATACCCAAATTCTTAATCACCTCTATAATCTACTTTTCCAATCATTGATTATACTACTTCCAAACACTTTTTACTAATTCCAGTCTATATTAAAATTTCCAATTTAATTAATAATTCCTACTCCAAATATTAATCGGATCTCGGAGCACCTTTAAAGATCGATTTTCTTCCGGAATAAGTTTATAGGCTGGAATACTTTCCTCGTGTCGATATTGTCTAAAAAACAGTGGTTTGGAATGTGTAACAATGCCACGTACGAATTTCGTAGGAAATTGAATCTAAAAAGGATTTTAACGTAAACATAGACGGATCCTGAAAATGGTATCAAAGCCTAGGTTTATTAAGAACTTTTAAGTTATATTTATTATTGTTATGTAATTAACCTTTGGTGAGGAGAATTTCTCGCGAAAATATGGATTTGGATGATTGTTCAAGATGTATACCATACAAGAGATATCGTCAAATTTTGATGATGTATGCTCAAGAGCATCAAGACAAGGTGACATATTGGAATGACCAATATGTTGAACGAGAAAATGCAGGAGCCGATAGGGAGACCTTGAGGCAATGTAACCGACAGACAGTATATCATATGGGTTTCCTTGCGGTTAACCAGACATTATATGTTGAACTGATGAACCTGCAGGAAGCAACCCATCAGAATAATCATGGTTCCTAAAGGAGAATCAGAGTGGAACGAGATACTTCCAGATACATCTAAGATCTCTCTTGATCTTAGAGAAATTCAGAAGACAGTGCAAAATTATGGCAACTGCCATAATCATTTACCGACACAAGTCCATCAGATCCAAAGTCAGATGGAGACAATGATGAAATATCAAAAGGAAACTCTTGAGATCCTTCATGATATTCAAAAAAGAGTCAAGAATTTGGAGGACAAGCCAAGTCTTTCCGGAGGAAGAAAGCTTATAGATTTCGGAACGGTACCCTACCTATACCAAAAAGGGAAACCAACTAAAGTTATACGACCAATGACCTGAGATGAAAAGCTCATTTCTATCATCAAAGGAAAATCCATCATAAATTAAAGGTAATGGATATGGAGAGGATGAATCTTGAAGATCTACATGAACTTGCCGAGTCCTTCGCAGGATTAGGTATTGTAGATCTAAAGATGAACGAAGGAAGTGGTTCAGCTTTGATCACACGTGATCAACACCAAAGACCACCTCCACAACCACCAGTAGATCCCAACATTGCAAAAAGTTTAGGTTCACATCATATGGATGAACTAATGCCACATGCTGGAGATTTACTACAAGAGGAGATCCTATTATTTCAGGAACTCGACAATGTTCCAGAAGGCCAAATCTTATTAATACGCCTTATGGAAAGTCGCAACTAGATCCGATACATCTGTATGGATTGATGCTAAATCTGGATATTCCAGATTTCAAATATCGATAAGTCCTTATCGATGATTGGGCATCGACGATGAGGATTGCAGCAGAAACCCTAGATCTTACAAAGAAATGATTCATTTTACTTCTTGAAATGAGTCTTGAAGGATCTGTAAAGATCGCGTGGGATATGACGGCACCAGATATGAGGGACAACATCACGGCTGGTGAATCATTAAAAGAAATTATTGATAATATGACCAAATTATTCAAAATCCATTTTATTGACATAGGTTATTTCGAGGGATTGGAAGAGGAAAAACGAAAGAGATACAAACAAGCCCTCTACTGCCTCGAATTATATGATATTTGTCATATTGACGAATACATCAAATTATTCACCGAGTACCGATGGAATTCCAAGGTGGATGACAAAGAAGTTTTGTAATTATTTTTTACGAAGATACCAAGTCCCTGGAGAGAAATGCTCATAAGGAAGTACAAGAGTGCAGACAATTTAGATATTGTGGCCAGAAGAATGTCTTTCTTAAAGGTCAAGTTAGCTGAATGGTGCCATCAGGCAGCACCCTACAAGAACTACAAGAGACTCCGAGGAATCAATAAATGGTTTCCCTATGTTACGAAGATAATGACATCCCAACAATGGTGGGAGGTCAACCACGGAGGCATAAAATGAGGAAACAAAGAAGTCATCCTTATAGCCGTGGAAGCAACAACAATAGAAGGAGTCATAGGTCTTCATGGAGACCAAGAAGGATGTGGTCAAAATAAAAGGCCTGAAGTTACAAATCAGGATAAAGACCAGCACCAAGCAGGAGTAGAGCCTCTTCATCAGGCTCAAACCAAGGAGGAACCAGCAAATCTATGGAAAGAAGAACTTTCAGACGAGCTCACACCCGAGCTAATGAAAGTTTTAAAGATTGTAATTGCTGGACATGCGGAGCAAGAGGGCATATCTCAACAGATTGCCCGGAGAACCAGAAAAGAGGTCTAAGACAGTTCGAAGCAACACCAGAATTCGAAGAAGCTGTCTATTATCAAGATCTCATACAGGTGTATCAATTTGAGGATCTTCCCTCAGATGAAAGCATCTATGAATAAGAGATCTATTCGGATGATGGAAGCGAATCCACATTAGAATCGGAGTGAAAAATAAATTCTTCAAACGACAAGAAAGGATATGTCAGGATTCTTCTCTCACACGACGGTGTCTCATAAGACTCTTATGAGGATTATGAAGGAGGATCCAAAGCTCCAGATGTACGATGGTTTTACCATTGAAGCAATGGAAAAGGTTTTGGATAAGTTTGGATTTCGTAATAGAAAACACCAAATTATCCATAGGGTTACTACTGGAGAATTTATCATCCCAATGGAATTCACTAGTAACCTAATCGAGATGCAGCTGATCCCTTACCAAGAAGTTCGGGATATCAAAAGCAAAGTGAAAAGAGAAGTTGCAAATACACTCTCATGGATTCACATCGGAGCCATTAGAGTTGTTATTAAAGCAACATTCAAAGAAGGAATTGATTCGCCACTTAATCTTGTCATATTTGACAAGCGAATCTCCAATCTCAAGGATTCATGCCTTGGAGCGGTCATAGGAAACTTGTATGCAGGGAAATTGGCATTCAATGTCTATCCTCGTATTGCATACAATCTGGGAGATCGAGACTTTAACAGAGTGATAACCCTTCATCAAGATTTCAAAAGAGATGATTTGATGAAAGAAGGGAATAGACTTTACTCGATCACCTACAAGATTTCCTATGCTCTTTCGAATACACATCATTCTAATGTATTCTTGAGAAAGGAATTTATCGAAGTCCCAAAAATCTTTGAGGATTTCGCCAGAGTGGTTCTACCAGAGATTATTGATTCTCCAACTATAAAGGAGATCGATATGAAAATTCAAGATCAACCTGTCTTCAATAGGAGCCAAAGCCTCAGAATAGAGATAAGGAGAATGTCTTTCCAACAAGACAGAATGATTAGCAGTAATCGTTGGGAAGAAAGAAGGCCTAGTACAGTTCAACGGATCCCAGGTGTGTTCAAAACACAAGAAGAACTGAAATGTCTTGAAGGATTGAGAGAAGTTGAAGTAATATTCGACATCAACCAAAAAGATAATATTTTTCCTTGTGATGTATTATATTATCTCCAACAACCGATAATCGGAAGATTTCAAGAAAACCTAAAAATGGGTGAAATTGAATTGACTATCACAGGAATAGCAGAAAAACTTCCAGAATGATTAGTTCTAAGTATCGATTTTCTCGAGGATCATAAGCTTTGGGAAAGACTACAAGATGGAATGGAATTTACAGTGGTTGATAAAAGATACAGAATCAGATGACCACTAGTCCATTCTCCATATACATCTTTATCTGGATGATATATGTTGAATACAAGGCTGAATATTTTGCAGTCTATGTTGATTCAGGAACATGATTTGTACTGCAAAACGGGAGGTTTTTCCTAAAGAAATGGGAGAAGATCTACCAGCCATTGCAGGACAAGATTTCTCTAAAAGGATTCTTATCCTTAATCGAGGAATCAAACAAGCAGAAATTATGATTGGAGGAGCAGACAGTACCCCATGGTACAAAGTAAAGACGTCACCAATCTATTTCCATGATACAGGAGCCGATGTTTTGCTAGGAAACAATTTCCTACAAACATTCAAGTGATTTACACAAGAGAATGAGACAAGAAGACTTATTTTTACAACATTATGTGATCATAAGATTATTGTACAAAGACTACGAGAAGCATTTTACCGAAAAATGCCAATTAACTTTTACAGCAAGCGTGGTGATGAATCCAAACTTCGACATCCAAAAATGGCAGATAAAAGAAGATTTAGTGATGCATTATTATCCTTTCGACAATTTGGTTCGAAACAGAAAGATACCAAGAGATGGGATAATAACCTGTATTAATTCAGAATACAAGGAGAAGAAAGAGTACCTCCAGAGGCTATTGCTGAATTATTAAACAGCCTATTGGAGAAAACATCAAGTGATATCACCATTGAAAAACAAATATCAATGGAGGATTTCAAAAGAAAGATCCAGAGGAATTACAATGAAAATCTTTTAGCATGGTGGGATAAAAACGAGCTCAAGACATCCTTAAAGGTTAAACCTGGAAAGGAACATGAGTTCGTGAGACTCAAACCAATCCTTATGAATCAAAATGATCGTGAGGATATGCAGAAGATACTTAAGGAACATTTGGACCTTAAGTTGATCTCACCAGAAGTTTCTCCATACAGCAGTCTGGGATTCCTAGTTAGGAATCATGGAGAAATCAAAAGAGGTAAACTTAGACTTGTTATTAATTATAAAGGGATTAATAACATTCTGGAGTTTGACAGATATTATATCCCAAGTAGAGAACACTTGGTTAACTGCATCAAAGGTGCCAAGATATTCTCTAAGTTCGATTGCAAGTCTGGTTTCTACCAGATTAAGATGGAGGAAGAAAGTAAGAAGTTCACAGTTTTCTCCACACCACAAGGACATTATGTTTGGAATTTAATGTCTATGGGATTGACAAATGCACCCCAAATATACCAGAGGAAGATGGATAATCTCTTCAAGAATTATTTCAACTTTATGTTCTTCTACATCGATGATATTCTCATCGCATCAAAGAACATGAATGAGAGCATCTCAAACATTTGGAGATATTTTCAGATGTTTGTCATAAAGAAGGATTAGTGTTTTTTGAAAAGAAGGCAATAATTGCTACGAGACAGATTGAGTTCCTCGGAATTGAAATCAACGAATCTGGAATCATTCTATAAAGTCATATTGTAGAAAAGATACAAGGATTTCCAAATGATCTTAAAGACAAGAAACAACTTCAAAGCTTTTTCGGAGTTGTTAATTTTGATGGAATGTTCATCAACAATCTAGCATTTCACCGGAAGGTATTCAGCCTATTACTTAAGAAGGATGTATTATTCAAATGAGAAGATGAACATCGAGATGGGATAAAGCAACTCAAGGAAGTTTGTAAACAGCTTCCAAAGCTTGTTATACCTCAAGACGAGGATGAACTGGTTCTATATACAGATGTCAGTGATCATTGGTGGGCAGCAGTCCTTATGAAAGCCACACCAAATGGAGAAGTGTCATGCAGATATTGCAGCGGTCTGTTTACAGATGGAGAAGCAAATCAATGGCATATCAACGAGAAAGAATTTTTCGCAGTCAGAAAGGCTTTTAAGAAATGACCTTTATTTCCTACTGGCTAAGAAGTTTATTTTAAAAATTGACAATTTGAGTGTCAAGGCTTTTCTAAAAAATAAAATAGAATCAAAACTAGAAAAGGCTAGATTACTTAGATGACAAGCTGAATGCCAATATTATGATTATGATATTGTCATTGTGAAATCTCATGAAAATGTTCTTATAGATTTCTTAACACAAGATGGAAGGACACATTGTTGATGAGATCCCTAAATGAGTAAGACATCTCAGGGAAAACCTGGAGAGTCTTGAACGAGAATTTGGGACGTTATGTCTCAATGCCGAAGTCGCTGAACAACTTCAACGAGATGATCAGAAATCCATTTCTGGTCTAATACGAGCATGCCAATACACTCAGGAACAATTATTCCAAGCGTTGCATAAGTCTATCCTCCAAGCTGCATCTCTCACGGTGCAAAAAAGAGTGATTAGAGAACGGGACTCTAACCCGAAGGTTATGGATTCAAATACCATAATCAAGAGTGTTACGGGTGATGCATTCCTTTAGGATGTACAAACTGTAACGAATGTTGAAGCTTCGGTGTCACAACCCGAGTCTTCAAGTCAACTCAACACCTCTAGGTAAAAGAGGGAGAGTTGAACCTTAGGTCACAGACAGGCCAAAATAAGGTTCAAACTAACGAGATTAAAATTTCTCCTATACAGGTTTATCAACAACAATGGGAGAAGTTGGTAATTAGAAAGGGAATCAACCCAGAAAGAATGGTGGTTGATATCTCTGGAAAGTACCCAAGAGTTTGGATGAAACCAGGAAGTCATCCAAATGAAGTTCAAGAATGGTATACTTTTGGAGCATTGACTTCAATCCATACCGTATCACCAGGATTTCCTGAAATTTTGAAGTTACCGAAATGGATTGGGGAAACCGTCCACGAGACATGGGCAAATAATCCACATTTGTCCAGAGACGATATTCTGGAGCTATATTTCATCAGTGCAGCCTCAGAACCAGCGAAGAAAGGCTTCAATGAAGCTTTTCATTTCATCAAGTTAAGGAGACCGGATGGAAATGCCTTAAAATATATAAAGACAGCTTCACTGGAAGAAATTCCAATACTGGTAGGAGCATTTTCAGAAGATGAAGCTTCTACAAGGCGAGCATGGGGACTTTGGGTTTATCTAACAGAAATGGACAAAGTCAAATATCCATTTAAGTTTTTCCAGAATTCAGCAAGTGGATCTTTCCTACTGAATTCCATGACTGGATCAACAACAGGATTTGCAGAGGAACTCTTCGAGACAAAAGGAAGGATCCTCTGGGAGAACAAGATTCTGACAAGTAAATAAACTTACCGGAAATTCTGTAATATGACGCATGTTGGACGATGGATCGATCGGATCTGTCAATCATGCCCGGATCAGAAAGAGCTCGAGTTTGGGAAAGGATTTCAACCCAAACCCGACCGATAGGAATATGGGTCTGAAAAAGACAAAGGCCTAGTACACAAGAAACATTATCCCCGGGGACCACGAAAACCAAACTTTTAAAGATTCCCCGACAAATGTAACATGGGATAAGTCACGAGAAAATGACTCCCCAACCAACATCACATGGTGGGCTGAGTCAAAAACAAATGATTCCTCGACAAACCTAACATGGGCTGAGTCACGGGGCATTAAGAGGAAGAGCACTAACTAAGCTGAAAAGGACTCCCCAACAACTGTCACATGGGAGCACTAATGAAGTAGGTCAGCTGGTGTTCAAATAAGAGTTGGAATCAGCCTTTCAAGTCCGGATTCATGCCTATATATCAGGAGTTGAAGGAAGGTGAGGAGATCGACCATTCCCCTTAGTTTTCTTACAATAAAATCTTTGTAATATTTTGAGTATTCTTAATTTATGTGTGTATGAGTGCAGGCCTCTTCTCATATGAGAGACTAAACAAGTATTCTCCTCCCAAAATGAGATTACTTATGTAATAAATATTTCGTTTAAGTTCTTAATAAAAGAAAGGTTTTTGCTTCAACATGTGTTCTTAGTGTTCTTAGTTTATCCCTTGGAATGATTACTTTATACACCTGGTGTAAGAAACGAACCAAGGTTGTGCTGAGCAGTTGCTGAAGGAGCTGGATAACTTGCAGATCATCTTCCTTGAGGGTTGAAGTTGAACAGTGAGGAGTTGTTCATAAAACGGTCTGGGACAGTGATTTTCCAGCTGGTGGTGTTGCGAACCATCTCACCCGGTGCTGCTACGGTCAAAGAAAGGTATGAATTTTAAGGGATTAATTAATTTTATGGAAGCATATTGGGCCTGATTTTGATCAGTTTACGTTTTATCCGAATATAATTACTATTTGGAATGGAAGTATAAATTAAGTTGGAGATTTATGCTTAAAAACATATTTGGAATTTGATTTAAAATATTAAAAATGACTAATGATGGATTTTGGGTAGATAGGGATATATTATAAGGAAAGTGGGTATTTGGGGATAATATGTTATATGTGTGGATATTAAAGTATATATGTTATATGAAATTGGGTATAATGGGATGAGCACTCCATATATATATATATATATATATATATAAGTGTATGCCATATAATATAATAATAGTACTTACATGAGTATTATAATAATAATAATAATAATAATAATATCTTACCTCAAAAGTTTGATAAGGGCGGTGGATGGAATGAGTATACACCCTTCTCTTTTCTCTTATTTCCCTCAATCTCTGTCTCTATTTCTCTTGCTCTCTATCTGCTCGTCACTCTCTCTTTCCTACCCCTTCTTTCCCATTTTTTTCTCTTCCACTCCACAAGTGCAAATCGTGAGTTTGTGTTGGTGTGTGAACAGTGACGGACCCAGGATTTCGACTCAGGGGGGCCCAAATCAATTAATAAAACGATACAATAATATTAGAGAAAAAACATATATATATCGCAATCTCGATAAAATCAATGCATTACAACATTTCTCTTCTATTTTTCATATTCTGAAATCGTTGCATAATAGCTTCATTACTAACATTTCTAAATACATCTTTTTCAATGTATGCCACTAAACAATCATTTAACAGTGTATCACTCATTCGATTGTGAAGAGAACTCTTAATGATCTTCATTGCCGAAAAAGCTCTTTCTATTGTGGCAGTGACGACAGGTAATATCAACGAGAGCTTAATCAACAGATAAACCAATGGAAGAACAATGTGCTTCCTTGTAGAGACCATCTTCTGAGCAAGTCCGCCTATTCCATTTACTTCAGAGAAGCTTTTATCCAAGCGCACATCAAAAACAAAGTTCTCAAGTTGACTCTCAAGTTCATATAAAGCAACTGCAGAAAATTCAGATGGATAAAATTTTGCAAGACGAAGCAGTTTGCTTTTGTCAAATGCAGCAAATGAGTCTCTAGGATCAAAACATGTCATACATAGAAGCAATTCGGTGTTCACTTCATCAAAACAATGATTTAGCTCTTGAGCTTGCATGTCAATCACAAAATAAAATAACTCAATTCTGTAATGGTGAAGATTAGTGAACCTTTCAATTCTACGCCTTGATCTTCCCCGAGGTGCATATATATCTTCCATGTTTAATAAAACTATCTCATTTTTGCTACAAAATTCTGAAACTTCAGTCAATAAAGCCTCCCAACCATCTTCTTCCAATGCTTGCAAACGAGCTTTGGATACTTTAACAAGATTCATTGCATTAACAATATCTTGATCCTTTCTTTGGAGAACTTGTGATAGTTCATGTGTGATTCCCAAAATTTTTCTCATGAGATGTAAATCAAATATAAACTCAAATTGAGTCACGATATCTAGCAAATCAATTGCATTGGCCCTTTGTGAATCATCATTGTCATTCTCTCCAACATACTCAAGAACATCAACAATAGATGAAAATAAATGCATCAAGTTAATGAGAGTACCATAATGAGAACTCCAACGAGTATCTCCCGGCCACTTTAATGTCATTTCTTGATTCAATCATAGTGACGGATCTAGGACTACGACCCATCATAGTGAGCTATCCACCTAATTTAATTGAACAGGTTCGTAGAGCTTACTTACTAAAAGGTCCATGTCAACCACGTGAGCATGATTTTCCTCAAACGATAGATGGAAATCAAAAACGTAAATTTGTTGCATCTTGGTTTGATGAATTTAATGATTGGTTGAGTATAGCATAACAAAAGATGCGGCATTTTGTTTATATTGTTATCTTTTCTCTATGGGACGTAGTGAGAGAGGACATGATGTTTTTGTGTCTGAGGGGTTTAATATTTAGCGTAAGAAAGAAAGATTGAGAGATCATGTTGGAGATCATAACAGTTATCATAATAAATGTAGATTAGCTTGTTAAGATTTGATGAATCAGTGTCTGCACATTGAATTATCTTTTTCTAAGATATCAGAGCAGTCAAAGATTGAATATCGTTGTAGGTTGAATGCATCAATTGTTTGCTTGCGTTATCTCATTATGCAAGGATTGACTTTTCGAGGAAATGATGAATCCGAAGAATCATTGAATCAAGGAAATTTTATTGAGCTTTTGAAAGTTATTGCTTCATGTAATGAAGAAATCAACAATGTTGTGTTGCGTAATGCTCCTGAAAATCTCAAGCTTACATCTCCGAAGATTCAAAAAGATATTATAAGTGCAGCTGCAATTGAGACTACTAATGCCATGATTAAAGATCTTGAAAATGATTTTTTCTCCATTTTAGTTGATGAGTGTCGAGATGTGTCCATCAAAGAGCAAATGGGAATGGTTATCCGTTATGTGAATAAGAATGGATGCATTATTGAACATTTTCTTGGTCTTGTGCATGTTAGTGACACAACTGCAGCTTCACTTGAGAAAGGTATCGAATCATGTTCTCCACTCATGGCTTGAGTATTTCTAGTTTGAGGGGTCAGGGATATGATGGAGCTAGCAATATGAGAGGTGAAATTCATGGTCTAAAAAGTTTACTCCTCAAGAAGAACTCTGCTGCTTACTATGTTCATTGTTTTGCTCATCAACTCCAACTGACACTTGTTGTCGTTGCTAAAAAACATACAAGTATTGGTTCTTTTTTCAATACTGTGACACGTGTATGTAATGTTGTTGGAGGTTCTTGCAAGCGCATGGATATGCTTCGAGAGAAGCAAATGAAAAAGGTCATTGAAGGCATTGCAAATGATGAAGTCAAGATCGGGAGAGGATTGAATCAAGAAATGACATTAAAGTGGCCGGGAGATACTCGTTGGAGTTCTCATTATGGTACTCTCATTAACTTGATGCATTTATTTTCATCTATTGTTGATGTTCTTGAGTATGTTGGAGAGAATGACAATGATGATTCACAAAGGGCCAATGCAATTGATTTGCTAGATATCGTGACTCAATTTGAGTTTATATTTGATTTACATCTCATGAGAAAATTTTTGGGAATCACACATGAACTATCACAAGTTCTCCAAAGAAAGGATCAAGATATTGTTAATGCAATGAATCTTGTTAAATTATCCAAAGCTCGTTTGCAAGCATTGGGAGAAGATGGTTGGGAGGCTTTATTGACTGAAGTTTCAGAATTTTGTAGCAAAAATGAGATAGTTTTATTAAACATGGAAGATATATATGCACCTCGGGGAAGATCAAGGCGTAGAATTGAAAGGTTCACTAATCTTCACCATTATAGAGTTGAGTTATTTTATTCTGTGATTGGCATGCAAGCTCAAGAGCTAAATCATCGTTTTGATGAAGTGAACACCGAATTGCTTCTATGTATGACATGTTTTGATCCTAAAGACTCATTTGCTGCATTTGACAAAAGCAAACTGCTTCGTCTTGCAAAATTTTATCCATCTGAATTTTCTGCAGTTGCTTTATATGAACTTGAGAGTCAACTTGAGAACTTTGTTTTTGATGTGCGCTTGGATAAAAGCTTCTTTGAAGTAAATGGAATAGGCGGACTTGCTCAGAAGATGGTCTCTACAAGGAAGCACATTGTTCTTCCATTGGTTTATCTGTTGATTAAGCTCTCGTTGATATTACCGGTCATCACTGCCACAGTAGAAAGAACTTTTTCGGCAATGAAGATCATTAAGAGTTCTCTTCGCAATCGAATGAGTGATACACTGTTAAATGATTGTTTAATGGCATACATTGAAAAATATGTATTTAGAAATGTTAGTAATGAAGCTATTATGCAACGATTTCAGAATATAAAAAATAGAAGAGAAATGTTGTAATGCCTTGATTTTATCGAGATTGCGATATATATATGTTTTTTCTCTAATATTATTGTATCTTTTTATTAATTGATTTGGGCCCCCCTAAGTCGAAATCCTGGGTCCGTCACTGCACATCACAATATAATCAACGTTGATATTTGATATTTTCTCCTTAAAGTGAACAGAGAAAATATCACTTCAAAACGAAGAAGGTGCTCTAATACCAATGGTGTATTCACTTGTCGCATTACCACTCTCTTGTGTGGTTCTTCTTATAGAGGTGGGGAAAATACCAAAAATTTCGGTATACCATACTTACTGTACCGAAAAATGCTGAAAAATTTGTAACTTTCGGTACGGTATGGTACTATACTGGTATAGGTCGGTATATGAAATCTAGAATTTTTGGTATTTTGGTATATATCGAAATATCAAAATATATTAATATAATTAATAATTTATATTTTTATATATATAAATATTTTTTCCCCCACAATTAGGTTATGTCTTCAACAGTTTCAGCTGCTCAAGTTTTCTTCACCATTTTCAGTTGCTCAAACTCTAAGATTTCTTCACCATTTTCGTTACTTATTCTTCCCCTTTCAATCGTCATCTCTCCCTCATTGGTTTCGACCATCATCCTTTGTCGGAGAAACGATGAAACTGCTCAATTTGAGGGACACGAAGCTTGAATAAGAGCCAAACACGACCTTAGCCCCCAGTCAATCGGTCTGTCGCCGTCAGTCCGCCTACGTCAGTTCACCGTCATCTAGATAATATAATAAGTTTCTATTGCAATTTTTTAATACAATACGAATTTCAACTCTTGATTTGTATTTTTTTTTAGGTTGAGAATTGGGGGTATTATGCTATTTCACTTTTTGAGGTTGGGATTTGGGAGTTTTGTGATTTTATTGATGGTAGGCTCACCTTAATGACAGTTTTTATTGGGTTAAAACCCAACTTTTTATCTTGATTCTTGGCATTCTTACCATTCGAGCTTGTGGTTGAGTTTTCAATTTGTAGATAACTTTGTAATTTTTTATTTCCAGTCGTTAATAGTTGCTCGATTAATTGAGAGTACTAAATTTGGAATTGAATGCGTGATGTTAACGAATTTGTGAAATCTATGTTAGGATCCCCAAATTTATTAGAACATGATGTCTATATTAGCGTATTGATAGCTTGTATGTATTTATTTATGAAAGGGATTAGTTTAGGTTGATTCCGCACGGATAATTAGTGTTGAAAGCGCGATTTTGTGCTTCTAAAACTGTTTTTTTATTTATTTAATACTTATATTTAATTAAGAGACTATCTTTTTTATCTCGTCTGTTTGGGTATTATTGAATGAGATGCTTATTCACACTGAATGGTCCTTAGTTTCCACAAATCAGCAAATACCACTAATTTAAGAAATCAAATCCTACTAGAGAGTGTTTATTATTATGAGAGATGTTTATTAGTATGGGAGTTGATTATTATACCAATGAGAGTGCTTATTATTGTCCTACAAGAAATCAAATCCAACCACTACTCAACATTTTTAACTAGAAATTTCGGTATATAAAAATACGATAATTTCGGTATAATTAAAAGTTTTAGTGAATTTCGGTTAGTTCGGTATACTGAAATTTTGGTAATTCGGTATAAATCAGTATAGGCTTGTCATACCGAAATTTCGGTATGGTATTGGTATAAAAAAATGCATACCAAAAATATCTGAACGATATATGAAAAAAATATTCTGTATATCCTATCGAACCACCCCTATCTTCTTCTTTCTTCTTCTTCAAAGACGACAATGGTTTTAGGGCCTAAAGTGGCCTCCAAGTCATCACCATGATCATATTGACTCCAGTTAAGATTGGAGTCAATAATATCATCATCATGTAAAGAGTGTGTTTGTGGCAATGGAGTTGTATCACTCTTTCCTTTTCCATGAGATGAACCGGAAGAAGAAGTACCTCTTCTAGACAATTTATTTTAGAAGAGAAATGAAAAGGAAATAGAATTGAAGAAGAATAAAAAAATATAAATAGAAGTAGAAGTGTAGAATTTAGGAAATAGAACTTTTAAAACTAAAGGTATATAAACTATAAATTTGATTCAACAATCAATTGAAGAACAAAAGAGCTTGAGACTTGAGAGAGAGATTGATTCAAGAATATTGCAATTGAACTAGAATTGGTGTGCCAAAATCTCAAAGGGAATGAAGTATTTATAGAGTTCAAGAAACATAAAAAAATGGCACCGGTTTAATCGTCAATTCCGATTTGATTAATTTGATGATTCAAGCAATCTGAGTCATCCATCTTCAACGATCATTAAATCTTGATCATTGATCAAAAAAAAAAAATGTCGGTTTAATTAATCTTGGCCGTTTAGTTAAGCAACCTAATAGCTATTTAATATTGATCATCGATCACTAACGGCTAGTTAATCTCGACCGTCCACGTATCATGCTCAACTTTAAACATAAACCGGTGGTTCAGACCGTCGAACCACCGATTTTAAATGCAACGGCTCTATAATCTCGATTGTTTGATCCTCTTGGCCACACATCTCAGCCGGCACATTAAAAAAAAGGGAAATATTGGTTAAACCGGCAGTTTGGGGGTTTGGAAATAGGGGAAACCAAATTTCAACCGGTGAACTACGGCTGATGATTCCGGTTACTAATATTAAAAAAAACATCCCAAATTATTAAATATACAAAAAATTAAACAAATGATAAACTCAAGTAGCACAAAACTGAAATGCATGAAGTACATGGATGCATGAACTATATTAGCCAATAAGTAGCGAGAGAGTTAGGTATCACAATTTGTCATATATATATATATATATATATTCTTTATAAACATAATGTTTTGTTGAGGTTTTATGTTATTTTATTTATTAAAGTTTGTTATAATATTCTCTTCAGTTTTATGTTAATTTTTTCAAAATTTTTAATTTATAATTAATTGACTCCATTTATAACAATATGATATCAATCAATCTACCTATTTCCGTCCTTAATTAATATCCAAATAAATTTATAAACATACATAAAATATGTGTTGCAATGCATAATCATTACGAAGGATCACACTTTTACAACTAAATGAATTAAATTTGAATTGTATTCTTGAGTTCATCGAAACTTTTTTTTTTAAATTACAAAGCGTAAAGAAGAACGGTTTTAATAAGAATCATAATTTATTAAATTTTTTCCATGGCTAGATAAGAAAACTTACATAATAATCATGGAAAGAAATACATCTTTATTGATGTTTATTTGGATCCAATTTGTAAGATATAGTTTTTGAATTTTCTTGGTGTAGGTGCATGGTAGAGCTTGCATTTAAGGTTTCTTGTCTTACACTGCAGGTTCATTAAAACTGTCTGTATTAGGTTGCAGCTTTATGCAGTCTGTCAGTTCAGGTGTATTATGTTCATGGGCTCTCTGCACTACATCCTTCAACTTGTTTCTACTGGCTAGTTTTGGATCCGTTGAAGTGACTAAACCTTGGGCTGATCTTGATCTTCCTTGTAATGCATCGTTATCATGTCTGCATATTGATTGTCTGCTCTTGTTTTCATCTTACAACATACAGCACTTATGTCCCTACAACCTCAGTCTTCTTGCAACAAGTGTGCTTGCAGTTTGTCAGCTGTAACTTTCTAATTTTCTGCTTGCAGCAATTATTTCCCTACAGCTTGCAACAAGGTCATTACTTGTTTTTTTCTATTCTTCAACATATTCTATAAACTCAAATCTAGTCTAATTTCATTAAAATATTGTGAAAAATGGGGTACTCTAATTTCTTATTACATATGTGTTTTATCTCATCAAAATTTAAACATAAATTTCCTGACATTAGTTTTAATGTTCACAACTATATATGTTGTGAATTTGTAATCTTTTATTTTACATAATATTAAATGTTACATACTTTCTATAAATTATTCATTTATAAATCCAATAAACCATAATTCTAACAATAAAAAAACTATATCATTACGATTTTTTTAAATAAACAAACCAACCCGTGAATCGCAAGGGCGAATGACTAGTAATAATAAAAAATAATAACAATATTGGTTGATAATAATAATAATTGTGTCACAAACAATTATATCCCTCTTTCACTTTCAATTAAAAATCATTAATAATTATAACAACAATTAAAAATAAAATAATAATATGTGTACAAAATTAGAAATATTACATTAGAAAATCAGAATAGATGTTTATCATAATTATTTCATATTTGTCAATAGAAATTAGGAGGAAAAACTTAATAATAATTGTCGGCATGTAAATCCGCACGCGATGAATTATGTCAAACAATAAATAAATGAATAAGAAATTAAACAAATAAAGGCAAGAAATCAAATATTATATGGCTCGAAAGCTCCTGTCCAATTAAATGTCCAATTAAATGGGCTGGGGTGATCCTGGCCTGTCAATTTTGGCTGGTCAGATCGAATTTATTGCTGAATTTGATATGCTAATATGTGTAAAGTAAATTGAATTTCAGATTTGTTTTTTATAAATTAATGTCTTATTTGTAGGCTAAAGTAAAGATTACAAAAATTACGAAAGTGTATCAAATAACATGATTTTAGGAATTTAGGATCAATCTGGTCTAGATTTAGGATTGCTCGATTCAGATTTGATTATTTCTCGATTTGTTGTCTTATCTGGAGATCTTGGGTTACTACTCCTACACCTTTTTGCAATGAAAATTTTGTCCATATATGAGGAATTTTGAGCTAAGGACCTGAGTGCACCGACCCGGACCTTGGTTGACTTGGTCAAAGTTAGACAGACATGGATCGGATCCTAGTTTCTCTCGAGACTTGGACTCTAAACGGCTCAGCCCATCCTGGCCAAACTAGAACTCGTGCTGCCCATGAAATTCCACCTTAGTTTTTTTTTTTTTTTTTTTTTGATAAAATGTAAAAATTTTATACCAAGAGTAAAGGAGTGTACATACAAGTGGGCCTCTCTAGAGGAGGTTGTTGTGGGGTTAATGAACCCCACAACATAAGATAACTAACTGTCAAAAGGGGTGTCAAGATGATCACCAAAGGTAGAAGGAAAACTAAGAACAAAACACATGAAAGCCACCAACCTAGAATTAGGCGAGTGAGCTACATAAAAAATACAAAGTCTATTAGGGCATACCCTAGACATAAACAGAAGGACTTGCACACCAAAACCATGTTTAGTGACTCTAAGTATATACAAAAAAAGGTTCGCCATTCCGCATCATTAGATCAAAAGGAGAGATTACTGCTTATTTGGAGGTGTGGCACTTGACAAGTAAAGTCACAACTTCGGATAAGCGGTCGATCAAAAGAGGGGTTGATGTCGTGAATGTCAAACTCAATCCGACCAAAAATAGGTGGGGAGGGGAGTCCAACATGCTGGACACAAATTAGAAGATGATAGCATCCACTGGGAAGATGGTGTAAAGTACTTTGTATACTTGTATTTTAATTTTCGCCACAACAACATCGGATGTGGTTGGGGAGCCTTCGAACACAAGGACATTTCTTGTTCTCCATATGTAGTAAATCGTGCAACATAGAGCAATTTTCTTTGCCTTTTTAAGAACTAGGCTCCCCGGTTCCTTCTTAATCCATTTGAGAGCACTTGAGATGGTATTCATGGCCCTATGAATACCTAGCCAGCCTCTAATATCCCCCCAAACAACTTTTGAGAACCTGCAAATAAAAAATAAATGAGACGCACTTTCGAAATCAAGATCACATAAAGGGCAAATTGGATCCACATTAAGAAAATCCAGATTATCCCTAGAAGCAAGCCTATTTTTCAGAGCCATCCAAACACAAAAAAGAAAATTTGGGTGGAATGAAATGTTTCCAAATAGCCGATTTCCAGAAATTCACCTCGCCTTTTTTTCTAAACAAATCATATAAATCAGATGAAGATATACCTGTGGGATTTAAGAGCTGTGAAAGAGTGCAAATGGCATTCGGGATCGATCCACACTTATTCACAATTTCATCTCTAATTTGACAGATTTTTTTAACAAGGGCGGAGTCATTTTTTGAGGGGTTCCAAAGCCAAAAGTCCTGATTCTAAATATAATACGCATGCAACCATTTTATCCAGAGAGAATCAGTTTTTGAGTGCATATTCCATAGAATTTTACTTAATAAAGCCTTATTCCAGGATACAATATCTCGTAAACCAAGACCACCCTTTTGGAAGGGTAAGCATGCATCGGCCCAAGCCACCGGGCTTTTCTTTTTTCCCCAAAGAAACAACCTGCAAAGCTTATTGATTCTATTAATAACAATGCAAGGGAGGGGAAATATTTGAATCCAAAAGCATTCAACACCTTGAAGAACTAATTTAATAAGAAGGAGTCTCCCTGCATAAGATAGCGAGTTAGCTGTCCAAGAGTTAATATAAGCTTAAATACGATCAAAAAGGGGGGCATAATGGACTGAATTGAGCCTTTGTGCTGCTAAAGGGACCCCCAAATAGTGAACCGGGAGTGTTCCAACTGGGAAATCAAGTAAGTTCAAAATATCTTCAAGGTCTTGATTATAAATTCCAGCCGTGAAAACACATGACTTGGCTGAATTTATATTCAGCCCTGATACTGCCCTGAAGTCATTTAAGCATTGACATAGAATTTGTATGAATATTAAATCACCTCTTGAAAACAACATGATATCATCAGCGAAAATAAGGTGATTAAATTTCAAAGTTTCGCATCTAGGGTGGAAATTAAATTCAATATTTTCAGTTCTAGAAGCAAGCAAACGAGAGAAATACTCCATGCATAGAATGAAAAGACCCAGGGACATAGGGTCACCTTGTCGCATACCTCTTTTTCCAGCAAAAAAACCATGGAGACTTCCATTAATAGAAATGGAGAAGGAAGCTGTAGAAACACACTCACAAACCCAGTTAACAAACATCAAGGGAAAACCAAAAGCAATAAGAATCTCACGTAAAAAAGTCCATGAAACAGTGTCATAAGCCTTTTTTAGATAAACTTTTATTGCACATCTAGGTGAAATCCGTTTCCTTGAATAAATCTTATAATTTCTTGTGCAAGGAAAATATTATCCGACATGTTACGCCTACTAGTAAAAGCTGATTAGGCTGAGTTTATAATGGAGGGCATAATTGATTCAAGGCGTTTAGCTAAGAGCTTGGTTATGATTTTATAAATGTCATTACAACAAGCTATAGGTCTAAAATCAGCCACACATGGGGAGTGTTCTGTTTTAGGAATTAGAGCAATAGAAGTGTGGTTCATTTGTTTTAGGAGGTTTTCATTTCTAAAAAATTCCAGTATAGCATTACATACCTCATTTCGATATCCCATGATTTTTTGAAGAAAGCAGCTGAATGTCCATCGGGACCAGGTGCCTTTTCATCCCCAATATCAAATAGAGCTTGCTTAATATCATCCGTAGTGAACGGAGCAATAAGATCGATTTTTTGTTGTTCAAGTAGGCACGGGCCAGATTCAATGATCATCGGATCAATTGATTCAGTTTGGTAATCTGTTCCAAAAAGGCCTTTGTAGTAATCGACAAATGCTTTTGATAGCATCTCAAATGAGGATGATCGGGTACCATCAACAAGAATAATAGATGCAAGATATCGTTTCAAAGTATTTCTTTTAATAATGCTATGGAAAAATTTTGTATTACGATCACTTTGAGCAAGGAAATTACATTTTGCCTTTTGGGAAAGATATGATTTTTCAGCTTTGGCAAGAAAGATAGCCTTTTTCTTTAGGTCAACATTTTTAGAGCGAATTGCAACATCAAAAGGGTTTTTTTCCAAACAAATTTGATTCTGTTTTAGTTCCAATTTAGCATTTTTTGACCTCGAAGAAATATGGCTGAAATGCAGCGAGTTAAGAGTTGAGAGATGTCTTTTCAAAAATTTCAGTTTTTTACATAAGATATATTGGTAAGATCCCCTTATATTCAATAACCAATTTTGCTGAATAGTGGGTAGAAAATCTGCATGCAAAGACCACATATTGAAGAATTTAAACAACTTCCTGAAAGTGTGATTAGGCTAGATAATTGAAACAGTAACAGGGGAATGATCAGAGAAGATTCCCGGGGGGAGAGGAATGCTTCACAAAAGAAACCAGCTGAAAGCCATGCCGAATTAATCATAGCCCTGTCTAGTTTAATCCAAACAGACTTGTTAGTCCAAGAGTAAAAGCATCCAAAAGATCTGACATCTACTAACCCCAATGCAAAGCATGTATCTTGAAAGTCAGTAAGGTAGTAGTTTGTAAGAATAGGGTCATTCAATTTTTCATTCGCATTCTTAACACAACTAAAATCCCCAATTATCAACCATGGATCATGCAAGGAGCTGCCAACATCATACAACTTATCCTACATAACACGTCTATCTACCACTGAGTATAAACCATAGATAAACGATATATAGAAGATATTTTGAGTAACATTGCATGCGATTTTACAGTGCATTAATTGAGATAGAGAGAAGATCAGATTTAACTTAACCGAGTATGGATTCCACTAACAAGCATTCGGCCATTCTTACAGATATCGAAATTATGGATATAAAGCCAACCAGGAAATTTAGTTTTCATAATAAAGTCACATAAGAAAGAATTAGCAGAAATATCAGATTGTAATTTAGTTTCAAGGAGACATACAATATCCAAATTTTTTGTTTAATAAGGGAAATTATTTATATATGTTTTTTGGGGTTCTTAAAACCCCTTATGTTCCAAGACATGATCTTCATTTAAACTCAGGGGGTTTAGAACGACTTCTCCTAGGACGGGACAGAGGAATAGGGGAAGGAGGGGGTTCAGACAGAGTGGGCTGAAGAGTATCAGAAAACTTACCTGTCGCCTTTGCCCTTTTTACAAGCTCAAGATCGTGCTTGTGCACCTTCTCTTTTAGTTTCTTCTTATCAATCAAAGGGGCAATTTTGCTGGAAGCCGATGCAACAGTTTCAGGTGTACTGGAATCAGCAACTACTGCTCCATACATCACTGTTGCTGGATCATCAGTTTTGTCAACAAGGACAACCCTGGTACTTTGGGCAGCTTCTGGAAACGAACCCAGTGGGGGGTGGAGGTACTCTTCAAATTCTTGGGATGAAAAAGAAGAAGCTAGAGATAGGTATATGTTGAAGGGCTTATCATTTTGGTTCACCGAATCAGATTGTTTCCGGGTAGGGACAGGGGGTTTTTTATCTTGGTGTTTTGCCGCCTAGATAGCCGTTTTGGGAAGATAGGAGGCAGCGGGTGTATTAGGAGGGTAAGAAGAGGTTGGATTGGTCTTTTTGGTAGAGGGGCAAGTGCCCTTAAAATGGCCAAAAGAGGAGCATAAGGAGTAGAACCTGGGATGGTTTTCGAAGTGGATAAGCTGCTCAAAAAACTGTCCTTCTGGGAGTTTGATAGATACAGCAGAAAGGAGAGGCTGGGATGCATCCACTTCAATGAGTATGCAGGCATACGATGTCCGTTTTTTTTTCCAAAGTATGCTTATCTACGCAAATTGGTTTTCCAACTTTCGAAGCGATTTTGCTAAAGGCATTCCAGTGCCAACACTCGAATGGAAGATTGGGGAACTTGGCCCATACCGGTATGGTAGACAGATTATCAAGATCAAGGATTACACCATTTGTAATTTTCCTGAGGAGAACCGTTTTCCCCTCACAAGAATAGGGTCCTTCTTGGAAAACTCTCTCCCAATCACATTTATTCTTGAACCTGAAAATAACACAACTTTTGATATGCAAGCTAAACTGGCACTCAACATTCCAGAAAGATATAAGACTATGAATGTTTGTGATTCCAGGCCACCTCCTGGCGAACCACCCTTGAAGGCAGAATCCCCATTCGGCTGTGACATCACAAACATCCGATGGGTCCAAACAAACAACATCATCATTTATAAAATGAGTTTCGAGCTTAAGATCATCAGAATCATAAACATCATAAACTCCAGACCAAGGAGAGAAAGCAAGGGGTGAGGGACCGGATATCTTGCCTTTATCTAGAGACAGGTCACTTACCTTCAAAGTCGGGTCTGAATGAGATTAGGGAAGGATGGTTTCACCTGGATCTTGTACAGATTGTAGGTCAGCTTTGTTTGCAGCCAGGTTGGGAGGAACGTTAGATGATGAGGAAGATGAATAGGAATCCTCATCCCCCAACAATCTGGAAACAGAAACATCTCTGGCTCTTGTTTGATGGAGTTCCGGAGAAACAAAATGGGTGTGACCTCTTCGGTTAGGGGATCTTCGAATGGAGGCTCTCTTCTTGCCCGATTTACTTCGAACCATAGTGTTGGACCCAAGATGACTTTAGAGGGGGTAAACCCTAGGTCCAAAGGCTGAGGAGGTGTAAGATATAAAATTCATGTATAGTAAATGTACTGGAATTAATTAATGGTGCTTCCTCCCACCACTAAGTAATAAATGCACGCTAGTTAGATCAAGAACACAGCCGGAACTACAAGGAAATTTTAAAATTTTGAAAAGTAGCCATTTACGGTGAGAGCAAAGGGAGATGGTGAGGCACTCTCTAGAGAGAAAACTTCTAGAGAGAGAAATATTTCTAAACCCCACTTACTTATATATTCATTATATTCCACCTTAGTTAGCTTGACACCTCCTGGTTGACCCTTGGACCGGTGGATAGCCAATGTTCGACTTTTGGATAGGCTGCTCTCGGTTTGTTCTCCCAGGATAGGACCATCTAGGATATTTTACTGGTTGACTCATAAATTTCCTAACTTACCCTTGGCCTAGTCATATGGCACAACATAATAATAATAATAACAATAATAATAAATAACTATTATGGTAAAAAAAATATTTTCTCATCTGAACTATACGAATTTTACATTTTTTGGTGAAAATTTTGAAATGATTCACTTTGCTATATGATCTTTAAATTTGATGCATTTTACGGTATTAGATAAAATCCTAGCCATAGATTTTGGACACGTGTACGGCTATGATTGTCTAATATCGTAAAATACATCAAAATTTAAGTTGGCAAAGCGAAACATTTCAAATTATCAAAAAGCGTAAGATCACATATATTTAGGATGAAAAAATGTATTTAATACTATCTATTATTATAAATGTTTCAAAAATTTAGAAAAATTAGATTTGCGTGTTTACACATACCCTCATTTTCCATAGTTGATTTTAAAGATGTAAACATAGATAAAAATGACAACAACAACAACAACAACAACAACAATAATAATAATAATAATAATAATAATAATAAAAGAAGAAGTTTACTAATAACAATAAGTCAAAAAGGAATATTTATGATCATTAGGACTGGATGAGATTTTTTTATTATAATAGTGAAACGTGTCAACATAATTGTTTCTTTATATATAGAGATATATAAGTCAAAATTTTCCACTTAAAATTTTACCATCATAATAAATCTTATACGAATTGATCTCATGTACATCATAAACCTTTTTTTTTTTTAAACCACATCATAAATCTTCTTGTCTTACAAGGTTTATCCCAAATCTATGATGATATTTGTTCTAAATTTGACTTATCTGGATTTTGGATAAGCTAAGTACAAATGGTTTTTGGATTGAAATTTGTAAAATTCTATAACTATGTTTTATGTAGTCTTTTTTTTTATAATAATTTTCAATAACTACATGTAATTTTTCTATAATTCCAACAAACAAAAAATATATTTTCTACAATTCCCAATATTAAAATGACATCTTAACTATAATCATATCATTTAATACAATATTTTCAAATTCAATCTCATATAATCCTCTTAAATCGTATATCCAAATTTAAATAATCAACCTTCAGTTATATATGAGTATGTCTACTCCACACAATGATTCCAGAAGAAACAAAATGATTTATAAATTATCTAAAATGTCAAAAATTCAAATTCTACTCGTGGTCTTTATTAGAGTATTATTGTAATTTGTAAATACTTGTATTTTCTTTATCCCACATCGATTTCTATGACTAAATGTGGTTCTGTTGTACTTGTATTTGTATTACCTTAATTTGTGATTAATATTAAGCACATATTATTTCCATATGGTATCCAGAGCCACAATTGGCTAACGCACTATCTTCCTGATCCTCATGATTTGGTTGATTATATTCATATCTTTCTCTCTTATTACGTGATTTTCCATATCTTTCTCCCTTCTATGTGATTTTTTTTATCCATACACACAAACCATTTTTCTCCACACGCAGAAATTTAATCCACTTTCTTCTCCGAGCAGTACTCCTGTGCACCCGATACACATATGCACACAGGTCGGGTCCAGATGCAGGTTGACTCAGTTCCGCGTACTTTTTTTTTTGGCCCTGACTTCTATGTTATGTTAGTCATACTTTTATGTTATATTAGTCATACTTTTATATCCAGATATCATACTTTTTTTTAATACTTTTAACTCTAAAAAAACCATAATTTCGTTACAATTTGTACATGTTACCTTTATGTGATATTACTCATTCCTTTATGTGATATTACTTATACCTTTATATCAACATAGTCATACATTTATGTAATATATAAAGGTACAACTAACATAACTAAAAGGTATATCTAAGATAACTAAAATGTATGATGGTTATAACTAAAATAAATGAAAGGTTAATATGTCTGTCTAAAATAAATGTTAATGCTAAGGTACAGTTAACCTTACAAAATGTATGACTAACATAACTAAAAGATATGACTAACACTACTAAAATGTATAGTTAACATAACATAAACGTTTGACACCTTGGAGCATGTTTGAACGAATTACAGGTGCGTGGTGGGTCGAGTCGACCCAAGTGCATGGTTCTAGGAAGTCAACTCAAGTGCATGGTTCTAGGGTTCGTGTTGTTGGGGATCTTCATGGATCCATTCAGGTGTAATTTAAATAAGAATTATCATAAATCTAACCTTATGAATTAAAGTAATTAAAACAAATTAATTCATGTTTTGAATAAACAATGAATTATACATAGCCCTAAACATGCGAAACTAAGGGATATGTATTTACCTCTTGATCGGAGAGACACCGTTGAGAAAATTAGTAACTTCAACCCAAACACCTTCTTGAGTATTCCCCAAGTCCAAGCTCGTAAATTCGGTGGAGAATCAAACGAACTCTTTTAACTCTTGTAGAAAGAATTAATTTCTCACTTTTATTGCTCTAAAAAATCAGCACTTTTATATATGCACACATACACTAGGGCTGAAAAATCAGCCCCTATTTATAAGCATAGTGGCTGAAAATTTGAGCCTTGGAGGAGAATAAATATCAAGATTTGATCTCCTCATATCTAGCAACAATATATCGAAAGATATGATCTCCTCATATCTAGCAATAATAATTAATTCTTATCTTTAACCATCTTAGTTAAATGAGCTTTTATTGGGCTACTCAAGGGGCCTTTAGGAGAATTAGGATTGAACCTCTCAATGGGCCTAGAAACCAATATTGAGCCACAATATTATTCTAGACCATTAATATTAATTCATTCTACTATAGAATTAATATTGTATTATCCATCCTAACCCATATTATGAAATATGGCTCCCGGTTATTATTTTCTGTGTTTAAGATCCAATGTCCATTAATTAATTTAAGCTACTGAATGTTTTAATTAATTAATATCTTTTATTCCTTGGGAAAAGACAGTTCAACTTTATTATCATATCGGAAATTAATCCACTGGCCAGATTTGATATGATAAACGTAATGAGCCCACCAAGGGGACATTCTCAACTTGACGTATCAAGACACGGTTTTCTGTATTAATTTAGCAATCTGTCATATGATTAATAATATTGCCCAAAATACAAAGTATTGAATTTATTGATTCTTTACCATAATAAATCAAAGCAATATCAATTAATTATATACAATCCCAATTAAGTGGCAGAAATTAAGAAATCAATAACCACTGAGATCTAATTTTTGTTTCCAAGTCAGTCTAGAAGATTTATCTCACTGTAGGTCCTATTCAGCACATCAAATGTACTAGTGTAATCTCTTGGTCAAGACAAACCAATTCGAGCTTTACACTTCAACTTCTACTAATGGATTGTTCAATTCCATCTAAATTGTGAATTTTACTATACTTATTACAAGAATCTAACAATGTGATCTTCTGTGATCTTCTACACACCACATTGTCTACAATGTAAAGTGTATTGAAAATATATGCATTTAAGTAAATAACATTCATAATATTTAATGCAAACAATGATAAAAGATTTATTCTCATAAAAGTAAGAATCAGTTTATATACAAAACAGCATTAAAAACATACTTTCCAGTATATCCCTAACAATGACCCAAGTGTATGGTTCTAGGGTTCGTGCACCATGTGCACAAAAGTTTTTATCTTCTTCTCCACACCAGAAAACTAATTTGTCCTCCATGTCAACGTTAGAGAACCCAGACATCATTGGCAACACTCTTGTTGCCTTCAATGTCTCAGCCCAAGCACCATTGAAGTTGACCTCCACAAATTATACGACGGGGAGTTTTCAATTTCGCACACTCCTTAGACCATGTTTATTGGGCATGTCATGCACCCGATTGTAGCAAAAGACAAAGGAAAATTTAAAAAAATCAAAATTAAGCCCATTTTCCATGAACGATTGGCAGAACAACTTCCCTATTTTTTAGGTTGTGCACACTTTCCAAGAGGTTATCTTATCAAATTATGTCACTTGTCAAGTTGGGATTGATTTATGTGATTTTTTTGAGATTTTTTTTATACACTCAATTATCTATAAAAAAAAATTACCAAAATTCGTGATTTTTTTTCTCTATAAATAGAGACTAATATTGATACATTTTGAATCACAATATTGAGATTGTAACTTATTTTAAGTGTATCATATATTTTTTTATAATTACGAATTTGGAATATCATATAATTTAATATATTTTGTATACATTTCAAATAATAAAAAAAATTGATTATAAAATATATGTAATTATTAAATAATAAAATAAATAATTGTTATAGTTTGGGTTGAGTCATTGATAAAGTGTGAAAATTGTAGAGGTTGGGTTGTGTTGTAGGTTGTGTATGTGGAGAAGAGAGAAATGAATTTTTTATTAAGAGGTTGGGTTGTGTTGTAGGTTGTGTATGTGAAGAAGAGAGAAATGAATTTTTTATTAAGAGGTTGGGTTATGGAGAGTTGTTAATAAACATAGTATTATAGATTATGATCTATTTGGGTTTCTTGTTGGTAGCCATCCATGTCCTTCTACCACCATCACCAAAGATAACATCACCTCCTCGAATCCAGATCACTCACATTGGATTCGCCAAGATCAGTTGATTCTTTCTGCAATTATCGACTCACTTACATCGACGTTAATTCTTTTTAATGCGTCTACGAGAACTTCACACAATACATGGCTTACACTTGGTAACACTTACGACCGACTCTCTCATGGCCAAATCTTCACCCTCAAGAATAGGTTATATAATCCCGTTAAAGAAGCACGATCCATCATATATTTTATGATGGAAATCAAATGCATAATTGATGAATTAGCCTTAATTGGCGTCACAACTGATCTAGAAGACTTGGCCCTTAAAATTTTGAATGATTTGGTTGATTCTTACAAAGAATTTTCTAATGTAATTCAAACTAGGAAAAACACGATCACTTTTGATGAACTGCATGAAAAGTTATTGAGTATTGAGGCTCAACTCTCATCTCAATCGACCTTGGTTTCTCCTCAACCAGCTACTACACTTTATGCTACTAATCCCACTACTCGAAATGTTTCCGCCTCTCCTCATCCAAAACAACGATCAGTGCAACCTGCTACATCTCAATCATAGCAGCGGTTTCAGCCTATATCATCACAGCATAACCCGCGTTCCTATTTGGGCAAGTATCAGCTTTGTGGGGTTACTGGTCATTCAGCTCGACACTGCCTAGATTTCACACACTCACCCACTACCTTAGCTTTTGCCCAGATGCCTATATCCCAACAGTGTGCAACATATGTCTCGACGTCTGCCCACACAACTTCATCAACTTTCTCTACTTCCAATTGGATTCTCTACTTCGAAGCCTCCCATCACATCACTGCAGATCTAAACAATCTGTCATTGCATGCCCCTTATACAGGTTGTGATGATATTATCATCAGTGATGGTAACACTTTGCGCATTACTCATATTGGTTCATTGTTCTTTGAAGGAATACATATTATTGAGTTTGATAGTGTCTTGTATGTTTCTGATATGGCTAAAAATTTAATCTCTATTTCTCACCTATGTCAGGAAAATAATATTAATGTGTTATTTTGTGATTCTGGATTTCAGGTCAAGGATCATTGTACGGGGGACACTCTAATTCACGGGTCTCGCATTAATGGCTTATATATGTGGCCAGCTAATGTGCGTATTCAACTCAAGCCATCAGTCTTCATATTGATTAGACAACTCTTACCAGTATGGCATGCTTGTCTAGGCCATCCCTTTGACATGCTTGTCTAGGACATCCCTTTGACGGAATTCTTACTTCTGTTTTGTCTAGCAATAATCTTCATTTTACTAAACTATCAACTTTTGTATGTGATTCTTGTAAATGCATTAAAAGTCACAAGTTGTCTTTTGTTAAATCTAGTGTCCCCTTATGTGTACCACTTGAATTGATTTACTCAAATGTTTTGACCTCTCCTTGTTATCTAATGATAGTTTTAAATATTATGTGGTATTTGTTGATTATTTTGGCAAATATATTTGGCCATATCCTCTCAGACATAAATTAGATGTATTAGCTACTTTCACAACCTTTAAAGCCTTAGTTGAGAATTTTTTCAAAACCAAATCCGCTACTTTATACTTTGACAATGGGGGAGAATTCATTGTATTTCGTTTATTTCTTACATCTCACGGTATTACTCATCTCACCATAATGGTGTTTCTGAATGTAGGCATCATCATATAGTTGATACTGGTTTAGCTCTTCTACATCAAGCTTCAATGTCTCTTATTTATTGGTCGTATGCAATGTATATATCTGTTTATATCATTAATCGTCTTCCAAAAGTTGGTCTCTCCATGGTGTCATCCTTTGAAAGACTCCTAAAACACCCCCAAACATTCTAAAACTTTGAATTTTTTGTTTTCATTGTTATCCATGACTTCATCCATATTTCTCTCACAAACTAGAAAACCACTCAACTCCTTATTTTTTCGTTGGCTACTCTCTCACACAAAGTGACTATTTATGTCTTGATCTATCCACAAATAGGTTGTACACATCTCGACATGTGGACTTTGTTGAAAATACATTTCTCTTTGTCACACCATCCCAAAATCTCAAAACACTATTTCATCCTGAACCTGATTCCACATCACCTCAACCGATTCCACCACCCGTGAAATACATACACGATGCTCCGCCACCACCCAACCCCCCTCAATAATATTCTTCATCGGCACCTCTACCACCAGCATCCATGGCTCCTACACCTTATCATTTTATGACCATAAGGTCTGAGAACAACATTCATAGGCCCAATCTGAGGTATTGTCTCACCTCAACTTTGGATTCTGTTACTGAGCCTAGTACTGTCACTCAAGCTTTATTTGATAGTCGTTGGCGTGACGCCATGTCTTCTGAGTTTAATGCATTTCTAAAAAATGGTACTTGGGATCTTGTGCCACCGGAGCCTTTCTAAAATATTGTTGGGTGTAAGTGGGTATTCTAGATAAAGAGGAAGACGAATGGTTCAATTGACAAATTCAAAGCCAATCTTGTTGCCAATGGATTTCATCAGTATACTGGCATTGACTTTTTCGAGACTTAGGGGATGTATTGGATTAGGATTTTAAAGGATTTTTAAGCTGAAAAAAGTCATGCGGATTTAAAAGACTTTGTAGGATTTTTATGACTTTTAAGATTTTGCAAGATTCTGTAAAGACTTTTTAATCAGGATTTTAATGGATTCTGTAGGACTTTGTGGACTTTGCAGAACTTCATGGATTTATGACATACGATAATAGTTCAAGATTTTTTTCATACATTCGAATTTAAAAAGAGTCAAAGATAAAAAAAAATAAAAATAATAATTCTCCATAATATCATGTCCTCCTAAATAGCATTCATCCACATATCCATAGCTATACTAGTCCTCATTTAATGCTCAGTGTATATAGTAATTTCCCTTGTTAGTAATCCGTCGTCGATTTAATGGACGCTCAATTTGTTCATTACATATCATAACTAGGAACTGATCCAACACATGCATTAATGCATGAATTGCCATTACACATGCATACATGGCTTCATAAAATTCTTCGTCATCTTTCTCTTCATCATCCATTTCTTCTTCATTTATGTCACTACCTTCATACATACTCGAATGTGACATTGTACCTATATAAATAAAATATAACTGAAAATAATAATAGAATAATGAAAGTAACATATGCTAAAATATTTCAATCAAGTACACCAAAATAACACCAAAACAATATAGTTCCATTAATCCAAAATGTGTTCATACACAACCAAAATATAAAGCAAGCACTTCAAACAAGTGCAACCAAAATAATACCAAAACAATATAGTTTGACAAAACCAACATGTGTTCATACACAACCAAATTGTAAAGAAAATACTTCAAGTAAGTGAAACCAAAATAACACCAAAATAATATTGTTCATCCTAACTTATACTTTATCCAATCTGAGCGCTCTTCTATTAACATCTTCAAGAAAAGGTCTTTCTTTGCATTAGTATCAAGAAAATCAGCCACCATATAGCGAGTTCGGTTATCCAAATTTGGGACCTCTTTTATAGCACTCCAAATAGTTCTCTTTGCCTCTCTGTCTCTTTCTCTTTTCTCCATCAAGTTAGACATTTTTTCAAAATTAACAGCTATATTCTCAATGCCAACAAATATATTTTCTAGAACTTTATTGTTGTTCCCAACTGAGTTAGAACTCCTTCTATCCTCGGGCCTACTCCGCTTACGATTAATTGGGTTATTAGTGGGAACCTCCGAGCCTAAAGGGGGTTGAGGTGGTGAAATGCTTGGGCGAGGTGATGGAGGCTGAAATGGTGGTTCATAGTGATCTGGTGCTATGAATGCGTCACTGTTCGGATCATATGAAAAATTTTCCATCCCAAAATCGGTATTTTCTTCCCCAAAAGTTGTAGCATCAGTATAATCAGGGTCTACTGATATGGAACTGTACCCACCAGCAGTTCCACCCCCAAAGATAATCTTCAAATCCTCATAATCAACCATACTTTTTCCTCGAAGATTTTTGTGACTTGGGTGGGACTAGCAAAAAAATAATTCCGTCATTAATATATTGAAAATAATATAATGCACTACACTTGTAAACTATTAATATATTGAAAAGATTACGAAGTAATCTCACCTTTAAGTACTCTTTCCATATTTCATCACTAGCGGTGAATGTCTTTAAAATTGGGTCCCACCCAAAGCCAGAATTGTTGTGCATAAGTGATGACATATTATTATATTATTTCTTAAACCACTTCATTCGACTCAGGTAATGATTATACGTTTTAGGAAACTTAATTTTAGCATTGAGACGAGGAAGGATGACTCTCTCTACATTTAATTTGCTAATTGACCATTATCATAACGCAGTCCACTTTTTATAGCATCCACTATCAATTGTAACAATTCATCGGTATCCTCCTTGGTCCAAGCTTCATAGTTTTCTTTCTCTTTTCCCTTTCCTTTATTATTTCCTTGTGAATCTCCCATTTGAATTACTAAAAAAAAGTAACGAGAGTATTTTCAGATGAATGAAACTATGAATTCTAAAAGACAAACATGTTTCAAATCTGTACTTGTTGGAGTGAATTTCAAATATACACAATCGTCATAAAAAAAGTTCATTCAAAATAAAAGCCTTTAAAATATGTCCTAAATTGATGCCTAAACAACTGAAAATTACAACAATATTATTTGGCATTATATGCAGCAAGTTCAATTTCCATAATCTCCTGCACCTCTTCGAAACATTCATCACATAAAACAGCAAAAATCATTAAAAAATCAGAGAAAGAGAGAGTGAAAAAGGATGGAGCTCTATTACATTGTTGACTTTATGGATTCGGATCTGGGTTGTCATTTGCTAATTGGTCCTTATTAATAATTAAAAGCCAAAATCCTGCTATTTCTGGAAAGAAATCAATTCAAATTAAAATCCAATTATTCTCCCACATCGTAACAACAGAATCGGAATAAATACAAGCCCGAATGATCAATTCTATCAAGAGCAAACATCAATAATGAAGAGTAGACAACTAATTACCAGGTAAACAGGACTATAAGCATCAGAACAATCGATTATGGAAAACCCAATCCAGACAACTCAAAATTGTGAGAAATCACTCTCAAGATCAAATCACAAAAAAAAAAAAAAAAATCTCAGCTACTCAGTCACTATGCATGTATATACATGAAAACCATTAACAAGTATAAAGACATGAGAGTGATTGATTTTTATATATACATAAAAAGATATGGATGAAACCATTAACAAGTATTACCCAATACAAACAAAGAGATACATTATATACATGAAAACGCCAATAGCATCTCCTAATCCAATATAGCTCACCTATTCATACATGAAAACGCCAATAACATCACCCAATACAAACAAAGAGATACAGTATATACACACACTATACATATCACGAATTTTTTTTCATAGAATTGCAGTATAAAGACAAAGGTGAAGAGACATTACCGGAGGAAGCACTTCAAGAGTCCTCTAAAATCTGATGGGTTTGGATGGAATTGTTGGTATTTATAGATACCACTAAAAAGTCCTTCAAAATCCATCTAACACAACAATCCTGTAAAATCCTTATATTTTTTAATACGAATGGATTATTTTTAAATAGTAAAAAGTCTTGCATGAATACCAATGGATTTGAATGGACTCTTTAAAAAATCTTGAAAATCCAAATTGAATACCAATGGATTGTTTTTAAGTGACATAAAATCCTGATTGAATACCAGTGGATTTTTTTACAAAAAAAAAGTCTTTTAAAATCCTGTGAAGTCCTAAACCAATACACCCCCCTTATAGTCCTGTTGTCAAACCTATCACTGTTTGGTTAGTTCTTAATATTGTTATATCTAGGGGTTAGTCTCTTCGGCGGTTTGATGTGAATAATGCATTTTTACATGGTACACTTTCTGATGAGATTTTCATATCTCAACCACCTGGTTTCTGTGACAAAATTTTTTCATCCTATGTGTGTAAATTACAGAAGTTAATCTATGGTCTAAAAAAGCCTCCACGAACCTCGTATAATGCTCTTCGTGATTTTCTCTCCATTCTTAGGTTCTTGAACACCAAATCCGTTAGTCTATGTTTGTGTACAACACTCATGAAGTTATTGCCTATTTTCTAGTATATGTTGATGACCTTATCCTTACGGGTAATAATTCATTCTTTCTTGCTCAAGTAGTAGATGTGTTGAGTTCTAAATTCTCCATCAAGGATCTTGGTTCTTTATTCTATTTTTTAGATATTGAGGTTCTTCACGGCTCCGATATATGTTTTCTATCTCAGTGATAATACATTGTTAACCTCTTGTCAAACATAATATGCTCAGTTCCAAACCAGTTCAAACTCCTCTTGCAACCAACATAAATCTTGTTCGTCATGATGACACTGCTCCAACTGATGCCTCCTTATATAGACAAGTTCTTGGAAGCTTGTAGTATCTTCAGTTTACTCGACCTGATATTGCATTTGCTGTGAATAAGTTATCCCAATTCATGCATGCTCCAACAATGTGTCATTGGGGAGCTGTTAAACGATTACTAAGATATCTCAATGGTACACGAGATGTTGGAGTCTCTCTCTTACGTGCTTCCTCCTTGTCTCGATATTGTTTCACTGATGGTGATTGGACAAGCAACAATAATGATCGTACTTCCACAGGTGCATATATTGTTTTCCTTAATGTCAATCATATCTCTTGGTCCTCACAAAAACAACATTATGTAGCTCATTCATCCACTGAAGCTGAATATCGATCTATTGTCTCTGCAGCTGCAGAATTACAACAGACTCACTTTATCTTGATGGAACTTGGTGTTTCATTACCTTCTACACCAACCATTTACAGTGATAATATTAGGGCAACAATCTTTGCTCCAATCTAGTTTTCCACTCTCGTATGAAGTATATTGTCATAGACTATCATTTTGTTCAAGATCTAGTGAAGTCTTCTCAACTTCCAGTCTCTCATGTCTCATCTGCGGATCAACTAGCTGATGCTCTTACAAAACCATTGTCAAGGGCTCATTTATCGCTCTTGATGGACAAGATTGGAGTCACCCATGGTGTTCCATCTTGAGAGAGTGTATTAGAGTATTATTTTAGTTTGTAAATAATTGTATTTTCTTTATTACATATCGGTTTTTATGACTAAATGTGGTTTCATTGTACTTGTATTTGTATTACCTTAATCTATGAATAATATTAAGCACAATATTATTTTCATAGTCTTTTGGTTTGAGGTCTACTCAGAAGCAACAACTAGAGTCTCTTAGTGCATGTCTACTCAACCTGCAATAGAAGTCTTCCAGCTACGCGTCTACTCAACCTACAGAAGTCTTCTAGTAGCACATCTTCTCATAGAACATCTTCCTACAACACGTCTTCTCACAGAACGTCTTTCAACAAAATGTCTTCTCATAGAACATTTTCCAGATAGAACATATTCTGTATAGAATGTCTTCGAGATAGAATATTTTCTAAAACAAAAAAAGATAAGTCAAATCGAGGAAACCCTCTCTTTTTAAGACAAATCACGTTCAGGTAGTGCTTAATGGAACCATGTGTTGCCTCCAAAGAAAAAAATACATTCATCTTGTGAGTAGTGACACTACAAACTGACAAATTCCGAAGAATTTCCGGCGACTAAGAAGTGAACCACAAATGCAATGATGCAAATGAAAACAAGAGTTTTGCAATATGACTTTGTTCTAAAAATTGTAAGAATTGAAGATGGAAATTTAATTTTCATGTGTAACAGTCACATTCATCAAGACATTATAGCTGCCTCATCAAAGACATTTGTATGTCTTCTTGAAACGTCTACTTTGAATTTTCGAAATCAGAAGACTATGGCTCTTCTGAGCTCAACACACTCTACGGGTGCGTTTGCTTGAATTATTGATTGTGTTTGATTCTATCCATGAGATTTATTAAGTATGTTCAAGTTATTAACTGCATTTTATTCTAATGTTTGCTTTGATATTATTCTGCAATGACATATCAATGTATATTTAATACGATATTTGATTGGAGACAATTATCCTTAGAATAATGAGTGATATTATCAAATTGCCCTCAAGTAAAATTCTTATTACATTATTGCCCTCATTATATATTTTTGAATTGTTTTATCCTTTAACTGAGTTTAGGGCACAAATGAAAAGAGGATCCAACACATTAAAATAATTTCTCATTCAAGATGAAACAACAACCAACTAATCACATCAAACACTCCAAATGACATCAATCCACAAAAATTCTAAAACAATTAAAAAAAACAAAAACTGACCCATTAAATATCACTTCCAGACTTGAGTGTCTATATTTTACATGGAATTCTTTCGGTGGTGATTGATTGCAAGGGCGTTTGCATAGGCGGCTTATGAAATGATTGTTTCTTCTCGTTGTGATTGCGGTTACACTTGCACACATAAAAAGCAAATGAAGGGTCAAAGAGATTAAGAAAGAAAACTAGTTGTTTCATTCACTTGCGGTTACATTTGCACACATCAAAAGAGAATGAAATATTAGAGAGATTAAGGAAGAAAAATGGCAGTTTCACGGCTACTGGAGAGGAGAGACACTTGGTGGATGCAAACTTCTACAAAATGCTAAGGTGACAAACTTTGGGAGAGCCAAAACCTCCTTTTATAGGTATAGATTATAGTACATGTATCGGTCTCATTCTCATTTAAAACTAGCCGTACCTTTTCTGTTTCCAATTACCCCTACACGATGGGTAGAAGAGGAGCTCGACAAAATATATTGAGGAATTGATTGATTTTGGGGGTGGGGGGAGCTAGATTACTTTAAAATTAGTATTTTAACACTAAAAATAAATAAAAAATTCCAAATATATATATATAGGTAAATAAATTTTTTAAAATTTTAGGGGGCTTATAACACACAAGGAGGCACCACCCCAACGACGGGTATCTGTATCCATTCAATACATTTTTACAAAATATAAATATTTTTTATTTGGATATAAATGAGAATTTTAAATAGATATTTCATATTTTATTTTAAAATTTGTAATATTTGATCTATTTATGTATATTTTTAGAATATTTTATTATAACTTACTAGCTAGTTTAATGATAAATGTTTATCTTTTTAATGAAAGAGGCAATTATCAATTTCTGCATAACAACATGCTATACACTTATATGTATGTGTTTTAATGGGCGGGGTACGGGTAGACCCTAATGGATTTTTTATTTTTTTCAAATTCATCTCATTCTCATTTCCATTTAGAACTACCAATATCCATTCTAATGATTTTTTTATTTTTTCCAAATCTATCACATTCTCATTTCCATTTAGAACTACTTGTACCCGTCCTATTAGAGTTCGTATGGGTAGGGTATCCATGTTTACCCTTAAAACTGTTATCCTTACATATTAATGTGTCACAAATCCAACACATTTATTAATTTCAAATTATAAGGATGAGATCTTTATACGTTAACAATGAGCATATTAAAACATGCCCATAATGAGTAAATTGTTTCAATATAAAATGTATAGATTTTTTTTTTTTTTTTAAGGAGGATCAACAATAAAATGTATAGATATAATGTATATTCATACATACATATATGAAAAGATAAGCGTAGAGAAGAATGAGCTCGCCATATGGTCCACAAACTCTTAGATAATATGCTAATTTTTACAATGAATGAAAACATTGGAATTAAGACAAAATTGCTTGATGTGATATCGAATAACGAGCGCAATAAAATAATCCACATAATAAATAGGATAAATTAAAGAGAATGAAATGGTAATACAGCTTTGATTAGATTTAGGGGTCTGCACGTTTGTGACTCTCTCTCCACACAACTCTTTTATATTTCACACATACCAATATACCATCACTTCTACGTTTTCATCTAAATCATTACATTGCATTATTCAATTCATTTTTTATTTTAAATGTAGCATTGTTTATATTATAATATTTATTCTGAATCTTTCAAAATGATGTAATTGTATAATATATCACATTTTAATATTTGTTTTGAATATGCATACATATATATATTGGTATCTTTTTATTTTAAAGAAAAATCATTATGAAGTATTGAAATAAGATTTTCAATGAAAGCATTCAATACAAATGAAGGGGATTTGAAAAATGATGAGGGGCTTGAGAAATTTGAGAGCCTTGTATGCTAACATATGTACGAGACTTTATCAGAATTCTTAGGTGATAATTTAACAGAAAAATCATGAATTTACGACTCACAACAACATGAAATAAACTTATCGAACTTAAATTTATCGTTTTTGATTGAGAGAAAAACATTCATGGTGCACCATACACCTAACATCTAACTCAATAATAGTAATGTTCAAATTAATCATTTTACGTATATACAAGTGGGGTTTTGTCATGAAACATGCCGACGTTCCTATCATGTAGACGTCATTAACACATGTATTCATGTGATGACTAATGAGTAATAATTCAATCATAAAAAATTGAATATACAATCACACAAATATACGTCCATTATAACTGAATATAACTCCAATATAACATAAAAAAAACCTTTTTTCCTATCATTCCTACCTAATATGTTGGTTACATTATATCTTAAAAGAGAATGAAATTGAAGCTAATCATTGTTTATAGTTATTCTTTGGTGGATTTTATTCATGTTTGACATTGTTTAATTATTTGATGTTGCAGTTGTAAATAGGAAGGAAAATATTATATTTATAATAATAATAAAGGAAAAAGGAAAGGCAAAAAAGAAAAGAGAACTCTCTCTTTTGCATCACCCACCACTCACCCCCCATTAATCAATCATCAATCCTCTCTCTCTCTCTCACTCTCTCTCTCACTCTCTCTCATCCCATTTTGCTTTTACCCACACAGCACATACACGAAAACCATTGTTTTTCTCTCCCTAAACTCATTTCTTCTCTCTTTCTCTCTCTTCTTTTTCCCTTCTAATCCCTCAATTTTCGCTCATTTGTCTCCCTTTCCGTCATCATTATCATATTTTTTAGATTCGTTTATTTGCTGTAATCATTAGACAAAAAAACACTTACTCCTTAGGTGTAAATAACCGTGTTTGATTTTGATCGGTTGTTTATCGGACTTTGATCAATGAGATCAATGAGGAGGGATTCTGAGTTATTAGGGTTCCGATTTAGGGTTCCGTCTTTTCAAGGATGAAGCACGATGGAAGAAAGAACTTCTTGATCAATATTGTCTTTTACTGATTTGTTGGATCCATTTTTGGGAATCCGATTTGGCAATTTTATTGCGTAGTTTTGTGGACGTTTGTCGGCTTGAATTCGGGTTTTTTCAATCCCGGATTAAGGCTGAAATTGCCGGATATTTTCTGGAGTTGAGGTGTTAAATAGGAATTTGGGTTTTGTTCAATTGAGTTGATTGCCATGGATCATGTTGTGGGTGGAAAGTTTAAGCTTGGGAGAAAAATTGGATGTGGTTCATTTGGTGAACTCTTTTTAGGTACTACTTCTTTTCATTGTTTAGTTAACTCCGTTTTCTGCTTCTCTAGATTACTATAACTGTTAATTTATTTCTTCTTAGTGACAAAATATATGTTCTTTATTTATTTATTTATGTAGGTGTGAACATACAGAATGGAGAAGAAGTAGCCATTAAGCTGGTATTTTTTCTTTTAGTTTCCCATTACTTGTTTTTATGATAATTCCTTTAACCTTTCTTTGTGTTTTATGAAGTTTTGAGCAAAGAAGTGTTATAGTTCATCTGTATGATTATTTGATACAGTTGATTACCCTTCTATATATTGGAACTATTGAGATATTTTTTTTTTTTTGGGATCTATATTTATTTAGTCTAGTTTAGTTTCATGATCTTGTACCTTAAATGACTATGAGTAAGAATGGGATTAATGCATGGAATCTCTCAATGTTGCAATAAACCCATTGTTGTGTAAAAATTGCATGAAATCCCCTCGTCGTTGATTGAATAAAGTAGGCGCTCTCATTAATTAAAAATGAGTTGACGATGTTACTTTTTTCCTCGCTTTCACGTTATGCCTTTCATACTAATAGAAGTCTGTTAACTTTCTTTAAAAAAAGAACGTTTTAGATAGAGAGAGAGAAAGAGAAATGAAAAGAACCTAGGGTTTGCATCCTAAACATCAAACTCCCCAAATTTAGCAAGAACTACGCTCTTCTTCTTATCGTCAATTACACCATTCTGTTTCTTGGTTCAGTTTCTTCTAGCGTCATCTCTAAATTCTGCTTCATTCACCACGCTCGAGCAGATGGGTTTTGGCATGGGTTCAATCAGCTGGGTGCCATTTTCTTCCTCCTCCCATCTTTCTCCCTTTCTATCTCTTCAAATCCACCAAAAGACTGGTTGTTTGCAGGGTTTACAGCGAAACTTTTGTGTTTTCAATGGTGGCCAGAGTTTCTTGAATATCAACAACCTTTTATTTTCTAGGGGAACCTTGTATTTACCAGTTTCAACTTCTTGTCTTCTTCAGTTTATGTTATTATAGTTAAGAAAATGATTACATTTATGTCTCAATTGTCTGATGCTTTTGATACTGAGTTCAGTTCTCTTAGCACTGAGTTCAAGTCACGATAAACCCGCCAGGTTGACCTGTCGGAAATATTTGCTGGGTTTCTTTTCAACCCTAGGTGCAGGTTTTTTGTTCGCTTTATATCTTCCAGTTATGGAGATGATATATCAGAAAGTGAATTAGGGTTTTATTTAGTTAATGACAAGGGGATTTCGCTTAATTTTTTAGCCACGAGGGAATTTAATTTCTAGACGATGAGGGGGTTATGTGCATTTAACCCAAGTGAGAGTGTGAAGTTTGAAATACATGTCAAAAAGCTCCACAGATTATTTTAATTTACATCCCTTGTTCAAGAAGAATAATAATTTTATAATATCGAAAATACAAAGGGTATGCTTGTTCATGGAATCCTGAAGTGATTTTGATTGGAAAAGTTATCGTTTAACATTATTATTATACATAAGAAAGATTAACACCTTCTATGCATTAGTGATGTATAACTATGACAAACTGTACCCAACTTACTAACAGTTTTTGATTTCAAATTTTTACATGGATAGACTAGAAGCTACCCATACCTATCTTTAACATTGTGAGCAGTACTGCTTTGTTGCTTGAATTAAAATTAATGATGCAAATACTTTATTGCTTCACTGTTTATTTCTTATTTTATCAATTAAAACATTAACTGTCACTGTATTGCTAAATATATGTTTCTTTGTTGGCGCTGATATTACCAGGAATCAGTGAAGACCAAGCACCCTCAACTTCACTATGAGTCAAAAATTTATATGCTTCTCCAAGGAGGAAGTAAGTTGTTTTTCCTACCCCCTCATACATACGCCCACACACACAAGAGATTATTTGCTGACTGTTGCATAGTGACATATATATTTGGTTAGACATCAGATGTGTTGGTACGAATCACATGCATTTTGATTGACCATAAACTTTGATGTCATGATCATATTTACAGTTGCTTTTTATTTTTTGGAAATTTTATATTTCAGTTTTCTGCAGCTTCATTATACCATGTTCATCTGTCTTGCATTTATTGATCTGATATTTTTGTGCACTATATAGCCCATGCGGGCAATGATGCATTATATATCATGCATTCTCTTTAAAAATGTGTATTTTCTTTCTGCTGTTGTCCTACCAGGCTCTTTTGGGTTTAAATGGTTGTTAGTTTTGGTTGTCTGAAGTTGTATATTTGCTGCAAACTTTTTTGTTATGCTTGATAACAGGAAATCTGTTGTCCTTCATCCCTTGTTTTCTGAATTTGAAATAATTCTCTTAATAGCATGTAATTCTTAAGGTTACTGCATGTACTTGTGCAATTAGGTTAATGAATTTGTAGAAATGAGAGGCAATGAAGTTAAGTTTACTTATTGAATTTACAAATGTTTTACCTTCTGATACTATATAGCTGGCATTCCCAACTTGAAATGGTTTGGGGTGGAGGGCGAATATAATGTCATGGTGATAGATCTTCTGGGCCCAAGTCTGGAAGATCTCTTCAACTACTGTAACAGGAAATTTACCTTGAAAACAGTATTAATGCTTGCGGATCAACTTGTAAGTGGTCTAGATTTTTTAATCCTTCTTTTTGTGTTCTGATATCTGAATTCCAACTTCAGTTATAATAATTAAGTCTGTATTTTGTTTTTAGATTAATAGAGTTGAGTACATGCATTCAAGAGGATTTCTTCACCGGGATATAAAGCCTGATAATTTTTTGATGGGCTTGGGGCGCAAAGCAAACCAGGCATGCCTTTCTATCCTTTTAGGCTTCATATTTATTTTGATCAATGTAAAGTTGTTCTCTCGGTTTTTTTTACACTAATTATGAAGACCGTTGTTTCACATGATTCTCACCTGATATCTCTTTGTCTTCATTTGATTTTGCAAATCATTTACATTTCTATTCCTCAATTATCTGATTTCATTCTGTAGAGTCAATGAAACCAAATGGTTAAAAAAATGTTTTCTTGTATTGCCAACATATTACATGCTCCCTCAGACCCAAATTATGCCTTGTACGTTCTTCTTTTAGTTTTTAGAGTCTTTTGTTTGATTGAATTAATTGTCCTACCATCTGAAGTATAGAGTTTCCGTTTTATATGTTTGGATGTTTTTTATAGCAATTTCCAAATTGTTAAGTCACTGAGTGGTCCAACTTTTTTTGTAAAAGATGGTTAATTGCACGAAGTGGCTTTTGCTTAATTGTATTCGCATGATTTTTGGCAACTGTATCAATGACAATTTTGGTCTCTATTGCAGGTTTACATCATTGACTTTGGACTTGCCAAAAAGTATAGGGATCTTCAGACTCATAAGCACATACCATATAGGTACTTCCTCTTATCTTTTTCATAGGTTGAAGTTATGCAATATTCTCTTATGTGTAAAGCATATGTGTACTGATAAAGTATCTGCGCGGCCCTCCTAATAATATCCATAAATGACTTGTTTTTGGTAATAGATGAACACTGCCGTATGTAAATTCGGGTGCATGATACACATCGGTGCTCCAGTGCATTTCTCCGTCTAAGTCAGAATAAATATGTTTTCGAACCTTCTCTTTAAAATTCAAAGTGGATGTTCCTGCGCGAATCTCAGCAATCACTTGTTCTGATTCTACATATTGATCGTTTTGAACTAAAAGAAAGCTTTGGGTTGGAATATTTACATTATGTAGAATATCTTCACTCTCAATAGTTACATACAAGTTTATAGAACAGAGAAGGGCGGGATGTCCACCTACAAGTCATAATTTTATTTGTATCTGAACCGAATCTTGTCTATTTCAACTTTGACTTTTTGTTCTTTCAACCAACCAAATTGAACCTTTCAAATATGAAATATGTATTATGTAAGAAGTATTAACATTCTTTTTGAAAAGCGAGAGAATGTTTTTAGCATTGTGTATTTTCAGCCGAGAAATTTGAACCATTAATTATTGACTCCTTACTTTGAATTCATGAACGATTCTGGTATTGGTAGAGCGGTCAGCTGTTAACCGATTGGTCGTGTATGTGACTGAATATTTCTGCATTCTAGTCTCTGCCATCAATGTACTCAATGGCATTTTTAATGATTAATCCCAGGGAAAACAAGAATCTCACTGGAACTGCTCGCTATGCCAGTGTCAATACACATCTTGGAGTTGGTTAGTGATGTATTACATAATAATAGTTGTTCCTTCTCTAAATTCCGGTGTTGTTTCCTTGATGGCTTTGTTTTCTCTTTTTGGCTGGCAGAACAAAGCCGAAGGGATGATTTGGAATCGCTTGGTTATGTCCTAATGTATTTTCTAAGAGGAAGGTTGGTCATATATGTGGTGGTATCCCTAGCTTCTATATTTGTTTGCATTTTCCTTTAGTGTTTTGAATGATTTTCTAACAATTGTTTCTCAGTTTTCCTCATTTACTTAATCCAACATTTTCTTTTATTTCAGCCTTCCTTGGCAGGGACTTAAAGCTGGCACGAAAAGGCAGAAATATGATAAGATCAGTGAGAAGAAAATGTTAACTTCTATAGAGGTCCATATACCTGTGACTCGTTTTCGATTTTTATGTGGGTTGTCCTTGCTTCAAATGCACGATTTCTTAAGTATGCTAAGGTCTAGGTTAGGCCCTAACAAATAGTTCTTTTCTATTCAATTTGATTTATATGGTCTATCTATCTCAGTACCTAGACCTGACTCATATGTTTTTTAGATCCACTTGATTTTCTAGACTGATCCTGGTACTTCATTAGGTTAAGGAATTGTAGTATTTTGATAGTTGAATACTGCATAACATGTACCCATTTGTGGCTGATATGCATGAAGATTTTCATATTGCTCTTTCTGTGATCTATATGATTTTGAATATAACGAAATTGGGATTTGGTCTGGGTTTCCCAATTTGGGCTAGGGCTCTCTAGATTAGATGGTCTACTTTGTTGTTTCGCACACTTAAGAGTCTGAGAGGTCAAACCTGATTTATATTTATTACAGGTACTTTGCAAATCATATCCATCCGAGTTCATCTCGTACTTTCACTATTGCCGGTCTTTAAGATTTGAGGACAAGCCAGACTATTCCTATTTGAAGAGGCTTTTCCGTGACTTATTTATTCGTGAAGGTAATGAATAATGTAACTGTGTTGTGTTCTAATTTTCAACTCCCAAAAGATTTTCTGCTCATTACTTGCTCACTTCTTCAAAGCATCTTGTAATTCCAGCATGCACTTATGAAACACTGATGCAGGTTACCAATTTGACTATGTGTTTGATTGGACTATGTTGAAGTATCCTCAGATTGGTTCAAGTTCCAAACCAAGGGTAAGCTTTTACCTGTCAATATCCTTGCTTTGTGCTCTTTGATAGTGTGTGCCTAATAGCTGATTGATTTGCTTACAGAATCCCACTGGTAATGCCGTTGCTGGACCCTCTGGTGAAAGACCAGGTAGAACATCAGGTATAAATATCTTTTGGGCAAATATGAGAACCCTAAATATATATTTTTTGGGAGTAGGTGCACTCGTCAAAGCTGTGAATTGATAATGGCTTCTTATTAACTGGATTCAATTGCCACACACAATATTAAGGTGTAATTTAATGTGTTACTGTAGTATTATGTGTGACGTCAATGGGGGTATTGAATTTAGAGACCAAAGGTGTCTATGATAAGAATGTTTCTCTTCTGAAATTTAAGTAAGAATAGAGTTCTGGTCATTGAAATTTTGGAGATATTTTGGAGCTCATTGAAATTCTCATATTATGTATCCACTTGTAGAATTTGAATTTAATTGTCTCTCTTTCTTTGTTTTCTTTTCTTGGTTCTGCACAGTGGGGCAAGATATTCGGGATAGATTCTCAGGTGCAGTTGAAGCTTTCTCCAGAAGAAATGCTACGAGTTCTGGTCGGCATCCTGAACAGTCTAGGCACAGGACAACTGAAGATGTACCCTCATCCAAGGATGTGGTATTTATTGTTCCCCGTTCCATGAAAAATTAGCTTCAGTTATATCTTTATTATGATCACATACTATTCTGCATTTTGTTCCCAAAAACTCAAAACAAAACAGAAAGCATGAGTATGCAAATTATGATTTACAAGGGAAAAACACTTTTTTTTAAATCTCATTCTGTTCAAATTTTGTAAGGAATAGTTGGGAAAACCTTTTTTGATGATGGAATTTGATTCTGAGAATGTTTTTATGGTTCCTTAAATTCAGCAACTCGATTCAGAAAAGGGACGTACTTCTAGAAATGGAAACTCATCAAAGAGAGCTGCCATTTCAAACACCAGGCCAAGCTCATCTGGTGAACTCAATAGCAGATTGGTCTCAAGCAGTGGTCGTGTATCCACCACACAAAGAATTCAACCCAGTGCTGATAACAACAAACCATCATCCATTTCTCGTGCTAAAGGCACTCGTGATGATCCTCTGCGAAGCTTTGAATTCCTTTCTATCAGGAAGTAGCTGAGATGGTTTCTGTCAAAGGTAATGTGAAAGTAGACAAATGCCGCCTATTTTTATGGGATATCTTCACGTTATCTTTTTTATAACACCATTGTAAATGATAGACGTGTTGTAGACCGCTGTTGATGCTCACCTCATCCATCATTTCTCCTCCCACGAGAGCGAGTATGTTCTGTTCTGGTCCCGTTTTTGTGAAGAGTTCTTTATGTTGTAACACGATGTAATGTGTGTGCTCATCCAAAGAATCGATGAGTTATATGAATGGAGTTTTCTATCCTTGACAAGACGAGCTGTGTAACCATAATAAATGTTGTGTTTAAATTTGTTATATATACATATATCTATATATATGTCTCTGTGTGTGTGAATATATATATATGGGTTTTTCTTGTGGTGCTTGACGTTGGAGTAAATCATGAAGGGTTGATGTCAAACATTTTGGCGTTCATAAATGTTTGTATGTTTGCTTTTTGAATCACTTTGTTTAGTTTCAGAAGTTTTGTAAGACTTGATTCTATTGTTCATATATGACATAAATTTGAACATGAACAAAATCTAATTATACAATTAGGCATTACATATTTATACTTGTAAATGATAAAGACTCACTAAGGACCGTGAGCCTATTGAAAATAAGGTATCTTCAAACTCTCAATCATACTGTATTTGTCCAAAAATGTTACCAATCATTAATGAAATGGTAACAAAAAGAACAAACCAAGTGCCAGCAAACTCAAAAGCAGGAGAAGAATTTATATACACAAATTCAAATTAGGATATAAAGCTGCAGAAGCAGCTCAAGGATTTCTGAGGGCAGCCAACCTCTTCTCCAGTTCATCAACCCTTGAACTATACCAAGCAGATGACGGTTTAGAAATATTATATCCTGGGTGTGTGTGTGTGTGTTCAAGTAAGAACGAGGAAGAAATAATACCTGCTAGCATCCTCGCTGTTTTTTGCACCAATTTTTCCTTTGGGAGCAGATGATAACTGTTGAGGAGTTGGGAAATGATTGACTTGCAAGTTAGATGTCAAAAAATTCTCAATCATAGTAAAAGTATGATGTTAATTAAAAAAAACGAACCTGTGAGGCAACATCCACACCAATTTCGTCTAGCACCTGGTACATCGTCATAAATGAATAAATTAGTAAATGAGTACATGTACAGATGTACTACAACAATGTGCAACAGTAAAGAAAACTTTTTTGAACCAAAATTCCATACATCTATCAATATATACGACAGTTATCCAATATTAGCTTTGTCCAAAACTTAAAAGTTGAAGATTAAATTTGTGTTAAAATATTGCAGATTAAGTTAGGTGATGGAACGTGAGATTGTAGAAGTTTATTCAAATATCATTGGTATGAATGTCCAAAAACCCTATTAACTTACAATATATATTCTTATGATAAGGATGTTTTAGCATGCAAATAACATTCTTTGAGAACATACATTACTGTAATGGAAAGTTTTATGTAATCCATTTTATTAACCTCAGCAAGAACTTTAATACAATTCTTGTTTGTTACAAGGGCTATCAATTGAGACCCACATCAGTCACTAGAGACATTGGAGTCTAAACCTGAGTATGGACATTTCAAGTTTTTCATCGTTTGAGGATCGTTCTGTGACATGAATTGTTTTTTAAAACTATTTCTAAACTACAGTGCCCAATCAAAATTTTAACTATTATAAAAGTGAAGTCATGATATGCAACACAGAAGAGTTTTTCCCACAAGAGAATAGTACTTTAAAAGGCGAACACTTGGTTCTAAGCTGCCATTTATGTTAATATGCTTCGATTAATTTTCTATTGACGATTATAAAGATATTGACGATTATAAAGAGAATAAAACAGAAAACTAACATGCTATAATTTCAGAAGTACTAACAGCAATCTTCCACGTGAAACATAAAATCACCTGATTTGTCAACTCCTCTGTTTCATCCTCAGCCTCATCATTATCCAAAGCATCATCAATGGCATCTGACATCATTTCGGTCTACGCGGACAAAAGGAGCACATACAAGGAAATGTTAACTTCACATGCTAGCTTATATTCTTTGGTACAAACGCCCAATTTAAGACTCACAGTCATATCCATTTGTGCTGATTGCCTCTGGAATTCCTGAATCACCTTTGCTTGCTTTGCAGGCGCCATTTGCTGCAATTAATCATCATTGTAATATGAATAACTGAACACATCACAAATCTTAGCAGGTAGATCGCGGCTTTCCAGTTGGTTTTAATTTTGTCTTGCAAGCTGTCATTTTCAAATATATCTAATTATGCTCCATCAATTTCTAATCTAACCTTATTCATTGCTGCCATAGCTTTACTAGCACCATTCATACCAACAGCTACAGAAGTTTGGGCAGACATTGCCTGCAAAACCACATATCTAATTACATTAGTTATTACATCTATAGTCAGATGAGCCACTTAAACAAGAAACATCTTAATGAGTTTTAACTATCTGATTATGTACCTGTGTATGTGTCGCAATACCTCTCATCTGCGCTCGACTGCTTTGTAAGTTTGCTATTTGTTGCCGAAGCCTGACTAACTGGCGTGCAAGAATTTTCGTTGCTGCCTGAAAAATGTAGGGGAAACTAATTAATGCAATGGTCCACATAGTTTCTTACCTGTTAATTAAGTAATAATATAGTGTTTACAAACAGCATGATTCAGATATTCAACATACATCATTCCCTGTTTTAGCGGTTCTCTTAATTTCAGCAACCAGCTTCTTTTCCTGTATCACAAAATATTATCCTATTTTATATGCAAGAAAAGAACGAAAACCGTAAATAAAAACTGCATTAAAAACCTCAACATACCTCTAATTGCAATGTATTGATTTCCCTTTCAATACCTAAACCAAGAGCGCATACCAAAACGGTGTAAATAAAAATTCGGTCTTATCGATCATGGAGGTAACACATCACAAAAATAAACGCAGCAAGGAAAACCCTAGATCAATGCTTATTGCTCTTTCTAACTTCTATGGTTCACTATAAATTTTCTCAAGCATAGGCTGTTAGTTCATTAAACAATCAAGTACCTCAGCAATTCACTTAACAGATAGTTTTACAGAGATCATTATTAATTATTATCAAACTCATTCTTTCTTCGGTTTATCAATCAATAGGTTCAATAATCAATCAAATAAAACCAACGATACATTAATTTGAAGCTGCAAAAACTAAAAAGCATAAAAATAAACTTGGGAACAAATTACACAAAGATATATATACCTCTCGTAGCGTTGGCCATTTCTCGCTTACTCTCTCGAACCGCCTCTGCCAAATCAAGCACCAAAAAATTGAGCAAAACTAAAAAGGGAATCAAAAGACAAAATCGAAACTCAAATTTTAGGTATTCTTTAAGTCAACCCTTGGACAATTAGATTACGAATTCACGCAGCGGAAAAATGACCCCATTCAATTAAAACGATCGAAGTATATGTAAGAAGCGAAAATTGATTAATTTCAGTGAAACGAAAAGAGTAGCAAAATCAAGAAGAGAAAAATGGGAAATTGAAGGCAACAAACCTTTGGCCGTAGGTTTTTTGGTGAAGAGGTTCATGTTGTCGATCAAACACACGGCTATTGAGGAAATTCAGTTATCTATAATCAATCAAACGAATGTATGTATATACACATATACATACATATATCTCACGCGGCGTGATTGTATGTAAAATTTGCAGAAAGTGAGAGGTGCGTGGAAGGTTTAAAGAAGGAACTGAACATCGCCATTTCCACTTTTTATTCTTAATCTTTGTCCGATGCCTCCTCAACTTTTAACAATATTACATTATTATTATTATTATTTCCTTCTTCTTTTAATGTAGTATTTGCCAATTAATCCTAATGTTTTAAAATAATAATAATAATAATAATAATAATAATAATAATAATAATAATAATAATAATAATAAGGTAAGAGAAGAATTTCAAGTTTATTATTATTCTTTTATTTCAATTTTAGCAATATTAACTGAATATTATCAAATAAATTTAACATTAAAAAAGTGCAATATTTTGAGATGGTTTTAAATAGTGCTGAAGTCGCACCTCCTATTTGCAACTATAGATAAATCACAATTATAACATGCAACTTTACTCATTTTCATGAATCAATCATTATTTTTTAATTTCTGAATTGTGAATTGATAGGTCTTCGCGAGGTAATCTTGCGAAAATCAAACTCAAATCTTAATCTTTACATATATCATCTATGTATATAATATAGGGTTAATTTCAATTTGATACCAGAACTATTGCACTTTTTTCCAGTAGGTGTATAAACTCAAAAGGTTTTTTGATCACTAGTCATACTCTTTAAAAAAATTCGGTTGCTACCACCCTAAGCACATATTTTCCAGCCAAAATTCCTCGAAAAACTCAAAAGTACATGACTCATATGCCAAAATGATCATCTTTCGAAGTTAAATTATAACCCTAAGTTAATTTAACGATTTTTATTTAATTAAAACTTGAATCGAACAAAAAATGTTCAAAACTCTAGAATGATTTTTGTTTGATTTGTGATCAGATCAAATGAGAATCATGAAATTGACATGGGGTTATGATTTGACTTCGAATAAGGGTCATTTTATCATATGAATCATACATTTTTGACTGATATTTGGAAATGAATTGCATTTTCAAGTTTTTTGACGAATTTTGGCCGGAAAATATGTGCTTGGGGTAGCAACCGGAAAAATTTGAAGTGATTGGCTAGTGATCGAATTTTTTTTTGAGTTTAGACACCCACTAAAAAAAATGTAATAGTTCAGATAGCAAATTGAAATTAATCATATAATATATCTTACAAAAATCAAACTCAAATCTGATCCCCGCTTATCCTATATTTTGTTCTTAATGTTGTTGGAAATAAAACGTTTATTAAGAGATCTCATATAAACTCTTATTCAATGAGTAGGAAGGTAATAATCACTTTTTTTTTTTTTTTTGAGAAAAAAAAATGACACTGCCTTAAATGAACATAATTAGAAAATATACTATTAAATGTAAAAAAATTATTTTGTATTTGAGATCAAATGAAAAGTGATCTATATAAATGCGAGGATGGGAGAATTTTCCCTTTCCAATACCTCATGTTCGTCTCTCGTAGACTTTGCTTCTACCTTATTACTGCACTTGTTGGGCAATTCAGCAATATCTTATAGACCCAAAGATAGTTCCAATTATAAAAAGGTAAATCTTATCAAAATCTCTAATTAAATAATTAATTATTTGGAAATGAAGATTTTCTCTAAAAGTATACTCGCAATTATATTTTGTTATATAGATTATAACTGGTTCTGTATTTATCGCTGTCAAATTTCATTCTACCAACTACACTATTTATTACATTTGACATCTAAACCGTACATAATTTCAAAGATTAATACCCAACTTCTGATCCTTTTAACTGCCACGTCTTATGGATATCTAAACAAGTTTATCAAAAGTATTTAAGAAATGGTCTTAAAGATCATTACCCAAAAAATTCAGTAGTGATAATTCTAAATCAACTAGTCATTATAATTGTATTAAATATTCAATATAGTAAAACATTGAGTGCTACAAGTTGAAACTTGAATCTACTAAAGTTTCAGATCGTTTTATAGCAATGTTTATCTCCAATGGGCATATATTAAGTTATAGATTATCAATCTCATAAAAAACCAGCAAAACAATTAACAGGAAGCAATATTGGAATCAAGGCACAGAGCTTGAGAAAAATATGCAGGAAAATCCAAAATCCCTTGAAGTAGAAATGTTTAAGTTCAAATAATAAATGGCAAAATTGGAGTATAATTCCTTTTGCAGTGTATTCAAAAACGAGTAACAACATTGAAACCCCTAATAAGCCAAACTCTTAATAACCAAAAATCACACTTTCTCAAGCGGGGGTCTCTTTCTTGAGTTTCGCAAGCTCCTGCCTCACAACACCGGCCCTCTGCAAGTCAAAAACAAAACGCTTAAAACTTCCAAACAAGTTTCAGCAAAACAATGCTAAGATGTTCTCAAATACATATACATGCACAAAATGTAAGCTTTGAACCAAAACCAGCCTTAAGAAAATAAAAGCCACATTCCCGGTTTTATTCCTTTTGCCATTCGCCTCAAGTAGTAGTCAGAACTTGTTATAACATAACTAGCATAAAGTGTAGATAGTGAAATGTATAGAAAACCTTGATTTTTGCAAGCATCAACTTGAACCGGTCAAAGTCGTTGAGGGAGGCCCTTCTCTTTTGAACAATCAGCTTTCTTCCCCATGAGCTATTTTCCCACTTGCCCTTCACATCTGCCACATAAATAATAAAGTTTTCAATTTCCCTATCAATGCAAAAAAAGTGGTGCAAGGTTTTCTTTATCAAATACACACCAGCAGCTTCCATAGCAGCTACAAGAATCTTCTTCTTCGGAACCCTTTTGATGTCGATTTTGATGTCGGTGAGAGAAAGTCTCTTGAAGTTCATCTGGCTGCGGACCATGTCGGGTGAGTCCACAAGAGCCTGTTGTTTCAGCAAAGAGATTAATCCAACAGAAACCAAACTCTTCATAGAACTAATGTAAGAAATTAACAAGTTCAATAATCATCAAAGTATCATACACATTCAAAAACTCATTTAATCATCACTTTCACCAAGCAAGCTAAACAATAATAGCTAAAGCCATATTTCATTAACACTAATACTGAAGTTATTACGACCAAGACCCCACAATTTCACATATCACATCAAAACCAGAGGAGCCAAAAAAGTTGCACCAAAGATGCTCAAATTTTAGTGACACAAGAAAGTAATGTGCACGCACACTCAAGCCCTATTTGCTAAAACATGATCACCTATTACATGTATAAGAGAGAGAATTGGTAATTACTAATCAACGGTCATTTTGATTATAAACCCTCATAGATTGATCAATAATGGAGATCACTAATCACTAATAAATTTTTTTAAAAAAATCCAATCCTAACCACAGATAAGTGGTAACAGAGACGCAGATTTACTCTTGCCGACAGAATCTAAACCAAAGTTCACTATAGGCCCAAAGATAAATGGGGAAAATATCCTAGAATCGAAGCAAAAAACTTTAAAAACTCGAAAACACTCGCAAAAACTACACTTAATTATCATCCATACACTAAAATCATCTAAAGGAGATAACAATAGAGCGATGATTATAACCGGAAAAGTGAAACTTGCATCGGAAAAGTTAGAGAAGCTTACCCTGTTCTGGTCGATGACGTCAACGATGACAACAAGCTTGCCATAGTCCTTTCCGTAATTGACGAGGGCCACCCTCCCGATCTCCACGTACCTCTTGAACGGCTACACACACAAAATAAAAATAAAAATCTGATTATAAGTGAAATTGACGAATCGTATGCACACATTTCATCATTGAAGATGAAGAGAGAGATGATAAAGCGATAGGAGTGTGTTCCGGCGAGCTCACCATATTCGGCGGCGATTTGTGTGAGGAAGAGAGGCGGAGTGTGGAGAAAGGGGTGAAGTTGAAAATGAAGATGAAGGTTTTGTTAAAGAGGAATTAGGGCTAGGGTTTTTGTCTGTGCTTGTTGGGCTTTATCTGGCCTGCTTCATATCATCTAATGGGCTCTCCACCAAACATAATTGTGAGCCCAATGAACAAAAAAGTTTGTCATATATTACCCCACCATTTTCTAAAGGGTAAAATGCTATATACCCTCTTGTGATTTAGAAATTTTGCATGGCTTTTTTCTTTTAAAAGAATAGTAATGTTTACATTTGTAATATAAATAAATGTGTGTAAAATTTTTTAAATTGTTAAACTTAACGAGAGTGTAATACACTCGCCCGTTCTGTGAATTGGGGTGGAATTTGATTATCTTTTGAGATTTGTATAGACTATTATACCCTTTAAAAATTTATATATGAACCCCTTTTTATACTTCATTATACAAAATAACATACATTTTTTTTATTTCTTGTAATGTTTTAATTTATTCTATATATGTGCATTTTATGTCAATTTTTTTATATATACATGTTCTTATGCTCATTTGACAATATTTTAGAAAAAATATATATTCAATTAATTTATTAATATAAATTATTAAATTTATAATTTAGAAAAAATGACATTAGATTTGGGAAAAAAAAATCACTTTAATTTAATAATATAAATTAAAACTTTTAAATCAAGAAATATGATTAAATTTAAATATATAGTACCTAAATGAAAATTGCCTATTTACTTGAAAAATACTATTAAGTTTAAATATTTATCTTTTAAATTTTGTTAAAAAAAATTCTTTTAAATTATTTTATATTTTATATTTAAATTTGTAGAATTTTTTATTTACTACATTTTCTTCATCTCTATCATTCTGCTCCGACGACCACACTACCGCCACGGCCGCCAACGAACCATCGGCGGCTAATACTCAAGTTTATCTTTCTCTTGCCAAACTTCACAAAATGAATCCAAATCAACCAACAACCATTTTCCCTTCCAAAATTTGTATAAAAACATTGCTGAAAACAACACAAAATAAACATTACCGTCGCAACTTTTCATCGGAAAACTCCATCGTTATCTTTCAAGCTTCAAAATTCGATTTTTCTCATTTCTCAACCAAAATACATGAAAATTATACTAAAATAATCATATACTCAAATCCAAACTGTCAGGTGGCGCAGCTCTTGTATTTCAGATGTGTTTTTTTTTTTTTTTTTGTTTTGTTAGGTCATAGCGGCGTCGTTTAAGTCTTAGTGATACGCTGTCGTTTTGAGTGAAGACTGTAACGAAGTTGCGGGATTTAATCCCACGCATATGCATTGTGAGAAATAACAGAATTCAGATATTTTCTCAATCTTAGATCTACTTTCTCTCTCTACTCTTTCTCTCAAATCTTCTATCCAACGAGCGCTGCAATCGTGACAAGTGGTATCAGAGCCACTGCTGCGCAATTGCGTTAATGGCGACGAAAACTCATGGGCAACACATTGATATTTTGGAGCAACAGGTATCAGAATTGTTGTCAGGACAATCGACAATTTTGCAGGCGCAATCTCAGATGGAGACTCGCTTGGAATCGAAATTGGAAAGCATTGGTGAAATGCTTAAAGCTCAGCTTCTTCATGTGATGAAAGAACAACAACACACCATGGCTGATAAAGGTAAGGAAGCTACTACCTCTTCTATTCCATCCAATCCGTCGGGATCTAGTTCTGGAAGTGGTGTTAATTCTAATCCTAATAGGAATGAGGCTGGCATATTATCTCCTATACCTATGAATCGATTGAGTGGAAATCAAGGGCAATTGAGTGGCAAATTGCCTAGGTTAGAGTTTCCTAAATTTAACAGAGAGAATCCGAGGATGTGGCTGAGAAAATGTTATCGATACTTTTCTTACTATGAAATGGCCGATTATGACAAATTAAGTTTAGTAGCTATGAACTTGGAAGGGATGGCTGATCATTGGTTTGTGGAGTATGTAGATGAAAGACATAACATCTCGTGGGATGAGTTTGCTAAAATGGTGATTGAGAGGTTCCTTAGTCCTTCGGGAGGTAGCTTGATTGCTTAGTTTAACAAGCTAAGGCAGTCTGGATCTGTTCAATCATACATTCAGGAGTTTGAGGAAATGAAAGCTCTAATGAAGGAACACAATAGAGGATTCACTAGTGAGTATTTCGTGGAGAGTTTTGTTGGAGGACTTAAGTATGAGATTGGAAAGATGGTTGCAATTCAGAGGCCTACATCTTTGTTGGCAGCAACACAATTTGCTATTCAACATGAAGATATAGTGCAGCTGCTTACTAAGGACCAAAGAACTATGTCTACGTTCACTTCCAATCCATCAACTGTAGCTGATGAGGTTGAAAGTGGTCAGTTGAAACAAAAAATTCCACCAATCAAAAGGCTAACTCCTGAAGAAATGAAGGCTAGAGGAGAGAAGAACCTTTGCTTTAACTGTGATGAAGTGTTCCACATTGGACATAAGTGTAAGAGGTTGTACTTAATTTTAGCAGAAGGAGACGATGATATTTCTGTGGAGATCGGGGCCAAGTTCCCGGAGTTGTTGTCTTGAGGACAAGACTTTGAAAGGAGGGAAGTAATGTCAGGTGGCGCAACTCTTGTATTTCAGATGTGTTTCTTTTATTTTGTGTTGTTTTGTTAGGTCATAGCGGCATCGTTTTAAGTCTTAGTGATACGCTGTCGTTTTGAGTGAAGACTGTAACGAAGTTGCGGGATTTAATCCCACGCATATGCATTGTGAGAAATAACAGAATTCAGATATTTTCTCAATCTTAGATCTACTTTCTCTCTTTACTCTTTCTCTCGAATCTTCTATCCAACGAGCGCTGCAATTGTGACACAAACATAATCTCATGTCAATTTACAGAAAACCATTCAATTTTGAGTCAATTTTTTTCAAATTTGTTTGAGATTTCGAAGCCAAATCCATTTTCTTGAGTTCTCTTTTTAGTTTACAATTTGACAAATTAATTTAGGGTTTTTAATCCCCATGATATCATTTTTATCATAATATCTTTGTTGGTAATTTTGGTTTGATTTATTGGTGAATATGGAATGGAAGCAATTGATTGCAGGGGAAGAAATCTCGCGGCTGGGAAGAAACATTTTTAAAATTTTTTTTTTGTTAAATATAATTTTTTTAATTATTCAAGGATATAATGGAAAATTCAAGTAAAAAAAATATCAGTGTTTGATTTGATTTCAAAAGATGGAACGTGTGGCGACTTATCCATATCATAAGTATAAATATTGTCATTCTTTTAACTGAAGAAGAACCGACACAACATTTCTAAAATACAAGGGGGTTTGGCCATTTTACCCATTTTCTAAACGCACTTCATGATTTAATAATAATAATTAAAACTAAATGGATTAAAATACTCTTATCTTAAATAAAAGAAATACATTTCCACTCTTTATATTCCTTTTCTTTTCTCGTGTTTCTCTTTTTACCTAAACTCTAAGTCATAATATCATAACTTCTTATTATTCTAAACTTGTTATGTAATTATAATCATAATAGAACATTAAATATTTCTTAAAGAACATGATTCAATCAAAAAAAATTCATAGAAAACACGATTTTATATTTGATTCTATTTGACCATGATCGTGTTATGGTGTGTTCAGCCCTTAGAGATCGTATTCGTTCATGTTCGGTCGATTAAGGTCGAATTGAGCTCAACTCTCGCGCATTGTCGATTTCAGTTGTTAGTTTACATGATTTTCTTACAATTCTCACATTTAACTAATTTGTGGAATATTATATCATTGTATTAGAGTTTCATTGTATGTAACATGGTGAGAGAAATGGATGAATTTGAGAGTGGGAATGAAGGAGAAGATTTTCGAATCATTTTTGTGTTTCTATTAGTAAAGGGTAAAATTAGAATGTATGTGTTAATGTTGACTTTATCAACTTATTTTTCCTTTTTCTTGATTAATAAAATCAATTATTAATTAACTTAGGATTTGATTATTGTTTCTCACGTGTTTGCAGATTTACAAGGAGTGGGAAGATTTATTTAACTAATTCCTATTCTCTACGATTAAGTTATAAATCATATCTTACTTTTATCTCACATGATCTATTTAAGATTTGACTTATTCAAATAACTAATTCCTATTTGTGTGGGATTTGTTTTTTATTCTTGTTTAATCTTTATTTGAGAAACGTGATTTTTAATCACGATCCGTACGTGAAAAGAAGCAATAAGAGAAGACCATTTCAAACATTGAGAGAAATGTGAGAATAGTGAAGCATGAAGAAAGAGACTTAGCGTGAAAGTATAGGAACAAGATCATGGAAGAACGTGGAGTGGAGATCATGGAATAGAAGATCATGGATGAAGCATGAACTAGAGTTCATGGAGTGAGTGGAGAACAAGATAGAAGTGGAGATCATGGAGCTCTTATTAACATGGAACATGAAGGCTCCTAAGGTCTATAAATAGGAGACTTCATTCCTGAAGAAAAGACATGAAGACAAGAGTTAAAGAGCGAGAAGAGTGATACTTCGAGTCTGCTACAGTTTACTTATGTTGTCTTCTTTGTTGGTCATATAGCACACAACATCTCTGTTTGTTTTCATAAAAGACTTAAAGTTTGCATACTCAAGTCTTCTTTTCTTAGATAGGGTGTCTTTGAGTGATCAACTGAGTGTGTACACGTCCTAAGGTTCCTTAGATACATACATAGGACGTGTTGGCTTTGTCAAAGAGATTCTTCTCCAAAAGAACTCTGTGTTTTTATGAGATTCTCTTCAAAGGATCTTTTCGTGTCTTTGTACCACAAGATATATCAATAAGACATATTTTACCCTGAAGGCGTTCCACGAGTATCATTATATACTCGTGGATATTTCTCGTGTTGTTTATCAGTTTTTATTATTTCTGTTGTGTTATCCGTAGTGTTGTCAACATCACAGACAACATTATGTCTCTGGTATTTTTACAGTTTCTATTTTTCTTGTGCAGGAGCATACGGACACACCTTCAATTGGTATCAGAGCCACCCACCTGATATACTATGTGGTTGGTTTTGTTGCTCGTACAAGATGGAGTGGTGTAATCCACAAGAGAAGTTGTGTTGCCCGTGCTAGATGGATCGTATTATGCTTCGGATGTTGCTGCAGATGTTATCACATTGATCGACACATCAAAAAGGTATGAGTTGTTCAATTTTTCTAATATAACTTGTTTAAATGTTATGGTTGATGATGTTGCAGAATCGGAAAGTGATGAAGATGATATAGATGATGATGAGTCTATCTTAGAAGAACTTAAGGAACTCTATACTTCATTACTTAAAGATTGGAAAAGACAATGCAAACAAGTTGAAATTCTCTCTAAAGAAAATGATGTATTGAAGCAGTCCATAACCAAACTTGAAGTAGCACTTACACAAAAATACATGGAGCTCGAAAAAGCTCAAACTCAAATGGAGATGGACAAAACTACCTTCACCAAGTGGAACACGAGTTCAAGCAAGTTGAATGAAATGCTTGAAATTGGTAACAATGACAGTACATGTATTGGTTTTGATAAGTCCAAGGAATCCGTTTTTCCAAGTTTATTTTGTGATCAACAATCAAAAACCATTTTTGTGAAAGAATCGGTTGAGTCTACGAAAAAATGTCCTAGGAAGAGGAAGTATGTCTGTCATTATTGTTTTCGACCAGAGCATATTAGACCTTTTTGCTATAAATGAAAAAATGATTTGTCCAGTGGACAAATATTGCCTCAAATGTTGCCTAACATTTCACGTAACATTTCGTCCAGAAAAGTTCAAAAGCAAATTTGGGTTCCAAAATCCCATATTCTTTGCAGTGCCGTTTATACTGCTTTAAAGACTAATATTGTAGGATCATGGTACTTTGATAGTGGTTGCTCACTCCACATGACGGAAACCAAAGGTTGTTTAGAGGATTTTACACCTCTTAAGGATGGTTGTGTTACCTATGGAGGTGGTGCTAAAGGAAAAATCATTGGTAAAAGAACCTTGAATATGTCTGATTTTCCAAAGTTGAAGAATGTACTACTTGTTGATGGTCTTATGGCTAATTTAATTAGTATAAGTCAACTTTGTGATGATGACTTGAAGGTAAAGTTCAATAAGGACTCCTGTGAAGTTTTTGATAAGTCTAACATATGTATCATCACAGGTACTAGGTCACGTGATAATTGTTATCTTGTGGGAGAGAAAGTCACTTGCAACAAGACTTACTTTGATGAAATGATTTTGTGACATCAAAAGTTAGGTCATGTTAATTTTCGCACTCTTGAGAAGTTGAGGAAATTTGAAGCTGTTAGAGGACTACCAGCATTGAATCACAAAAGTAAGATTGTGTGTGGAGACTGTTTAAAAGGTAAACAAACCCGTGTGCCTCATAATGTTACGTCACATCAGGGACAACATTCAGGTACAACTCACTGTTTTCAGCTTTTATACATGGATCTTATGGGTCCAGTAGAGGTAGAGAGTCTTGGAGATAAGAGATACTCATTTGTGATAGTTGATGATTTTTCTCGGTTTACATGGATTTATTTTCTAAGTGAAAAATCTAAAACTTTCTCATGTTTTAAAGTGTTATACATGCATATTAAAACCTCTTTTGACTTGAAAATCTCAAGTATAAGATTTGACCATGGTAGAGAATTTGAAAACAACATGTTTACCTCATTTTGTGAAAAGAAAGGAATTTATCATGAATTTTCAGCTCCTAAAACTCCTCAACAAAACGGAATTGATGAAAGAAAAAATCGAACCTTGCAAGAAATGGCTCGTGTTATGTTAAGTTCAAAGAAATTGTCTAAACATTTTGGGCTGAAGCTTTAAACACGACATGTCATATAGAAAATCGTGTCTATCTTAGACCCGGAAGTAAAATGACCAATATGAAATTTTGAAAGGGAAGAAGCCAAATCTGAAATATTTTCACGTGTTTGGGTGTATTTGCTATATCCTTAATGATAGAGAAAATCTTGTCAAGTTTGATTCAAAGAGTGATAAGGCTATATTTCTTGGTTATTCCTCTAATAGTCATGCGTATCATGTGTATAATTTAAGACTAAGGAATATTCAAGAATCTGTCAATATTGTCTTTGATGATTTTTCTGATCTCACAGGTAAAACATACGAGGATACAGTTCTGGACTTTGTCGAATCGCCTGTTGTTCCTGAAATTGAGTTAGTTACCACAGATGTGCCTCCTGATGTTGGCACATTAGAGGGAACACCCGTCACTAATTCAGATGTGCCTCCTAATGTTGGTGATCAGAGGGAACAACCGTTGCTGATCCAGAATCTAAAGAAATGAATGTTGAAACACATGATCCAGTAAGAAGAGATCCACCTGCTCGTATTAGAAAGAACCATCCTATCACACAGGTGATAGGGGAAGTAAACGAAGGAGTAAGAACACGTAGGAAAGAACCCGTGAATTACAAAGAAATGGTAAGACGTGTGTATGTCAACAACATTTTCTGAATTACACTCTTACCGTTATGTTTCTCTCATTGAACCCAAGAATGTTTGGTTGAGACAAATGCTTGATGATTATGGATTTAAAACTGAATTTTTTAGCCTTTATTGTGATAATTCTAGTGCTATAGATATTTCGAAAAATCCTATTCAACACTCACGCACTAAGCACATAGATATAAGACATCATTTTATTCGAGATTTGGTAGAGAAAAATATTATCCATCTTGAATATGTATCCACGGAAAAACAAAATGCTGACATCTTTACTAAGGCCCTAGATTTTGAGAGATTTTCTTCTTTGAAGAAATCTCTTGGTTTGTGTGTTGTTTGATTGCATATACACTGTTTACGGATGTTACGAGTCATGTTGTTCACATTTTGCATAACATCCATTTTTGTTTGTTTGTTTCTAGGTCCTTTTAAGCATCACATGCATATTTATTTTTCTGGAAAATGTGTTCTTTTGAGAGAATATTTGCTTGGACAATTCAGGGAATCTGTGTATAGCTCATTTTTAAAGTGTACTATATTTAATTATTTAATACAATCACAAAATACTTGGAGCACGACGTTCACGACGATGATGTTTTTCAAGCAGTCTAGTGATTATGTTTAAAAGGTTTGTGTGACCTAACACTGAGTACTCGGGGCACGACACTCGCGATGACGATGCTTCCTTGTCAAAAAGTGCATGGAAATACCACAACCACTATAAAAGATTGATCTCACAACTGAGTAACTAGAAGCACGACGCTCGCTACGACGATGCTCTCTCTTCAAAAGGTTGGTTGAGATCAACAAGTGCTAATTTGGTTTAAATAGTACACAATATATTTTTTTTTTCGAGCCTGTCTTTTGTTCCCAGGTTTTGTCATCGCAAATGTTCCCAACATTGAGGAGCACATAATCTGGAAAATCTCTTGTATGCATTTTTCATGATTTTTCTGTTCTAGGCATCCCTACATTTTTGGTATATAATCTCATATTTTCTCGTGGATACAGATTTGGTATTGATAATAATTTAATTTATTTTATATTTTGAATTAAATGACTTTTTATTAATAGCATAATTGGTTTTAATTCTTATCTAATAATATGCTATTTTTTTGTGGAATTGTTTGTGGCTCAAAAATTTCAATTTGAAATCCATTTAATCAACACGTCTCCCAAAGGTCTGTTTTCTTTATATTTTACTTTCTCTCTCACCGTCAATCTCTCTTCCTCTCTCAAATTTTTTCCCAAATTTCTCAAACCCCAAACCACCATGAATCTCAACCAAGAGCAATTCCATCAAATACTCACTCTTTACTTGAGGGGGAGAATTATTCCTTGAAGTCTTTTAATATAAATGGAGTACTGGAATGTCATAGTCTTGTTAACAGACTGCTGAGGGTACGTGACGCCCTAGAGGAACTCATTTCTACTCAAAAAGGAGGAGTAGGATCTGCTGGAGCTGCTGAAGGAGATGGAGATGATGATGGTGGAAATGAAGAATGATGATTTGAATTTCAGGGGGAGTAATATTTTTTTTAAGGATGACGGTAATGAATGATGATCTATTTCACTTTCAAACACTGGTTATTTGTTTTTATAACTTTGAATTTCAATTTTTGTTATATTCTAACTCTAATTGAATTCATTATGTTTTGCGTGTTTGAATTGTGTGTGATTACATGATTTAGGGGGAGTTGAAGTTGAGTTCATAATTGATTTAAGGTTTTGAGTAGAAAAAACAAAAAATTGGGAGATTGTTAATGTTGACTTTGTCAACTTATTTTTCCTTTTTCTTGATTAATAAAATCAATTATTAATTAACTTAGGATTTGATTATTGTTTCTCACGTGTTTGCAGATTTACAAGGAGTGAGAAGATTTATTTAACTAATTCCTATTCTCTACGATTAAGTTATAAATCATATCTTACTTTTATCTCATATGTTCTATTTAAGATTTGACTTATTCAAATAACTAATTCCTATTTGTGTGGGATTTGTTTTTTATTCTTGTTTAATCTTTATTTGAGAAACGTGATTTTTAATCACGATCCGTACGTGAATAGAAGCAAAGAGAGAAGAGAAGATTGTTTCAAACATTGAGAGAAATGTGAGAATAGTGAAGCATGAAGAAAGAGACTTAACGTGAAAGTATAGGAACAAGATCATGGAAGAACGTGGAGTGGAGATCATGGAATAGAAGATCATGGATGAAGCATGAACTAGAGTTCATGGAGTGAGTGGAGAACAAGATAGAAGTGGAGATCATGGAGCTCTTATTAACATGGAACATGAAGGCTCCTAAGGTCTATAAATAGGAGACTTCATTCCTGAAGAAAATACACGAAGATAAGAGTTAAAGAGCGAGAAGAGTGATACTTCGAGTCTGATACAGTTTGCCTATGTTGTCTTCTTTGTTGGTCACATAGCACACAACATCTCTGTCTATTTTCATAAAAGACTTAGAGTTTGCATACTCAAGTCTTCTTTTCTTAGATAGGATGTCTTTGAGTGATCAACTGAGTGTGTACACGTCCTAAGGTTCCTTAGATACATACATAGGACGTGTTGGCTTTGTCAAAGAGATTCTTCTCCAAAAGAACTCTTTGTGTTTTTACGAGATTCTCTTCAAAGGATCTTTTCGTGTCTTTGTACTACAAGATATATCAATAAGACATATTTTGCCCTGAAGGCATTCCACGAGTATCATTATATACTTGTGGATATTTCTCGTGTTGTTTATCAGTTTTTATTATTTCCGTTGTGTTATCCGGAGTGTTGTCAACATCACAGACAACATTATGTCTCTGGTATTTTTACAGTTTCTATTTTTCTTGTGCAGGAGCATATGGACACACCTTCAGTATGTGTATTTCATTTTTTTTTGTGGGATGTGTTTAGAAATTGATAGGGTGTGATGTGGATAGTACCACCATGATTATACAAATCTTTAATACGAATGATTCTATACACATTGAATTTCTCAATACATCTACCATAAAAATAAAAGAGTAGGTCTCTTGTGAGACCGTCTCACGAAATTTTAATGTATTGTGTGACATGGGTCAACTCACAATCCAATTATTCACCAATCAAACCCTATAATTTACATGTTGTTTGTAGGTGATGGAATTTTGTCTCACGAAAACTATCTGTGAGACCGTCTCACATGAGTTTTTGTGAAAATAAAATCTCATTTTTCTACATCATACTCTCTCTTTGCCCTCTCCCCTACAGAGTCACTACCCAAACCAATACATACAATCCCAAAATAGGTCATAACCACTAATACACTCAAAATTTTAATTAAAAATTATACACAATTTATATAACCAAATGTAGTTATCAACATCCCAAATAAAATGCCCTTAAATAATATTTGTTCTGAACTTAAGGTGGCTTTTACAAGTTTGTATTTGAAATTTAAAAGGATTTTGTAAGTATAGATTTTGAAAATATTGTATTTATTTTGACATTTTGTAGGGTAGAATTATAATTAATATTTCATTTTCATATTAAGAATTATAGAAAAAGTAAATGTTATTTGTTGGGATTCTTAAAAAAAAAAAGATGTTTTTATTGGAAATAGAAAAAATAAAGTAGAATTGTATGATTGAGTAAATCTTTATTTAAACATGGACTGAACTTGATTGAACTCATCCAAAATTCGGATAGGTCAAGTCTAAAATTGAGGGGCCGCTTGGTACGTTTCAAGCAATGAGAAAATGAATGATAATGATAATAGTGAGGAATTGAATGAATATTGCCTTAAAATTTGTATTGTTTGGTTGATAATGAGAATGACTATCATAGAGTTGTGGAATAAAAGTCATTCCTTAGGAAAACCTGAGGAATCATTGATTCCTTAGTATTATGATTTGAAACAATTGTAGCAGGAATCAAATATGTGTACCAAACACTCTCGATTCATTCTCTTTCCATTGCTTAGTTGCAAAGTTGCATACCAAGCACGCCCTGAAACCTGGTTAAGAAAAAAAGAGTTGAAACCTCCATTTGGAACATTTGCAACGCTCTTTACTTCCCCTCGTGCTGTTGCGTTTCCTCCTCTGTTCGGATCATTTTCTTCCACTGTCCCGTTCTCCTACTGCTCGTGCATCTATACACTTTTCAGGTCTAATTGTGATTTTTAATTGATTTTCATGAGCTGTGGGTGCTATTGTGCACCCAGTAAATATTGTTTTACATGATCTGCAACTCTTATATTGTTTAATCTGCAGACAAATAAGTTAAGTTCAGCTTAGGATTTTCCATTTTCCTTGAAAAGCTAAAGACAATTTTATTTTTTTTGCTATTGATAATTAGAAGTCATTAAAGCTCTAAAAAAAAAAAAGCTCTAATAAGTAGCTCAAACTTTCAGACCAGGGAAAATGGACTACGGGGTCCAATGAAAATTTTCTAATACGAAAATAAGAGAATTCATTTTTCCCATAGATAGAAACGACTAGCACTAAGAGGAAAAACTATTAAGGCTTTGAACCATTGAATCTTGAAAAAAAGATCACACATATATTATATGTACTTATACAAGATATATATCACTAACACATGTTAAATGACAGAAAATTTAAATTTTAGCGACGGATTTTTCCTTCATCACAATTATAGATTAACATCTTTCGACTAATTAACCTGTCAACATTTCTCTCGAGTAACTTAATTTAACCTGTAGATTGATTATTAATGTTTGTATCTCTACCTCGCATTAAATCACTAACTCCCTAAATATCATAAGATCATATTCTCATCATAATGATATCAAATCTCTTGATATAGTAATTAATGGAGACATGCATTCTCAAATTTATAAAAATATGAATACAATATAATGAAAATGAGTTATTTTAAAACCTCGAAGTTCAACAAAAAAATCCATAAAATTGTGCTTGACCACGAGATTCCTAGCAAAAGATCATGTTTGTTGAGTAAAATAAATTACACAATGATGGACGTGATGAACACTAAAATAATTTAAAGAAAACTAAGTGAATTGACTATTTTGTTGTTTCCAATCTTGAATCTTCAATCCCTTGCTCTGTTGTTTACTCTCAAAATGAAATTTCAAGTATATGAGGTTCAAAAGTTACTCTTTTGAGTCTCAAAGTCACTATTTAGGAAACTTAAATTGGATTTAGATAAAAGTTCCAGTTGAAAAGGGATTTAAACAAACAAAAAATACGTGACACTGCTTGTGTTGGAAACCTAGGCCAAAAACACGTCCAAAATGTCACATCTTCAACTTTTCATCCGACATGCCAAATAAGCACTGGGATCCAACCCGACACAGGTCAACTTCCAACCTAATTTTGACCCTTTTTTGATCCAAATTTGAATTTGATTTTTTCATGAAAATTGCAGCCCTTAAAGATATGTAGTATTCGACTTCCCACCACATCATGGAGAAATCCCAAAAAGAAGATAGCAAAATCCAACAAGGACAAAAACCCTCCAAAGAATTAATGGCCTATAAGATGATCAAGTTCATTTTAAACTTGTTAAGATGCAACGCAACTAAAAGCATGTGAAAGCACTTAGACAAAGTAAATTACTTAAAGTAGATAAGTTAGATAAAGTACCTGGACAACGTGCAGTAAGTATATTGCGCAACTTATTCCAAAAATGAAAGATTATATACATGAAGCCTAATTGTCTAGTACAATGAACAATCCTACTTTAGAAAAATATTATGCAGAAGATCTATAACCAAAAATAAGGCTAGACGAAACCGAACATGTTTATTCCCAAAATGTATACCTTCCAAACATCTTTCCCATGTATTTTCTTTAGTTTTTAGTTTTCGACGATTCAAGATTCTTGGAAAACAAGAAAATGGGGAAAGTGCACAGAATTGAGTTCTCAGTTGAGAAGAATGATTTGGGCTAATCATAACAGATCAAGAGCTAAGGCCACAAAATAAAGTTTAGTTCTTAAAAGTGAAAAGAAAACCAAATTAAAGTTAAAAACTTTCAGAGATCAAGATCTGAAATACAGGAGAAAACTTGAAGATATCAATAAAAACAATTATACCTATTAAAAAATCAAATTGGAGAAACTTAGGGAAACATATCTTCAACCTGAACAATTTCAGATTTTTAGAAAAGGATTTAGGGTTAAAATTGTTCACCTTAAAAAAAAACACCAATACTTGTATATTACAGCGGTAACTATTCAAAAGAAAACGCACAAAATTATAACATTCAAAGGCGCAATAATTTCAAAATATAGTAGCATGAAATCGATACATATAAACACACATTGCTAATCACAGATCTAATCTAATATATATATATATATATAATTAATTAATTTTCAAACTTACATAAACAGATATCAAGTCTAGGTTAAAAACATGAATTCACGTTCAATAACTCCTGTAAAACAAAACAAAGCAAAAACATAAGAATCACACCCATATGTTAAATGGGCTGCCCTAGTGGTTTCGGATTAAACAAGTCAACTTAAACGGGCTTCAAATATTGGGACCTAACCCTAACGGGATTCGGGCTAAATTGGTTATTATCGGGCTATCAATAAAAACACAAATGTTTTTGTGCACCAAGTGCACAAATCCTAGATTCGTGCAACTGGGTTGACCCGACCCGATGGTGTATTTCAGACGCCCACACACGAGCTCATGCACCCAAACTCTAGCCCAAACCTTAGTTTCACAGTTATGTTGGTCTAACCTTGTAGTTTGGCAAACCTAACATTTAGTTTGTCGAACATAACATTTTAGTTATGTTCGCATAACCTTTTGCACTGTATGACAGACCTATAATACCTTTCAAAACCTTTATGTTGTAATAATATAATCTTTATGGATAATAATTTAACTTTTTCGTTATAATAATATAATTTTATATTATTTTTTAAGTACATAAAAGTTATGATATTTGTACATAAAAGTTATACTAATATAACATAAATTATTATATTATAGAGGTTAAGCCATAATATATGAATTTTTATAGTGATAAAAGTTTAAATCATATCACTTAAAGTTTATGATATATGTATGTAAATGTTATATTAATATAATATAAATGTTATACTCGGTTAACATAAATGTTACATAACTTTTAATTATGTTTTTATACTGAAAAAAATCTAAGTAATTTTACTTAAATGTTATGATATATGTACATAAAGGTTATACTAATATAACATAAATGTTATATTCGGTTAACATAAAGGTTATGTCATAAATTTAAAAAAATAAAAAATTGAGCGCGGATCCGGGTCAGACCCGACCCAACCCAACCTGCGCACTCCCAGTTGCATGGATCATGATCCATGCACTTGGTGCACACAAACACTACTTTAAAAATATATTTATATTTTAAATATAATTTTTTGAGTTAAAATATACATAATATTTAAAATTCACATATAAAATTAAATGTTATAGATTGCAAAAAACATCGATGAGTAAGATTACCATTAAGAGTTTATACTTAGATGAAACCATTAAAAAATGACTATAAATTGCAACAAAATATGAGCAAACTTGTTATTTGTACGCATTTATTGGCTAAGTATTTGATATTATATAGTTTATAGGTGGTATATTGTTATTATTTAATTTATTTCATATAATTAATTCTTATAAATCAAATTTGAAGATATTAAATTTAGGATAATACACAAATAATTGGACATTTGTATTTATATTTTATATACTTAAAACTAAACAAATTAATCTAATTTAAAAAAAATTAAAAATACGGGCTAGCGGGCCAACCGGTTAATCGTCGAGTTGGCCCTAACGCGTTTTGGGTTATACGGACTTCGGGTTAAATGGTTTAATTTAAACGGGCTAGAAATATTCAGCCCTAACCCTGTTTTATTCCGGTTTAAACGAGTTGGCCCATCGGGTCATGACACGTTTAACATCCCTATATACAATCTTATCTTAGGGCACCCACATTAATGGATTATTAGCACACCATTTTAGTGTGGGACCCACATGCCAACACACTAATTAAAAACATCTACTTTTTAAAAACACACCTCTACATCAATTTAACACAAATTTACATCAATTTAACACAAATACAATCATTACATGTGGGTCCAATTATCCATTAATTTTTATTCTATTATTTTTATCCACTAATACACACTCAATCCAATCATTAGCTAATAATTAAAAAGGAGACAAGAATGCTATTCTTACATCTTAACACACTCATACTTACACAAAAACACACACTTAAAAACATTCTCACATTAATTAACACCACACATGTTTTAATTAATAACACTGGTCGGTTTGTCAGACCAACAACAAAAATAAAACCTACTCCAAATGAGCAAAAACACAAGTATAATGGGAAGTAGGGTCGATCCACAGGGAATGAGGTTTAATTCCTTTTGAGCATAAACGAGCTAATGAGGGGGATTTTGATATCTACTACTAAACGAAACTAAACTAACTAAACTAAGAAAACATCAAATAAAATACGAATAAAACAAGCAACGAAAGATGAAAAGAAAAGAAGAATGAGAAATCTTACGAAACTCCGATTCAAGGGCGTCGACACTCGATTGCATCACTGATCACAGATTATAAAGGTTATCTTGTTCGTTCAAGCATTTAACTTTAGACTAAACCGAAGCCATAGAGAAGTCCATGTTTTCCTAATTTCATTGATTAAACCTAGCATCTAATCAAATCTAGCCATTAACTAAGTTGGTCACGATCCAAATTAATTAACAACCGCATTGAGTTCTTATGAAAACAATTAAACCCAACTGAAACCTAGAACCTAATAATCGAGATAGCTGCAATTACTAAGCCTATGGTTCCGTTAGTCTCGTTAATTTATTAGGCAATTACACAATCCCAGCAAAAGTATAATCAACCTATTGCTACTAAGTACCAATCATTCATCAATTATACATCCTAGCAACATATAAAAGAGAACTCATGGATAGCATTAGCAAAATATAATTCAAATCGAATTGTCAGATCAACCCAAATTATATATCACTATATGGAATTAGATCATGAATTAACAAGTACTTGAATTAAAACAAGAATTAAATTAAGCACAAAACCTCACGGTGATAGCAATCGAATTAAACGACCCTTGAATCAGAGAAGGAAACTAGTCACTCATACTTTGATTAATCATCCCCAAAGTGATCTTCAACATTGTTCTTGAAATTGAGAGAAAACTAGAGAGAGAAAAACTTAATTGTGTGTGTAGAGAATTTTTGGAATGATAGAATGATCTTGGGTCTTGACCCCCAAGAGAGAGAAAGAGAGGGGAGATTACATAACAAAGTCTTATCTACCCTCTAAACAAAACTTAAGAGACTAAACCCTAAGGATATAAGGGTCCTTTACAAATGTGAGAGACAATTCTCATCTTTGCCTTTTCTTTTCTTCCAAGCCACTTTAGCATTTGATGTGGTCCCAAGCCCATTAAGCCCATCTTCACATCTTAAGCATAATTTGATCATTTTAAGCCCACTTTTCTTCAAAGCCCATCAAGGTTCATTCATACAAATAACAATGATAATTAGATCAATTAAAGCACAAATAGACTATAACCAAGGATAATTATGATGATAAAATATATACAATTAGAGACACATCAAACACCTCAAAATGAATTGGTGTGGGTGCCCTTATTCATTATAATTATAAATTATAAGTTATAAATTCAGAAAAATACTCACAGAAATATTATCTGTTGCGGCTGCTGAAGAATACAATCAAACCCCTGAAATATGTAACGCTGAAAAAAAAACTCGATATTTCCTTTGACAAATTATCGTGATAGAATAAACAAGGGCGATATCACTATCTTGCCCTTCTTAGCTTATTCACTCAAAATTAGGAATGACAATTACACGTATAGTTGCGGGTATCTGACCAACCCAAACCCTAATAGGACATGTATAGATTACTTCTATTCACTTAAAATTAGATTTGACAGTTACCCGAATAGATGAAGGTACACGACCCGCCCAAACCCTAATAAAGCGGTATGGGTACTTCTAAATGGGAATGAGACAAATTTGGAAAAAAATTATAATCCCATTAGGATACGGTATGGGAAAAGATCCTCTACCCACGGGTACCCACCAACTCATATAATATATATGTATAGTATGTGTTATGTAGAAATTGATCTGTGCACCTTTCATCATAACCCTAATTATATAATATTGTAACTTCAAAAAAAAAAAATTGGCACAATTTATATCAACATACTTTATGTGATATTACTTTTATCTTTATATCAGCATAGTCATACATTTATGTAAGATAATTTATATATTTATATGATTATATCAACATAAATGTTATATAATTATAACATAAATGTGTCTGTGTAATATAATGTAAAAATACAACTAACATAACATATAATGTCTCGTTAACATAATTAAAATGTATAATATATTTTTCAGAATACAAACATGTGGAAGCGAGTTGGGTGTGGACACCTGACTTGTGGGGATGCGTGAAAGCACGAGGCATATAAGAAATCAGGTCGACCGGATTGTATGAATTTAGAATACATACATCATACATCAATTGCATGTAAATAATTGTGTAACAAATAGGATTCATTTTGTTATCTCATGTATTATTGATGATTGCATATAAATAATTGTGTAACAAATAGGATTCATTTTGTTATCTCATGTATTATTGATGATTGCATATAAATAATTGTGTAACAAATAGGATTCATTTTGTCTCATGTATTATTGATGATTACATCACACAAGTAACAAATAGGATTCATTTTGTCTCATGTATTATTGATGATTACATCTCATGTGTGATATACGGTCATATATATGCATGGTATATGGTGATATATATAAACTATATAACAATTATGACTTTTTAGGCAATATACATATTTAGGTCTCAAAAGTATTAAATTTTATTGCGATTCTATACCAAAAGAATTGAAAAGTTATATTTAGGTCCTTTAATAACAGATTTCATCAACTTCCATTACCAAAATACTTGAAAATGACATTTTTTTGATAATTTAAGAACCTTTTAAAATTATTAGTATTTGTTTCAAAACGTTCCTTAAATATGACTTTATTTTCATAAATCTCTAAAGAATAAAAAACTTATATGTAATACATAGGACTGAACATGATATTTTTAATACTTTGTGGACATCTAAAACAAACTAATATTTAGAGAGATTTTACAATATTATCATTCTACTTATTATTATGTTTTTTTTTCTTTAGATGCATCACCATGACCTTTTAGGGTAGAGTATGGGTTTGTGTGCCCCAGCCCCAACCCCAACCCCAACTCTAATACATTTAAATAATACAACTAATATATTTACATATCTTTCACTAAATTATATATTTCAGTTGTACAAGTAAATAGCTTATGATTAAACAAATAATACCTTATAAATATACAACTAATATGTTTTACTAAAACATATATTTCAACTATACAAGTAATACTTTATGAGTATGTAACTAATACCTTATGAATATACACGTACTGCCTTTTGAGTATATAACTAATACCAAACTAATAATACTTTTGGGGATACGTAAACCAGGGGTATATAAGTTTTTGTCTTTAGGGTATGCGTCATGTCACGTATCCTGAAAGATTGGATTGTATACGATGGTTGGGTTAGGAGGTTCACCCACATCCAAGTCATACTCCATAGCCCAAGTACATCACCTTTCTCTAGAAAATTGTAGAGATTGAACATAAAATTTTCTAGATAATCATGGTGTGTATGAAGTATGTATTCCAGAAGATACTTAGAAGGTAGAAACTTGAGAATTTTAGAGAGCTTCTCCACCATTACATCAATTCTCTAAAAAGTTGTAGAGCTTGTATATAAAGTTTTCTGGATAATCTTGGAGAATGCAAGAAGTATGTAACCTAGTCTAGAAGATAGGTAGAAGGTAGAAACTTGAGAATTCTAGAGAGCTTTTTCCATCATTAGATTAAATAAATCTCCATCACCAATTAGGAAGGTAGTCTAAGTATAAATAGGTAGGGTAAGATTCAATCAATTAGGAAGTAGTCTAAGTATAAATAGATAAGGTGTGATTCAATCAATCAAGAATGTAGTCTAAGTATAAATAGATAGGGCATGATTCAATAAGCAGTGTGTAGAAAGTATGTATGATCGTCTATATTCAGTGTGTAGGAAGTATATATGATTGTCAAGACTAGTTAGGAACTTGAGAATTCTAGACGGGATACAGAAGAAAGTTACATATGATATATTTTGTTTTGTTGAGACACACGATGCACAATTACACGACCTATAATACTAATTTGAACAATTAATTTTCCTACATAATATTACTTTATTTATCAAGAAAATTGATTTGGTGAATACCTCGATTCTAAACCTAGACGTATGACTTCACCAGTTAAGTGACAACTTTATACAAAATGTTATACGTATATTCAAAGATATAAAAATCAAACTCGGATCTGGAAATAACAAGATCCAGACTACTTCAAAAGACTAAAATATGACTTCACTAGTTAAGTGACAACTTTATACAAAATGTTATACGCACATTCAAAGATATAAAAATCAAACTCGGATCTGGAAATAACAAGATCCAGACTACTTCAAAAGACTAAAATATCAAGAGAGTGGTGGCAATGACTTTCTAATTACTTAAGAATCATGGTAGAGCCTCACACAATAAGAGCACTACATGAAAAGGTTACGACTTTGAGAAATTACTAACAGTGATGGAGGTAGGTGGGGGCCAAGGGCAACGGGCCCCTGGAATTTTAAATAAATATATAATTATAATATAGTTTAATAATTTTAAAATTATTATTTGAAAAAATACATAGAAAAAAATTAGAATGTAATTGTCATTTACTTTTAATGTTAAGGGTATAATTGAGCTACAATTGTCGTTTATATAAAATTTTATTTTTTTCTTGAATCAATATATATTTTTTCCTTAATTATATATCATGAGCCATTTCTCTTTATATTTTCCAATAAATTGATATTCAACATTTATTTCTTTTAATCATTTTAGAAATGAAATTCAAATATATAATGTCAATGTAAGTTTTCTTGAAATTTGTAAATTATATTTGTGGTCACAAATATTTGAATTTATTTTAATAAATTAGTATCCAACATTTGAGTTTTATCATTTTTATCATCAAATATTTAGTACAAATTTTCTGAAAATGCATAGGTAGGTTATCACAAACATAATTCAGTTACTTCAAAACCTGAAAAAATTAACAGTAATCTATATTTTAAAGTTTGTGAAAAAAAGATAATGAATATCGAAAGGTTAAGAAATGTTCATGGTAAAATGAAAAGATATGTTTTAATACATGTTATCTAATTAATATAATATTATTAATTGGGTCCCCTCAACAAAGTTTCTGACTTCGTCACTGACAAACAAGATATACTTCCTTAAAGGCTTAGAGTCCAACTTTCCAGATTTAAGTACATGAGGAACTAAGAATCCTATTTCAGATAGCAGTCATTCAGAATAAATAAACTGACCGTACTGTCACAACGTGATAAAATTAATTATTTTCCTTCCTAACCTGATCAACTAGTGCTAGAGTAAGTTGGAGTTGATCCCACGAGAAGTAAAGAACTAATCATGTTACCTATGTTCAATTCAATAAAATAACAATGATGGGGGGTTTCAAATTATCACTATCACTAAATTAATTAACTAAAACCCTAGAAAGAAAATTGAACAAGAAATCAATAGATGCAATTATTTCATTTAACAGTTCAACTATCCTACGATATCAATTATCCCTAATCAATGTAACCCCCTCTCTCAGATTATCATGAAATTATCACCCCTAGTCTAACAAGTTCTGTTAAACTGAATCGTTTCTTAATATAGTTAAATTAGGATAAGATCGCTAAATAGGCTAGAATAAGCTCTCTAGATTTAACTCTGTTAAACTGAATCGTTTCTTAACATAGTTAAATTAGGATAAGATCGCTAAATAGCCTAGAATAAGCTCTCTAAATTTAATTCTTTAAACACATTAATCACCAAGACGATATGATGAACTAGACTCCAAATGCACAAGCTCAATTTGATAATCTAGGATTATGCTACCCTAGAGATGCACAACCTCTAGTATACTACTTATAAAAATTAAACCACAACAATTAGGATTCATGATTTAAAATTCTAGCGATCAATTATCAAACACTTAACCTATGTGATCAGGCTAAATCAAACATCAATAATCGAGAACAATATATACAAATAACATAATCAATTCCAATCAAACATCGAGAAAGGGATACATGATTAATTAGAAAATAAATAAATATACATGTTCAAATATCCCTACTAACCGGAATTAAGAAATTAGTCGTGCATCCTTGAAATCGAATCCACAAAAGCAATTGAAGAATCCATCAAAATTAATCTAGAAAAATATTGTTTTTCTCTCTCTAAAATCTTTCTCTCTCTGTCTAACTAGACGTATGACTTGGGGAGAAAGAATATAACTGTTGTGTTCTCCTGGTGAATGTGGCGTGAGAGAAGTCTTGGAAATGATGTCAGCCACCTATTCTTCATCTCAATTGGGCTTTTCTTAATTTTGATATTTTTAGGTCCACTTTCTTAATCCTTCTTATGGGCCTCCGCTCTTTCTTTCTTTAATTACTAAGCCCAAAATCAATATTCCTCATTTTCTTTTAACTTCAGGCCCAACTTCGTTTTGAAGCCCAAACTCGTCTTCTTCAATGCTTGTCTTAGCCCTTGTTCACATTTCTTGACTCCAAAAATTCCAAAATAATCAAGTAAATAGCATGAGAAGTATTTGGAGACCAAAGAAACATATAGATAAAAAAAATAATACATTAACTCATATCAAAGAATATAAAATCTCAAATTAATTCACAATAAAATGGGCCTATTTTCTACCTATCAAATCTCCCCACACTTAAACTCTTGTTTGTCCTCAAACAACAAAAAGAATTAAAGCACACAGGGGATCGAAAAATGGAAGAATATCACTTGGTTAGATCCTTTCCAACACTAAAGAAAACTCAAATCTATGTCAGAAATAAAATACATAAGCACGTTGGACTAAATGCATTGTCTCAAGAAATCACAAGTTTTGGTAGGGCATCATTCGAACTTCTCGTAGACAATTCATCAACTCACTTTATCACCTATATCAATCATCCATATAAAGAAATATGGATTGCAAGAATAAGCTCTTCATCTTAGCCCATGTGATGACAGACTCTGACAAATAATACAACCAATTCTTCGTTGAGTCCTTCACTGAAAATTAATTTGCTCATCGGTCACTCCTGAAGATTTCATACTCGAGCAAACTAAGTGGAATTATTTCAAGAATTTGTATGGGTCCTCATCTACATAGACATGAAACACAAGTAACAAGAGTATAAAATCATAATCAATCTCAACATATGTATTGACATCAAGATTAGAATAATCAATGCAAAACGATTGTTGAATAGATTTGATATAGACACACTCACTCAACCTTTGATTTGCAGTCATTTTTCCCTTTGATTCTAATTCTCAACCTACAAAAGATCCTCAATAACTATGTTAAAACTCTTAAAATTTGAAGAAACATTCTATAGAAATTGTCACTGGATGATTCAAGTCACACTAGGTCTACCAGTGTGAAAAACAGAGTAAAACGCAACAGAAACGCAGTGCATATCAAGGGCAGAAAATACAGAATTTTTTAAAATAGAATTTTTTTAATAATTTTTTTTTGTTCTTTTTTAATTAAATCAAAATAAACAAGAAGAGAAATAGGATGGCATAATACAATTCAAATCACTCCCCAACAACGGCGCCAAAATTTGACCGCGTTATTGCGACGCGATAAAATTAATTATTTCTCTTCCTAACTTGACCAACTAGTAGTTAGGTAAATCGAAGTCGATCCCACGAGAAGTGAAGAACGAATTATGTCACCTATGTTCAATTTAATAAAAATAACAATGATGAGGGGTTTTCAAATTATCACTATCACTAAATTAATTAACTAAAAACCAAAGAAGCAAATTAAGCAAGAAAGCAGTAGATGCAATTATTCTAGTTAACAGTTCAATTATCCCCCAATATCAATTATCCATAATCAATATAACTCCCCTCTCTTAGATTATCATGAAATTATCACCCCTAAGCTCTGTTAAACCGAATTGTCTCCTAAGATTAGTTAAATTAGGATAAGATCACTAATTAATATTATTTAATTGAATAACCTAGAATAAGCTCTCTAGATTTAATTCATTAAACACATTAATCACCAAGATGATAGGGTGAACTAGACTCCAAATACACAAGCTCGATTTGATAATTTAGGATTATGTTACCCTAGTGTACGACTTATGAAAATTAAACCACAATAATTAGGATTCATGATTTAAAATTCTAGCGATCATGATTTAAAATTCTAGCGATCAATTATCAAACATTTAACCTAGGTGATCAGGTTAAATCAAGCATCAATAATCGAAAATAATATACACAGATAACATAATCAATTCCAATCAATTGAAGAATCCATCAGAATTAACCTAGGAAAATATTGTTTTTCTCCCTCTAAAACCTCTCTCTATGTTTAACTAGACATACCTTGGGAGAAAGCATATAAATATTGTGTTCTCCTGGTGAATATAGCGTGAGAGAAGTCTTGGAAAAGACGTCAACCACCTATTCTTCATCTCAATTGGGCTTTTTTTAATTTTGATATTTTTAGGCCCACTTTCTTAATCTTTCTTATAGGCTTCCTCTCTTTCTTTTTTTAATTGCCAAGCCCAAAATCAATATTTCTCATTTTCTTTTAATTTTAGGCCCAACTTCTTTTTCAAGCCCAAACTTATCTTCTTCAATGTTTGTCTTAGCCCTTGTTCACATTTCTTGACTCCAAAAATACTTTAAAAATTCCTAAATAGTATAGAAAATATGCATTTACTCACATCAAAGTACATAAAATCTCAAATTAATTCACAATAAAATGCACCTATTTTCTACCTATCATAAACTAATATCATTGTTTCCCTCATGGAGAAGATTTGATCAAATACAATAAACTAGGTTTTGACATCTTAAAGAGGAATATCTATGACTTGTTGGCATCTCTGCTACTTGTGTCATGATCAACAACCACATTGGCTATTGAGCCCCTAGATGAATAAGGTGGCAAATTCCATGCCCAATTGATTTTCAAATCTAATAGGCAAAGATTATGGATGGAAATGGGTCGGGTACCCTATCGTTTAGGTAATCCCAAACCCTAATTCTATTAATTTTATGCTTTCCAAACCCGTCTCATTCCCATTTAAATTTACCCATACTCGTCATGTTCTCAATTATCATTACTCATCGGGTACTCATACCCATCCAATACCCGTTTATCAAATATAAATATTTTTTATTTGAATCTAAATGAGTATTTTGAATGAGTATTTTGTATTTTATTTTTTTAATTTGTATATTTAATATATTTATATACATTTTTAGTGAATATTTTATCATAAAAATGCTAGCTAGTTTAGTGGTAAATATTTTGTTTAATGAAAGGTGCATGAATCAATTCTTACATAACACATACTATACATATATATTAGGATAAAAAAGTAAAATCTCACCTCAAGTATTCGTGATTTAACACTTTACTATATCATTTTTAAATATTTTCATTTTACTATATAAACTATAAGAATTTTGCAAGTTACAATATTTCCAACTGTCACGTCATCAAATCTCATCGGAGACTTTTCAGGTGCATTTCAATTTAGCACTTTACTATATAAACTTTAAAACTTTTCATTTCACTAAATAAAGTACACAGGTTTTGCATGTTATAATATTTATGGTTGCGACATCGTAAAATTTCAACAAAAACTGCTCATGTGCATGATTTTTAGAGGAGTAAATTTGTTTTGAAGATGCCTGTTAAAATATTTTCATTACCTGATCTTCTTCTTCTTTTATAATTAGAGTTTACTTTATCAAAATGACGTACAAATTTACTCAAGAAAACATCTATTTTCATGTCGTTGGTGATAGTCGCCAAAAGTTAACAAATTTACTCTAGCCTTGAAAAATTATCTGCCTACACATGAGCTGTTATCAGTGGGATTTTACGACGTGACAATAAAAAATATTGTAGACTACAAAACTCGTGTACTTTATAAGTGAAATGAAAACTTTTAAAGTTCATATAGTAAAGTGCTAAATTGAAATGCACCTGAAAAATCTCCGGCGAGATTTGATGACGTAACAGTCGGAAATATTGTAACCTAAACAATTGTTGTAGTTTATATAGTGAAATGAAAAACATTTATAAATGATATAGTAAAGTGCTAAATCACGTAGACTTGAGATGTGTTTTTGTATTTTACCCTATATATTATATGAGTTGGCGGGTACCGAGTACCCACGGGTAGAAGGCCTATACCCAAACCCTACCCGTATCCTAATGGGATTTAATTTTTTTTTCCAAACTCGTCTCATTCTCATTTAAAACTACCCGTATCTGCCCTATTGAAGTTTGGGCAGGGTACCCGCATCTACACGGGTAACTGTCATCCCTAGCAAAGATGAATTCAAATTTTTAGAACCGTCTTAAAAGGGCAATACAACTTGGCTTGCTAGAGCAAGAGTGTCTCAACATCATATGGATAGTGTCAAACTAATACAACTTGGCTTGCTAGAGCAAGAGTGTCTCAACTTCATATGGATGGTGCCAAACCACTCTGTATGCCTAGCAATCTAGAGGTACCCTCTAGCTCCTGTCAAGTCAATCCAACGGAGTATCAAAACACTACGGGTGGCTTTCAATATCTCACACTTACACGATCGAGCATCTCATTCAATGTCAATCGATTAGCTCAACACATGGCTTCTCCAACTTCAAATAGTGTTGTCAAATGCATTTTTGGCTATCTCAAAGGCATCCTACATTATGGGTTGTTTGTTCGTCCATCCTCCACATTGATACTTAATTGTCTACTCTGATTTTGATTTCGATGGTGACTTATATGATGACAAATCGACTTGGGCCTATATCGTATTTCTTGGCCAAAATCCAATTTCCTGACTATCAACAAGTAAACTAGGATAGGTTGCTCGTCAAACAGAAGCTGAATATTGAGTTTTTGCTTCTGCCGCCTCTGAAGTATGTTCGATTGTTCACCTCTTTAATGATCTGGGAATTTCAATTCATGCAACTCATCACCTTTTGTGTGATAATATGAGTGTAACTCGTTTTATTCTTCATCCAATTCAACATTCTCGAATGTAACATATTGCAATGACATTCACTCTGTCCGGGACTTGTCAACTAAAGGTCTCCTTGCCATTTCTAATGTTAATATCGTCGCTCAGTTAGCAGACCTCCTGACCAATTAAAGCTCTTCCACCTATACATTTTGACTTCTTAAGGTCCAAAATCTCAATTGTCGATGGAAAGTCCATTTTGTGGGGGTCATATTAAGGAAGAGATAATTTTATTTTTGGTTCTGCCTAAAGACGTTGGCTGATTTTGATCCTATTATTTTCCAATCATCAATTTTAGTACTGCAATTGACAAATGTGTTCAATTTAAGTCCTTTTTTTAGTCGGAATCCCAATTTTCCAACAACTTTTTGGCAAGTGTCACACAATCTCCCATAATTCCATGATTTCACCCACCTGACGCTTACACGACAATTTTTATCCCATTTGGCTTTTATTTTTATATTATTTTATACCCAAAAGTGTCAAATCACTAGCCTGTGTCAAAATAAAAAAATATAATAAAAAAATGGACTTAACAATTAAAAGAAAAAAGAAATCAAAAACACAAAATTGCTAAATCCACTAACAAAAAACGGAATTCCTTTGAAATGCTCTAAGACCTAAATCCCCAACCTGCAACCAAGAACCCTAATGACAGGATCTAACAACCCTGTACCAATTGCCCCATGAAATTCATAGTAATCTGTTGAATATTTGATGAGATAATAAGAATTTAGCTTGTTTCTTATAGGGAAAATAAACGTACATATAGAAGAAGATGAGAAGAGAGAGAAAATTAGATGAGAGAGAGAATTGGAGCAAATTTTCTCATATCCTTTTCTGGTAAAAACGCAGTACAAAAGAAGAATTCTGTTAAGATGCACAGAACCTTCAACCAATTACAAAAAGACACTTGTACTGAAATAAAACAAAATATTAAATGATAAAGCTAAAGAGTAAAACGGCGCCGCTTCTTTAATTGAGAAATCCTTTCTTCCAAATGGCAGCGTTTCAACTACAATTGAAGATATCACCCGATCCCCAATTCTCAATTCGCATCAAGACTCTATCTTTAACTTTAGTCTTTCTTCTTCCTTTCTTCGCACCCCAATCTTCAAAATTCTACAAATCCTTCCAACCAACAGCCTTTGATCCTACCCTTCGAACCCTATTCGTGTGGAATTTCTTGTAAATCACCTCATTTAACGGTATTGATTCCCAAGTCATGACACTACCCCCACCGAAGATGATCCTTGTCCCCAAGGATCTAAAAGGGGAAACCTTTCCAGTAAATCATCCCATGATTCCCAAGTTGCCGCCTTTGGACTGGTGTTCTTCCAATGAATCAGCACCTGGCGCAGAAAGGAGTTTGCAACATGGTGTTCCCTCTTTGCAAGTATCTGAAAAGGAGTTTGAAGAAACCCACTATCGCATGCAGTATCAGGTAAAACTTGATTCGATGAGTATAACTCTTTTATCTTGCGTTTGAGAAGAGAGACATGAAAAACATCATGAATTTTTGAAGTTGTAGGAAGCTGTAACCTGTAAGTTGCATTATCAATTTTTTCAATAACTGTATAGGCCCATAATATTTGTTCGAGAGCTTGTGATTTGGCCTGTGAGCCATTGAAATCTGCTTATGAGGCTGAAGTTTAAGATAAAACTCATCACCCACCACAAATGCTCTATATATTCTTTTCTTATCTGCATAAAACTTCATTCTTTGTTGTGCCTGGGTAAGGTTAGCTTTAAATAACTCCATAGTGTCTGACCTCTGCTTAAGCAAATGAGCAACATCACTGTCCAAAATGTCTAGGTAAGGACTAACACTTAGATGAGTAGGCTGATACCCATAGAGAGCTTGAAAAGAGGTCATCTTGAGGCTGGTATGATAATTTATATTGTACCAATACTCTGCCAGAGCTAACCATTTGACCTATCTGTGGGGATGCTGGCTTGTACAGCATCTCAGGTAGTTTTCCAAGCACTGATTTACCCTCTCAATTTGGCCATCAGACTGGGGGTGGTAAGAAGAACTCATGTGATGCTTAGTCCCCAAGGCCTTAAATAACTCCTGCCAAAACTGGCTAACAAACACCTTGTCTCTATCAGTAACCAAACTCACTGGTTGTCCATGGAGTTTGACAATATTATTCAAAAATAATTGAGCCACTGTTAGTGCAGAGAATGGATGTGATAGGGGTAGGAAATGAGCATATTTGGTGAGTCTATCCACCACTACCAAAATAACATTCTTACCCTCAAATTTTGGCAACCCTTCAATAAAATCCATAGAGACATGTGTCCAAGCTCCACTAGGTATCTCTAAAGGTTCAAGCAACTCTAGATAAGAGTTGTTTTCATGCTTAGCCCTTCTACAAACATCACAACCCAACACCAAAACCTTCACTACCTCTTTTATACCAGGCCAATAGAATAAAGCCTTCAACCTTTGATAAGTACCATGAATTCCAGAATGACCACCCACCACTGAACTGTGGAAGTATTATAAGAGTTTCAGCCTTAAATCAGTGTGTATGCCCACTATAATCATGCCCTTGTACCTAAGAATACCATGTACCACCGTATGGTGAGGAAAATAGTTATCCTTCACGGCCTTAGCTGATAGTATCTTAGTAATTTCCACATCATCTTTATAGCTATCCAAGACCTCCAACATCCATTTTGGATGCACTGATGAAACTGCATTAAGAGTGGGAGAAAACTCTTGTCTAGAAAGGGCATCTGTCACCTTATTGTCAGCCACTTTATTATAGTGAATCTCATAATCCAGCCCAATCAATTTAGAAATCCACCTCTGTTGGAAAGCAGTAGTAAATTTTTGCTCCATGATGTACTTAATGCTCTGTTGGTCAGTTTTGAGAATGAAATGATGACCCTGCAAATAGTGTTTCCACTTTTGTATAGCTAGCAAAATAGCCATGAATTCTCTCTCATAGATAGAAAGTGCTTCACACTTAGGACTGAGAGACTTACTAATAAAGGCAATGGGTCTCCCCTATTGCATTAAAACAGCACCCGAACCTGTAGAACTTGCATCAGTCTCCACCACAAAAGGCTTAGCAAAATCAGGTAAGGCCAAGACAGGAGAAGTAACCATAGTCTCCTTAAGTTTCTGAAATGTCATTTCTGAAGATATAGACCAAGTGAACCCTCCTTTCTTCAACATATCAGTTAGTGGCTTACTGATTACCCCATAACCTCTTTTGAATTTCTTGTAATATCTAGTCAAACCTAGAAATCCTCGTAACCCTTTAACTGTGGAGGGTTTAGGCCAATCGACCATACTCTGAATTTTAGTTGGATCAATAGAAACTCCAATGGCACTGATGATATGTCCCAAATACTCTATGCTAGGTTGACCAAACTGACACTGTCACGCCCCGTTTTCTTCCACTTAAAATATCAGAGTTTTCACACGGGCGTGAAGATAGAAAATAGAGAGGGACACATATCACAACAGAAAGAAGGGGATTAAAGACGACAGAAGAAATAGGTAAGGGATGACATGGATCATTCACATATCAACAGTCGGTCTCACTACCGACAATATTCGGTCTCAATACCGATATATACAACAAAATACAGCAGCGGAATAAACATCAGGATCTCATATCTATCACATGTATCAAACATAACTTCAAAACGTGATTTAAATAAAATATTGTTTAGAAATGTATGTGTAACATCAGCTTAAAGATAAAAAGGTCCAGAGATGGCACTATCTCTCTCCATCAAGGGTTCAACTTGCTCACCAGCTCCTGTAGTGTGAGTACAGATTAAGGGGGTGAGTGCGTTGAATACACTCGTGGGGATAAAATCTGCATCTTATGACGCATGATAAATAACCAAAAGGAAATAAAATGTCTACCAGCACGTTGCCACAACACGTAAAATGCATAGCAGATATTAGAAATAGTGAGGGATGGGTACGGGATCTGCCCGCCACCCAATTAAACGGTCTCAATACCGTTGGTGTGCTTCATGAGGACCACCAAACCTCAATAGAGTAGTAGAAGAGAGGGAGACGGTTTTTTACAGTCCCGTAGGACTCTCCGAACATGCAATGTGAACCGAAGTTCTTTCACAGTATATAGTATGACACAACACGTATATTCACAACATTTAGTATTCCTCATTCATGCTTCATAATAGGGAAAGTTGTAAACACGTTAAGATTTAGAAGTTACCCCCACCTTGTTCGGTGGTTACCACGTGAGTAGCTAGGTCCGATGGTCTGATAATTTAGAGCTCGAGTAGCGAGTCCCAAAAATCTGATAACTCAAAGTTCAATCCAACAAATAGCCTACATAAGTTATAACGTATTTTAGATCCTTAATAACGTATAATTAAAGCTGTAAAAGACTCTTGCGGAGAAATAATCGTTAAATACGCAACGGATCTAAAGCTCTAAAGATCGAAGTTGAAGAGACGCGAATGGATAATCAATCAATGTAATTGAGATGATAGAGAATGAAATTTGGATCACGACGGAAAAAGAATGAGCTTGATCGGAGTTAAAATGAGCTCAAACGGAGCATTTTAGGTTCAGGGGTATTTTGGTAATTTTGGTCAAAGGGTTGACTTTAACCGGGCCCACTACCCTCGGTCAACGACGTCTCATCGGCGACGACTCAAAAAAGACGAACGGTGAAGAAAATGGGGTTCGGATCGAAAACACAGCGTTGCGGGTGACGTGGCACGCGCGTACCTGGCGCCGGGTGGGAAAACCCGACGGCTGGGCGCATTCCTCGACAGCTGCCGAGTTTTCTCGGCAGCCCGGCTGGTGGTCTCGGCAGCTCGGCGGACACGGCTCGGCAACTCTCGGCAGCTGCCAAGTTTTCTCGGCAGGTGGCTTCCCGGCGCGCGTAGCTCGCGCCCAGCTCTCCCGTCGCCGGCCTGCTCGACTGCCCCTCTTCCCGGCGCCACCAGCCGCGGCAGCGCCGCCGCCACCAAGTCCGCCGGACACCTCTCGCCGCCGGCTACCACCCCCGGCCACCCCTAGCCGGATTCCGGTGGTGAATAGTACCCAAAACTTCGCCGCAAAATCCTTCGTTACCACATTCGCAACACCAAAACTAGGGTTAGGGTTTTTGGGTCGGTTTTTCGTCGTTTCCCGACGAACGAGAAATCGGAATTGAAATCCAAAACCTATCCTAGACTCGTCTCGACGAGACGAACATCGTGTACGAAAATCGGCCGAAACCGATGACTTTCAATTTTTCCGGCCATCGCCGGCGGCGGCGCTCCGGCGACTTTTCCGGCCACGGTGGTGGCGCCGGCGGCGGCGCCGGTGGTGGCGTGCCGGAGACCCAAAAACGGGAAGGAAAGAGAGAAGAGAGAGACTTACTCATTTTCGTCGCTTTCATTTTCGTCGGCCGAATGAATATTTTGAACTGACTGAGCCCCTATTTATAGATTTTCAAAGTTACTATTTACCAATTAAATTTTAATTACCATCCATTAAAATATTATTTTTCCGTTTTACCGTTCATCCGGATTCTACCCCTTCCATTTTACCGATCCTTTGTATTGGTTCTTTTCTTCGCCATTTGAGCTACGGGTCTCCGATTAACCTCTAGTTTGTTTCTATTTTCTCGTTTTTCCGTCGTGCATCTCATGGTAATAAAATATTCTATGTTCCAGGTCTAAGAAAATTATCGATCTAACTCGGGCCTTAACACATATCTGAAACGCACGTCAACACATACAAAATTAATTATTAAATTATAGGTTTAAATATTTAATTAATTCATTATACTTCGTTTTTGGTCCGGGGTACTACAGACACTTCGATTCTTTAGCATATAACTGGTGTTTCCTCAGTATACCCAATGTAATGTGGAGATGCAACAAATGATCCTAAAAACTTGAGCTATAAACCAGGATATCATCAAAAAACACTAAGATAAACTTCCTTAAGTGTTCAGCAAAAACTTGGTTCATTAGGGACTGAAAGGTAGCAGGGGCATTGCAAAGCCCAAAAGGTATAACCATGAATTCAAAATGCCCATGATGTGTTTTAAAAGCTGTTTTATAAACATCCTCATCCTTCATCCTAATTTGGAAATAGCCTGACCTCAGATCCATCTTAGTGAACCATTTTGCACCATAGAGCTCATCCAACAATTCATCTATGACAGGGATAAGATAATCATGCTTAATAGTTAAAGAGTTCAAATACCTGTAATCAACACACATTCTCCATGAGTTGTCCTTTTTCTTTACCAACAGGACGAGGATGCAAAATGACTCTTGTTGTGCTTAATAATCCCAGAGGTCAGCAACTCAGTAACAATCTTCTCTATCTCATTCTTAGATGAATGAGAATACCTGTAAGGAAACATATGCTTAGGTATTGCATCAGGCTTCAAAGTAATTTGATGCTCAACACCCCTCACTAGAGGTAGTCCCTGTGGTTCCTCAAAGACATCAACAAAGTTGGATAGCAACTGTTGAATCTTAGTTGAGAGCATAGTGGTGTCCTTCTTTATCTGTACAGTTTTGAAATGCTCCACATTACTATCATCACTAGCATGCCAAGTAGAAGTTTCAGCATGCATCAACACTTTTTGCTTTTCAAGCTCATCCCTGGCAGTAATTACCACTTTCTGATCTCTCTTAGTTAGTTTAACAAATCTCCTTTTATAGTCAAATTTAACAGGACTATTCTCTCATAGCCAATCACACCCTAGAACCATATGAAAACCACCAAACTTAAGTAATCTGAGGGGAAAGATGAATGACTCTCCTTGCATTTTCCACTTCAAATTATGGATAATATGTTTGCTTATTATTTTCTCTCCATTAGCCACTGTAATCACCATTAGTTCTGTGGTTTCAATATAACACTTTAACTGGTAAGCTAGCACATCACTGATGAAGTTATGGGTACTCCCAGTGTCAATTAAGATATCGAGAGGCCCATTCTCCATTCTACCTACAACCTTGATTGTCCTCACACCACTACTCCCATCAATAGCATTAAGAGAAACCTCCCTATCAACTGGTACTATTACTGTAGTATCATCCCCCTCCTCATTAGCAATTGACAAGTAGTAATTCTCCTCCTCTTCATTAGTCATAATCATGTAAATTTGTGTAAACTTACACTTATAACCAGGGCATATTGTTCATCACAGTTAAAACACAGCCCTCTTAGTCTCCTCTCCTGCATTTCACTTCTAGATAGCAGCCTCTTGGGTGGTGTTAATACAGGTGGCACATGGTTTATAGGTTTAGCAACCTGATTTAAGGGTGAAATGTTCTGTATATGAAACTTCTTGGATTGTTTCTGACCTTGCTGGTAGCTCTGTTTCCAGCCCAACCTTGTCATCCTAGCCACTGCCTCCAATATAGCCTCTTGTCTCTTAATCATATCCACAACATATTGGAATGATTTGGGTTCAAAGAGATTGAAAAATTGTTGGTTCTCCTCTAGCAACCCACTCACAAAAAAGGTCATAAAGAAGTCATCATCGCAAGTCCTTGTATTGAACATGAGCAAGTAAGATTTCAACTCTTCAAACTTATCAATATATGCCTCTAGAGAACTAGTAATCCTCAGTTTCCCTAGTTCTGCCAGAATTTTAGACTCCCTTAAGTCCTCAAACCTAGTTGAAACGAGATCCACAAGTTGCTCCCAATTCAAGTTTCGCCCCTTCTGAGATAGGTGCCCATACCACAACAGTCTTTCCTTCAAAGTGCAATGTTGCTAGGTTCACTCTCTGCTCTTCAGGGATATTCACAAGCTCAAAATATCCTTGACATTTAAATAGCCACATTCTAGGGTTGCTTCCATCAAACTTTGGAAACTCAACCCTAGGAGTATGATTGTAACAGTTGAAGGATTGTTGTGTGCTATCACTTTTGCCCCCTTGGATTTGGAAATCTAGAATAATCACCTTGAATGTTCATTGGTGTGAGGTTGTTACCTGCACCCATAGATGATCCTTCACCTAAGATGGACTTCTCCTTGAAATATACATCCAGTCTTTCTGCCACTTTAGTAATTTGCATCTGCATCATCTCCATAGTTCTCATACTTTGCTCATGGTTGGATTTAATTTGATCTTGATTGGCTTGAATTTTGTCCTCCAACTTCATCTCAATAGCCTCCCTTCTATCCATTTCCTCCTGGATCCTTTGCTCAAACAACTTCCTTTGTGCCTCCATCCTTATACCATCCGCCATATATATATTTTTTTTTTTTTTTTAAAAGCCCAGAAATTGATAACTTGCTCTGAGTACCAATTGACAGGATCTAACAACCCTGTACCAATTGCCCCATGAAATTCATAGTAATTTGCTGAATATTTGATGAGATAATAAGAATTTAGCTTGTTTCTTACAGGGAAAATAAACATACATGTAGAAGGAGGTGAGAAGAGAGAGAAAATTAGATGAGAGAGAGAATTGGAGCAAATTTTCTCATATCCTTTTCTGGCAAAAACGCAGTACAAAAGAAGAATTCTGTTAAGATGCACAGAACCTTCAACCAATTATAAAAAGACACTTGTACTGAAATAAAACAAAATATTAAATGATAAAGCTAAAGAGTAAAACAATGCCGCTTCTTTAATTGAGAAATCCTTCCTTCCAAACAGCAGCGTTTCGACCACAATTGAAGATATCACCCGATCCCCAATTCTCAATTCGCATCAAGACTCCATCTTTAACTTTAGCCTTTCTTCTTCCTTTCTTCGCACCCCAATCTTCAAAATTCTGCAAATCCTTCCAACCAACAACCTTTGATCCTACCCTTCGAACCCTATTCATGTGGAATTTTTTGTAAATCGCCTCATTTAACGGTATTGATTCCCAAGCCATGACACCTAATTCTTCTAAACCAAGAGAATCGGACCCTCCTCAATGAGCCCAGACACACCTCGCCGCCGCCGGAAACTCCATCCCCACCGCCGCTGCTACCTCCTCCAAGTCCAGCAAGAAATCCAAGAAGTGAGACTCGGATTAGTGGGTCTCTCTGTTACAAAATAGCTAGATTAATTCCCCTTCTTCTTCTATACAACTTCATGTCTTTCATTTTCTCAAAGATGTTTATCATTCTTATTATCTACAAATGAATATTATGTTATTATTATAAATCTCACCCCCCTCTCTCTGAGGAGTTTTGTTTATTGTTTTACAAATATGATCAATCTTAATTAACCGTTGGAATCAAACCGTCATTTATTGTATTTAATCGATTAATTATTTAATCGATTAATTAGAAGAATTACGGTTCTTGGGTGCAGGTTAGTGTTGTTCACGGTTCGGCAAACCGCCGGTTCCTGTTCCGAACCGGCGGTTCGGGAAACCGGCCACCATGGAACCGAAACCGAACCGGGATGGTTTCGGTTGCGGTTCCAGTTCCGAACCGCCGGTTAAACCGGAACCGGCAGTTCGATTTTCGGTTTTTTTTTTTTTTTTTTTGGCCAAAATTTTTTGAACATTCTGCTTCTCGGTAAAATATTTTAAACTGCTTCTCGGTACCCGCGGTACCGAAAATTCGATACCGCGGTACCGAGAAGCAGATTGTTCAAAAATTACATTTTTTGTAATTTTAGTTTTGTAATTTTTATATAAAGTTTTGAAGGCTTTTAACAAAGTAAAATGAGCGAAAATTAATAAAATACAATCAAGTTTAAAATTACAATAAAATATTAATAATGTATAAATACAAGTACAATATATGTTCCAAAATCCAAATATATTACAAATTACAATCATGATTTTTGAATCATACTTCGTAGGTCGTAACTACAATATTTATTGAATATTTGAATTTAAAAGATTACAACTTTTTTATACAATATAATTGAAGAAGAGGGAAAAAAAATTGAAAGAGCTTGAGTTTCATTCTAAGATTGAAAGTGTAACTTCCAAACTTAAAATGAAATTGTCTACGTATCCTTGTGAAAACGAAGGAATCAAAGCTCACGTAGTTCTCTAACTCACCTAAACTTACCCTCACTCGTTGGTTCCGGTGGAGGAAGACGTGTTTGAATCGTATCCATAAGTGTCATCTTCATCGGAGTCTAAATGTGAGAAATCGAGATGTTGTTGACGGTTGTTTGCTCTTACCCAATCTTCAAGGAGAGTAATGTTTTGTACATTCTCCTTCGTCAACTTATTTCTTCTTGAATTCAACATGTGTCCTCCTTTGCTAAAAGCGTGTTCGACCACAACGTTTGAGGCGGGACTTGCAAAAACTTCCTTAGCAATAGTGGTTAGAATAGGATAAGTGGTGATCCTTCTTGACCACCACTTCAATAAATCTATAGGATTTTCAAAACTAATTTGTTCAAATGTGGCACCTAAATAATTATCTAATTCTTGACAAGGGTTACTACCTCTAGCTCGTTTTTGTGTTCTTACATCATAAAAATTATAAAATTTACTAAGTGCCGGAGCTCCATGTTGACTAGATGATTGTGTCGATTGACTACTACCTTGATCAATTATGTCATTACTAGAATCACCTAAAATTTGTTTATATTCTTTAAACAAATTGTATAAATTTGTCATTTAATATCATATTGGGGAATATAATCACATAAATCATAGTCATTTAATATCATATTGGGGAACAATGCATTATAATACATGTTTAGCAATTCTTCCAAGCCATCTTCTCTAAGCCTAGGATCTAATAACTTGGCACATAAAAATATATCCGGAATTTCATGAAAATATTTTAACCATTTTGTTTTCATTACTAAGCAAGTGTTACCTAAATAATCACAAGTTGAATATTCATTTAAAATTAGAGCAATTTTCACACAATGATCTGTAGCTAAGGGAGAAGTAGGATAATAACATCCACTTAGTTCTCTAGTTGCTTCTTCAAAAATTTTTAAAAGTTGAATTAAATTTAAACATGCATCCCATGAATTTTCAAATAAAACTACATCATCATGTGGATTTTCTATATAAAATTGACAAAGTATAGACCTATATTCATACGAATCTTGAAGCATATAATAGGTAGAATTCCAACGATGTTTAACATCAATTACAAATTTTTTAACTTCTAAACCATGTCTCTTACAAAACCTAGCCCATTTTTTATGATAGACCGTAGAGTTAGCAATTTCATAAATAGCATCTTTAATAGGTTTAATAAATCTATCTAATTCTTCTAATCCATCTTGAACACATAAATTTATGCAATGACACATACAACGAATATGAAAAAAATTTCCTCCAATTGGAGGTTGACAAAAATCAATCAAGTAAGGTAAACTAGCAGTATTACCACTAGCATTATCAAATCCCATGGAAAATATTTTTCTTAATATACCATAATCATTTAATACATGTCTAATTTTTTAGCAATGTTTAAAGCCGAATGTTTTTCATTAAAATCAATGTATGCAATTAAACGTTTTTGAACAATCCATGCATCATCTATCAAATGACAAGTAATACCCATATAATGGTTCTTATTATATGGATCCTTCCAAACATCACTACATATAGAAACTTTTTGTTTTATTTTTTTTAGATCTTCAATTAATTTCAATTTATGTTCTCCTACCATTTTTTCTATATCCCTAGTTACGGTGTTTCTACTTATTTTTCTACATGCCGGTTGTAAAAAAGTGCTAGTGTATTTTTCATAAGCATCATCGGTAGGAAAATTAAATGGAAGATGTTTCTCGGCAATCAATGCTACTACGCCTTTCCTATTATTTAATTGACTAAATTTAAAAGTTAGAGAATCCGGTTGCGTCGAAGAACCGGTAAATCCTCGAAGTTGCGTTTGCCCTCGTTCGATGCCCACCTTGTCGGGATGCTTCCTCAAGATATGATTGGTGAATGTCCCATAGCCTCCTCTGTGCTTGAATTTGTACGGTTTTGCACAATGGTTGCACGTGACTACGTAGTCGATGTTGCTATTCGGCACTTTCTCCTTTCTAAAGTGAACGGAGAAAATATCCGAACGAAGAGTAGAAGGATCACGAGAGGTAGTGTTTCGAGTATTACCACTTTCTTGTGTATCTCTTGCCGCCTCTACTTCTTCTTCGACTTCCGCAAAAGCGGCGGCGGTATTAGGGCCTAGAGTCTCCTCCAAATCCTCTTGATTATATTGATACGAATCAATATAATCATTGTCGGTATCATCGTGAAGAGATTGTGGTGGCGGCATCGACATCGGACTTTTTCCTTTTCCACATGAAGAACCGGCCGAAGAAGAACCTCTTCGAGACATTTTTTTTTGGATTTGAAATGAAAGAGAATTGAAATAAATTTGGAAATTGAAGAACTACAAAAATAAAGAATGAATTGAAGTAGAATTGAAGTAGGATTGAAACTTGAATGTGTGAGCTTAAGAGAGTGATTGAATCAAATTGGTGTAAAAATTGTGGGATGGAGTGGGGGTATTTATAGGAATTGAAAATTCAAAAAAAAAAAAAAAAAAAAATTGGGACCGGCCGGTTCGAACCGCCGGTTCGAACGATCTTGGCCGTCCATCTCCAACGGTCGATTGATCAAGACCGTAGGATCAAAATTCAGATCCGAACCGGCGGTTCGAACCGCCGGTTCAAACATCCAACGGCTACTTTTTCAAACGGCTATTTAATCTAAGCCGTTGATCAAAAAACGGCTCTTTAATCCTATCCGTACACGTGGCATCCAAAAATAAATAAAAAATTAAAAAAAAAAGAGAAAACCGGTGGTTGGAACCGCCGGTTAAACCGCCGGTTCGGCGGTTTGGAAATATTGGAACCGAAACCGAACCGGGACCGGCCGGTTCCCGGTTTCGGTTTGAACCGGAACCGGGTCAACGGTTCCCAGAACCATTGACCGGCCGGTTCGAACCGATCCGGTTCCGGTTTTTCAAACCAGTTGAACAACACTAGTGCAGGTTGGGGATTTGGGTTCTTGAACATTTCAAAAGAAATCCCCGTTTTTTGTCAAGGATTTTAGCAATTTTGTGTTTTTTTTTTTAATTGTTAAGTCCATTTGTTTTTTTTGTCTTTATCATTTTTTTTTATTTTTTTAATACAACAAATAACATGGTCAGTGATTTGCATTTTTGTTGTAAAATAATACAAAAATAAAAGAGTCACGTGGGATAAAAACACCCTTCTTCAAATCATATAACTTTTTTAAATAAAATGGTAAAACTATCTTTACATAACAAATTAAGGAAAAAAAATTATTTTCATTACTTTATCATATAACTATCTTGACCATCAAACATGCAAATATAGATATCTCTCAAAATAATATAGACTACCAAACGCTGGATTATGATACATTTTATACTCATCTATAAAAGAATCTTAATGATAATCAGTCTCTTAATGAAATCATCTTTCCTACCAAACTAGCCCTAAACATAAGAAAATCCCTCCCAACACTATACTCTAATAATCAATAGTCATGAAAACGAATTAATAAAACATTTACTCATTATTTTTTTTAATAAAATCACACGCATATAAAACCATAGATAAAATATCAATCAGTGTTGTATATGAATAAGCTTTTAAAAATTCGTAATTATTAATTTTTAATTATTAGTATGGACTTTTTTAAATTTTTTATTTATGTTGATTTATTTTTTTCTTTTTTTAAATCAAAATAAAAGTGTTAATATCCTAATACAATATTTTTTATAATTTAACTACAAATATCACAACATAGGAAAAATACCAGTTTATGTAAATGTAAAGAAAAATGGGTTAGTGGGAGTGAGACCCACACATAATGATTAATATTAAATTGATAATATTTTTAAAATGTGTATATATATTTTAAAATATGGATATTTATAAAATGAGTATATCTATACTATCTATAAAAAAATGAAAGTAGGCAAAACTTACTAATTTGTCACTTTCCCTCCTAAAAGTGTGTTGTTAAAGAAAAATATAAAGAAAATAAAAAATATATATGTCTTTCGTGATAACCTATCAAGAATTATAATATAAAATATACAAAATAAGAGAAAAAAATATATCTTTCATGATAAGGAATACATTATTGCAAAAGAAAGAAAAAAACATGTCTTTTATAAATGTATATATTATACTATTAAATTTTATTTAAATAAATATACTATTTAAATGAGTAGTGTTCATGTGAACCAAATGCACAATTCTAGATAGGTACAACTGGGTATGTGGGTCGGGTCGGGTCCGGACCGGATCCGTGCCCAAATTTTATTTTTTAATTTATGATGTAATATTTATGTTATAATAATATAATATTTATGTACATATATCATAACCTTTAAGTGAATAACGTAGACTTTTTTCAATATAAAAAATTATGTAATATAGCTAAACTTTTATATTATATTAGTATAACATTTATCTACTTAAAGAATAATATAAAAGTTATATTATTTTTTTAGGTTACTAAAAAGGATTGAAAGTAAACATATAGAATATGAAAAAAAAAATTGAGTATTTGTCGAGGATTGATTAAACCTTCATTTAATCGATGAATTTTAATGAGGTTTAATACTATTTTTTCCTTTTTGTAGGATAATGGAGATAATTCAATGTCTAGTTTTTTACTAAGTTTAATACTATTTTCTATTTCTTGTGGGATGATGGAAAGAATTCAATATCTAGCTTTCTTTTAAACTTTATAAACTTCAAGATGAAGATCAACGATTGAAATACTATTTTCTATTTCTTGTGAGATGATGGAAAGAATTCAATATCTAGCTTTCTTTTAAACTTTATAAACTTCAAGATGAAGATCAACGATTGAAATACTATTTTCTATTTCTTGTGGGATGATTGAGAGAATTCAATGTGTAGCTTTCTTTTAATGTTTATAGACTTCAAGATCATGATCAACGATTGAAATAAAAATAAAAATTAATCACTAAACAGGCATTAGTAACTATAAAGATTAATATTTTTTATTTTTATTATTGAAGTATTTTTCTCTTTATATTTTTCTTATCCAATTATTTAATAATGAACAGTTACGTTATCATCAATTTCCCGTATAAAGTTAACGAAAGTTATTTTTAAACAATTACTTTGAATAATAATTAATGATATTATAGTTTATTGATTTTTCTTTTAGATTTGATATTAATCCCAAAAATTCTGATGTTATCATCAATATTTGATAAACTAACAAATTTGGAATTTTTAATATTCCGAATAACATTTTCATAACACCATTATTTGAATAACGATGTCATATGTAATGTGTGTGTATATATATATATATATTAATATATATATATATGAATAACATTGATGATGATGGAATATTTAATATTTAATTATATGTGAATATTTAATTAGGTTATTTCAGATTCATTTGAGCAGAAGAATACTGATAATGATGATAGAATAGCGGCGTTTAGTTTTTGCCGAGATAGTTTAAGTACATTATATAATGTATATACATGAATAACTTAAATTTCTATATGATAAATAAAAATAAATATGTGAAACCTAATTGTGATAGCATTACAATTTCCATTATTCTGATAGTACTTATAAATAACCATTGCATAAGATAACCATCGTTTTTAACATTGTCATTGTCAATTGAATTTATAATATTTAATTATTCAACAAATTAAACATTGTAACTCATTATAGATATATACATGATTATAAAAAGAAATAAAATAAAAAAATTGTCATAAAGAAGAAAGCTGTCATAAAGTGCGTAAAACAGAGATCACAGTAATTAATCTAATATTTATCTATAAGATTTTAAATAACAGATCAGTTAAACAATATATATATATATAATCTAATATTTATCAGTAATATTTGAAATAATTTTATGTGTATCGGATAAAATAATATATATATATATATATATATATATATATATATATATATATATATATCAGGGATCACAATAACTAATCTAATATTTATAGGTAACATTTGAAATAATTTCATGTGTATCCGATTAAACAATATATATATATATCATAAATAAGTGCGTAAAACAGATCATAATAATTAATCTGATATTTGATATTTATCAATGAAATTTGAAATCATTTTTTGCGGATCAGTTAAACAATATATATATATATATATATAGAGTTGGGCTGTTATGAACAAGGTGCACGGATCTTAAGATTCGTGCACCACTATTTGACCCGGCCCAAACCAGCCCACATATATATACCCTTTTTTTTAATTAATGCCCTAAAATTCCCTCAACTCACCGCGAATTCCCTCAGCAGTTGCACCAACGCGCGTGGCCGCGAATTCCTCAATTCACCATCGCGCGTGGCCGCACATTATCGTCTTTCACCATCACGCCTTCAATCAATCATCTTCATGGATGACTGTGATTCTAATATTGAAATTACAAACGAAACCACAGGTAATGCTGGTAAATTACTGATTCATAAATTACAAATTTGATTATCAATTCGAAAATCTTAACTGATGTGGTGTTCTTAATATTCTATAATAGGTGAAACTATACCCAACCTTGAAATTGTTGAGTTATGTAGTGAAGAAAATGAATTTACCAATGCAACTAGTACAATTTCTGGAACCAGCTCTAATACAGGTATACTTAGATATCATCTTCTTAAGACATAAAGGTATAGATAATAAAACATAAAGGTCATCTTATGAACACGTAAAGGTATAGTTAACTATATGTGAAGGTCTCTGTATTTAAAGAAACTGAATGTCTTGTGTATATTTACTTCTTATTTTAGTTCTGTTTATTCTAGTATACTTAAAAATATATAAGGGTCATCTTATGAATACGTAAAGTTATAGTTAACTACATGTGAAGGTCTACGTATTTAAACAAACTGAAATCCTTGTATATATATACTTAACTTATTTTAATTTTGTTTATTCTGGTATACTTAATAATACATAAGGGTCAGCTTATGAACACATAAAGATATACTTAACTAAACTTAAAGGTCTTTCTATTTTTTTCCACATGACACCATTCAATTAAATGATCTCACTGGTTCTCTAGTTGGATTAACAAGGGAAACACTTGAAGACATGTAATATTCTATTGTAAGCATGCTCGATTATTGGGATTTAGTGTTCGTAAGTCTACTAGTAGATACTCTACCGGAGAAAGATCTTATGTGGTGTTAGACAAGCTTTTTGTATGTTCTTGTGCTGGACTGAAGACAACACATGTTACAAAAATCAAGAGAAAAAAAATTGAAGTTACAAGAACAGGTTGTAATGCATTCATGAGTGTGAAAATGAATCATGAAGGGCTATATGAGGTGGTTAAACATGTCATGTTGCATAATCATCCACTCACTAGGACTGAATGGAACCATCTACACCGTTCAGAGAGAAGAATCACTAATGAAAAAGGTAAAGCCATAGAGAACATGATCTCGGCAGGAATGACTGCAACAAACTCTTTCTGTTTTATAGTTCATGATGCTGGAGGTGAAGAGATTGTAGGACATACGAAAAAAGATCATTTGAATTTTGTCAGTCGTATTAAAATGAAGGTCATTGAAGGTGGGAATGCTCAAACAGTTATTGATATGATTCAAAGACAACAAGACGACAGTGATGACTTTTACTATAAGGTTAGATTAGATGATGAGGGAAGATTGAACAATATCTTTTGGAGAGATTCTATGATGAAGGAGGATTACAAGATATATGGTGATGTTGTTGGTTTTGATACAACATATAGAACAAACAAGTACAATCTAATTTGTGCTCCGTTTGTTGGTGTAAATAATCATTGGAGAAATGTCATGTTTGGTTGTGCGTTTCTGGCCGATGAAAAAACAGAGTCATTTGAATGGCTTTTTGAAGTATTTAAGAAGTCAATGGGAGGAAAATGTCCAATAACATTATTCACTGACCAAGATTTTGCAATTGCAAATGCAATTGAGAAAGTATTATTCTAATCTCAGTCTGGTATCATAAATAATTAATAAAGGTATACTTAACTGTGTTAAAAGGTATTGTTATTCTGACTATTATGTCTTATGTCTTATAGGTTTTCCCTTCAACAAGACATCGTCTATACCTATGGCACCTCCAGCAGAATGCAGTTAGCAGGTTTGCACAACTCAAATGTGACAACACATTTAAAGATTTATTCAACAAGTGTTTGTCGGGCTGTGTCGATGAGAATGAATTTGAGGATTGTTGGAAAAAAATGATATCTACATACAAATTGGAAGAACATCCTTGGTTTGCAAGGTTATACAACTTAAAACAAAAGTGGTGCACTGCATTGAATGGTGATTTATTTTCAGCAGGGATTCGATCTTTACAAAGAAGTGAAAGTACAAATCACATCATTTCGTTCAATGTCAAGAAGACTACAAGCTTAACTGAATTTTACACAATTTTCAAGGAAACAATCAACAATTGGAGGAGCAAAGAACATCAAGACGAATTTCATTCTTCAAGATGCATTCCCGACTCAATTCTACCAATAATTGGATTGTTGAAGCATGCTTCTGAGGTATATACACTACCACATTTCAGAAATTTCGAGGAAGAGTTTGTCAAATGTATTTCAGCTACAACCAAAGTTGTTGAAATTCAAGACAATACAGTGATTTATGATGTTTCACCACTTGGTATTGAGCAGAATATCAATTGTGTGATATATGACAACAAAATGAACTTGATTGCTTGCACTTGTAAGAAGTTTGAAGAGTATGGTATGATGTGTTACCATTCATTGAGAATACTTCATATCAACTCTATAGAAAGGATACCTGATCCTTATATACAGAAAAGATGGACAAAAGAAGCAAATCACAGATATGGGATACCTTCGAAGCTACTACTACCAGTGGCACAAACAAGTCTCGTGATTGTGTTCTCTAGAGACATGAAATGGCTAGAAAATATTATAATCTGATTTTGCAATATGAAGACAATGAGGATGCAAGGAGAATACTCGAAGAAGCTTATGACAAAGATTCTTCAAATGTTAGTGGAATCATTTCAACAAATTCAGCAGATCTTGCCTCTTCCAAATCATCTAATATTGTGCTCGATCCTGCTCGCTCGATTACAAAGGGACGAAAACAGAGAATCAAGGGTCACTTTCAGAAAAAGAACAATCAGAAGGGAAAAACAACAACAAAGGAATTTGGTTCTAAAACACCAAATGTTCATTTGTTTTAGTACGTATGACCTTTTACTTATGATAAAAAACTCTTGAAAAATGTATGACCTTTTACTTATTATAAGCATACCATTACTTATTATAAGCATACTTTGTACTTATGATAAGCATACCTTTACATCGTGTCGCTCATTCCATAACCTTATATGATCATGAAAGATTAATCTTGATACGCATACCTTTTAGTTATGATAAACATACCTTAAGTTATGATAAGCATACCTTTACATTGTGATAAGGATACCATTTACTTATAACAGTATACCTTTACTTATAATAAGCATACACTAACATTATTCCATAACCTTTTATGATCATGAAAGATTAATCTTGATATGCATACATTTTAGTTATGATAAACATACCTTAAGTTATGATAAGCATACCTTTACATTGTGATAAGGATATCATTTACTTATAACAGTATACCTTTACTTATAATAAGCATACACTAAGATTATTTTATTCATCACCTTTAGTTATGATAAGCATGCCATTTAATTGTGATAATCGTACCATTAGTTTTGATAAACATACCATAAACCAATAAAAATACTAAAAATAATAAATGCACTGAATATTACCATATACCATAAAACCATCAAAATGTATACATACCCATCAACATATACTACCAAACCATCACAAAATTTATATACGTACATATCTATCGATAAAAAACTACCATGAAACCATCAGAATGTATATATACCAGCCAACATATACTACCAAAACATCAGACAATGTATATACAACCAAACCATCAAACAATGTATATAGTACTGAAAATAAAACAATCATTTTCTTTTCCTTGTATATATCCTTGCAACTTCGACGATGTCTTTTGTCTTTCTCTTCTCAACATTCGCATTTCTTTTTTCCTCCATCATCTTGGCTTTCACATTAAGTTTAGCAATGTAAAAGACATAGATTTTTCTTATGATATCTCGCCTCAGTTTATTGAGATCTGAAAGAACAAGCGTAGCACATATTTCAGCTTGAAGTCCACGCTGTATGGTAGCCTTCAAAACACAGAAAATAATAAATTACTAAGTATATTGAATAATAAAACTATAACAGATTATTATGAAATGCACATATACCTTAGTCATATCAGGAATGGAATACAAAATACCATCAATAAATTTAACATGGTGCATCAAATAAACACCACAGTCAAGATCTTTATTCGTAGTTTGCCACTTAAACAACATGTTTTCAAATTCATATTTCAAAATCTCCTCAGCTTTGGCATATTTTCTAGTTCGCAAAAACTTTGACATCTGTACTTTCTACAAAAACAATTGTCAAAACAGAAAAATAAATATTACATCACTTAAACACAACTAACAATATTACCATACTTTCTTTTAAAACTTACCAGAATCTCTGCACACTTATAAAAATCATTTTCAGCATCTGGGTACTTCCTGTTGTCCAAGTACTGAATCCTCTTTTCAGTAAAGTTGATGGCTATAGCAGCATAGTGATAGTTGAAACAAAATGGAACAAAGATCTACATTGAAAAAAAAATAACTGATCAGATATTATAAAGGTATACTTAACTAAACATAAAGATATTCTTTAACACTACATAAAGGTATATGTAACTAAACATAAAGGTATACTTAACTAAACATAAAGATATTTTTTAACACTACATAAAGGTATTCTTAACTAAACATAAAGGTATACATACTATCTCAGTAGTGGCCAAGGTATGTTTATTCAAAGCCATCCACAAATCAAAAGTATTCCTCATGAAGCCCTCATTCTCTGCAACATCACCAACACCTTCTACAATATATTTCAAGTTTTGCCTAATAACAAAAAATAACCATTGTTAAAACAAATCACCATATTATAAAATATTAAAAAAAACAGAAGATATAAAACTTACAGAATGTTCCAAGTTAAAGACAAATCTCTTTCGTCTATTTTGGCATTCAAAATCAGCATTGACAACCAAAAACCAACTGGTTAACACAGATTGAAAAATTTCAACTTTTGGAGACAAGGATAAAATATCCTCCTTGTTGATAAAATTATAATACCCATGCTTCACCAACTCTTCATTGTTGTTTGACACATCTTTAAACAAACAATAGTCAACAACTTCTTTCTGAATTTGATTTAGATTACTCAAAAATTTATTAGAATAAACCATGAAATCAGACACGTAGCCAGCATCCTCAGTGATGTTCCAGAATGGTTCTTGCTTCATAGCATCGATGACATCTTCTTCTTCCTCAGTATCAGCATCCCCAACTGCTGTTGTTTGTTCCTTATTCAAGTTGAATTGAACACCTTGATCCTCAGGTGTAAGCAACTCAAAAGAAGGCATCTCCGATGCAAGCTTCTTCATCGATAAAAAATTTGCAACAACACTATCAATGTAGTTGTGCAAATCTACATTGGAGAAGAAAGCTTGGGTAGATTGCCCTTGAGAATCAGAAACTTCAGCAGCAGCTGAGGTAGATTGTTTATCCTTCATACTTCTTTTCACACCAAGAAGCTTTTCCATGTGGTAATTTGTCACCACAGAAACATCTCTTTTAAATAAAAGAAATGATTCATGAGTACCCTGTACAGTAACATAAAAAAAATAAGGGTATGTCTAATTACACATAAATGTGTGTTTAATCAAACACGAAGGTATGACTAATGAAACATAAAAGTATGTCTACTACAACATAAAAGTATGACTACTTGAATATAAAAGTATGCATAATAATACATGAAGGTATGCTTAATGAAACATGAATGTATGTTTAATGTATAAATAAAGGTACTTACATCCTTGGCCATTTTCTTGATTTCGTCATCATCAAGTTCACCTTCCAACAATGCAAACTTGATAAATCTAGAAGATTTATCCTTCTTACCGACATCAGCATCTTTCTTATCAGCGGCAACACCATTATTTTTAGCAGCAGCAGCACCACCATCATTCTTAGCAGCAGCAGCACTATCGTCTTTCATACCAGAAGCACCAGCACCAGAAGCAGCAACACCATCATCTTTCAAACGTCCTTTCACAGATAATTGGTAGACATTCAACAACATCTCAGCATCGCCGTAAGGACCAGAACATGTCTCCTCATCACACCTTCTGTCCATTTTATCGTTTGTCTAGTGTTGTATCAATGGCACACTGCGAGGCTCTTCAATGTCATGCCACTTCAACCTATGTAAATATGAAATTTGCAGGACTAGGACACAACAATTTAAAGTATTTATCTTGCCACAGTGAAAACTAGTGACAGACTCACAAATTCATTCCAAAACATATGCACACCAATCAAAATTACAAATGTTCTTTACATCTACCAAACATTTCAAAATCCCCATACACAACAATCTATTAGAAGTTGGAACCAAGAATACATTCATAACATATAAAACAAAAAGCCTTTTAAAATCATCCCCCCATCAACTAAAGTACTGGTCATCACATTGTACAACACTTTCAGAGGTGTTCTGGGCTCAATGTTATATCTACCCTTGTACATATCAAATAAATCTTCATCCTCACTCTTTACATACTTAACAACATTTTGATTTCCCCGTGGAATCATAAAAATATCATAAACATCATCAGCAGTAATAGCAAAACTACGATGACTATCAATAGTAAGCATTCTACTCCCCCCATTAAAATGATTAACTACCCATGTATTCATCATTTTATTCACCCTAGTCAGACACATTCTCAACAAACCTCCAAAACCTATACTTATCACGTCCGTCTTCTGCCTATCAGTTAAACATTGCACCAGTTCTACAACACCACTTGGTCTGCATAGTGTATAAATCAAACTGCAAATACAAACACAATATATCAATCACTAATTAAAAAACATGTGAAACCAATATAAATACAAATACTACACAGATCATACAACCAAAACACACATTTATGTTACACTAAACATACCTTTTACATAAAATAAACATACCTTTATGTTATACTGAACATACCTTTTACATAAAATAAACATACCTTTATATTATACTGAACATACCTTTTACATAAAATAAACATACCTTTATGTTATACTAAACATATCTTTACATTACTTTAGACATACCTTTATGATACATTAAACATATCTTGTGTTACTTTAGTCATACTCAACTGTACATTAAACATACTTTTATGTTACATTAAACATACCTTCTATACACAATACACATACCTTTAATAAACAGAAAACAGATACACATGCAAGAATATAAAAATTACAGATATACTCATCCACAGTCATGCACTACACATAACATGCATTACACAAAAGATATCGAACAAAAACCAAAATATATACCTCTCCTTATCAACACAAGGAGTATCAAAAGCCCTCCTGGATCTTTTCCTCACAACCTTTCTATCAAGAATAACTGCAATATCTTTGTTCGAAGCCATCTAAACACATGCAGATATGAAATTAATGTCAATATAAAGGAAAATGTCAAATATTATCAAAAATACAGAGAAATTCCTAAAATTAGGTTTTCAAAACCTAAAAATGAAATACAAAATAGACGATCAACAAACTAATTCCAAAAATACTTCAAAAAATAAACATAATATAGTCCAATCAGTTGACAAACAAAAAAACTAAATCAGATACAAACATAGGGTTCTAATACCACATGCAAAGAGAACAAAATCATCAAATCGAAACCAAATACACAAACAAACATCATATAAAATAAAAATCGAAACCAAATACACAATAAATCGAAGAATACCTGCACGAAATCGAAAAAAACTCTGAAAATCAAAGAACCGTCTCTGAAAATCGAAAATAACCTCACACTAAGTGAAATACCCACGAATTACCCACGAAATCAAAGTGAGAGGGAGAAGAAACCGAAAAAAATGGTGAACTCGAAGCCACGAACAAGCTGCACGAATAGGGGAGAGAATGAAGAAGAAAAGGAGCACGAAGAGACTGTTGGCTTTCAAAGTAAAAAAAAAAAGACTATTTATATTTCTTGGGCCGGGTGGGATCTATAGGCCGGGTCAAAAGTGGTGCATGGATCATGGATCCATGCACAATGTGTATATAAGTTTTTGTGATATATATATAACGTAAAAACTCGTGTGCACCTGTTGCACCGTACGACGGGACCGCGCACGGTCGTGCCCCGAGGCATGGTCGACCGTATGTGACAATAGTGTTCAAGTATGTCATTTTCGGCTCTAAGTATGTGATTTTCAGTTCCAAGCATGTGATTTTCTTTCTCACACTATGGGTCATGATCCGACCGTTCAAGTATGTCATTTTCGGCTCTAAGTATGTGATTTTCAGTTCCAAGTATGTGATTTTCTTTCTCGCGCTATGAGGCATGATCCAACCATGCGACACGTGTAGCACATGGTATGGGGCACTGTCGATAACAATTATGTGATTTTTAGCTCTAAGTATGTCTTTTAGGGTTATAAGTATGCATTTTTTTTATTTTGGTACACGATCGACAATGCCCTAGGACGTGACCATGCACGGTCCCGTCACACGGTGTGGCGATTGCACGCGAGATTGACTTTATATATAATAACAGAAGTAAGTCAGGCAAAATGGTAATTCTATTAAGAACTAAGGAGAATTTTGTAATTCATCATTTTTAAGGATAATATAAAAAAAGAATTTATTTTAAAAATAAATATCAGCTTACTCCTTTCATGCAAGTTTTAAAAACCACGAACAGAAAACCGTTCCTTTTCAAAACTACTATTTTTCAAATTTTTTGCCAAAAAATTATATTAGAAAACTTGGATATCATTAATAGAAAATTTTGTTTGTTAACAAAAACTTATTTTTCAACAAATCATAAATCTTTTTGCCAAAAAATTATATCAGAAAACTTGGATATCATCCGTAGAAAATTTTGTTATCACAATAATTAATCTAATATTTATCGGTAAGATTTTGTTATCCCTGATTTTATATATATATATATAATCTAATATTTATTAGTAATATTTGAAATAATTTTATATGTATCAAATTAAACAATATATATCAGGGATCACAATAATTAATCTAATATTTATCAATAAGATTTGAAATAATTTTATGTGTATCAGATTAAACAATATATTCATTAGTAATATTTGAAATAATTTTATATGTATCAGATTAAATAATATATATATCAGGGATCACAATAAGTAATCTAATATTTATCAGTAAGATTTGAAATAATTTTATGTGTATCAGATTAAACAATATATATATATATTGTTTAAATATATATATATATATATATATATTTGAAATCATTTTATGCGGATCAGTTAAACAATATATATATATACATACATATATATATCATAAATAAGTGCGTAAATTAGATCAAAATAATTACAAAACTAAACTAAATCATATGAAATTACGAAATTTTAAAAATGAAATATATATATATATATACAATAACAGAAGTCAGTCAGGCAAAATTATAATTTTATTAAGAACTAAGGGTAATTTGGTAATTTATCATCAATAAATAACCGCCCGGCCAAAAAATAAAAAAAGAAGTGAGAGCAGTTTTGTCACTCCGTACTTATAATTAAAACCGCTTCTTTTTAAATATTTTTTTTTCAAAATCTATTATCTATAACTGTAATCTCACATTTCTAAAAAAACTGAAAAAAACTAGTTTCTCTCCCGTCTTATTCAAATTCTTTTCATTCTCATCTTATTTTCTCTTTGCTCAAATCGTCATACATCTATCTGAAAATATAGTTTTCAGAAGTACTAAAATTGTTACCCTCATTGTGTTTAGTACTAAATTTTTTTGGTGTGATTGGCTTGCAACAAGAACACGTTTGGAGCAGGAAATTATCATCTGTAAGAAAAGGTTTGAATCTCATGCCTCTTGCGACCCATTGATGGAACCTCCTTCGTCTCCTATGGCGACTACTGAAATCCATGAATTTAGTGGGAGTGATGCTTACCATAGGAAAGTTCTCCTAGCAAAGCTCTCCAAAAATGTTGTGACTTGTGAGGCTCACATGCGAGACGTTGGCGTATGACGGTGGTCTCTGTGATGTTTATTGGGTCGGAACCACTCACTGTTCTAAGGTAATTTACTATCGCTTTTGATTTTTCCTTTTTCATTAATTGTTTATACAAATTTTGTGCAATTTCTTTTCAAAATCGGACTTAATGCTGGGAAATTTGTACCTTCACGATTTTTTAGATATTACACGATCTCAAATCCATTTGGACTTATACGGTGAATAGATTATGGATTTGGTATGCGGTGGGTGGTACCTTAATTTTGAATTTTGTTCTTGAATTTCAGTAGCCTATAAGGTCTGCATTTTTTCTGTATTTCACTGGAAATTTTTCTTATTCTAAAAGTAAATAGTTCTCATATTTCGTTTTCCTTAGTCTTGAATTTTGTTCTTAAATTTCAATAGCCTAGAAGGTGTTTGATGACATGTGTGAGATTGGATTGGAGACATATGTTACAAGTTGCTCGATTTTGCTACATGTGCAGATGCTCACAAAAACTATTTTTGGTGATGAAACGTTGCATTCTCTCTTGATTTTTACTGGAAAAATTATGATTCTCCAAATTACACGATTCTTATAATTGAAACCAAACCGCTCACAAAATCAATTTTTGGTGAAGTAATTGTTGCATTCTCTCTTCGCTGGAATTTTTCTGCTTTCTCTCATAAACAAACATCCCTCTGTCAAGATATATTTCGTATTCTTTAATCTCAAATTTTGTTATTCAATTTCAGTAGCTTATAAGGTTTTGATGAAATGCTTGAGAGTGGATTGGAGTCAGATACTTGATTTTCTTACATGCATATAGGTCTCTATTGTGCTTGGACAAGTTAGCAACGATGAAAGAGAATGATCGATTTGCAAGAGTTTCAATATCACTTTCTTCTTCTTTTTTTCATCGTAATCGATAATTCGCAGGTAAAATTGACTTGAAATTTAATTCACATTCAATTGTCTTACTGTTTCCATTTAATAAACTATTTTCTTTACTTTGCTATGCAATTGATGTATTTACTTTTGTTTTCAAATATGTCTTTGTGCTTAATTGTTTATTATATTTTGGTTAAGATATGAGTATTCTTACTACTATAATATTGAACTATATTTTTCACATATAAGTATTCTGTTTATTTATTTTGTTTTAATTTCTTGACAATTGAAATATATGTTATATGGAGATCAAAGAAAACTATCATTTATTAAATACTATTATATGCTTTCTTGGCAGTTGAAACTTATTTCTGTATTGTAAATATATTTTCTCTAGTTTTACGAGCAATGGAGTTACAAACACCTAAATAAATCAGTTTGTGCGGTAGAGGATGCTACTTCTTTGAGAAGTTTTGAGACTACTGTCCATCAACATCTACATATAGACTAAAAAGACAAAAAATCAAAGGAAAAAATGAACTCAATCTACAATTTCTTTCAGCAAGAAGATGTTGCAATGATCATTCAATTAGCTTTTAGAAGCTTTTCAGTATTGAAAGCGATGTTTAAACGCTTCTGACTTTTTATGTCCCTTACATACAAGAAGTTCATCATGTTTATGATATGTTCTCTCCCATATGGTGGGTCTTTAATCAATCTTACACATCTATTTGGCTTTCTTTATTACATATAAAATAAAATGAGCTGTGAAATAACATTAGGATGATTGAGAGAAAAAGAAATAGGAAAAACAAAAGAGATGAAAAGGAGATTTCTTACCATGGTGAATTGAAGAGCTACTTTGCTGTAAGGAGATTTAATAGTTAAATTCTTTTGTACACTTCTAATCTGGTGCAGGTCAGTGAGAAGAAGATAGCAAGTGAATAGGAAATAGTCTGTTTTGAATAATTGATGAAGTGTTTTATTTTGCCCCCAGAGAAACTGTGTGAATAAGTTTGTTACTGCTCTATTTGTTTTTGGGATTCTTGAAAGTCACGGTTGGAAATTGGAACACATGGAAACTTTTAGTGAAATTATGTATTCTGCTTATGACTCTGTAGTCTTTACTTCCTTCTTTTGCTTGCCTTTTGAATTATTTACTACGTCCGTTTTATATTAATTTGTAGCCTAAGAGCAGGATGGAGATTCTGCTGGAGTATGTGCAGAATGTCCAACTTGAATTCATGGAGATGTTCGTCAAAAGAGCACCTCAACAAGTCTTTTTACAATAGAACTTTATTGTTTTTTTCTCTAGGTGTCTGTAAAAATGCCTATGAGTTTCATATTATATGTTGTAGAATAGATTCATGGGTGAAAATTTGTTCAGCTACAACTGATATTAGTTCGGTTTAGGCAATCTATTCTTTAATAAAGAATGAATGGTCAATGCTTTTCTACTGAGATTATTCTACCATAGGTAGTTGATGTTGTGACGACTAGGTTTTATCGATGCATAATTTGATAACTAAATATTTAAACCTCTAATTATTTGATTTACTTTATGTGTTTCTCAGAAAATCTAATTATATGTATGTTTTAATCCAAGTTTAATATTTTTAGATTTATTTCATAAAAAGAAAAGTTGATAAAATAAGACGTAAGTGGGACGAGATGAACGAGAATGAAAAATCGAACAAAACGCCAAAAGAATGAATCAAATCGGAGTTCGTTTGATATCTCAAATTAATTAATATCATAAGAATGTTTAACATAAAGTTTAAGAATATAAAAAGATTAATGACATAATTAACCATAATATAAATACCCTTTCCTCATATGGTAAAAAACCATACTATAATTTTAACCCAAGGTAAGTATGTAATAATCTCCTCCTCCTTCTCTCTTGTTTTCCAGCGGCCGGCCGGCCGGAGCGCCGCCATCGCCGCCGCCGGCGACCACTGTCGCCGGATTTTTCTTTCGACCGAAACCTATCGAAACCTATACCTTCTTAAAGCTCTCGCCGAGCCCGTTCCAACCCCGGGCTCGGAATCGCCATCCGCCGCCACGTTCGCCGGCAATTGGCCAGAGAAGATTCGGTTTCTCTCTCTAAAAACCCACTTCTTTCTCTCTCTTCGTTTCCGGCCACCGATCGGGGCGAATCTTGAGTCTAAATTGAAGTTCTCGTCGAGCCCGTCTTGATTCCGGGCTCGGATCGTTGACCGGACCAGCCGATCTCCAGCAAAAGCCGGTCAAAGTTTCTGCAAAATTGGTTTTCTCTCTCTTCTCCTCTCTTTCTCTCTCTTCGAACTCTCTCTCTCTCGTCTCTCTCTCTATCTCTATCTCTCCGCTCTCCCTCGTCTCTTCCGGTTGTTGGGTGGTCGGGACGGCGCATGCAGCACCGCCGTGTGAGTGGTCGACCGGCGCAAGGAGCGCCGACAATGGTTGAGCTTGGTTGTGTTTAGGATGGTGTTTGGTGGTGGTTGGGAGGTGTTTGGGGTGGCGTTTCAGACGCCGCCGTGACCGGAGGAGTGCGCTGGCGTGTGATGGTGGCTCCGGGTGGTGGCCGGCGACACGATGTCGCCAGCGGTGGCATGCAGTGGCGGGGATGGCAGAGCAGTGGGGGGTTTGGGTGTAGGGTGGATTTTGAGAATTAGACTATCTTCAGGGACCTCTTTGCAATTTCTTAAGTTTATGTTATTTCTCCTTTGGTCCCCCAACTTTTATTTGGTGCAGTTTAGTCCTAAAGCTTTTGGGAAATTATATTTTCACCCTAAAAAGTTTCCAACTCTTTGTTTTTTTCGTCCCAAAGCTTCTCAAGACTTTGACTTTCCTCCCCAAGACTTTTGTATATTACATTTCGACCCCCCAAGGTTCCAGAAACTTCGTTTTGACCCCGAAACTTCTTTATAATTACAGTTTTACCCCTCAAAACCCTCCAAACCCAAAAATACTTCGTTTGGCTTCGTTTCTCACCCATTTTAACCCGTTCTCATCTCTAAAGCTTCCTTTTTGAATCCTCTATATTTCCGGACCTAGTCGGGTTATGTTCTGTTTTTAGTTCGTTGTTTCTGTCAAGCATTTAATTATAAACGCTTAATTAATCTAATAACCTAATAATTTACGTTGTGTGTTTGTAGGCCCAAACGCTCCGAACCCATCTCAGAACGAAAAGGATAAGAACGTGAAAGTCGCACCGTCCAGGCTGAGATAGGGGTAATTTCTGAATTAACATTTAACTTTATGTGTTGTATTGTATAGTCGCATGCTAGGGTTTTCAATAAGCTATGATATGATGATGAACGTTATATGATTTGTGTTATGAGATTATGAGCATGAAACGTGATTGATGATACCAGTATGCTATTAATTACTATACATGTCCGTACTTATGTGTTATGTCTTACGTGCTGTGAATTAAATGTATTGTTGGGAGAAAGATAAGAATATGTGTTCATGATGCATAGTTCTGGAGAAAGCAGGTTGGGATTAAGTCCTAACGGATATATGGAGGATTGATGAAGTCCCCCTAACCAAATAATCACCCGGTGGATTCCATTGTGGGGTAAGGCGAGATATACCTGCGTCCACGTCATTTATGTGTTGTGCATTGTACTTGTTGTGTTTAACTGTTTATCTGATTTAAAGTTTTATGTTAGTTTACGAACTTATTTTCACGGGGTGTAATTGTTTGCACTCACCCCGCTTATGTGTTCGATACAGGTGATGATTTTGTTGGGAGGAGTTGAAGATAAAGATGTGTCCTGTCTATTAAAGATGTTTTGTTATGATGCTTGTTAAACCGTTTTGGAACAACAATTATGTTTCTCTTTTATTAAAATATGTGTATATAGAATCCACTGCTATAAATCTTTAACTTATATAGTTATATATATATATATATATCTTCTTCGTTTCTCCTTCCTTTCTTTTTCTTCTTTCCTGCACGCCTGTCGAAGATACTCTGATAATTTTAAAATATTTTTCCCAATTTTGTTAAACTTTTATAATAATTTATGGTTAAGTTTCGGGGCGTGATAGATGCAATGCGCCAAATGGTGACAAATATGATTGGAACTCTACCCCCAGTTTTTTGTTGTGACAGTTTCCATTGTGAGTGTTTACTTATCTTTAACTTTCAATTTTTTTTTAAATGAGTCCATTAATAATTGGCCTTTGGAGCGTGTTACTATATTTCATTTGAATTATTTCAGGTTGCTAAAAACTTAATGTGTATTCATGACTTGATATATGTTTAGGAATGCTCAATATCGGGTTGAATTGCAACAAAGTTTAGAACAAGTTTCTCTTCCTGGGCCACAAATGAAAAATGTGAGTTCTTTCTGCATGATCTCTTCACACTGTGTTAGTGTTGAGCTGAAACAAATGATTTGATTGAGTGAATATTGGAATTATTGCTTATTGATAGACAACTGCCTGAAAATTTACAAATCACACATATGTTTGATAACGTCCAACCAGTGTAATTCTACTCCCCCCCATCCCATAAGTAGACTAGAAAGACTTTTGAGAGAGTGTTTATAGGACACCATTCTTATTTTAATAATCAACTGAGAGACTGTGATCAACATGTAGACATTTTTGGAAAGGTTATCGATCTATATCTCTATCTAATGGTGACAAGGTTTACCAAAATTAAGATTTCTTTCTAGGGATTATTTTAGCAAAACAGACGGGTCGGAGAAATAGGGTGATTGAGTCACTAAAAAGAGGTTATTTGTTGTGGTGAATTGGCTTCCAATGTCTGCAAATAAGAAGTGTGAAATCACATGTGGCCTTGAAATGTTATCTACAATTGCTTTCACTCTACACTGAGTAGTTATTCGTCATTAAACCGATGTGGAGGATTTAGAGTCGATGTTTCATTGTATGTTTGGGGGTAAGCTTTTTATGTTTTTCAAAATTGACTTCTCATTTTTATTACCTTGCTAAAGGGTTTATCTTTTTCATTGGATTTCCAGAGTATTGGACCAAAGAACTGAATAGACGAGTACCAGTGGTGGCTATGGTTGCAACAACTGAATTGCTCTTATCGACATGATTGGATTTCGGGCTTTCAATGACATAATATTGAAGGACATCTCTGCCGCAGCGCTGCTTAATAAAGAGGTTTGTTCCACCTCTGTTTCAGTTATAATTTCCAACTATGATTGAATACGATTATCTCTTACTATTAGATTTAGCAACATGTAGATTGATAATTGTAGGAATTAGATACTAATCTTTGGAGAAATGAATGAATTTCTCAAGACTTGATGTTGATAGCTGTAATTTATTTATCCATGAACAACGAATAAATTTATAGTATTATTTTCACTTAAGATGATGTAATATTTTAAAAATCTTGAAGACTATATTGTGGAAATATTTTCAATTTTTCAATTGAAATAATTGGAGATTGACTGTATTGTGGAAAATATATTTGTTAGTGGATTTCAGGGATCAAGTGTTTTAGAAATATATATATATTTATGACTTTAGTTGTTCGTTGGCTCTTTATATGCCTAAAATTAGTCATTTTGCATGTATGATCGTTGTGGCGAATTTGTATGTTGCTTCCAACCTGACGACCTGACAGACTATTAAGAATTTTGTTGTTGTTCTTCTTATGAGAATGTTGAGGCCTCTCAATATTTTGAATCGTGTATTTTTCTACCTTTTTATTGTACTGAGTCTTTCAAATGGCAAAACCACGGATCTGGAATTTCCATAGACATTGTTGTAAAGTATGTTGCGAGTTAGCTCGAGATTTCTGCAAATAAGATTAGATGATTGATTGGAAAAAAAGTATAGCCAAATCATTTAATCTTAGGTTGAGAATTTTTTTCCCCTTTTTATCTAATTAACTACATTATCATTTTCTTCTTTTATGTTCAGTTTTTTTTTTTTAAATATTGAGGTTATACATTTACCCAGTAATTCAAAATGCAATATTATCTTGACCATGATTTTTTCCATATTTTGAATACACCTGTAGCATATTTACGTTAATGACTTAACAAATGTTTGCCTTCAAAATATCTATGATTTTTCATGCTCATTGTCATGAACTTGAATTAGTGCTTTTGTTCTACGATTGTTAGATTCTACTTATAACTTTAATGGTTCAACTTGATTTTTTTTCCTTTTCACATTCATACATCAACAGGAGCCCCAAGGATTTCTTGATAAAAAAATACATGTTAAGTGTTGAAATGTCACCTTAATACAATAGCTTTTGCTAAGTTTGCAACAATCGCATACACATGGTAATTGTATTTTTCCTTATCAGCAGACTATCTTCTCTTGAATTTTTTTTTATTTCTACAACAAATCACATTAATGGTTTTAAAAAATTATACTTTCATTAATAACAATGGTGGACTATAATAGTTCAACCAAAAGAGTTGATAATTATACTATTTTCCAACACTATGTACATGCTACCAACTTGCCAAACAATAATTTTAAATAATTAGGTATTATATATGCAACGTTAATATGAATTCTTGACAAATAAATAAACAGAGTATAAACAGAACATTGAGAGGGGGAGATTGCCTTAAACTTTTTACATTTGACAAATAAATAAACAGAGTATAAACAGAACATTGAGAGGGGGAGACTGCCTTAAACTTTTTACATTTGACAAATAAATAAATAGAGTATAAACAAAAACATTGAGAGGGGGAGACTGCCTTAAACTTTTTACATAGTATATAAATTATGTTCTACATAAAAATTTAGATCTGGAAATCTAGAAGTGTTTTTTTTTTTTTTTTTTTTGGTATATTTAGATCAAAATATGGGAACAAAAACACTTTAAATAGAAAGTTATAGATCAAACCACATGTAATAAAATTATAAATATAAAAAGTAAGTAAATATTGTTTAGAAAATAAATATTACAATATATTTAAAATTAATATATTTTTTAAGATATATAATTTTTTTTATAGTTTTTTGAAATATAATTACATTTTACATAAAAAAAAAAAATTAGATCCGAGAAAAATGAACCCCAATAAAAAAAATCTCATTGTCCTATTCAGATACAATTGACAATGAGCTCAAAAACAGAGAACATTGTATTATTTAAATATCTATTTTTATTTTGGTTATTTTTATTAAATTTTGGATTTTCATTTATTTATATTTTTGTATTTGAACTACTGTTATTGAATATTTCACCATTTAACAATAACATTATTCTAAAATGAAAACTTTAACTTTTATCGATATTTTTTATAAGATAGCATGTTTGGAAAAAATGCAGGAAACATGGTTTTAATACGAAGGATGACGCTGACTTCTTCCAATTCGAGATTACCGTTTAAGTTTCAAAGATGATAGTTTTCACTCGTTGTATCATATGCAATGACCATCAACAAAAGTGAAAGTCAGTCTCTAAATCATGTGAGTCAGTATGTTAAAAAAATCATGTGAGTCAGTATGTTAAAAAACGGTGTTCAGTCATGGACAATTGTATGTCACAATCTCCAGAGTCACCAATTAAAGGGGACTCAAGATTTTGATATATGATAAAGAGGGTGAACAAAGCAATAGAGCTATGAATGTAGTTTACAAATAAATATTTCATAATTTATAAACGACAATGTGAACATTACACTAAATTTATCATATTATGCAAATGATTAGTCACTTTATTTTGATAACCCATTTATTTTGTTTGATTAATCGTGCCTTGAATCGAAATACTGACTCTAAATAATAATTAAGTTAATTTAAACATATTAATAATATAATATACACTTCTAATATTTAATCTCATGCATCGCACAAGTGCACTGCTAGTATATGTAATAACAGAAGTCAGACAAACTATTATTTTTTAGTGATCAAACTATTCTATTTAGTAAGAATTACATTATTTTTTATGAAATTAGTTTTGTTTTTTAAATTTATTATTGCTAAAGATTATTATTTAATAATTTTTTAACAACATTAATGCAAACGTAGTGGGAAGAATTGTTGCATTTGATCCACCGAGAAAGATTGAAAGTGGCAAGAGATTGATGGAAATTATAATTGAGGATCTACAGTAAGTTTCTTTTATTTATATGTATATATATAAATAATTTTATTAAATGTAATTATATTATATTAATTGTTTTTTTAATAATCATTATTTATATGTTGGGAAGCTACAACTCACCGTTACTTTGTGGGAGAATTGCATAGACACAATCAAAATTGTATAGCTCCATTCGATTTCTGAATGCAGGAACATCGTAAGCACTAACATATTGCACATGAAAGCTCTAGAATCTTTTAGTAGTATCAATATCTCCAATCATATTCCAAACTGGAGTCATTAGGATATTTTATGAAAACCTGTTCAATCAGATGAAGAACTGAGAAATTTTGTGTGAAATTTAATTTGTAGAAGCAGATGAAGAACTCAGAAAATATGCATGAGGTTTACTACAAAATGTGTATGTGAACATGTAGAAATTGTGATATAAAATCGTTATTTGATAAGTGGGAAAATATTTAAATTATGTGTAAACGTGTAAATTTGATAAGGTGAAACCGTACGGAAAAAAAAGAAAAAAAAGTGGGAACAGTTATTTCACATAACGTGGAAATTTGAAATCATAATATCAAATATTTTATATTTTGATAGAAATTTAAATTTGTAAAGAGAGAATATGAGAGAGGAGAGAGATAAGCAGACATGTTATTTGTTTCTCAATATTATTCTTAAATGTGAACATGTGAATAATATTTTTTTGAAAATGTATCTAGACAAATTTAATTAGAAATAAGCAATTTTCTAATTTTTTAGAATGAATCTTAACAAATATAATTTTATACGGATAATATTCTATTTTTCTTGCATAATTTGTTGGATAAACAACTTGTATTTATAATTTTAAAAAATTTTGAAAAAGTGTAATTTTTTTGAAAATTAGCGTTTTTCTGATTTATGATTTGTTGAAAAATAAGTTGTTTGTTAACAAACAAAATTTTCTACAGATGATATCCAAGTTTTCTGATATAATTTTTTGGCAAAAAATTTGAAAAATAATAAGTTTTGACGGTTTTTGTTCGTGATTTTTAAAACGTGCCTGAAAGGAGTAAGCAGTTTTGTGATCTTTATTTTTAAAATAAATTCTTTTTTTGTATTATCCTTAGAAATGATGAATTACAAAATTGTTCTTAGTTCTTAATAGAATTATCATTTTGATTGACTTCTGTTATTATATATATATATATATATATATATATATATATTTTAAATCATGCTTCTTATCGTTAGTGTAAGCAGTAAATACTAAAAATGGGGAAAATAAAAAGTGGTGGACGCAGAAACCGTTGTACAGTGAGGCTCTCCCTTCCAATTCAAATTACGCATCTACATTTTGTCTTTTCTTCTGCATTCTTCTCGCCAATCAATAATCGAACCCTAATTATATTTTCACCATTCTTAATCTTCCTAATCTTGCCTCCAATTTAACGAATACGCGAGTTGTTGTATGGCCATTGGCGTGGGAGTGTAATCGCGAAGAATTCAACGCGAATCGGATTGCCAGTTTCCATTATATTTTGAGGCCTATTTAAAGGTACGATTTATGGCGTAATTGTATAATCATATATTTGTAGTTATATTCTTGCCTGATTTCATAAGTTTTTGTAGAAGAAATCTGGTTATTTGGTCACGTATGTTCCATATTTGTAAAGTTAGTTGAGTTGATCTAGCTGAAAAAGGGATAATTATTGGGGGCTCCATTGATTATAATGCTGATTTGTGTTCGTGAAGAATGTTGATTTAGAGTCTGTAGTGAGTAATGTCAGAATATGTAGGAAAGTTATTGTTCTTTCTTCTTCTTCTTGTTCTGTTTTTTTCCTTCTTAATTATTATTTTATTCAGCCATGAATGTGATGGTTATGGATTGCTTGATACGCATTTAGGAACATGTTGTTTTTTAACTCAGCCGCTGAGGAGTTGGATTCATACTATCCTGTTAGACCTGAATGTGAAGCTGATGTTCCGAAGACCCGTTTTAAAGCACGGGTATGTATAAGTGTCTTGCTCACATGTTTTTCCACTTTATTTGATGCGTTAGTTAAGTGGTATGTTTTATCTTAATTTATGGATGGGGTGGTTGATCTTTTGCAATTTATGTTCACTGAAACGAGATATTTGATGTATTTGAAATATTATTCCTTCTACTTCAATAAATTCAACACCTTGGAAGATAGTTACGCGGTTTTGAACTTATACTTGTCTACCAGATGAGTTGGAGAGCTGACGACATAACTATGGTGTACTTATGCAAGCTTTGATTATAAATGTGCCTATGTCAGCAGCTGTAAGTTTGATTTTGGGGAACACTGAATCTTGTATTCTTAGGCTGTTTGTTCATGGTTGTCCCTATTATCCATGGAAGGCCATTGAGAATGATTTTACTTGTTTTTCCATGCTTGTATTTCCTATTGTACTATCTCCTTTTATTAGTACACCTTTTTTTTTTTTTTCAAAACATAATCACTTTCCTTGAATACATTGTCAGGTGGGTAAAACTCTGAGTCCAAGAAGATGGAATGCGGCATTTACTAAGGATGGCCATTTGGATATAGCTGGTGTTCTAAGAAGAATCCAAAAAGGGGTAAATTTAATTTTTATGTATACATTTCTTGTTTAAAGTTTATGAGGTTCCATTCATTCATGTGCGTGCCAACATTTGAATTATGAGTATCACTTATCAACCCCAGAACAACATTAGTTGTCATCAAGCAATAAAAGAATCTTCAAAAGGCAATTCCATTTTGATGTCCTTTCTCTTATTTGTATTTATATTATGATAGAGGATATGATAGCCTGCCTTTGCAAAATTGGGGCAAGGAATATCTATCAGGAATATGGTGTTGCATTGCATCTTTGGAAATCTCACTTGAAAACGCTGTGTTATACATATTTGTTTCAATCATGTAGAAGGATGGGACCTATTATGGTCCATACCATCATTATAGGCAATTGATCATCACACTTCAGTTATCAGTGATTTTAATCTTCAGATTATCTGGGGTATCATGTTTTCATTGGCTAGAATTCCTTATTTTGGGGCTATTCACGCCCTTCTTCCACCATGTATGAACCTATGTGATTGACTATGAATGGACCATGGCTTTCGACTAAAATTACCCATGGAATTGAGTACTAATTTCAATGCAGCCAGAGTCATACTTACTTGTGGTGAAGAAATTAGTAAAGGTATCAATTTATAACTGCCTGTTGCATAAAATATTTTTATCTTGGCCTGAAGAAACTTGTTTCAGTAGTATCAGGATCAAACTTAAAATTAAATGGCTACTGAAATTGCTCTATATCCTGCATTGGCGAATAAACTACTAACTATGATATGAGTTTTCTTTTTCGTAAGTTGGATTTTCTGCTTGCACAATTAACGAATGGCATTTAAGAGCACCTATAAAGCTGGCTGAAATTCTTAACCTGCTTTTATGCAGTTTTTACTGAAATTTCTACAAAAAGAAAGTGCTCCACACAATTATTGATGTAATTAGTTATACAAACAAAATTGAATAGTTGAAATATCAACATTTTTTTTCCTTGGGCTATTATATTAGGGGGTTCATCCTACCATTAAAGGGGCAGTATGGGAGTTCTTGTTGGGTTGTTTTGATCCAAACAGCACGCATGATGAAAGAAATGAAGTCAGGGAGCAGAGAAGGTATGCAAGTTATTTCATCTCTGATTGCCATGTATAACATTAGATAGAATGGATTTACCTTGTTTTGTTCAAGACAGGAGAAAATGATATTAAAAAGTTTGGTTTCTCCTATTTTATGTGAATGGAATGAGGGAAAATGTTGAGTATAATTTGATCTGGTTGGTTTATCACAACTCATGATATTCTAAATATGAAATGTCAAATATGATAACTGATCTTAGTTGAATTTCTATTGGAAGAAATATCAGATTTTTGCAAATTTAACTTCACTTACACTATGGGAGGCATAGGCCAGGTTCTACCTGAATCTTATCCGCTCCTTATGGGCTCGTTTGGTTTATAGTTGGATTTGTTAAAATTGTTACATTGTGGTGAGTTTGTACTGTTCACAAAAAGGTGAGATTTGTTATAATTTATATGTTTGGTTTGAAGGTTGGATATTATGTACTTTAAATTAATTTTCAAATAAACGTTTTCTGCATTTACACTGCATCTTTCCCATCTCACAGCCACCATCATTGGCTGCGGCTCCTCCACTGTCAGATATTTCCTAAACACGCATCTTTACAAAGACCCCCACAATCTGATGGAAATCAACCAAGAAATAACTTCCCCTTCACTTTTGAGCAAACCACAGCCAAGAATCCCTCCCAAACCACCAAATGCCACCGCTTCCCTCACCAGTAAAACTCCATAGCCCCCAAGCTCTCAAAATTTTTTATTTTTTATTTTTTATTTTATCGAAACACTCCTCTTCCATAACTCTTTCAAATCCTCAAATCAATTTTATGCAACTGAGTTCAATTCAAACTTGATTTCAACAAAATACATTTTCTTCTTTCTCGATTTTCCAAGTTGGATGAGAGATCTTTTGCTGACAAATTCCGGTCAAATGAGGCTGGAATCAAACAGCTAAAGCTTCCCGATGTTTTTAGTAGCTCCATTGATCGCACACAGCCAAAGCCCCAATTTTTCTGCTGTGAAATGGAGTTCTAGAGATAGCCAGATAGAGAGAATTTTTTTCTTGAATTTCAGTATTGACATTTCTATTATTTGGTCCAAATTCAAGGGCATTTCAGTTGTTTAACCGATAGAATTAGGGCAGAAATGGTTATTCATAAAATGTCACTGTAGATGCAAGGTTGTGTTAAATAAATGTGTGTTGTGTGCACGTGAGATATCCAGCATCTGATGTTCGTACAGCAGTATCCACAACCCCTTTACGGGCTCCCACCACTTTTGGTAGGTTTAACCCACAAAATCACCATTTTAAACCCACACCGTAACCCATTGTGACCCAGACCATGAATTGACATGGGCCTTTAACCCATAAACCAAACAATGGTTTGAGTGGGTTAAAAACCCCTAAACCCATCCCAACCCATGAACCAAACTAGCCCTATAAATTCGACCTTGCTAATGCCATCATCTGATATGGTATTCAATATGTCATAGTCGAAAGTTGTCAGAGCTCTTGATATGAGTTCTGTTTGAAGGTGGTCTATAGCATGTGCATTTATTCACAAATGAGAACCACTTTAGAGCAGATATCAACCATCGTGTATTTTGTGAGTGGAAAAGATCTGTAGGTATCTTCTCATAAATTCCACTATGTTGACATTGCCATTTTATAATTATCTAACCATACTTTCCCAGCTTCGCTATTCTTCTTTACAGAACAACTACTTTTTTTTAACCACCCTTTTAGTGTATTAAGAACCTTTTCCATAACATTTACTGTGTTGCCCATATATATTTTTGGATATGTGGGTTATAGCTTTAATGATCTATTCATTTTGTATATCATACACTTTTGCATTTACTCCTATTTTTAGGGAAAAGTATGCTGAATGGAAAACTATATGTCAAAAAATGGTACCTGCCATTGGCAGTGGAAAGTTCATCACAACGCCTATAGTTAATGATGATGGTACTCCTGTCCAAGATTCTTCTGATGACACTGATGTCCGACCTAAAAAGTCAAAACGTGGTCAACCAGACAAAAAGGAGATTCAATGGAAGCTTGTCCTGCCTCAAATCGGTTTGTGCTTGGGCATAACTTATTTTTCACCTTGATTTGAATTTTGCTCTAAAATGAAAATTAATCTAGAATGTTACCGAGTCTACCTTTTCCTAATATTTATTGTATCTGATTTATGAAACTTTTTTTTTGTCAAATAATTGTCATTAAAGTGCCCCCCTTCTGTGGGTTCTGACCAGCATGCTTGAAGGGTTGTATGCATATAATGCTGATTTATATTTATATAGCTGACATAAGTAATCTAGGTTTGGATGTTGTACGGACTGATCGCACGCTTGTGTATTATGAGAATGAGGCTAATCAAGCAAAGCTCTGGGATGTTCTTGCTATCTATGCGTGGATGGACAAAGATATTGGGTATGTTCAAGGTAATTACTTGTGTTAACCCAACGTACCACCTCTTTTAGTGGAAGATCTTACCTGCTTTTGTTTATTTTATTCACTCGAGCAGGAATGAATGATATATGCTCTCCAATGGTTATTCTTATTGAACATGAAGCAGATGCCTTCTGGTGCTTTGAGCGTGCAATGCGTAGACTAGTAAGGTTTCTTTGTACTTGGAAAAATGTGCATCATTACATATTGTGTTAGTGCTGATCAAATTTTAAATAATCATTTTATTTTTCTTATTTTATTTTTCATCCAAGATTTAATTTGTGTTTTCTTGAAACAAGTTTGGTTAGTTGGAAAATGAATAATAAAAAGGTACTAGAAAAGTATATAAGTGAAATTTATAAGCTTTGGACTAGCCATGAATTGATCTCGTAATAACTTGTAAATTAGCACATACGGTTACTGTAACCTCTATAGATTAATACTCGATAAATTATTAACTTACATTATATAATAAAACTTATTGTCTTAATGTGGGTTTAAGGCTAAACTAATCATTTCGATAAAATAAGATAATATATTATTCCCCTTTTTTTTAATATAATTAGGTGGTGACATCCATATTATAAATTAATAAACTGATGTAAAGAAAAAAACCTTCTTTTTACATTTTGCAACCTAAACTATTTTTTCCTCCGTTTGCACCCAAAGTCCACAAGTTTTTCCTATTTGCAACTTAGGGCCATTTTCTGATCACTTTTCCGTCCAAAAGCGAATTTAATATCCTGATTTATTTACAAAAAAAAACATAAATCACCCCAAAACACTCCCCATCCCAAACCAAGCAAAAACCCAAAATCAATTTTATGATTTCCACATGTTCAAGCTCAATTTGAGCATAGATTGAATGAAAATTTCGATTTTGGCTGGAAAAGTGATCAAAAAATGGTCTTAGGTTGCAAAGTGCAAAAAGGGTCATACTTGATGTTACTTTTTTGTAATTATCCCTTAATAAATCCATTCAGTTGTATATAGAATAACTATTTTATTTTCTTAGTTCTTACTTACCTTGATTATTATATTTATTATTACAAACCTATAAGTTTGTAATTGAAATAATTCTCAATAATGCTAAAAAATAATAAAATGATTCTTCATGTTATCTATTAGTAAATCAAATACTTTAAAATTGAATTGTTACTTAAATTTTTTGTCTTAATCTAATTTATTCAATCTATCTAATTGAATAAATGTAATCGCAATGAATTGTTTTTTCTTGAATTTATTATGTATTCATTAATTTAAATTGATAAAGAAAACTAATAAATCGTAATTAACTTTTTATGTAATAGAATAATGTTTATTTTATCATAATTACACTTATGTTGATTCATATTCAATTTTGATTAAATGGAGAAAATATATTACATTTTTAATTGATTAAATGTATATTCTATGTATATCATAATTGATTCATATTACATATATTCTATGAATTAATAATTTATTACTTTACCTCTTTGTAATTAATATTTTCAGAAGTCCCATTAGTGTTAGTTTATAAAGGTATACTTTACCTCCATTTCCCCTTCCCCTAGCAGTGCCTCTATTTCTTGTCTAACAAATAGCAAGTGTTTAGCTGATGAGTCCTAAGTAGATTTCCTAGCACAATTGAACTATCCCACTTTCTACATGGAGACTCCAGATGTCAGAATTACCTAGTCAAGAACAAGATGCATTGATGAATCTTACTGCCAATTAGTTTAATGAAGCTTAAATGTAATTTAGAAAGCACTAGCCGTCATTTAAGGAATTTATAAACCTGGAGCTTAAATGGCAGCTTATAGGTGAACTCTTTCCATGACATGGAATGTTTATAGTCCCTCATGGGACATGAAATAATAAAATAAAGAGGAATATTTGGCAACCTGTAATTAGTTGGAAAAGTTTGAGTTTGTTAGAATCTTTCATTTGGAAACTTTCCTTGCATTCTCATGTTTAATAGTTTTGACCTCTTGGCTGCTAACTTCTTGCAGATTTTCTTTGTAAATGGCCTAGATGTGTTCATCACTACGCTTGTTCATATTTTATTTTTTTCAGATCAATTAATTATGTGAGCCTTGCCACCTGTTCCCCCAACAAAGATTAATTGTGTGAGAGTGAAAGTGTTTGTATTTTAATCTGTATATAGTATACTGTTCTCTGAGATTTATATAGGTGGACTTTGTTTTGTCTTTTCTCAACAAAGATTTATGGATTTTTATGTTTTTTTTTTTTTTTGTTTTGTTTGCTTGTCTGCATTGGTAATTCATTCTCCATTTCTGTTTGGAAGAGGGAAAATTTCAAGTGCACCGCAAGTGCTATGGGAGTGCAATCTCAACTGAGTACCCTTGCACAAATTATTAAAGCAATAGACCCAAAGCTCCATCGTCATCTTGGTATGGCTGTTTCCTTGATATAACTTTTCATATATAGCATTTTAAAAAATAATAAATTAGTTATCATCAAGTTGATGATCCTCGGCTACATACTATAAGTGTTTCATACTGTTTCAAAAAATCCAGCATCATTGCAAGTGATTTTGATCCTTGGAGGCTTCCAAAATAGTTGGTGATTCAAACATTTTCCCTCTTTCCTGTATAATAAATGTGACATCCCCTAAAAGTTAAGGGTTGAAAAGAATTAGCAGACTATGGTGCATGCATGTGTTAAGAAACATGAAAATAGCTATAGGAACATATTGATGTAATAACCCATGCTATTATCTCTTTAGAGTGTGAGCGTGTGTGTGTCTGTAACTGAAGGCCACATTTTCAAATAACAGAGGAACTGGATGGTGGGGAATATTTATTTGCCATCCGTATGTTGATGGTTCTGTTTCGAAGAGAGTTCTCTTTTGTGGATGCAATGTATTTGTGGGAGGTAAACCCCTTTCCTATTAAAATACATTATCACAATGGATCTTTGTATCATTGTATCGTACCATATTTATATTTTATGTCTTTTCACCTACTGCTATTTGCTGGGGAATCTGTGACTTAGGTCATGTGGGCGATGGAGTACAATCCGCAAATCTATTCATCATATGAGAAATCACAAGAAATGGTTTCTTCCAGCACTCCAAGTGAAGTTAAAGTCAGTCAAAAAGAGCTCAAGCAGTATGGAAAGTTTGAGAGGAAAAATTTGCAGACCGGATGGACAGATCAGCGAGGTGCTCTTGCTGTTTTCCTTGTTGCTAGTGTCCTTGAGAAGAAAAATAAACAACTCTTAAAAGAGGCTCAAGGCATGGATGATGTTGTCCAGGTACTTCTTCCATTTGTTGCTTATTTCAACTTTTTCTTTAATAAATGTGTCGTTTTTCATTTCAATCCAGATCCTGGGTGAACTGACCGGGAATTTGGATGCAAAAAAGGCGTTGAAAGAGGCACTAAAAATTCACAAGAAATACTTGCACAAGGCAAGCTTCATCCTACTTTATATTCTCTCCCTCCTTAACCTGTATTACATACAGATTATCGACCTTTTTTGTGTGTCTTATTGCGTGCTTTTTCAGTGCAGGCCAAAGCATCACAGTAACAGCTGTTGCATATCTTAGCAACAATTACTTCAGTTTCTAATGTTTTATTCTTCCACTGTTTATCATAATTCTTGTATCCATTCTTTTGTGTGTAGATAAGATTTTGACTCTGAGTCTCACCCCTCTAAGCTCATCATATTGCGTCCGTTCTTTTTGGTGAAAGAACGGTATGGTTATTCTAATTGTCCATAGTGTAATATAAATCGAGCTGTAGTTGAATTGGAGATGATGACAATAGGAATTCAAGTGAGCTCAGCTAGTGCTTTATTATTTAAAGCTTCAGAATTGGTTCATGTTTGGTGCTGATTAAACTTGTCTGAATTTGTGCAAGTTCTTATCATTTGTGTTGCAAAGCTCACTGATCTTTTTTTTTTATTTGTTTTTTATCTTTTTTTTCTTTGGTACTGTTGCTATGTGATACTGGAAAGAAAAGTTCATGACATGGGTCAACTTGCAATTTATAAGACAAAATTATATATATATATATATATATATATAACACAAGAAAACACATTTCTTCACAAAAAAAAGATTTATCGATTACATGTGTCTACATGGTAGATAATAAATTCATAAAAACTTTTATGTAATTGGTGCACAAATTTAGGATTCATGCAACTTAATCAAACCATTTTTACATGTGATCTCATGCGTCAGCTATCTATGCTCATATTTTTTCACACATGTTCGTGCTCTGACATGTAGTATTTTTTAATTATGTTGTTCTTTTGTGACATTGTGGATATAATGAGATATGCTCATATTTTTTCACACATGTTCGTGCTCTGACATGTAGTATTTTTTAATTATGTTGTTCTTTTGTGAGATTGTGGATATAATGAGATGGGTAAACTTTCAACTCATAAGACAAAATTATATATGACACTTAAAAAAATACATTTTTTCACAAAATAGATTTATCAAATGTAGATGTGTCTACTTAGTAGATAATAAGTTCACAAAAACTTTTATGTAATTGGGGTTCCTAATCCACTTTTATGCGCTTCCATGTGCACATGTGCATTCACAAGCGCCCCATGTGTTAGTTGTTCGCGATCACATTGTTTCACACATGTTCGTATTCTAATAAACATGTAACGCATTTTAGTTATGCTATTGATATCTTTATGTTAAGTGAGTAAATTCTTATGTTATATTACATAAAATGAAGTGATATACTTACGTAAATGAAGTAATACCTTTATGTGATACAACTAATATATTTATGTATATATTAATATTTCAGTAAAATAACATAATTATTTTTTTAATAAAATAAGACAATATCTTTAAGTAGATGTATCGATACATTTACGTTATATTATTAATACATTTACATGATACAAATAATACATTCACAGTATATTTCAATTAAATTAGGTAATATTTTTATGTGATACAACTAATACATTTATGTAATACAATTAATATTTATATATGATACGATTAATATATTTGAGTAAGATAATGAAACCATTTTTTAAGTAATACATTTACATATGTGGTCCATACGTTTATACGATGCAATACATTTACGTCATATTTTAGTAAAATAAGTTAATATATTTATATAGATGAAATAATACATTTATGTAATACTAGTGATACATTTATATATGTATTTCAGTAAAGATATTAAAAACTATTTTTAAACATTCTGTAGTATTTTTTATCCATATGTTTTCAGCAAATCATGATCTTCTTCATTTATATAGAGAAGTGGTCATGGTTATGGAGTATTTGTTCGTTATGAATGACTTTTCGAACATATATATGACATTTTTGTGCATGTGAAGGAATCCAAATAGCAAAAAAAATACGATTTTAGTTGTTATGTACATGAAGAAGAAGAAGTTGGAATTAAGAGGAAGAGCATTGCAGATAAAGAGGATAGAGGGTACTGAGCTGCGCTAGAGTTAATTTGAAAAAACAAAAAAACAAAAAAAGTATATATAAGTGGATGGATGGATCAGAGTGGCTTAAGTTAGATCGGTGGTTGAATAGCAAACCATTATAACACGCCGAAAATGTTAAAATGAAGAATTTACTTTTGAGCAAGTCTCTTGTGAGACTTATCACGAAATTCTAATATACTGCATGAGACGAGTCAACCCACAACCCACTTATCTACCATCAAACTCTACAATTCACGTATTGTTTATGGGTGATGGGACTCAGTTTTACGGAAACTATCCGTGAGACCATCTCACATGAATTTTTATGTTTACTTTTTTGGGGATTGACATTTTATTGGGGCTTCTCGGATTTGTTTTAATTATTTTATTTTTTTCTTTGAATAAACGTCTTGTGAGATTTGAAAAGAAAGTTAGTCTTAGCAGATTTACTTTCTTGAGGTATGATTAGCAATATAATTTCTAAGTTGTATATGGATAATTATATTAATTTACTTAGTAATTATAAGATCTAAACTACGACCCTCAAAAACAAGATACCACTTTTTTTTTCTTTTTACACAACATTCAACTAGTTCATGACACCAATTGATAATTGAACTAGTCTCTTGTGAGACAGTCTCACGAAATTTTATTGCATTGTGTGAGATGGATTAACTCATAACCCAATCATCCACAACCCAAATTATAAATTCTCATATTGTTTGTGGGTGATGGGGCTCTGTCTCACTATAACTATCAGTGAGACCGCCTCACATAAGTTTTGTTGTTGAGAATTTGGCTTTTTGACATTTTCATATTTTATCAAGTGGTGAAATATGATGAACCCTTTTGTGTTTTAGAAATTTTGTATCGGTGCCTCTTCTGTTATCAGAATGGCAACGTTTACACGTGTAATTTAATAAATGTTGCACACTCTTCCTTTCCGTCAAATGAGTGTTAATGGTTCAATTTTTGTATTAAATTCCCAATTATACCCTTATACATTAAATAATTCATATTCTTCTAACCTTATTACTTTAATTTTAAATATTTTCTTTATATCTTTTCACAAATATGGTCAATACATATTATTTAATCACCATTAATATTTGAAATAATCAAATTAACAATTTAAAACCTTCAAACATAATTGTGGAATTTCCTAATTAAATTTACACATTTTGGTTATAATAAATCCAAACATTTAAAAGGAATTTAAGAATTGATTTTAATAAACATAAACATTTACAGAAATATGAAACTTAAAGTTTAAAATAATTTTCCAAATAAGATATATAAAATTTTGATTTTCAATTATATTAAAAATATTCATATAATTTTAATTTAATTTTTAGATTAATTTTGATAAATAAAAATATTTAAAGAAATATTAAGATTAACTTTTAAAATAATTTTCCAAATAAATTGAAATTATATTATACTTAATAATCAAAAGATTTTTTAAATTTTGGAGATTTAGTTAGAATTTTTTAATTATATTAATAATATGCATATTATTATTTTTTTAATTTTCAGATTTATATTTAAAATAATATGTAATTTCTTGTATATGTTTATTTTCAATATATATATTGTAATTTTGTATTTATTATTTAATCTTTTTTTTTCAGATTTCACTTGTATTTTTTTCATTTTAACAATCTTAATAGTTTTATTTTTAATTTGAATTTTCTGAACTATTAAAATTATTATTTAGTATTGTAGATTTTTTTTGTTTATTAATCATGAGATTTTTTTATATAATTTTCAATTATAGTTGGATTATGTATAGTACTTTAATAATCTTCATAATTCAATTTAATTTGAATTTTTAGATTTACAAAAATTATTTTAATTTTCTGAAAATATATATATATATATATATATATATATATATTATAAACTTCGTATTTTGTTTGTAAATTTAATTTTTTTTATTTGTTAATTTCCATAAATGTTAGATTGTACTTAATTTTTTTCAAAGATTTGAACAATATTTGAATTTTAATTTTTAAAATAATTTAAAAATTCTAAACTTTTATGTTATTATTTCCAAGATTTAATTTTTATTTTTTAATTTTTTTGGAAATAGATTATATTTATATAAAGTTTAAAAGAAAAACTGAATCAAAGTGAAAATATTTTGAACATAAATCATTTTTAAATTAAGGTTGCAAAAAATATGCAAAAAAGTATAAAGAATAATTTTAAAATGTATAATAAAATATTACAAATAAACAAAATACCAAAATTTAAAGAGAGAAAAAAGTAATAAAAATAAAATAACAAAAATAATTAATTTAAAATAGTTGAAATTTTAGAGTGAAAATGGGAGATTATATGCTATATATTGAAAGAAATCAATGAATAACATGGTATATATAATGTAAAGGGTATTATAGTCAATATACAAGTTAAAAGGTGAGCAAAATCATTATAAAAGGTGAGCAAAATCATTATAAAAGGTGAGCAAAATCAAGCACAAATCGCACATGGGGCAAATGATGCACACTCTCGTTAAGTTTGACAAAATAGGAGATTTCGCTCAAATTTATTCATATTACATATGTAAATATTGTCATTTTTTTAACAAAAAGAAAACCGACGCAACATTTTCATATCACAAAAGGGCCAGCGTATTTTATCAAATGGTATTATATGAAATTAACACTAGTGTTAATACTATGCGGTATAGTAGTACTATTATAAAATACTATTGTGGTAAGTAAAGTTGACAACAGGGACAAAAAAATCACGAGAAGTCGGCGATATGTTGGTGAAATCTCGGCAAACGGAGGAGTCCGATAGAGATATCGCGAGTCTTTTTTTTTCGTCAGGATGTCGCCGAAAAATCGCCGAGAAATCTGCAAAAAATCGCCGATTTATCGAAGTCGAAAAAACAGTGTAGTTTTCTGCAAGCAATGGCCGATTTATTGCCGAGAAATCGACGATTTGTCGCCAAAAAATCGGCGATAAATCGAAGCATTGTTTGGTTGCTGTGTGATTTTAGAGAGAGAGAGACCTATTGGAGAGTAGTGGGATGCCACCAAGTTGTCTGAAAAGTGATGGTGAAAGAGTGTTGCGCGGCGGCGGTGACGGAAACAACGGCGGCGACGGGGAATGCCAAAAGCAAAAGAAAGGATTTGGGAGTCAGCAAAAGAAGAAGAAGAAGAAATTAAGATGATTTTAAAAATAAAGGGGATGATATATTACTTGCCTCTTTTTCCCATTTCTTTTGGATTTTTTTTTTCTGTTTTTTTTGTGTGGATAATATCTTGGAACCATTATTAAATTATACTCCTAGGTATGACCTAGTTACATAAAAATTCAATAATATTTGTGAGTTTTAAATATCTATTTTGACATATGATTTTATTTTTAAAAAAAAATCTTGAAAAATCATCTCGTAGATGCTAATTTATAAGATTAAATCACGTATTACGATTAATGTATTCTCAGTTTGGAAATATATGATATTTTAAAGTTAAAATAATATTTTTTGGATTGTCAGCATAATAATATTTTTTCATGTTATTGGTTGTATATATGAAATTATGAACACATGTCAAATATTAAGTGGTGTTGATACACAACATGAGAAAATATTATAGAATTTTATAAATTTGATACCTAATCAAATATTTTATTTTATTATTATTTGAAATTTAAGTTCAATATATGTATTAATGTTACTTATAATATTATGTAAAGTACTAGATATATTTTTCAAATTTTTTTACAAAATTTTTCAATTTTTTGCGTAAAAAACCGATATTTCCACCGAAATCGATATATCCATCGATATTTCCGTAAAATTAAGGTATCGATATTTCTACCGATACCGATATATTTATCCTTGGTTGACAATTAGGCCATTTGGTCGAATCCAATCTGATGGAGCAAATAGGTTGGATTGGACCATCCTTTAACTGGACCTACAAAATTGCAGCCCAATCCAATTTTATTTGGCCCAATATCCTCAATTATTTTAAATCTCTAGTTATTTTTTTAAATAATTTTTTTTAATTAATTAAATCATGAGAACAAATTTAAGTTAAACAATTTGGTTAATATCCCAACTTACCAAAATTCATATGAAAATATCCTTAACTACCACTCACTATAACAAAACATCCCAATATACTATTATCCTTATATTTTTATCATTTTCTACCACAAATCAATTATTCATGTTGACTTTCACAAATTTCCAAATTTTCCAAAAATCTTCATTTGACCATTTTTATTCTTCCACTCCATTTATTTAATTATATCGCGAATTAAGAGTAAACAGATCAATATCAGGCCCAACATGCTTCCGTATTTAAATGCGTACTCTGATAATACATACTTTGGTCTTTGTCTCTGCTTCTCAAGATTTCAACTGGTTTTTACGAATTATTTTTGTAATCCAACCACACGCCCGCAGTCAGTGATTCCACTTCGTCTTTAATGAGAGCCTATATCACAACCCTTTTTTTGTCTAAGGGGATCACTTGGAGCGCACTACCGGTATTAACTCACAGAGTACTCAAGAACTTTCGAATAGTATGAAGGAAACAAAAAACCTTTCTTTCATTGAAGAAATAAAATACAAATTTATACTATAATATTATTTCTCCGTCGGGTGGAGGAGAATACTTGTTTAGCCACTTATGGCTTAACTTTAAGGGGAAGCCCCCATATGACAAAGTTTCCATATTTTTTTAAAAAATGTCCAATATTTCCACCGAAATCTATATATCCACCGATATTTCCATAAAATCATGGTACCGATATTTCCACCGAAAATGATATTTTCATCCTTGTTTATACCTTTACATCAACATAATCATACATTTATAAAATAATATATAAAAATACAACTAACATAACTAAAATGTATACTGAAATGTATGAGATCTTGAAGCATGTTTGGGCGAGTTTGTGCGTGATTCTGATAACACGTGGTAAATCGGGTCAAACATAAATATCATAGACAAATGAGTCGGATCAGGTATGGGGCACATATCTTAGATCATGAGCACACACCAGACTTGTTCTTTCACAAAGTAAACTTTGTTTTATAAGTTGTTACTGACTATTTCATCATATTAAATACATGAAACAGTCTTACAAGGGTCATTAATTTAAAAAAAAAAAAAAAGTAATATGAAAATTTCCCTGATTTCAAAATCTTGATTCTATGCGGATATATCGGGTGGACTCCAACGTAACTAAATAGGAAGATTCGTGATATATAATGAAATCAGCGTTCCTCTGAAGCTACACAATTTTGGAAACCCCTCTGCTAAAACCAGATCACTCGCTCACAAACATCTCTCTGAAATCTAATTTCTCCTTCATACTCTTTCTCTCTCAGGTAATTCAGATCTATTTTTACGTTTTTTGCCGAGTTATGCAAACTATTATTCCACCTGCTCATGTGATTTTGTTACTCATTCATTTTCCTTTTCATTGATTTGATTTAATGCTTTGTTGCTTGATGATAGATCGTGATTTCTGTATGATTGTTAGTGACCGGTGTGTAGTGTTATTTAATATTATCATTTTTTTCTTTTTGGATGAATTGAGTATTTTGTGAGAACAATGGAATGGATCAAACTCTGCTGAATCATCAGCTTATGGCATTCAATTATGACTATGGAATTCCGATTTTTTTTTTTTGTTTATTTTGGATCCAGTTATTTATTTTTTATTTACTTTGAGATTTGGAGATCTAGGCTTTGGTTGATGCCAGTATTCATTTTAATTGGTTATAAGATTTTAACATTATTCAGAGAAAATGGAAAAGTGAGGTAAATCGGTTTGGTATTATTACTTGCTGAAATCCAGGATGATGAGAGTCCCCGGTGGTTGTGTTGGTGTTTATTTTAATTTTTATTATTCTGTAATTTTTAGGGCTGTGTTATTCAATCTGTGCAGTAAAGAACAAAATGGAAGGGACAGTGTTTCGCCCTGCATTGGAAGGAATGAAGCATGTCAAGTCAGAAAATGGAGTAATGCTCACTAAGCAATTCTTGGAAGTATGCAAGCTTATTTTACCTGTTATAGGTAATTTGCTTTGCGTTTTGTTGGAAACAGTTTTTTTCAAGTAGAGGTTTGCAGTTTCTTAATAGAATGAGGAGATAATCATTTGTTCATTTCACATTATTTATAGTCTGTAACCTTAAGTTATTTGATTATTATTGACAAAATGTTTATTAACTTGCAGACAAGTATTTTTAGACTTATAGTTAGTTGATTGTAGATTTCTTTTAGTCTAGTCTAGTCTCCATCTTGGATCTAAGGCAATACTTAATTTATGATCAAAATTAGATCCAATGAAGCCGAAAGGGACTTCCTTGAACAATTGAACCATGACTCAACATGAATGAACGTTTAAGTAAATGATGAGCAAACATTGAGCCTTGAAGTAAATTGTGAAATTATTTCGTTTGGTGATGTTAGGTGTGCTTGTTGCATCTGTTAGGTCACATATTTATAGTTTACACGTTAGGCATAATATTTCCTGAGTTCCTAAATGTCTTCGAATTCTACTTTTCTACACTTTCTTAAATGGTTTAGTTCTTTATATTAATGTGATCAGAAGGAATTAATGAATATGACTTAACTGCATGTGTTTGCAGATAAGTTTGGAGCTGCTATGGCAATAGTTAAATCTGACATTGGTGGCAATATAACTGTGAGATACTTTTTCTCTATATTTCATATACTTGTCCAATGTGTCCTTTTCTTTTAATTAATCAACCAAATTGCACACTCCTAATTATCTTTCATGAGTATATTCTTTAATAAGATGACATTTCGTTTCTTGTACCATAGAGGTTGGAGACCAAATACTTGACCAACCCGACAAAATATGAACACTTGTACAGCTTGGTACAAGAAGAAATTGATGCTAAGACTGCCAAAGGCTCATCCAGTTGCACCAATGGTCTTTTGTGGTTGACAAGGTAGAAATGATTCAAACCCCCTCTCTTTGCTCAGTGCCTCATTAACTAGCTGGTGATTTGAAGTTTGATTTGCATTGAATGAATATACATGTCCTAACACACATGCATATTTTAATTTCTTGTTATCTAGGCAGCTTGACACAAACCTAAATTAGAATTATGTAACTTGTAGGGCAATGGATTTCTTGGTGGAGTTGTTCCGGAATTTGCTTCAGCATCAAGACTGGCCAATGTCTCAAGCTTGTAGTGATTCCTACAGCAAGACTCTAAAACAGTGGCATGGTTGGCTAGCCAGTTCAAGCTTTACGGTGAAAACTCTCATCTGTACATTATTTCCACTTAGAATGCTCATTTGTTGAGTTGAGTTCATGATTTACTAAAGGAGACCAATTAAATTGGGCTGGGATAACTTTTGAGGAATGTTCTATTTACCATTTTTCAGTTTATTGCCTTACAGTGGACCACTTCTTTACTTTTCAACATCATCAAAGCAAACATCAGTTCTTTGACAAAATATGTAGTTGTAGTTTGAAGATATCTGAAATTAAAGGCCATCTTATGTTCTCATTGCTTTATGGATTTAACACCATCAATAGTTCAAACAATCTGAGAATGACATTGCATTGAGGAACCAGATAATTGCATCTCTGATCATCTTCTTCTCTCAACATTTGCATTGTTAAATTGTTATCTGGAAACCTCACACATCACATTGGATTTCTTCCATTTACAAACTTGTATCAAATTCCTCCATTCACCCTTAGACTTATTCTGGACTGAAATTACAGGTTGCTATGAAGCTTGCTCCTGATAGGACAAAGTTCTTAGAAGTCGTGGGTGGAACTGGTGATATTTATAGTGACATCGATAAATTTTGCTCGACTTTCACACCACTTCTTGAGGAGAACCACAAGTTCTTGGTAAGATTGCCATCTTTCTTGTTTGTATCCTTTTTTCTCCTTTAGACATTGTTATCGAAGCTAGTTAGTGAAACTTGGACTGAATGCTGCATAAACGATGGATAAATAAACAATCTACAAAAAACACGAGGAAGGATTAAACTGATAATATTTCATCCCCTTGACACAGGCTAGTGTTGGTATGGATGGTCTCAAGGCATCTTAGATGACAGGTTGAAGACAAGTTCACAATCTGGAACTATATTATGCTGTTTAATCTTTATTTATTTTCGAGCAGTATGTGTTTCTAATAAATTTACTTTTGAGTCAAGAAGTTGTGAAGTTCATTTATGTTTTCTATTTTGTTTTTCTATAGTAGTATCAAATCTGGATTTAATTTTTGGATGAGTTGAACTCTATAATCCATTTACTGAAATATTCTCTTGCCTTAATTCCTTATCCGAGCTCAGAATTTCCATGCTAGACTTGTTAAAATTATTAATTGGTTTCTTAGAAAGCGATTTATCAAATTTATCAACATCAACTTCGTAATATCATATCTAAATCTGTACTAATCCAAAATGTGTGAATTGGAAATGGTAGTATGATCGAACCATAATGAAGTTGCTACTTGCGAAATCTTTGCCACTTGGGTAAGAGGCTGATAAATTTTTGATAGGGCATGTATTTATATTTTTATTACTACAAAATTCATAAATGAAGTTGGTTGATTTCAAACTGACGATTGTTTTACAAAACATAATTTATTTGATTATCAAGAAGAATGAATGTTTTGTTTTTCCAACTTTACTCTTGTTTTTACACTAGACTTTTATTTTGTTGGATGTATAACTAATGACTCGACTTTAATAATATATAAAAATGGGTAGTATAGTGATTTTATAAATATAATTGATTATTAAATATTTTCTTAATCTCTGAAAAACAACTTTAAACAATAGTTAAGTTAAATGAGCAGCAAACTTATCGTTCACTTATTCCAACGTTGATGGGAATTTACAGTAAAATTCTACCATATGATGCATAACATATATACATGCATATAATTTATAAATTGGGAAATTTCAAAGTTGAGAAAGAGAAAGGGACAGAATGAGAGGAAGAAGAAAGAGAGTGATGAGCAAGAAGATAAAATTGAAATCATGTCTATTTGGTTAGTTTGAGCCATTTCTTCAAAATAGTTCCAAACATACATACACAGGTTTGCTATCATCTCTACCAAGAAAGGAGAATAGTATGGGATACATTTGAATGATAGATAAGACCAAGTGAGTCATAAGCATCATCATCATCACTGATATCGAAACTAATTCAACTAATGCTAATTACATATACTTGAAGCTCCATTAAAACTCCAATATCTTACTCACAAATAAGATAACATGACAAAGCAAGATACCATTAGCAAGTTCTAAGGAATTCACCTAAGTATCCTTTAATATTAACATCTCTGGATTTTGAGGCTTCATATATACATTACTTGTCTGTTTTCTTAATAAATGAATTATTATTTATATAAGTAGTATGCATAGTTCCTAAATGTAATTATTACTCATTAGGTAATGTTGCACCCCCAATGTAAATGATCCGTTTTAACTTTGAAAAAAGAAAGAATAGAAGAGCTAAGAATAGTAAGAAAAAAGTAGTGGATGGTGGTGCAGTGACTTGGTCTCAAGAAATGATTGCCATTGAAACGCGAAAGCTTCGTTTTGTAATAACAGCATCAGCTTTCCCATTCTACGATCCCTTTTTTGTCACACTCTATTCTTTTTATCTTTTTTACAAACTTGTTGAAAAAAGGGGAAGAAGAAAAAAAAAAAAAAGAGTCAAACCGCCCTGCAGGAGGAAATTCGTATGTTTCAGCGTTTTTGAATCTGATCTTCATTTTTTTATTTTTGAATTACAAGATATATATAAATAATCAAAGATAAAGAAGATCGAGATAGGAGGAGTGATTCTCAAAATATAAAAAACATGGATTTCTTGTAAATCCATGGGATGAAACAGAGTTTCCTCACAAAAGGGTTGGTTTGGCTCATCATTTTCTAAGTAGGAGAAATTGATGCATTAATCTTGAATCGAATCAAACCAAACCACCTTTTGTTGTGATTTTACGTATATAAAGATGACTTCCAAGCCTATGATGAAGGGCCTTTTCAAAGGCTTCAAATACATTTCTCACATTTTTGGTTAGTACTTTCACTTTGTCATTGATAACAACATATATCATTTAATTTCCACACCAAATGTTGTTATCTCTCTCATGCAGAAGAAGAAAAAAAGGAAGATGAAATCCAGATTGGTTTTCCCACAGATGTAAAGCATGTTGCTCATATTGGATGGGATGGGCCAATGGTTGAATCCCCTGCCTGGGTAAGTGTATTTTCGTCTTTCAGATGAAATTTGTGTAAAGAAACATTTTTTTTCTTTTTCTTGTGATTCCTATCACAATAATATATGGTAATAAGATGTCCTTACAGATACTATATAAGATGTCGTGTGAAAAGAATAAGAATAGTATGTATTTTTTTGTTGAAAAAATAATTCCATATTCCTCTGATTGTGTATACATTGCAGATGAAAGAGTTCAATACATCAGCAGGTTTCCAATCGGCACCTCTAGGTCCCCCCACCGGGGACCCTAAACCGGACCCTGAAATAAAATGGGTCTCTGAAGGTACATTCCATCGAGTATAACATTCACCACTTATGATCTTCACACTAATATCAATGTCTCTTCAACATACAGATTCTAATACAAGAAGAAGTAGTAGGCCTATGGAATCTCCGGGACGAGACCTACCGGACGTGCCAAGATCGAATAGGCGTCACCACTCGACAGACGGCACAGTCTCGTCCCCTAGGAAGAAAGATTCGTCGACAAGATCAAGGCAAAGGAGAAACCACTCCAAGGATTCATCCGAAGGCAGTGTTAGGTCCCATCGTCGCCACCAAGAATCATCGGAACACCCCTCGGATTCACCATCACCGGGCATCCCTGATCCGGCTAAGAAAGCACGGAGAAAGAAGTCTAGGGAACAAAACGGTGAAGGTGGCCGTAGAGGTGACGGATCCACGCGATCAAGATCCAAACCGATGGCTTGTGGTGATGCTCGACCGGACAAGGAATCCATAACCATCAACACTGAATCTCCTCAATTGGATCCTATTGCAACTGCATGAGATGAAGACAAGGTAAAGAAAGAATGAGTAAGTTGTGATGTTGTCCTTTTTTCATATTTAGTTTTTCTATCACTATGTTGTGGCCTAGTTAGCTAATTATAAGGCTCAAAAAGAAGGAAAATTTTCACATGATGATGTATTTTGGTTCTTTTTTTTTTTTGAAACTCTGTTGTTGTCATTGGGAATATTTAGTCAATTCCTTAGATGTGTACAAGAGCTGGCATAGAATTGAGAAACATTAATCAAGTAGTGTGTATCTAGCTAGCATCATTTCATATGTACTATTGCCATTAATTTGTTTTGGGCAGAGGTTCTTGAATAACAGTGTCTGAATTGCCTTGATTTTATCCCTTTTTTGGCTTGGCTACCGTATTTTCTCACAAAACCACTATTCTTTCTTTTCTCAATGTTTCACAAAAAGGGTCATTTTCATACTTGTGATGGGAATGTTTTTCCATGTCATCATCACATGAATGAAGAGAAAATCTTCAAGAAAAGGTGCCGAATGATGTCCAATATCAATAAATGATATTACTATAAGTAGCAAAATGAAATAAAGATTTCTTGGATTGTAATAAAATTAAAGCTCAATCTAATTACATAGATGCCTCTTCTTTTAATGAACCAACTTAAAAAATGAAAGCTGTAATTACATGATGTCTCAACTAGTTTTAAGCTCTCAAAACCCCCAAAAAGATGAAAAGCCCAAAAATAGGTATAAATGGCAAAGAAGAAAGATGCAGTGTGGGACAAGAATTCTCATAGAAAATGGCAGTTTTGGAAATATGAGGTTTGGTGCACACTCTGAGGTGCTCAAGGGCAGCAGAGACGAAGGCCTCATCAACACAAATGTCCAAATTGCCCTTCAACTTCAACTTCCCTCCCAATTTAGACACAAAGCCTTGAGAAAAAGGAAGCCTCCCACTCAAATTGTTGTTCTCCAAATTCAACTCACTCACAAACTCCAAGCCCCCAAACTCCTGAGGTACAACCCCTTGAAGCATGTTGTTATCAAGACCTATGTAACACGCATTCCTGAGTTGTACCCCCATTGATCTGGGAATATTCCCCACAAGCCCCACCCCAGAAAGCCCAATTCCCATAATACCCCCAAGATTCCCCCAAATCTCAGGAATCTCCCCTCCAAGAAAGTTGCCACTCAAATACACTTCCTTCAAACTCACCATCTCACCCAGCACTAATGGCACCCCATAATTGCCAAAATGGTTGTAGCTCAAATCCAAGAGCTCAACCCTCTTTAATCCCTCCAAGCTTTCTGGGATTTTCCCAGAAAACCCATTGTAGCTTAGATCAATCTTCAGCAGCTCCGATGAATATCCAATGGATTCTGGCATGTTTCCTTCGAACCCATTGTCGCTTAGATCAAGAACCCTAAGCCTGTTCATGTTCTGGAAAATGTTGGTAGGAATCTCACCTGTTAGCTTGTTGCTTGAGAGTGTGAGCTGCTCGAGATTTATGAGCTCGCTGAACCCATCGGAGAAGGTGCCGGAGACGCCGCTTCCGATCACGACCAGCCTTCGGAGTTTTATCATGTTGCTGATTTTGCCGTTGAGGGATCCGATTAGAGATGGGTTTTCGATGAAGACGAGTTCTTCGAGAGAGGAAGAGAGGTTTTGGGATGAGAAATCTGGGAATGGGATTTTGGTGTGGGTGAAGCATTTGTAGAAGAAGAGCTTCTTGAGGTGAGAGAGAGGAGAGAGAAGGGAAGGGTCTAGGGTGGAGGTGAGGGTGCAGGGTGGGTTGGGGGAGTAGTCGGAGATGTATCCGAAGCTAAGCTCGGTGATGTGGGGCACGGCGGCGGCGGTGGTGGTGGGGGAGAAGTAGTCGCAAACGACGCCGTGTGGGGCGGAGGAGCAGAGGTCGTCGGGGAAGAGGGTGCGCCATGGTATGGCTGAGTTGATGGACTCCAGGACTCGGTACACCGATTCTTGCTCGGCCGAGTTGAGGGGCGGCTGCGACGTGACGGAGGTGGAGAGGAGAGAGAAGAGGAGGAGGAGAGTGTATGCGAAATCCGCCATTGAAGAGAGAGAGAGCGGAGAGAGAGAGAGAATGTGTGAGAAGGGGTTGTTTGCTGTTTGTTTTTGTTTTGTTTGTCTTCATATAATAACAAACATGCTTCTTTTGTTGCTACTTTGTGGAATTACACTTTTCTCCTTCTTGTCTTTCTCTTATTTATGGTAATTGAGTTCCTCTCACTCTCTCTCTCTCTCTCTCTCTATATATATATATATATATAAATGAAATATGAATTGAATGAAGAATATCATCTAAATATAAAAATTAAACTTGGAAGCAAGTTTGAAGGTGGAAACCAAAAAGTGGTCTAGTAGATATATTTTTGCCTTGTTTTGTTAAACATCAAAATTATGAGACTGTTTATGGATATAGTTATGTGCAATAAAATCTCATTATTTACAATTTAATAATCTATTTTCATAAGTAAATGTCTTTTTTATGAGTTGTGATTTGTGAAATAAAATCTATGAGACATTTCATATTTCTCATTAGTCTTTCTCAAGGAAACGCCTACATAACATTTCATTACAAGAAATAACAAATAAAACTATTATTAGTTTATAGGAAAAAAATGAGATGAGCTAAAATTGTAAAAATACTAGGATGGTTTGATGAAATGAAAAAAATAATTAGACACACTATTCTTGACTTGTGAAATCAAAAACAAACATAGCCTAAGAGTTTATGTAATCAGCCTAAATCTAAACGAAATTCGACATTAAAACTAAAAGAATTATTAATCTGTAAAATTCAATACTTTAATTTTATTTTTTTTAAAGCTGGAATATATTCAAGAATTAAGTGTTTGAATTGGAGGGGAAATAATAAAAAGAAAAGAAAAAGGGGGTAAAGTAGAGATAGGATGGAGAAGAGGGATTGAAATGGAAAAAGGAAAAGTGGGAGGGGTGCGATTAATATTTAAATGCACATAATTCAATTTTGTCTTATTTAATCAGCAAAAGTAAGTCTATCAATATCTCTAGCCTGCACTCCTATCTTTCATGCTGCTCCACTCTATTTCCTTAACCTTCTTCTCCTTTTTTCATTATAAACTTATTACATATACTTATTTGATATCAATTTTGTGATCTATTTTTTGCAACTCAATCTCTATGTTGTGATTAAGGACCAAAGTATCGCGAAAAATCGATTTATCGTTAAAATTTTGGAAAATTGAGGAAGCCGACATAGAAAAATCAAGACATATTTTTTCAACAAAATATTGTGAAAAAGGCGAAAAATCAATTTCGATCGAAATATCGCGATATTTCGAAACTGTTGGTTTGCACGTGCTAATTAGTTTTTTCTTTTTTTTTTTTCCTTTTTTTCTTTCTGATGCAGACTTGCAGTGCATGTGCTGATATATTATTTTTCTTTTATATTTTTTGTTCTTCCTTTTGTTCCTTTCTAAAATATGTTGATTTCTTTTTTTTTTCTTTTTTTTTCTTTTCAATATTAATTTAGTTTAAGTGAATTTTTTTTTCTTTTTTATTATAATATTAAAAAATTGAGTTATATATTAAAATTGAGTTATTTATCTTTCTTTTTTAAAAATATATCTATATTTTTATCTATGAGTGGAGCAAACAATTATTTATATAAATTTAGTTAAATTATTTAAAATAAATTAGTACTCTAACATTTAGGTTCCTCTCATAATTTAATTAAGTCTAGTTAATTTTTTTGAAATTTAATAAAAGGATTATGATGAATATAATATTAGTGTATCTCTATATTTATTGTAAATATATCATTTTATTTGTAATTTTAAGTTCAATATATGTATTAATGTTAGTTATAATATTTTATATATTACTACACATATTTTTCAATTTTTTACAAAGTTTCCATATTTAAAAAAAAAGTCCGATATTTCCACCGAAATCGATATATCTGTCGATATTTCCATAAAATCAAGGTACCGATATTTCTTCCGATACCGATATTTTCAAGGCTGTGAATTATAGATGATTATAGTTAATTGTCCCAAAGATATTGTATTCCATATTATTTGATTCTCTAAATCTGTCTCACTGAATATTTTATTATTTCACTTTACATCATTTTGTTTTTTATTTTTTTATGTTTGAAAAAGATGCAATTATTTTTGTCCGTCTACCTGCAAAACAACATGTAAATGTCTTTTTCTTTATTTTATTTAAGGCTTAATTGCAAAAAAGAAAAAAAAATCCAAAAAAAAAAAAAAAATCCAAAATTTTATAAATTTTTTTTCTATTTTATATTTTAAAATAATTGGTTAAAATAGAAAAAAAAATTTGTACAGTTTTGGATTTATTTTACAATTAAGCATTTATTTTGTTATAAATTGACCCTTCAATAATTAATTTTACAACCTATGATATTAATTAAAATGAGTGAGTTCAAATCAAATTACTCATAAAAACCGATCAAAATGTTGTATGCATAACTTCATCTATTTAGAAAACCAAAAAAAACATTTTTCGCCAACTTCATCTATGCATAACTTTGATAGAGAATACAACACTGGATTTGATAAGAAGGCATTAATGATGTAACAATGATTATTATCAATTAAGTACATTAATTATATATATTATAATATATATGGATAAATTAATGATTATAAAAAAAAAATATGCAAAAAGTATATGAACGTTTCATTTTTTTCAGTTTTAATCAAAATTTTCAATGCTAAATTAATCAAACGAAATCGAATTAAAATTAAAATTTGATTTATAGAATTACAACCAAACTAAAAAATTGAACTGAATCGAATGCTTCGATTTGGTAAGTGGTTTTGTCTTGTTCAATTTTGTTCATCCCTAACACAACACTCATATCATATGTTTGAAGGGCACTCCAAAATATTATCACACTTGCATTAGACTAATTTAATTAAATATTGTGGAAATAAATATAAATTATTAAAGTATGATGTGTAGGAAATCTTTAAAATTATAGGGCAAAATGCAACTCCTGTGCGTGATTGTAAGTCGCACACCTCAAGTATGACTTCAACCAAAAAATATAACTTTTGTATTTCTGACAAAGTTATTTCAAAATTATTATGTCTTTGCTTTTCTTTATGGCAAATTGCATATTTGCACCCTATGTTTCCCGGTAAATATATTTGTCTGTTTTTCAATAATCTTAATTTTCAGAGCATCTTCAACAGTATGTTGGATTATTAAGATTTTTTCACTCCAACAATGCTTTAGATATTCATGTTAAACTATCTCAACCGTCAATTTTGTATTGGATTCAACGCAAGTTGCGTTCAAAATTTTTTCTTTTGTTATTATGAAATATTATGGAATATTCTTTTTTGGTCAGGTGAAGAATAATGCACACTGCTGGATATAGATGTCAGCTTTTACATGAAAATAATGCAAAAACTACAGTATTTTTTGTGCACTGTTGGAGATGCCGATTGATTTATTTGTTAGTTAAATACTTTTAGTTGCAGTACAATTTCTTTGCCACTTGATATTTTACTTCAATACATTTGATACTTTCATGGGTTTATGTTGCATGTTAATTGTTGTTATGTTTCTTGATATTTCTATAATTCAAGTATTTTTGTTATGTTGTTACTATGTATTTTGTATATCAAATTATATTATTCTCAAATTAAAATAAACAAGAATTTTGAGTTTGGGGTATACAACCTTCACGTAAATGAGAGAATAAATAAGGATGGAATTTGGAATGAGATTCAAGATATGAGTTAATATATTCAATAGAGTCTCAACTCTCATACTCGATCATTGTCATTCTTACATTAATTTGATAATTCAAGTGGAATTAAATTTCCATGTCATTTGACCAACTATTTAATTTCTTGTGGTCCAATATAATATACTATTTGTGTGTATCATCAATTTTATTACCAAGCCAAGGGTAGGGTTAAATAAAATCAAAACAATGTTAGCTGAGTAAATTGCACATATTTATCTACTGATCATGACAAAATTTTAGAATTTAATTATAATTTGAAGTTTTTTTGTGTAATATTTTAAACACTTGATTTGCAATATTACTACAATCTATGAATACATGCAAGCTCAAAATGAATTTTTAAAATAAAAAACCACTAATAATATCTTATTTTAAACGTAATAACAAAAGTTTACCCCAATAGAGTACACTACCCCGACATATTCATTTATATATTTCCTGCCTAGAGAAATGTTTCAAAAGCTCTTTTTTTTTTTTTTTAAAGCTTTGTTTCAAAAATCAAAGCTAGTTTTCGATTGAAAATTTTATAATGCTGTAAAACAATTTGAATCTGAAATAGTAAAAGGTAAAGACTATTTTGAGAGATTTTGCATTAACCTATATACTGTAGGAGCAATTAAAATTTCCCAGATAATTAATTTTTGCAGAGAGGAATGAAGTTGAATTTAATTATTTTTCTAGAGAGAGAGAGAGAAATAGAATTAGCAGAAAAATAAGTGGTACAAAAAAGGATTAATATTTTCACCAAAAAAATAGTGGAAAGCAAGCAGTGTCTATTTCAGCGAAATATGGCAGACAAAAATTAGAAAGAAGGTGAAGAGGGTAAAAAGGTAAATAAAAGTAAAGGGAGGAATATAGGGAATATAAGACCCAGAAATGGAATTAGCATGCTGTTTCAGGATCTTCCGTACTCCCTGCGCTGACCAATGGGAGGGAGACACGTGGAATAGATACTATAGGTGGTTAGGCGTCCCTTTCTTGGTCGGAGAAAGAGACAAAAGGACTGTGGCCGGACAACTCGGCGGCGATCGCCGTGTTCCTGTCTCCTCCCTTTCGCTTTTTCTTTATTACTATTATACTACAATAAATAATCCCTCCATTTACAATTTACATATTTATTTAATCTTGCTTTAATTTCATGTTTTACCCTATAGATAATATTTTCTTCAAGAAAATAAATTTGTCCATTTTTAAGGTCTTGAAGGGGCGTGGAAACTTTCAAAATATAATTTGTTTTACAATTTTATACATAAATTAAGAAAAGACTGAAATATAATTATTATAGATAAATTTTTAATAATCATTTTGTATCTAATTTAATTTGAGAATGAAAAGTAAATTAAGACAATTTTGGTACTTCTCCTATAATGTCACTAATATAAAATAAATTGTTGTTGTTGCTGGTTTATTTATTTATTTGACTAAAACAACATCTATTTTGAGATAGAGAGAAACATTTGTCAAAATACAACCAAATCCTTAGTAAAATCCACATTAATTATTTCAATCGATTTCATGAGTAATTTGATTTGAGCTAATTCAATTTTGTCGATATCTTATATTATCATATTTTAAGTTTTAAAGAGGCCATGTGTCAAAAAGTTGATAGTAATTGTAATTTGATTTAAGGTGTCTAATTGTAATTTTCACAAACTCCATGGTCGACTTAGTAATTTGATGAAACCTCTAAAGATATATAATTGATGTAATCACCTCTTAATCTAACATACAAAAATAGCAATCATAAATAACATCATATGCAAAACTTGGATCAATTCGTCTCATTGTAATAGAGAGGGTCGACGTTAAGTCAAAACAGTCATCTAAATCTGACTCTAACTTTGCTTCATAAATCAATTTTTGTAAGACGGTCCCACAAAATAGTCAACAATTTCATAAATTAAATTTTTGTTATAAATATCAAATGAGAATGATTTTTTTAGCAACAAATGAGAATGTATTTCTTGTTGACGAAGTTAGGTCATGATCTCACCTTAGCTTTTTCTTTTGCTAGTTTCAATTTTACCTAAAAAAAGTGGGTCATCAAGGTTTCTTATTGCAGTCTTCATTTTACCCTTTTAAAATATGAATTCTGAAAGAGTTGCCTCTCCTTTACTATGCTTGTTTTTGTTTAAATCTGGAAATTGTTCAATATAATATAATTTCTTATTTATACAGCCATACATAATTAAGAAAAAAAAAATCAAAATAAAGAAATGTTGACATGAAAAATTAGCTAAATAAAATTGAAGGTTGAAAATATTATTATTGATAAACATCGATATTTTGATTTTATTCAAATATATATAAAATATTGATAACGTTAAAATTAAAAAAAAAAAGATATGATGGATTTTAAATTGAAATCAATATAATTTATAAGCATTTCCTAATATAATTTATAAATTGACCTATTCAATGTTGCAATCAATCAATATTCTAATCAATTACTCTTACTAGTTGATACAAAGTGCTTCTACTTATCTATCAATCATGAACACAATTTGATAGTTTATTAGATTATGATGTTTTAGTTACATAGTAGCCTAATAATCCTTTTGTTTGAGTGTAATTGTTGTTCAAAAAAATCGATTTCACATAAATTAAGAAACCTAATAAAATGACTTTCCCTCATTTAAGTTTAACTATGAAATTCATTTATTTATTTTCATTTTCAATGTTCATTTTTAAATATTAAAAAAATTAATTCATCATTTGTTTGTGTATCTATCTTTTATATTGTGTTTAGAACTATGGATGTAATCATATTGAATATTAAGAGGGTCGAACACAACTTGTTTGGTTTTTCAAAGGCTTGATCACGACTAAAACTAATAACCATATAATCAAATATGAGCTCATTAATATACTATATAGAATATAGATAATATAAATTAATCAGACTTAAATTAGTGAAGAAGCTCATGAACATATAAATGAGTCGGACTAAGGTTCGAATTTGAGAATAAATTTATGAACATATAAACAAGCAGATTCAAGTGCTAACAAATCAAATACTATCAAACTTGTATCAATTTGTTCAATTAGCAAGTCAATGCAGGTCAAAAGAACCAACTATCATGATATTAAATTTTTAATTAAAATATTACTTTTTAATGTGTGAACTTTAAAAAAGTTGACTTAGCAAGCATTGCCTTTATTCATCCATACCTTTATTCATCTATACTACAAGTCTAGTACCATAATTTGACTTTTCATTTAAATTTCAATTTAAGTAAATATAAATCAGCCAAAATAAATAAAAGATAAAAAAGGGTGTACAATAAGGAATGTGTGGAAAAGGTTTGATTTTGGGAAATAAATTCAACCCCATATTTACGTGAAAAGGAAAAGCAATTAATAAATATTGGTGAAAAGAAAAGGCAAAGAACCAAAAAGGTTATTGCAGAAAAGTAAAGACATTTCGTGAAAACAAAGGCTAAGGAAACATACTCAAGATTAGGGCAATCTGTGTTTAATGACAAACACACACATACACTCTCTCTCTCTCACACACACGAGGCATAGCAAAATAAGATGGTATGTTCTCACGAGAAAGTATGTTTAAAGGAAAAGAATAGTTAACTGTCAAAAAGTAAAAAAATAAAAAATTCACAATTTCATTTTTACTATGAATTTTTAGGTTTGTATTCTGATGATGACTTGATTTGACGATCAGATTTTTATGACGTGGCTGTCTCAACTTAGGATTCACTATCACATTAAAAAAGTTCATGCATAATTAGATTAGCTTTATTTGTTTAAATAGAAATGAAGAAACTATAAAAAAGAGTAAAATTTTTTATGATTTTTTGCAATACACATTTGGCTAAAATATTAACATGTGTTCAATGTAGCAACGAGTCTCGAGGTTCAATAGCCACCTCATCAAAATCTCATCGAAAAGTTAGGTAATCATGCTTTGAATTGTAAATATTAAAAAGTTGATACATTAAATTGAGATTTTTAAAAAGTTACAATTAAAGCAAAAAAAAAAAGGCAAGGGCCACACAGTCTCTCATATTTATATATAAAATATATTTTAAAGTCAACCTTTTAAATTATGATGTGAGGAATTCGATAAAACCCAACAAAAAAATATAAATACACAGTTAAAGTCCTAACATTGAGCATGAATGCATATTGCAAATAAAATTAAGACAATAAAACTATAGCTACACAAATTCAAATCATAGCATAATAAAATTAATTAATTATAGATGTTGCAAAGTAAATTGACGATTAAATATTGATGGAAAAAAATCAAGAAACATTTAATAGGAAAAGAAAAGGTTCAAATACTCAAAAAGGGTGCATTTAGAGAGATGAATATTGCACAGAGAGAGAAAGAGACAAGATTTTTGCAAGGACGAAAGCAAAAGGTGAGAATGACTGAAGGTTTGGAACCAACCCTACATAGAAAAAGGAAGCTTTTATCATATTTGTTGGATTAATAATAAAACTGTGTTTATAAATTTTTGAAATATATTTTATAGAGGAAATAGATATTTCTAATCAAATAAGACAACAAAAAATTTAAACTAGCAATGAGATAAGATATATGTTTTTTTAGTCAAAAAGTTTGATTTTGGACATCCAGTCCCCTTTTTCTCTATTACATCGTCTCTTTCCTTTCTTCCTTTCATTTTCTCTCTTTTCTAAAATTTTGAATAAGATCTCAAGCTTTTCTCAAAAAATTTCCACTTATTCTTAAAAATTCTAGTTATTGATGTGAATATTTCACTGGTGGAGGAGAAATGTATTACATTCCTCAAGATTTCTTCCACTAATTTCTTAAGATTTCATCTGAAATTCCTCAAGAATCGTTCATATGAATTTTCGAAAATGATCTGCTCGTGCGGGTCGTGTTGATCATGTGGATCGTGCAATTTTTTTTTTAGAAATATAAGTTAAAACTTAAAATTTAAATTAACAAATCATGATTTATTTTATCAATAAAAAATTAAAAATTAAACATTATTAAATAACAAGTTAAAAGTTAACTATTTTCTCAAATAACTATCAATAAACTAGTGAAGATCTATACATCTTGAAATAATTGATTTGCCTTAAAATTAGATGTATTTTGGTGCATAACCTTTATTTATAAAAAAAGAAAGGAGGTGTAGTGCTATGAATTAGAAAAAAATATCAAAAATAAGCTACAACCGTGATTCGAACTCAGCCTCTAGACTGTTGAGGAAAGGAGACAACAACCAAGGAACTTCTATTAAAAATTATATCTACAAAATTATATATACTATATATACATAAAATATTTTCGGGTCCCTAAAATTTTACAATTTTTTCGGACCTAAAAATTTTTCCGGACCTAATTTTTCCCGACTATAGCAAGTAAATGTTTTTTCTTTTAATTACGAATTGAATTCTAACAAAAAAAAAATTGTTTTTCTAGAGAACACCTAAAAAATAAATAACATAAACATAAAAGAAAGGAAGATACATCACTCATCATTCTCAAAATCCAAACTCTAAAAATCGACCTATTCTCTAAATTTTAATCTCAAACCAAATTTCTAATTTAATAAGTATTATAATTCATACTCAATATTTTTGTATTATTGATTTTCTAGTAGGCTGGAAATATAATATGCGAAAAATAAATTTTCTAGTTGTTTAATATCAATTTTTCATGTGAATGTGTTTCGTTTTCATAATCACAAAATTTTAACCAACATATTGGGAAGAGAAAAAAAAAATTAGTTATTTAATGCCAATTTAGATATGTTAGAAAATGAAAATCCCCTCTACTTTCTTGATATAAAATAACAAAACATAAAATGAAAATGTCTTTTTTTTTTCTTGAAAATAAAAACTACCAAATTAAACAAGACATGAACACGTGATATATATTTACTTGCTATAGTAGATGAAATGAATAAAAAATGTAATTTCTTAAACACGAAGAACTAAAAAACCAAAACATGAAAAATGGGTGATATAAAATTCGATGAAACAAACTTAGAAAACTAAAACAACTTTTTTACCCCAAAAGGTTATAAGCTTCTAAGAGTGTTTGATAAATGGTTAACTATAAAATCTCAATTTTGTTCAAATTAATTAATTAATAAATAAATGTCTCATTACATCCTAAAATAGAATGTTATGTGTTGTTTTTCTTAAAAAAAAAATAAAAAAATCCGGAACATCTTTCTTTTTACAAATTCCTTTAAATTTTATAATGGAAATTACAAAATTGTCGATATCTTGTAAGATTTATTATCTTATTTATCCAATCACTCTTCCAACTTATTTCCAAATAAGATAAAATATCTTATAAGATATAAATGTTTATAGAATCTTTTTAATAAATTCAGCCAAATTATTCTTGTGTCAAAACTTTACACCACCTTAAACCTTTAACAATAGAAATTTAACACTATTTTATATCGAGAATCTATTATATCTAAAACTGAGATATTAATGAATTACTTTACATATTATCAAATATATCTATATGAATCTGTGCAAAATTCTATGATGATGCTGCTGACCCTAAAATTCCCCTATCAGATGTAGCATATATATTATTACAAAAAAAGAAAAAAAAGATGTAGCATATATATGCTGATCTAATAGTCTGTGTAATTTCAATATAAACCAATTAATGTGGCTCTGCTAAAATTGTTCTACTTTGCAGATTTAAAAAATATAGTGATGAAAAAAAAATATTAATTGGTCCTGGCCTGCCACAACCACTCAATCTTTAGCCCAACTCTAGTGGGCCTAAACTGCAGTGCCAATGACATGGACTTTTTCTAATCTTATTTGATTGTACTTTTTTTTTTTTAAATCCAATATAAAAATAATTGGATTTTTTTTTTTTTGGAGGGGAAATGATAGGGTCTTTTTTGAATGAACTATTTGGAGGATAACTAATTCTATGGAACTTAAAGTATAATTTATTTAAGTAATTTTTCTTACGAAGAATACTATTTGAGTTGGCAGAAGGGATTCTTTTTGTTATAATTATAAATAGATTTCGGTCCATTTGAGTTAAGTCATAATTCTTTGCATTTTTCAACACTTGAGAAAAGGTTAAGAATTGTAGTGAAAATGGAATGATTTAATAAACACAAAAACTCTTGTGTACTAGTTGCATGGACCTAGATCCATGTAATTCGGGTCAACCTTATTCGACACATGCCTCCACACGTCCTAGAGAGGGCGCTCACAAATTTGGTTTATCTTTTTCATAATTTTTGAAAAAATATGTATACCTTTTAATTATAACATTCATATAGTTATGTTATGACATTAATATCTTTACATTATATTACAAAACATGATACGTTTTACACTTTTTAATTATATTAGTTATACATTTTAGTTATCAAATTATATATATATATATATATTTAAAGTTGAAGTATTACATAAATATTAGATATATACAAGTCATGTTAATATCACATAAATATAACATACTCAAATCCTAATTGATCCAAATTGATCCGATTTCACTGTACAACAATTATGTACAGTTATACAGTAGTCCAATTCTCTAATAAATTGTATTCGTTGGGTTAGTAGCGACTCTATAAAGTATCGTCACTAGTATGGGCCATAATACATTAAATTATATTTATATTTTCAAAATAAAGGCCCCACAATCAGGGATGGTAAGTTAGGGGTAGTTATGCCTATGAGGATTAATTTATTAAGAGTCACTCTTCTGTGTCCCGGGGACACGGCGTGTCCTAACCCTTACGGACCCCGCATATATTTTTAAATTCTTCTTTTTCGTTCAAATTTTTTTTCTTCATGTATACAGTGAAGGTATTCATGAAATACCTTTTTAGGTATCCACATATTACCTTCAAGGTATTCATGAAATACCTTGAAGGTATCATATATATACATTGAAGATGCACGGGCGGCATGGGCGCACGACGTGGGCGTGCGGTTTGTAAGGCACACACGCAGTGTGGGCGCATGGACACACGATTTGTGAGGTGTGCGCAGGTATCCACATGTATACCTTCAAGGTATCCATGTAATACTTTTTTTCAGATATCACATATATACATTGAAGGTATTCATGGAATACCTTTTCAGGTATCAATGTGATACCTTGAAGGTATCACATGTATACATTGAAAGTGCTCGACGGCGTGGGCGCGCGGCATGGGCGCACGATGTGGGTGCATGGATGCGCGGTGTGTGAGGTGTTACACGTATACATTGAAGGTATCCATGTGGATACCTTGAAGGTATCCACATGGATACCTATCAGATGCACGCACATGGACGCTCGTCCAGGGCGCGTGGGGCGCGCACATACCGGGGCGGATTGGGAACACGGATCTAACATCCGTGTCCCTGGAACATATAAATTTTTGTGATTTATTAAATATTAAAAAAAGAAGAAAAAGAGTTTAAAACTCATTCAATCTAGGAATAACAATTTTGCAGATATATACGGATACCCTATCCGCTTAAATCATAAAAGAACGGGTAAAAATAGTTTTAAGTAAATTTAGGATGGCTATGGAAAGGAAAAAAATCGCATTAGAGTATAGGCAGAGTTTGCTATCCGTTAATATTTTTCATGATTGTATTTATAGTAGAGAAATATTTTTTGAAAAATTTAAATTATCTTATCGACCACGTACCAAAATTTCAGTATTTTCAATTTTTTTCAATATGATATATACAATACACCATATTTTGATATTTTTTTATAATCTTAATATATATATATATATATATATATATATATATATAATATAATATAAAATTGGCGAGACATATCGGAACGATGCGTGAAGTAAAAACAAACCCGTTTGAAAAACTTCGAACGGATTCAAATTGTCATCTCTAAACACAACCGATGGGGTCTTCATTTTTTTTTTTTTTTAAATTCATGATTGCGTGGAAGTTTGGAAGGGCCCAAGTTATTAAAATTGTAAATATATTTATAAGTGTTTATAATTATTATGTTTGTGGATATTACGTACTATCATAGTAAAGTTAAAGTTATACTCATTTAAAATTTTATGAAATATAATAATATTGCGATGCCGATTGATTATTTGTTCTCTAGTGTTATTTCGGATTGCAAAGGAACGAGTAGGTACTTCGTGAGTAGGCTCAGTTAATTTTTTTATTAATTTTAAGGAATGTAAATAAATTGTAGTATTTATTTATTTATGTTCAGAATATATTAGTTCATTTAACGTTAATTTGGTGTTCTTCATTACTCATTAGTTTATTAATCAACTATACATTTAACTACTTATTGATTGATGATTTACTATGAACTATATATTTAACTACTTTTTATTGATTGTTCATTGTGAATAATAAAATTTATTTTATTTAACAACTTTTAATTAATACAATCCATTTATCTAAACTTATAATATCATTTATTTAATTAAAGTTGAGAGTTCATGAACAAGTAATTTTCTTAAATTTTTTTGGTTAATGTTTATTTATGTGAATGTTCATAAACATATTTGATTTTTAAACAAACAAATTCCATACCTTTTAAAATAAACAAATGAATAGTAACAATTCTACTTAATTATTTTTTACGAAAAGAAATCATTCATTAGTAAATTCAGAATTATCTGAAGAAAGTAAATCAATAATGAAATGAGGTGGATTAAACCATTCTGATGGACTAGACAACGAACGAGAGTGATGTGCAAGTTTATGAACACACTGTTTGCCGTTCTGTATGCAAAAGATAGAAAAATAGGGATTTTGAACCCTACACTCTTTAACAACTAACTCAAATTCCGACCAACTCCTCTCGGTGCTAGTAATAGCCATAATCACTTCTTGAACTTCAAGTTCAAAAATAACATTTTAATACCCCATTGCACGGACCCCCGAAAGAGTCTCAAGCAATCCAATCTCTTCTCCGTCTTTAACCTCTAGCACCCCAAATAAACAGACAAATTTGCAAGCAACAAAGTTTCCATTTTCATCTCAGAGAACCATTCCAGCCCCAAATTTACCATTTTCCCCGACTAACGGCACATCCACATTGCATTTAAGATAAAAATGTGGTGATTTAACCTAATTTCTCGACTCACAAGTCCTACGGTCTTACTAGAGGGATCCAACACACTCCTTGCTGCCAACCACCAAAAGATTTCACGTGCCATGAAAATCCTAGTGTTTTCATCAATGTGTTTCCTCCCAATATATCATGTTTATCTGCTTCTAGATAGCCAAAAGTAATACCGCAATAAACCCCCTTTTATTTTCATCAAAATTTTCCAACACAAAGAAAAACCACTCTTTGAAGTCAAAAACACTTTCAGTTGCCCTATTCACATTTGATTTCAGAGAAGCCACAACCCAACATTTTCTAGCAAATGGACATAATGAAATTATTTCAACAATTCTCACAATCTCGATTGCAAAGAGTACATAAACCAAGGCATGAAACTCCTCTACTACACAATCTTTCTCTATTCCGGAGACAACTCCTACATGCATTCCACAAGAAATTACAAACTGTAGGAGGAACTTCCAGCTTCCATATTCTTCTCCAATTTTCGGAATGTTCCTCATTTATAGGAAAAAAATATTCAATTCAAACCTTATAGTCACTCTTCACAGAATACAAACCATTCTTCTCATAATGATACATAACTCTATCAGGAAAATTGTAGCTAGTTGGTGACAAACACCCTATTTTAAATACATCCCTCTAATTAAAGAGCTCTTACAGAAGTTCCAAGTCCCACTGATTACACCCTATTTCGAATACATCCCTCTTATTAAAGAGCTCTTACAGAAGTTTCAAATCCCACTTATTACAACCTGGAATCACTAGATCACAAACTTTAACATTTCCCAAGTCCATTCTTTCCGAAGTTGTTAAAAATAAATTTGGTTCATCTCTAAGTAATGACTGATTCCACACACAAATATTGGAATCATTCTCGATCCTCCATCTACAAACTTTGAGATTTCCAAATATTCCTCCAAGTAAAACTTGGATTGTGCCCTAAATTAACATTTAAAAATCCATGTTGCGGAAAATATCTCGCTTTGAAAATTTTTGAAATCAAAACATTTGAATCAAAGATCAATTTCCATCCCTGCTTTCCAATCAAAATCAAATTAAAAAGGATCTAGATTTCGGAATCCCAAATTAAAAGCTCCTTAATTGATGATTGGTGCTTTAGTATTATTTTATCTTGGAAGGTGAAACATAAAAGTCAATATTTTGAGCATCATTTAAACACTCTTCTTTAATAATCCAAATTACCAATTCAAACCAAAATTAAATAAAATAAAGTTAGCATATAATTTTCTCCTTCAAAATTATGGTTGAAAGCTCATTGTCGAGGGACCAGACATTAATATTGGGAGAAATTTATAAATGAAGTGGTGATTTTAATTAAAAAAAAAAAAAGCTAATTATAGAAAATACATATAATTAACCGGCTACTTAAACCTAAGCAATATAAATCGGTGGATTATCTGAAAGATTGAAAAACTATATAAATAAGTGGATTATCTAAAAGGTTGGAAAATGATAGAAATCGTTAAGTGTTATGAATAAATGAATTATCTGAAAATTTGGAAAACGATACAAATCAACGATAAGAATAAAAATGACATCACATTTAAACCTCTATAAAATCCACTTCAATTTATTTTTGGCTGATTAATTGTCATATATTCATTGTTCATCACATTAAAACAAACAATAAAGTTTTGCACTAATAACGAGTTAGGTCTCACATTTTCCACACTTATAAGGTAAGTAGATATTTCGTCACCAACCTACTATCAACTAGTTATTGATCATGCATGTATTAGCCTAATATTCGCTCAACGTTTCACTCGGATAACTGGCTAGTATCAATTTAGCTTACCCAATTAATTGTCCAATATTAAAAAAAACCGTATAAAATTTAAAAGTTTATTCATCCCTTTAATTTTTTACTTCAACTTGTTTAAAACCATCTCAGATGAAGAACTTGTCGATCATTCTATGTACTATAAACTAATACACAACCACCTTAATGCAACTTGCAAAGAATAATTTTTTAAGTGGGAAGAAATTTCATCATACATTGCCACGTGACAATTATATAGTTGTATTTTTTCTCCACTAAATTTGTCTTATTTACTTTTTCATAACTTGAGTGAGTCTTGAGTAAGACCGTCTCACAAATCATATTCAATAAAATGGGTCGGATCGAACATAAGAAGTTGTAATATTTTTGTTTATATTAGGTAATATTTTTTTATATATTAAGTAATACTTTTGTATTATGTATGTACTAATACAAAAATATTACCTGATATATAGAAAATTATTATTTAATATATATAAAAGTATTACATTTTACAGAGAGAGAAGAGACGCTAGGATTCACGTGTTTTTGAGAAAACCCGATCCAACCTGGCACAATTCGTTTCATGTATCCTATAATACAAAAGTATTACTTAGTACACATAATAATATTACATAATACACATAAAAGTATTACATATTTTTTTATAGTCTGACTCAACTCAAAACGCATCATATAATACAAAGTATTACCTAATATATAGAAAATATTTGTGAGACCCGAGTCCCTCATTACTCTTTGACCAATGTAGTCCACACATCCATGCATTTTATGAATTATTGCATGTTAATTATATGATATTTATTTGTTGTTATCAGTAATTGATAACCCCTAATTTATGTGCTAAATAGTATATTAGAAATGAGATATTTGGTATCAATATTTTTATGTTTAATACTAGTTACTTGGAAAATAATTAAAGTTTGAAGATGAAAAACATATGTGATGATGAACATGTAAGCTCTAATATATAATTATAAATATGTGTATAGAAATAGATATGCTTATTTACATAATTGAAATAAAAGTAACATAATATATTGATAAAGAAAAGGAAATAATATAATATGCAAGAGATAATGTGATGACTCTACAAAATTTTTGATAAGAGTAAAGAAGAAGATGCCGCGTGTTTCTTTAGATGACTAATCCTATATAACAATCACAATAGTAGAAGAATGTAAGTAAAAAAAAAAGTAAGAAAAACAAATCAAAGAGAATATATATATATATATATATATATATATATATATATATATATATATATATATAAACGGAGAAGGGGAAAATCATATAGAAGCCGAAACAAAGGTATGTGCTTCACATTAATTTTAAATTAGTATTTCAATTGTTGTTCATGATTTCATTATTTTAATCTCTAAATCAATTAGATACATGTTAATGGATTTCACAGAATCATTGTCACGCCCCAGAATCTTTTCATATAAAAATATCAGAGTTTTTCTTTTTGGGCGTGAAGAAAAAAAGGAGGAGAAGACGTGCATGATAATAAAATAGAAAGAAAAAGGAGAGGATAAGAAGAGGTACACTTAAAATATCGGATACAACCGATAAAATAGAGTTTGAAAACCTTGCGCAGTGGAAAAACATCAGGATCCTTTACAAAGAGGGAGAAATACAGTTTTCTTTTACAAACGTACAACATAACTTCAAAAGACAAAACCAGAAGACGGACACGGCTGATAGGGCACCCCTCTCTCTACACGTCAAAATTCTCATCTTCTCCTGTAGTGTGAGTACAGAGTAGGGGTGAGTACGTTGAATACACTCGTGGGGATACTTTCCAAAGTTTTAACATGTTATTAAACATATAAAATAACTCAGCAATTAGCACATCACATAAATACGCAACACATAATTCCGTTCATAAACGGACACACAACCCATGACTCACAAATGGACTCGCAGCCCATTGGACACTGAGCCCAAAGGACACTCCGCCGACTTTCTAATGGACACGCAGCCCAATGGACACTTAGCCCAATTGGACACTCCGCCGACTCACTATTGGACACTCAGCCCAATGGACACTCAGCCCAATTGGACACTCCGCCGACTCACTATTGGACACACAACCCAATGGACACTCAGCCCACACCTATCACACTTTCGTAAAATAAACACATAATATTTCACAGCACGTAGAGTTCATCAGTTCAAATATCAGATAGGGAAAACAGTAAACACATAGAGTTTAGAAGTTACCCCCACCTCGTTCGGTGGTTACCACGTGAGTAGCGAGTTCCAAAGTCTCGTGTCTCAAACCTCATGTCTCAAAGTTCAATCCAACTGTTAGCCTACATACATAACGGTGTTCTTAGATCCTTAATAAATACTCCCTCCGTCCCATCTTATTTTGCCTACTTTCTATTTTTGCTTGTCCCAACTTATTTTGCCAACTTCCTAATTAAAGTGAAAAAAGCATAAACTTAAACATCCAATCAACAGTCAACTGTATTTTCTTAGGATCCGTGCCGGTCAAAGTAGGCAAAATAAGTGGGGACGGAGGGAGTATAATTAAAGCGACAACAGACTCTGGCTGAGAAACGATCGTTAACTACGCAACGGATCGAGAGCTCTAACGATTGGAGTTGAAGAAATGAGAGTGGATATCCAATCCATATGGCTGAGATGATAGAGAATGAAATTTGGGTCCAAACGGAAGAAGAATGAGCTCAATCGGAGTTAAAATGAGCTCAAACGGAGCATTTTAGGTTAAGGGGTAATATGGTAATTTTGGTCAAAGGGTTGACTTTGACCGGGCCCACGACCCTCGATCAACGACGTCTCGTTGGCGATGACTCGAAAAAGACGAACGACGGAAAAAAATGAGGTTCGGATCGAAAACACGGCGTCGCGGGCGTAGGGTGAAAAACTCGGCGGCTCGACAGCGTGGCTCGGCAGCTAGACGCGCACACTCGGTAGGGGCCGAGATTTCTCGGCAACTCGGCAGCCCTCCCGGCGGCTGCCGAGTTTTCTCGGCAGCTTCATCCCCAGCTTCTCGGCGTTGGGCCTGCTCGACGCGCCACCTTCCCGGCGCCACTCGGCGCGGTGGCGCCGCCCTCCGCCACCGCCACCTAGTTTGCCGGATTCCTCGCACCGCCGGCTACCACCTCCGGCCATCCCTTGCCGGATTCCGGCGGTGAATAGTGCTCGAAACTTTGCCGCAAAACCCTTCGAAGTCACGATTGCAAAACACAACACCAACCAAACCAAACTCCGACCGGCGACTTCCAATCGCCGGCGACCACCCTCTCACCTCCAGATCGCCGGCAACCCTCCAATTCCGGCCACCACCACCACCGTAAGCATATACACACACACGCACATACATATACGAACCCTAGCCAATCACAGCCCCTTGGCTGGCGGCCACCTGCCACCTGCCACCGGCGACTCTTCCCCCCACCACCTGGAACTCCGGCCGGCGACTCCCAGTCGCCGGCAACCGTCCTACCCAGCCACACCACACACACCAAGCTAAACACACACACGCATATCAACATACACACACACATAAACATAACCTGGCCGGCGGCCACCAGCCACCGGCCACCACCACCTATCCTCGCCGGCGCATCCCCAGCGCCGGCCACCGGTCTTCACACGGCGGCTCCACCAAGCGCCGCCCCAACAGCCACAACACAGCCTCACACACTCAACACACTCAAAACTCACACACATGTACAATCACACATATATACACACACTGTTGCTCCGGCGCCGCCGCCCACGGCGGCGCCAGCCCTCCGGCATGTCACCCTCGTCACCGGGAGTCCTCCGGCAGCAGCTCCGGCGAATTGGCGGCAGAAAACAGGAAGAGAGAGGAAATGTGGTGAGGGTTAGGGTTTAGGTTTTGGAGACTGTTTTTCGCCGTTTTCCGGCGAACGAGAAATCGGAATTGAATTCTGAGACCTATCCTAAATTCATCTCGTCGAGACGAACGTCGTATGCGAAAATCGACCGAAACCGACAATGTTGAATTTTCCGGCCACCGACCGGCGGCGGCCCGCTGGAGACAGAAAATCGGAAAGAGAGAGAGAGAGAGAGGAGAGAGAGACTTATGTGTTTTCGGCGCGTTCGGAAAAACGGTGAAAAATGAATCGAGGAAGGCCCTATTTATAGAAATCCGGAAAGTTACTATTCATCCAAAATATCCCAATCACTATTCATCGGTTGATTTTTCAACATTACTATTCACGTAGAAATCCCGTTTTACTATTCACCTAAATATCTTCCGATTTTCCGAAACTTCGGGTTTTGCCCTTTTCGTCGCCATTTGAGCTACGGGTCTCCGATTGACCCCTAGTTCGTTTCTATCTTCTCGTCTTTCCAAGACGCATCTAATGGTATAAAATTATTCTATATACCATGTCCAAGAAAATTATCCATCTAAGTCACGCATTAAACACGTATCTGAAACGCACGTAATAAATTAAACAGTCCAAAAATACGCACATAGTTATTAAGTCACGCGTTAAAATATTTAATTAATAAATTATGCTTCGTTTTGTTCCGGGGCACTACAATCATCCTGATGGATTTAATTAAAGATTATTTTGTTGATAAAGCCAATTCACATGTATATGTCCACGAAATTATTTTATAGAAAGTAACAAAATTTCAATTTCTTTATAATCATATTAAGTTTAAATAAAATTTGGGCTTATTGAATTGTATAATTCTATAAGATTAATTAAGTATATATATGTTGATGCTAAATTGAATTGCAGGCTCATTTATATATATATATATATATATATAGAGAGACTTGTATAATAATATTATTATTTATATAAACTAATTAACAATTATATTATATGAAGTACAATTTAATGTTAAAATGAAAATTGTTCTTCATTTTCCTAAAATTAGTTCAGTTAGATTTTTATTATACTAATCTAGTAAAATTTCTTCACACATTATTAGATTAGTTGTAGAGGCACAAAAGAGACAATAAGTTTCAAAATAATCATTCTAGAAGGCAAGGTAAGTAGAAATTTATTTGCAACTACAATGCATGAACGTAGTACATCATGTTATATATTGCTTAAGTGATATTACGTGATTTTACGTATCCTTGAGAATTGACGTGTTTGAATGATGCTATGAGAAAGTATATGTGATGCATTACGAATATCAATCACGAGCATCAACACGTGCATACGTAAATGATGAAAGTTATTGCATTCGACAAACAAGACATGATTTCAAGATGAAAAGTATTTTATTGACCACTACTAGTGCACCGAGGCATGTAATTATGCTTATGATATATTATATGGGTAGCCGGTGGCATGTGAGACATGCATATGACTTGATTTGTTCAGCCGGTGGCATGTGAGACATGGATATGACAACCAATACTATATGCTTATCCGATGGCATGTGAGACATGAATATGACTTGATTCGTTCAGCCGGTGGCATATGAGACATGGATCTGGCTATGATGAATTATGTTATATTGAGCTCTATCCGATGCCTAGTAGATGGTGATCAAGGGCCCAATGAAGGAAAATGATTTTGAAATAAATGTTTTCATTGATTAGCACGCATCATTGACATCATTCTGTATTATTAATGTTATGTGCATAATTTCTACTTACTGAGCTTTTTAGCTCATATAGTTCATGCATTGTAGGTGAACCTGCTGATGTATAAGCTCATGGACTTACTGACCGTGTTGTTGAGTTCCTACGGATTCGGAGATGGTGTACATGGATGACGACCTGTTGGACTATGCTATGAGCTTATTTTGCTTTAAACAATATTTTGATGAAGAACATGGATTTCTGTTTTATCTTCATTTTCTGTTGGGAATAAATATGTAAATATATATGTGGGTGTGGTTTGACTTTTTGGTAAATGCTACAAAGCATGCTATATATTTCTTAACTAGTTTCGGGGGCAAGAAAAATTATTTATGCTACTATGTTAAAAAAAAATGACACTCACTTACAAGTCTTTTAATATGAAAACCTATTACATGTCTAGCTATGTTAGAAATTTGGGCGTGACAATATTACTTAATACACATAAAATTATTACACAATTTCTTATGTTCCACTTGACTCGACTGGTCTCATGGAATGAGATTCGTGAGAGTGAGACAGTCTCACCCATACTTTTCCTCATAACTTACCCTTTATCTTTTGTTTTTTTAGTCATATATGTTTGAAAAAAAATAAATTTTTGATCCACTTACCTACTAATAGATACTCCATCAATTTCAAAATAAGTGTCATTATGGAGTTTAAATTTTGTTTCAAATTAAGTGTTGTTTTAGCCTTTTATACAATTTTATTTCCAAATTATCCCTATTAATATTCCTTAGCTAAAATTTAGGGATTTAATATGATACTTTTTATGAAATTAATTTGATTCTCTTTCCAATATTGGATCATAATTTTCTTGATTAGTTAAGGTGTAATTGTCCAATTTTTATGTTCTTTAAACTATAACAAAAATTGCAGAACAACACTTATATTTGAAATAGATGAAGTATTTATCTTTTATTCTTTTGTGATCACATCTGTTATTCTTGAGGTTTGATCAAATTACTAATTACACCCTAAACTTTGTGGAAATTACAATCAAACCTTTTATGTATGAAAAACTAAGACATTCACGCAATGTTGCGACCGATTTATATCAGTAGTTGATTCTAATTCACTCATTTTTATTGATATTATATTATAAGTATATTATCATACTTTCATTTTTAAAGGGTCATATGTTTAAAAATTAATCGTTGAAAGAGTCTAATTGCAGTTTTTACAAACCTCATGATCAGTTTAGTAATTTCATCAAATCTGGATGGTGGTAGAGATATTTCACTCTTTATATTTTTCTATTATAATGTATACATAATACTCAACTTGTAATTAAAAAAAATTAAATTTTATAGTCGGTCAAAAGAAAAAAAATGGATCAATTAAAATATAGAGGAATAAAAACCAAATGTTTAAAGATAAAAACTAAAAATCAATTACGCAAACTTAGAAAGAAAAAAAAAACTTACTTTCACCTATATTATATAAATATTTAACTTTTGAGTAGAATAAATATCTAAATTGATTTTGAAGTGTTAATTAATTAAAGTACAAAATGGTTAAAATTAAAGGAAAAAAAAACCAATCATATACTATACAGTATACACCATTGGGATAACCCCTTACTACAATTTGCAAAGATATGTATTCGGTTGGGAAAAAAATTTCAACATAGGATGCCCCATGACAAAATGCTTCTTCCTTTGATGTATATATGTATTACTTTCGATACCAATCAATCAAGTAGGTTTTAAAGTTGGAGTGAGTCTTGTGTAAGATTATCTTACTGATTTCATTTTGTGAGAAGGGTTGAGTCGGATTGAATATAAAAAAATTATATAATATTTTTGTGTATATTAGGTAATATTTTTCTATATATTATGTAATACTTTTATATTATTTATATATACTACATAATATAATACATAAATATTATCTAATACATAAAAAAATATTACCCAATTAATATACAGGAAAATATTGCATGTTGCAGAACTCACGCGTGAGGGAAAAAAGCATGAAGGATCCATGTGTTTTTTGGAAAGTTCAACCCGACCCAATTCAAATCATGTATCTTATAATACAAAAATATTATTTAATATATAGAAAAATATTACCTGATACACATAAAAACATAAAAATATTATGTATGTTCTTATGACTAATAAGCTAACTAGGGACTCATTTCGGAGTCCACATTCAGCCACTGAAGGTGGGACAAAGAAGATAATTGAATTTCCTTGCCTCACCAAAAGATGAGAGGGAAGGTTGATTTGACTCGACTCAAAATACAAAAGTATTATGGAAAAATGGTCAAATTAATTTCATAAAATGATCATATCAAATTTTTAAATTTTAATTAAGAAATATTAATAATAAGTATAATGTAGGAATAAAGTTATAAAAAAGGTTTGATCGGAAACAAAAACTGACATTTAAAGCTTAATTTATTCTAAACAGAGTATATATTGAGAGATGAGTATACTTTAATCTGTTGTATGAAAAGATAAGTATGCAAATATTCATAGTGGATAAATATTAATGTGTGTATCGTTGATGTGTAAAAATCTAATAAAATCATTCATTTCAATCACAAGATTTAAAAAAATAAGATCTTTACTCATCAACGGTTGACATATTAACACATGCCCACCGTAGGCCGTAGGCATGTGAGCATTTTTAAGTTTTAGTTTTTGTTTATTTTCAGTTTCAGTTTGATTTATAATTGAATTTCAGCATTAATTATCGACATTAATGTTTGCCACGTTGATATGACATTTCAAATTAGAGACCTTAATTATACCATATGGTGAGAAAATTATATAGATTGGGGTGTCTTATTTGTTTGGCGGAAAAATGGATATAGAATTGGGTACATGTCTAGGGTTTTGTTGCAAGGAAGCACATTTTTTACATATTGTAGCATAAAGTTGATTGGACTAATTAACTTTATATAGTATTGGGCAATTTTTTTTTAGTAACTCTCATGTGTAGTAATTGTATCGTGTATCTACCTAAATGTATTATTTCATCTACATAAAAAGTATTAATATAATGTAAATGTATTATTTGTATCAAGTAAAGATATTAATCATATAACATAAAAATATTATTGCATTCACTTAATTTGTTTTACTATTAGTTAAAAATAATTTTATTATTTTACTTAAATATATTAGTTGCATCAATAAATATAATGGTTATATTACATACATATATTAATTAGTACCACATAAATGTATTACTCATTTACTGAAATAAAATGTAAGGGTATTAGTTGAGCATAAGATCTCATGTACAACCGTGACGTACGATTGCAGTTACAGCATAAAAAAACCATACTTATAACTATAATAGACATATTTGAATAGTTCATGCTTATATCGTAAAAAAAACATACTTATAAAACACGTATTTATAGCTAAAAAACACATATTTATACCTGTAAAAGGTATAATTGAATCTCGTCGAATGTTAGACGGTCTCACAAGAGACCAACTCTTAACTGAATCACGTAAAAATTTTAACCATATACCATAATTATATTTATTGAATTACATAATGTATTAATTATATCATATAAAAATATTACTTCATTTCCATAATGATTTTACTAAAATATAATATAAAAATATTACTTATATCACATAAAGAAAAATATAATGTTTAAAGTGATAATGTATTATGGAAAATAAATTGGCAAGGGTACATCGTGTAATTAATGTATACACGTATTTGAGAATTTTAATGATGTAAAGGCACGAATTCTTATAAATTAATAATATAAATTAAAAAATATAAGGAAACAACCCCAAATTCATCCCTGGATGGTAGTGTATATGGGTGATTGTATAACATGAATGAAAATGTAACCATTTTCCTAACATACAAGATCATCTCAGCAATTAATATTGGGAACAAACTCTCAACTAAGCTACAATTATAAAAATTAAAAAATTACTATAGAAATACGCAAAACTGATGTTGCCAAAATCGATAGCATCAAAAAAAAAAATCTCTAAAACAAGCTAAATATCAAAATTTATCAATAATTTAAGCATCATAAATGCATTCAGTTCAATAGAGCATTCACAGATTGAGCTAGTCATCAATATACATGATTTCATATTAAATCTATATAATGAATCATAGCCAGCTATACCTATTTATTATTTGAAACCTCTGTACGTATTTATTAAGGATGGTACTTAACCTTTAAAAAAAAAAAGAGAGAGAGAATTAAAACTGTCTGACATGAAAAAAGAATTAATAATTGTTTGCGTATATATGTTAAATACGCTATCGATCGATGCTTTATAGTTTATATCACATATATATTTATACGTAATTTTTTGTAATTTCATCAAGATTTTTAATTTTTCTTTTTCAGTTTCATACACAAAATTGAAAATTTTATAATTCAATTTGATAACTATTCGATAAATTTTTCATGTTGACGTGGTTCTCAAAACTGTCACATTAATATCATATTGGACAATCAACCTGCCACACGATAACTTTAATATATATCACCACTTAAAAATAAAAAAAGGTGAAAAAATATGAAAAGAGACAAAACACTATTTTCCTTAAATAAAAAAGTATATATGATTGCATTCTTACAGATATGAAACATTTGATCCACTTTAAAAATAAGAATTTTTGTGGGGTTGTTCTAAAAATTAGATGGAAGAACCTAGAAATCAAATTTCACTTTACAAAGGGAGAAAGTTCGAAATCATGATGTATTAATAACATGTATTCAATACGACAATGGTGGAAAACTCAATCAGTAGCAACTAATGAGCATTTAGTTTCAAACATGAATTTTTGTAATTGTACAATAATTTCAAATACTTATCTTATTTTTTAAATTTGATCATCCAACATGGCCATTTCAACTATATATCAAGTCAAAAGTATCGGAAAAAGTCATTAGATGAATGATAACATAAAATTTTCAAACTTCATGATTAAACTATACATTTTTAATTGGCCAAATAGTCAAAAAAATTCAAACCTTTTAAGGATTTTGGTATTTTAACCATTCTTTTATTTTTATCAATTCATCCATGATTTTAAAAATTAGTAGTTATTTTGGCAAAATCAAATTTTAAGTCAAAATTACCTTACATGGCTAATATGTGGCAACCACGTAAACTTGCTTCTACTACACACCCAAATATTAATTCTCTAATGCCTTTTGACTACATTCATTAAATAAAAAGTAGAGAAAGGAAACAATCACCAATCCACAATGGTAAAGAATATTGTTGTTTAACACAAGAAGTGATCAGAGTCCTGCTAAGCTCCATCGACCTCTTCTTCCCCATTGCTACCCTCTCCATCAACAACCTCATTGCCATCACCACTGACTACCCCGTCGTCAACCACCACTCCGATGCCACGTCAGCAGTTAGCGCCATCTTACTCTCTCCTCAACCCGTCGTCCTTCATGACGCTCTCCGTCGGTAACCTGATGGTGTACATCGACTGCGGGGGCCCACCAAAGGAGATAGTAAGGATGGTGGAGAGGCTGAAGGAGGAGAAGTTGGAGGGGATGCTGGAAGAGTTGTATTCACCGGAGGAGGAGGTGGGGTTGAGGACGAGGTGTGCAGTCGGTGTTGGAGGACGGAGGAGATCGTGTGCCAGTGGCGGAGCTCGTTGGTGGCGGTGATGATTCAGGCGATTGCTCCTGGGTGAACTATGTGTGGGTGGTTGAGGAGGGTGGTGCTCTTTGACATTGATTATTGTTTCTTTGATATCAAACAAGGAAGAAACAATTTTTGATAAATCAATTTCGTAATTTTTTCTTTGGTAAAGAAGGAACAAGGGAAATGATTTTTTTTTTTTTTTGTTGATGTGTACTAGAAGGAAGCTTATGTGGCAGCCACATATAAGCCATGTAATTTAATTTTGACTCAAAACTTGATTTGACCAAAATAACAACAGATTCTTAAAATTATGAATGAATTAACAAAAATAAAAGGATTGACCAAAATAGCAAAAACCTGAAAATGTTTGGATTTTTTTTAGCTATTTGGCCTTTTTAATTTAGTCTATGTAATTTTAAAAATTCTAAAATTGTGATTAAATTACAAAATAATGACAATATATAGTTTATGTATATTTTTGTAATTGACAGTACTAATTTTTTTTTTTTTTTTTTTTGTGAATTGTGATTAAATTACAAAAGAATGACGATATATAGTTTATGAATATTTTTGTAATTGACAGTACTATTTTTTTTAAAATTAATTTGGGGAAAAAAAAAGGAGAGATGTTATAATAACTATTACTTCCAAAAAGCTTTCTCTATAACCATAAATCTTTTCAACAACTTCTTTTCCCATCACTTTTATCAATAAAAAGTGAGTTAGGGTTTTAGAACTTGTGTTATAAATAGGTGTAGGTCCTGCGTGAAATCCGATCCGGGCCATGTGGGTTTCAATTGATCGATCGATCAACATTGGTCAAAACTTCGATCAACAATTAATCAACACTGTTAAATAAAAAAATATTTCATGATATATAAAAATAGTATTAATATATCTTTTGTGTATAATGTAATACTTTCAAAAGACTAATATTTCATGATATACATAATACTTATATATATATATATTATGTGATACTTTCAAAAGTATTACATATATACATAAAAATAGTATATTATGTGGAAAAAAATATTACTTGTCAAATTAAAATTTCTCAAATTAACCATCTATTTGAAGTCATGGAACCAAAAATATTGTCCGTAATGCATAAAAATATTATCTTATGTAAACAAAAGCATTAAATACTAATATTTATAAAATTATAATTTTTCAAAGGTATTACATGATAGCACACAAAAGTATTACAGAATAAGAATAAATTTTTTCCTATGAAATTACAAATTGTCAATAATCATGGATTTAGAATCTTATTAGAAGAAAAAATATTACATGACATGCACAAAAATATTACTTAATGTACACAAAAATATTATAAAATATTACTTGTCAAATTATAATTTCTCAAAAATATTACTTCATACATGAAAAAATATTACATGATATAAAATATTACCTAATATACATAAAATAAAATTCTTTTTAACTTCATTAACTGGACGTTGACTGAATTGATCGAGGTGTTTACCATTAACTGAGACGTTGTTAGAGTCAAACTTATCCCATCTCATAAAGCGAGATTATAAGACGGTATTACCCAAGATGACTATAATCATTACCATTAAAACCTAGTCAATCGTTAAAAATAAACTATGTCATTAATTGTTAAAAGCCTTAGTTGTGGATGAGGATTTCCCACGTGGAAATACATAATTCAAAACCTAGCTTGAATTAGGGGTGGGGTAAAATTATCGAAATACCGAAATATTCTACCGAAAAAATATCGAAAATACTGAAAATTTCGGTACGATATCGGTATGGTATTTTAAAATTTTCGGTATTTCACCGAAATACCGAAAAATATTAATATTATTTAAAACATATAATATTTTTCATTTTGTTATACCGAAACCATTTTCATTTCGGTATATCGAAATTTCGGTATATATTTTTCATTTTGGCATAACGGTATTTTCGGTATGAAAACGGTATGGCTACTTATGATACCAAAATTTCGGTATACCAATGAAATTTTTCATGCCTAAATTTTCGATACAGTATTCGATATGAGATTTTCGGTATGGTATCCCGACCCACCCTTATCTAGGACCGTTCATAAAAACCAAAGTTCAAAGTCTTTTAGACTATATTTTGGGGAAAATAATCAAATTCTATTATTTAGAGATAAATCTCACATATCTTAATCAAATATATGGTTGTTATGCTTTAATTTTAGCATGTGCAACACTTCGACATAGTTACGATTAGAGTTTGGCAATCCGCCTAATTTGTACGTTGTAGACGAAAATATTTGTATTATTTTTTCAACATAAAATGATAAAACACTATCCACATTTTTTCTAAAATTTCAATAAGAAAATAACATTTTAATTTAAATCATACCCAATAAAAATAAATTTTAAGTTCGAATCTCCATCTATATCCAAAAGATAATAAAAACATAAATAACAAAGGGTTTAGTCGGGATCACTCCACGAAAATCATGTAAACAATTTCACATTATCATGCATCCTAATTTTTTAACCTAATTATATCAACGTCAAATTAAATGAATTTGATTACTCAATCTCAACACATTGGGGTCTGGATAATCATATAATCAATCAATTGCAATTATAAGAAAAAAAAAAAAAAAAAAAGCTAACATGTCCATTTTAGGTATATATATTCCATACATTATGTAATGTAAAATCAATAAACACATTAGATATGTAATTGAAGATCTTATTAATAATTTGTAAGCATTAATAATAGTCACATTAATCCTATGGTGGATATATGAGTAGCATCGTATAAGAAAACTATAATATTGACAACTTCCAAAAGTTTTAAAGAAAAGTCAACTCTATAATAGTTGGTTATAACAGAGCATTCATGAAAGTTAGTTGATACCTAATTTAACACTAGAATAATAAGCCTTGCAGAAAAAATTAAATGTCACGTAAACGCAAATTATAACATGATATTAAGGGAAAAAAAATTGTAGAACACGATTCATTTTATTTTTACCTTTTCATAGCGTATCGAATATTAGAACCTTAAATATGTTTGGCACTTAATCTATCTAAGAATATCACTAATTTAATACAAAAAAAAGTGAATTCTGCGTTTGGATCGGGGTCAATACATAGATTAACCTAAGGTCTAAGTAAAACATTTATATATATTAGATAATATTTGGTTTCATAACTCCAAATCATTATTAATTTAAAAAAATATAATCTGATAAGTAATAATATGTTATGCATATCATGTATTAATATATAATACTTTTATAATTTTGATAAGTTACTATATTATACTTTTGTGTGTATGTAATACTTTTATGAATATCATGTAGTCAGAGGCGGAGCTACATAGAGGCCAAGGGGTCACTATCCCCTCAAATTTCAAATTTTTTAAGGATAATATAGTATTTTGTATATATTAGGTAAAAAGTATAAAACTATGCATATCAAATCTCATGTACAATTTCATTTATTCATCACTCCCTCTCAAATCTCAACAATCTCATTCATCCGTTAATTCTTTCTTAAATTCTTTAATGGTTTAAAAGTTATTTAAATTTAAATTGTTGAGTTTTGTTTAAGTTCTTACTCATAAAATAAATATACCACCCCCTCCTTAAATTCTTTAACAATTTATAGTTTTGTTTAAATTCTTACTCATGAAATAAAGATATATTAATGTTGATTTTAATCATCTATTTATAATATTCAATAGGTTCTAACTACCACTTTTAATCTCAATAAATTTAGAAATCTTGTAGGAAAACTCTTACAAATTTTGAAGGATGTCTAATTTTTTCAAGTACTATTCTAGAAAATAGTCTTTTTAGAAAATAATTGAAACATATATGAATTTCCCAGGTTGGGTAGAAAATGACTCAAACATATATAACTCAAATATATATAAATTTTTGTGTAGAAATAGTTTAATAGTGGGTCTCGTCAGTGAAATTCCTGGCTTCGTCATTGCATGTGGTACTTTCGAAAAATTGTAATTTTTGATATGTAATACTACATAATGCATGCATACAAATATTACATGAGACAAAAATATTAACAAATTTTGTAAAACAAATTTTTGACATGTGATACTATGTTATGCATTTAATTTTGTAAAATAGATTAACCCACAATTTTTTTTACACCGTGTAGTAGGTAAACAAAATTTGTTTTTTAAATTGGACCCGATTGCACCATGTGACTGTCAAATAAAAGAGTGCTTTGACAAAAACTTAATGAGTCTCTCTCACATATATAATTTCGTGAGATGGAGTTACCACTCACGACCACAATCTAAATTCATTCACAACTCAATTATATAGATTGTGGGTTAATCTGTTTTACAATATTAAATGCATAACATATGGATGAATCCATATCACAAAATTAAATTATGAAGACTCATAAAATAGTACCCCTAATTTAATATTCTCTATGATAATTTAACTATCCTTAATAATTCGATATTCTACAACTTTTTGTTTAAATTATTTATTATTTAGAAATATGTATTGAATATTGTGCTAAGATAATACAGTGCTCTGATAAGATTTAGAAAACTATTTTTAAAAAATGTAATTTAATACTTTTCAATTTGTGTGTGCTTGAGGCGCTCAAGTTGAGGGTACATAGTCTGACCATTTTGTTTCTTGTCGTGCTATCATGATTAAATATTGAAAAATTAAAATAGATAACAATATATGTGCTGTTACTAGTAGGAGAAATTTATATGTGTGTTGTTGCTCTAAATTTGGCCCGTAAAATTGGGCCTAAAAAAAAAAAAACTCTAATGGAATATCATAGATATATTAGAGTATCAATATATATTATTTGAGATTATTTATAGAGTTCTAAAATAATTCTTTTAACTATTATGTATCCTAGATTGACTTGTCATATGGGTGTATATGCAATAAAAAAACTCAGAAGGAAATTCCTTCCTTCATTGGATTGTTTTCTTTCGTTATTAATATTTTGCATAAATATATTAAAATACCATATGGACATCCCAAAAAATCAACGACCACTATATACAATAAAATAAACTAATTTTAATCAATCTAAGGAGAGAAATATAGGTTAACTATTAATTTAGGGTCTGAAATAAAGTCTATTAATTAGAGCTTTCAATATAAAAACTTAAACTTAAATAACATTTTGTAGCTAGTTTCTAATGGTGTAAAAATATTTTCAAAATAATATTCCTAGAAAATATAACTATATTGACTTTCACATGTATGAAAAAAAAAGAATAAGAGATAAATTATATACAATAATTATAAGAATACGAATTATAAGATATCAAATATGATCTCACTTTTATAGAAAGTTGATTTTTTAATCTTTTATACCATAAATTGAAAGTGAACCTATCTATAAAGTCTTGATTTGATAAAACTTCTTAAACTAATATCGGTTCTTTCATTTTCATTAATTAATAAATAATTTGCTTGCAAATTCACGTAACAATAAATTGCACGGGCCGGGCTGAGTAGTTCGGGTTGAATCGTAACGAAATAAGGATTTCCATCACATGTTTCCAGAAGCTGAGAGGTGAGCCAACACTGTTCTCGAAAAGATGCATGAAACAATAAATTAATTTTTGTATTTTATAATAATTAATTCTTCAAAAAAAGAAAATAATTAATAATATTTCTGGAATGATTAATCATATAAATCAATCGATGCTTCTCTCTCCTATAAGTCCACAACAGAATGACGGATGAATTAAATATCATTCGAAGAGAGAGAAACAGAAGTCGTCTAGAGAGAGAGAGAGAGATGCAGGGAGAAGAGCCCCACCCATTGTTGAAGGGAGGCAGCAAGAGCTCAAGCTACCTCCATGGATTCTCTTCATCTCAGATCCAATCTCTCGCTGCCATTTGTCACGCCCTCATTCCTCCCCTCCAACTCGACGATAACGACAACGATGATGCTATCACCTCCACCAATGCTATTTTCAACTCGTCGGTTCCTCATGATGTAAGCCATTTTCTCGATGCTTACACATTTCTCTTTTAATTGTATGATTTATGGTTTCACATGTTTATCTATTACTCTTAGTAGTGAATCATACTATGCTCCAATGTTATACTTCAACAGTTTTCTATTAATGGAGTTGCTATGATTTCTAAATATTAAAATCAACGATCTGCTTACTTCGAGTAATAGCAGTTGGTTATGTAATTGTTTATTTATTTTTGGGGATTGAGCTTAGCATCTTTTCAGAGGAATGTATGTTTGAGTATTACTCATAAAAACTGAGGATTCTATTAAATATTGAAATTATATGGTATTTGAGTGAGATATAGTCATCAGAAATTACAGATTCTGTTAAAATGAAGCATATTATTTTTGCAGACTGAATTTGTTGTTCTTTGTTTAATCATGCGTGATTCTTTCATAGCAAGATATGACTTGTGATTACACAGTTATCTTGATTATATGCTTTGCCATTCAATTAATTTAACAGGTGGCAGAGCTAATAGTAAAGAGGGGGATACCTAAAGCAGTGTTGATAGTGAGCATAGTGTTAAAGTTTCTATCGAGCAGATTGGGGACACTTTTGCTTTGTGGCCGGATTTGTTTGGATTGGAAGTGGCCATTTGTGCATAGTTTCTCCGAGTTGTCTTTGAAGAAGAGAGAAGCTATCCTTCAAAAATGGAGCAGAGAAACATTTCTGCTGCCTCTAAGAATATCTTTCTTGTTGATTAAAATCGGAACTCTCTTGGTTTTTTTCTATCGGGTAATACTTGCATTTGATATCTCTGCTATCTTTTTTACACTCTTCAATGATTATCACATGCATATACTCAGCTTAAGAGCAATGAAAAAGATTTAAAAGTGAAAAGGGTCCTTAGCTATATTGTATTTTGAGGTGTTGTGAATGAGATTTTTTGTTAGGATCATACAAGTTGGTTTTTATTGATTGTTATAAAATAGCAATTTCACATACTAAGTCCCTTCTCTTGAATTTCTGTAGGCTGATGAAAACTCATATAATCCAGCTTGGCAAGCAATAGGATACCATGTAGAGGCTATTGAAAGGCAGAGAAAACCCGAAGAAGAAAGGCCACTTGCTAAGGGGATTATTGAGACCATGAATCAAGATGAGTCCTCACTAAGGGAATCCTTAATTGAAAAGGGTATAAGCATCACAGAGGATCCGAATGACAATATATTTAAGATCAAATGTGATGTGGTGATCGTTGGATCTGGTTCCGGGGGAGGGGTTGCTGCAGCGGTGCTTGCAAAATCGGGTCTGAAAGTTGTTATTCTCGAGAAAGGCCATTACTTTGTGGCAGAGGATTATTCAGGTCTTGAAGGGCCTTCACTGACTGAGTTATATGAATCTGGTGGGATGCTATCAACTCAAGATGGGAAAATACTGGTTTTTGCTGGCTCAACGGTTGGTGGTGGTTCGTCTGTAAACTGGGCGGCTTGCATAAGAACTCCTGATCATGTACTCAAAGAATGGTCCACAGAGAAGAAGATCCCTATCTTCACCAGCTATGAATATCAATCTGCCATGGATCATGTCTGTGAGAGGATTGGAGTCACAGAGGCTTGTGTGGAGGAAGGATTTCAAAATCAAGTGATTAGAAAAGGTTGTGAAAATCTTGGCCTAAAAGTTGAGCCAGTGCCAAGGAATTCTTCTGCAGATCACTACTGTGGCTCTTGCTGTTACGGATGCAGAAGAGGCGATAAGAAAGGAACGGATTGCACTTGGCTCGTTGATGCTGTGAACAACGGTGCAGTGATATTAACCGGATGTGAAGCTGAAAGATTCATCATAGTGAATGACAGCAACGAAAAGTGTGGAAAAAGATGCATTGGAGTAATTGCATCTGCTGAAAGCAAGAAAATCGGAAAGAAGCTCCACATTGAAGCACGGGCAACAGTTTCCGCTTGTGGATCTCTTTTAACACCGCCATTGTTGATAACCAGTGGTTTGGAGAACAAGAACATAGGCCAGAATCTGCACCTCCACCCAGTTACCCTCGTGTGGGGATACTTCCCCGAATCCCAAGTGGAACTGAAAGGTAAAAACTTTGAGGGGGGAATCATCACTTCCCTCCATAAAGTCCAAGATGATGAATCAAATGTTCAAGCCATAGTAGAGGCTGCATCAGCCGGACCTGCCTCATTTGCTGCCTTGTTCCCTTGGGTTTCAAGGCAACAAATGGGCGATGCGATGAGGAAATACTCAAGAACTGCTGTTCTATTTGCTCTATCTAGAGACAAGGGCTCAGGAACTGTGAGAAAACGAGGATGTATAAAATACAGGCTAAGTGAAATCGACAAGGAAAATCTGAAACAGGGGATGAGACGTGCGTTGAGGATTCTGATAGCAGCAGGAGCAGTGGAAGTAGGCACAATGAGGAGTGATGGTCAGAAAATGAAATGCAATGGGACAAAAAACGAGGAGGTGGAGGAGTTCTTGGGGACGGTGACAGCAGGCGGAGGGCCAAGGAGTCAGTCGGAATATTGGACGATCTATTGCTCGGCTCATCAGATGGGAAGCTGTAGGATGGGGGCAAATAAGGAAGAAGGAGGTGTGGATGAAAATGGAGAATGTTGGGAAGCTAAGGGGTTGTTTGTTTGTGATGGAAGTGTTCTTCCCACTGCAGTTGGTGTTAATCCAATGATCACTATTCAATCAACTGCTTATTGCATCTCTACAAGATTAGCCAACTCCTTGAAGAAACCAATGATGGAAATTTCCAGTTGATCTTTTGTAGATGTTCTTAGTACTCAAAAGAACCAGATATTCTACATATATAGAATCATATGTTCATGCTTTTAGCATGGTTTCCAAACTATTGGAAAACTACATGTGTGTTTTCTTTATTATTTTTATAGAGAAACTAGCAGTCCACCAGCTCGATGCGCCGTTTATTATTTATTATGTTAATATTATGCAATTTGTAATAATATAATGAAGTTACATAAATTAACAGGTTATTCATAACATCCTTTATTATTTTAATTTAAAACATGTACCAAATATAAATGATTTTTCATATTAATCATGTGTGTTGCACGAATTATCATATAACTTTAATAATTTTAATTGTTAATTTTATTTTTAAATATTTTTATTTTATCTGTTGATTTATATTTTCGTCAAATTAAAATTATTATATACAATAATATTTCCTTCAATCACAATAATTAATCTTTCCTTTTATATTTTTTATAATTTGTATATTCCACTCTCATACTTGAATCATCATATATGTTTTCCTACGTCATTTCTTCATTTCTCTCTTACAAAATTATTTGTTCAATTTGTGTTTAGTGTAAAAAGACAATTTGGTGGGATCTTCTTAGATGAAGATATAAGACAATAAGATTTGAAAGAACTTTTTTACCTTTGAATATTTAGCAAATCTTGTATTCTTTCATTTTTTTAGTTTTATATAAATTTGAGAAATCATTATATTTACAATTTTTTATTGTTCTTTTTTTTCTTTAAACCATAAGATCTAGAACAATTTTTCTGCCTTTGAATGTTTAGCAAATTTTGTATTTTTTCATTTTTTTTAGTTTTATATAGATTTAAGAAATAATTATATTTACGGTTTTTTCTTGTATTTTTTTTTCCTTCATTCTTTGTATATCTTGTTTTTTTTCCCCATTCTATATGCATCTCTCTTTTGTTGAGAAATTACTATATTTTTTTTTCATTTTTTAATTTTACATAGATTTGAGAAATCAATGTATCTCTCTTCATCTCTTAGCATTATATAGATTATAGAGTAGCTTCTAGAGTAAGATTGATCTTTTTTTATTCTTATTAAAGAATAGTTTATTAAGTAAGATTTACTATTATTTTTATTGATATGATATTTTTAGATGGACAAATAACAATTTTGTAATTTTTGTCAATTTTCTTGTTTTAATATATATAGTATAGATATACATAATGGCATCTCTGTTCATGTAATTTTGGTTTCCTTTCCTTAGTCATTATTGAAATTATTTATTTAATGCATGTGTCATGTACCACTTCAGTACAGATCTTTGTTATATTGGTTGATTTATTATGGAGGTTTTTTTTTCTTCATTTTTTAGGAATTAAATGTTGGATTTAATGATATGTGTAACGGTAATACAATGGTATCGTTAGAAAAATGGGAAAAATGGGAAAAATTTGAATCCAGATAAGAGATAAATTTTTTTTTTCCATAAAATGAAATATAGTGGCATTACAACAACCGCATCAATTGTAATGTTATTAATATATTAAAAAAATATCCGAAAAAATTAAGAATAGGAAAAAAAAAAAAGAATAATAAAAGTTGTTGTTTTGGGCCCCACCTGATCAATCACTTTAATTCACGCTTTTAGCAGTTGGTATGCACGCGCCCGTGTGATAGATTTTGTTTCTTATGTGGCTTCTGCATCTGATATAGTCGAGATATACAAATAGGACGAAATGAGTATCTCGATCAAGGAAAGTGCGAAATACTTTAATCAAACTGCACAGTATGAGTTGATACTTCGGGTTAGTATTTAAGAAAAAGAACCCCGGGCAATGAACCTCGAAATGAATACTGTAGGGGATCTCGTTGAAATTGAAGTATTGTCGAGATCTCATATTATTGTTTCACATTTCAGGATGAAAGAGTCGAAATGCATTTATGTAAACTAAATGATACATCTCGACATGAATATTGCATCTCGATTAAGGAAAAGGGCGAGATACTTCTTGCCACTCAAACCCACGATCTAATGTCCCAACAACCGCTCTATGTTAGTGACAACATGACGCGATATTCTAGGAGCAGTTGAACTAATTTAAATCTAGGTATAAATATCAATTTTGGACGATGTAGTAGGGGTTGGATAACAAATTATTCATAGAGAACAGAATTTTAAGAGTATAACAAATTGGCGCCGTCTGTGGGAATCATCAAGCTAAGACGTGAGATTATTAGATCATTGCTATTATGGTGAATACACGAAATTCTCGAAGAAGAACAAAAGTTGAGGAAGGATCCAGAATTGTACCGAATGATGATCGATTGAGAGAGTCAGATGCTGCTCCAAATCAGCCTTGTTAGGATACTATTATTTCAACTAAAGAAGAATTGGATGAGATAGTTGCGACAGCAGTGCAAAAGGCTTTGAGTAAACGTCCTATGGAATCACAACAAGGAGATACAGACAAACAGCGAATGCAAGGTCGAGGAGAGAAAAGACATTTCGATGGGAGAGAAAGTCGCTCAGTATCTCCCATAACCCGAGGACAATCATAGATCGATCTATCTGAGAGAGTTGAGGATTTGCAGAGGGAAATCAAGGAAGTGAGGAGAGATTTTAGATCAAGTTTTCGGGGTAAGAGAGGTAACCCTTTTTCGGAAGTCGTAATGGAAGATGAATTACCGGCTTCCTTTAGACCGGTTAGTTTTGAATATGATGGTACTATGGATCCTTGGGATCATTTATGTCGTTTCGAAAATACAGCATTGTTGCATCACTACACAGATGGGGTGAAATGTAGAGTTTTCGCTACTATATTGACAAATCCGCACAAACATGGTTTAGTCAATTGGCTGATGGAGTCATACAGAGTTTTGATCAGTTGTCGTCATTGTTTCTACATCAATTCGCAGGATCACGTCGGCAGGTTAAGTCAACTCAAATGCTGTTCGGAATAAAACAAAAGGAGAATGAATCATTAAGGACTTTTGTAAAGAGGTTTACATCTGCTACCCTAGAGTCCCCTGAAGCTTTAGACGACTTAATTACTAGTGCTTTTATGCAAGGTTTGAGAGAATGTGATCTACATGCTTCACTGGTGAAGAAAGTGCCGAACAGTTTTGATGATTTGCTTCAGAGAGCGACCAAGTAGATTAATTTGGAAGAAGCGCTCCGTATTAAGAAGGATGAAGTTGCATTTCAGGAAGCAAAGACTAAAGACTCGCATAAAGTGAAGAGAGGGGTAGATCTGAGGGGAAGAGGACTAGTGTCGAATACTCGGACCGAGATGAAAAGAGGTCCTAGGTATGATACTTACACTCAATTGACATTGCCACCTGGGCAGTTGTTAATGGAAATTTGGAGTCATCCCCAGCTAAAATGGCCTACTTCGTGGGCTCCGAATCCGAGAAAGCCTCCAACATTTGGGAATGGAAAGTTATGTCAGTTCCACAATGAATATGGTCATAGTACTGATGAGTGCACACATCTTAGAGATGAGTTGGAGAGATTGGTTCGTGATAACAAGTTGGCAAGATATGTAGCTCGAGCCCGACAAGATAACAGCTATAGGAGAAATGTTCGAGTTGAACCTCAACGAGATCAAAGGGCAATGGGAAGGGAAGTAAATGCTCGAGTAGATCCACCTCCACCACCTTTTCCTCATCGAGATCAGCAAATTCGAGAAGAGAGACCGACTATTCATATGATTATGGGTGGACCCACTGATGGGGATTCGAATCGTGCCAGGAAATCTCGCTTAAATTCTATTCGACAGGAACAGAGGGTACATACTATTTTACAAGAAGCAGTTATAGAATTTGGGAAAGATGATACAGTAAATATCCAATCACCTCAGTCGGATGCCATGGTAATCACAGCCGAGATAGGAGGGTATAATGTAGAAAGGGTCTTTGTTGATATTGGCAGTTCAGTGGATATTATGTTTTTGGATTGTTTCAAGAAGATGAAATCATCAGTAGAAGTCAAGTCAATGGGGACTTCGCTATATGGGTTTTTGGGAGATTCAGTTAATGTATATGGGAAGGTACAATTATCCATGGTGCTTGGCGATGAGTTGTGGAGGCAAACTAAGACAGTTACTTTTTTGCTGGTAGATACTTCGTCACAATATAATGTCATATTGGGTCGACCGTCCTTGACTGATTATGCTGCAGTCATTTCCCCAGCTCACCTGATGATGAAATTTCCAGTCAAGGGTGAAGATGATAAAACAGTTGGAGTTGGAGTAGTGCGGGGTAATCAACAAGCTGCTAGGAGATGTTATGTAGCAGCTATAAGGCATTCAGAAACCAGGAAACGAGCAACCCAACAGTGAGATGAGGTGGATAAAGCGTTAGAGATAGAAAGGTGGAAAGGGAAAGAACCGCGAATTTCGGAGTTTGAAGCGGGAGAATTGATGAGTGTGGAATTGTTACCTGATAACCCCGGTCATTCAGTCAATATCGGAAGTCATTTGGAGGGAGAGGTTCGAGATAACATTATTGAAGTGCTTAAAAAGAATGTTGATTTGTTTGCTTGGGAGCCGAAAGATATGACTGGAATTAATACTAGCATAGCCATGTATAGATTAAATATTCAGCCAGATGCCAAGCCCATAAAGCAAAAGATGAGGCATTTTGGAGCAGAACATGAAGTGATTGAAAAAGAGGTGCAGAAGTTGTTAGAAATTGGGCATATTGAAAAAATCCAATATCCGAAATGGGTAGCTAATGTGGTATTGGTACCCAAGCCTGGAAACAAATGGAGGATGTGTATTGACTTTCGAGATTTAAATAAAGCTTGTCCAAAAGATCATTATCCTTTGTCTTTGATTGATAGGATGGTTGATGCTACTGCAGGATGCGAGTTATTAAGCATGATGGATGCCGCACAAGGGTATCATCAAATAGCATTATATTCGGAGGATATACCAAATGTTTCCTTTATTACTTCGTCAAGAACTTATTGCTATACAGTGATGTCATTCAGATTAAAGAACGTTGGGGCTACATATCAGAGAATGATAGACGAGATGTTTAAAGACCAGTTGGGCCGAAATATGGAAGCATATGTTGATGATATGCTGGTAAAAAGTAGACAAGCTAAATCTCATGCTTCTGATTTGAAGGAAACTTTTTCTACAATTCGACATTATGACATAAAGCTTAATCCTGCGAAATGTTCCTTTGGAGTTCGAGCTGGAAAATTCTTGGGTTATATGGTTACTCAGCAGGGAATTGAGGTGAATCCGCATAAGATACGAGCTATACTGGATATGACTCCACCGACAACTATTAAAGAAGTTCAAATGTTGACAGGGAGGATAGTTGCTCTTAGCCAATTTATTTCGAGGTTAGCAGATCGCAGCTTACCTTTCTTCAAAATACTTCGGAAGGAAGGAAAGTTTGGATGGACAAAAGAATGTCAGGTTGCTTTTGAGCAGCTGAAGCACTTTCTAAGTGGATTACCGAGATTGAAGCAACCTATTCCTGGATTTCCATTAATTGTATATTTGGCAATTGGGAAAGAGTTGGTTAGTTCGGTGGTAGTTCGTGAGGAAGGGAAAGATCAGTGTCCTATTTATTTCATCAGTCGAGTGTTGCACGGTGCAGAGATGAAATATTCCGACATTGAGAAAATAGCATATGCTTTGGTTATTTCAGCTCGAAACTGAGACTGTATTTTTTGGGATTCACTATTCTTGTACGAACTAATTATTCGTTAACTTCAGTGTTGGGGAAGCCAGAAGTTTCCGGATGAATGGTAAAATGGGCAGTGGAACTAGGGCAGTTCGATATTCGTTATGAATCGCCGACAACCATCAAAGCGCAAGCATTAGTTGATTTTATCCAGGAGACAACTCGGTTGAGGGAGAGTCCATTATGGGAATTATATGTAGACGGGTCATCAAGTCGGCATGGGGCAGGAGCCGGAATACTTCTCGTCAGTCCCGAGAGAGACGAGCTAGAATTCGCTTTGAAATTCCAGTTTAAGGCTTTCAACAATGAAGCTGAGTATGAGGCTCTGTTACAGAGATTGAAATTAGCTGAACAGACGGGAATAAGATGTCTGAAGGTAAAGTCAGATTCGCAATTAGTTACTAGACAATTGTCTAACCAGTGCGAGATCAGGGAGGATCAGATGCGAACATATGTGGAAAAAATCAGGGAGTTCGAGAAAAGATTTGAAAAAATACAGATCGAACAGATATCTCGAGATGAAAATCGAAAAGCTGATTTTTTAGCCAAAATAGGTAGTTCATTACAAGATTGCACGAAAAGAAATATCATAGTGATGGGAGTTCCCAAAGATCAGGATGTTATGGCCCTAGAAAGGGATGAAGAGGATTGGAGGTACCCGATACAACAATATTTGAAGGGAGATCGAAATGGAACTACTAGAGAGAGAGAGATCATGGAAAGACGAGCAAGGTTCTATTATTTGCTGAATAATGTGCTTTTTCAAAAAACTTTCTCTCCGACCGATGCGAGATGTCTTTCTCATAGGGAGGGTTTGATGGTGTTGAAAGAAGTACATGAGAGAGGATGTTCAGAGCATGCGGGAGCTAGATCACTAGCTCGAAAAGTGGTTCGAGCTAGCTTCTATTGGCCTACCTTGAAGAAAGATGCAGAAGAGATGGTGAAAAAGTGCCCAACTTGTCAGAAGTATGGCTCGAGGATCCATACACCAGCAGTCGAATTGATTGCCATTACTTCACCATGCCCATTTGCGAGATGGGGAATAGATATCATTGGGCCGTTCCCAAAAGCAAAAGGAAGTAAGCAATTCATAGTCGTAGCGGTCGACTATTTTACCAAGTGGGTTGAAGCGGAACCATTAACCACAATAACCGAATTTGAAATGATGAAGTTCATATGGCGAAACATTTGTTGTCGTTTTGGCTTGCCGTGAATACTGGTTTCGGATAATGGGCTGCAATTCCGAGGGAAAAAGATAGAAGAATAGTGTTCCGAAATAAAGATCACACAAGTTTTCACGGCCGTAGCTCATCCACAGGCTAATGGGCAAGTCGAAGTGATCAATCGCATTTTGCTTGATGGTATAAAAAAGAGGTTAGAACATGAGAAGTCTAACTGGGTCGAAGAGCTACCCTCTGTTTTATGGGCTTATTGAACTACGCCGAAATCCACTACGGGGGAAACACCTTTCAGTTTAGTGTATGGGGCCGAAGCAGTTACTCCAGCTGAAATACAAGGAGAAGCTATGCGGATTGTATGTTTCGATCCTATTCAAAATGATGAGATATTAGAAATGGATAGAATTTTTCTGGAAGAAAAATGTGATGAAGCAAGGGCTAGACATGATCTTTACAAAAAGAAAATGTAGGCTGTGTTCAATCAGAAAGTAAGAAAAAGAGATTTTCAAATTGGCGAGATGGTTCTCCGACAAACAGATGCTCTGTGAGAAATATGGAAGTTGGAGGCGACATGGAAAGGACCATATAAGGTGACCAAGATCTTATCCGGAGGAGCATATGAGTTGCAGGATGATAAATGAAGAATATTACCTCGGCCATGGCACATTAGTCATCTTAAAAAGTACTATTCGTAGTATAATGTTACAACATGTTGTAATTTTCCTTCTTCCTTTTCTTTTGTTTTCATGATGTATTTTGTTCAGACTTGGTTAGTAGTGAGTACTCTTTAAACTCTCCGTGGATGTAGATCTCGATTATACGAGATCGAACCACGTAAATCGCTTGTTCAGTCCTTTAAAATTCGATAGCAAACAACTATCAAAAGTGGGAGATCGAGATCATCAAGATCTGATCTAGGGAGTTGATTAATTAAAAATCAACTGATGATATTGGGAGATCGAGATCATAAAGATCCGATCTAGGGAGTTGATTAACTAAAAATCAACTGATGATATTGGGAGATCGAGATCATAAAGATCTGATCTAGGGAGTTGATTAACTAAAAATCAACTGATGATATTGGGAGATCGAGATCATAAAGATCCGATTTAGGAAGTTGATTAACTAAAAATCAACTGATGATATTGGGAGATCGAGATCATAAAGATCTGATCTAGGGAGTTGATTAACTAAAAATCAACTAATGATAGTGGGAGATTGAGATCATAAAGATCTTATCTAGGGAGTTGATTAACTAAAAATCAACTGATGATATTGAGAGATCGAGATCATAAAGATCCGATCAGAGAGTTGATTAACTAAAAATCAACTAATGAAATTGGGGAATTGAGAACATTCAGACCCGATTTAAGGAGTTGATTAACCAGAAATCAACTAAATTGGGAGATCGAAATCGTTTAGATCGGATCTAAGGAGTTCATTAACTAAAAAGTGATCAGTTATAAAGATCCTATGAATATAAGCAAGTTAAGAGAACATATCATAAGCAAGATAAAATAAATTTGTTGATAACACATTACTAAAGTAATCCAAAAAATTGAGTTCTGACTATATCGATATGTTTCTGAAATTGAGATCAAGTTCGATTACGGATAAATAAAGTATAAATCTAGCAAAAGGAGATCATTGTATCTAGCATACTTCATGCTTCGAAAATATACGAACAAAAGAAGATTGTTTTCGGTACATTTTTATTATAACCCCACATTTCGGGGACCTTCAGTGTTAAACATCTCCTCAGGCAAGTCGATCAGAGTAGCATCGCCTTCTGCACCGCCTAAGGGCATCACTTCGGCTGGAGACCGAGAAGATCCTGCGATCAAGTCCTGAGGCAAGGGAAGTGGATTAGGTAAGGGATTAGCCATGACGGCTTCTTGGAGAAAATCTTTCCACCATTCGGCATCTTCTGTTTCTGTCATATCTCCACGCCAATTCGGAGGAGCTCCAGAGGACATCAGGCTTCCCAGTTCAGCAAGATCAAAAATCAGATCACCTTCTGGTAGGGATGTATTATTCGCAGCCAAGTGAGCCTTCACCGTCTCTAAATACTTATTGACTTTCTCTTGGCAGACTCGGACCCCTTCAACGAAAAAGGACTCCACCATTGGGGCAACTTTAGAAAGGAATAAAAATGAATCCCACATCCAATTAAATAGCCGAGATCTGTATTCCTCAAAGATTTTCTTCATCAATTCGCTCTTTGGAAAATCCGAGAACCCCTTCTGATACCCCAGCTTCAATCCATCTGATCGCCCTTTATGAAAGCAGAATTCGATCTCCATTCTCCTCTTCCAACTCCTTCCGCAACTCGGTAATCACGAGATCCCTACTCCTGATTTCTTTATATTTTTCTACCATCCCGACATTTAAGAGGCGAAGCTGTTCATCCTTCTTCTCGTTTTCAGACCTAGCCATAGCTAGATCCATCTCTCATTTCTCCACTTGCGACGACAACTCGTCAATCTTACTGTGGAAATTGGCAAAGTCTTCATCCACAATTTGTTTTTCCTCTCTCAATTGTTCGATCGCCTCCTCCTCTTGCATCATCTCCTTGGCTAAAGAAGTGAGATATTTCTGAGCGGTAATTAAGCGAGATATATTGCATTTGCACTCTGTCACTCTATCCGATCCTTTTGAGGTTGAGGATTTCGGTGGCAACGCGGATTCAGGAGAAGTATGAGGAATAATATCCTGCGAGGTGGTGGAAGTCTTAGTAGGGTCGTTGGAGCGAGTTCGGAGTACCATAGGTCGGGATTGCTGGGAAGTAGAAGGAGCTGCTTTTCTTTTGCGAGGTATAAGGTTAGATTCTTCTTCAGTCTCTTCATTGTCGCCATCCCCAGTTAGATCAACTGGATCTTGAGTGGTTGGAGGAGGGAGATGAGTAGGAACTGATGAGCTCTCAGCAACGACAGTGGGTGGAGGGATTCTTGGAGAGGATACAAAGTGATCTGGGATAGCCGATAAACGGGCTTCTGCTTCTGTCCGAGCAGTCAATGCCAGAGCGGGATCCACCTCATGGAGAGATGCACAGAAAGTAGTTTGTTCATCCTTAGGAACATCCTTCATAAACGAGAACCACTTGTTTATCGACATGTCTGCAAAACAGAACATCTTCACAAGTTAGATATACTTCGGTTTAAAAAAAAATCTTAAATAATAATATTAGTAATAAAAGTAAATAAAGGGAATTAAATACAACCTAAGTCGAGATCCTTGGCTATTTCGGTATTGGGATAAAAACCCCAATAAGCAAGTAAACGCGCATCGGACGACAACCCTACTATGTTGAACCATCCTTTTCGAAATAGGATGTTCAATTTTGCTATAGCTTGATCTAACCCCAAAATGGGGGTGTTTACTTGTGGATTCAGGCATGCCGCCCAAGGTGGGGTAGTGAAGGGATTATCTTGAGGGGCTCTGATATAAACAAAAGATTTCTCCCAAGACGAACTCACTTTTTCGACACCCGAAGATAAGAAGGTGGCTTTTTTGTCATGAGCTCGGGGGGCTATGTAAAACAGATAAGGATTCGGACTGCGAATAAGAAAACATGTCTTAAATCGACGAGGAGTAGGTTCCACTCCCATCCATTTGCATACCATGAAAAAGGCAACAAAATATCGAATAGAATTAGGGTGAAATTGATTAGGATTAACACCATATGATCTACCCATCGTTATGAAAAAATGATGGATCGGCGGAATCAAACCTAAAGGAACGTGTTTGAGAAACCAAGTGCGAAAATGTTCAGATGGGCTTTGTGGACGATCTGTGAAACTGGGTATAGCAATCTCGTATCTCGTACCTCTATGATATCTACCTCGTAATAATTGTTTTAATAAGGTACGATGTTTCTCGTTTATCTTCGGTGGACCAAACACTTCGGTTTCCGATTTCTTACGAGATTTTTTGGGTGGAGGAACTATTGGGTCAGATGAAGTACTTGGGACGCGAGATCTTTTTCTCAGTGGGGAGGGATTTCCGATGTTCTGAGAATTACTCATCTCTCCCTCTGAATCAAATCCCTCATGGGAAGAATAAAGAGAAGTAGAAGAAGCCATGGATTGGCGAAAATACTGAATGCTAGTAAAATTGTGAAGAAGATAATACCTGGAATCGCCTGATAAGGGAGGGAATTCTTGAGTAATATAAAGTAGGTTAGCCAAAGTGATTTTTGGATTCTGGTGAGGATATATATAGAGGATTTTTTACCGGAATTTGAAAAGTCACAAGATCTGAACCGTTTATACTGAAGTGACGCAAGGGTTCAGATCAAGAGATGCCTTTTTTGATTTTAAAAAATAAATAAAAATAGTTGCCAGGGCGGGAAAAATTCCAACACGTGTCTCACTCAGAATGCGCTAAGTTCACGTCACCTTTTTATGAAGATCAAGACATCCCTCATGATTTCATTAAGTTCTTGATGTGTGTATTCTCACACATCATTTCGGGGGGGAGTGGTTGATATAGTCGAGATATATAAATAGGACGAAATGAGTATCTCGATCAAGGAAAGTGCGAAATACTTTAATCAAACTGCACAGTATGAGTTGATACTTCGGGTTAGTATTTAAGAAAAAGAACCCCGGGCAGTGAACCTCGAAATGAATACTGTAGGGGATCTCGTTGAAATTGAAGTATTGCCGAGATCTCATATTATTGTTTCACATTTCAGGATGAAAGAGTTGAAATGCATTTATGTAAACTAAATGATACATCTCGACATGAATATTGCATCTCGATTAAGGAAAAGGGCGAGATACTTCTTGCCACTCAAACCCACGATCTAATGTCCCAATAACCGCTCTATGTTAGTGGCAACGTGACGCGATATTCTAGGAGCAGTTGAACTAATTTAAATTTAGGTATAAATATCAATTTTGGACGATTCAGAAGGGGTTGGATAACAAATTATTCATAGAGAACAGAATTTTAAGAGTATAACAACATCTGTCTTTCCCACTCTCTCCTCCTAAAAATGTTTCTGCACGAGAACACTATCATCTGCAAAAACACAAAACATAAAATTTATTTATTAAAATATTCATTTATCAATTAATAACACTCCTGAAAACAATTGATGTATTATGTGGATGTCCTTACAAATCACAAAAAAAAAAAAAAAAAAAAGACCCAAATTGCATTTTGAACTTTTAGATCCCGAAAATGAGGAAGAATGAAATGAATTTTGTGGGAATTCCACGTGTTTAAATTAATGTTTGATTGTGGAATATGAAGTGTCTAATTAAAAAAATTTAGATGTTTATTCGTAAATAGAAAAAAATTAGATGTTATTCGTAAATAGATGCACTGATTGGGATAGATCATCATAATTGTCACATTGTGTCTTTTTATCAAAATGCATGATCTAATTGTTCACACCTATTGCAAATACCTCTTTAATTTAATAGGCATCATTTCAAATTTATCAATAATACTCCACATGAATTAAAGACGTTGACTCAAATAAAAAGTATGAGGAACATGATAAATTTAATACAGACATAAAAAGATTTAAACGGAATATTTAACTCATCTTTGATAAGGAAAATTTCAAACCACATTGTTATATACGGTTTGGTTTATAAGTAAAATTAAAACTGTAGTTTTCAAATAAAAATTGAATGTGTGGTTTGATTCGGTTTGATGTGGTTTTTGCGGTTTTTAACTTAATTTTGTTTTATAGAAACAATAGTTTTAATGTCTTATGATATAATAAATATTTTAAAATAATATTATTATGTTATATATATATATATATATAGTTTTACCAAAATTTAAAATAGATGCCTTCAAATTTATATCATATAATAAATTAATATATTATATAATAAACTAATACAAAAGTTTAGAAGTAAACTAATAATTGAATAATAATTATTAACTTAATAAAATATGATATCAAATGCTCACATGAGAGACTATTTAATTATGAATTGATTGTTTGGCTTTTAATAATTAGTATCAAACACTTCTAAATCATATATATTAGAAATGGTTTAATAACTTAAAACTGAGAATACATTTCTTTAGTTTAATATTAATAAAAGACAAAAAGTTTTTATGAGAGTTCGTGACCATTGAACACATTAAAATATAGACACAAAACAAATTAAATATACAATATAGTAACAATATAACTCAAAATATAAAATATAATATTGCAAGTCTATATATATATATATATATATATAAGCGGTTTGGTGTGGTGAGATTTCAATTAAAAATTATAATCAAACCATATAGTGCGGTGCAATTTGATTAACTTTTTGAGTTGCGGTTTTTTTAGAAATTTAGCATAAATGGTTTGGTGTGGTGTGGTGCGGCCGGTTGGTGCGGTTTTTCGGTTTGTTCCTAGATTTAAAGATTCCCTAATAGAATACTCTTAATATTTCCACCGTTAACGTGTATTGATCGCATTCTCTCATTATATGGAAAGTTCAATTAATAAATATTTTAGATGTTTGACACATCAACTATTGACACATGTTAGTGTGCCCACGATGGGTGGGGTAACATAACTGTGTGGATCCAAAACTTTGAACTAATCCACCATTTGTTGTTACCAAGATAATAGTACCAAAATAATAACATCTTTAAAATACTTTTGGTTCACATAATTGTGTCAATTTGGTCTTGGACCATATCTTGAAGTTAAAAACATTTCATTAAGGCGATTTGCATAGCACTTATATGGGTGACATTCTATTAAGAATATCCTATCATACTCCACTCTTACTAGGTTTATGTATAATTAGTAATTTTTCCGATTGTCGCATGCATTGTAATATTTGTATTTACATTTTAACCATTATATCAAAAATTGTTTTTAACTTTTTTTTCTTTCTAAAATAATCCAAAAATTTTATTCTAAAAAAATTGTTTTATTAATTTTCTTATCTGTAATCTTATTTATTGTCATTGTATTTTTATTTGTAAATTTTTAAAGCATAATTTATCATTTAGAACACATGGTTTTTCAACTCAATTATTTTAATTTACCACCATAGAAAACTCAATTATCATTTAGAAAAGTACTACAGATCCATTAAAAAAAAAATTAATGGACCAAAATTTAGATATTTTATTTTTGATATTTTGTGTTTATATGTAAATATTAAATAACAAATTAAAAATCATAAGAATGATCAATTTATATGTATGTGCATTGAAATCAAATTTTAAATGAAATTTTTTAACTTGAAATTAAAATTTGTTTAAAAAGATCATCACCCCACCCTCTTCAAAATTACATAATGAAATAAAATGACAATAAAAAATTAAAAAATAAGAATGATAAAATTGATATATCATGAATTAAAAATGGATTTTAATTAAATAAGTTGTCTAATTTTAAACCCCAACTTATAAATAAAATTACATATAATAATGATAAATTTTATATAGCATGCATGCGTTAAAATGAATTTTTAAATGAAGTTAATTTGAAATTATGATTTTGTATTTTGAGAAATAAAGGAAAAAATTTCTACATAGCCCACTCCCAACCTTCCCCTCAAATTTTTTATAAAAAATTACATTTTTCAATTTAAAATCAAATAATGAACAGAAAACTTAAAAATTTTCATTAACTAGTAATCGCTAGTTAAATTAAATAGTAGGTAAAATTACATGTGGAAAAGATTAATAGAATTAAATGAATGAAAATCAATTTACCAAAACAGGAAAGAGATTTTGATCGAGAAAATTAGGTTTTTTATTTTGAGTTGTGGTCGTATTATTATATATATGGATAGTTATTAGAAAAAAGAAAAAAAAACAATTAGATTATCTTATCACTCATTAGGAGATCGTCACTTGATGTATTTAGGAGTGGTTAAATTAAAAGTTTCTAGTGCACATTAACGTTCATAACTTACTTCGTTATAAATATTTTTTAATGTGTGAATTTCAATTACATTGTTCTAGACGTGCACCATTATTTGACCTTCATTCAGACATTTAGTTAATGGATCCATGTATGTAGCTAGTGAAAATTGTTACAACAGAGATCAATTGTCTTGGACCCTCCTTTTTAACTTCAAATAATTTACCTTAGCTAACCACCCCACATTTAAATGTTATATAGAAGGACCTAAAGACGGATCTAGAATTTTATTTCAAAGGGAACAAATATTTTTCAGATTAAAAGATAATGCAGATCAGCAGTTAACATTTATCGCAAAAAACTTATATGTCCTGGGGACATGGATCTAAGATCCGTGTCCCCAACCCGTCCCGGTGCATGGACCGCTTCCACGTGCGTCCACGCCGTGCGTGCACCTGACAGGTATCACACATTTATTCTAAAGGTATCACATATATACTCTTCAAGTATCACATAATCTATATATAATGTATTATGTTTAGGTATCATTATGTTCAGGTATCACACATTTGCTCTTCAGATATCATACATATACTCTTCAGGTATCACATATTTTCTCTTTAGGTATCATACATTTACTCTTCAAGTATCACATATATACTCTTAAGGTATTACACAAGTATCTTTTAAGTATCACACATATTTCTTTCGAGCATTACATATCATTAAACACGTAATTATGTAATACATGTACTTCATATATGTAATACCTATAGAACAAATTTGTAATACATCAAAACTATTTGTCATAACTTACATATCGTTAAAGCATGTAATTATGTAATACTTTTAGTTCATGTTTGTAATATTTATAAGACAAATCTGTAATACATTTTAGTTCATGTTTGTAATACTTATAGGACAAATCTGTAATACCTAAAAAATAAAAAAAATACCGGATCCAAGAATCCGTATCCCCAGGGACACAAGAGAATCACTCAACATTTATATATAGACAACAATGTAAGAATTGTGGACTTTTACAAATTAATGATAAAAAAAAAAAAAAAATTCATGCGCCACAAATGACCTATGAAGAAGAAAAGTTGTAGAACAAAATAAGAAGATGTGCGAAATTATAGAAGATCTCCTTTAAATTCAAACAATTCCAATCAAATGGAAGGGGCGACCACAGCTGAAAGGACCTCATCCCCCACATTAGGGTAACTTGATCTTCTTTTACTCATATAATCAATTTATAAATTGACATGTTCAAATACTGTAGTTTAGACACAACTTTCGTCATTTAATAGATGATTCTCATGTAATCGAAAAATTACAAATATATCCCACTTAAAAATCTAGTTTTCTTAAACATAATTTAAAAATTAATAATAATAATAACTTCAGAAAAGAGTAGAGGGGTCACAATTACTTCCTCTGCCAGTCTGATTTCGACTTATACAAAATTTCTATTTTTAGCTATTTCATACTTCTAAGTATCCATTTGAAAACGTTTTCAATCAAACTTAAACCCAAACAAATTCATTAACTTTATATCAAGTATTTGCTTAGATTCAATAATTTTATTAGCTTTCATTCGATCTAAAATAACTAAATAAGCCCAAATTTAAGCCATTTATTGGATCTTATTTTCAGTCACACCCAACTTTGTATAGACTTATCATTTTAATCACTTATGAGACTCATTAGTGAAGTTCAAATAGTCCAAATGTACAATGTTAACCTAGGTTTCGTATACTAATTGAATATTGAACTTCAGATGGATTTATATTCAAGCTTAATCAACGTATTGGTCTATCTAATCCTAAATCAGTCCTTAGTCGTATTCAATTCCGAAAAAAATATGTCATTGATAATTTATTTTTTACTTCAGATTGCAAAAATTGAAAAGATATCACTAGAAATGGCAAAATAATAATAATAAATCAAGAATTCGTGATTAAATTGAAAATTTGCAAAAAAATTGTGATTTTTTATGCAATCACCCTTCCTAAAATTAACAAAGGTCCAAAATCCAAACATATTACACATTTCACTTAAAAAGTTATAACGCAACCCACTTATTTAACTCAGAATTCAATTCCACCCTTTTTAATTTCATAAATTCTATTAAACTCTCTAATTCAACTCATTAACCTAAGAATCATATATCTCATGCAACCAAATATTCACTCATAGATTAGTTTGTATGTAGTTATGTTGCGTTCTTTTATTGTGGCCAGCAAATTTACTTAGTTGCCTCTTTTGTGTTGGACATAAAATATTTTGATGTTTCGAAGGAAATAAAAGTATATCAGTGTTCCACACCAATTAGTTTTCCAACTTTCTTTTTTTATTTTAATATTAATTTATCAACATTATTTTGTGCTTTATCTGAGTGTCTGGTTTCTGTATTATGGCCTCCAACATATAACTTTTTTCCTTTAATGATCTATTCTTGGACGAATTTTTTTTCTTACTCGTCAATTTGCGTTTTCTTACACGTGAATTGTTTTAGAAAGGATTAATTACATTTTTTAGAAAAAACATAAATTTTAGAGTTATATTTCAATTACAACATGAATTTTTGATTATATCACTATAAATGTTCAATTTAACACATGTTTCAATTTTGATTATGATTGAGCTTCAGTTGTGATGAGGAACCCAAAATGTATCACCACATGAAATTAAAAGAAAAAAGAACCAACAATTAAAATAAAAGGAAAATCAAAAACAAATTGGAGTACACATCAATAATTTGAGTCCGGAAAGTCCAATCATGTTCCGAATTGAAATATGTGTTAAAATTGAACGTTTATGATGCTATAGTCAAAGTAGCAATTGAAATAAGACCCTAAGTTTATATTTTTTTTTGGCCTGACTATCCACACCCCAGTTTTTACTACACACACCCCAATTATTTTCTTTTTGATTTAAAAAATTCAAGAAATAGTAAAAAGACAATTTTGCCCTTCTTAATTAAAAAAAAAAAAATTTCTCCCCTCTCTCCTCCCCTCCCTCTCCCTCCCGTCGGCTTCTCTTATCTTCTCTTTTTTTTTTCTTCTTTCATTCCTCCAACCTTGAATTTATTAACAAAAATCATTTTATGAGTTAACAAAGTATATAATAATCGTGTAAAAAGAACGAAAAAATAACAACAAATCTGAACCAGGGTCGAACGGGTCCTCAGATTTGTTGTTATTTTTTCGTTCTTTTTACACGATTATTATATATTTTGTTAACTCATAAAATGATTTTTCTAAGGGAATTTAAGGTTTGAGGAATGAAAAAAGAAAAAAAAAAAAGGAGAAGCAGAAAACGGGAGGAGACCTGGAGAAGAGAGAGAGGAGTTTTTTTTTTTAATTAAGAAGGGTAAAATTGTCATTTTGCTCTTTTTTGAATTTTTTAAATAATTAAAATTATAAACGGGGTGTGTTTAGTAAAAACTGGGGTGCGAATAACCGGGCCATTTTTTTTTACATAATTAAACCATTTTAGAAAATATGTTTTGTTGTGTAAAATGAAAACTGTAAAAAAAATCTAATTTTGTAGCAAACCCCAATATTCACTTTTGACTATGCCACTGTTGCTACATAATATAAGTCAGAGGATTTTGCTCAATTGGAATCAAAAGATACGTCCGTACTTTTTTCGAACTTGGATTCTTCTGTTACAAATTATATTGCATCTCCTTTACCACAGAGGAGCCACATAAGATTATTGACATAGGATATCGGTGGGCCCCTTAATAAATTTTTCTTTCATTTTCAAGAAAAAATGCATAATATATAGTAAAATGATTTATTAGCCAAGTTTTCTTTCAAATTTCATAAAAAGTTTTCTTTATTAACTTTTTTTCAAACATTTCTATACATTTTTTTGGGTTTTTTTCCCTTCTAGTTTTAGTCATATGGTTCTCCCCAGATCGTGATTGTCACCGATCTCACATGTGTAAAATAATGATGTCATTACATATATATGACTTCAATATGTGTATGACAGCACAAAAATAAGAGATCAAATACTATTTAAAATATGTTTAGTCAAAGATTTAAATAAAAAAATTAATGGAACATGACAAATATGTACAAAGCATATACAACGGAGCAGGCTGAGGGTGATTTGGGAGAGAAGAAAGATTCTCTCTCTCTCTCTCTCTCTCTCTCTCTCTCTCTCTCTATATATATATATATATATATATATATATATATATGAGCCAATAAAAGAAAGAAAATTCCAATATCAACTACGTGTGCAAGAGAAAAGGATGTTTAGATCTTGTTTTCAATTCCAATTCTACTTTGCTACCAAAAATGTTTAATCAATAACAATATCACCATTCTGCAATCCAGCCAGAATTTATTATTGACATTTGACAAGGGCAAGATAATCTTTAATAAAGTAAGCACCAAAATATATGAGCCAGCTTTTATATGAAATCAAGAATGATTAGAATGCCATCCATCCAGAGAGCAATGGAGATCAACTGGTTTTTCACCAAAACCTAGTCTGGCTTCTCAGGTGACAACGAATCATTTATATGATGAATTTAACTCCAAAAACGAGCGTAAAAAAAGATAAAGAAGCTCTTATACCAAACTAAACAAGACCTTCTCAGCTTGATGAGGCTTTAACTGCTTTCTCAGCAGCATCATCCAAATCTTCAGCAGTGATCAGAGCCATGCCACTTTCCTGTACACAACCAAATTTAAGATTGTTAATATTTAGCTCACCAGATTTGTCTGTGAGAAATGTGATTTCAAATTTACCTTCAAAATTCTCTTTCCTTGGTCCACGTTGGTGCCCTCAAGACGAACAACAACAGGTACTTTGAGTTGAACCTACAACATTAGACCAATAATGTTCAGAATCATGCATGGCTCGCATTAAAGGCAAAAGGTGTACCAATTTACATTTAGCAAGCAGCTGTACATATATATATCACAAGAGCATATGGTAAAAAAAGGAAATGAAAGACGTTTCAAGTTTTTTGGCATGATCAAAAAAAGGAAACAGAGTGGTAACTCATAAATTTGCAGCTCAGATTTGTCAAAGAAATAGCAGTAACTCAAGTGTAAAATCCAATATCAGTGTACATGTTTTACCTGTTTGGCAGCATTCACAATTCCACTGGCTATTACATCACATTTCATGATACCTCCAAAAATGTTCACAAGAATAGCCTTCACTTTCTCGTCTGAAGTCAAAATTTTAAAAGCTTCCACAACCTGTTCAATAAATTCAACTGAATGGTCAAAATTGTAGCCTAAACCCAAAGTAGGAAACAGAGGAACCAGTCAAACCTTGCATTATAGTTCGAATTTGAAACTCCACCCCACAAATTTAAAATGCACACCCATATATCAATTTTCACAAGACATACCCTCCACTCATATGAATACGGTGATTTAAAAGGAAAACGTCCACAGCATTTAAAATTTAGAGAAATATCAGAATTACCTGGCCTTCGGAAGCATTACCCCCAACATCAAGAAAGTTGGCAGGAGTTCCTCCATGTAACTTAATAATATCCATTGTGGCCATGGCCAAACCAGCACCATTCACCATGCAACCGATTTCTCCATCTAAACCAATGTAATTCAAGTCAGCTTCTGCTGCAGCAACCTGAAAATTGTAAACAAAGTGCAACATAAGGAATAAGACCCACTAAATAAAAATTCATTAGCTTCTTTGAAAGTGGCGTGTAAGAAGGGCCTTCAAGGTTGACAATATCATTAGTTGTAAAAAAATTGGTACTTTGATTTTATGGAATATTTGTGGAAATATCAATATTGATATCAGTAAAAATTTAAAAAAAAATGAAGGAATCATAAAAATCAAAATTTATAACAATTTGTTATAACAGTTTAACTCAATTACAACCTAATTGACGCGTTCTTGATAAACATATAGATCATACACTATACAAACAATTTATACTACAACAATATTGTCCAGAATTAACTAATACATGACTACCAGTACCAAAATGATGCTCTTTGTGGTTCAAATATAGAAGATAAAATGTCATCTAATACATAGTTTGTGGTTTGATTCAAAATGGACCATTTAATTTGTTTGGAAAAATTAAAATGAAATTTCCGATGTCTTTATTCTACCTATACTGATATTTTTTACCAAGTGTTACCAAAAATTAATTAACCCCCCGTTTCGATATCGGTTACCACAAAAAAATCAAAATTTCACGATATTTCTATCATAGGGGCCATTGCTGAGAAAATAAGATAGTAGTAAGTACCTCACGAGGATCCTCTTGAGTTGGATCTCGAAGAGCAAATATCTCTTTCTGACGGAAAGCAGCATTATCATCAAAGTTGAGTTTTGCATCAGCAGCTACTAATTGGTTATCAGCAGTCTCAGCAATGGGATTGATCTATTAAATAAACTGTACTTCAGATTTAGCCATAATAAGGAGTTTATGCTTATGCGCAATTTAAACCTAGAGACCAGTCATGCATTTTTGTAAATATTAAAGAAAACAATTCTGAGAGATCAAGATCATATTGGTTACCTCCAACAATGTGCAGTCACATTTGCAGAAAAGTTCATATAACTTCTTCACTTGTTCCATTGAAGCATTTCTATCAGCTCCCTTGAGAGACAAACCATCAACTACCTTGGCAGCATCCTCATCAGTGATTCCTGTGAAAACATCAATAGGTACCTATCCCAGGACAAAGTCCAAATTATCAATTAGTAAAAGGGATCACAGAGAAAACATGCAATTCAGTAACCAGATCGATCTAAGAAACATCGAAGATAGACTAACCTTTACAATCAGTTCTGGATGTTTTTCTGCAAGATCTTCGATACTTGTTCCTCCTTTTTTGCAGGCAATAATAAGCTGCAAGGTATAGATGCAACCACAGCTCAGCATAGAGACTTATGCTTAAGAATACACAGGCTATAAAGCAAGGGAGCAAATACATTCAGCATACCACCAAAATACAGCCTAATGTTTGAACATTTTCTACTTTGTACTCTAAACTTAAAGTACTTGTCTGATTCAGACGACTATTTAAACATAAATATTTAGTCTACCACCTGGTTTTCATTTGATATTAGCATGCCAACACTTTGGCGGATTTGTGGCAACACTTGGAGCATGGATTGTGATTTATGATTATATGTAGACCAGCTAAGCAAAAAAACATGAGCTATTATCCTTGAGTTACTTGGAGATGATAACAGTTGAGCTTCAGAAAGTCTGGATGCTAAATTACTAGCTCAGATGCTTGATCATGAGACAACAAATTATCAATCTTCAAGTATTAAGAAAATGTATCCAAATAGATTAACTCAGACTCAGGTATTAAAAGTTTAACCTTGTATCCTACAAATCCATAGCATAGGCAACTGTTTGCGGTAAAGACCATGTGAAATTTATTATCTTCAGGACCAAACCAAAATGCAAGGTCACCAGAAATTTCCATAATCCATGGAAAACCTTGATGGACAGGTAGGGTTAAGTATCAATGGAAAGGATAAGACTGATAAAAAAATTAGTATAAAAAAGATGTTAAGAAAACTATTACTTCATGGACATAGAAAACAATATCAAGTAGTTAAGTTCAAAGATGGATTTAACCTATGATACAGAATATAAAAATTTTGAAAAATAAAATTAGTTCGTCTATATAATGTTTGCACAAAGAAAATAATCTGCAGGAGCTACTTAAGAAAGCATCTCACACAGTCACCAGCTTAATATGTCGTATAAGAAACCTTTGAAGCAAAATTAATCAATCGATTATTCAAGTAAGGCAAGACCCATGATCTCCTTTCTTAGTTGCACATTATCTACACCAATATATCCCTGAAGGATTTCAAACAGACTAATACTAAACTAAACAGCTAAAATAATGAAAAAGAAAAGGTGAAAAATGGAAGTAATTATAAAAACAAATGAAGTCCCTGATTAAAGGTGGAAATTCAACAAACAAACTCATGGTAAAGCCTTCAATCTTTAGGAACTTACAGGTCCAGCAGATTTACGATCAAGAGTAATAGCAAAGTACATCTCATTGACAAGGGACAATTTCTCAGCCAAATACACCTGCAAAACAGAATATCATTCTTGATTTTCATAAAATCACCTTATCAATACACAACAAAGGACTGAAACTTGCTCTGAAGGATAGCAGCATGGATTACTGGGAGAGAAAAGTGAGGATATCACCTAATCAATCCTAAGGTAAATTATTGGAAAATGAGCAAGCAAATACGAAGTAACATACAAAACAACCAATCAAAGATAATGATGAGATTGTGAAGAAATAAACAAAGTAAATTAGAGAACAAAGGCAGACAAATCAGTTAAAGCAGTTGAACTAATCAAGATATTGCAATTGGAGATGCCATTGAAATGAACATATAGTATTTTTATACTGTGTCAATAGGACCCAAAAAAACCTACTGCAGTCAAGCTACTAATAGTTCAGGATTGAAAACTTTCACATCCAATTTTCCCAGCAAAAAGATCAGGTTGACAGCTAGATGGATCATGGATATAAAAAGGCAGTAAGTTTGTTCTTCCTCCAATTAGTTAGACTGATAAAATCTGCATATATCAAATTACAAGGTATCTTTATAACTCTATAATTCACTCATCCTGTGGCATATTACCCTTCAAGAATGACAGCTTTCATAATTGAATATGGCTCCAGAAATGGAACTTGATCAGATGAAGTTACGTTTCAGTTAACATCTCTACACATGACCTTCATAGCATGCAGTATACAGAACTTAAATCGGTGTGATCTAAAAAGGAAAAATTGTGCTTAGAGCATAAATTTCATAATGATTTCCATTATTTTCTTATTTAAGCATTGAGACTGTCTAACACCGTTGAAGAGACACAGAACCCCTACATAGGCTCAATATAAGAAAGTATTGGAAGAAAAACTTTTGGGCAAAAACTGCATGATATTCAAGCAAGTTACCCAGTCAATTAGTTTCAATTGCCAAAATCTTTTCACAACAATCCGCTCTCTGTGTTCCCATGGATATTAATGAAAGCATTTAGGACCAGCTAATATGAAATACCCTCCGGATTAGGAAGTAAATAACGACTGCAATTAATAATCCTTCATCGGAAATAAAAGCAACATGTTCTACAAGAAGGTGACAAAGTGAACACCAATGAAATATAGATTCATAGCATACCAATAATAAATATTATTGTGGATTTCATCACGACAGTAAGTCTACATATATTCGTATTTCATGATCAAAGAACATAATTGATGTCAAACCTTGCTGACAACTTTTCCTTGAGGTCCAGTTTGCTTAGTAACAAGAATCTGCCCAAGCATTTTCCCTGAAATAACATAAACATAGAGACGTAATAATGGATCGCAATTTGTGCAACTAATAAACAAATGATTTGCCAGAAGCAAATATTTTTCTCCCAATTTCCTTAACTAAAGCACCATCTCACGTAAATTTGGGGTTATGGGAAGATAGGGAGATATCATGTCTATCTGCTTCAATGGCTCACTAGCTGAGTAGGTGTTAATAACATGAAATGATGACATTCATCCCCAACACAATTTCTTGCAGAGGAAGAAAGGAATAAGTCAGGAAAACTGGCCATGTACAGTGAAACTGCAGATTTCTATGATGGAGCAACTTAAACGACTAACATTTACAGTGCAGCTTTTTTTCATTACACAACTTCATAACTGAACTGAAGTGTCCCACTAAGATATAAAGCATTACATGGAGAACAACTTAGAAGAAGCTCAATTATGCCAAGTAAATGCAAACACATACCGGCAATATCCTCAACCTGCTCAGCCTTCACAATATGAACTCCCCCCTGGAGACCACTCTTAAATGTTCCCAGTCCTCGTCCACCAGCAAGGATTTGAGACTTCACCACCACCTACAACACCAAGATTTGCCTCTACAAATCAATTTCTTCAAATAATTATGAGCCCAAAGGATCACAGACCCAAGAAATATTTCGCGGAATTACCTCACTCTGGTTGGGAAATACATCTCGCAACGCCTTCCTGACTTCTTCAACCGAACCAACTGCCACACCCTTTGGAACATTGATTCCATGTTTACTCATCAACTCAGCTCCCTGAAATCAGTTCGGAAACGTTAATCGTACGCACAAGTTCTCAAGATCGACCTAAATGAGGCTGAAGGGTTCGTTCATTTGTGCAATAGCCCATTCACATATCACTAACAATGCCTCAACACTAATTTTCATAAAACCTAACGCAATTCTAATCAAAGCTTTGATTAACACATGCTTTAGGAAAATCACAAATAGTAGACCGCAATTTTGAAGCAGATCATGCTTTAAACTTGAAATAGGAGTCAGTACAAATTGACATATCTGTACAGCAAACAAAGAGTGCGTATACGCATAGGATACCTGGTACTCGTGTATATTGAGGCGGCGGACCTGTTGCTGCTGCCATTTCCTGGCGGCGGAGAGAGAGCGACCGGCGAGCTTTCCTAGCAATCCTCGCACCATTTCTTTATATGCTGTTTATCCCTTGATTGAGACCTTTTAGCTCAAGATCAAACTGCAACGAAAAGATTCAGAGAAAATGAATAAGTTTCACAAACGGAACCCTAACCGGAGAGCGAAAAGGGCGGCGGAGGAGGAGGTGGTGGCGGAGGCAGAAACTGACCTTGGCCTGGAGAGAAGAGTATCGACCCAAAATAAATTACGCGATTTTTCGCTGTGAGTACTTTGACCCCCTATTATTCTCCTTTTTTTTTTTTTCTCTACTTTATATTTGTTAATTACAACTCCTACCTTAATTATTTCCTTTAGACTAAGTTTATCAACAACCTCCCACAACCCAACCTCTTAATAAAATATTCATTTCTCTCTCCTTCACATACACAACCTACAATACAACCCAACCTCTACAATTTTTACACTTTATCAATAACATCAACCCAACCTATAACAATTATTAATTTAATGATTTAATAATTACATATATATATATATATTTTATAATCAATTTTTTATTATTTGAATTATGTACGAAATATATTAAATTATATGATATTTCATATTCGTAATTAAAAAAAAATATGATCAACTTAAAATAAGTTACAATCTCAATAACACAAATAAAATTCATAGAATTGAAATACAAAATTATTATTACATAAGTCAAGCTACAAATTGATAAGTAAAAAACAACAATGCAGAAGATGAAAATTGCATATTTAATTATCGGTGCCGAATTTTTGCCATATATGTTCAATCAAGTCGTTTTTTAGAGCGGTGTGAGCTTCTCTGTTGCGAAGTTGCTCCCTATTGGTCATATAAGCAGATAGACTTGCAATACGTTCAGTAGAGTATTGAAAATTTTGATCATCGTCTATGGGATCATCAATGAGAAATTCTGTAGGATCATAATAAGTTTGGTACGTCTCTCGTTCATCTTCAACTATCATGTTGTGCATGATGATACAAGCCATCATAATTTTTGCCATCAGATTTTTGTCCCAAACAAGACAGGGGCGTCGAAGAAATGCAAAATGAGCTTGTAGAACTCCAAATGCTCGCTCAACATCTTTTCGTACCGCCTCTTGGTGTTGAGCAAACAACTTGTGTTTTCTGATTATTGGAGAAGTAATTGACTTAACAAATGCAGCCCATGAAGGATATATTCCATCAGTTAGATAATATGTCATATTGTACTCCCTACCATTCACAACATAACTAACCTTTGGTGCTTGACCTTCCAAAACATCATTAAAAACTGGAGATCGGTGGAGTACGTTAATATCATTGAGTGAACCTGGTGTTCCAAAGAAAACATGTCATATCCATAAGTCGTATGATGCAACAGCTTCCAAAACGATTGTTGGTTTTCCACTTCTCCCTCCATATTGTCCCGCCCATGCAGTGGGACAATTTTTCCATTCCCAATGCATGCAGTCAATATTGTCTATCATGCCCGGGAATCCACGTTGTTCTCCGACATGGAGTAGTCTTGCCAAATCTTGTTCATTAGGCTTTCTAAGGTACTCGTCACCAAAGCAAGAAATGACGTCTTCTACGAAATTCATGAGAGATTGCCTTGTCACAGCTGCACTCATTCGCAAGTATTCATCAACGGTATCTGTTGATGTCCCATACGCCAACACTCTCATAGCTCCAGTACATTTCTGTAATGGGGAAAGACCTTGTCTACCAGTGGCATTAGGCCTCTGTTGAAAATATTCATCACTGGCAGTAACAGCCTCCACGATACGGAGGAATACTGATTTTCGCATGCGAAATCTACGTCGGAAGATCTCAGGAGGATACGTCGGGTTGTCAACAAAATAGTCGTTCATCAAACGTTCATGACCAAGCTCGCGTTGCCTTTCACAATACCTTCTTATGGCTCTAGGAGTGGGATCTTCTTCGTTCAAATTAAGATTGTTTAAGAGCAGATCCTCGGCGATGCGATCTACGTGGCGATTCTGATGAGCAACATGGTCTTGCCATTCATCAAATGCAGTAAAGAAATGATCGAAACTTGAATAATTATCTAGTGATTGATTTTCATTGTGAGACATTTTGGGAAGTGGAATGAAATTTTTCTTTTGAGATGATAAGAGAATATGAGGAGATATATATAGATAGTGATCAAAAATAACAAACAAGTGCCACCAATCAATAATCCACTATCACATGTCTTTTCCATCCACTATCCACTATCAATAATGACAAACATGTCTCATCCACTATCCACTATCAATGATCCACTATACGTCTTCTACTGCAAAGTGATAATTCACATGGTGCAAAGTGACAAGTGCATGTGACAAAGTGACAAAGTGACAAGTGCATGTGAATTCTGCAAAGTGACAAGTGCATGTGACAATTTGACAAAGTGACAAGTGCATGTGAATTCTGCAAAGTGACAAGTGCATGTGACAACTTTTGACAAAGTGAATAAATACTAAATAACTTAAAGCAAAAATAGAAACATCCAAAATAAAACATTAAAAATTCGGAAAACAGTAAATTGACGTTTTCGCCCCTCAAACGACCTCGAAAGGCTAAAATCCACCTTGCATCAGCACTCCTCTAACGGAGTGCTGAGTTTGATTTCTCAAACCGTTTCGCATGTCGGGTGCTAATTTCAAAGCGATCCGAGTCTATGAAAAATTACGTCAAAATTGCATCAAATACTAATTAGAATAAAAATTACAATTCGATTTAACAAAAATAACACTAATAAAAAAGATTACAAGACAATATTAAAACACATGACATCAAATAAAAAAACTTACAAGATAATACTAAAACACATGCCATCAAATAAAAACACACTTACAAGATAATCCTAAAACACTACTTAAACAATGCCAAGAGATGACGTTTCATCTCTTCTTCATCTTGGGATAAGTGATCCTTGGCCAACAAAGCCATAAAAAGAGAGTGCTTCATCTTCATTTTCTCTATTTCCACTTTCTCTCTTCCCAGTGTGTTGAGCACTTGAACTTTACTATCTCTAGTGAGTCTTAATGCACGAAGTTCTGCAACAACCTCAGATGAAGACTCCGATGCCTTACCTTTTCATTTCTTCTTTTTCGCTTGATCTCTACCTGTAGGACGTGAAATAGCTGAACCACCACTGTCTGGAGTTTCTATATTTGTGGGACTGAAATATTCACCATCTTCACTGGTCCTGGTTCTCTTTGTACTGTCACCACTTTCTTCGTTACCATCTTCATCGTAAGCACGACTTCTTGAACCTTGATCAAATTTTATTTCCCACTTGGGAATTTTACTCATAACTTCATTAAATACATGCAAATCGGTGAACTTACCATCGTATAATTGATGGGCTTCTTTCTCCATATCGTGTTGGCTCATACCACTTCTTACTCGACGATGTGCTTCAATGTTAGCAGCAATCCACTTCTGAGCATTTTTATTAAGTCGTGTGAAACGACCTTTTAGTGATTCTATATTTCTTTCATTTATTTCTCCTGAATCTTCCCTTCGAGCTTCTTCATACATCTTATGGATTTTCCCCCAAAACGAGTCAGTCCTTTGAAATCTGCCCTGTTTTTTATCTTCGCTAACGAAGATCCAAGATGACATTAGAGCCACATCTTCTTTCACATTCCAAGTACTTTTGGCCACCCTTTCATTTGTATTCTGAAACAAATTGCGAGAGATATTTTGCGATGGTTGAGCTTGTTCAGAGGTAGGAATTTGATTTAGATTCGGAGATAATGGAGAAGTTTGAGAAGATTGAAAGTTTTGATAGTCTTCGGTGTTAAAAAAAGACTGGAAATTTGGATAGTTTTGGGAGTTTGGATAATCCGAATTGTTTGAAAAAATTTTTGGGTTACTTGGATCCATAATAGAAATTAGGAGAAATAGTAGAATATGATATAAATTATGAGAGATTAGGAAAGATAGTACACAAAAGAGATAATTTGAGATTGTGATTCAAAATGTATCAATATTAGTCTCTATTTATAGAGAAAAAAAATTCATGAATTTTGGTTTTTTTTTTTTATAGATAATTAAGTGTGTAAAAGATATAAACGAAATCAAACGAACGAATCAGAAAATGACATGTGGCATGGATCATGCCATGTGGCAAAATTGTGGATGAAATGAAGCCTTGGAATTGGTGCACAAACCGGGCGGTCATCAGCCCCGGTTGTGCAACCCTTGCCATTTTAATTTTTTTTCTTTTTTTTTTTATTCTTAAAATATTCACAACGTCGAGCAACCTTCTAATAAAGATAGTCTTATTTCCTTCTCTCTCTCTTTCTCAAAAATTAAATTCCTTTTCAATTTTGTCGAAATTAGAGTTGCCTTTTTCTTTTTTTCTCATATTATATGAATGTATACACAAATATGTACTTTTATACTATGGAAAAAAACCATATAATATGTATAGTAAATTTTACGCGTGCATATTGCACTAGGCCTCTTTTATATAAGTTAGATGTCAATTAACAATAGTAAAAATAAGTTAATATCATTATAAATTATGTGAGTTTTGATAAAGTTAATATATTAATTAATAATATCTCAAAATTTAAAAAATAAATAACTTAATAAAATTATATTATAACTATTATCTTATATTATTAATTTAAAATCATTGCCTTATAATTTCATTGTTGATATTGTTGGTTTTTTTTTTTTTTTTGTTATGTATGTTAATAACCAACCATTCAATTTTGTTTCCAGTTCGATTGGGAAGTGAATTTTTGATGATATATATTCGTGAAAAATGCTCTTTTGATTCCCTAACCATTGATGATCAAAGAAACTAAAATAAATTCAATAATTAATAGAAAACATAATTATAAAATTGAAGTATAGATAATTTATGTTAAGATTCTCAAATTGTGTGTGTTTATCATAAACCATCAACTCCATAAAGATACAAAAGAAGAGGTATTGTTGATGGAACACGAGTTACGTTTGTGGTCGTGAAGTTAAAAAGAATATGCAAAGATGAAGAAAAACAAGCTCAACTTTAACTATTTGAGGACTTGGTAAAATTGAAAAAGAGATAATAACGGAAATTCTAAAATGTAAATGTTTGCCGAGTGTGCAAAAAAAGGATGTATTATTTCTTTTGATAAATATGAAAATTTACTAAAACAGATTTATGTAAAAATAATTCAAGGGAGCATTGGACTCTGTGGACAAATGAGTCGAGTCTTGTCGTGTTCGAGTTCGAACTTGTTTACAAAATTTGAGTCATAAACTCACAAACTTTATTATCTTAAAGCTCGAGCTAGATTTGATGGATAACTCAATAAACTCGAGTTCGACTTGACTAGCTCAAGACTTCAATAATATCTATAAAATAAATTAAATTCCGAAGTATGCTTAAAAGAACATCTTAATATTATATTTGTAAATAAATAAATTGTTAAATGTAAAATAATAAATTTATTATAGAGGCTCGTGAGCCTTTCAATTCAAGTATTAATTTGTAGAACTCGACTCAATTATTTTCAAATCAAATTCAAATATAAATTGAGTTGATCCTGAATAGCTCACGTGTTGTTTCATCTCATTTAACCTTACTTTGATTTGTCCTATTTCAGCCTTAAAACTCTCATTTACAATATACCACCTTATCAATATGTATTAAAAAATGAGAATCACGAAAATCTTTTATTTCATTTGGTGTTTTGTATTTCATTATAATATATATAATATATCTATATCTATACATATATATAATATAATATAATAAAAATGTAGTTTTTTTTGTAAGAAAAGTATGCATGTCTTGTTATTAGAAAAAATATGTATACATTAGTATTGGAATAAGTTTTTTTTTAAGTCGATTAAATTATTATTGTTTATATAAGCACAACATGTATGTGATTGAAACACCATACATGATAATTTCATGAAGGCGTGTGGTGGAGCGTCGGAGCGCTTCAGAGCCGGGTCGATTCAAGTGCATAGATCTAGGATCTAGGCACTAGGTGCATAAAAGTACGTTTTTGTCTAATAAGTTAGTAGGGCTATTACTTAATCTATACCATATATAAAATGAGAGAAGTTGACAAATTTTATAGATTTGTCATTTTTCTTCCCAAACTATCAACCAATAGAAAAAAAAAATTAAATAACTTTTAAGTATCTTATAGAACAAGCTTCACATAAATCTTACATAATAAGTTATATCTTATAATTTATATATAGGAGTATAGATGAAACAAAAGAAATTTTCTTAAATGATATGATTATATTTTAATGATATGATTAAATTTTGAAAATAATGAAATTTAAACATTGTCAAAAATTAAAAATTTTGAAAATTAGTTTATAATTTTAATATATAAATGTGGAAAATAATTTTAAAATCTAAATTTAATTTTATGAAGGGTTGTAAAATGTTTAAAAGTTTGAAAACTATTATAAAAATATTAAAATAATAATAAAATCTGAAATTAATAATAATAGTAACAAGGTTTGTGAGATTAAGTTAAGTCTAACAATCTAAAATCAACAAATAAAATTTAAAAATTAATTCAAATATATATGTAATATTTATTGTGTAAGATATAAAAATCAATAAATTGAATAATTTTTTTAATAAAAATAAATAAAAGTATTTGGTAATTTATTCAAAATTATTTCAAATAAATAGATATAATTAATCTATAAATTGTTTTTAAAAACCATAATAGATTCTAAAAAAATCTGAAAAATGGTTTCAAAAATCTAAAAAACTATTGTTTTAAAAATTATTATTATTATTATTATTATTATTATTATTATTATTATTATTATTTTCAATTTTATTTTCAAATTTAATTGTTAAATATTGATGTTTAAAAAAAACACTGATTTTTACAAATTTTGAAATAATAAGATGTCATGATTAACTTTTTAATATAACAACTTAATTATATTATTATAAATCATATATATTTTCATAATAAATAATAAATCATGTATCGCACGGGAGTATTACTAGCTAGTTTATTAACTGATATTCACTTAAACAATGCACACACTTATATATGTGCAATGTTTGGTTAAACGATATTTGTGATTCGATATACTAATTTATGTTCAATTTTGTTGTGACACACTTGCTTACCTATTAATTTGTTGGGTGAACTTTTACTTGTTGTAAATTAATTCAATAATGTGGACATTACTCTTACGTCTCCTCATATTCTTCTATGACATTTGGAGTCCATTCCTTTGCATATATAATGTACTATATTTTCATATTGAGTGGTTGATAAATAAAATTCTATATTCTTTCTCTTCTTTCCATCTTATTCATTTTATATTGTTAATATATTGTCCATGGAGATCGATGAAATTGAGACGACTTATTTGACAACACGTTATCAGCACGAGTGCTCTACCTCTCTTGGTGAACATTACCAATTCAATCACATTTGATAATTTTTATTTCATTGATTAGATGATATAATATTTGGTTTTCTAGAATAAGGTTTACATACAGTTATATGAATTATTTGTGTTGGTCCCAAGTGGTCAGAGGTTCAGGGGGTGAATGAACCTCTATCGATTTTTCAAACTTTTTAAATCATATAACTGATAATCAGGTTTCTGTCTCACTTGAGAGAACAATATCCTGTCTCAAGTCAGTAACCTGGCCCTAGGCTAGATCAGGTTACTGTCCCGGTATCAGAATGCAACGCAGCGGAATAAACTTGATAGAGTTTCTGATGAAAACCAGTTTTCTTTTCCAAATATGATTTTGCAACACACGTGTATCAAGATGCTTATGATAGATGCAACAGGATAGATATGCAAACAATACAATGTAACAAATAAGATAAGCAGTAAACACTTATGGCTTATAGTGGTTCGAAGGTGGTGTAATCCTTCTACGTCTACTCTACTCCTTCTTTGAGGAGGAACTTCGTTATGGTCAGTTTGCTTTACAAGACTCGTCTTTACAAACCTCTTCCAAAACAAGTTAAACCTACTAGAATCCCAGATTCCTAGGTCTAATCCCACACAGGGTTTACAAACTCCCACACAGGGAACACACTCCCACACAGGGAAGATAGCCTACACAAGACTAACAAACTTAGCAAGGATAAAATCCTATCAACTAAGTACACCAAATAAAACAACCTAGCACACACAACACAATGGTTAAAAGTATATGTTTCTTCAACTGGTGTAGTTCGAAGACGGTCTTGAACTTGAAAGTTTAGATGCTTGGCTTGACCGCTTCTGAAGGTTGAGTGACTGAACTTGAAAGCTTGAGATAATGAAGAATAGTAGAAGAACTTGAAGAGCTCAATTTTTTTCAGTAGTCTTCACAATCCTCTCAACCTTCTATTTATAGACATTTGGAAAATGCCTGATGAAGAGAGACATGATCCAAGTTGTAATTCAAAAAGATCTTCAAATCTTCATAATTAATGTGGTATGAAAGATCAGACCTTCATAGCATATCCTACTCTGAATCCACATTAATGGTGCCATACTTTAGATACAGTACTTTGCAGAGCCGCTTTCCACGTGGCAGTATCTCAGTGGCCCTTCACAAACTTCTATCTACTGGTAACTAATCAGGATCCAAACCTCGTATAGTTTCTAGCGTTTTCCTCGTACTGTATTGAATAGACTAGGACTTACTGCATGCTATTCTGATTGCAGTAGTCACTATCTGTTGTGCTTCAGGATTCTGTTCCTGATCAGCTTCCTATTCTTGAATACTTCAATCAGCTTCCTAACTCGCGTATCCTTTCTGATATGCTTCCTGCTTCTGACCAGTTTCCTGTTCCAGAATCCTGTTGTCTGCTTCCTGATTCTGACTTCGACTAACTCTTACTGACTTCTTTCAATGTGAATCAGTCTTCCTGAAGACTCAAAGTCCAGAATCCTGCTAACAAGGTTCTACCTATCTTTCTGGTATAATGACTTCTTAAAAATATAGCTTGAAAGATTTGATAGGCAAACAAAAATCCACTTATAAATCGTGGAATATGGGTACTCTAAAAGTTCATCTAATATTACATTGTCTCATCAAAACCTAGTCAGAAATATCCCAATAATTTGTATACCTGAATTAGTCCTTGTATGATATTGTTTGGCATATATATGATCATGAAAATAATGAGTTGGAGCTTTGAAAAAAATGTGACATGGATTTTCAATTTCAATGAATTCTATGGTGTGATGGTAATAAAATATTAACACAAAATTGATGCATTGATGTTGCAAGTAGATGACGATTAGAGAAAACAAAAGAAAATAAACTATTTTTAATGATCAAATAAGTGTGATTTTTTTTAGTTGTCACTATTATCGTTATAAAATAAACATACCCCTGTTTCTTCCATAAATATATTTGGGTTTCCATCTCATAATTTGGTTGTTTTAAATTGCTAATAAACATCTTTAAGTAGTAAATTTCAACAAAATGATAGAGCATAATTAGGACAAACAATGTAATGATTCTAGAATATGTCCCAAAAATGTTTATGTAGAGCCAACCACTTTAGTCATTCTATACCTTTATCTTCCTAAGAGACTTTCCATTCTGAAAATATGTTTGAATGCTATATGTTTCTTTTGGTTTCATACCTGAAGCATGCAACTAAGATAAAAACAAAGGCCATATTCGATTCGTATGGCTAAGGAAGTAGCAAACTTTGCAGATATATAGTTGAGTACATAGTAGAGATTTAAACCTAATGTGATTCTAAAATTTTTCACATAAAGAATATCATCAGACTTTATAAACTTATATCAGGCATTTGTTCATTTTTGGAATAATCTCCTATTTCCATTTCTAACTGCCACTTCTTATTTTCCTTTTCATATTCATTTGTGAATTAAGGAACGAGATTAACATCCTTTGTTTGGGTTCCTAACTTGAATTGATTAAGTATTAAATTCGAGTTTGATGTTGATTATTGCCCTAATTTTGTGGATTAATTAGATGGAGCAGATGGATTGTTGAACTCATCCAATTTTATTTGATTTAAAGGAAATAATTATATATGATTTTTATTCATCTTCTGTCCTGAAGAGAAAGATCCTAGTTTTCTATTAATGCTAGTTTTGTCAGTGGGTTTATTGGAATAAATGCTATGAAAGAGAGAATTTTCAAGCTCGCCCTTGATGACAATAATTATTTGACATGAACTTTTGACATTAAGATTCATTCACTTTGTATGATTTACATAATTGTGCATGATTCTCAATCATTTTATGCCCTAAAGGTAAATAAGTTGATTTTTCATCGGGTCTCACTATGTCTACTTGCCTGAAGCAAACATGAACTTGGATATTAGTATGAATGATAATTTATTGAAGATTGAATTTGGAGACTTAGGAAATAATGAACGATTCTATGAGACACAATAAGTGTTTTTGTTTTTCAAGTTTAGTTTTTTTTATCTTTTCAGAATGTTATGATGGATCTATGGTTTCCTCTAAAACTTACGATGATGCTTACTTTAATATTTAGTTTTTCACTTTACTACATTATCTTTGAGCATGGTCGATTATCTTTGCATAGGAGAACGAGAACATTATATATTTAGTAGATAGTGCTACTAAACAAACTATCATTAGAGGTGAGAAGTTTTTCAAACTCTAATCGAAAAGAGTGTCACTACAATTTAGACTTTAGTAGAGCTTCACCAGCTCTCCCTGTGAATACTGAATTAAATATCAAAGATGTGTTGCTATATATCTATAATCTAAACGTACCCTTCTCAATTTTAAGGACATCCGATCAAATAGTTTGATATAGAATATATTTTAATGACTCGATCCATAAAATGTCGGAAGCTAGTTGTCAAAACTTCTTATTTCTCCTCAAAATTGTAATATACATACATCCGGCATTCTAATCTCCATTTTTCAATAGAGTGAAATTTCATGATTCAAATTCGTTCAAATTATAGCATGAGCGATTGATTCATCGTTGACATGACAACTTGATGTGTCGAATTTCATTTGATATAGTATGTCAAACAACAGAATTCCTTCTGTAAATGAATTTACTTGTGAAGCTTGCGCAAAAGGAAAACTTATAGTACAATCTTCTCGTACTAAAGTTGGAGTTAAATCTCCTATTTTCCTTGAACGACTTCATAGAGATATATGTGGACCAATTCATCCAGCATCCGGACCATTTCGATATTTCATGGTCTTGATTGATGTCTCCACTAGGTGGAACCATATGTGTCTACTATCCACCCGAAATAATGTTTTCGCAAAATTCATTGCCAAAATTATTGAACAAAGGGCCCAATTTTCAATTATCCAATTAAATCCATTAGAATGGATAATGTTGGTGAATTCACATCGAAAATATTTGATGACTATTGCATGTTATTATGAATTAAAAGGAGCATTCAGTTCTTTATGTCCACACTCAAAATAGTCTAGTTGAATCGTTGATCAAACGAATAAAATTAATCGCTAGACTTTTACTACAAAACTCCAACTTACCCATTTCATGTTGGGGTAATGCAGTTTTGCATGCAGCTGCCCTAATTCAAATTCGTCCTACACATATCATAACTACTCCCCTTTAAAACTAGTGCATGGGAAAGAACCAAACATTTCCCATCTGCAAATTTTTGGATGTGCAGTGTATGTTCCAATATCACCACCACAATGTACATCCATGGGCTCTCAAAGAAAATTAGGTATATATATTGGATCTGAGTCTCCATCCATTTTGAAATACCTAGTGCCCATGACAGAGAATCAATTTATAGCTCGTTTTGTTGACTGCACATTTGATGAAGATTATTTCCCAGCATTAGGGGGAGATAAGAGTAAAAAATTTAAAGAATGCTAAGAAATTTCATGGAATGTGGAAAATCTTCAATATTTAGATCTATGCACTAGTCAAATTGACTTGAAAGTTCAGAGAATAATTATCTTGCAATGTTTAGCAAGTAATTTGTCAGATGTATTTATTGAGTGACTAAATCATATGTACTTTGTATATGCACCCCAAAGAGTGGAAGTTTCTAAAAAATCCAATATATCAGCTGACACTAATGCTTCTAGATCTACGTCTGAAGCATAAAAGACATATGAATACAAAAAATATGAATCCGTGGAAAATAGAAAGTAATAAGAATATACAATCACTCTAAATATCTCCTAAAGAGATTTTCCCTGAAGATGAAAACCCTAGTAACATTACACGTGCACAAAATAGTCAAATTACTAGGGTTGCGGAACAACTAGATCAAAATATTTTGGGAAATGATGAAGATCTGGTTGATAAAAATATCAAAGTTGCTGTGAATTTTATATACAGGAGAAACTTACAATATAAATTTTACTGTTGTCGACAACATTTTGCCTCCACAATTGCTCTTACTATCTCAAATAATAATATGGATCTAAAACCCAAGTGAATGACTTAGTGCCAGAAGCACTTAGATTGGGTAAGATAGAAAGATGCAATTGAGGCTGAGCTAGACTCGCTTAACAAAATGAAAATTTTTGAATCTATCTTACGTATCACTGAGGTGGTGATGTATAAAGCGAGATTGATAGCTCAGGGGTTTTTCGCAGAGACCCGGTATTGATTTAATCAAACATATTCTCCTGTTATGGATAGTATAATGTTCCGCTACTTAATATCTCTGACAACAAATATGTTTTTAGAAATGCAATTGATGAACGTTGTTACTACATATCTATACGAAATTTTAGATGTAAATATTATATGAAAATCCCCGATGGATTTTATTCTCCTAATGAGGAATAATGAAAATTGTAATATATGTAATATATTTAATTACAAAGGTCATTGTATGACCTAAAATAATCATGTAGAATGTGGTACAATCAAATAAGTGAATTCCTCTTAAAGAATGAATATGTATGAATAATAATACATTTCATTGTATGTTTATAAAGAAATCTTAAGATAAATTTTGTATCATCTTTATGTGTGTTGATGATAGAAATTTTATTGGAACGCTATTGGAACGCACAAGGATTTTGAGGAAGTTAGTTCAATCTTAAAGACAAAATTGGAAATGAAAATCTTAAGTAAAACCAAGTGTTGTCTCGGCCTGCAGATCGAGCATCTCCCCGAATGAATTTTCAATACACCAGTCAACCTATTTGAAGAAGGTTTTGAAAAGATTATATATGGATAAGTCTCATCCACTAGGTATACCAATGGTTGTTCGATCCCTTGAAGTGGATAAGGACCCATTTAGACCTAAAGAAGATAGTAAGTATATATTCAGGACCTGAAGTTCCTTGCTTAAAGTTCAATTGACGAATTACTTTATCTAGCAAATTGCACTAGACTTGATATTGTTTTTGGAGTAAATCTAGTAGCAAGGTTTAGTGTTTCTTCTACAAGGAGAAATTGGAATGAAATTAAACATACTTTTCGGTATCTTCAAGGTTCCCAAAATCTTGGTTTGCTTTACACTGGAAATTAAAGTAAGTCATTAGTATGTTACTCGGATGCTGGTTATATATCTGATCCCTATAATGTCAGTCCTGCACTGGTTATATTTTCTTTGTGATGATACTACAATCTTATGGAAGTCTGTCAAGCAAACTATGGTTAACACTTCCTCAAACTACTTAAAAATTATTGTTTATATGAAACTCTCACAAGAATGTGTATGGTTAAAATCTTTGATAAAACACATTTGAGTCATGTGGTATTAATAAATATGATATATCCCCCATTGTCTTTTTTTATCACGATAATGCAGTTTGTATTGCACAAAAGAGTAATGAGTATGTTAAGTGAAACTTATTGAAACCCATAATTCCTAAATTCTTTATCCGCATGAGCTCTATAAGAGCGGTGAATTTTTTATACAAATGAGTGCTATAGTGACAATCTCGCAGATTTGCTTACTAAATCTCGTTCTACATTTATTCTTGAAACATATGTTCATGGTATTAGAATGTGTAGGTTCGGAAGACTGTTGTCTTCAGGGGGAGTGATAACTTTAAAACAACCTTAAAGGTTGGGTCCTGAAGACCAATGTATGTATTTTTTTAACCCTAAAAGTTGGGTTCTGAAGATCGGTGGTTGTACTCTTTTTCCCTTTACTAAGTTTTTTCCCACAAGATTTGTCACGCCCCGAAACTTAACCATATTTTATAATAAAAGATTAATAAATTTAGGAAAAACATTTTTAAATTATCAGAGTATCCCCGGCAGGCGTGCAGGAAAGAAGAAAGAGAAAGGAAAGAGAAACGATGAAGATATATACATATATCGAACTTTATAAGTTATCGATGTACAACAGCGGATTTTAACAAACGTGATTGGACCAAAAGAAAACGCAAGCGTACGTTGTTCCGAAACAGTTATCAAATATCATAACAAAATATCGAAATAACAAAAGAAATCTTTAACAGACAGGGCACATCTCTCCCTTCAACTTCTCCCAACAACATCATCACCTGTAACGAACACGTAAACGGGGTGAGTGCATAGAAATACACCCCGTGGAGGCAAGTTCATAAATTAACATAAAACTTTAAATCAGATAAGCAGTTAATCACAGCAAGTACAATGCACAGCAAGTAAATGACTTGGGCGCAGGTATATCCCGCCTTACCCCACCACCTTATCCTTCTGGTGATTATTTGGTTAGGGGGACTTCACCAATCCTCCGTTTTCCAGTTAGGACTTAATCCCAACCTGTCTTCCCAAAGACCGTGCACATGAACACACATCTTATCTTAATCCCAACAAAGGATTCAATTCACAGCACGTAGACAAAGCACATATAACGGACATGCATAACAATTAATAGCATGCTGATATCATCAATTACATTTCATGCTCATAATCTCAAATCGTAAATCATATAACGTTCATCATCATAACATAATATATCGAAAACCCTAGCATGCGACTATACAAAATAAACGTAAAGTTAAACGTTAATTCAGAATTTACCCCCACCTCAGCCTGGGCGGTGCGATTATCACGTTCTTTTCCTTTTAGTTTTGAGATGTGTTCGGAGCGTTTGGGCCTACAAACACACAACGTAAATTATTAGGTTACACTTATTAATTAAGCGTTTATAAATAAATGCTCGAAAGAAACGACAAATTGAAAACAGAACAGAACTCGACCCGATTAGGTCTAGAAATATAGAGGATTCAAAAAGGAAGGTTTAGAGACGAGAACGGATTAAATCGGATAAGAAACGAAGCTAAACGAAGCATTTTAGGGTTTGAGGGGTAAAACCGTAATTACGGATAAAGTTTGGGGTCGAAACGAGGTTTCAGGAATCTGGAGGGGTCGAACTGAAATATCAGAAAGTCTTGGGGTGAAAATCCAAGTCTTGAGAAGTTTTGGGGGTGAAACTATAATTTCCAAAACTTTTTAGGACTAAAATGCACAAAATAAAAGATGGAAGACCCAAAGTGTATAGAATAGAAGTTGGAGGACCAAAATGAGAATAAGCACAAAATGAGGAAATTGCAAAGAGGTCCCTGAAGATAATCAAATTCCCAAAATCCACCCCACCCCCAACTCCCACTGCCCGTCGCCACCACCGCCACTGTAAACCACCGCCGGCGACACCGTGTCGCCGGCCACCCTCTCGGACCACCACCATACGCCGGCGCACCGAGCGCCGGCCTCCTCCGGTCACGGCGGCGTCAGAAACGCCGCCCCAAACACCACCCTCCATCACAGCCACTGCATGCATATATATATATATATATATATATATATATATACCTTTCCGGCGGCCACTGCCGCCGGCTCCACCCTCACCCATCGCCGGCGCTCCTTGCGCCGGCTATACACCCACACGGCGGCGCTGCATGCGCCGCCTCCAACCACCCTTTCCAGCAACACCGAGCAAGAGAGACAGGGAGAAGAGATCGAAGAGAGAGAGAGCAAATGAGAGGAGAGAGAAATGCAAACTGCAGAAACTTTGACCGGCCACCACCGGATATTGGCCGGTCCGATCAACGATCCGAGCCCGGAATTGAGACGGGCTCGACGAGAACTTCAATTTAGACTCAAGATTTGCCCCGATCGGTGGCCGGATGGCCGAGAAACGAAGAGAGAGAAAATGGGGGTTTTTAGAGAGAGAGAGAGAGAGAGCCGAAACTTCATCGGCCGATTGCCGGCGATTGCGGCGGCGGATGACAATTCTGAGCCCGGGATTGGAACGGGCTCGTCGAGAGCTTCAAGATGGTGTAGGTTTCGATACGTTTCGGTTTGATGAAAATTCCGGCGACGGTGGTCGCCGGCGGCGGCGACGGCGGCGCTCCGGCCTGCCGGCCGCCGGAGAAGAGGAGAGAAGGAGGAGCATCTTATGAAATACTTACCTTGGGTTAACTTTTAGTGTATAGTTTTACTTAGGATAAAAGTTGTGTTATATACTTTGCTTAATTAAATCATTAAACATATTATAATCTTAAACTTTATATTAAACTTTCTTATGATATTAATTAATTTGGGATATCAAACGAACTCCGATCTGATCCATTCTTTTTGCGTTTTGTTCGGTTTTTCGTTCTCGTTCATCTCGTCCCACTTATGAATTATTTTATCGACTTTATATTTTTACGAAATAAATCTCCCAAACGTTAAACTTAATTAAAACATACTTATAATTAAATTTTCTGAAACACACGTAATATAAATCAAATAATTAGGGGTTTAGATATTTAATTATCAAATTATGCATCGGTAAAATCCTAGTCGTCACAAGATTTTTTAGCTAAAAGTTTTTAATGAGGCAGCTAGTGTAACATATAAGAACATGTATGACATATACTCTTTTCTCGTCTAGTTTTTTTTCCACTGGGTTTTTCTAGCGAGTTTTTAACGAGGTATGTACATTAAGTCGTAATGTCCAAGGGAGAGTGTTGTAAATTAATTCAATAATGTGGACATTACTCTTACGTCTCTTCATATTCTTCTATGACATTTGGAGTCCATTCCTTTACATATATAATGTACTATATTTTCATATTGAGTGAGATAAATAAAATTCTATATTCTTTCTCTTCTTTCCATCTTCTCCATTTTATATTGTTGATATATTGTCTATGGAGATCGATGAAATTGAGAAACTTATTTTACAACATTACTATTTGGACATATTATAAACTCTAATTGCCTGTAGGCTAAACCTAACAATATGTATATTTCTCGATTTGAATTAAATTATAGGTCCCCCACTCCTTTAATAGTTTATAACTCAAAAATATAATAATAATAATAATAATAATAATAATAATAATAATAATAATAATAATAATAATAATAATAATAATAAATAAATAAATAAAAACCCGACATCTATGGTGATCACAATCATACCCCGGCCCATTAATATCCAGATTTTCAATATAAGATTTTCCTAAGACTTAAAAGATGATATAGTGCATATATATAATTATAATAAATGCAAGCAATCATGTAAAATTAGTAATTGCCCTAGTGCGTTGCACAATTTGTTATAATGTGGTAAATATTAATTATTTGATAATACAATGATGTAATTAATAATAAATATTTTAAAGATATAAAATATTTAATAATTAAGAAAATCTGAATTTACGTAACTATATATTAAATATATATTTATCTAATTCATGCTATCCTATTTATTATATATATCTCATTTGACAAATCAGTGATTAATAACATTAAGAATATCAATTATGAATTACAAATCAAATTCAATTACTTAAATTTCAAAACATGCACTCTCATATAAATAGATACGAAACCCTAAGTGTAAACTAAACACCGAAATTTATATTTGATTACTGGATATTTATACTTGATACTTAATAATATTTTCATCATTCAAATATATCGGTAAATGATGTTAGTAATTTTCATAAAATGTTGAATAGTATTACATATTTGAAAATACAAATATTAATCTAAAAAACTCTTAGGATGACATATAATTCCATACTACACACGTATTATATATATACATCTTTAGCAGTGTTATGTTTATTTATTAATTTAAATTAAATATGATCTCAAATATCCCTAAACAAATTAGTATTTATTATTGAGATTATTTTTTTACCATATCTATCATTGGTATTTAATTAAGACCAATAAAATATGAATGAGCTAATATAATAATTATAATGAGCTAATACAATAATTATATTATTAAATCAAATAGTCTAAGCAATTAAAAATGCAATATACAAAAAAAAAATTGTTGACGTGACATTTTTGGGAGGAAAAATGGTAAACCTATAAATATCTCCTTCTTTACTTTTATATTAATATAGATATATTAATTATATATTATTATTATTATTATTATTATTATTATAGATAATTGAAATGTTATATTTAAATGTTTAATTAATTCAACATTGATGTATGAATAAAATAAAATAAATAATTTTACACACACACATATAAAAAAGTAATTGTTTAAACTGGTTATAATCGAGGGTCGAACCCAGAACAATATATAGCAAATTAATTTGTGGGACAATTCTAGACATCCAACTTAACTAATATTTTAGATATTGAATATTTTTAGTACGGTATTCGATATAATTTGTTAATTTGAGTCTCGTGTATAACCCTAGTTTATTCAAGTGGCAAATTTGTCCACAGAGTATAGGACATAGTAACGAAAGCACCTTTTAAGATTAACCTTTAGATTAATTACATAAGATATATATATATATATATATATATATATATATATATATATTAGTATAAGTCCCATGTAAGATACGGGAGTTTTAAAAAAAATTAGATTGAACTAAATAAAATTCACAAAAACTTGTGTGAGATGGTTTTACGAATAGTTTATGTGAGACAGATTCTTTTTAGCCATAAACTAAACTCATTTTCACTAATTTACATGTGAATTGTGAATGGTGGGTTGTGGGTTGACCGTCTCACGTTACATGATCCGTGAAACGGTTTCATATAAAACTCACTCAATAAATTTTGAAAATTTGAAAATATTATTTATATAGGAAAAATAAATTTATGATTTTGTGCAATACATATCACCTAATTTAGCTAATTTTATGATTTTCTTTTATTTATTTATATTTTTATCAAACTTTTTTAAATTAAAAAAACTTCAAACATATAAATAATTTCTATATTTGATGTAAAATATTTGTTTTTTTAACAAAGCTAACTAAAATTATTATATTAATTTAAAGTCATTAATTAGCCATATTAAAAGTTATTGTATTTAAATTTCATTTATTAAAGATTTTATTGTAAAAAATTATTATTATGAGAAAAATTGTGAGCTTGACATGGGCACAAGTAATCTTATTTTTATGTATATAAAGATATTTCAAGTGTAAACACAAAAAATCGAGCCTTTTTAGTGTAAAATCAAAGTCCAATTATTTGATGACATCATACGTATCACCTCTTTTTTATATCACTATATAAATAATAATAGAGTAGGTCTTGTGTGAGACCGTCTCACGGATCCCATTCCGTGAGACGGGTAGGGTCGGATCGAAGTATTACATGATATATACAAAAGTATTACATGATATACATAAAAGTATTACCTCATATACATAAAGATATTACATGATATTAAGTTATGTGATATTTTCAAAAAGTATTACATGATATACATAAAAGTACTACCTAGTACACACAAAAGTATTACATATTACACAATTCACGCACGAGGAAGAAAAGCACCTGGGCGCCTAGCTAGGATCCGCGCGTTTTTGTGTTGACCCGACCCAACCCAATTCGGGTCATTATCCCATAATACAAAAGTGTTACTTGATATACATAAAAGTATTACCTAATACACATAAAAGTATTACATATTTTCTTATAGTCTGACTCAACTCAAAACGTATTCTATAATACAAAGTATTACTTAATATACATAAAAGTATTACATAACACACACAAAAGTATTACATAATTTTTATGTTTGACCCGACCCTATCCGTCTCACGGAATGGGATCCGTGAGACGGTCTCACCCAAGACTTTGTCATAATAATATCATTGATTTACAATTACTACCTCAATTCCAACAAGATAATTTTTTTTTTCTATCTTTAGTACTTTAATTAATAAACACATTTTATATACTTAAAATTTTCGATTATACCTTTATTTAAGGTTGTCGAAGGACGATTAATATAAATTGTTAATTTCAAAAAATATACTCCCTCCGTCCCAAATTATTTGTCGTTTTAACACTTTTCACGCAGATTAAGGAAACCAACAAAAAGACTGATCTATCCCTATTTAAATCTAATAATTGTGTATTGTATTTAATATGTTGGTTGACTACCTTAACCACAACTGTAATTAATAAATTGATTACAATATACTCCAACATATAATTTGAAGAGTTTGAAGCATATAATTTGAATGTAATACTCCTTATTAATGTAATACATATTTCCAATGCCTACTTTGAAATAATAGAGCATTTAGTAAGGAATAATAAATAGGGGTAAATTTGGAAGAATTTGGGAAAATATGTCTTGAATTCCTATAACGTCAAATAATTTGGGACAAATTTCAAAAGCTAAAACAACAAATAATTTGGGACGGAGGGAGTAAGTGATTAGGAAAAACATTTAATAGACAGCTTTCAAAAAGTGAGTATGATTAGTTTGGGATAAATGGAAAAGAAAATATGGAATACTTTTTGTGGTACAATAGTAGTAAGACAAACTATTAATCCAATTTCCTAATCAAGCATGCTCAACCACAACAATTTTTATTTTATAAATAATTAATTATATATCATGTTAAATTACTTTTAACACAGTGCATACATTTAATTCAAGTAATTACTATTAAGTCATATTAATACGCCCACGTCATTACTCAAACTCAAATACCAAAATACTTTATGGTGGAAATTCATAATTATTGGAATAGTAAAAAATAATGATACTATTAATATTTGTGAATGGATAAATGAAATATTAAAAATATACCTGATATATATTCCTATTAGAATTTTTTTTTTGCCACACACATGATATAACTTTTTTTCCCATTTCACCACCAAAATTATTTTATATTATACTTGACTACCTGAACTTTCCTGATTTACACTTTGCAAATTAAGAATCGTGGCCAACAAATTTTTTGGTCATGATTTCGATGTATGCATCTCAAAATATCCCTAAAAATTAGGATTCCAGAAAAAAAATATCGTCAACAATGATTCTCATGTTGCAAGATGTAAATCAAGAAAGTCTTTATGATTAAATGTAAAAAAAAAAAAAGATAAGTGTAAACATAGTCACAGTTTGATCATCAAAATTTAATTTTTTTCCCCTTATTATATGAGAATTTATCATATGAGGGTGATAAAATGACATTTAAAGGTTTTTTTTTTTTTTTAAATGTTGAGTTTTGGGTATTTCTACACCAATAAGTTGACTTTTGCTTGTTTGTAATTTTGGATTCGGGGAGTATTAAAGAGCTTGTCATATGAATGAGAAAATTACATTTTTAGACCCAACATAATACAAGCTTGTTTTGAAAAGATTCCAACATTTGTTTAATAGTCTTAAAGAAAAACTTATAATTATTTTTTTAATAGGTAAGAAGGAGTGGAAGGGAGAGAACAAAGATAAAAGAACTTGTGTGATACCACTTAAGTTATAAAATTAGTCCATGGTAAATGAGAACTTGCATAGCTACATGTATATTTGGTTTCATCTTTATGAATTTGTGTGATACCACTTAAGTTATAAAATTAGTCCATGGTAAATGAGAACTTGCATAGCTACATGTATATTTGGTTTCATCTTTTTGAATTTCCTTAGTTCTTGTTGCATTTTAATTTCACTCTTTTTTTTTTTAAATTACAATTGGGAGTCGGGGACTCGAAATTTCCTTAGTTCTTGTTGCATTTTAATTCCACTCTTTTTTTTTTTTTAATTACAATTGGGAGTCGGGGGACTTGAACCTGAGACCCTACTCAAGATGAGTGAGGTACCTGCCGCTGGGCTAAACTTATGACTAATTTCACTCATTTAAACTCTAATTTTGTTAGCCTTTGTTATATTTTTAGTCACACTTTTATCAAATAATTATTTTAAAGAAAAATCAGTGCTTTTCTACAATTGGACAACAATCTAACAAAAATTTTCAAAATTAATTTAAGAAATCAAAAAATTATGAATAAACTCTAAAAATATTTTAATAAATTTACAATTTACAAAATAAAATCTATAGTTATTCAAATAAATCTATGAATCATCAGATAAAATATGAAAATTATTTCAATGAACGTTTCAGTTTCTTTTGAACCATAACTAAACAGAAGTTTGTCCGAAACAAATTGTACACTTTTAAGTTTTAAGTGCTTCTTTTGGTTGTGACCATAGTTTCAGATGTGTTAAATCTTAATCCTCATTTTTTTTTCCTTTTTTAAGCCAAAGTTCAAACATCAAGAAACAAATCTACGATTTTAATTTTTTGAAACTAAATGTGAAAGTATTGAAACTATTTCAAAATAACTTTATATATTGCAGGACCAAAAGTGTCATTTTCTTCATACGAAACAAAATTGATTTAGAGTGAACACCAATTAATATTAAAAAAAAAAAAAAAAAAAGACAAAGGACCAAGCATGTGAGGTTTGATTTCTGGGTGTCAGAGTTTCGTACATAAAATAAAATAAATAGAGTAAGTCACTTGTGAGACAGTCTCACGAAATTTTAATGTATTGTGTAAGGCGGGTCAACCCACAATCTAATTACCCACTACCCAAACCCTATAATTCATATGTTGTTTGTGGGTGATGGGGCTTTGTCCACGAAAAATATCCGTGTAACCATCTAGTTTTTGTGAAATAAATAAAAGGAAAAGGTAAATTACATTTCTTGAAACTTATTAGGGCCTATCTAATATTCATAGAACTTACTATTTCTACAAGTATTGGGATTTGGATATTTACTAATGTGTCGTATTACCAATTAATGATAGATGTATTAGGTGTTGTGTCTTAACATTCTCTTTCGAAATGAAATGTTCTCTCAAATTACATTGCACACAACAAAGACTTGGTTCCAAAATTTCAATGAATTGGAATTACTAGATATGGTGTTTTTCTCATTGAAACCAAACTTCTCTTTCAAATGTTTAAAAGGTGTCCAAGAAAACAACAAAAGATGAATAATAATACTCAATTCATTTTAAAATAAATGTCGTTTTTGAGTTTTTGTCATATATTATGGAACATAAAAATTGGACAAATATACCCTTAACTAATCAAGAAATTTAAGATTCAAAATTGGAAATAGAATCAAATTAATTCCATAGAGAGTATCATATTAAATCACTAAATTTTAGGACAATAATATTAATAGGGATAATTTGGAAATAAATTAAACTGCATAAAAGTCTAAAACGACAATTTATAATAAAATTTAGCCTCCAGAACAATACTTATTTAGAAATGGAGGGGTACTATTTTTCATATAAGAATGTTTATAGATAAGCATACAAGTAGGTAATAAGGTGCAAAATCTCAGCATGGAACTCCTTTCTCCTTTCTACAGCATTCAGCCATTCGTAAAGACGATGTATTCTCAATTACTATCGCTGTATATTTCACCTGCATTCGCACGTTGCATTGTTTAAATGGAACTTAGAATAGCCATAGTAGAAGCAGAACATAGAAAGCTCAAGAAAAGGTAGAAAAAAATATCTCAACTGATGTGGTGAAGAGAGTGCAGAGTCATTGATGCATCAAGGCTTTTTCGCGTTATAGTAAAAATGAGCAATCATCTGAACCAACTCGTCTCCTGATCTAAACTCTGAAATCATCCCAAACTTAATCAAATAAAGCTACAAACCATATGTTTATGTACAATATATATCAGAGGAAAATAATATACCTTTCTCCCTATATAGTATCTTGTTTCCGCGTAAGAACATAATCTGTGGGCATTCTCTAACTTTAAGTGCGTACGCCAAATCCCTCTCGATGTTCATATCAATCTTTAACAGTCTGCTCATTCAAATTACGTTTTTTTTATTAAAGGAGCAATCAGGAAAAAGAAAAAAACAAGGAAGAAGGGATTAAGAGGTAATCTATCTTTCGATTTCCAGTAAACCTCTGCTGCCTTTTCCAGCTCCTTCAAAGCCCTCCAATTATCACTTGCCCTAAAATCATTAAGGTTGTGTTTGGATAGATAGAGTAATTTGGAATTCAGAAATTGAAATGAATTGATTTCAAATACACTCAAGTTGGAGTGAATTAGAAATCCAACTGAATAACACAAAAATTAGTTTAAAATGAAAGCAATGGATTTCAAATCCATATTTATCCAAACATGAGCAGTGGATTTGCAATCAAGAATTTCAAATTCCTTCTCAAACCCACATATCCAAATGGACCCTAAGGTATAAGTCATTGGAGTTCATGTAGACTACAAAAGGGTAAAAAGACGACGACAACTTGCCTGTTATATCTTTCGAAAACGAGAACTATAAGAGGGCTAGGATGGAAAGCAAAGCTCTCCCACTCAAGACAATTGATCTCTTTCACCAATCCATATTCGACCTCTCCCTCCCAATCAATTTCCATCCCATCTTCGCCTACAACATTCTTTATCGAATGCTGCTCAAAATACTCCGAGGCTTTGATTCCCCATCCTATATCTGCATCCAAAGGCCAAGATGGATCCTCCTCCTCAATCAGCATTCCCTTTTCATCACCATCACCTTTTTCATCACTATCATCATCATAATCATCTGAACGAGTATTTGCATCAACCTTCTCCTTCATGAAGTTTTCCATGTTTTCCAATATCTCTGGATTCTGTTTCTTGATAGACTCCATAGTCCGTTCAAGTGAACCGCACACAAAATCCTCAACGGCTGCAGCTTCACTCCTCCGACCCCGCCTTTGCTTTTTAGGGACCATTCCAGGAAACGGCTTCTCTGGATTTTCACCCTCAGTCTCAGGTTTTTTAGATATCTGGCTTCGGTTTTTCCCTTTAGGCTTCAGTTTAGGTGTAAGGGAAGGATCATTATCAGGATTTGAGTCGGGTTTCAATGCAGCGTAGCACGAAAGACGTTTGGCGATGTAAGTGGGGCTCCTTGGAACTTGTAATAGAAAACTTGGATACGAAACACAACTGGTAAAGAAGTACACATCATGGCTGCTCAAGAACTACAACAACTTCAATTCCAATCAAAGAAGCTGCCCAAGAAAAAGAAAAAAACACTGTCAGCAAAGAAGATTACAAAATCAAGAATCAAGTGATGGAAAAATGTTTGTAATAACTATTTTGATGCATGAGTACGTGGAACAAATGAAACAGAGATGAGATTATGACCAAATTAAATCTAAGACGACAGTTAGGAACAATAAATAGTTGAAGTTAGATCGATCAAAGGCGTAGGATATGGAACAGCTAAGAGACGTGTTGAACAAGTGATTCAATCATGTGAAGGGAGACGAGAAAAAGGGTAGTGCTTCGGGTAAGCAAATCATCGAACACCTGGCACGCAGTCCATGCACACTTACAAACACGACCAACTTTCAACCCAGAACTTCGGAACTACCCTTTTCTGCCATTTCAACTCTCCTGTGTGTTCGTGCGTCACCAGAGAGAGAAGATAGCAATCCTCTCACCATTTCTTTATATGTTGTTTATCCCTTGATTGAGACCTTTTAGCTTAAGATCGAATTGCAGTGAAGAGATTCAGAGAAATTAGATAAGCTTCGCAAATGGAAACCTAATCGGAGAGCAAAAAGGGCGGAGGAGGTGGCGGTGGAGGAAACTGACCTTGGCCTGGAGATAAGAGTATCAACCCAAAATAAATTACGCCTTTTTTCGCTGTGTGAACTTTGACCCCTATTATTCTCCTTTTTTCTTTTTCTTTTTTTTCTCCTCTCTTTTTTTCTATTTTGTATTTTATATTTGTTTATTACAACTTCTACCTTAATTATTTCCTTAATTTCCTTTTTTTTTTTCTCTCAAAATCAAAAATTAAATTCCTTTTCAATTCAGTCGAAATTAAATTTTTCTTTTTTATTTTCTCATATTATATGAATTTATACACAAAGATGTACCTTTATATTATGAAGAGAAAAAAACCCATAAAATTTAAAAAAAAAAAAAAACATATAATATGTACACTGTACAGTAATATTTACTCGTGCATATTGCACTAGGCCTCTTTTATATAATTTAGATGACAATTAGCAATAGTAAAAATAAGTTAATATACATTAATTATGAATTAATATCCGCTTTGATAAAGTCTACATATTAACTTAATAATATCTCAAAATTGAAAACAAATAAATAACTTAAGAAAATTATATTATAACTATTATCTTATTTTAATTTAAACTCATTGCCTTATAGTTATATTGTTGATATTGAGGATTTTTTTTTCCGGTTATATATGTTATTAATCAATCATTTAATTTTATTTCCAATTCAATTGCGAAGTAAATTTTTTATGATATTCATCGGTGAAGAACTCTTTCGTTCCCTAACAATTGATAATCAAAAAAACTGAAACAAATCCAATAATTAATAGAAAACGTAAATTATAAAATTGAAGTATAGATAATTTATGTTAAGATTCTCAAATTTTGTATGTTTATCATAAACCATTTGAGACTTTAACTATAAGAAAAATGCAAAAATGTAAGAAAAACAAACTGAACTTTAACTATTTGAGGCTTTGTTAAAATTGAAAATGAGGTAATAACTGAAATTAATTTAAATGTTTGCAGAGTGTGAAAAAAAAATTAAAGATGTATTATTTCTTTTGATATATATGAAAATTTGCTAAAATACCTTTTATTTTACAAAAAAAGAGTCAAGGGTGCATTGAACCCCACCAGGGTCTTTGGGCAAAACGAGTTAAGCTGTTGAGTCCTGTTAGACTCGTGCTTGAAGTCGTTTACAAAATTCAAGGCTTCAATTCTACTAATCTTATTTCTTAAAGTTCGAGCTCGACTGACGAATTACTTAATAAGCTCGAGTTCGACTTGACTGAACTCAGGAACTAAATAATATTTATAAAAATAAATTAAATTTCTAAAAATATATTTAAACAAATATCTTAAAATTATATTTGTAAATAAATAAACTGTACAAATATTATAGGCTCGTGAGCCTCTCAATTCAAGTATTAATCCGTCAAGTTCGACTTAATTATCTTCAAGTAGAATTCAAATATTTGATCTCAAATAGCTCACCAACGGTTTCGTCTCACTTGCCCTCTACTTTGGTCCGTCCTATTTCAGCCTCAAAACTCCTAACTACAATATATCATTTAACCACATGTACTGAGAAATGAAAATCACATAAAATCTTTTTATTTCATTTGATGTTTCATTCTATATTTCAAAATAATCATTATATATCTATTTATATCACATAACATTATTAATCTAACATGTAACAAAAAATAATGTGATGAAATATATACAAGATTAAATTAGAATTTGGGATTTGGGGTAGTACCAAGCTCGTTTACCATTAATATATACAAAATACAATATAATAAAGGCCAAATAACCAAAAAAAATCCAAAACTTTTTGGGTTTTTGTCATTTTGGCCAATATTTTTAGTTTTGTCAATTCATCCATAATTTAAGAGATTGGTTGTTATTTTGGCCAAATTTAAATTTTAGTCAAAATTAAATTATATGTCAAATATGTGGCAGACACGTAAGCTATTTGGTGACAAGTCAGATCACCATCTTCCTCTAGCAGCAACTAAACATAAATGGCTTCATCCTTGGAGGTTGCTCAACCCTAATATTTTCTCACATCGGCATCGCCAACTGTTTATCTCTCTCCACCGCCATTTCTTCTACCAAACTCATCTCCGCCGCCGCCTTCACTGTCTCTCTCAAATTCGGTCCCACCATCTCCACCAAATACATCATCTCCTTCCACAACACATGTTCAAACACCATCCCAACTACATCCACTGGAAAATCCCGTCACTCATTGCTTCTAGGCTCGCCGCCTCTGGTTCATCCACACCTCCAATAGATGGAACCGCCTATTTTACGTTTCTTTGAAATTTTTAGATCTCGTAAATCCATATGTAATCAACCATTTGACCCTAATCATAGCCCTAATTTTGGTTTTTATTTTCTAAATCGGAGTTTTTTTCTACTTCAAATATCTCACATACTTTTGACTCTTTCGCTGTATCATACAGATTTGGAAAAGAAATCAATGGAAGAAAGCAACAGCAAAGGGAAGTGCTCAACTAAAATTTAAGAAAAAGAAGAAATTGCAGAATGTCTAGGAATGGAGAACATGGAAAGAAAACAAGAAAATGAAAAAACAGTAGAAGAAGAGATGGAAAGAAGAATATAGAAATGTGGGAAAAAAATGAATTGAAGGAGGATGGAGAAGAGGAAAAGAGGAGGAAGAAAGCATATCAATTTGATGATGTGGTGATGTGAGGTGTTATCACATATGTTACATGTCAATTAATTTTGACTCAAATTTAAATTTGGTCAAAAATAACAACCCATCTTTCAAATCATGGATGTTGACAAAAATTTTTTTTTGCCTAAAATAGCAGAAACGCGAAAAGCTTTGGAATTTTTCGGCTATTTGACCTATAATAAAAATGTACTATTTTATAAGAAAAGTATGCATGTCTTGTTACTGAAAAAAATATGTTTTCATTTGTATAGGAATAATTAAGTTTTTTCTTTAGTTGAATCGAATAAATTATTATTTTTATATATATGAAAAAACAACCAGTTGACATTGTGGGAAAATAGAAACAGTGTGGGAAAATGAAGTTTGATATTATTAAATCTTTCAATTTAGAACATAACGTGTTGAAGGTGAATGAAGAACATTAGATTGGTCAAAATGTATCATGTTTGGTGTGATATTAACAACAGAGTTGTCTTTGGAGTAATCGAAGAAATAGAAGAACAAGTTGACTCAGTTCATTCAAACCAGAAGAGAATGCATAGTTGATGAGATCCCCAATGGTGGTTTACCTTTAGTAGGACAAATATTGGAGCTCTATGCTAATCTCAACATGTGAGATTGAAAAAACATACACATCTTAGAAAACATGATAATTTTATGAACAAGTAAAATGATGTATATTTTACACATACACACAAAAGCTTTTATTTATTTTAACTGGGTTCTAATTGAGGGTCGAACCCAGAACAATAGCAAATTAATATTTGGGACAATTCAAGACATTAAACTTAATTAAGTTTTTAGATATTGAATATTTTTTATTCGGTTATCAATATAAATTTGTTAAATTTTGAGTCTCGTGTATCAGTATAACCCTAGTTTATTCAAGTGGAAAATTCACATAGAATATAGGGCATAGTAACGAATGCACCTTTAGATTAATTACATAAGGTGCTTATACATATATATAATTACTTATATAGGGCCGTGTAAGACACAAGATTTTTCAAAAAAATAAATTTAATTTAATCAAATTAGAACATTTTAAACATTATTTATATAGTAAAGTTAAAATTTATGATTTGTGCAATAAATATCGCAACATTAAATATGATGTAATGTAATTAAATAATTATCTAATTGTCAGAATACATGATGCATTTGTAGAAAAGCATAAATAATATTTTATTTATTATTAAAAATAGTTTATATTGTTATGGTTGTTGTATCTTCAACCCACTCATCATCTTTTTAGTTTGCTTTTTATTGTTACATTTATATATAACAATCTTCAAATTTTCTTTTCAATTAAATAATAAAAAATTGAAAGTCAAAATTTCACAAATAAATTTTATTTTATTTTAAAATACAAATTGAAAAAAAAGAATTATTCAATTTTTCATTAATTAATAAGTTTAAGGGTAAATTACATAATAAAAGCCAACTATAGTTACTTTTCCACTTTCTTACCCAAACTTTCAAAGTTCACTGTAAAACAGCTCAACTTTGTTTTTTTACCAAACGACCGGTCGACCACCAAAAGTCACTGCCGATGGAATGTTTTGGGAATATTCCGTCCCGAACTTTCAAAATTCACTGTAAAACAGCTCAACTTTGCGGATTTACCAAACGACCGTCAGAATTAAATTAAATTAAATAAAAAATAACTAAAAAATACAAATCAAATTAAATTAAATAAAAAATACAAATCAAATTAAATTAAATTAAATAACTAAAACACCCAAATCGGTCCCCCAAAATCGCCCCCCCCCCCCCAAAATGGGCCGATTTAATTTGATTTGATTAAATTAAATTAAATAACTAAAACCCCCAAAATCGGCCCTCCCAAAATTGGCCGATTTAATTTGATTTGATTAAATTAAATTAAATAACTAAAACCCCCAAATCGACCGATTTAATTTGAGTTGATTAAATTAAATTAAATAACTAAAACCCCCAAAATCGGCCGATTTAATTTGATTTGATTAAATAAAATAAAATAACTAAAACCCCTTTGGGGGCCGATTTGGGGGTTTTAGTTATTTTATTTTATTTAATTTGATTTGTATTTTTTATTTAATTTAATTTGATTTGTATTTTTTAGTTATTTTTAATTAATTAAATTTAATTTTGGCGGTCGTTTGGTAAATACGCAAAGTTCAGCTGTTTTACAGTGAATTTTGAAAGTTCGGGACGGAATATTCCCAAAATATTCCACCGGTGGTGACTTCTGGCGGTTGTTTGGTAAAAATACAAAGTTGAGCTGTTTTACAGTGAACTTTGAAAGTACGGGTAACAAAGTGAAAAAGTGACCATAGTTTGGCTTTTATTATGTAATTTACCCTAAGTTTAAATGAAAAGTTTGAACAATCATTTTTCAATAAGCTCATCTTTATTGTAGTGTTTTTCTTTTTTTATTTATTTATACTTTTTCTCTAAAATTTTAAATTTAACAAATTTCAAATATGCACATAATTCCTATATTGAAGTCTTGCAAATGTTATTTAGATATTTTTAGTCTAACATTTCGAAATTTCTAAATTATTTAGTAATTTTTCTTAGCAACATAAAATTTGAAATTTAATTAATCATATTTAATGTCAACATAATGTGAGCATGCTATATATATATATAGGGCCCGTGTAATACACGAGATTAAGAAAACGAAAATTAAACTTATTAAAATTTTAAAAATGTAAATATTATTTATATAAGAAAAAAATATTTATGATTTTGTATAGTACACATCGTTTAATTTAACATTAACAATAACACATTTGGATTAATATATTATTTAATTGTTAAAATATATGTTACATTTGTAAAGTAACATAAATAATTTTTTATTATTATTTAGAGAACATATATATTGTTATGTCTACTATAATATTATTCAACTCTCCCACCAATGTTTTAGTTTTATGTTATTGTTAAAGTTTAGAATAAACAACAAATTTTCTTTTCAATTATATGATAAAAATCAAAATCAAAATTTCTTGAATAAATTTCATAGTCTGTTTTAAAATACATAGCAAAAAATATTCAAGTTGATTAATTAATGAGATTGAAAGTGTAAATAATCCCTTTTAATTAGTCCACCTTTACTTTTACTTTTTTTTTTTTTTACTTTTTTTTCCTCTAAACTTTTTTTTTAAAATTAAATACATTTCAAATTTATAAATAATTTTTACATTTGAAGTCTAGCATGTATAATTTTCACAAACTTAGTTAAAATTCCTATATTATTTACTAATATGTATTATAACATCAAATATAATATCATTAAATAGTCATATTAATTAGCTTTAAATTTTAAATTATCATAAATTTAATTTATAAAAAAAAAATTAATATGAAAAATTGTAAATTTAACATGTGACATCATATTTTTATATACATAAACATAGATTTCAAGTGAAAACACAAAAAAAAAAAAAGAATTTTTGGTGCAAAATCAAAGTCAAACTTTGATGGCACCGTATCACCTCTCTTTTCTATAACTATATAAATAATAATATCATCTATTTACATTTACAGTTTTTTTTTCCTACCTTTACTTTAATTAATAAACACATAATATACTTGAAAATTTCTATTATACCTTGTTGAAAGATGATAAATATAAAGTTTTAATTTCAACATTAACATAGTGGGACAATAGCAGTGGTGGATTCAGGATTTAAAATTTGGGGTGCCATACATAATTATCAGTATATATAAATAGAATATTGTTTAATATCTAAATCTATACATTTCAAAGCATACAAATAAAAAAAATAAACATGCATTTTTTTAGTTTTGTTAGCTACTTTTTGAAAAATTTATCATATAGGAACTATTATATAATCACTTTAAACGATTTCTTTTGAATGAATTCATCATTTTAAAGATATGGAAAAAATCATAAATAATAACACTAATTAATCAGCTAGATAAAGAATAATGGTTTGAAACACATGATATGGGTCATGGGCCAAAAAATTTAAATTGGCTACTTAAATTTTATCAACACAACTAAAAATAAATATTACAAAAATTAATTAAATGCAGCAATAGGAAGAAATATTAACTAATTAAATGCAGCAATAGGGAGAAATATTAAGAAAAGAAAAACTAAATTAAATGTAGGGAGAAATATTACAAAAATATTAACTAATTTGGAGAAATATTACAAAAACTAAATTAAATGTGACACATAGGGAGTCGAAAACCTCAATCGGCCGTGGCCTGCAAGGCTATCAAATCAACTGAACAACATCCAAACATTATTACATTTATGCATAATTTATTATATATAAAGTTTACAAAGATATTTGGGGTACAACTGCACCTCCATGGACAATAGTTGTTAATAACTTTTACATGGACAAACTATTAATCCAATTTCCTAGCCAATAATCCTACCCCACCAACTTCCACTAGTGAACCGGATCCTATCTCACCCGAAAAACCTCCTCAAAATTCTACGACAATGCCTCAACGAACCCATTGTATGGTCTCACGATCTCAATATGGGATCTTCAAACAAAAAAAAAAATCATCACTCTACCCGTCATCCTCTTCCTACTGATGTTGAGCCAACATGTGTTTCCCAAGCTCTCACTGATCCCAGATGGCGAGCCGTCATGTCTGATGAATTTACAGCTTTGCTTCGCCATGACACTTCGGATCTTGTGCCTCCACCTTCTGGTGCAAACATTATTGGATGTAAGTGGGTCTTCCGTATTAAACGGAAACCAGATGGCTCTGTTGACAGATTCAAGACCCGTCTTGTTGCGAAGGGAGGGATTTCAGGGATTTCATCAACGCCCAGGTCTAGATTATGATAGATTATGAAGGGAGGGATTTCATCAACGCCCAGGTCTAGATTATGATAGATTATGATGAGACCTTCAGTCCAGTAATCAAGCTCTGATACCATATAGAATTATGAATTATGTTTTCTCATTCAATTATGTGGCATAAAGGCCCTTATATACAAGTGTACAAGATAGGTAAAGATACACAAAGATACACAATGATACATACAATCAGATATATATGGAATCCTAACTAGGTTCCTAATAACATGCTCAACCACAACAATTTTTATTTTATAAATAACTTTTAACATAGTGCATGTATTTAATTCAAGTAATTACTAAATTATATTAATGCTCCCACGTCATTAGTCAAACTCAAATACCAAAATACTTTATGGTGGAAATTTACTAACATTCATAATTATTGGAATAGTAAAAAAATAATGATACTATTATGCGTTAATATCTGTGAATGGATAAATGAAATATTATAAATATGCTTGATATATTTGCCTATTAGAAAAATTATTTCCCCCACATCTTATAATTTTCTTTTCCACCTCACCAACAAATTAAATTCTTTTGTATTATACTCAACCACCTTAACTTTCCATGATTTACACTTTACAACTTAAGAATCACGAAAGTCTTTATGATTAAATGTAAAGAAAAAAAAACCACTAGAGTAGAGGGTAAGAGTAAAAATCGTCAGAGTTTGAGCATCAAATTTTGATTTTTCCTTATTATATGAAAATTTATCAGATGAGGGTGATAAAATGACATTTAAAGGGTTTTTTTTTTTTTTTCCTTTTTTTTGTTAATGTTGAGTTTTTGGTATTTCTTAACCAAGAAGTTGACTTTTGCGTAGTCGTACTTTTGGATTCGGGAGTATTAAAGAGCTTGTCATATGAACGACAAAATTATATTTTTGGACCCAACATAATACCAAGCTTGTTTTGATCAAAAGATTCCAATATTTGTTTTATAGTTTTAAGGGAAAACTTACATGTATATTTGGTTTCATCGTTACAAATTTCGTTAATTCCTTGTTGCATTTCAATTTCACTCATTTAAACTCTAATTTTGTTAGCCTTTGTTACATTTTCAGTCACAGTTTTGTCAAATATTTTTTTATTTAAGGAAAATCAGTACTCTTCTACACATTTTTGGAGGGAAAAAAAAAAAAAAAAAACTTAATTGGACACCAATCTAACAAAACTTAAAAAATTTATTTAATTAAATCACAAAATTTATCTTTAAAGTGCTTCTTCTGGTTTGGCCATGTGGCCATAGCTTCAAAGGTGTTGAATCTTAACTCTTATTTTTTTAAAGCCAGAGTTCTAACATCATAGAATCAAATCTGCGATTTTTATTCTTTTGAAACTAAATGTTTGAACCATTTCAAAATAACCTTATATCTTGCAGGACCAAAAGTGACATTTTTTCCGCATATGAAACAAATTTGATTTAAATATTTTATTTTATGGTTAATCAATTATGATGACACATGGCACCATATGATTGGTCGATTTATTTATTTTCTTTTGTATTTAATTCTTGTAATTTTAATTTTGTTATTGGATGTTGTAATTTATTTTAAGTGTATTGTAATTATAATTACGATTTTTTAATATCAAATAATTGTATATATTTCTTAAATATTTTAAATATAAAAAATTAATTATAGGTATGATTGTTAAATTATAAAAGAAATAATTTATTAAAGGTTGATTGTGGTTGTGGGTAGTTATTGATAAAATATGAAAAAGATGAAATTAAATTGTAGTGTAGAATATATATATATATATATATATATTTATATATGGAGAAAAGAGAAATAAATTGTTTATTAGTTGGTTACGGATAAATGTAGTCTGAACGTCAACTAATATTCAGAAAAAGACAAAGGACCAAGCATGTGATGTTTCATTCTTGGGTGTCAGAGTTTCGTACATAAAATAAATAAAAGGTAAAGGTAAATAACATTTCTTGAAATTTATGAGGGCCTATCTGATATTCATAGAACTTGCTATTTCTACAAGTGTGGGATTTGGATATTTACTAATGTGTCCTCATTTTCGTCTATTACCAATTAACATTCTACTACCTCCCGTTTCAAAATAATAATAATAATAATAATAATAATAATAATAATAATAATAATAATAATTACCCCTCAAAATAGAAATGCTAAATTTTTCTCGCCCATTTCCACTTTCCAAAAATAGAAATACATATTATTTCATAATTTATAAATTATAAATTATTAATTTTATTGTATTAAACATGATTTATATATATGGTAATAATATCATTTATAATATTGACAAAATCTTGAAAATTATTATCTATATATGGTATATGAATGTTAATATGATCTCATCTAATAACTTTTTTAATTGTTGATATAATCAAAGATTAAATATATGTTTGTTGAATAAATTAAAATAACATAATGATTGGATTTCAAGAACTATAGATCATCAAAATAATTTTTTTTTATCTCTAATGTTGTACCCCACATACACATATACCACCTTAATAAATATATCATTGCATTGATTGGGGGCGTTCGTAGTGACTGAGGGGTTCGAAGACCAAGAAGTGAGTTATTAATCAAGTCAACCAACATATATAAAATAACGTAAATTAACTATTTTTATTTACTATATTCGAAATATGTATTGTAAAATTATTATAAACATCACACAATTTTATTTGACAAATATGTCGTATACAATACTCCAATTTTTATATATCTTCTATGTAACAATGTTAATAATATAACATAGAGTTTATATAATTTTATTTTATTATACTATATTAATTCTTACTAAAAATCATAAAGATTTGTAATATATCTTGAATATAATAAAAAAATATACATATGATATATTGTTGCGCACAATAACATTTAAGAAGTACAAAATTTATGAATTCATATACTTTCTATTAAAAACTACAATTAAGTATAACAAATGATTAAAAAAAAACATATCATTTATACTTATACTTATAAAAAATAATAAAAAATATGTTCTATTTCATAATGCTAAATTATATAAATATATCTTCATTATTAATCATGAAGAATAGATAGTCGATGCTATTTATAAGAGTGATAATACGTAGATGAAGAATTTTTACACATATATTTTAAATACTTTGAATTTTTTATTATGAAATTTCATTGTCATCTATATAAAAACCAACTAACCTCATTTCTACTTTTTAAAGTAGAAATACAAATATTTATTATTTTATAAATTTATAAATTGTAAATATTTAGTTTTTCATAATTTATGTATATTCATGGTATGAAAATCATTTTGTATATATATGAAAATTGAGGAAAAAAAATATGATCGTATTTGATATGTTATAAAGTTAGTATGATTCGTGTATATATGGTAACAATATCATGTCATGAAAAGATGTAAATAAAAATTTGTACCTTAATCTAAATCATTTTATATATCCACGAAAAAATTAGCGAATTTATCATTTTTGTTGTTGTAAGAATAAATAATGTTTCCTCCTTGATTAAAAAGTAAATAAAAATCTGAAATTTCACTATCATAGTAGCATGAAGTTCACAGAACAATGATAAAATATATTTAGTTTATATTGTAATATAGTTTCATGGTTTTAGATTTATCAAATTTTGAAATGTTTACCATCCAATATGATTTTTCTAATAGATAAATTTTGATTTTAAGACATCTGAAAAAAATAATTATACAGATTTTTTGATGATATGTTAAATTTAGAAATTTTATTTTGGGGTAATATACAATAATATCAATATTTTAAGCTCATTATGAATAAGTTGTTGAACATATATTTGCACAAATATTTTCTAGGTCAATTGTGACAAAAACAAGTACTAAAATAGTTAAATAACATATGATGAAAATAATAAATATTTAGATGAATTATATGAGTAGTAGATTAAATTGAAATAACTTTGAAAAACTATATGATTTTTCATGATCATCATTTTTATATAAAAAAATTACCAACACATGAAATTTATTCACTACATCACACGAATACCAAATGAGGTTGAAATATTATCAAAACTTGATTATAATGCTCAATAATATCACAATTTTATACTCATTATGAATAAAATATTGAACATAAATTTGCATAAGTTTGTTTCAGGCCAATAGTGACGACAACATATGATGAAAATAAAAAAATATTTAAATTCGTAAATTATATGGATAGTAGATTAAATTGAAAACACTTTGAAGAATTATATTATTTTTCATGAACAACATTTTTATATCAAAAAATTACCAACACTTCAAATTTATTTGTCCATACATCACACATATACGGGTATATCAAATGAGATTGAAATATTATGAGAACTTAATTTTTTTTTTTTGTGTAAATTAAAATTTTCACATCAAACTCAAAATATTTAGATTTTATGGTCGTGAGTCACAGAAGTAACAAATCAGACTGAAATTCTCCAAAAAAATTTATTATTTTTCGTATTCAACAGTTTCATATTAAAATATATAAATAGTGAAATTTATATGTCCGTGCATCGCACGGTACTTATACTAGTTTTTGTCATAAACTAAGAGACATAAAAATTGGACAAATATACCTTTTATTAATTAAAGAATTTAGAATTCAAAATTGGAATAAAATCAAATTAATTCCATAAAAAGTAATCATATTAAATCCCTAAATTTTAGCTAAGGAATAATAATAGGGATAATTTGGAAATAAAATTGCATAAAAGTCTAAAACGACATTTAATTTGAAACAAATATTTTACTGCAAAAAGACACTTATTTTGAAGTAGAGGTAGTATTTTGAAATGAAATGTTTTCTCTCAATTTACATTGCACACAACAGAGACATGTTCACAATAGAATGAATTGGGATTACTAGATATGGTGTTTTTCTCATTGAGACCAAACTTGTCTTTGAAATGTTTAAAATTGTCCAAGAAAAGACTATTTTCCAAATAAGAATGTTTGTAGAGCAAAACCTCAGCTTTTTGCATATCCTTAAACATGACACTGCATGGAACTCCTTTCTCCTTAGCCATGCCTAAAGACGTACATATGCTCGATTAGTATTGCTGTATATTTCACCTGCATTCGTATGTTGCAATGTTTAAACAGAAGTTAGAATAGCCATGGTAGCAACAGCTCAAGAAAAGTAGAAAAAAAGATGTCAACTGATGTGGTGAAGAGAGAGTAGAGTCATTGATGCATCAAGGCTTTTTCGCTATCATCTGAACCAACTCGTCTCCTAATCTAAACTCTGAAATCATCCCAACACAAAAGCTATACACCATATGTTTATGTACAATATATATCAGAGAAAAACAATATACCTTTCTCTCTATATAGTATCTTGTTTCCGCATAAGAACAAAATCCCTCTCGATGTTCATATCTATCTTTCGATTTCCAGTAAACCTCTGCTGCCTTTTCCAGCTCCTTCAAAGCCCTCCAATTATCACTTGCCTTGAAATCATTAAGGTTGTGTTTGGATAGAATGATTTTAAAATGAATGAATTTCAAATAAGATAAGTCATTGGATTTCATCTATTATATCTTTCAAAAACGAGAACTATAAGAGGGCTAGGATGGAAAGCAAAGCTCTCCCACTCAAGACAATTGATCTCTTTCATCAATCCATATTCAACCTCTCCGTCCCATCTTCGCCTACAACATTCTTTATTGAATGATGCTCAAAATACTCGGAGGCTTTGATTCCCCAACCAAAGGCCAAGATGGATCCTCCTCCTCAACCAGCATTCCCTTTAGGATCATTATCAGGATTTGAGTTGGGTTTCGATGCAGCATAGCACGAAAGACGTTTGACAATGTAAATGGGGCTCCTAGGAACTTGTAATAGAAAACTTGGATGTGAAACACAACTGGTAAAACAAGTACACATCATGACTGCTCAAGAACTACAGCAACAACGGTTCCAATCAAAGAAGCTGCCCAAGAAAAAAAAAGAACACTGTCAGCAAAGAAGATTACAAAATGTGTGTAAAAACTATTTTGTTATGCGTACGTGGAACAAATGAAACGGAGATGAGATTATGACCAAATTGAATCTAAGACAACAGTTAGGCACAATAAATAGTTGAAGTTAGATCGATCAAAGGCGTATGATAACGAACAGCTAAAAGGCGAGTAGAATAAGTGATTCGATCATGTGAAGAGAGACAAGAAAAATGGTAGTGCTTCGGGTAAGCAAATCATCGAACACCTGGCATGCAGTTCATGCACACTTACAAACACGACCAACTTTAAACCCACAACTTTGGAACCCTTTTCTGCCATTTCCTCTCTCCTGTGTTCGTGCGTCACGAGAGAGATATAGAGAAACATATATATATAGAGAGAGTTTACAAGGAATTGTGCTAGGTGACGCAGTACCTGAAACTGGAGAGCTTCCTAAATTTCCTTGTCGGAAAACTAAAAAGCTATAAATAAATAAATAAATGAGCGGTCTCAAAATATGAAATAAAATAATGATTAAAAATACTCAGACATTTGAATCCGAAAATCAAAATCACAGGATCGAATTTTATATTATTTTTGTGAATTTAATCATAGATATATATATATATATATATATGTTTTCGAATGTTTCTTGTATTGGACAACTTTATTTATTTTAATGTTCAATATTCTTTAGGGCATGTTTGGATACACGTATTTGGGAAATATTTGAAATGCATAATAGTAAATACATTAATGATTTTGGATTGAACATATTACTTTCATTTTAAATGGATGTTTTAGAAATTAGATTGATTTATGATACATTCATTTTAAATATTGTATTTCAGATCACAGTCTTATGTTATGTTTGGATTTAGGGATTTGAAACACAAAATTCACTCAAATTATAGTGAATTCATAATCTACTTGCTAAGAAGACATTTCAAAATGAAAGTGATGCATTTCAAATGCAATAATAATATGAATTAAATTCTTCTTTCTCAAATCTCTTCGTCCAAACACAACCTTAAAGTTTTTAAATATATACACCTTCCATTCCATAAGTGTAGGGTTTCCACATATATTAAGAAATACTATTATCAAATTAAAATTGACCTTTAATTTCCTTATACAATTAATTATTTTAACTAGGTAGTTGGTGTGAAATAATATTAAGAAACATCAATCATATATATGTAAATCAAAAATTAAATCTATGACTAACATAGATAGTAGTATATTTATAGGTTAGATTATAATAGTATACAATTTAATCTTTGTGGCCTAGAAGTATAAGAAAAAGTATATTTCTTTCTATTTGAGGTCAGCCAAAATTGTAAAGTTAGTTTGTTAATTCACTTGATAAATCGTCAAAGCCATAGATAAGTTCATCCCATTCAACAACCGCATTTATTTCTAGCAATATTAATTCACACTAACATCATCCAACATTACAACAAAAAGATTCCCATAACCTACGAGATATACCCTTATAGAAAGAAATTGAACCTCTTTCTTGAGCATCCATGCTCTCTTATTCCTTAAAACATACATTCCTTTGAACAATTGCTATCTAAATCTTATAAGTCCAATTGTGATTATTCCAATATTATATTTTTATTTGAATTTCCTATCCCATTTTTTCGTGTTTTATCTATATATCATTGTTAAAGTATTTTTAACGATATAATATAAATGAATTATGAAAAAAATGGGATAATTGATCTTAATTTGATTAAACATTTGCATTACTATCTTGAAGGAATCATTGTTATTGTATATATGAATTAATGAACAAATTAATTAAAGAGAACAAAAAAAAAAGAACTTATTATCTACGTGGATTTTTTTCTCTCTCTGTAAGTCTTCATGAGTGGAAAAGATATATAGGTTAAACTCATGCAATTAATAAACTTGTTACGCATTTAATTATCATACATAATTAAATTAAGCTGCTAAAATTTCCTATCTTAGTTTTCTTGTCATAGAATAAACCAAATTCACCCTATATTAGTTTTCTTGTCATAGAATAAACCAAATTCGCCTCGCAAAAATTGTGAGATATTGTTTTACTTCACATGCTTAAAAAATCTATAGTAAGGAAAAAAAAAACTAAAGTTAATAGAATTTGTTGCAATAATTTTATTTGAGACGAAAAACTAACTTTCTAGTTAATAATGAAAAAGATCTTTAACCACAACAAAAAGAAAATATAAAAATGGAGGCAAAATATATGTTTAAAGGCATTAATTGCAAAGGACAATTCTACCCTTACCTAATCTCGAAATTTCTGCCAGGCAATAATATATGTGCGTGTCCTTATCTCACGCAAAAGGAGGATCCTAACCTCACCCAAGGCACAACGCCAAAACTATGCTACCAAATATATTGCACCCTAAAAATTGAAGTCCTTAAAAATAAAACCCATAAAGTTACAAATACAAAGACACAAACACCATACATTTTACATAATATTAAAATCTGTCCTCACATTAGTGATTTCAGAGACCTAGCTTTGATCGGCTTTCTCACTCTTTTCTTCCTGTTATCTCTAATCTCTTCTTCGTCGTCATCATCGTCCTCGTACTCAGTAAAATCAAATTCTTCTTCCCCAATGATTTGGGACACCGATTTCCCTTCGATTTCATGTTCCTCTTCAAGATTTTTGGGCATGCTGCAGTCATTATTCATCCTGCTGGACTCGCCTCGTTTCTTGCCCCACCGCGGCCCGAACCCGGAATAATAGTAAAATTCGTATGGGTTGGATGACGACGAGGTTGCCGGAGCCTTCTTGGGTCGGTGGCGGCGCGGCGGCGGCGACACCTCCCCTGCCGGCTTGACGGATTTCTTGGTCGGATGAGGCGAGTTGTTGCTGTAGCTTTTAACTAAGGATAAATGATGCTCGCATAGTGAATTGCCCTTCGAAGCCTCTCTTCTGCACTGCCAGCTCTTTCCGTCGGTCTTGCAACAGAAAGTAGTGTCCTCGTCTTTCACCAGCGGCTGCTCCTCCACCTTATGGGTTGCGTTGGAATATTCCGATTGGAGAAAGATACTCATATTCATCTCCCTAATGTATGAAAGAAAGAGTGTACTCTTATTTCTAAATTCTAACCCAATGGGCGATTGTGTGAATATTGATATATTAAATATTAAATATTTATATCGAAGGATAAAAGGGAAAATTAAAAATTATCACATAAACTATCGGGGCACAAACCCTAACAAAATAATCAGGAAATGATAGCGCGAAGAGGAGGAAGAAATCGAAGAAACCATCGGAATTCAACAAACAGTAAACAGATTACCTCTCACCAGTCGATATATCGCGAGTCGAGCTTCCATTTCTCGCCGGAGCATCACTCCCATTAACCTGCACAAAACCAACCCGATTTCCAAAAATGGAGTCACCGAAGCTGAAATAAACCGGAAAAGAAGCACGGCAGAGAAGAAATCGAAATCGCAGGAGTAAATAAAGGGGAGAAATCAAGGGATTAATAGGCCGTGCAGAACCCTAGGGACGGGGGAGAAGAAAACCCTAGAAGACGACGACACATAACAGCGGCGAAAATGCAGAGAGGTTGGAGAAGAAGAAGACGCGTATGGAAACAGATCTGAGGGGGGAGACTGACCTGCGGCGGCGGCGGCGTCGGCGGAGTGCACGGCGGCGAGAAATCCATGACGTCCCAGGGGGACTGATTGAGCTGACAGATATGAGTCTGGACGAGAGTTCCAGGCGCCATAGAGGAGGCCTCGTAGACCAATGGAGATTTCTTGGCGTGCTTGCGTATTCTCATGGCGGCGAGGGGGGCCGTTCACGATGGAGATGGAGGAGTAGATCCAATTTTTCCTTTGTTTTTCTTACGACTGTTTTCCCCTCTCTCTCTCTCTTCTGCTTTCTCTCTCTTCTTATATATGTGTATGTATTAGTGCTGTGATGTTAAATACATACTCTATTGCTGTCTATTTATTTTATTTAGTTGGTTGCAGGAAGTCCCGGTCCCACACACAATTGGACTCTCTGCATTAGATTTTATATTTTTGTTATATTATATAGTCTAGATGTTTGCAATATTATTGTGCAGTGAAATTATTTTTTACCACTTGAGAATGAACTAATTCCTTCTACGTTTGCGTCTGTAGATTTTTTGTAAATTTAATGGTGGATCTGTGTGATGATTTTTTATTAATTTTTTTGTTTTATTTTGAGAGATGAATTTTTTTCCTTGTGTATTTCAGATGATTAGTGATTAAAGGGGTGGGGTTGCTTTTAAATTTTGTACATCGGTCATAAATTTTTCTGGACAAAAATAGCGTCATCGGAAATATCTAGAATACGTTTTCAACGCCAAAAATCTTAAAGGAAAATCGCAATTAATGAGCAAATGTTGTTGCGGTGGATCTATGATGGTGGTGGTGTTCGTTCTCAAATTGACGGTTACGACAATTCGAAGAGGTGGTCGAGCTGCGGTGCTGATGATGGGATGAGGGCAAGGAAAAAAAACTTAGGTTATATATGTAAACTTATAAACCCTTCGACATTTTCAATGTGGCCGAACCTTTTATGAGGCTAGAAACTTAACGGACTCAAGCCCAGATAAAGTTATTTTTCGGCCCAAAAATATTTTTATGTACAAATTAGCTTCAATATCACCCTTGAATCCCCTGCATGTTTTATTTTTTTTTAATGGTGCATGGTTGGGCTCTAAATCTCCTATAATCCCATAGTTTGAGATATTTGCATTCATGCATGGCATCCCATGATTTTCTAGGCCCTTTCTATTCCTTAAAAAAATTAACTAAAAACGAGAGGGAACATGGGCATTCTATTGTCGTTTGTCTATTGTGATTCATCATAAAAAAATCAAAACAAAAACATAATAGTAAAGCAAAAGAGAGGAAAAGAAAAGGAAAAATACATTTCCATAACTTAGAAGAAATGCTCTGCATCAAGGAAAATGGTTTGCAAAATTTTTCAATTTTCAAAAACTTAGTCATCACACCACCATTCAAAAAGGTAACTTTAATTTAGTTTATTCACAATCATTTGAGAAAATGATTTTGTTGTTGGTTATTACTTGTTAGTGGAATTACAATTTGAAATTCTAACCCCCAACTTAATACACATCTATTGATTTGTATATCTTCAAATTTTTTATTCTTATTGACAAAAATAATTTATTGGTTGTTGATTTAAAAATTTTAAATTTTTTTTACTATTTCTAGTACCATGTCACCTAGGTATGAGTCTCCATGTATTTAAGTAATTTTTTCTGAACTTGCATGTCTTTTCTTTTCTATCTTGTGAATTGCTAAACCAAATGGTGACAAGAAATCTTGGTAGGTTTTTGGTGTATTTAGTATAATAGGTAATAAAAGATTATCATATAGGTGTAATATAATTAGAATTTATGGTGTACTAAGAAAATATAAGGATGTGAATAGTTTCACCCTAATTAAATTGAGGTAGATTTTTAAGAACATTTGGGCTTATAAGTCTGTTGAGGCCCAGCGAAGTTGTTATAATAAAGCGTGTAATATGTTCATAATAGTTTATCTTTGTTATTTCGTTTCATAATATTTTGAATTATGTTTGTTATTTATTTTTAAAAATTCTTGATTGCTTTGATACATGAGCATAAACGCAGTACATATATTCAATTATTCATATAAAAATATATTACATTAGCATATGTAAAAAGAAAAGGTTGTATATAAACTAGATTAAGGTTGAGTGGAGCCCACGTTCGATTTTGTATAAACTTAACCAGAAATGGTTCATATACTAACTTGTACTATATACATGCTATTAATTCTACGTGACATGCATTGTATTTTGTAAAGTAAACATTACTCAACAATCCTCAAGTAGAATAAGGCTGGTCGAAATTTGAAATTTCGATAATTAACGTTCTATTAATTAACCATATTACTATATTTGTTTCCTCATTTATTAATTTCCGTTATGTTCTAATTTTTAATCATTGCATTTAGTGTACATATATGTGAATAACACACTTGTTAGAACTTAAAAAAATATAACCTTTACGTGCAAAAAAATTAAATGGAAATTAATGCACTAATTTAGTCCATCTTAATTCCTTCTGATTATAATATAAAATGAGTGACTTTAATCAAAAAGGCGCCCACAAAATAGTTGCAGCATATATTTCCTTTTTACAATTCCAATAATGCCTACAAGGTGTCCCAACTTTTTAACTTGCCCTACATTTACAGTATCACTTTACTATAGACTTATTTTTATATAATAATAATAATAATAATAATAATAATAATAATAAAAAAAAAAAAAAATGTAAACTAGTCTAGATTTTAGTCGAATATTTGCTTAAAAATATAATCTACTCCGTCATAATTATAGTGAATACGACCCAAAATAGTTAAATTAATAAGATAAATATTAAGGAAACATTTTGTTTAGCCAAAACATAAGAAAATAATCTTTTTTAGTCAAAAGTGAAATTTTTTATATAAATATATTTCCACTACACAAAAACTCATGTGAGACGGTCTCACAGGTAATTACCGTGAGACGGAGCCCCATCATTCATAAACAATATATGAATTGTGGGATTTGGGTTGTGGATGATTGGGTTGTGGGTTGACCCGTCTCACGCAATGCAATAAAAATCCGTGAGACGGTCTCACAAGAGACTCACTCTTTCCACTAAATGTTTTAAACATCACTCTCTCGGATCGAATTGTATAGGCCATGGATGTAGGATCGTGTGAGTTGTATGAGTTGTAGGAGATGGAGGTCGACTAGTATTAAAATGTGAAAATGATAGAGCCTTTTCATTAAGGTTATTGTCGTCATTTTAACTAAAAATATATTTGTTCTTATTATCTTTCGACTAAAAAAAAAAAAAGTTTTCCTATTCAAAATTACTTTAAATTTTGTGATAGTAAATATTTTATTAATGTGATTAGTTTGGTTGCAACATATATTTGGCTCTTATAGATATTCTTTAGTGGATTAATCGAATATATTTGAAGTGTGATGGTTATTTTGTAATACTACATAAAACATCAAAGTGGAACAGAGACTTTTGTTTGCTCTTTATGTCCCCACAAAAATGGATAGAGTTATGAGTACCCTACTATAGAATAAACCTTTTCTTTTTAGTCAAGAGTTTGAAACTATTCCTTTTTAGTTAAAAGAATATTTTTTTGGACCATTATATCCTTATTAAAAAAATCAATTTCGTACCATCATATATTTAAGTTCGTACCATCATGTACTTAGCTCGTACCATCATGAATGTAGCCCGTATCATTATATATTTAACTCGTATCATCATATACTTAGATTGTACTATCATATTACAGTCTGTACCACCATATATTTTATCTCATAATATTATTAATATAACTCGTTCCACCATATATTTAAATACGTATCATCATATTTAAACATGTACTACCATATACTTAAGTTTATACCACCAAATATTTGAATGGCATAATTGAGAAAAAAATATTTCTTTTGGCTAAAAAGGAACAAAATTTAACAATTTCATAAAATAGAATATTTCTAAGTAGAGATGATTAAGGATTGGGGATTCCTTTAAAAAAAAAGAATCTTTATTTCTTCCTTTTTTGCTTTCTTTTTTTTTCTTAAAGAAAAAAGAATAATGTTCTAAACGAACAAGGTAAATTAGTTCTCCATTGAAATTTATGTAGTATTTTTTAATTATAACAAACTTTTTTTTAAGAAACAAATTTAGAATGATGGGTTCAATGCATAAATGGATTGGTAAAAATGAGAGCTAATAGCATATAAAATGTTATATTCTTATATATATAGCTGACCAAAATACATATAACGAATTTTATGAACGCGCCAAAGGACATATGCACGTAAAGTTATGATTGTATTGTTGACGTCAGATTTTGTAGAACACAAAACCTTAGCCAAACACAAAAAAAGTATGCCCGGCTCGGGTGAACTGAACCGAGCAAATAATAAGAAAAACCGAATAACGTACGAAAAAAGACTATGCCCGGTGCCTACTCGGACAAATTTGCTAGGCTGGTTCTGGCCGACCTTTTCTGGCCGGACATAACGTTTTTATTCTGAAATATGAGAGTAAGAGCTCTCTAATTGCAATGAATACAATGATTTCGGATCCAGAATTCCATCCCCATTCGAGTGGGTTTATGGCCCTATTTATAGGCTAGACCCTAGATATGAAACTTGAACAACAAGAAATAAATCCCTAGGATTTATGGTCTAAACAAGGTAAAATTAGATTTAATCCTATCTAAATCGGATACGATTTGATGCAGGATTTGTTCCCTTTTTTATGGATTCGTAGCCCTTATCCGCTCATCGAGATCCTTAAGGTCGGATGATTTTGGTCGGATCGTCCCGCTATAGTTGGCCACACCGACCAAACTGGGTACCCGAGACCGCAGACCCACTGGGCTCGGATCTGTCGTTATGGTCGGTCCGACCATGTCAGGTACCACTTCAGCTAGGTTCGATCCATAGTTTTCCCTCACCCGGGGCTCTGATCCGGTTTAGACGAGCAGGGGATCAACACTAGCCCCTCGGGTCGTGGTGAGAGGCTCACTCTGATCAGGATCCGACATCTCCAGATAAACTGCTCATCCAACTCAATGATCTGTCGACGCACTCATCTCTCCCGACAAATGAGGACACGTGTCGGCATCTGCACGCCTGGAAGTTGAAGAGTCGCGGTGGTCTTCTATAAATAGGGGAAATAACAAGTCATTTATCCACTTCCATTTTCAGCGAACTCCGAATCCTTGTTATTTTCTCTTGACAATCCGACCAGAACTTACTGACCTTAGATTACCGTGCAGAAATTCCCGTACTCCTCAATTCTGTAAGGTACATATTTATTGTCTTCTAAATTATGTCTTCAAGTTCAGGCCAATCGGTTCAGGATTACGACCAGGGGGCCAACCCTGGCTCCGAGCCATCGTACTCGTGGACGTCAAGCTTGTCCGACTGCTCTTCGTCCGACCCAGATGAAGCCCCTGCCGGCCAGTTGGTTAATGTTCCTTCCGCCGAGCGCGACGCCCGAACCAGTCGGTTCGTGGTTCCGGCGAGGTCAGTACATTGGGGCGTGGCGAATCTGTGATCCCTGAAGGAGTCCCGATCCGAAGTACAATGCCAGGGCCTCTCGTTCGGCAAATCGCCTCCAGCCGGGACTCTGAGGCCTTTGACTGTCCGGCATACGTCACCTCTGCTGAGCTGCTCAAATGGCGCGTACTCTTCTCAATTCCGGAGAACGTGTCAATGACCCTTCCTCACCCCATGGATCGGATGGACCAGCCGCCAGCCGGGCAAGTCGCTGTCAGCGTCCGAGCTCTCGAGGCCGGACTTCGCTTCCCCCTTGCTCCAACACTCGCTGGATACCTCGGGCATTGGGGGATTGCCCCAGGTCAACTTCATCTAAACGGCTGGTCATCACTCATCGGTCTGGTGGTGATGTTCTGGCACTTCGACCTCGGAGTGCCGAGCCCGCATGAAGTGGCGTGGATGTACAGGCTGAAGCTGACGCCTGGTCTGAAGAACCACTTCTACTATGCGTCGGTCCGGAAATACCGACCAGTTTTAGTGCGATGCCTGTCTTCGTCGATCAAGGATTGGCGCGGCAAGTGGTTCTGGGTCGGCGGGGCATGGGCGGACGAAGCTGCTCGGGCTAGGTGCCCTACCCAATTTGGCGATGCTCAGGGTATTTATCGTTCCTTTAATCTGGTCTGCTGACGTCCCTTCTGATCTTTTAACTTTTCTTTGTTCTGCAGAGACTCCGCCCAGGAACCTAGTGATCAGCGACTCTTTCTCGCAGAAGATTCGTTATCTGCGCGACTTCTCTCCTGCTGACCAGAGGCACTACAAGGTGTTGTTAGCCGAGGAGAATCTCCTAGCATCCGGCTTGATTTCACCGTTCCGCGTCTCCCCCAGTCCAGTACAAGGTTCTTGCACATTTGCTCTGATCGGGTTATATAATGTTGATTTTCATACACCTTGTAACTAATCGAGTTATTTTATTTATCCAGTGTCCCTTCCCGGCCAGGGCATCGTCTTAAGGATGGATCCTGCTGAACGTCTCCGACAACGCTCGCAGCGCGCTTCAGCCCCTGCTCGGGGGGCTCAGGCTTCCTCTCGAGGATGCGGCTCCAACCGTTCAACGCAGCCCCGGGATGCTCCGTCCAGGCGACCGCCGAGCTCCGAACAGGGGGCGAGCAAAAGGGCTCGCGTCGAGAAGGGAGGACCCTCAGGGGTTGGCCGATCGACCAATCGGCCGCAACCTGCTGCCGGCCAGGATTCACATTTGGCCGGGTCTGTGAGCGTCACCGGCTGGGATCCTCAGCGGGTGACGGAGACCGTGGAATGGTTGGGTAGGAGGCCACCCTTCCAAATCAGCTATAGCCGGGCTCGCTCTCCCACCGACGAATCTAACCTCCCCGATGGAGTGGCGGATGCGATGGAGGCTCCCGCTCGGGCCTGGACCGAGGAGCTGGAAGGTTATGCTCGGCAGATGTCCGGTATCGACCTCGACTACTGCTCTGCCATCCTGCTCGCCCAGGCATCGGTTTTTGCCTGGAAGGCCCAAGCCTCCCATCATGCGACTCGGGAGAGGCATGATCGGCGACAGGAAGAACTTCAGAAGGTCCGGGCCGACCTCACCAAGGCCAGGAACGAGGAGACCACCATGACCGCCAAGCTGACCTCTTCCCAGGAGGCGCTCGAAGAGACGACCCGGGCTGCCGAAGTCGATAGGCAGCGGGTATCGGACCTAACGATGGAGGTGGCTCATCTCCGAGCCGAGCTTTAAGAGGCCCGGGCCGCACCGCCGAATGAGATGACTGTTTGTCAGAAGTTCAAGACGTCGGTGGAGTACAAGTATGAGAGTATTCTGACTTACGTCTTGTCCTTCATAGACAACATCCAGACCAACCGAGCTGCCGGTGTGGATGATAGGCCGCTGATGTCTGCTTTGGCTGCCTTCCTGGAGAAACAGCCTCTTCCGACTTATCATCTTCGGATGATGGAGGAGTTGCCTGAATACCTTCCGGCAGGGTCTGATCACCTCCTCAGGCCGGCTCCTCCTATCGACTTTATGTCGATGCCAACTCCTCCGGAGGTCGGCGAGGAGGTCGGAGAGGGCAGCGGTGATGGTGGTGGCGATGGCACTGCGGGGAGCCCGGGCGGAGCAGCAGCAAGTGCGGAGGCGGGGCTGGCGCCAGCAGAGGCGAGTGGCGATGAGGTGATCGAAGTTACAGACCAGTAGCTTCTATCCCTCATTGCACCTCTTATCAGAAACATCAACCCTTTTATCCGAGGCACCGATCCTGGTGCTCGGATTTTGTTTAGTTCAGGTCTTTCGTGATATTGTTCTTCGACTTTCTGTCTTTTGTAAAGAGGTTCCGGCCTCCAAACCGGGTTATTTTTTGTAAATGAAACAGATTTTTGATCGTTTCTATTTCATTTTTGTTCGGCGTTTTCGTGTATTCTCTATCTTGTCCTAATTCAGATACCTTCATATATTCCTTAAGACCTTTACCATTGGTCGGGATCCGAGCTTTTAGGCCGGAGCCCTATTTCGGATTCAGAACCCGAGCTCCACGTAGGAGCTCGGATTGGGCCGGAGCCCTATTTCGGATTCAGAACCCGAGCTCCGCATAAGAGCTCGGATTGGGCCGGAGCCCTATTTCGGATTCAGAACCCGAGCTCCGCGTAAGAGCTCGGATTGGGCCGGAGCCCTATTTTTACAGCATTAATTAAAAATGAACTACTTGTTTATTGAAACGAGCAACTTGTAAAAGAATAGTAAACTTTACAAGGAAAAAAATCCTAACGCTATTGATAGTATTTCTTCAAATGCTCGGCATTCCACGGCTTGGGCAACTTCTTTCCGTTTAGATCGGCTATCTCGTATGCCCCTCTGGTCAGCACTCGGATTATCCGATACGGCCCTTCCCAATTTGGTCCGAGTGGCCCGGCATTAAGCTCTTTTGTATGCTGGAGTACTTTTTTGAGGACCAGGTCTCCGACGTCAAATTTCCTGGCTCGGACCCTGAAGTTGTAGTACTTCTTACTTCTTTGTTTGTAGATTGAATTCTTGAGCTCGGACTCCTGCCTTTTTTCTTCCAAAAGGTCGAGGCTGCTCAGCATAGCGACTTCATTATTCTGTTCTTCGAAATTCTGAGTCCTCCATGTCGGGATGCCGACCTCAACAGGGATGACGGCCTCCGACCCAAAGGCCAAAGAGAAAGGAGTTTCGCCTGTCGAAGTTCTGGTCGTTGTTCTGTAAGACCAGAGGACTCCCGGTAGCTCATCTGCCCAGGATCCCTTCAGATTTTCGAGTTTTGCTCTCAAAGTATGTTTGATGATCTTGTTTACTGCTTCCACCTGGCCATTGCCCTGAGGGTGATATGGGGTGGAAAGTAACTTTTTGATGCCGAGGTTCCTACAGAATTCATTGAAGCCCACCGAGTCGAACTGACGGCCGTTGTCAGAGACCAAAGAGTGTGGAATGCCGAAACGGCATATGATTGACTTCCAGACGAAATCGGTGATCTTTGGTTCGGTTATTTTGGCGAGCGGCTCGGCCTCTGCCCACTTGGTGAAATAATCAACGGCTACCACTGCAAACTTCACTCCTCCTTTGCCTGTTGGTAGGGGTCCGATCAGGTCAATTCCCCATTTTGCGAATGGCCAGGGTGCCATTACAGAATTTAGCTCTTCTACCGGGGATTTTGTCTGAGGCGCGCATTTCTGGCATCGTTCACATTTCCTTGCGAAATTGATCGCGTCCTTTTTAAGGCTCGGCCAGAAGTATCCCTGCCTAATTATTTTGAAGGCCAGGGCTTGTCCACCAGAATGATTTCCACAGATTCCTTCATGCACCTCCCTGAGGGCGTAATCAGCTTCTTGCTCGTCTAAGCATCGTAATAAAGGTAGGGAAAAACCCCTTTTATATAGAATTCCTCCTTGCAGTGTGTAGCGAGCAGACCGTATCCTTAACCTTCGAGCCTCGGTCTGATCATCGGGCTCCTTCCCCCCTTCCAGGTATTGATGATCGGGATCATCCAATTGCTGCTGTCCTCAGTGACATATATCGTCCTTTGGTTGAGGACCGAGCTCTCAATCATCCCGATATTTACTAACCCAATGTCCTCCGCTCCATCACTTGTTGCGAGCCGAGCTAAGGCGTCAGCTTGGGTATTCTTAGTTCTTGGGATTTGCTCGGCTCGAATCTTTCTGAAGTCTGCCAAGGCCAGTTCCACCGACCTCAAGTACCTTGCCATTTTGTCGTCCCTCGCGGCGTACTCCCCCGAAACTTGGTTGACGACGAGGAGTGAATCACTGAACACTTCAAGATTGTCAGCTCCGAACTGTTTGGCCATCTCTAATCTGGCTAGCAGGGCCTCATATTCTGCTTCATTATTTGTTGCTGGGAATTTGAACCTTAGGGCCGAGCAGAAATACTTATTTGTGGGGCTGATGAGTACGATTCCTGCTCCGGCTGCTGCTTGTGTTGACGACCCGTCCACGAACATCTTCCATGGCTTCTCGATTTTTTCCTCTTCAAGTACGATTGTAGGAGTGAATTCGGCAATGAAATCTGCTAGGGCCTGTCCTTTGATTGCCGTTCTTGGGGAGTAATGGATGTCATATTGTCCGAGCTCGACAGACCATTTCAATAGTCGTCCTGATGAATCAGGTCGGGAGAGGACCTGCTTTAGTGGAAAGTTGGTTAATACCTCGACTTGATGGGCCAAAAAGTATGGCCTTAATTTCCTGGCCGAAACGACCAGAGCATATGCGAGTTTCTCCATGGCTGGATATCTGAGCTCAGCGTCGTGGAGGGATTGGCTAACATAATACACCGGCTGCTGGGCTATTTTTTCTGCTCGTACCAGGACTGCACTGATCGCGTAGGACGATACTGCCAGGTAAAGCTGTAACTTTTCCCCGGCCTCGGGTTTCGCTAGCACTGGTGCCTCCATCAGGGCTCTCTTCAGTTCTTCCAATGCCTTTTCGCATTCAGTGCTCCATTCAAATTTCCCATCCTTCCTGATCAGGTTGAAGAACGGTTTACACTTGTCAGTCGACCTTGATATAAATATGTTCAGTGCAGCGACCCTTCCAGTTAAGCTCTGCACGTCTTTCACCCTCCTTGGAGGTGTCAGCTTTACTATCGCGTCAATCTTCTCGGGGTTAGCTTCGATTCCTCGTTGGCTGACCATATACCCCAAAAATTTTCCCGAGCTGACTCCGAACGAGCACTTCTTCGAATTGAGCTTCATCCTGTATTTCCTCAGAACGTCGAACATCTCTGTTAGGTCGGCCACATGATCCTCTAGTTTTTTTGATTTTACCAACATATCGTCTATATAGACCTCCATGGTTTTGCCTATCTGAGATGCAAACATTTTGTTAACTAGCCTCTGGTAGGTAGCCCCGGTGTTCTTCAGGCCAAAAGGCATCATTTTGTAACAGTATTGTGCTCGATCCGTAACGAACGTGGTGTGTTGCTGGTCGTGTTCGGCCATCGGAATTTGATGATAACCCAAATAGGCATCCATGAAGCTCATTACTTCGTGTCCTGCCGTCGTGTCGACCAGCTGATCGATGTTCGGCAACGGAAAACAGTCCTTGGGGCAGGCTTTATTAAGGTCGGTAAAATCCACGCATAGCCTCCATGCTCCATTGGACTTTTTTACCAAAACTGGGTTGGCAACCCAGACTGCATACTCGCATTCCCATATGAAACCATTTCCGAGCAGCTTCTGTACTTCTAGTTCCAATCCCTCGTACCTGTCTGGGCTGAGCCTCCGTCTTTTCTGTACTACCGGTCTGGCAGTGGGATCGATGTTCAGATGATGGCATGCATCTTCTGGTCGGATGTCTTCCATGTCCTCGTGGCACCAGGCGAAAACGTCAGTGTTCTTGGCTAGGAACGCTATGAGTTCTCCCCTGAACGACTCTTTTAGATTCCTACCAATTTTGAGCTCCAGCTCGGGTTTGCTCTCATCCAGCCGGACCACATCCTGTTCTTCCATCGATGTGGCCCTTTTCTTCGGTCTCTCCATCCTGGGATCCAAAGTTTCCCAAGTAACATCCTGGTCAACTGTCTCTTCATCCGATCTCTGGTCGGCTACCCTCGACTTAGTGTTGCCCTCCCGCGTACTGGACAGGCTTATCTGTTCTGGTTGGGCGAGCGCCGGCTCAAGTTCGGAATCTAGCTCGATGAGTTCCGGGCCCTTTTCCAGCCCCGAGCTGCTGGCAAGATTTCCCTGCTCAATCACATTGAGTTCCCTGGGCTTCAGTCCCGATTCACATTCCCGAGCCGACGTTTGATTGCCTCGGATTACGTATACCTCATCCCCAACTGGAAACTTGATTGTCAGATGATGAATTGATATCACAGCTTTTATCTTAGCCAAAAGAGGTCGTCCCCAGATTGCGTTGTATACCGAGTTCACATCCACTACCTTGAACTCGGTTGTAGTATGAACAGTCTTCTCTCCGGCTCCGAATACGACCTTCAGCTCACACGTCCCTATCGTTCGTGTTATATGGCCTCCGAACCCTTGGATTGCGTCCGAGCAAGACTGCAGATCGGATTCTCGGAGCCCCATTCTTTTGAATGTATTCAGATGGAGAATGTTAGCATAGCTCCCTGTGTCGACCAAGACTCTATGGACCATTGTCAGGCCAATATTCAAAGATACCACCAAGGCATCGCTGTGAGGTTGCACTCTTCCTTCGGAATCCTGCTCGGTGAATGTTATTGGTACGTGGATCGGCTCCGTCCTTGGCGGGTTACATCGTTGGTATCCATTCCTGGCCTCCCTGATTTGTTCTCTTCTCATCCTTTTTGACGATCTCTACTCGCCATAGTTGTTGTTCACCAACGTGTGGACCTCTCGGATTGCTCCTTGCTGAGGTGGTGGTGGAAGTTGCTGTGGCCTATGCTCGGGATTTTTGACGTAATCCTTGAGGTGACCTCGATCAATCAACCTCATGAGCTCAATCAGAAGAGCTCTGCATCTGTCCGTATCATGTCCCGGAGCTTTGTGGTATTGACAATACCTGTTCTGATTTAATCGAGCGGGATCGGCTTTCATTGGCCTCGGGACGGGCAGGATATTTTGTCCCTGAAGTTCGGTAAGCATCTGGGTAGGACTTACTGTTAAGATCTGTCTGACCCGATCCAATTCCTCGCTTTGGTAGACCTTAAACTCGCCCGGGGGTTTGAAAGGTGTATTCTTCCTTCTCTCATTCCCTTCTCCTTTCTCCTGGCTTGGTCTTTCTTCTGGGATTGCCTCCTCGGCCCCGATATATCTCTCGGCTCGGCTCAGGAAATCATGATATGTCTTGGGGCCTTGTTCGTGGACATTCCACCAAAACCTCGTTTTTGGTCGGAGGCCTGCCATGATCGCCATTAGCACAGCGTCATCAGAAATGTGCTCTATTTCTAAGACGAGCTTATTGAACCTGTCCATGTAGGATCTCAGAGATTCATCTTTTCCCTGCTTTATATTTACCAGTCTTTCTTTCGGGGTAGACCTTGTTTTTGATCCCATGAACTGGGTGAGAAAAAGATCAGTCAGCTCTTCCCATCCTCTGACCGAAAAATCTGGTAATGATCGGAACCATCTTTGGGCTCGGTCGTCGAGTGTTAAAGGAAAGACTTTGCACATAAGCTCCTCGGATATGCCCTGAAGCTCCATCCATGAAGTATATTTATCCACGTGCGAATTTGGATCGGTTTCTCCATTGTAGAGGCCAATCGGCGGTATTTTGAATTTTGTGGGAGTGATCTGGTCTGAGATCCTATCCACGAAAGGTGACGCCTTCTTTCGCCTCCTTTCTTGTTCGGGCCTTGGTTTTTTAGCCTCGATCTCAGCTAGCCTTCGTTTGAGCCTGTGCTCTTCCTCATCCTCGTCTACCGAGTAGTCACTACGCGTTCGTTTCTCGTCCCGCCGATACTCGTTCTCGAAATCCAGTTTCTTCGTCGATTTCCTGGCCTCACGAGCTGAGGCAGGACCAAGTCGGTCGAATACGCTACGAGTTTTCGTTCGGGCTTCTGATCGGGTCGGGCAGATCTGAGTCCCTGATCGACTTTCATTCATCACCGCTCTTGCCGTCCGTTGTTCAGTCATTGCGCCCTTCCCCTTGTCGTTCCTTTTGTTCCTCGGCTCGTCCGAGGATTGGGTATCCTCGAGATCGTGTAACAACTTGGTCTTTTCCCTGGCCTCTGTCTCCTTCAGCCTGTCGTTGAGTTGAGACATCATGGCTTTTATTTCTTCAGAGGACATCTCGGTCCCTCTGGGTTCGGTTAGTAGTGGGATTCCCAAAGGCACCCTTTCCAGAGGAGTGTTGGTTACGACTCCGGGGGTGTCGTATTGTTGGCGTTGGCCAGAACTTCCAGGCAATAAGTTCTGGCTTTGGGGATCAGGCGGGAGCTCCATGTCTCTAAGGTCGTTGTGCTGGAAGATTTTTGAGCGATATGTTGTTTCTCAAGTCCCCCTCCTTCTAGCGCCAAATGTTGACGTCAGATTTTGTAGAGCACAAAACCTTAGCCAAACACAAAAAAAGTATGCCCGGCTCGGGTGAACTGAACCGAGCAAATAATAAGAAAAACCGAATAACGTACGAAAAAAGACTGTGCCCGGTGCCTACTCGGGCAAATTTGCTAGGCTGGTTCTGGCCGGCCTTTTCTGGCCGGACAGAACGTTTTTATTCTGAAATATGAGAGTAAGAGCTCTCTAATTGCAATGAATACAATGATTTCGGATCCAGAATTCCATCCCCATTCGAGTGGGTTTAGGGCCCTATTTATAGGCTAGACCCTAGATATGAAACTTGAACAACAAGAAATAAATCCCTAGGATTTATGGTCTAAACAATGTAAAATTAGATTTAATCCTATCTAAATCGGATACGATTTGATGCAGGATTTGTTCCCTTTTTTATGGATTCGTAGCCCTTATCCGCTCATCGAGATCCTTAAGGTCGGATGATTTTGGTCGGATCGTCCCGCTATAGTTGGCCACACCGACCAAACTGGGTACCCGAGACCGCAGACCCACTGGGCTCGGATCTGTCGTTATGGTCGGTCCGACCATGTCGGGTACCACTTCAGCTCGGTTCGATCCATAGTTTTCCCTCACCCGGGGCTCTGATCCGGTTTAGACGAGCAGGGGATCAACATGTATAATATACTACAAGTAATCAAATAATTGTTGTATTAATTATTAGAAAAAGAGTGGTCATGTTATAGAGAGTGAATCCACACCACTCCGTTTTAAGTAATAATCTAGTGGTGGGCTATTAGAATCATGGGCTTTAGGCCTTTCCCATGACTCAAAAGGTTTAAAAGCTACCTAAAATAGGATTATTCTTGATTTTTTATTTTGTTTTTGGACAACACCTATAATAGGATTTTGCTTTAAAATAGATCACAACACTAAACTGGTGTTTGCACATGGCAGGTTAATCTCTCTCTCTCTCTCAAATAGAATTGCAATTAATTTTTAGTACTTTTGGCATTTACTGCATTGTGACCAAACGATTATTCTCTACACCTATATATATATATATATATATATATAAACATACAACTGAAAAATATTGAATTCAATTATTCTTACTAATAATTGAAATTATTTTCGTTTGTCATACTTTGATGAAAAAAATAAATACGAAATGTTGTGGATTAAAAGAAATTAGTACACAGATTGAAGTATAAGTGTACAAACACAACTTGGCACTCTTTATTGAACAAACACATTGGTCCATTATTAGTGATCGAAGTTTTCATGGTCAATATATATAGCCTCAAATATCAAAACAAAAATTGTATCACATTTAAGATTGCAACATTATGCACAAAAATATATATAAAATTGTCTCACAAATGTAATTTCGTAAGACGGAACTCCATTCAAAATCTCATTTTCACAAATTCATTTGGTTTGTGAGTTAGATCCATTTTTCACCGAATTAAATTTTGTAAAATAATTTCAAAAGAATTATACTCTAAAATCACGACTCCAACAAACTTAATTAATTGTTTCCAACTTTGTAAGGCAAACAAGAATGGAGAACAATGTAATAAGTGTGAACTATGAAGTATGTAATGCTTATATAAGTTGAATGCTAAGAAATTTGACATGAAAGAACATGTAAATGTTTGTCCTTTTTTAATAAAGAATAATTTGTGTAAACACATGACCTAACACTAAATATGAAATTTGATATGGATACCTAAGTCAGCAAACCATTTTGAATGACCTAAAATTGATGATACGTATAATTTGTAGTAAAATGTAATTTCACTTTCTTTCTCACTCTAATTTAATTTAGGTTTAATAGCAAAAATAAAAAATAAAAAAAAAATCCCAAAGCTTTACATTGTTTTTCTATTTTAGCCAATTCTTTTAAAATTATCAATTTTAACCACAAATTAATCATTTAAGTTCAATTTTAGCCAATTCATGATTTTGATCAAAATTAGATTATATACGGTGATGAGGGTGCCACATAAATAATATATAAATGATACATTGATTAAAATTAATTATTTTTAATTAATTATGGATTAAACCGCTGTAACCTAAACAAATGAAAAAGATACAGAAATAATAATTTAGGAATACTGCACAGCATAACAAAAATTTAAAGTAAGAAACTAACTATAGATGTATTCACTTGTACAAACAAATCCAAAATTATAATAGAAAAATAATACGGATTTCAAAGAATTACATTTTAAAAATACTAATAAAAAGAAAAGGTGATCAATATTTAAATATAAATAACTAAAAAGTACTCTTTTATAAAATCCAAACCCTAAATTAATAAAAAAGATAAAAATCTTTTATAAAATTCAAATCCTAAATTAATAAAAGAGATAAGATATTTTTTAAGCTTTATGGGTGTGGAACAATTTGTATCGTTTGTTGTGCTCGAAAAGTTACGGGCTAAATTGGTGTAGGAAGATGTTAATGACAATATTTTGAAGTTGTTGCTTTTGGTGTATGTGTAATTTTATTTATTTTATTAATTTTTCTTTCTTAATATTTTAATTTGTTTAGGTTACGTAGCTAAATCATAATCAATTAGACTTAAATCATGGTGTATTATTTATATATTATCCATGTGACATTCACATCACAACACACAATCCAGTTTTGACCTAAATCATGAATTGATTAAAATTAAAATTGATAATTGATAATTTTAAAAAATTGGCTCAAATAGAAAAAATGTATAAAGTTTCGATTATTTTTGTCATTAAGCCTTTAATTTAATACTACTTTTTAGACAATTTATGATGATATATTGCATTAATAGCACACATATTTATAACAAATAAAAAAAATAGTGAGGTTATAATTATATTTTGTATGTCTAATTAACTTGCAACATTTGTCCTCATGAGTGTGTTGGACTGAAGATGACAGTTTCGTAGGTAAATGTGGGTCCTATCTGTTCAAACATTAATAGGATGACTATGAGTAGTTTTAAATGTGATTTAGATGAGTTTGAAAAGAGGGAAAAAAATCTCATTAAGATTTGGGTACAGTTCGGGTTTACACCTTCGGGTACCCACCCCACCGGTACCCATTTATAAATAGTATTTGTAGAAATTTGTGATTTCTACGGTTTTTTCCAAGCTTTATTGTAGATGTTCCAACAATATTTTTCATTATTAATTTTTGTATTAATGAATTCTTTGGTATTTGTTATGTATTTTTAAGAAATTCTTGATTATATATATATATATATATATATTATCGTTGTTGTTGTTTGGTTTCATATAATTTAGAATATCCACTTAAAATATCCTTTTAGAATACGTGCTTAAATTAATATAAATTATATTTATGTGTAGTAATCAGGTATAGGGCGAGTGTGTCACGCCCCATTTTTAAAACATATTTTTATCAGAGTTGCATAATGGGCGTGCAGAGAAATAGAACAAGAACATACATTTTTTATCAAAAGAAGAAGATAACAGAAGATAGAAAGGCTTACATATACACTACATCGGCACCAATCGAAATAAAATGTTTTAAACCTTGAGCAGCGGAAAATTTCATACAGGATCCATTAAAAGAAAAACAGTATAGCTTTACAAACGTGAAATATTAAAATATCGTTTCAACATCAAGTTTTGAAAAGCAAAAAGAGAAAACTTGATATGGCACCATCCTCTCTACGTATCTTGACTCACTTCATTTCCTATAGTGTAAATATAGATAGGGGTGAGTGTGTTGAATACACTCGTGGGGATAATTTCATATAATTTAAGTTCATTAATTCGTTAACAGACAAATTAATCAATCATAAATCAGAACAATAGTTAAACACGACATATATATTGCACAATATGTAAATCGGTTCCTTAACGGATGACCCAGTCTGGAAGGTGTGGGTATATCCCGTCTTACCCCTTCAATAAGGGTTTTTCTCCCACCGGTACCTTTACGGATGACCCAGTCCTTAAATAATATCGGTGCCTTTACGGATGACCCAGTCCATCCCTAACTATCAGTGCCTTTACGGACGACCTAGTCCATCCCTAACATACTAACGGTTTTTATACCATTGGTGCTTTTTACGGACCATTAGTCCATTCACAACATAATAATATGAACACAGTATTCATAGCATATAATCACAGCACGTCAGGGACCAAAAAATCAGGAAATTTCATTGATTTTTCAGTGAAATATCGGCAAATCGAGGACACTGAAAGAGAAAATGATAGTTATATTTTTTCGATAAAAAATCGATGAAAAATCGGTAAAAAATCGGCGATATTTTGAAGTCGCCAAACAGTGGCGTTTTCAGCTCAATATCGGCGATAAATCTGCAAAAAATTGTCTTGTCGGTGGGTTTGTGTTTTTGACTTCAACCAGAAAAAGGAAACAAGGAAGGATGCAGGCGACAATTTGATCTAAAACAACAAAAAACAAAACCCTGTCCATCCAAGGGAGTGAGAGTCTCCTCGCGTTCTTCACTCAATCGAAGGGGGAAATTCTGAACCTCTGCTTCAGATTCTTCAGCTCGGCTGTTGGTGTAGCTTTTACACACAAAAAAAAAATTGGGAGAAATTCAGGGAAATTGAGAGAGAATGCGATAGGGATTTAAAAAATTGGGGTAGGTGTGAACTTTTTTCTTCATTTTTTTTAAAATTTTCTTTGCAGTCCTCACTGCCCTTTCTACCATCGACCCTCTTTGTGGGCCCCTTCACTCAACTGTTGCCACTTAATTATTACTATAAATTACCTCTATTTAATTAATTCTTTCAAAATAAATATCTTATTTTTGGAAATTAGTATTATATATATACGCATAATATTACCTTTCAAATATATGAAATTATGAACACATGTCATATATTAAGTGGTGTTGATACACTACATGAGAAAATATTATAGAATTTCATAAATTTGATACCTAATCAAATATTTTATTTTATTATTATATACATTAGTACAACAATTCAATAAACATATCTTTTTATTTGAAATTTAAGTTCAATATATGTATTAATGTTACTTATAATATTATGTAAAGTACTAGATATATTTTTCAATTTTTTTTACAAAGTTTTTATATTCTTTTTAAAAATGTCTGATATTTCCACCGAAATCGATATATCTGTCGATATTTCTGTAAAATCAAGGTACCGATATTTCTATCGATATCGATATTTTTGTCCTTGTAACACGTAGGGTTCAACAATTCATATATCAAATACGGAAAATATAAACATATAGAGATTAGAGTTTACCCCCATCTTGTTCGGTGGTTATCCGCGTGTAAAACAAAATATCAAGTTCTAAATTGTTTGTTCCGTTTGAGAGTCTATACATGTAAAAAAGTTTCTTAGTTTCGTTATTACAATAATTAAGCATAATTAATTATATAAACTCTCTCTTGAAGAAGAAATAATAAGGTAAACGAAACAAAACAAAAGCTTTAGAGATCAAGAACGAAGAAACGAGCGTGGAAGGTTAAACATGCGATCAAAGGGTAGAAGAAAAACTATTAGAGTTTGAACAGAGGAAAAATGAGATTAAACGGAGCGTTTAAATGTGCAGAGGCGTTTTCGTAAATTTTGGTAAATAGTTGACTTTGACCAGAGGTATAATTATAGAAAAAGAAGAGATTTGGGGTCTCTTTGGTATTTTTGAAAGTTCTGGGGGTTAAAGTCTAAAGCTTGAAAATTTTTGGGGGCTAAAACATAATTTCCAGAAGTTTGAGGGTTAAAATGATATTTTTGGAAGCTCAAGGACCAAAACATAATTAAACTTAAAACCTGGGGTTTGCAATTAGGTCCCTGAACTATCCAAATTTACGGGATAGGTCCCTGTCCCAAACCCCCACCCCCGTCGCCTATCTCCACCGCCAACCACACACTGGCGACACCACGTCGCCGGCAACTACCACAACACACGTCGACGCACTTAGCGCCGGCCACGCATACATATACCAACGCTCGGTGGTGCTTCCAGCACCGCCTCCACACACGCACACACACACACACACACTCACACACACCAGCACATACTCAGGAACCGACAGCCACGACGGTGCACCCCCACCACTCACACACAACACGAAGAAAGAGCAGTGGTGAGGCAGAGAGAGGAGGAGAGAAAGAGAGAGAAAGAGGAGAGAGAAAGAAGAGAGGGGCCACAATTTACGACAAAGGCGGCGCCCGGTGGTGGTGCTGAGCCCAGAATCGTGACGGGCTCGGTGGGGGCTTTCTATCGGGCCGTTTTGCCACGCCGGCGAACAACAGCCACGCCGGCGGTAAAACAGCAGAGAAGGAGGAGAAGAGAAGTTGCGCAGAGGGAGAGGAGAGGAGAGAGAGAAGAGAGAGAAAAAGAGAGATGGATGAAAGAGAGAGAGTGCATCGAGAAATGAGAGAGAGAGAAAAGGGAGAGAGGAGAGAGGAGAAAGAGAAAGAGAGAGAGAAGAGAGAAAAAATATCTTACCTTTTACTTTTTGATCGAAATATCTCTTTTAAGATTCGTTTCATACTACATATGAATATTTTTTATTTTTCGTATTCTTCGTGTTTTTGGCCACGAACCTTTAACGAGTCGTCCTTTATTGTTTTAACTTTCGGTTTTTGACTACGATACCTTTTAATAAAATATAACTTATGCTTTTCGATTAAAATATACATCCGATAAATTAATCATGCATTATTTCATTTTTTTGAAACACACGTAATTAAATCAAATAATTAGGGGTTTAATTATTTAATTAGCCAATTATGCATCGTTTTGTCTTAGGCGTTACAGAGTGCGAATAGTATATAGTAGTGGTAATCAGATTTAGGACATATACGAGTAGTATAGTAATCTTTAAATGAGAATGAGATGAGTACATATAATATAATATTTATAGACAAAAACTTTAATACACCCATTGTATGGATCTGAGATCCATGCACTCGGGTCGACCCGATCCGTCAATACGCGTCTTCACACACCGTCAAATCTACACACAAACTCGCTCCAGGTGTTGTATGTTCACTAATTTCTTTTAGCTACTTCCGCAAGTGTACGGTGTAGGGTGTAGAAGTGGTGAGCAAAGTCGATCCCACAGAGACTAATTATCTAGGCACTAACTAAGTACTTAAATTCAGTTCTCAGTTTTATCTAAGGAAAATGAATTACACTGATCGCAAATTAATTAATAAAAAAAAAACTAACTATGCAGATAAATTCACTCAAGAATAACAGATAATCTAAGACAGGTTCTAGGACATGCTTTCATCTAATTCTCATCAAAACATCACTTTAACCAATTCAAGTTCATTAATCAATCATCCTATATGAGCAATCACATATATCGAATTAACAGCTCTCCCGAGTCAGTTAACCGGTTGATTATTATGCCACCAGAGGTATCCTTACTCAATCTGATAGAAACATAACAACTCCTAAAAGAACCTAAGATTGATTTCTCATTACATAAATTCCTTAATCTTCCGATCTAAGTCTTTTTATGTATCGTGTGTTTATTCTTCCATAATTAAATCTCATCTCCCGAATTTTGATCTAATTACTAAGACATGCTCAATTACCGGCCGAATAACCAAACAAACAATCAAATCATAAACACACAAATAGGATAAACGATCATGAACTTTGAATTGAAATTAAAGATCCATCAAGATTCGAATTAAACTACTAACAAGCCCTAGAAACCCTATGAAATTAGCTAGACATGATGATAAATAAACTCATAGACAAGATTGAAAATATCATATCTACTAATATCTAACAATAGAAGAAAAGATAGAAAAACTCTATTAACGACGATCTCGCGATTCCTTGATCTTCGAATTCTTCTTCAAATCCTTGCGATGCTTCTTAGACTCTCGTGTTCTTCTCTATGAATCTCTCTCTCTAAATTTCTCTCTCTAGATTTCTCTCTCTATCCCTCTCTGTCTCTGTATCTTCATATTGAGTATTTATATGGCTTTGGGAGTCTTCCAAGTGAAGTAACAAGTGAAGATTATCCAAGAAAAACAAATTTGTACGAGATCCTGTTCACCCGGGCATGGTCGTGCCCCACAGCACGGTCGACCGTGCCCTCCCAAGAGGTCACTGGTTGATGCACGGAGTCGACCGTGCCCCATAGCACGGTCGTGCCCCGTCACTGTACAATGGTGCACGGTCGTGCTACACAGCACGACCAGACCGTGCGCCACCAATTCATCCCGCGATCTCGTATTTCACTTCTATTCTTCTTCGATCATCAATTACACTTGAAGCTTGCACTTTTCTCATCAAAATCATGAAACTAAGCACAAACACGTCAAATACAACTTATACAATAAAATATCATAAATCACCATAAAAACGTATCTAAACACATCCACATGAATACATAAACATACGCAAAAATACGTGAAAAACGACACTTATCATTGTATCTTTATGTTATGATAGTCATACCTTTTAAGGTTTTTAGTTGTACCTTAACATTTTTTTAGAAAGACATTAATACTTTTCATACCTTTTAGTTATAGCAAAATGATAAAATGCCAACCGTGCGCAACTCTTAATATGCCCACCGATGACGTGTAATGATTACATCCCTTGATTATATGGAAAGTAAAATTAATAGGTTTACCAGATGTCTGACACATTAGCGGCGAACACATATTAATGTGTCTACGATGGGTAGGGTAACATGACTGGTTAGTTATATTAGTCATACTTTTTAGTTATGTTAGTTGTACATTTATATATTACATAAAATTATGATTATATTGATATAAATGTATAAGTAATATTACATAAATGTATATATGTACAAATTGTGGTGAAATTGGTTTTTTTTTTTTGAAGTTAAAGTATTATATAGATATTTGTACATAAATGTAGAACTAATATAACATAAATGTATGACTAATATAGTATAAAGGTCAGCGAGTTTTTTTTAAAGTTAAAGTATTACATAAAGAGTATGATATTTGTACATAAAAATATGACTAATATAGCATAAAATATGATTAAAATAGTATAAAAGTTGGGGTAAAAAAAAAGCGGATCTGGATCAATCCAGACTCGACCCGCATGTATGTGCATCATGTGCACAGGATAGAGGTGCTCAACCGGTTCGGACTGCCGATTTTGATTCCGAATCGAGAGTTAGGGGAATCGGTTGAGCTGGAATCGGAACCGAACTGGTGGGCTGTCGATTCCGATTTCAGTTCTAAAACCGCTAGTTCAATCAGAATTGACGGTTCAACCCATTTTTTTTTAATTTGTTGCACCGCCCGGGCGCTAATGGCATAACCTGGGTCAAACATTCTGTTTCAGGTGACCTAGCAGGGTGTTGGGGACACGGGCCAGGCGGCCGGACCGATTTTTATTTTTTTTTAATTTTTTATAAGTAACTATTATTATTTTATTTAAATTTAATTTTAACGCCATTTTTTATTAATTGAGAGAATACTATATTTTTTTTAAATCACAAATTTGTATTCTTCTTCTAACATGTCTAAATTAATTTTAATAAATAAAAAAATTTATTTTTCATCCCTATACGTGTATTAGAGTTTTGTTTTTAATTATTAATATTAATATTTTGGACATTCCGAATTTACATTTTTTTAATTGAGAGAACTCTATTTTTTTTAAATAACAAATTTGTATTCTTTGTCTAATATGCCTAAATTAATATTAATAACTAAAAAAAATTTATTTTTCATCCCAATATGTGGGTTACAGTTTTGTGATTAATTTTTAATATTAATAATTTGGGCATCCCAAATTTAGACATATTAATAAAGAATAATTTATTTTTTAATTATTAATATTAATTCAGTGTTTTCTCAATTAAAAAAAATTTAGTGTTAAAGATGAATTTTAATTAAAAATAAATAAAAGTTACCTATTGTAGCAAGTAAGATGACTAAAAAATGGTAATTATTAAATATAGAAGACTAAAAATCAAAATTTGTAAGATAAATGATAAAAAATCTAATGAGGGAAACTTAGGGGACCAAAAAAACTTTTTTTTCCCCTTAAAACTATATTTAATCATTGCTTAAAGTTTTTTTAATAATCAAGCTCACTAATGTTTCTTATATTTCTTATATTAACCGTCATTTAATAGCCCGTAATTTTCATAATTATTGCATTTTTTATATTTTGTTTTATAAATTAAAATTAAAAAAATAAAGAAAAAATGCGTTAAATATGAGATTTTTCTTTCTTAACCACGTGTCCATGATTGTCATTACTGGATATAAATTTATATATAAATAAAAGATTTCATATTTTAATAATATTATCATTATTTTCTTAGCTAATAAAAGGGTAAATCCTAATTGCTCAAATTGATCCGGGTCAATGAAGATTATTTTGTCTTTCTACTTTATTAAATGAAAATTGTTCTTCTATTTTCAATGACATTTAAAATTTATTTTCCCATCTTACCCTTTTGCATATTTCCAATGTTCCTTCATCTTGTATTTTATTTCAAATGTGAACGAGTTACTTGTGTTTGAGTTCTTATTTATTTCTCATTATAATTTATAAGAAAAGAAAATAATAAACATGCACTCGAATATATAAAGAGTCTTTCTTATAAATAGAAAACTTTTTTCTTATTTTTGGAGACGTTCATTCTATTATTATGGGTATCAAGTACTACATGTAATAAAATTATAGTCTATAATTGACTAGATTTAAAAATGGAAAAAATTACACGAATTGAATATCATATCAATCTTATTTGTAACATTTAAATTCGATTTGTTGGATTTTATTTCAACATACAAATTTGCTTAATGGCATGCAATTAGATTAATTTATAAATGTAGTAATACTGAGTTTTAGTTATGAAAATAGTATAAGGCTCGTGTAATACATGAGATTTTTTTAAAAAAAATAAAGTGAACTTAATAAAATTTTAAAATTTTAAAAATAAAAGTTAAAATTTTCAAATAAATTTCATAATTTATTTCATATTTTCGTAAAAATTATTCAATTTCATTAATTAATAAATTTGAATAATTTTTTTATTCAACTCACCTTCATTTAATTATTGTTTCATTTTATTTATTTATATGTTGTCAAATTTTTTAAAATAAATAAATTTAAATATTTAAATAATTTCTATATTTCTAGTATATCATATTCTATTTTAACAAATCTAACTAATTTTTTTATATTATTCAGTAATGTTTCTTATAAATATTAATTTAAGGTCATTAATTAGCCATATTAAAGATAATTGCAGTAGAAATTCATTTATTAAAGATTTTATTTAAAAAAATATTATTATGAAAAAAATTGTGATTTGACATGTGGCATGAGTGGTGTTACTTTTATATATTTAAAGATTAATCTAATAATCAATTTTATTAAAATATATTACATATTTATTGCTAACAAAATAATTGTACGTTACAAGTTGAAAAATTCTTTAACTTTTTTCTAGTGGACTTTTGTCTATTGAACGCTCAAAAGATATGTTAATTCTCAAATCGAGATTAAATGATAAAAAAATTATCGCTTTGGGACCCAAAAGATGAAAATACCGCTTATTGACCCACAATTTTGTAAGATCGTGTTAGTCATCTCAAAAGTTTTACTTTATTTATATAATATAGTTATTCTGTTTTTCAATTCTTTTTTTTCTTCATTTTCATATACGTAAAGTTCATTGATCATAGTTCCAGATTGTCATTTTAAAAATATTTTTAAATAGTTAGGAATTGCAAGGTGCCAAACAAGACCTTAATTTTGTGAAATTTTAATTGATGATTTTACCTTTTTTTTTTTTTTTGGTGTTAAACTTATAGTTTTAATCTTTTAAGTCCCAAATTTATAACTATATATCTCTCGGGTCCTAAATTTATAAAAGTCGATTTTAATTTATTCTATATTTGTAATAAAAAATTTAGCAAAAAATTATTATTATTTTCTAATACTTATTAATTATTTTAGTGTAAGATAATATGAATGTTCGTATTGATATTTAATTTTCTTAAAATATCACTTCTTAGTTCTTACATATATTAATTATATAATTTTGGAAAATGTGATTTGAAAATAATGTAAAATTACAAATGTAATTCAAGTTCTTAAACAACAAAATTGTGAAGGATATAATAGCCTTTTTTTCCCCTTAAACAATTGAAAATTTAATATTATTGATCCGTTTAGCATCGTCCTAGATAAAATTCCAATGTTGTTGCCGAAGAGAGAGAGAGAGAGAACTAGTGATATGGTGGATCTTTTGAAATGAATGGATAAATGGCATTGTGGTGACAATGACACTTGAATTGGGCTTTGGGCTTTGCTACTTTCCTATGTCTAACCAATATTAGGTACTTTACTTTAGACACTTATGAGTTGTGACATGTTTGCCACTTATTATTATAGTTTATTCCTCTTTTACTGTTTCTCTTATTTTACTCAGGTTGAACAAAACAAAAGGAAAAATATTATTAAATTTATACTTTTTATTTGTTAAATGGTTCTCTAAATAAAAAAAATTACTTTTGTTAAATAGTAATAGATAACCTCTATTATTTAATTAAAATAAAAATAGTGATAACTAGAAAGAAAAACAGACAATATTAAAAAAAACAACCTAAAAATAAAGAGATCACGACCTTTATAGCTCAAGTAGTAGTTCATCCTTTTTAAAGGTACAAAATTGTAATGATTAGAGTTCGAATTTGGATTATACAAGTTTTATAGTCTTTATTTTCTCATTTCCACAGTTCCACTGCCTTTAGCTCAGTAAAAAAAAACCTGAAAATAAAGAACAAAACTTGTATAGTCATTCTTTCCCCCCTTCCACTCCCTCTAACTCATTAAAAAAAAAACTTGAAAATAAAGAGCAATCTTTCGTTGGGCCGCAAATTTTACAAATGACATCATGACTGGGATTCAAAACTAACCTTTTCTTTTTTATGTATTTTCTATAAAACCATTTTACCAATCAAGATTTGTAAAACGAAGATTATTTAAAATTTTTGTATGTAAATGACTCACTTCGACTTAATAATAATATAAAATTAATTTAGTAGATTTCTATTCACAGAACGTGGTCTATGAGACGATCTCACCTAATATTTTATTTTTTCCTTAACTATTTATTAGGGCTTGGACAATAGTCATAACCTCAATTAGTTACATGAAATACATTTGCATATTATATAATATAATAAATATTGAAGAAAAGTACTACATTTATAATAAGAATACTAGCCGACACAGTGCTACATATACAATTACAAATATTTTCACGTTTTATGATGATTATAAAATTTTCAATGGAATTCATGCACAATCATGATCGGTTGTATATTTTAGGCTGAATACATTTTTGTCAACCTTTGAATTTGTTAAGATTTATCTTTGTATCCTTTTTATTTTAGTTTGAATAATTTTATTCCCTAAATTAATTTGATTATAAGTATTGTTGTACCCTAAATCCAACTTGATTAGAACCGAACATGTGGCCGTTCAGGATTGGTCAGTCGAGGGTCAAGCCGGCCAGAAGATTGAGTAGGGGTCGACCAGGATGACCGAGCCCGCCAGAGCCACCCTCTGAGGATCGGGCCGGAGCAGGGCCGACCAAACCTAAGACTCACATTGCCTTCTTTAACACAGTTCGAGAGCTCTTAGAAGTCTACTCCAAAAAAAATTCACAAGATCAAGATATCTGGAATTTTTTTTTTTCCAAGATCGAATCTAATCAAATCCAAATGAGATCAAATCCGATTTGATCATGCAGGATCCCTAAAATTGGGCTAACCAATATAGTTTCCTATATTTTGTAATTTTAGTCTAGTCTATAAATAGAGCCTCAATATACAAACAATGAATCCAAAATTCATTGTATTAGAGCATTATATTGATATTCCTATCCAAAAAAGCAATAAAATACGGCCAGGTTTGACCGGGCAAGCTTTCAAAGGTTTGATCGGGCAAGCTGTCGAACCCTAATCTTGTGTCTTTTACTTGTTTTCGTCTCTATTTTATTCGATTTATTTGATATTTAACTTGGTTAGTTTCATATGAATTTGCACATCAATAAATATAATGTTGACAGGTAGGTCAATTTGCCTATTTAGTTATTTTGTTTCCTCAACTTCCATGGGAACAACTTTGGACCATATTTTGTCCAAGAAATTCGTCACAATAAGTGTTTTTCTAAATTTGACAAATATTGTCATTTTGTCTCCACAACTAGAGTTGGGACATTTTGACTATCAGTCTCATTGAAAAGTGAATTGATGGGATGTCCAATTTCAATTTAGTTTGATTAATTGCGGAATACAAGTTAGACATTTTTAAAATTTATCTAGTACTACTTATAACTTCATAGAATGCTAAGTTGTAGTGGTTTTTGTTGATTTAGTTTTTAAATAATTTTCTCGAATATAAAATGTATTTCAAGTAAAGTTCAGAAGACAAAATGACCAAATTTGACAAGTTTGAGATGTCATAACTTGTTTTACTTTATATTTGTTAAACTTCATTATATCCAAGTTTAAATACAGGGCCAGGCCAATTGATTCCAACTTTGATTGAAAATGGGAAAATGATCAAATTAATTTAGCAAGTTGAAAAGGCTTGTTGGGATATTTCTGACTAGGTTTTGATGAGACAATGTAATATTAGATGAGCTTTTAGAGTACCCATTTTCCACGTTTTATAAGTGGATTTTAGACTGATAAACATATCTTTCTAAGTTATGATTTGTATAGATATATAAATCAGAAAGATATAGAATACTGATGTTAGCAGGATTCTGGAGATGAAGAAGTCTTATAGACTGATTTTCAGTAAGAAAAGTCAGTAAGCTGAAGAAGAAATCAGGATCAGGAAGCTAGATCAGGAAGCAGTGAACAGATAGCAGTAAGGGAAACTGGAAGCTGATTGCAGGATTCTGGAACAGGAAGTTGTTTAGAATTAGGAAGCTGATGCAGATCAGAAAGCTAACGCAGGTCAGGAAGCTGACTGCAGGATTCTGGAGATGAAGAAGTCTTGTAGACTGATTTTCAGTAAGAAAAGTCAGTAAGCTAAAGAAGAAACGAGGATCAGGAAGGTAGATCAGGAAACAGTGAATAGATAGTAGTAAGGGAAACTGGAAGCTGACTGCAGGATTCTAGAATAGGAAGCTGTTCAGAATCAGGAAGCTGATGCAGATTAGAAAGCTAACACAGGTTAGGAAGCTGACTGCAGGATTCTGGAATATGAAGCTGTTCAGAATCAGGAAGCTGATGTAGATCAGAAAGCTAACGCAGGTCAGGAAGCTGACTGCAGGATTTTGGAACAGGAAGCTATTCAGAGTCAGGAAGCTGAAGCAGATTAGAAAGGAGACGCAGGTCAGGAAGCTGACTGTAGGTTTCAGGAACAGGAAGCTATTCTGAAATAGAAACCTAGCATAGAACAACCATCCTGAGCAGCAAGTTGTAAGTTTTTCTAACCTATTCAATACAGTACGAGGAATATACTGGATACAGTATGAGAATTGGTTCTTGTCAAAGTTACAAGTAGATAGAAGTTAGTAATGAGCAATGAGGTGATGCCACCTGGACAGTGGCTCTGTAAAAGTACTGTAGCTGGAGTATGACGCCATTAATGCGGATCAGAGTAGGACATGCTCTATATCCCAAATCTTCCAAGATGCATTTAATGCAAAGATTTGAAGATCAATTTGAATTACAACAAGGACCATGTCTCTCTTCAACGGACATTTTTCTAATGATATAAATAGAAGAATTGAGTGAATTTGAAGACTACTGAACAACTAAGCAATTTCATATCTTACAAGCAATCAATTTCTCAAGCTACTCAAGTTCAGTCATTCAAGCACTCGAGCTTTCAAGTTCAAGGCTGACTTTAAAGTTGCACCAGTTAAAGAATCTTATATACTTTTAACCATTTGCTGTGTGTTAGGTTGTTTTAGTTTGGTGTACTTAGTTGACATGATTAGATCCTTGCTAAGTTTTAGTCTTGTGTAGGCTATTTTCTCTGTGTGAGATATTGTACCCTGTGTGGGATTTGGCCTAGAAATCATTGATTCTAGTAGGTAAACTTGTGTAGGAAGAGGTTTGTAAAGCTGAGTCTTGTAAAACAAACTGACCTAACAAAGTTCCTCCTTGAGAAGGAGTAAAGTGGACGTAGAAGGATTACACCACCTTCGAACCACTATAAACCATAAGTGTGTTTACTGCTTTTGATTACTTGCTACATTGCATAATAACATATCTATCTTGCTGCATTTGTCATAAGCATTCTGGTCAAAAGGATTCTGTTAAAATCATATTTGTGAAAAGGAAACTGTTTTCAAAAGGAAACTCTATCTTTATTTATTCCGCTGCATACTGTGATACCGAGTCAGTAACCTGAAACAACATATTGCCAGATTTCTGAATCGAGTCAGGTTACTGCATTCTCTGTAGAATCAGGAACCTGTTCATAGAAAAGTTTTTAAAATGAAAAATCGATAGAGGTTTATTCATCCCCCTGAACCTCTGAGCACTTGGGACCAACAAGGGTAATAAATGTATTTATAGCAAAGTTGCTCAACTTAATATTTAAGGGAAAATAGCCAACTGTACCATTTTTAAGATAACATGTGACAATTTTACCACAAAATATAGTCAACTTACTTTTGTACCACAAAATATAAAAAAGATACCAAAATACCACAATTTTTGACCGATCTTGATTTGAACAATTTGTGATGGGATTGAAAAGTAACTGAGGTCAACTAACACTCAAATCATAGTAATAAAATAAGATAAAATTGTATTTGTTAAACGAATTGAAAATACAGGATGTTAAACGAAATACATGATGTTAAATGAAAAAATGTTAAACTATTAAACGAAAAGTTATGAACTATTAAACAAAAATGTGGAATGAAAATATTAAAAGAAGTGCAATTTAAATGAAAATATTAAACGAAAATGTTTAATTTTCGTTTAATATTTTAAAGGAAGTATCATTAATTTCGTTTAATATTTTAAAGGAAGTATCATTAATTTCTTAAACATTTTCATTTAATATTTTCATTTAAGAAAATTAAACTTTCGTTTAATATTTTAAGTTTCGTTTAAAACTTATAAAATTTTCTTTTAATATTTTCATTCAATATTTTCATTTAAATATTAAAATTTAAGAATTACACTTCTTAAATTTTCGTTTAAACAATGTCTCAAAACATGTTTATTTTCGTTTAATAATTAATATTTTCTTGATTTTGTTTAAACATTAATAGCGAACTTAATAATTCATATGTCTCAAAACACTACAAATTTAGTTAAACGAAATTTGAACCGCATTAATTGTTTTATTTAAACGAAAAAATTGGATTTTTTCTTGGTTTGTATAGTTAAATGAAATTTTATCTAACTAAGCATTTATCAATACTTAAACAAAAATTTGCCATATAAATAGTGGAACTTATGAATTATTAAAAATGTTTAAACTTCACCCAAGGAGTTACATCTTGCAACAGTGAAAATGATTATCAAGTATCTTAAGGGCACTCAGGATGTTAGCTTATGGTATCCAAAGAAAAGAGGATTTAATCTCAAAGGATTTTTAGATTCTGATTTTACAGGATGTAAGATTGACAGGAAGAGTACTAGTGGTACTTGTCAATTTTTGGGACATAGGTTAGTCTCATGGTTTTACAGGAAGCAGATATCCATTGCAACATCAACTGTGAAAGCTGAATATGTAGCTGTAGGAAGATTTTGTGCTCAAATTTTGTGGATACAACAACAACTAAAGGATTATGGGATCATAGAGAAAGAGATTCCCATTCTGTGTGACAACACAAGTGCTATTGTCATTACACACAATCATGTCTTCCACTCGAGAACAAATCACATTGATATTAGACATCATTTCATAAGAGATCATGTGGAGAAAAATGACATTGTACTGGAGAAAGTACATACTAACATACAACTTGCTGACATATTCACAAGACATTTGTGTGAATCAAGGTTTTCTATGCTGAGAAGTGAGATTGAGATTATCAAGCTCTGATGTGTAAGAATTTAAAAAGTTCCTTAAGTAAGGGGGAACTCATACAGTATTTTAATTTTCATGCATTTAGTATACTGGAACATGATACAGCTTTTTATCAAAATAGGATTCTCCAACAGTATTCAGTTTTAGGATACAACAAGTAACAATAGGTTACTGCCATAGGTTACTGAACAGGTTGCTGAAACTGTAAGCAGAAACAGGTTGCTCCAACAGGTTTCTGATATAGATTAATGAAATAGGTTACTGCAGGTTGTAAATAATATTTATTGATATCAGTATTCATTGAGTCCTGCAACCTCATACTAGGAACAATAACCTCGAAAAACCACTTTTCAGTGGAATCGAAAAAGACACGGTTTAACATCTGACACGTTTTCAACAAATTACAGATTTGTCCCTCCACTATTTAATCTCAACCATTGGATCAAGCACGTCTCTTAAGTTTTTAATCTAGATCGTTGATATTTTCGGAACTTGATTTCAAATATAAACAGATCATATTCTTCATCTTCCTCTCTACGCTTTCATTGTTATCTATCTCAAAGTTTACTAACTCTCTGCAAGTCAAAGTTTTTCTCTCTCTACCTACTTTCAAGCTTTACTCAGATCATCAATGACTTCTACAAAGGTTGTAAGGGAAACCAAACCGCTGGAAGGAAGACTGGTGAACACCCAAGTGTTACTGGATGAGAAATCAACATATGAAGACAATGATCTCATTTCTGAGATCTGGGGTCATGTGTGCAACAACAATCTCAATGGGCTGTTCACTACCACCTACTCAGGTACTCTGTCCTGTCTGTAGAGAAGTTCTATGCATTCGTGGAACTTTCTGAGGATGAAGAGACCATCTCCTTCTGGATGGATGCTGATGATGAGAAGGTCCACACCTTGACCATCGCGGACATCGCCAAGACCTTTGGCATTTCTGAACAAGGGATAGTGTATTTTGACCTAGTGGAGTATGGGTCAGAACACCTGGAAAAAAGCTGGAACCAGTTCAAACTGGATTCCGTGAAGGAAGAGACCGCCACCAGCAACTTTGCCAAGAAAAAGCTGAAACCAGAATATGAATTCCTTCATGACATCCCCATCTACACCGTGGAGGGAAGATGTGATAGCTTTTTGAAAAGTGCACCAACCTTAGGATGAGGATGATGACTGCTATTGTTAGGGAAACAACATTTAACTAGACACATCATTTTCCAGAGGATTTGGGAGGAGACCATCAAACCCATAGAGAAGAGAGAGTTTGGGATTGTTATCTTCTCCATTCTGAGCTTGAAGGGGATTTCCCTGGAGAGGAGGGTACCTTATGCTCCTGGATGGTACCTGGGAGTGAAGAAGGGCTTCTCCAAGGGTGAGAAGAAGGAGAAGAAGCCCAAGAAAAAACCTGTTAACAAGCCTAAGGATGCTAACACCGATTCCAATGACTCTGGCGATGATGATGATAAGCCAGCAAGGAAGTTGGTGGTCAAGAGAGCACCATTAAAGAAGAAGACAGGGATAAAGAAGGTTGTGGGACATCTTCCTAGGAAAGTGAAGAAGGTGATAGTAACTGAATCATCACCAGTTCCTGAGTTGCCCCTTGAAGACTATGATTCCACTGAAGCTGTTGAGAAAACCAATGTTGTGATCATTGAGGTTTTTGCGGATGAAGAACTAGTTACTGAGAAAGCTTTAGAAACCCCAGCTATTGAAGAACAGGAAGGAGAGCAGGCAGCAGGACAGGTTGCTGCTCCAGGCGAACAGGTTCTTGGCAAATAGGTTCCTGACGAACAGATTTCTGAGCAGGTTGTTGTACCTGTTGCTGAAGAGGCTCAGAAACCTGAGAAGAAGAGGAGGAGGTTGGTGAAGAAGGCTGAAGCCACAATCAAGAAGAGGAAGTGGTTGGGCCCGAAAGATGAGTTGAAGGAGATTGACACCCTTAACAGAGTGGCCTGATCCATTGAGTCCATCAGTACAGAAGATCCTAAAAGGGCTGTGGTAGAATCTGCTAATTCCATCTGGAAGAGATTTACCACTGCCTATGATACATGAAGATGGAGGAGGTTGGGCCCTGGAAGTGAATTGATATAGTGGCTGGACTGGCTTGAGATGGAAGTTATTATCCTGATGTGGATAGACAACTTTGTGACAGAGGCTGATGATCTCTCCAATGGTCTTTTACCTTTCTCAATGAAGATTACATTGATCTTCATGCTTATGATATGATCTCTCTCATTCAAGAAAGACAGGAGATATTGAGTGCCTACTGGACGACCAAAACAGAAGAGATGAGTGAGCAGTCGATGAAGGCAGAGACAGATAACATATTGATGAGCCTCAGCATTGAGACTGTTAGGACCTCATCTGAAGTGGAGCTGACGAGAGCTCAGTTAGCTATCTCTTCGATTGAGGAAGCTAACAGGAGAATGCTGCAGCAAGGGATAGAGGCAAGCCGAGCTCAATTCTATCAACCCCAAGGATGCTGCAGCCAGGAAAAGAAAGTTCAAAAGTTGCGGAGACTCACGACTCTCCAAATTTTACAGGTATCGCAGCTCTTTCCCCTATCTAAAATCTCGATGCCATGGATTCTGATATTCAAATGCTTGACTATTTTGCTTCCCCTGCTCTTCATGCTCAACCTGCTGAGGGGGAAGCTTCACCAATCATCCATGGTGTTGCGAAAGAAATCGAGAAAAAGTATGCCGATGATGCATCTAAGGAGGAGGTTGTGGAGGCAGGACTCCTTGTACTAGCCGAGGTTGCAGTATAGAAAGCAAATGAGAAAGAAGCAGAACAGATTGGTGTGGAGAAACCTGATCCGACTCTTGAACTTCTACATGTTGCTGCTTTAAAACTAGCTGAAATGAGTCAGGATGCTGCTGCAACTGCTGAGGAAGTTGCTGATATTCCAATTGCTGAAGCAACCACTGATAAAGAACAAATAAATGAGATCAGTCAGGTTGCTGATGAAGTAGTTGAGGAGGTTGTTGTGGTGACTGAAGCTACTAACATTCAGGTAGCTGAAGTTACCGAGGAAGCAACAGTTGAGGTTACTGAGAAACCCGATGAAGCAACTGTGGTGCTTGAACAGGTTGCTGAGGGTAGTCAGGTTTTTTGTTGAAGAGGTTACTGTCTCTGAGAAAGTTGTTGAGACAGCTTCTCTATCGAAGACCTCAGGCACGGATGCTGTTGAGACAACTCCGGTGGAGGATTTAGAAGGGAAGAAAGCTGAGGATAATATGCCTACTAGAGGCAAAGAGTTAGTGGTTGCTGCCCTTGCCCCAAATCCTGATGATGGTGATGACTCTTATGATGATGATGATGAGGATTTCGCAGGGGGAATCAACCAGAGTGCAGATATAGATGCTCCATATAAAGACTTACTTAAAGCAGAATCTGATGAAACAAGATTGGAGAGACTGAGAAAGGATCTTGCTGAGGATAAGGAGAAGAAAGTAGCTATGGAGCAAGCAAGTCAGGCCCTGGTCCCTTATACTCAATTGGAAATAGGACCAGTGGTTAGGGTTGAGACCCTTTCTGACGTGCAAGAACAATCCCTTTAAGGGATTCTAAATGCAGTACATGGGTTGATGAAGGCCATGGAAACACATCAGATGAATCTGGCCAACAATACCATTATGCGAGACAGATCACATTCATCTACCTTGGCAGAATTAAGAAGAGAATTGGATGCATTGCCTTCCAAAATACAAGCCAGGATGAATGATGAGTTTAACACTCAGTACCAGGACAAAAAGAAGTTTGAGCACCAATAGCAAGCAACGTCTGATGCTCGAGATGTGACTTTCAATAATGTTTAAACCTCAGTGGATGAGGTAAAGAACAATCAGACTGCTCAAAACATGATGATGGACAACATACAGAAAGATATCTCTACCCAAGACCATGATGTTCGTAGTGTCAAGGACAGGATTCTAAACCTTGAACTACTTATGGGTGAGATGAGAGCCATAATGATGAGAGTATACCCTGCTGAAGCTGCTGAAGTTACTGGCCCCGGAGCTGGAAAGGTTGATGATGCCAAAAAAGGGGAAAGTAAACAGCTAGCTGAACCAGATGCTGAGATGGTGGAGGCCACCACAAAGGAGATTGATGATGATGATGAACTCCCTTTGACCAGGATCAAGCGTAAGAGATTAGATGTTTCTGAACATGGTCAAGGTAGTGAGCCTAAAAGGAGGAAAAATGATGATGATGATAATGCAGTTGTTGGGGGTATTGTTTTTCAGGTAGTAAGCAACACTGCATTACAACAAGGAGGACATGTTACTGCTGCACCTACAAGATAAAAAACTTACAGACAGCAACCTGGTCGAGGCAGAGGAAGAGACAGACAACAAGCTGTGCAGAAAGCTGACCCCAATGCCAAACCTTACATGTCTTTTCCTACAGGTCCTCTACTGAGTGAGGAAAGATGGAGACAACTAAAGGCTGCAGATGAAGAAAGAAGAAGGAAGAAAGCGGATTGGATTTCTAGACTTAGAGTGGTTGGAGCAGGAAGATCCAGAGTTGATGTATTGATTGACTCTGCTCTACATTCTTTTTCAGATCAGGAAACTCCAGATTTTGATCTAGAATTGGCTCCTGCAGAGGTTTTGGTGCTGCTAGACCAGAAACCTGAGAACATTAACCACTACTAGGACTTAAGTATCTTCGATCAAGTATACTTGCTCAAGAATAGAAATCCTACCTTCGATGAGCTTACAAAGTTTAAACAATCAGAGTATTGAAGGTATTTTCGAAACCTCTTAAAGCATGATTATTTTTAAGATTTTCCTTCTTGTGAGAAAGCATTGAAGAAGTATGAAGAACTAGCAAGAGAAGGAAAATTAGACAGACAGCTTGCTTTGATCGACAAAGTGAAGAAAGGTGAATAGGTTCCTTACTGCCAGGATTATTGGCTTAGATGGATATAGGTTCCTGAGGTTGTTGTATAGATGGAGAAATCTTATTAGGATTCTGTTTTAAACTGGTGGAAGAGGACTAAGTATGAAGAGGTTGTCAAACAGACTCAACAAGCTACCTCAAGACATGACCTTGTGAAGAGGAGGTTGTTTGGTGACAAGAAACCTGATGAAGAATAGCTTACTGACTTTATCAGACATATTTTTGTGTAAGCATTCCTGTAAAAAAAATTATATTCTTTTATTCCTTCATTTTATGTATGAAGATGTAAGCTTGTAATATTTTGGATGTAAAGCGTACACTGTACTATACTTGTACATATTACATTTATAAAAGTACATCTGTTTTTTTCTGCTTATTTTATGGGTTTTGTCATCATAAAAAAAGGGGAAATTGTTGGGATATTTCTGACTAGGTTTTGATGAGACAATGTAATATTAGATGAGCTTTTAGAGTACCCATTTTCCACGTTTTATAAGTAGATTTTAGGCTGATAAGAATATCTTTCTAAGTTATTATTTGTATAGATATATAAATTAGAAAGATATAGAATACTGATGTTAGCAGGATTCTGAAGATATAGAATACTGATGTTTTCAGTAAGGAAAATCAGTAAGTTGAAGAAGAAACTAGGATTAGGAAGCTAGATCAGGAAGCAGTGAACAGATAACAGTAAGGAAAACTAGAAGATGACTGTAGGATTTTGGAACAAGAAGCTGTTCAGAATCAGGAAGCTGATGCAGATCAGAAAGCTAATGCAGGTTAAGAAGCAGACTGCAGGATTCTGGAACAGGAAGCAGTTCAGAATCAAGAAGCTGATGCAGATCAGAAAGCTAACACAGGTCAGGAAGCTGACTGTAGGATTCTAGAATATGAAGCTGTTCAGAGTCAGGAAACTGAAACAGATCAGAAAGGAGATGTAGGTCAGGAAGCTGACTGCAGGTTTCAGGAACAGGAAGCTGTTCTGAAATAGAAACCTGGCGCAGAACAGAAAGTGGCTACTGCATCCTAAGCAACAAGCTATAAGTCTTACTAACCTATTTAATGCAGTACGAGGAATATACTGGATACAGTACGTGGATTGGTTCCTGTCAAAGTTACTAGTAGATAAAAGTTAGCAACAAGCCCATGAGGTGATGCCACCTGGACAACAGTTCTGCAAAAGTACTGTAGCTAAAGTATGACGCCATTAATGCGGATCAGAGTAGGACATGCTCTATATCCCAAATCTTCCAAGACACATTTAATGCAAAGATTTGAAGATCAATTTGAATTGCAATAAAGACCATGTCTCTCTTCAACGGGCATTTTTCTAATGATATAAATAGAAGGATGAAGTGACTTTGAAGACTACTGAACAACTGAGCAATTTTGTATCTTACAAGCGATCAATTTCTCAAGCTATCCAAGTTCAGTCACTCAATCTTCTAAAGTAGGCATTCAAGCACTCGACCTTTCAAGTTCAAGGCTGACTTCAAAGTTACACCAGTTGAAGAATCTTATATACTTTTAACCATTTGTTTTGTGCTAGGTTGTTTTAGTTTGGTGTATTTAGTTGACATGATTAGATCCTTGCTAAGTTTTAGTCTTGTATAGGCTATTTTCTCTGTGTGAGATATTGTACCCTGTGTGAGATTTGGCCTAGGATCTTTGATTCTAGTAGGTAAACTTGTGTAGGAAGTGGTTTGTAAAGTTGAGTCTTGTAAAACAAATTGACCTAACAAAGTTCCTCCTTGAGAAGGAGTAGAGTGGACGTAGAAGGATTACACCACCTTCGAACCACTATAAACCATAAGTGTGTTTATTACTTTTGATTACTTGCTGCATTGCATAATAGCATATCTATCTTGTTGTATTTGTCATAAGCATTCTGGTCAAAAAGATTCTGTTAAAATCATATTTGTGAAAAGGAAATTGTTTTCAAAAGGAAATTCTATCTTTACTTATTCCGCTGTATACTGTGATACCGAGTCAGTAACCTGAAACAACATATTGTCAGGTTTCTGAATCGAGTCAGGTTACTGCATTCTCTGTAGAATTAGGAACCTGTTCATAGAAAAGTTTTTAAAATAAAAAATCGATAGAGATTCGTTCACCCCTGAATCTCTGACCACTTGGGACCAACAAGGGTAATAAATGTATTTATAGCAAAGTTGCACAACTTAATATTTAAGGGGAAATAGCCAACTGTACCATTTTTAAGATAACAAGTGACAATTTTACCACAAAATATAGTCAACTTACTTTTGTACCATAAAATATAAAAAAGATACCAAAATACCACAATTTTTGACCGATCTTGATTTGAACAATTTGTGATGGGATTGAAAAGTAACTGAGGTCAACTAACACTCAAATGACAGTAATAAAATAAGATAAAATTGCATTTGTTAAATGAATTGAAAATACAGGATGTTAAACGAAAAAATGTTAAACTATTAAATGAAAAGTTATGAACTATTAAACGAAAATGTGGAATGAAAATATTAAAAGAAGTGCAATTTAAATGAAAATATTAAACGAAAATGTTTAATTTTTGTTTAATATTTTAAAAGAAGTATCATTAATTTCTTAAACATTTTCGTTTAATATTTTCATTTAAGAAAATTAAACTTTCGTTTAATATTTTAAGTTTCGTTTAAAACTTATAAAATTTTCTTTTAATATTTTCATTCAACATTTTCGTTTAAACATTAAAATTTAAGAATTACACTTCTTAAAATTTCGTTTAAACAATGTCTCAAAACATGTTTATTTTCGTTTAATATTTGTTATTTTCGTTTAATAATTAATATTTTCTTGATTTTGTTTAAACATTAATAGCGAAGTTTAATAATTCATATGTCTCAAAACACTACAAATTTTAGTTAAACGAAATTTGAACCGTATTAATTATTTTATTTAAACGAAAAAATTGGATTTTTTCTTGGTTTATATAGTTAAACGAAATTTTACCTAACTAAGCATTTATCAATACTTAAACGAAAATTTGCCGTATAAATAGTGGAACTTATGAATTATTAAAAATGTTTAAACTTCAAACATACATGTCCAATCTATCATTTGTTTCCCACATTCGATGCCAAATAAATAGGATATTTTCTTCTGGTATGCTCTATCGACCCACAAACGGAGCAATGTTTCTGCTTTCTTCACCTGGCTTGACCCTCAACGTGCTCATCATCGAGTACTTGATACTCGAAGGGCAAGGTTCGGTACATCTAGCCTTATTATGATCGGTTTTACCATAACGACTACATGCAGCGGGTTTGCGTGAAAGAATGACATGCTCACCGGTCGAGGGAATACGTCTTGATTTCGGACGACCTGCTTTTTTTGGTATGTTTGGTGGAATACATTTTATCTTCTTCACATTGTCAGACACATCCCAATCTTGCGGATCAGGCTCATGATTAACATCACCTGCCCACATCCCCCTTAACCATTCCGTCGTGTAATATGCGCCAACGTAAGAAGTGACTATTTCGTTCGTAAAACTGCAAGCAGTAACAGAGGGAAATAAAACATTAGCTTTTATATTTTCATTGCATATTTTGAATTGTTAATCATCATCAAGTAGCGACCGAGATTACCTTATTGCTACACATGCATGTGAACATGGTATCAACTCAGCTTGATAAATATAACAAGAGCACTCGTATCGGGAGAGATCAATGAGAAAAATCTTACTGCAATCTATGACTTTGTATTTGAATCGTGAGTGTGGCTGAACTTGCATACGTCGTCCAAGCTTGGTTTATTGTAACAATCTCTCATGCGCTGACTGTGTCAAGATGTTTTATCTCTCTAGTGCAGCCGTCCTCCTCTCGTAAAATCACCTTTCAATAATCCGCCGAGCACACTCCAAAAAAGAACAAACTGGTAGCTTTCTGGCCCAAAGAAGGTGAGCATTCCATGTCTCCGCAACATTTGACGTCATGAAATTGAATCTTCGAATGGGACATTTAACACAGGACCACCTAATCGTGCCTGCTTTTCTTAAGGTATCAAGTGCACCTTCTGTGTTCGTTTCTTCGATGGTGGTGACGTACCTATCAAAATTAAAGTTAAATCCATAATATTCTAAAAGTGAATATGCTCTTCTAAAATGTTTCAACAACATATATCGTAAATCGATAAAAATTACCGTTCGAATTCACGGAGCTGATAAGAATATGCTGCTTTGTGGAATAGTCTAATGAAACGTGACCCATATTTGGCTAAATTTTATTGTAGATGAAAACAACATAGACCTTGAGGGACATGTGGGTACACCACAGTGATAGCATTACTGATGCTGATGTGTTGATCGGACATGAGAAACAGTTGATCTGGGCATCCAAATGCTTCACGAACATGTTTCAAAAACTAAGTCCACAAATCATCGTTTTCAACATCTCCTATCCCAATTGCTAGAGGAAAGATTTGATCATTTCCATCTTTCGTCACAACGACAAATCCGATTTCTTTGTATTGACCTTTCAAGTGACAACCATCCAATACTATCACCGGACATGAATATCGCCGGAATTCGTCAATAGATGCACCCAAAGCAAAAACCACATATTTAAATTTTCCGGATTCATGTGTTTCCAATGTTGTATACATATCGGGATTTACATCTTTCAATGCTGACAAGTACACTGGCAGCATTGCAAATGATTATTTGGGATCTCTGTATGCCTTCCGCATCGCATGACATTTCTCACTCAATGCCACCCTATAACTGAGCTTCAAACCGTGATGTTGGTTCATTTCTTCAACGATTGTCTTAGGAATGAGTCTCGAGTTCTCTTTTCGAATTGTTTCAACATAATACTCACCTATCAAAGCAGATGGAAGTCGACGTTGGGCAATCGAGTTGAGCTGAATTGAACATTCATGTGGCAAGACATTTTTGGTTATTTTCTAAATTCCATATTTCTCTAATGCATGGAGGATGAAAGGGCAGTCCCTTAATCTGCATTTCACAAACCATCTGTGTTTGTCAGAATGGTCAACACAGTATTCAACTTGATTCTCCAAATGGTAGAAACCAACAACGTTTTTCAATTCAGTTTTACTATAAAATGTGGATCCTTTTTGCAGATCATTTGTGGACGACTCTTTATCCTCGAAATATGCTATACGGGGCTCCTCGAAGGTTGGAATATCTGTGATAAACCAATTTCATCTTTCAATGTATGTCATAAATTCCTCAAGTGCGATTCGTTGGTCTACATCCAAAGCTGTCTCATCATCTTCATTCAACTTAAGGTCATCTTGTACATTGACTCTGATCCCGACCCATCTTCCTCATTGTTTGAATCTATACACAAGGTAGACGTAAGTTAAACAAATTATTTTTTCAAATGAAGTAACTTGATTGGGTTTTTAAAAAAATGAAATAAAAATTATTACCATTTCCATCATCACGTCTCTGTTGCAGTCCAAAGTCTTCAAAAATTGGAAGTGGTAATTCATTATGTTGTATTTCTTCATGTTGTGTAGACACAGTCGGAGACCTATTCAAGTCGAACATGTCAAGTCCCGAAGTCACTGCCATGTAGTCTTCACGACCAACTGATGATTGCTAAGATTCACTCTGAGCACTTGCGGATGTCCCAACCTGTCTCATATGATCCTCATTCGATAAACTAAATTTTGCATAAAATGATTCATCATTTTGTAGTCCATATGGAACATTTGGATTATCCAGATTATTGTGAAAATAATCATTCCAATTTGTCATATCTACAACACACGTAGAAGGATGAACATTTGGAGTATCATCCAATATATTTCTTCCTTTTGAGTACAAGTTCACTCCAACATCCATTCTTTTAAGGGAAACAAAAACGATGACCTCCTCATTTTCCATTTGGAATAATCGGTCCAGGTCATAATCATTCTTTATTTTCTTCTTTTGCACAAAGCTTTCTATCTCAATTAATGCATGGATCACATATCCCAAAAAATTCATATCAGCACGCACAATTCCATGAATTGAGTCAAGTAAATCGTGATATTCGATTCTTTGAAGGTGAAGCCGCTCATGCGAACCATTTTTGCATTATAACCCTTCCCAATACCCTCCAAATCAAACCACTATGGAGATAAAGATCATCTTTTCGTGTCACTATCAAAAAATAGAATATTATCAATTTAAAATACTTAAGTATTATATATAAAATGAAAATATAGATGAACCTATTCAAGTCTAATTTTCGTATAAAGTGAGTCTAAATGTTATCATATTCAATTTTTATAAGGTGTAAAACAGTGAACAATGATATTAAAGCCTATCTTCGTTTAACAGTAAAAAGGTGTAGAACATTGAACAATAATATTCAATTGATATTAGCCAAAAATAAGTAAACAATTAGCTGTAAAATAGTGAACAAAAATAATTAAATAAATCATTTAAAAATCATTAAACCTATAAATTGTTAAAAAATCTATTTGACCTATATTAATGGCATTAAACTTCTACAAAACCTATATATCAGAACAAGTTCGTTTAACCTATATTAATGTCCATAAAATTCATTTCACCTATTTTCCACCATGAAAATTCGTTTAATAAACTGCATTACAAATATGAGAGTAAATGACACTAAAAGTGAGAGTAAATTATAAATATTTAAATTCTATCTTTTCATTTAACAATGTCTATAACAAATTCGTTTATTAATTTTATTTTTAAGGTTTAACAACTTATTAAACCAATATAAGTCCCTTTTTTTTCGTTTACTCCTTTATATAATGAAAATTAAGACAAACACATACTAAAATATGGAGATTTTACATACATACACGAATTAAAGAACTCAACAATAAGTTAAACGAATATTAGCATAAAATGAGAATTGCATAGCATATAATATACACATTTACACGACAAATTGACATTGTTTGACTACACTTGAAAATAATATACATACCTTATTCATGGAAAAAAAATTCACCTCAACCTCCCTGCCTATGTTTCTTAGTATTTCTTATCAACTAAAAAAAACACAAGTGGAATGTAAATATATTCATGTATGTTGGTGTCTTTAAATAGAGTAGGAAATAACCAAATTACCAAACTACCATTCTTTATCAAATTAAAATAAAGTAACAGGCTTCCATCCCATCTTCACTTGTGAAAAACTGCAATTTATCACATGTCCAAAGCTTTAACGCTTTATGAATCACTGAATAAAGTAACAGACTTCCATCCCATCTTCTCAATTTATGACATGTGCAGGCTAAATTTTCAAATTTGCATTACTAAACAAAAATGTAAATAGTGTTGAAACACTGTAATAGTTTTTTGAGAAATATGAATTATTAAACGAAATCAAGAAAAATATTAATTATTAATCGAAAATAACATAGTTTAAACGAAAATATTAACGTTTTGATGCATCGTTTAAACGAAAAAATAATTCGTGTAAAACATAAATTGTAATGTTTAAACGAAACTTAATAGTGGTAGGCATTTGCACTATTAAACAAAATTTGTAATGTTTCATTTAATAGTGGAAATTTTCATTTATTAGTGATAGGTATTTGCACTATTAAACAAAATTTGCAAATTTGCCTTTAATAGTGGAAATTTTCGTGTAAGTTTGATAGGCATTTGCACTATTAAACGAAATTATAAAATTTTCGTTTAATAGTGCAAATTTTTGTTTAATACTTGTAGGCATTAGAGCACTTATTCACGCACTTTTTAAAATTCATTTAACAAAAAATCTTGCACTTATTAAATTCCGTTTAACTATACAAAATAAATTCGTATACCTATACAAATCATTTAGTGTAAATTTCATTTAATGCAATACGAAAAATTAAACAATTAAACAATCACTCATAAATCCAAAATAAACCCATCTTCTACAAAACCACAATTTAAGAAAAGAACCAACCATCATAGATTACAATCAAACCTTATGCTTGTTCATAGACCAAGAATTAACAAATCATTAATCAGTCCAAATCATCATCCAAAATGGTGTCAGCAACTCTTGAGAACTTGTATAAGACCAAATACATTAATCACCTCATCTCAAAATCGTCAAGAGTATAATCCGATCTGGGAAAAATACGGCTAATACAACTCTCTATCACCTTTAGTGCAAAAATTCCACAGGAAGTAGGATCGTCTTGATGATAACAAAACCGTGGCGCCGCAAACTTGAGAGAAATCATCACCGGTTCCATTGAGAGTACTTTAACTTCGAATAATGTCCTGCATACTCTAACAAGAGCGGTACTATCTGGTGAATGGGTAGGGTTAATTGAAACCTGAGTGCTTCCATATCCGGAGTCCACTTGTGTTTTAAACTGTCGAACAGTGTTAACGTCATTAACCCGATGTGTAAGGACGTAACCACCCAATGGTTGTCCAAATTAAGAATCAAGAATACCTATTAACAAATCAATAATAGTAACATGCTTTTATTGGACTATTAATAAAATCAAAGTAAATGATGAAGAAACGAGGCCTTTGCAAAAAATCAAACGTACCCTTTGGATATCTTCCCACCAAGGTTTGATATGAAACCAACTTGGTTTGTCACCGTTCACATATGAGAGAAGTCGATCCAGCTCCTTCGGATCAAACTCCTCTTGAAATTCTTCCAGGTAACGGGCATTTAGAGGATCCGTCGCATGCTTGCAGTTCCAAATTTCCTTGCATGTTTCCTGCAATGACAATTAGTGTAAAACCTACTTGAATGAATATAAGTGAAATACGATTATAATTAATACAAATTCAACTTACATTAAACATGCAGTCAACAATTTGGATTTGTCCCTTCAAATCTCGATCCACTTGAACTCTAAATACTTCTGGACAATCTTGAAGAACCATAAGATATGCATCGAGGACTTATAATATAAAAAAATTGTACAATTTATTCCAAAAATACGATTAGCTCAGCCGGTGTATAAGGACATAATACATGCAGTAAAGACTAGTACCACTCTATCAAGCATAACGTGTGGATTTACTCCCCACCTGAAGTAATTAGGGCCAACTGCATAACCGATGCCAACGTTTCGCCTGTAAGATAAAACATATACAAGGTGAAAATTTGATACAAAATTTAAAAACATATTTCAAGCAATGGAAGAAAAAAACTCGAAATTTTGGACAAGTAAAACTTACTTATCAGTTGCGTCCCCAAGCTCTATCCACGCTAAGAAATCATCGTAGCTATGATCACTCATTCTTTGCCAGTTAGTACTTGCGAATGGACTTCTCAAATAATGAGATCGATTTCTTCATCAAACTACACGGATACCGACATTCATGTCAGGAATGTCATGTCCGATTATGCCAGATGTCGAGCCTATAACAAAGCCGGGATCACCAAACTCTGTTTGAAATGTGGATGCCTGTGGTGGTGTGTTCGTTTGGAATGATGTACCGACATCTCTAGAAGGGTCACGACTGTAATCGCTACATTGATAAGGAATAATAACCATGATCGGGTCCGCGACAGTCAGTGAATAATAAGATCATAAGTAGAGGACTGCGGAGTGTATGGGTCAGGTGCATACTGATAAGGGACGGGCTGCGGAACGTATGGCTCAGAAGGAGTGTGCTCATCATAAGTGGGATGCTGATCCGTATGATCGAATATCGATCCATGCGAAATAGAGTGATGATGGTCCTCTTCAGGCCAAGTCACCCACTGCTCGGATGAGCGAGATGCGTAATGAGTGCCAAAATATGATCTGAGCTGATCTTCAATAAGCGAGGGGATTTGACGTTCCAAACGATCACTCTCATCCCTAATCGCCTACTCGATCCCATCAAACCTACCATCAAAGTGAGTCTACATGGTAGTTAACCGTTCAAAGATTTGTTTATACATGCTACTGTGATCGCTCCTTCCTGGATCAGCATGAGGAACATCATAATCATAACTATGCTGGGCCGGCGAAGTATGCTGGTATGCACGCTCCGACACTGTGGTAACATTTGGATTATAATCCGGCTCGCCAGATCGAAAAATAAGCTCTTCAAGGACATGTGAATTAGGACCAGCTGACGAATGCGTGCTACGACGGCTTGTCCCACGTGTAGACTGATGTGTCGAAGAACCTGGTTCCACTGAAGTCCTCATACTACGCCAAGTCGACCGTAGCTGAACACCGAATAAGAGGTCCTGATCTATTCCCTGCCAGTAAATCTGTCGTCGCTCTTCAGGACTCAGCTCAAGAGTCTTGAAACAACCAACCTAAAACAAAGCATTCAAATAATTTACGGTTAATATTTCGACTAAAATCATCTGTATTCCTATATTGAAAAAAAAAAGATAATTTCATACCTGTTGCCCTAGTATATTAGTGATATCATCTGTGGCCCTCTTAGTAGACCACTTCAAACATCTTGGTAATCGGTGCGGCATATTGTCCAGTGGACGATCGACAATCGTGCCAGTCACAGGAATGGCCTTGTAAGCCCATATCTGGAAAATGAAGTTATAATGTTAGTATTCAAGCTGTCAAATAAGTTAATTCTAGGATGAATCTATATTACTTAAAAGATACTAACCAGTAAAGCAGCTGAGAAACCGTAAAAGTGGTAGGTGGATGGTCGGACACCTGAAGGCGGCACAGTGGTGGGGACCTTGTCCATATGTCGCAACAGTTTGAGATAGGAGAACTTCCCCCATGGAAAGCTCTCCCAGAGCTCCTCCTGCTCCACTAAAACCCAGACCCACTTTTCTACTTTGGTCTTTCCGACATTGACCCCTAATACAATACAGTAGATGATGAGAATCTTAGTGATCTTAATTGTATCCTCGATACTATGACGCCACTCCCCATCAATAAATCGGTGACGTATATGCAAAACAGTGACAGATGCATGCTCGACAAGCTCCTCCTGTTTGATTATTATTCTTGACTTGACTTATTATTATAAAAACTACTCACTATCCAAATTAAAGACGATCTATTATCTACCCAAGAAGATAGAGAGTCCCACATACGAGAAAAGGTCACAAATAGAGTTGAACCAAGTAACATTGCAAAGGCATAATGATAGTAGGGTCGGGATATCCCCACCCTCCGAACCGGACGTGAAGGTCTCCCCTCATCCGGCTCTCTGCAGGGGAATCTCCACTCTGGTATAATCCACCTTCAGGTGTATATTGTGCATGGGGATCGAAGTCTGAGTCTCCAAAATGCAGACTCATGATAAGAGCGAACTCCCTCCTCGAGAACCGATAAATACGGTCTTGCCTGATGCAAAAGAATCTTTCGTACTCCTCATCGCCACTAATTCGAGAAACCTCACGACACGTGAGATCATGGAGAAAGGCCTTGCATGACTCATTATCAGTGAACCACAACATAAAATGGCTGAAACATGATCGTCTAAATTACCTTAGACACGCCACACCAACTTCATTTAACTCTATCCTTATGTCATTCAAAATATTGAGACGAGTGTATCCGTTAATATAAGACGATCGACCCTGAAGATCCCTTCGCACCCATACACGATCCAACTAAAATGTGTACAAGAATTGTAAATTACTATATATAACTACGTATGTCTTATTTATAATATATTTATTGCTAAAATAATATTAACTAATTCCCAAATACATTAAAAAACAAACAAACAAAGAAATAATAAATATCGGCAAAAAAAATAAAAAATAAAAACAAATAAATTACAAAACTCTATTTTCATGTATAGCACCAAAAAACAAACAGTTTATATTAATTTTCGTATAACTCATCTTACCAAAATTTTCATTTAACAAACCCAAAAGTTCTACGCCAATATTCGTTTAACTATTCACCACTTCATTTTCGTTTAACAACTCTTGCCCAACATTTTCGTTTAACAATTCAAACCAACATTTTCTTCTCAATAATTTTCGTTTAACACTTTTTACACTACAAATTGAAAACCCAATTTAAACGACAAATTGAAAACCCAATTTAATAATTCAACGAATAATTCATAAATTGAAAATAAACTCACATTTTTGTTTAAAAGTTGATAAATCTACGGCAGTTTATCCAAACCAAACACCCAAAATTTATCATTATTATACGAATTAATCATTAACCCAAATTAAACAAAAAATTTCGTGCAAAAGCTTAATAAATAGAACCAATTTTCAAACTCAAATGCATACATAACCCAGATTTCAACAAAATAAAACATGCTTCAACTAAATCTATGGATTTAGGAAATTAACCTAGTTCTCCATGGATTGTTCTTCTTCCACGAAAATCTGCCCGATCGATTAAATGAATTCCACTTCTTTCCACTTCTTGTTAAACGAATCTGCACAAAAATCTTTTTTCCATGAATTTCACCGAGGCCTCAAAAATGTTGTGGCTTGAATTGAAAAAAAATTAGAGTAAATGGAGAATTGGGTTTAAACTGCAAATCTGTAAAATTTCATCCACGAAATGAAATGAAAGACGACTATGTTGTATATTACTAGGGTTAAGAATAGTAGCCAAAAGATATGCATAGAGAATGGTATCTTATTCGTTTAATACACTAAGATATGCATAGAGAGGGGGAGGGGTATCTTAAACGAAATACCAAAGTGCCCCTATTAAATGAATTCATGTGCAATTAAACAAATTCATGTTGCACTATTAAACGAATTCATGTTTAAAATTTGTAAATTTTCGTTTAATAGTGAAAATTGTGGTAGGAATTTAAATTAAACGAATTCTGAATTTATTACATGCAAGTCAAACGAAAATTTTCGTTTAATAGTGGTAGACACCAATTTTCGTTTAATAAGTGCATACATTTTCGTTTAATAGTGCAATCTTTCATTTAATAGGGGTATTGCATTTGCACTATTAAACAAAAATTTGCCTAAAGCATGAAATTTGCAAATTTTCGTTTAATTGAGCAAATATTCATTTAATGTGCAAATTTGCAAATTTTCGTTTAATACCCTCAAAGTGATTTGATACCAAAGTGAGTCTGGATACCTTATTAAACGAAATACCAAAGTGTTGTACATTTTTTTTAATTAAAGTTGATTTCTAGGTTAGACAATTAAAAACCCAAATTCTTTTAACAATTCATTTAACAAATTTATTTAACAATTTTTAGAACAAATTTGTTCAACAAATATTTTTTAACAAATTCGTTTAACAAATTTTTTTAACAATTTTTTTTAACAATTTCGTTTCACAATTCGTTTAACAATTTGTTAAAAAATAGTGCAAATTTTCAAATTGTTACATGAATTGAAAAGTTAAAAAATTACAAAGTGTTACACGAATTTTTTTTAATTTTTTAAAACATTATTGTAGGCATTAAACGAAAATTTGCCTATATTATGTAATAGTGAAATAGTGCTACCACTATTAAACGAAAATTTGCCTAAAGCATGTAATTTGTAAATTTTCGTTTAATAGTGCAAATTGAGCAAACATTTGTTTAATGTGCAAATTTTCGTTTAATAGAAGTAGACATTTGAACTATTAAACAAAAATTTTCCTAAAGTATATAATTTGCAAATTTTCGTTTAATAGTGCAAATTGAGCAAATATTCGTTTAATGTGCAAATTTGCAAATTTTCGTTTAATACCCTCAAAGTGATTTGATTGTTAGTTGGCCCAATAAATTATCAATCCCATTAGCTCACTATTCACATTAGGACCGGTCAAAAATTGTGGTATTTTTGTAACTTTGTTATATTTTGTGGTATTTCGGTCAAATCACTATATTTTGTGGTAAATTTGTTATGACTACTTATATATTTTGTGATATAGTGGGCTGGGGACCCTAATATTTAAAGTGTCGTTGGTTTATCCTATACCAAACAATGTTAAATTATAAGAAATTAAAAAAAGTAAATTGTTGCAGAATATAAATGTTGTCGGAGCCCACAAATATTCAACACTAGTGCAAGAATCATATATCTCACAGAGTCACGAGTATTTAGTATATATTAATTCATAAGTTTGAAAGTTAACAAATATGTATATTATGGTTGTAAATAAGTAATTATTTTAACTAAAATTCCAAGTATTTCATATTCTTTTATATGTGAATTTGTTCGGAATTTATATTTTATTTCATTTAAGCTAAGTTCAATATTTTTTATAGTATGATACAATACATGGTGTGACACATAAACCACAACTTGAAATAATCATTTCATTATGTGAAATAGATGTAATTCCTAAAATATAATTATAGGATAAATTTCATAACAAGACCCAACTTATAGTTTATTTCTTAATTTTAGACCCAATTTTTAATGTTTCTTAATAAGGGGCTTAATTTAATATTCTTTCTCAATTTAAGACTTGAAATTTAGATTGAGTTCTCAATTTAAGATAAAATTCCATTTTTTTTCTTTTTTTCTTTTTAATTATATTGATAGATTTACTTATATTTTAATATGTATTTATATTTTGGATAAATTAAGACAAATTAATGCAATTTTGGAACAATCTTCATCCAAGTTGTATAAATATAATTAATTCAATTCATAAAATATCATTTATATAATTGATAATTATTTAAATTGTGTTTCTGTACTTTTATTCATAAAATTAAGAAAATAAAAAGAATCTTAATTTTATGAATTGCATTAATTATATATATATATATATATATATATATAAATTAATACAAGTTGGATGAAAGTTGTTTCAAAATTACACTAACTTGTTATAATTTATTTTAAATATAAATAAATATAAATACATATTGAAATATTAATAAATCTATGAATATAAATAAAAGAAAAAAGAAAAGAAAAATAGAATTTTGTTTTGAACTGAGAATTCAATCTAAATTTCAAGCCTTAAATTGAGAAAAAAAAGTTAAATTGAGCCCCTTATTGAGAAATTTTAAAAATTGGGTTTAGAAATGAAAACCAAACTATAAATTGGGCCTTGTTATGAATTTTATCTAATATTATATATATATATATTTAAAATTATGCACAATTATTATACATTATATGTACAATTATTCATTACATGAAATATTATTACAACTTGTACATCACACATCTAGTTACTTTAATATTTTTAGTAATGTTGTGAGGATTGCAAGGAGGTAATTAAAAAAAAAGTGGTTTGCTATACTTGAGTAGACATGGAGGTACAAAGAATGCACATTGTTTTCCCTTTCTCAAGAATTTAGCTGGATTGTAATGCATGAAAATCGATTAATTAGAATTTGATCAAAATAAAAATGTGAAAATCCAAAAATCTCAACTATTTGAATGATAAATAACATTTTTAATCCCTTACATTATTCGATTTCAATCATAAAGTTGTTGTCGGTATTTTCTAGTCATAGTGTGAGGGGAGTAATGGACATTATTTGGAGAAAAATGAAAAAGGAAAATAGCCAAAAAAAGGGGGGAAAAAGACATTGTTACCCTTTTAGAGAAAACTTTGTTCAACCGGTAAAAGTTTCAGTTTTAAATCTGTTATTATTATTATTATTATTATTATTATTATTATTATTATCCTTTCAAAAAAAAATCTATTATTATTATTATTATTTTAATGAGTTTGGGAATGGAAGGGAGGGACATTAAAAATTAAAAAACTTGTGTGACCCAAATTTAAATTCGGATCATCACAATTTGCATATTTATAAAGAGGGCAATACTCTTGTACCTCTGGGGCACGGATCCTATGATTCATGCCCCCGACCCGACCTGATCTGTATATGGGTCAGTAAATATATATATATATATATATATTTTTTTTTTCCTTCCTTCCCTCAGCATCACATTCATTCCTCTGCAACTCCTTCAGCCAAATCTTTGCCCTCTGCTCGCCATCGCACCACCGCCATCGCCACCGGCTTTATTGATAAATTTATCAATGAAGCCCTTAGATCCTTTGCCACCGCACCACCGCCATCGCCACCGATTCGAGAAAATTGACTATTATTTCCCCAATTCTCCACCTCACAGCTCCTCAATTACTTTTGTCTTGAAATCAAAACACTCTTTCAAACAATATTGGAAGATTTGAACAATGAACAATCAAATACAATTCTTGTATTGTCAAGTGAAGAAGATGAAGAAAATTCTGCAACATCTGCTTTTCTTAATCAAGTTATTCAAATAGTAAATGAAGGTAATTAACATTAATTTGTTTCAATTTACCGTGCTTGTTGACTTTCCAATGCATGTTTATTTCTGATTTTATTGTTTCAATTCGATTAACTACATTGCTCATTGTTATACAAAAATTATGTTTGAGGTATTAGTAATATATTCTATAGGTATTGCACATGTTCTCTATAGATATTACAGAATCTTATGCTTCAATAATATGCAGTTTTTGGAAAATATTTTTGAGGTATTACAAAATTATTCTATAGGTATTACATAAATGAACTACGAGTATTATATATATGAACTAATGGTATTAGATATAGACTCCGCAGTATTACATAATTACATACTTGAACAACATGTATGTATTACAGAAATACCTTTATGCTATTATAAAAATATTTTACATCTACTAGTTATATGTTCTAAAAGCATTACTAAATAATGGACTTTGGCAAGTTGGACAATAATGTCTTTAAGCTTACACACCATTTTTAGAACTGGTGATATTAAATATAGACTCCACAGAATTACAGGTATTAAACATTTGTTCTATAGGTATTGGAAAACTGCTCTAATGGTATTACAATACTTCTCTTCCAAATGTCATGCCTGAGGAAATTGATGTGCTTGGATTAACAACAAATACAATTATTGAAGGTAATACACTCTGATTTTGACTGTTTATGTTTTAAAGTATTATGAAAATCCTTTAACATATTCATTTTTTGATTATTCAGTTTAATTCAGAACTTGAGTTTTGAGTTGTTATAGTACTTTTGAAAATATTTTTTAATTAATATGTATTTATTCTATAGGTATTACATATTTGTTCTAAAAGTATTATAATATTTTTTCTGTAGATGACATGCCTGAGATAGATGATGTAAATGGCTCTTTAATTGGACTAACAAGATATACAATTGATGAGATGTCACGCCCCATTTTCTTTCATAAAAAATATCAGAGTTTTACTTTGGGCGTGAAGAAGAAATGGTAAGAGATAACTTTCATAAACAAAAGAAGTAGATAGGAGATGACAGAAGAATGAGGTAGGAGGCGATGTGAATCAATCACATATCAACAATCGGTATCAACCGATTGACATATCATAGCAGCAAAAAATTATCATCAGGATCCAACATCCGAAACATATATAAAATTATTACAAAACGTGAATTAATTAAAACATTGTTTGAAAATGTTTGTGAGACATCAACTTAAATAAACAAGTCCAGATATAACACCACCTCTCTCCTTTTAGGGTTCATCATGCTCGTCATCTCCTGTAATGTAAATTACAGTATAGGGGGTGAGTGCGTGGAATACACTCGTGGGGATGAAATCCACCTCTTATAACAGTCAACAAATATAAAATACCGGAAATGTAACATTCAGTCACGTTGTCACAACACATAAAATGCAAGGCACGTATCTCGTAACTCATCCATGAGGTGTGGGAATTCCCCGTCTTATCCCCCAAAATGGTCTCAATACCGCTAGCGCATTTACAGGACCGCCAGACCTTTCAGGTGGTAGAAGAGATAAAAGACAGTTTTTTTACGGTCCATAAGACCCTCCGAACATGCAATGTGAACCGAAGTCCTTTCACAGTATATCATGAACACATAAACATAGCATATAATCACAACATTTAGTATTACTCAATCATGCTTCAAAATAAGGAAAACTGTAACAGATAAAGAGTTAGATATTACCCCTACCTTGTTCGGTGGTTTCCGCGTGAGTAGCAAGTACCAAAGGTCAAATATCTCAACGCTCAATCCAACTGGTAGCCTACATAAGTTACGGTGTTTCTTAGATCCTTAATAATTATAATTAAAGCTATAAATGATTCTGGAGAAAGAACGATCGTTAAAGACGCGACAGATCGAGACATCTAAAAATTGGGGTTGAAGAAATGAGAGTGAATGTTCATTCTAAAAGGTTGAGATGATAGAGAATGAAATTTGGGTCACAAAGGAAAAATAATGAGCTCAATCGGAGTTGAAACGAGCTTGAACGGAGCATTTTAAGTTTGAGGGTATTTTGGTAATTTTGGTCAAAGGGTTGACTTTGACCGGGCCCACGAACCCCGATCAACGACATCTCGTCAGTGATGACTCGATGATGACGTACGATGGAAAAAATGGAATTCGGATCGAAAACACGACGTCGCGCGCGCGCACCCAGCGTCGGGTGAGAAACTCGGCAGCTCGGTAGCCTCGGCAGGCCTGCACGCCCAGCGCGCGCACATCCCTCGGTAGCTCGGCAGGCACCCTCGACAGCGGGCGCGGTTTCTCGATAGTTGCACATTAATAAATTATGCTTCGTTTTTGGTCCGGGATGCTACATGAGATGTATGTACTTTAACGAAAACATGCTCGTGCATTGGGATTTTCTGTTCGTAAATCGACTACAAGATACTCTTCAGATGATAAACATATAGAGGTAGGAAAGAAATAGGAAAGAAGTTTGTATGCTCTTGTTAAGGAATAAAAAAGCAAGGGACTGGTTTAACAAAAAATAGAAAAAAATATCCAATCATAAGAACGAACTGTAGTGCTTTGATGAGGGTGAGGATGAATGATGAAGACTTGTTCAAAGTTGTAGAGCATGTAGTGTTACATAATCATCCATTAACAAGAGTAGATCTCAATCATCTTCATCGTTCAGAAAGAAAGATTGACGATGAAAAAGGCAAGTCAATCGAGCACATGGTGTCTTCGGGATTATCTGCAACAAATTCTTATAGCTACATGGTAAACAATGCTGGTGGTGAGGAAATACTTGGGCATACGAAGATGGATCATATGAACTTTGTTAATCAAATAAAGATGAAAGCAATAGAATTTGGGGATGCACAAACTATGATTGACTTGATACAAGAAGAATAAGCAAATGAAAAAGACTTTTTCTATATAGTTCAGTTGGATGACGAAGGGAGACTAAGTAATATTTTTTGGAGGGACTCTATGATGAAAGAAGATTATCAAATCTATGATGTCATGGTGTTTGATACAACCTACAGAACTAATAAATATAACCTCATTTGTTCTCCTTTTGTTGGTATTAACAACCATCGAAGAAATGTCATGTTTGGTTGTGCATTTTTGGCCGATGAAAAAACATAAATATTTGAATGGCTTTTCGAAGTATTCAAGAAGTCAATGACATGAAAATGTCCTATAACTATTTTCACAGACCAAAATCAAGCTATTGCAAATGTAATACAAAAGGTATTCTCTGTTTATGCCACCTTAAACATCACAATACAGGTCTTCCCTCAAACAAGACATTGGCTCTGTCTATGACATCTGCAACAGAATGCAATAAGTAGATTTGCAGATCTAAAGTCAAATAGGGCATTTAAGGCAACATTCAATAAGTGTTTATCAAGTTGTGTTGATGATAACGACTTTAAAATTTGTTGTAAAACGATGATAACACAGTATGGTTTGGAGAATCATTCGTGGTTTATAAGACTCTATGACTTGAAAGATACATGGTATACATCACTAAATAAAGACTTCTTCTCGGTTGGAATGCTATCATCTCAAAGAAGTGAAAGTAGAAACTACGCCATTGGCTTCAATGTGAAAAAACAACAAGCTTGACAGATTTTTACAGAATTTTCAAGGAGATAATGAAAACTTGGAAACTAAAGGAGCAATATGATGAATTTCAATCATCAAGATCAAATTCTGAATCCACATTACCAATGACGGGTATGTTAAAACATGCTTCAAATGTCTACACATTGCCTGTTTTCAGATATTTTGAAGATAAATTCATAAAATGCATTTCAAGTACTTCAACAATTTTAATGGTTGAGAATAGTACAATGGTTTATCATGTTTCATCACATGATGATAATAGACCTATGCATCGAGTCATATTTGACTGTGAGATGAAGCTGATAACATGTACTTGCAAGAAATTTGAGGAATATGGTATGTTATGCTATCATTGTTTGTGAGTACTACATGTTAACTTTACACAAAGTATACCAGATACTTTTGTACAAAAGAGATGGACAAAACTTGCTAAATCAGATATTTGGGACAAATTTAAAAGTTTGACAACGACAACCGAAAAGATAAGCGATAGTATTCCTTGGTGACATGATATGGCACGAAAGTATTACAACCTTGTGTTGAAATGTCAAGGAAATGAGGAAGCAAGAAGAAGTCTTAAGAAAGTTATAAAAAAGATCTTCTTGTAATAGACTGTTTGATATCTCCAATAGTTTCTACACTTCAATCTGAAACATCAATATAATTAAATGTTGTCCTTGATCCAGCTCGTTTAGTTACAAAAAGACGACGATAAAGGATTAAAGGTCATTTTGAGAAGAACAAGAAGAGCAAAGATACTACTACAAATTCAACATTAACAAAAGAGTTTGGCTCGAAGACACCTATTGTTAGATTATTTTAATTTGATTCTAACATTGTAAATCCAGAATACTATTAATTTATAATGGTTTACACTTTCTGTTCATGTATATTTATATTTATATCTAATGAAACAAATGTAAATACCTAAAAGTACCATGTGTAATACCTATAAGTTGTTTGTATAATACCTGAAAGAAACCTATGAGTTACATACAAGTTATCTGTTTAATACCTATAATGAATTCATAAAATAGCTGAAACAAACATATGTAATATTTATATGGTATTACATATTTACCTTATATATAAATTTATTACCTTAAACAAATTACTGAATGGTGTTGACCTGAAAGAACAATGTGTAATACTCATAAAGTATTTCTATAGTACCTGAAATAAACATATGTAATACCTAAGAGGTATTACGTTATAAATCAAATGATCATGTGTAGTACCTATAATGAATTGATGTAATACCTATATAGGTAAAATATTTATTTATTTATTACCTTAAACAAATTAGTGTATGTTATTGACCTTAATGGACCATGTGTAATAACTTTAAGGTATTTATAAAATAACTGAAATAAATATACATGACACCTAGAAGGTATTTAGTAATAACTATAATGAAGTTATATAATATCTGAAGCAAACATGTGTAATATTTATAACGTATTACATATTTACTTTATATATAAATTTATTAACTTAAACAAATTACTAAATGGTATTGACCTGAAATAACCATGTGTAATACTTATAAGGTATTTCTATAATACCTGAAATAAACATATGTAATACCTAAGAGGTATTACATTATAAATAAAAAGATTTGTGTAGTACTTGTAATGAATTGATGTAATACCTATATAGGTAAAATATAGTACCTTTACCAAAATATATTGTTATCATCCCCAAATGACCAAATATATAAAACATATAATATTTTTATCACCCCTAGAATACCAAACATATAAAACATGTAACATTGTTATGAAGCCCTTATACCAGAACATATTAACTAAAAATTTTGTCAATATCCAAACCCTATTACATCACTTCACCACTCTCTTTGTACGAGCTTTGTAAGTCTTTTGAACTACAATTATTCTCTTCTTCAAACCTGTCTTTTTTGCTGCTTCTTTCTTCTTCAATTCAGCTATCTTCAACCTTAGCTCAGGCTTATTTTGATAAAACTGAAATATCTTTTTCAATACATTCTTCTTAACCTCATTAATGTTAGATGATACAATTGAAGCACAAAATTCAGCTCTGATAACTCATCTTATACCAGTCTGAAAAAAAGATAAAAAATGGTCTAACACATATAATGATATAAAAAAATACAGAAAAGTAATTCAAAATACCTTTGTCAAGTCAGAAGAAGAATAAACAACACCATCAAAATGCTTAATGTGATGCATCATGTACACACCACAATCCAAATCCTCATATGATGTCTTCTACCTGAATTCCACATTCTCAAATCCATAGTTTGCCATCTCTACTATTTTTTCATGTTTTTTGTCGGCTAAGAATTTCAACATTTCAGTTCTCTGAACAACATTCAAAAGCAATTTTTTTTTATTAAAATCAGAAATAGATATACATGTGACATATAAAATGTATTCAGTTAATACCTTAAGGTTGTAACAATGATACCTTAAAGGTATATACTTGATACTTAATTATTAAAAATATATATCTTAAATAAAATTACCAATATTTCAACAGCTTTAAAAAATTCATCATCCCTATCACCATACTTTCTGTTATCTAGATACTAGAACTTCTTATCAACCGTATTAAAGACAACAACAACATAATGATTTTGGAAAATAAATGGGATGAAAATCTGCAATTTCCACCGATATAAATAAATATTAAAAATGTATAAGCAACTACAATATAATAATCGTATCAATTACTAAAACGTGTTACCAATTCAACAGATTTATGAAGATTGCTCTTGTTGGAAGCTAACCACAACTGCCAACTGTATCTCATTGCTCTTGAATTCTCTTGAAATGAACCAATATTCATCAATATCCTACTCAAGGAATCCTAAATATAAAAAAAATATTAAATAAACCACAAACTTCCAGTGAACAAACAAACATTACCAAGTAGAAATTATTTATAACTTATACTGTGTTCCATGTTAAAAACAAAACGACTTCTTTTCTGATCATCCTCTACATCATTATTCAGCATTAGAGACCATGTAGTGATAACACTACAATAGATCACAGTGTTTGGATATAATGATATCATGTCTTCCATTGACACAATATGAAGATAACCTTTTCGAAACAAATCTTCTCTGTTAAAAAAAGAAAAAATCACATAAATTAATAAATGATACTATAAAGTTACACATGTCATACTTTAAAGGTATATAAGTGATACTTCCTAGGTATACATGTGATACATTAAAGTTTCACATGTGATACCTTAAAGCTACATACGTAATACCTTGCAGGTATATATGTGATACTTTAAAGTTTCACATATGATACCTTACAATTATATAAATGAAACCTTCAATGTATATATGCAACACCTGAAAATTACACATATGATAACTTAAATCACACAGTTTAAACTTACGAATTGCAGCCAACTGCCTTCTATTCATAGAAACAGTAATCAACAATCTCTCTATGATCTTGATCCATTTCTTTCAGAAACTTCTTTGAATGAATAAGAAAATTTGAAACATACCCTACTTCATCTTTTATTTTCCAGAACTCACAACCATCATCCTCCACAACATGCTTACCCTTTGAACCAACAGATATCACAACATCAACCAACTCTTTGCTTGAAGGAATGTCTTTGTCAGATAAATCTACATTCTCATCTTCATCATTTTGATTAGGAGAAGTATAATTTTCTTCACATTCAGGGGGATCTGGAGTTAGCAGGTCAAAAGATGGCATTTCTGATGCCAATTTCTTCATCATTTTAAAATTTTCAACCACTTCATCAATATATCTATGAAACTTCTCATCAGAAAAAAATTTCTGTGAATCAGTCATCTCTAGTGTTGAGCTAGTAGTGCATTTATTGACAAATTTCTTCTTTATATTCAACATCTTGACCATGTGGTAATTCAAAACGATAGAAATATCTCTCTTATAACACAAAAAAATTTCATGTAATTCCTGTAAAAACATATCAGATAGTTATAAATATACATGGTACTTTAAAATCACATATATGATACTTAAACAGATATATTAGATACCTGAAAAGAATACATTTGATACCTTAAAAGGTATTTCATGAATACCACACAGATATCACATGTATGCCTTGAAAAATAAGTAATACTTTAAGTATATAATATCATGCTTACATCTTTTGCCATCTTCTTTATTTCTTCATCATAAGGCTCTCCTATCGGCAGATCAAATTTGATGCACTTTCGTACTTCACCAGCCTTTTTAGGAATCTCCTCAGCCGTTTCAACCTCTTCTTCAATTTCTTCTCCAACCTCTGTCCCTAGTTTCTCTCCAACAACCTTACCCATCCTTGATAGCGGGTACACATTCACCAGAATCTCACCTTCTCCATATTGGCCAGCGGCAACCTCTTCAGAACATCTCTTCGATATTTTCTCTATCGGCCTAATGTTGTATCAGAGACAATGTCCTAGGTTCTTCAACTTCTTACCATTTTACCCTTTGCAAATATAAAATTTGCAACAAAATTACATAGCCACTTACATATCTCAAGTTATCATCCTTAAAGGCCCTCACTGACTCACACAACCTATCTAGAATATATGAGTACCAATCTAACCTAGAAATCATATTAACATCAACAATAGACTTGACAACAATCATACTTATCAGCCTATTTGAAGAAGGTGTCAGTGTAGTACCCCGAACCAACAACGAAGCATAATTTATTAATTAAATATTTAAATCCATGATTTAATAATTATGTGCATATATTTTAACTGTTTAATTTAATTACGTGCATTTCAGCTACGTGTTTAATGCATGATTTAGACGGATAATTTTCTTGGAAATGGAACATAGAATATTTTTATACAATTAGATGCGTAATGGAAAAACGAGAAGATAGAAACGAACTAGGGGTCAATCGGAGACCCGTAGCTCAAACGGCAACGAAAAGGGTAAAACACGAAGTTTTGGAAAATCGAAAGATATTATGGTGTATAATAACGAAGATTTTTACGTGAATAGTAACTTAGACTTTTCACCGTGAACAGTAACTTGAATATTTTTTACGTGAATAGTGTTTTCTGGGATTTCTATAAATAGGGGCATTTTCGATTCAAAAATCATTATTTTTTCGAACGAGCCGAAAGCGACGAAAACTTGTAAGTCTCTCTCTTTTCTCTCTCTTTTTCGATTTCTGCCTCCGACGCGGCCGCGCCGCCGCCGCTGGTGGTTGGAAAATTTCAACATATTCGGTTTTGGCCGATTTTCGCACACAACGTAGGTCTCGATGAGACGAGTCTAGAATAGGTCTCGGATTTCAATTCCGATTTCTCGTTTGCCGAAAAACGACAAAAAATGCTCTCCAAACCCTAAACCCTAGCTTTGGCCACCTTTTCTTTCTCTTCCTGTTTTCTCCCTTCTCTCACCGGAGTGGTCGCTGGAGAAGCTGCTGGTGGTCTGGGTGGGTCGCCGGAGGGTTGGCGGCGTCATGGGTGGCGGCGCCGGGGCTGTTATGGCTGTGTGTGTGCATATACATGTGTGAGTGTGTGTAAAACGTGTGTGCATGTGTGCAAGCTGTTGAGGGCGGCGCTGGTAGCGCCGCCGTGAGCTACTGTAAGCCGGCGCTGGTGATGCGTTGGCGAGACCTGGTGGTGATGGCCGGTGGTAGATGGCCACCGGCCAAGGCTGTTTGGGGGGTGTGTGTGTTTTTATGCGTGTGTGTATTATATGCGTGTGATATATATGCTGTATGTGTGTTAGGATGGCTTGGGATGGTCGTCGGCGACGGGAGGTCACTGACCAAGGGTTAGGGAAGGGTCACCGGCGACTGGAATTCACCAACCGGAGCAGGGAAGGGTAGGGTTTGTTATTGCATGTTTGTGTTTAGGTGTGTTTGGGGCTGTTTTTAAGGTACTATTCATGCCGGAATCCGACGAGGGATGGCCGGAGGTGGTGGTTGGCGGTGCAGGGTTGTCGGTGGACAAGGTGGCACCGCCGCAGTTGGTGGCTACCGAAAGTGTAGTAGGTGCGCAGGGTCAATGCCGGGAGCGCTAGCGCGCTGGGTGCCGAGGCCGCCGAGGATGTCGACCCGCTGCCGAGCGAAGCTGCCAAGAACGCTGAGGCCGCCGAGAAATACCGACCCACTACCGAGTGAAGCTGCCGAAGCTATCGAGGAAACTTGCTGAGCTGTTGAGAAACCTCGGCCGCTGCCGAGGAACACCTGCCAAGGCTGCCGAGTTTTTCACCCAAAACCGGGTGCGCGCGCGCGCCCCGTCGTGTGACGGGTGCGCACGTGACATCGTGTTTTCAATCCAAATCCCATTTTTTCCATCGTACGTCATCATCGAGTCATTGCTGATGAGATGTCGTTGACCGGGGGTTCGTGGGCATGGTCAAAGTCAACCCTTTGACCAAAATTACCAAAATACCCCTAAACTTAAAATGCTCCGTTCAAGCTCGTTTCAACTCCGATTGAGCTCATTCCTTTTCCGTTGTGACCCAAATTTCATCCTCTATTATCTCAGCCATATGGACTGAACATCCACTCTCAATTCTTCAACCTCAATCTTTAGATCTCTCGATCCGTCGCGTCTTTAACGATCGTTTTTCCTCCGAAATCTTTTATATCTTTAATTGTAATTATTAAGGATCTAAGAAACACCGTAATTGTGTAGGATACTTGTTAGATTATAATTATTAAGGATCTTTGGTACTTACTACTTACGTGGAAACCACCGAACAAGGTGGGGGTAATTTCTAACTCTTTATCTGTTACAGTTTTCCTTACTCTGAAGCATGATTGAGAAATACTAAATGGCGTGATTATATGCTATGTTTATGTGTTCATGATATACTGTGAAAGGACTTCGGTTCACATTGCATGTTCGGAGGGTCTTATGGACCGTAAAAAAACTGTCTCTTATCTCTTCTACCACCTGAAAGGTTTGGCGGTCCTATAAATGTGCTAGTGGTATTGAGATCGTTTTAGGGGATAAGACGGGAAATTCCCACACCCCATGGATGGGTTACGAGATATGTGTCTTGCATTTTATATGTTGTGACAACGTGACTGAATGTTACATTTTCGGTATTTTATATCTGATGACTGTTATAAGAGACAAATTTCATCCCCACGAGTGTATTCCACGCACTCACCCCTATTATGTAATTCACATTACAGGAGATGACGAGCTTGATGAACCCTAGATGGAGAGAGGTGGTGCTATATCTGGACTTGTATTTTTAGGATGATGTCTCACAAACATTTTCAAACAATGTTTTAATTATTTCACGTTTTGTAATAATTTTGTATATGTTTCGGATGTTGGATCCTGATGATATTTCTGCTGTTATGATATGTTAATCGGTTGATACCGATTGTTGATATGTGATTGATTCACATTGTCTCCTACCTCATTCTTCTGTCGTCTCCTATCTACTTCTTCTGTTTATGAAAAATGTCTCTTACCATTTCTTCTTCACGCCCAAAGCAAAACTTTGATATTTTTATGAAAGAAACGGGGTGTGACAGTCAGAAAGGAACACATAGCATACAATACAAACAACCTCTTGAAATCATCGCCACTATCAACCAATTGTTTAATTACATCCACCAAAGCCCTTAAAGGAACTTTAGAAGCAATTTCATATTGCTCACTAAGCCTATCACACAGAGGACAAACTTCATCACTCCTAGTATAAGTTTGTATACTACGACCTTCATTTATAGGTATTATAAACACATCATAAACATCATCAGCTGTAACAGTAATACGATGATATTTATCTGCACTAATCATCCTACTAGAACTGTTAAAATTTTTCAGCAGCTAATTTAACATCTTCATATTACACTTCATCATCTTCAAATGTAAAAGTCCCCAAAAACCAATACTCCTCATATCATCCTTCTGTTTTTCAGTCAATAACTGCACTAGTTTAGCAAGACCGTTTGGCCTACATTAATTGATAAAAGTATTGCCAATAAAGAAATAAAAAAATATATATTAAAACCAATATATAATCATGTGATATATTGTCCCATTAACATAATTCATAATATATATCTCATACATATCATACAAATATGGTAATTCATCTAATAATAAATAAGAAATGAATCTGATAAGTGACACACAATCATCTGATACCTTAACATAAATATATCTGTCACCTTAAGTATAATCATGTGATATCTTAATATCAATATATCTGTCACCTTAAGTTTAATCATATAATACCTTACACATAAACATACCTTTGAGAATCCACACCACCATCAGCACACTTATCACCATCATACTTCTTAATTGCTTTCTTTTGACTTCTTGTACGACTACAAAAAAAATTATACAAAGATGCATCACTGAAATACATAACTCAATAAAAGTAAATAAAATAAAAAACTCAAAACATTTAAAACTTATAAACTGAAATACCTAGCAATAACAACTGCATTCCCCTTTCTTTGTTCATTAGTAATAGCAACACTTTGCTTTTCACTTCAAAAAAGAAAAAACAAAAAACAAAAATATTAGAAACCCAACATAACAATACAATACAAAATACCTAAAAAAACACAGAAGTCCAATCAAATGAGTAAAAAATAAACATACAAATATACATATTCATTTCCACAGTATGTTTTTCCTTCAATATACATATGATACCTTCACTGAATATATGTAATACCTCAAGCATGTTTATGTGATACATTAAACAACAAAACAAACATAAACAACATATAAAAAGAATGAAACCTTTAATATAAGTAAACATAATAATGAACTTTTACAACATATAACTAAAATTCTTATATTAAGCTAATATAACATATTAACATATCATATATAATAATGTAATACATATGATACCTTATGCTAATATATATGATACCTTAAACTAATATACATGATATCTTAACGGTTTTCATCTGATACCTCAAACAACTATTAATATCTGTATGTCATACCTGTCAGCAGCATCCACCACCTTCTTCTTCTGTATTTTCTTCTTTCCAGCAACTAATTCTTTTTTCAATTCAACCAAAATCTGATCCTTACTTCTTCTCTGCTTACTAGTTTTATCCATGATCAACACAGTCTTCCTCTTTCCTCCAGAAACTTTACTTTTATCCATTATACTAACACAAACAAAATAAAATTACAAAACAACATTATGAATAATCTGCAGTTGATTACTTCTTCAACATCAACAAAATACCTGGCAAAAGAAACATAACACCAAAAAAAAAACACAAAACCTAAAAGTCGACAAAGTAAAACATGTAAAACAGTAAACTAATCTATAAACTTATAGGAAATAAGTATTCATGCAAAAACCAAAAAAAAATTACAAAAAAATAAAAACCCTAGAAAAATAAAAACACACGCATAAAATCATAAAAAAACAAGTACACAACCACAACGAAAACAAAAATAACAACATTACAACACCTAAAACACAGATTATAACAAAAACACTCCACAAAAGCAACAACACTTATCTTTGTCAATTTTAAGTGAAATTCTCCACAAATTCTTCAAAAATGTAGACAATGTTCAACACTTTTACAAGAAAAACAAAAATATCAGAAGAAAATGAACAATAGATACTAAAATTAGAGTATAAATTTGAAGAGCGAAACCGCTGGTAATTGCGAAGAGAAGAAAGAGAAAAGAAAGAAAAAATTTCAAAAAAACAATAAAATAAAATCTATATATATACCGACCTATATTTAGCTCGGGTTGGGTCAGGGGATCCGTGCCCCTTGGGCATATAATTTTTTGCATTATAAAGATGAGATACCACTTAAATTATAAAAATTGTACTAGAATTCAAGATGGAAAAGAAAGTAATTGATCAAATTGAAAAATTTGAGTCTTTTCTTGTTGATGGACTCTAAATATGTACAACTTGAAACATAATTTAACCCACTAAAATAACAACTAATCCTACGATTATAAAAAAAAATGAAAGCAACTAATCTAACCTCCTCTTATCCCTCTAAAATTCAGCAACACTTTCCACTAATTGAAACACTTAAGACCACTACTAACATCATGTCATAAGGGAAAATAATCATTACCTAACTAGGAAATAACAACAACATCAGGTGATGTATATCATATTGCTTTAGTCTAGTTGGAGCGACTGGACAATGAGAAGTTTACTTAGTGTTTATTTAATTAAGCAATTTCCTTTTTTGCGTATTGTTTTTTTATTATTAATTTTGTAAATATTGTTAGTTTTGCAATTCTTTTATTTTGCGGGGATATTTTGTGAATTTCAAAATTTGGACAGCTATTTAAGCTTTGTTGCTAGGGTTATTGTGGTTGTTGATGATATGAATAAAAATTGAGAATTTCTTCTCACCAAGTTACCGGTATTCATTTCTTAAATCAACAGTTATTTATCTTCTTTTGTGTGTGTGTTGTGTGCATCATCTGGTATCAGTTTTAAATCTATCTGGAGTCATGCCACCACGTAACAAACGCCAGAATAAAGTCTTCTCGGATGATGTGTTGCGCCGTGACGACATCTCATAATTACGTCGCCAAGTTGAATTGTTAATGTTGGTCTCAAGTGGTCAGAGGTTCAAAGGGGGGTGAATGAACCTCTATCGATTTTTCGATTTTAAAACTTTTAGTAAAATAGGTTTCTGATTCTACAGAGAAGCAGTAACCTGACTCAATCAGAAACCTAACAGTATGATGATTCAGGTTTCTTTCTCGGTGATCATAGTATGCAACGGAATAAACTATGATATAGTTTCTTTATGAAAACCTATTTTCCTTTTCCAAATATGATTTTATCAAAGTCTTTTACACAGAATGCTTATGGTATGCTCAGGAAGATAGATATGAAAATAAATACAATGCAGTAAATATAAAAACAATAATATGACTTATAGTGGTTCGAAGGTGGTGTAAGTCTTCTACGTCCACTGTACTCCTTCTCAAGGAGGAACTTCGTTAAGTCAGTTCAATTTTCAAACCTCTTCCTAACAAGTTATACCTAGTAGAATCAAATATTCCTAGGCCAAATCCCACACAGGGTATAAAACTCACACAGAGTAAATAACCTACACAAGACTAACAAACGTAGCAAGTAAGGATCAAGTCCTATCAACTAAGTACACCAAACTTAAAACAACCTAGTACACAACAACTGGTTAAAAGTATATGGTTTTTCTTCAACTGGTGAGAACTTGAAACAACCTTGAACTTGAAAGCTCTAATGCTTGAATAGACTACTTCTTGAAGGTTGAGTGACTGAAGTTGGATAGCTTGAGAAGCTTGGAAATAAAGAGCTTGAATGCTTGAGAATAGTTGGTAGTTCAGTGTCTTTATGGTCACTCCTTCCTTCTATTTATATTAGTGGAAAAATGTCTGTTGAAGAGAGACATTGTCCTTGTTGCATTTCAAGTTGATCTTGCAAATCTTTGCAATTAATGCGACTGAAGAACTAGGATTATAGAGCATGTCCTACTTTGATCCGCATTAATGATGTCATACTTCGATTACAGTGTTTTTGCAGAGACATGGGTCCAGGTGGCATAACTTTATTGGCCAGGCACGAACTTCTATCCAACGGATCCTTGACAGGAGCCATTTCTCGTATAGCATTCAATATAATCCTCGTACTGCATTGAATTAAGATAGTTCGACTTACAATTTACTGCTCAGGTTGCAGTGCTTGCTTACTGTAGTTGCCAGTTTCCTGATATGCGTCAGCTTCCTGATTCTGAACAGCTTCCTGTTCCAAAATCCTGTAGACAGCATCCAGTCTTCCAGTCAGCTTCCTGTTTCATCTGCTTACTTATCATTGTTCATTTTTCAATTTCCTGATGCTTTCAAGCCTTCTTATGGTCCAGAAACCTGCTTATAATCAGCTCTCTCTATCTTTCTGATATATATAACTTAGCAAATATATCTAAGAAATATAAACTTATCAAATTATAATCCACTTATAAAACGTGGGAAATAGGTACTCTAAAGTCTTGTCTAAAAGATTACATTATCTCATCAAAACCTAAACGGAAATATCCTAACAATTCCCCCTTTTTTTATGATGACAAAACCCATAAAGAAAGATAAGTAGAATTAAACGTTGTACTCTTGTATGTGTAAAAGTTACAAGTATAGTACATGTTGACGTCAGATTTTGTTGAGCACAAAATCCTAGCCAAACACCAAAAAAGTAAGCTCGGCTCGGGAAAGTTAAGCCGAACAAATACCACAAAAATCGAATAAAGTAAAGGAAAAAGACGGTGCCCGGTGCCTATTCGGGCAAATTTGCTAGGCTTGTTCTGGTCGGCTGATTCTGGCCGGACAGAACGTTTCTTATAAAATTGAGAGTAAAAAGCTCTCTAATTACAGTGATTGCGTATTCATAATTCGGTCTTTTCCAATGATAATTGAGGCCCTATTTATAGGCTAAAACTAAGATACATTTCTTGAACAATAAGAAATAAATCCCTAGGATTTAGGGTCTAAATAAGGTAAAATTAGATATAATCCTATCTAAATCAGATACGATTTGGTGTAAGATTTGTTTCCTTTTTTGTGGACTCATAGAACTCTTTTCTGCTCATTCGGACCTCACATCCTGGATGCCGTGGTCGGATCCTCTCATTATGATCGGCAACACTGATCAAACCAAGTCCTCAGGACCGCTGATCTACTGTGATCGGGTCAGTCATTCTGGTCGGTCCGACCATGTTGGGTACCACTTTAGCTTAGTTCGATCCTCGGTTTTTCCTCACCTGGAAATCTGGTCTGGTCGGACGAGCAGGGTATCAACAGTACAGTGTAAGCTTTACATCACATGAATAAACCAGCTTACAACTTCATAAATAAGATGAAAGAAAAAGAAAGAATACATAAAATTCTTTACAAGGAATGCTTACACAAAAGAATGTCTGATAGCGTCAGTAAACTATTCTTCATCAGGTTTCTTGTCACCAAACAACTTCCTCTTTATTAGGTCATGTCCTGAAGATGCTTGTTGATTCTGTTTGACGACTTCTTCATACTTAGTTCCCTTCCACCAGTTTAAGATAGAGTCCTGATAAGATTTCTCCATCTGTTCAGCAATCTCAGGAATCTATATCCATCTAAGCCAATAATCCTGGCAGTGAGAACTTCTTCTCCTTTCTTGACCCTTTCAATCAAAAACTTCTGGCGATCCAATTCTCTTTCTCTTGCCAGATCCTCATACTTCTTCAGCGCATGCTCACAGGAAGGAAAATCCTTAAAGAAGTTGTGTTTAAGGAGATTTCTAAAATACCTCAAGTATTCTGAACGTTTGAATCTTGTGAGCTATTCGAATGTTGGATTTCTATTCTTGGGCAAGTATACTTGATCAAAGATACTTAAGTCCTAGTAAAGATTGATATTCTCAGGTCTTTGATCCAACAAAATTAACACTTCATCTAGAGCATCTTCTTTATTGAAGTCAGGGGTTTCTTGATCTGGGAATGAATGTAAAGTTGCATCAATCTTCTCATCAACTTTTGTTCTGCGTCTAATAATTCCCAATCTTGAAATCCAATCCGCCTGCTTCCTCCTTCTCTCTTCATCAGCAGCTTTCAGCTGCCTCCATCTTTCCTCACTCAGCCTTGGACCTGACACTGCAATCCTTGTTGTCTTCCTCTTTCTCTATTTCCAGTTTGCTGCCTACTAGATCTTAGTTTCGTAGGGGCAACAACAATCTGGAACAATGCAGTACTGCCTGCTGTTTGAGACTCAGCACCCCCAGTACTTGCATTATCATCATCATCATTCTTTCTTCTTTTTGGATCAGCATCCTAACCATGTCCAGAGTTGGTTCTTTTACGGTCAGTATAGTAAAATCCTCTTTGTCATCTTCTTCTTCCTCTATTTTCCTGGTAGTGGTTTCCACTATATCAATATTAAGCTCAGCTAGCTGTTTACGCTTTCTTTCCCCTTTTTTGACATCATCAACCTTTGCAGCATTGGGGTTAGTAATTACAGCAGCCTCCTCAGGGTAGACTCTTGCCATGATCACCATCATCTCGCCTACCAACAGCTCAAGATTATGAATCCTGTCATCTGCGCTTCTTGTTGTGGCATTGACTTCTTCCAGAGCTAGATTCTGTGCTGTCTGATTGCTCTTTACTTCATCAACAGATGTCTTCAGATCTTTTAGAACTACATCTTAAGCATCAGAGACAACTTTCTATTCGAGCTCAAACCTGCTTCTGGAAGTATGTTGAGTATTGAACTCTTCATTCATCCGGGTTTGTATCTTACCAGGGAGAGCATCCAGCTCTTTGTTCAATACTTTCAAGGTTTCTGAATGTGCTCTTTCTCACATGATAGTGCTGGTGGCCAGATTCATCTGATGTGTTTCCATGACCCTCATCAATCCCTGAACAACATTCATCACACCTTGAAGATAGAGTTCTTGAGCGTCAGTAAGGGTCTCAACCCTATCCACTGGTCTTGATTCCTCTTGAGTATATAAGACCGGGGTCTGATTAGCTTCCTCTTTCACTTCTTTCTTAGTTTGTTGTTTCTCCCCTGCTTCCATTTCAGCCTCGTATTTCATTCTCTTCTCCACTGTCATTTTGATCTTTCTAGGTTCTGTGTAAGGAGGGGAGTTTGCTGGTTCATCATCACTAGAGTTTGATGAATCATCACTATCATCTGGAGCTGAAGCAGCAACAACAACAACCATATTTTTGCCTCTAGTAGGCACATTATCCTCCATAATCTTTCCTTCTAAATCCTCCGCCAGAGCTGTCTCAATAGCATTCGTGCCCGAGGGCTTCTCCAGAGAAGCTATCTCAACAGCTTGTTCTACTCCTATAAAAACCTGATTACCCTCAGCAACCTGTTCAGGCATAGTACTTGTTTCATCGGGACAAGCAACAACCTGCTCTACTGTTGCTTTCTTAGTGACTTCAGCTACTGTAATAGGTGCAGCTTCAGTCACCTCACTAACCTCCTCAATTGCTTCATCAACAACCTGACTAATTTCAAATCTGTGTACAACGTCAGGTGTTGCTTCAGCAACTGGAATTTCAGCAACTTTCTCCATAGTTGCATCAGCATCAGGATTCTCTCTATCGATCCTATTGGTGGCCACTTTCAGAATTAGATGGTTAAGGATGTTGTCGTCGATTCTGATTAGTGCCATACTGATTAGTTCTCTTGCTAGTTCATCTGAGGATGTTGTTTCCTCATCTTTCTCAGCATCCTGAACTGCAATGTCAGCCAGCAAGGGGAGTTTTATCTCTCCAACTTCCTCCGGGGCTGCTTCATCGGCAAACTGCTCTAGGACTTCTTTGCATACTCTTTGGATTTTTGGTGATGGTTCGCCCTCAGAAGATGCAACATGATATACAGGGGAATCAGAATAATCCACTAATTGCTCTTCAGAGTCATCCAAAGCAGTGATAGGGGAAAGGGCTGCCATACCTGTATAAGTGGGAAAATCAGGAAGTTGCATAGCAGATGAGCTTCCTTCCCCTGGTTGTAGGATCCTGGGTGGCATATGTGATACAACTTTACTTGCCTTCATCTCGATCCTTATCATACGTTCATTGGCTTCATCGGGAGTGAGGTGAGCCAGCTGAGCTTCTGTCAACTCCAGCTCAGTTGGGGTCCCAGCAATCTTGGCAGTGGGGATCATCAATGTGTTGTCTTCCCCCTGCTTCATCGGCTGCTCACCTTGCATCTCCTTGCTCTTGGCCTCCTAATGAGCATATAACTCTTATCTCTCATTGATCTTCTTCATGATGGGCTTGGCATAGAGTTCTAAGAACTCGGGACTGAGCAGAGTAAGAAGTCCAGTTTCGAGGTCTTCTATATTTCCAAGAAAGTTAACTATCCAAGATAGGATAATTTGCTCCACCTCCAGCCATTCTCCCCATTGAACTAGCTCTGCTCCTGGACTTAGCCTTGAACACCTCCAGATCTCAAAGACGTTAACAAACTTTCTCCAGATGGCTCTGTAGGAGAAGCCCAAGACTCTCTCAACTGACTCCGCATCAATAGAGTCGATGGAGGTATCGACACGACTGAGAGTTGTTAGGATGTATACTATAAGCCTAACTTTTGTATGAACATCTTTATGATATGAGATTCATTATGATCAAATGTTTGCATTTTATATTTGTTATATATTTGTTAATGCAATTGCTCAGATTAATATATATTGTAGATAACATGGTGTGTGGTGTCACACAGAAGATCATGTTATCAGTTTCTTATAGATTATAAATAGTAGCTCACAACCAAGATGGATTTGGACAAACCATTGGAACGATTGTAGTGTAATTTGGTATTAGTCTATCTTGACTATAAAGTTACACTAGTACATTTTGTATGTATTGAGCAGGACCATTTGAGGTTGTTCGATTTGTACTGACTAAATAAAAGAACAAGACCTCTGTTATTATGGATGTGCGTCTTCTTAATCCCTATATAATAACAGACACATGTAATTAGTGTTTGTCTCTTTAATTTGCCAATGGGTGAGATTTATTAATAAATCAATAGGCTCGGTGAATTGGGAAATAACATTGTTTATATGGTGTGCTGTTGATTATAGAAGGAATCTGTGTCCTAATTATTTAGGATGATGATGTCCTGGGGAGCTCATAAGGATTATCATGTAAACCCTGCAGGTGGATTTAATCCGACATGATAATAAAGATGAGTGGTACTACTCTTGGAATTAGATGTAAATTAATTAAGTTGTCAGTAACTTATTTAATTTACGAACATTCGATATCTTAAACGCGGAAAAATAAACGTGCATATAATAAAGGAGTTATAATTATAACTCCTTAGTGGACCGAGTTATAATTAATGGGCTTTAGTTGGGTGTTCGGGCTGAACACAGGACACCTAAGACCATTAGGAGACCCAACCCTAATTCCTTATCTAGGTCCCTGTTATAGCCTATAAATAACCCTAACATCAGTGCCTCCTAGATCACGATTTCTCAATCTCACACGTATAAACAGATTCGCTAGAGAGAAGTGAGGAGGTGGGATTTTTGAACCTTTGGAAGATCGTCGCCCACACGACGTCCAAAGAAAAGGGATATGAATACGACAGAAGATCAAGAGGTCTAGACATCGATCAGTTTTTCTTCGTGAAAGATATGATTTCTTCCGCTGCACATATCTTTATGGAACCCGATTTCGATCACATAGGGCCAGCGATCCGTCGGTTCCAACAAGAGTGTCTATAAACATCAGATTATCTATGAGGGGTGGCTATGCTAATTGAGTTTCTACAACAGGTTTCTTGGCTACTACTTCTTTCACCAATCGCCTCATCTTCTTTGGTGCAGGGACCTACTTAGCAATGATTTCTGCCACATCATCTTCCTCATCTTCAGGAGCAGAAACCTGTCTCTCCTAGTCAGCTTCAGGATCCTCAACAGGATGCTCTACCGATTCTATAGTCTTCTTCTCAGCAACAGGCTCCGCAGGTTAGTCAGCCAACTCCTGCTCTTCTACGAAATCAATATCTTGCAATGTAAGAACTGGTGAAGATATTAGAGCAGAAACCTTCTTTGTTCCTATCTTCTTCTTTGGAGGAGTTCTCTTGGACACCTTCTTCCTTTCTGACCTATCATCGTCATTGTCAGGGTCATCGGAATTGGTATTAGCAACCTTGGGCTTGGCTGCTGGCTTCTTCTTAGGCTTCTTCTCTTTCTTGTCGCCTTTGGAGAAGCCCTTCTTAGTTCCTAAGAACCACTCTGGAGCATATGAAACCTTCCTCTTCAGGGGTATATGTTTGCTGCTTAGTAGGGAAGAGATGACTATCCCAAATCCTCTTCCTGAGGAAGCTTTTGTTACTTCCTCTCATATCCTTTCAAAGAGGAATTGCGCCCAGTTTACAGCTTCTTTTCGGACAATGGCGATCATCATCCTGAATCGAAGGTTGGTACATCTATCAAAACTGCCACACCTACCCTCCAAAGTGTGTACAAGAATGTCATGAAGAAACTCATATTCTGGCTTGAGTTTCTTCTTACCGAAGTTGCCCAAGGAGACCTCCTACATAGAGTCACGTTTAAACTTGTTCCAACTGTCCTCCAAGAAGTCTGACCCATACTCTATCAGATCAGAATGGTTCATCCCAGTGTCAGAGATGCTAAAGGTTCTAGCAATACCCTTCACAGTCAAACTGTGTACTACATCATCATCTTCATCCATCCTAAAGGTGATGGACTTCTCATCTTCAGAAAGTTTAGCAAAGGCATAGAACTTCTCTATTAAGAGGGCAGGGAACCCCTCGTAGGTTGTAGTGAATAGCCCATCAAGTTTGCTTTCGCAAACATCCTCCCATATCTCTTTTATAAGTATCTTGTGTTTAAATGGTGATGAATCAGAGAGAATCACCCTTGGATCAACCAATCTCTCTTCCAACACTTTGGTTTGTCTTGCAACAACCATTGATATCCTGTGTGAAGCTTTGAGGAAAAAGAACAAGAAACTTGATTTGCAGAAAGAGAGTTAGAGAGTATGAGAGAAGTGTAAGCGTAGAATAAAATGAGGGTTTTGGTGGTTTTAAGTATGGCTCTTTATTTCAAACCAATCAATGGTTCTGATTGAGAAGCTCAATAGAAATTTTAAATCTATGGTTGAGATTGAATAGCGGAGGGTCAAATTCTTAAAAGTAGAAAGATCGTGTCAGAGTAGGAACTGCTAATTTTTTTTTCTCCTCTGAAAAGGTGATATTTACATTTAATACAGTCTCTAAATTGTCCTGCTTAATCATTGGTTTGAGGTTACTGTTCCTGGTACGAGGTTGCAGCTTAATGAATGCTGATAATAAATGTTGTATGCAACCTACAGTATCCTAACTCATAAACCTGTGTCAGCAACCTATTGGAGTAATCCTGTCTTAGTAACCTGTTGTTACTGGATGTATCCTGAAGCAGAATATTGTTAGAAAAACCTGTGTCTGTATGCTGAGAATTTTAAAGAATATCAAATGTTGAGAATTTTAAATACTACATAAGTTCCCCCTTACTTAAGGAACCTGTTTACCCTTACTCATTCAAGCTTGATTATCCCAAGCTCAGTTCTCAGCATAGAAAATCTTGATTCACATAGAGGTTTTGTGAAGATATCAGCTAGCTGAATGTTAGTATGCACCTTCTCCAATGTAATATCCTTCTTTTCCACATGATCTTTGATGAAGTGGTGTCTCACATCAATGTGCTTTGTCCTTGAGTGGAAAATAGGATTGTGTGTTATGGCAATAACACTTATGTTGTCGCATAGGATAGGAGTTTCCTTCTCTATTATGCCATAATCATTTAATTATTGTTGTATCCACAAAATCTGTGCACAACAACTTCCTGCAGCTACATATTCAGCTTCAGCAGTAGACGTTGCAATTGATATCTGCTTCCTGCAAAATCAAGAAACAAGTCTCTGTCCAAGAAACTGACAGGTTCCACTGGTGCTTTTCCTGTCAATCTTGCAACCTGCAAAATTAGAGTCTGTATACCCTTTAAGTTTGAATCCTCCATCTTTTGGATACCATAACCTAACGTCTTAGGTGCCTTTCAGATACTTGATGATCCTTTTTACTGTTGCAAGATGTGACTCCTTTGGTGCTATCTGAAATCTTGCACATACTCCTACTGCAAATACTATATCTGGTCTGCTTGCTGTTAGGTATAGTAGAGATCCAATAAGCCTTCTATACTTAGTAATCTCCACATCCTTTCAATCTTCATCTTTGTCCATACTAATAGATGTGGCCATAGGTATGCTTACTGATGATCCATTCTCCATTCCAAACTTTTTGATCAGTTCCTTGGAATACTTGGTTTGACTAATGAAAGTCCCATTCTATAGTTTCACTTGTAAACTAAGGAAGAAACTTAGTTTTCCCATCATACTCATTTCAAACTTGCTCTGCATGAGAGATGAAAACTTATCACCTAGGCCCTTGTTTGTGGACCCAAATATGATGTTATCCACATAAATCCGAACTAGCAGAATACTGTCATCATCTTGTATTCTGAATAGAGTTTTGTCTACTGTCCCTTTCTGAAATCCATTCTCTAAGAGATATAAGGACAAAGTATCATACCAGGCTTTGGGAGCTTGTTTTAATCCATATAAAGTTTTCTCTAACCTGAATACTTTGTCTTCTGCTTGTTCTTCAAAACCTGGTGGTTGTTCCACATATACTTCTTCTGATAGAAGTCCATTCAGAAATGCACTCTTGACATCCATCTGATAAACCTTGAAATCATTGTGGGCAACATAGGTCAGAAATATCCTTATAGCTTCAAGCCTAGCAACTGGAGCAAAAGTTTCATCAAAATCTATATCTTCTTGCTGACAGTATCCTTTTGCCACTAACCTTGTCTTGTTTCTGACCACAGTAATAGATTTATCTAGCTTATTTTTGAACACCCACTTAGTCCAATAACTCTATGATCAGGTCTTGGAACCAGCTTCCATACTTGGTTCCTCACAAATCCATTCAGCTCTTCCTGCATGGCCTGAATCCAGTTACTGTCCTCAAGAGCATCTTCTATACTCTTGGGTTCAACTTGTGATATGAAGCATGTGAATAGTGATTCTTGAGGTCTTGATCTTCTTGTTCTAACACCTTCATTGATATCTCCACTCACAAGTTCTCTTGGGTGATTTCTGAGCCATGTTCTATCAGGCTCAAAAGAAAAAGTAAGTTGTTGAACAGTAACCTGTTGACCGAAATCTGTTGATCTGCAGCATCCTGACTGTGGTTACTGTTGGTGTACTGAAACCTGTTTACATGTTGATCAGCATCCTGAGTTACTGCATTCCCTGGTGCAGCAACCTGTGTATTGTTTGCAGCAACCTCTTCAGCGGGCACTGGAATTCCATCAATATATCTTATAGTCTGATCCTTAACCTTTATTTTGGATAAATCTTCTTTAAGCTTGTCCAGTTCAGCAGTATCACAGTGTGGTTCATCAAATACCACATGAATTGATTATTCAACAACCAAACTTCTTTTATTAAAGATCCTGAAGGCGTTGCTTACTAAGGAGTATCCCAATAATACTCTTTCATCAAACTTTTCATCAAAGGTCTTCAGATTTTTTTTCCATTATTCAAAATATAGCACCTGCATCCAAAGATGTGTAAATATGAAATGTTAGGTACTTTACCATACCATACCTCATAAGGGGTCTTATCATGATCTTTGTTGATCAGGCATCTGTTTTGTGTGTAGCATGTTGTATTAGTTGCTTTTGCCCAAAATCTCTTAGGTATCCCAGCATTAGCTATCATCGTTCTTGCAGTTTTCTTCAGAGTCCTATTTCTTCTTTTTGCAACTTCATTCTGTTGGGGAGTCCTTGCTGTAGAGTACTCATGACTGATCCAATTTTCTGAACAATACTTCTCTATGAACTTGTTTGTGAACTCTGTTCCTTTGTCAGATCTTATCTTTACAATGCTTAAGCTCTTCTCATTCTGCATTTTCTTCATGAATTCTGGCAGCCTATTTTAAGTTTCTGATTTCTTGGCCAGGAAGATGGTCCAAGTAAATCTAGAGTAATCATCCACAATTACTAGGAAATACTTCTTCTCACTTACACTAACAGGCTCCACTGGTCCAAATAAGTCCATATGTAGGAGATCTAGTATCCTGTGAGAGGATCTCTGAACTTTATCCTTGAATGAGCTTCTTACTTATTTGCCCTTCTGACAGGATCCACAAACACTCTCTTTCTTGTAAGCTACATCAGGTAGACCTCTCACTAGGTTCTTTCTTGCTAGCTTGTTGATTATTTTGAAGTTCAAGTGGCTCATCCTCTTGTGCCATAACCAACTTAGCTCTGGAGTACTCTTTGCTATGAAGCATGTTGATTGTACTGTTGAACTCCAATCAGCAAGGTAGATGTTGTCTCTCCTTGTGTCAGTAAGCTTGACCTCATTAGTTTTGTTGTCTCTTATCAAACACTTGTTGAGGTTAAACTCTACTGAACATCATTTGTCACAAAACTGACTAATACTCAGGAGGTTATACTTCAGCCCTTTGACATATGAAACATCACTGATACTTGCATTACCTTCGATCAAGCTTCATGTGCCCTTTATGCTTCCTTTGGAGTCATCTCCAAAGACAACTTTAGGACCTTTACATGGTTGAAAGTCTCTTAATCCAGCTTTGTTATTAGTCATATGTCTGGAGCAGCCACTGTCAATATACCATGCATCGCTGCTACTTCCTGGCAACTGTACCTGCAAGTGAATTAGGTGGATTTAGGTACCCATACAAGTACGGGTCTTGGGAAGTTAATTCCTTTTGGAACCCACATCTGCCTTATGATAATTGGTTTACCAAAAGCATTGGTGGTTCTCTTTCTGTAAGTATCCTGGACAGGATACTGTTTATGAGGTGTGTGTACTGGAGCTCTCCAAGTTTTGTGCTTCCTATTGGAGGAAGGTACTCCTTTATACATTTTCTGGGAATCGATCCTTTGGAATTTAGATAAGAGTATCTTGGTACGTAGGGGTTCAAAGTTTTCCTGAAACCTAATAGACTGCTGTTTTCTTCTCCTACTTGCAGCATACTGATTATGCTGCTTTCTGAGGTTTCTTACAGTCTTACTGTCTTCTTCCAGTAGTAGGGGTCTCTTTCCCTTATCCAGAGTACTTGTTTTATTCAAGCTCCCATTGATTGGAAGTAGCTCTTGAGCATAAGGAACTCTAGCTTGAACAAACTTTCCAGTTTTGGATGTACTGGCAATATTCTGAGAGGTGTTGGCACAGTATCCTAGACCATTTCCAAAATGTGCATTTTGGGTCCTTTGGATACATTCCTGTGTCATTCTTGCTGATTTACTATACACATTAATTGTGTTTTGTAAGTCAGCTTTCTCAGTCTCTAGCTTAGTGACAAGCAGGTTGAACTTGGAGGCTTCAGCTCTGAGGTTATTGCATTATGTACTGAGATACTCCAGGTTAGTAACCTGTTCCTTCAGTACCACCTGCTCACTCTTGAGCTGGAGGTTTTCCTCCTTAAGTTCTTCATGAGCTGAATTTATCTACTCAAAGTCACTCATGATCTGTCTAAAGGACTGGATCATGTTAAGCTTTTCAAAACTTGAAAAGTCAAGAGATTGTGAAGTTACCTCGTCATCTTCATTATCTTTATAGTCCTTGGCCATGAGGCATAACAGTACTTCCTCATTAGAGGTAGAGCTGTCAGAATCGCTCTCTGATGAGCAATCATCCTTGGTAGGCTCCTTGGAGCTGCTTGCTGCCTTTAGAGCTTCAATTTCAGTAAGGGGAGCCTTGAACTTTTGCTTTTCATCCCTCCTCATTTCTCTTCTCTACTCTCTCTCTCTTCCTCAATATACTTGTGTACTTGAGAGTGAGGATAGTTTTTGGCGAAGTGTCCAGGTTTTCTACAGTTATAACACAAGTCAGAGGAACCTGTGTTTGCTTGTTGTTGTGGTCTTACTTGGGAACTCCTTTTTGATGTCTAAAACTTCTTTCTGAAGTCATTTCCTTTGTAGTTGGTCTTTATGAACCTCTTGAACTTCTTTAGTAACAATGTCATTTCTTTCTCAGCATCCTCAACAAGCATTTCTTTCTGCTTGCTCTTCAATCTACTACTGCTGGTAGTGACAGTATCCTGTGCCCTAGCAGTAAGTGCTGCGACTTTGGTGTTTGAACCTTCAACCTCTTTTCTTCTCCGTTCTATATCAAACTTGAATGCTTTGAGGTTGGAGAATAGGTCAAAAGTACTCATCTTACTAAGGTTCAATGAGACTCTCATTGCAGTTTCCTTACTGTGCCACTCGAAAGGTAAGGCTCTCAGAACCTTTGTATTCTTCTCTCTCTGAGTGTAAACCTTTCCAAGAGATTCTAGTTTACTTATAATTGTGGTAAACCTCAAATCAAGCTCTTTAAGGGTTTCACCAGGTTTCATGGTGAACTGCTCATATAGTTGTGTGGCCTTGGAAACCCAATTATCTCTGGCAAGCTTGTTGCCTTCACAAATCATCCCCAACATTACCCAAATCTCCTTGGCTGTAGAGCAGCCCTTTACTTTGCTGAACGTTCTTTTGTCCAGCGTGAGGAATAGGGCATTCTTGGTTATGTTGTCAAGGTTAGCTCTTTTTCTATCCTCTGGGGTATATTCATGTCTTTTCTTGGAGATGTATTCCTGAGGTGGTGGAGGTCTTCTGATTCCTAGTCCAGCTTCTCGTGGACCGAATCCTGGAGGTGTTTCATCACTATCATCTTTGGCCTCGACTTCTCCACCTGCTGCATCAGCTGCAGCTGCTTCAACTCACCTGTATTCGTGAAGCTGTTCCACATAAGCAGAATTTGCTTTGTATATTACAAGTGGTCCTTCGATTATTACGAACCATATCTCATCGTGCATACGAATCCTCCAGTCATCGTATTCATCTATGGAAAATATAGGCAGTTTGTGATGTGAGAAATCTATGCTTATGCTAAAGTGATGTGTTTTGGTCTTGGAAAAAGAAAAGGTTTAACCAACAGAAACGGGTGGATCTGGGTAGGTTACCAAAAACTTGGTTGTTAACCCAACTTGCTTTAATACCACTTGTTGGTCCCAAGTGGTCAGAGGTTCAGGGGGTGAATGAACCTCTATCGATTTTTTGATTTTAAAACTTTTAGTGAACCAAGTTCGTGATTCTACAGAGAAGTAGTAACCTGACTCGATCAGAAACCTGACAGTATGTTGATTCAAGTTTCTTTCTCATTGATCACAGTATGCAGCGGAATAAACTATGATAGAGTTTCTTTATGAAAACCTATTTTCCTTTTCCAAATATGATTTTATCAAAGTCTTTTACATAGAATGCTTATGGTATACTCAGCAAGATAGATATGAAAATAAATACAATGCAGCAAATATAAAAGCAATAAACACTTATGGTTTATAGTGGTCCGAAGGTGGTGTAAGTCTTCTACATCCACTCTACTCCTTCTCAAGGAGGAACTTCATTAAGTCAGTTCGATTTACAAGCCTCGCTTTACAAACCTCTTTCTAACAAGTTATACCTACTAGAATCAAATATTCCTAGGTCAAATCCCACACGGGGTACAAAACTCACACAGAGTAAATAGCCTACACAAGACTAACAAACTTAGCAAGGATCAAATCCTATCAACTAAGTACACCAAACTTAAAACAACCTAGCACACAACAACTGGTTAAAAGCATATGGTTTTTCTTCAATTGGTGCGAACTTGAAACAGCCTTGAACTTGAAAGCTCTAATGCTTGAATAGACTGCTTCTTGAAGGTTGATGACTGAACTTGGATAGCTTGAGAACCTTGGAAATGAAGAGCTTGAATGCTTGAGAATAGTTGGTAGTTCAGTAGTCTTCATGGTCACTACTTCCTTCTATTTATATCAGTTGAAAAATGCCCGTTGAAGAGAGACATTATCCTTGTTGCATTTCAAGTTGATCTTGTAAATCTTTGCAATTAATGCAACTGAAGAACTAGGGTTATAGAGCATGTCCTACTCTAATCCGCATTAATGACGTCATACTTCATTGGCCAAACACGAACTTCTATCCAACAGATCCTTGACAGGAGTCATTTCTCGTATAGCATTCAATATAATCCTTGTACTACATTGAATTAAGATAGTTCGACTTATAGTTTACTCTCAGGTTGCAGTACTTGCTTACTGTAGTTGCCAGTTTCCTGATATACATCAGCTTCCTGATTCTGAATAACTTCCTGTTCCAGAATCCTGTAGATAGCTTCCAGTCTTCCAGTCAGCTTCCTGTTTGATCTGTTTACTGATCATTGTTCATTTTTCAATTTCCTGATGCTTTCAAGCCTTCTTATGGTCTACAAACCTGCTTATGATCAACTTTCTCTATCTTTCTGATATATATAACTTAGCAAATATATCTAAGAAATATAAACTTGTCAAATTATAATCCACTTATAAAACGTGGGAAATGGGTACTCTAAAGTCTTGTCTAAAAGATTACATTGTCTCATCAAAACCTAAAGGAAAATATCCCAACAGTTAACGCAACAAGCTCTCTTTATTGTTGTCGATCTTTCGAAACTTCATGACCAATACGGACTTGGTCTAAGGAAAGCCGCTTCTTAAAGGACATCTCTGAGAGTGTCTTCCTTATTTGTCTATGTTGTGCAACTTTTTTAAGAGATAGGGGTTCCATCTTTGATATCAGTCATAGTGGATTGGATCATATTCATTCATAGAAGGAAGCTAGGGGTCTGTGAGACTTTTTGTACTTTAACTTCGGGCACCAGCCGTTATACGTTAGGCCTGTCTATGAAAGAAAAGGGTCTGAAAGTCTGTTTTATTTGACTTTGTTAGTTAGCATCGAAGTCTGAAGTCTCCACTGGAGGTCCTCAAATAAGGAAACAAAATAGGTGAAACCGTTATACCCCTAATCCATTAAACAATAGGGGACTTCAAGATTGAAAAAGTAAACTATCTCGACCAACATGTGTTAAGCATAACACTATACTTTATGACGAATCCGCTAAATATGGTAAATCATACTAAAAAGACGGGATTTTGACATAATTTTCTCTTCGATTCAAAAAAATGCTTACTTGACGAAAATACTTGAAAAGTCGGTCTTGCTCCTATGCATACGCAACCCAGCAACCCGATGCAACGTCTGAATCTGACGACGAGGCACAAAACCCATTCGCTGCAGCCAACCAATCGGTGTACCTTGATAATTGCCTTTGGGAATCTGGTTTTCGAGTGAAAATTCCAAAGTTTGCTTGGGATTTGCAACCCGATGATTTTGTCGATTGGATGGCCACTGTTAAAGAAGTGTTGGAGTTTAAAGTTGTGCCAAATACTCATCGAGTGCCCCTCGTTACGACACACCTTCGTAGATGCGCATAATCATGGTGACAACAATTAAAAGGATCACGTGCGACAAAACAAAGATTACAACTTAGGACAAATTCAAGAAACACATATGCGCCTCTTCCATTCCATTCAATCATGAGCATAAGGTTTATCAGTGCTTCTAGCACCTACGCCATGGCTCTCGTTCAGTTGACGACTATATCCACAACTTCTACTATCTCTTATCCCGTACAAAATTGATAGAAACTCAGCTCAATTAGTTTTCCGCTATATGGGGGGTCTCCATTTGTCTCTCCAAGACGTATTGAACATGTTTGACCCTTTCACAGTCTCTAAGGCTCATCAACGAACGATCCCAACAGAAAAACAATTGATCCGTCATGCTACTGCAGCTCACTCCCGTACCCCAACATCTGTCACTGTCCCTACTCAGCAGCCCATGCCCCTACACCGAGGGCACCCACATTTTCTTATTCGGGATCAACTCAGCGTTGTTTCAATTGCAGTGAAACAAGATATAAGATTTCTGAGTGTTGCAACCCAAGACGCACCCTCACAGCCTTTGAATCTGATAAACCACTGCCTATATATAATACAGTTGAACCTGACATAGATGATATTGAGTATATTGAGGGTGATATTGGTCCTTTGCTTATTGTTTGCCGGACATTTTTTGTTTCTCGTGCTCCAATGGATGACCAGCTTCGTACATCCATTTTCCAGTCTATCTATACTATAGTTGGTAAGGTTTGTCATTTTATTATTGATTTCGGTAGTTATGAAAATGTCATGTCTGAATCTGTTGTTGCTAAATTGGGGTTGTCTACTAAAAATCATATGCGTCTGTATAAACTTGTTTGTCTCTCGTCGCGTGTTGGTTTTCTTTTCCATTAACTCTACTTATTCTGATGAAATATTATGTGATGTTGTGCCAATGGATGCATGTCATCTTTTGCTTGGTCGACCAAGACAATATAACCGTACCACTTTCCATGATGGTTGGACTAATACTTTCTTCTTTTTATTTCGGGGAAAAAAATTGTGCTCATGCTTGCTCCTGATATTGTGTCTTCTCCGCCGAACATTGCTACTAATTTATTATCTCGTGCGTGCTACTTTTGAATCTACTATGCTTGAATCTGGGATTGTTTATCTATTATTTGTAAAGACATTAGATGCTCTGTTGGATATTCTGTCCCTTTGCAGGCTATTTTAACTGAATTTTCTGATGTATTTCCTCAAACACTCCTTCCGGGATTACCACCGCTTCGGGACATCCAACACCATATTGACTTGGTGCTTGGGGCTGCCCTTCCTAATCGACCCCATTATCGGATGAGCCCTGCCGAACATTTGAAACTATGACACCAAGTTGAAGAACTGTTTTCTATAGGTTATATTCATGAAAATCTAAGTCCTTGTGTCATCCCTGCCCTTCTTACTCCCAAGAAAGATGATTCATGGTGCATATATGTCAATAGTCATGCCATTAATAAGATTATTACTCGGTATCATTTTCCAATTCCACACATTAATGATTTACTAGATCTACATTGTGCATCTTTCTTCACCAAATTGGATTTAAAGAGTGGTTATCATCAAATTCGGGTTCGATTAGGAGATGAGTGGAAGACCGCATTTAAGACATGCGAGGGTTTATATGAATAACTAGTAATGTCTTTTTGGTTATCCAATGCTCCTAGCATGTTTATGCGTGTTATGGATCAAGCTTTGTGACCGTTTATTGGTAAATTATTGGTTGTTTATTTTGATGATATTTTGATCTACAGTGCTTCTCTAGACTCCCACTTAGAGTACTTGCGGGATGTCCTTCAAGTTTTACAGCAAATCATCTTTTCGCCACTTTACCCAAGTGTATTTTTGTGTTTCCTGTGTTTATTTCTTGGGTTATATAATCTCTGTAGCTGGTTTAGTAGTTGATCTGGCTAAGGTAGATGTCATTCAAAAATGGCCAACACCTCAAACAATCACGAATATCCAGAGCTTTCATGGTCTTATTTCTTTCTACCATCAGTTTATTCCATATTTCAGCACTATCATAACTCCATTGACTAACTGTATCTAAGGCAGTAAGTTTTTTTGGACACCTACTGTTGTAATCGCTTTTGAAGAGATAAAATCTCATCTCACTTCTGCACCGATTTTAGTTCTACCAGATTTTACCATGTCATTTGAACTTTATTGTGATGCTTCAAAACAGGGCATTGGAGTGGTTCTTAGTTAGAGAGCGACACGACGTCTATTTCAGCAAAACTTAAAGGGCTTAAGATTCGTTTTAGTACTTATGATGTGGAATTGTTCACTGTAGTCCAAGCCGTTAAACATTGGCGGAATTATCTATTTCACTATGAGTTTGTCTTGTTTATGGATCATGATGTCTTACGCCATATTGGAAGTCAGGATAAGATCTCTGTCCGTCATGAGTCCTGGCATGCTTATCTGCAACAATTTACTTTTGTTATTAAACATAGGACTGTAATTTCTAACAGGGTGGTTGATGTACTAAGTCGGTGTCATTCATTATTGTCGTGGATGCATGTTGAAGTTCCAGGATTTGACTATTTTACAGCTCTTTATTTGACTGATACATTCTTTGCGGGTATTCTATCTAAGATGGAGTCTGGTGAAGCTCTTTAATTTTTCTTTGAGGGTGATTATTTATTTCGTGGAGTACAACTATGCATCCCAGATTGTAGTTTACCTCAAAATTATTCAGGAACTCCATAAATCGGGCCATGTCGGCCATGATAGGATATTCCACTTGGTCTCTCAATCTTATTTTTAGCTTTCATTACGACATGATGTCAACTATTTTGTATCTCGATGTCGTACTTGTCAACTTGTGAAAGACCAATCTACCAATGCGGGTCTTTATTTATCTTTACCGATTCCTACTCAATATTGAACTGATGTGAGTATGGATTTCATGTTGGGACTTCCTCGTACACAACGTGGATTTGATTCTATTTTTGTGGTTGTAGATCGCTTCTCCAAGATGGCCAATTTCATCCCTTGCAAGCACACGACTGAGCTGTAGCTATTGTGTAACTTTACTTTCGTGATGTCTACCATTTGCATGGGTTGTCTTTTTCTATTATCTCTAATAGGGACACTCGTTTTCTCAGTCATTTTTGTTGTACTCTCTAGTGCATGGTTAACACTTATTTGAACTTCAGTTTGGCCTACCATCCTCAAACTAACGTGTCAATTGGTCTTTAGGTAATCTACTTCGAGCACTTGTTGGCGAACATGTGAACTCATGGGATTCTAAGTTGCCTCAGGCTGAATTTGCCCACAACCAGACTGTTGGGTCCCAAGCGGTGTCCGAGGTTCAGAAGGGGGTGAATGAACCTTGGTCGATTTTGAAAATATATTAAAACTTATTGTTCTGCAAGTTACTTGAACTTGCAGCGCCAGTCAGTTACTGCTTACAGCACTAGGATGCAGTGCTGCACGCTGTATTTATACGCAGCGGAAAGATAAAGCTTTGAAGACACAAGACTGGCTGGTTTTCTCAAATATAATCATTTTCAATTACACTTATGGCTTATAGTGGTTCGAAGGTGGTGTAAGCCTTCTACGTCCAATCTACTGCTACCTCGAGCAGGAACTTTGTTAAGCAAGATTGAATTACAGGACACTCCCTAACAATCTATCAACTTACAAAGCTAACCACCTACTAGAGTCCAGCGTCCACACAACAACTGCAAACTCTAAAGGCTAACCCACACAGGGTTCCGCACACCCATACAGGGTTCCACACTCCCACACAAGGAAGTTACCTAACACTTAGACAACTATACATACAACAAGGATCTCTCCTATCAACTTTACAACTTCAGTCTTCTCTCGAACGGCTCTATTTAATCTTGCTTGGATCTTCAATCCTCATACTGCATTTATCCTTCCTCGGATTACAGGATACTTATTCAGTTGACTGTTTGTCATTGGCACGTATCCTAGGTCTGCTTGCAGCTGTTAGTTCTTTACAACGCTGCTGTAATTTAGACCTTCTTGCAGTATCTTCATACAGTACTGTTGTATCCTTTCTTGCAGTGCTCCTATATCTTCTTCTTGCAGCGATGCTGCATGCCGTTTTTACTTACTCTGCTGCAATGCTGTAACTTCCTTCTTGCAGTGTTGCTGTATATGCTTTCTTGCAGCAGCTTCTTGCAGACTCAGATTTCTCAGTAACCTCTGCTGCTGTAACCTGGATAGGTTCTTGTGAGCTTGCAGCAGCAGCAGCATCAACCTCCTCATGAGGTGTCTCTAGCTGTTTAGCGGTTATCTCAGCTTCTCCTCGAACATCCTCTAAGGATACTGTCTCAACAGTCGTCCCTTTAGAGGTCTTCTTATCCTCAGAGAGTGTTATCAGAACAACAGCCTCGCCTGAGGTCTGCAGCAAAGACCCCGTCTTCAACTGGTCCTGTAACCTCGACAACCTCTGTTGCAAGTATGGGTTCTTGCAGCAGCTTACTTGCTTTCTGAATTCTCCTTTCAGAACAGCTTTCTCACAGCCTGCTGACAGCTTCTTCCAGTATCCTAACTCCTTTCTACTAAGGATACTTCTTCTAGCTTGCTGTTCCCTACAGCATGCTAACCCTTAGAAGTGTTCTTACTTCTTCTAAGGTTGGTTTTCCTTGTCTCTTGGAAAACCATTACATGATCTTTCCTTGATCATGTGATGTGGAAACTAGACATCAATATCTTAAGCAAACTGTTCTTGTCTTATTGTGCTAGTGTTTTGTCTTATCAAGATAATAACTGAAATATCCCAACACAGACTGTCAATCGCTCTACTAGGTTCAGCCTATTTGAGGTGGTTTATGGGATTCCTTCTCATGGCCCTTTGGGTTTGTTGTCGCTGCCCGACGTCTTCCATCATAGTGTCGCATCTGATTTTATTACTGAAATGCAACATGTCTATCAGTTGACTCATGTGAATTTGGTGGTCATCTTTTCAAGATACACGTCACATGCTGATCATCGTCAACATGAGGTTCTCTTTGAGGTTGGTGATTATGTGTAGGACATATTGACAAATGATCATTTTCCAGCTCATGAATACAACAAGTTGGCAGTGTGCAAAATTGGTCCTGTTGAGATAGTGGAACGTATTAATCTGAATGCTTACCGACTTAAGCTTCCCAACCACATCCACACATCTAATGTTTTCAATGTGAAACATCTCATTCCATATATTGGCGACTCTTCCTCTAATGAGAAGCTTCTAGATTCGAGATCAAATCTTTCCAACCACCCCATGGGAGATGGTGCAGATCGTGTTGCTTTAGCCTACTTGGAGTGCTTGGACAAAGAGAAGTTTACTTAATGCTTATTTAATTAAGTTATTTCTTTTTCTCCTGCTTGTTGCTATTTTATTATTAGTTTTGCAAATATTGCTAGTTTTGCAATTCTTTTATTTTGTGGAGATATTTTGTGATTTTCAAACGTTGGACAGCTATTTAAGCTTTGCTGCTAGGGTTATTATGGTTGTTGATGATATGAATAAAAATTGAGAATTTATTCTCACCAAGTTACCGGTATTCATTATTTGAATCAACAATTATTTATGTTCTTTTGTCTATGTGTGTTGTTGTGTGCATCACTAGGGGTATAGCTAAGTTGGTAAGGGCTATGGTGATGTGGGGAAATATGCCCCAACAACGTAGGTTCAAATCCTGTGTGGGTTTGATTGATCGTGGTTGGTGCAAATGGTCTTAGCTCCTGAATATTCAGGCACAGATTTCTACTGAAATGTGGGTTTGATTGATCGTGGTTGGTGCGAATGGTCTTAGCTCCTGAATATTCAGGCAATAAAAAGAAAGGGGAAAAAGATTGAAAAAGTTATGAATTCTAGTAAGTTTCATTTTCCTAAAATAAAAGGATCTACTGACTGAAATGTGGGTTTGATCAATCTTAGCTCCTGAATATTCAGGCAATAAAAAGAAAGGGAAAAAAAGATTGAAAAAATTATGAATTCCATTAGTTTCATTTCCCTAAAACAAAAAGATCTATTGAAATGTGGGTTTGATCGATCGTGGTTGGTGCGAATGGTCTTAGCTCCTAAAAATTTAGACAACTGAAATGTGGGTTTGATCGGTTGTGGTTGGTGCGAATGGTCTTAACTCCTGAATATTTAGGCAATAAAAAGAAAAGGAAAAAAAGATTGAAAAGTTATGAATTCGATCGTGGTTGGTGCGAATGGTCTTAGCTCCTGAATATTCAGGCAATAAAAAGAAAGGAGAAAAAAGATTGAAAAAGTTATGAATTCCATTGAGTTTTATTTCCCCAAAACAAAAAGATCTACTGAAATATGGGTTTGATCGATCGTGGTTGGTGCGAATGGTCTTAGCTCCTAAAAATTTAGACAACTGAAATGTGGGTTTGATCGATTGTGGTTGATGCGAATGGTCTTAGCTCCTAAATATTCAGGCAATAAAAAGAAAAGGGAAAAAAGATTGAAAAGTTATGAATTCGATCGTGGTTGGTGCGAATAGTCTTAGCTCCTGAATATTCAGGCAATAAAAAGAAAGGGGAAAAAAGATTGAAAAAGTTATGAATTCAATTGAGTTTCATTTCCCCAAAATAAAAAGATCTACTGAAACGTGGGTTTGATCGATCGTGGTTCGGTCTTAGCTCCTAAATATTGAGACAATAAATTTCCTCAAAATAAAAAGATCTGCTGAAATGTGGGTTTGATCGATGTTTGATTGATCATGGTTGGTGTAAATTAGGTGCAAATTATCTTAGTTCCTAAATATTCAGGCAATAATTTTTTCCAAAATAAAAAGATCTACTGAAATGTGGGTTTGATCGATGTTTGATCGATTGTGGTTAGTGCAAATGGTGAAAATGTGGGTTTGATCAATCGTGGTTGGTGCGAATGGTATTAGCTCCTAAATATTCAGATGATAAATTTTCCCAAACTAAAGAAATCTACTGAAATGTGGGTTTGATCCATGTTTGATCGATTGTGGTTAGTGCGAATGGTCTTAGCTCCTGAATATTCAGACAATAAATTTTCCCCAAACAAACAATAAATTTCCCCAAAATAAAAAGATCTACTGAAATGTGGTTTTGATCCATGTTTGATCGATCGTGGTTGGTGCGAAGGTCTTAGCTCCCTAATATTCAGACAATAAATTTTCCTAAAACAAAAAGATCTACTAAAATTTAGGTTTAATCGATGTTTGATTGATCGTGGTTGGTGCGAATGGTCTTAACTCTTGAATATTCAGACAATAAATTTCCCCAAAACAAAAAGACCTACTGAAATGTGGGTTTGATCGATCGTGGTTAGTGCAAATGGTCTGAGCTCCTAAATATTCATACAATAAATTTTCCCAAAACAAAAAGATCTATTGAAATGTGGGTTTGATCGATATTTGATCGATTGTGGTTGATGTGAATGGTTAAAATGTGGGTTTGATCGATCGTGGTTGGTGTGCATGGTCTTAGCTTCTAAATATTTAGACAATAAATTTCCCCAAAACAAAAAGATTTTCTGAAATGTGGGTTTGATCGATGTTTGATCAATCGTGGTTGGTGCGAATGGTCTTAGTTCTTAAATATTCAGACAATAAATTTTCCATAAAAAAAGATCTACTGAAATGTGGGTTTGATCGATGTTTGATCAATCATGGTTGGTGCGAATAGTATTAGCTCCTAAATATTCAGACAATAAATTTTTCCAAAACAGAAAGATCTACTGAAATGTGGGTTTGATCGATGTTTGATCGATCGTGGTTGGTGCGAATGGTCTTAGCTCCTAAATTTCAGATAATAAATTTTCCGAAAACAAACAATAAATTTCCCCAAAACAAAAGATCTACTGAAATGTGGGTTTGATCGATCGTGGTTGGTGCGAATGGTCTTAGCTCCTGAATATTCAGACAATAAATTTTCCCAAAATAAAAAATCTACTGAAATGTGGGTTTAATCGATGTTTGATTTATCATGGTTTGTGCGAATGGTCTTAGCTCTTGAATATTCAGACAATAAATTTCCCTAAAATAAAAAGATCTACTGAAATGTGGGTTTGATCGATCGTGGTTGATGCGAGCTCCTGAATATTCAGATAATAAATTTCCCCAATACAAAAAGATTTACTAAAATATGGGTTTGATATATCGTGGTTGGTGCGAATGATCTTTGTTCCTGAATATTCAGACAATAAATTTCCCCCAAACAAAAAAATCTGCTGAAATGTGGGTTTGATCGATCGTGGTTGGTGCGAATGGTCTTAACTCCTAATATTCAGACAATAAAAAGAAAGGGGATCTACTCCTTACTCAAGTTCCCGTGAAGACTAAGCAAGATTTCATTGATTCCGCCTTATTAAATAATTATGATAAAAAAAAATTATCTAATGCAATTAACAATTTATAAAATATTGATATAATTCATTTATTTATAAGAATTAAAAAGCCTTAATGAAAAAACTACTTTTAAAAAAATTATTTTCTTATATTATATGTAATTGAACACATATATGGCTTATTAAAATGTGTATATATATATTACATATATATATTTTTTCTTTTAAAAAATAAAAAAAATATATAAAAACTCGATAGGTCGGCCCGCCTAACCCATAACCCAATAGTGGGTTGAGTTGTGTTGGGATTTTAGCAGCCTACCACAATTTAAACATGTCCTGTCACGCCAAATGATGGGTTATGATGGGTTGTGGGTCGGTCCACCCCGCCATCCTATATTAACAGCTCTAATTACCTCGCTTTCAAAAATAGGTCTTGTTATCAAAGCCGAAGGATGCAAGTTGCATTAAAACTCCAAACTCATATCCTCACCATCCTTTTCTTTGAGTAAAATTAATAAAAAGTTGTTGGTTTTTTTTTTTTTTTGTAGTGATGTCTTTGAGCCAATTTTCATCATAATTGTAACAAAGAGGTTCTTAGCCATTTTTCCTTAATTACAATAACATATCTGCAGAACTGGGTGTAGCAGTTGCTTTCGATGTGCAAGAAAGGGTTGTAGCATGGACTAATTAATTAAATATATGTGGGGTGCGGATAGGCTATTTAAATTAAAGAGTTGGTTTTGGTGTACATGCAATTCGGGGCGATTCAGTTTTGACCCGAATCAACATGTTTTTGAATTTATCTTTTTTTTTGTTTTTTGCTTCAGGTTGTTACCTGTATGTTGTATTAATGTGACCTTTATGTTATAAATGTGTGACCTTTATGTACAACTATCATGACCTTTATGTACTATAACTTAGAAAAAAATGAAGATTTTCAATATAATTTGAACTGTATACCTTTATGTGATATCAATGTGACCTTTATATTATATCATGTTACCTTTATGTACAAATATTCTGACCTTTATACACTTTTATATATTACATAAAGGTCAAAATATTTGTACATAAAAGTGACATAATATAACATAAATGTCACATTGATATCATAGAAAGGTATACAATACAAATTGTGTTGAAAATCTTCATTTTTTTTTCTAAGTTATAGACATAAAGGTACAAATGTTTGTACATAAAGGTCACACATTTATAATATAAAGGTCAAGATAAAAATTTGGAAAAAAAAAATAGAAATTTGCGGATCCCGATCCGATCGACCCGGATTGCATGGATCTAAGATCCATGCACCTGAGCATAGGAGTTTTTGTGTAAATTAAAAGAAATCGGTGGTCCTGGCCATGGAGATATGCAATCCTCGTTGAGTTTAGCCTCAATCAACTTGACTTGCCTAATTGCTAATGAAATGATATGGGGTTTCCATAATGCAAATTCTCATTTTGCATATTTCCAACTTGAAGCCGAAAAGAAAACAATCTAGTATGGTACAAGTGGGTAATCCATTAAACAAGTCACACAAAATTTCAAATTGGACTTGAAATTCCTTATGAATGGTACACATTTGTTTTAATTTAAATAAAACGATCCTATGATTATCGTACAACGAGGGATCGAAGCACATTTCCAGCGCCTGTGGAAAAGTCTACCATGTGGTGAGTTGTGCACCATCCACATATACTAACTCAAAACTTGTCCTTGCATATCTAAGGAAATCATGCTAAAGATGTTGATTCAGATTCACATAATAATAGTTGAAATATTGATCGGCTTGAATCACACAATCTAAAGGATTTGAACCATCAAATGATGGGATATGTAATTTAGGTGGTTTAATGGAAGCTATGGGGTTTATATGTTGGAGGTGAATTGTTGGAAAAGTCGTAGACAATGAATTGGCGTGGTAAGTGGAGTTTGTTTGATGTGGTATGGTAGTGGCTTTAGTTTGGGATTTTGGGTTATGCATGTTGGTTTGCGATTCCACCATCATGGAAATTAATTTAGTGATGACTTGTTCATGGGAGAAATCAGACAAGATTAATGTGACATGGTTGCTCATCTCATCGGATTTGTTCTGGATTTAATTTGTACCACACTAGAAAGAGCTGCATTTGTTCCTCAACATGTAATTTGGATTGCATTGGTTTAAGAGGCATGATGTCTAGATGAAAACACCAATATTATTTATCATCACAGTTAATTATTCATAGAGTTTTTTTTATTTATTTATCGGGTCTGACAATTTCAACCATTAATTTTCAGGCTGACAATTTTATCCTTTAACTTAGAAAATTCGAAAATTTAGACCAATTTCAGCCGAAATACCAAATTGGGCAATCAAGCCCTAATTTCAAGCTATTTAGCCCAATTTGCTGATTTCAGTCAATTTATTTTTAACTTTTAATCTATTTTTATTTTTAACTTTTAATCTATTTTTATTTTTATTTTCTTTTTTTTAATACTCTTGTATTACTTTTAGTGTTATTTAGTAAACATCATTAAATTGGGCCGAATAGCAGGAAATTAGCGATTTAGCCTAATTTAGCCTTTCGGACTTAAATTGGCCTAAATATTATACTTTTAAAAAATTAATGAATAAAATTGTCAGCCTGAAAAATTAATGATCGGAATTATGAGACGTGATAAGTTACTGGGTAAAAAATATAATAAACGTTTATTCACATTCGAGGAAGGAACGAGGCTACTAGAATTCAAGATCGAAAAAAAGAATAATTAAACAAACCGAAACATTTAAGTTTTTTTTATTAATAGACTCTAATTATACACAACTCAAAACATAGTCAAACCCTCTAACCCACTAAAACAACAACTAATCTCACATCTCATATCCCCTAAAAATAAGCAACACTAATTGAAACACTTAAGACCACTACTCACATCATGTTATATAGGAAAATAATCACTACCCATTAAACTAGGCAATACCAACAAGATTAAGTAAACCTTAGATAAAAATCATAACCAAATCTCAATAGTAGTTGACGATTGCTGGAGAAGCAATTTCTTGAGAAAGTTTATCTTGAAAAATCTTTATTTCCAACAAATGAAATTTCCATATACTTACGAACTTTCAAATTGTGAACCGAGAAGAACAATATTTATATATTAACATAATAATAAAATAAAATAAAGAATTCAGTTACAAGACGGTGTATTAATTTAAAAATGAAATTTATTTTGAGATTTTGCCAAGTGGCTAACTTTAAAAACATCGAATACCCAACAATCAATGCAGGATCACATAGTTGAGTTCACCTTGTAATCAAACTAATTTTACCAAACTGACCCCACACAAGTTACAACTCCCCATTCATTAACTTTGTAAATCCTACCAAATCATTTTTAATCTAATTTTATAATACAAATCAATCTATAATGTAAAGATTAATTTATAAAAGCGCGTTTGAATCTTGAATAATGGTTATTTTCATGAGATAATTTTATATTATTCTCATGGGATTTATTCCAAGTTTTATTTCTTCCATCTCCGAAAGCTGCTGAGTGCTTATTCCATACCACAACTTTTCCTTTTAAAGAAATTAATATTTTTTTAATAAACTGCTATTCTGCTAAGAACTTTCTTTCATTACCCAAAGCTTCTTTCTCACGCTTTCCTTCAAATTCGCTTCCCTGTTTACAGCTTTCTCCCTCCAACAATTCTCTGCTAAATCAGTCTACGAATTCAATTTCTGAAAAGAAAAGGTTCTGCTGAAAAAGGAAACAGAAGTTATACGAGGAAGGAATTAAATTGAGACAAGTTTTTTAAGCTTCGTCGTGTCCTTGTTTGATCATCGGAAAATTTGTTGCAATTCCTCTTGTTTTCGCCTACAGAGGAACAAAACAGTGGAATTTCCAGTGGTGAGATGTGGACTGGTGTTGATGAGTTGTGGGCAGCTAATCTTAGCTCTATGCGCTGTTCTTTCGATAGCGAAAGGTGATAATTTATCACATCATAATTGTCTTTAATTGCTGTGTTTTCTTTTATGGTTAAGGTTTATTTTCGGTCTTGAATTTAGGGATTTTATGCGTTATGCTTTTTCCTCCAATATTTCTGTTTTTTGTATTGGCTTGTTGATATCTATGATCATTGGGTGAATTAATGGGTTTGGCGTGCTGATTTTTAGATAATTCTGATGTGGTTTCAAAGAAATATTTGTAGGTTCTCTTTTTGGTTGAAATTTGGATTTTGAATTTTTCAATCTCTTATTTCATTTATAATTGCAATTTGTTAGTTTTCTTTGAATCAAAGTTGCCACAGGTGTTGTCAAGTAGTATGTGAAGTAGCATTTTCTTTTTTTTTAATCTAGAATGATGAATAACATATGCGAATTTTGTATGCATGTGTTAATTTTTGACCAACTTTCTTCTGTTGAGTATATTATGACTATGGATTAATTTGTAACAATTTTGTTTTCTGCCTGTCCAAAATTTATAGTGGGTTGAAATACTATGAGCAATGAGAATCAACGGCGGAGGGATCGATTCCGTGGTAAGCTGGGAAAGATAATGCAGTGTCTTGGCTCTGCAGATCAGTCAAATGGAATTGAAATGGTCCCTTCTTCTGAACCTCATGCAACTAAGGATAATTCTGCGAGTGTTCGATCGTCTAGACCTGGAGAAACTGAAAGGAAGCCTGACACTGGCAACATTGAAGAAGCTGAAACTTCACTGCGTGAAAGTGGTAGTTTAAACTATGAGGTTGTTTCCTGATAATATTGATGCAGAACCTTTATCCAATCCCTTTGATATTTCTTTCATTCATTAAATCATGATGAAGTTTACTTTATCAGTATGATGTTAAGTTCTCCCAATCTGTTTTATCATCAAAGTTAAACCATTACTTTGAGAATTATTGGTGTTTTATTTTTAACTAACCAAAGTTTTGATTAGTCTTTTGTCACTTCAGTTAGTCGTTATAACATTGACTATGAAACCATAATTTCCAGGAAGCCAGAGCACTGTTAGGGAGGTATGAGTATCAGAAAGGTAACATAGAAGCAGCCTTACATGTGTTTGAAGGGATTGATATAGCCGCTGTAATTCCAAAGATGAAAATCACGCTTTCCATAAAAGGAGAACCTCGTAAGAGACGATCACAAAATTATGCAACCCCACCAATGTCAATACATGCTGTTAGTTTACTCTTTGAAGCAATCTTTTTGAAGGCAAAATCATTACAAGCACTTGGGAGACTTAAAGGTATCACACATGCCAATCAAATTTATTTCCATTTTTTAGTTGCCTGTGATATTTTAGAACTATTAGACCTTTGTACTCGATCAAATTCATTTCCATTTTTGTTTTCATTGATTTGTTAATCATTTAGCAGGCATACTGTATGTCACTTTCTGTATTGGTCATAAAGTATGGGTTTCCAAATAAATTTTGGAATGAAGGAAGCTATTCTATGTAGTGACATAGTCATAACTGGTAATATAGGAGAAAAAGCTTTGTCTTCCACTTCAAATTAACCTCTCACTTAATTGTTCCCCAGGTTATTTGGCTAGTTGCAGTTTGTGTCTAAAAGTTACCTGTTGCACCTCTGCCCTTCCCTAACTGTGACTCAATTCAGACAATAGGCAATGCTTAGGCATTTTCTGTTAGTGTCATTTAATTCTTTTGGACTCTCATATACCTCATGTCCCAAATCTTTTCTTCTGTGTTCAGGCCTGATGGTTTTTTCAAGTCAATTGAATCCTCTCCCTTGTTTTCAGCTATCACAGCTGAAGACAGAAATATAACTTTTCAAGCTTACATTCCTGCTTATTGTGAATGATCGTCTGATTTATGTTTCCAATCATCTTTGCAGAAGCTGCTCAATCATGCTCAGTTATTATGGACATTGTTGAATCTTCATTACCAGCTGGCTTGCCTGAAAACTTTGGGGCTGACTGTAAATTGCAGGAGACAGTGAGTAAGGCTGTTGAGTTACTTCCAGAATTGTGGAAACTTGCTGATTCTCCTCGTGAAGCTGTCTTGTCATACCGTCGGGCCCTTCTCCATCACTGGAACCTAGATGCAGAAACTACAGCTAAAATCCAAAAAGAGTTTGCCATTATTCTTTTATACAGTGGAGTGGAAGCCATTCCCCCAGACTTAAGATCCCAAATGGATGGTGCATTTGTACCCAAGAACAATATTGAGGAAGCCATTCTGCTTTTGATAGTACTTTTGAGGAAAGTTTCACTCAAGAGAATTGAGTGGGATCCTTCAATTTTAGATCACCTGTCATTTGCATTTTCCATATCTGGTGGACTAGAGGCTTTAGCTAATCAAGTTGAAGAGTTTCTTCCTGGAGTTATAGATCGAAACGAAAGGTATCATATTTTAGCTCTCTGTTATCATGGAGAAGGTCGTGACTTGGAAGCTTTGGATTTATGGAAGAAGTTGTTGACAGACTCAATATATTTACCAGCTTTGTTATTCGTATCAAAGATATGTGGAGGTAGTTCACAATATGTTGAAGAAGGGATTCGTTATTCTCGTAGAGCAGTTGAAAATTTGCATGGGAGATGTGATCAACTGCTGGGCGTTGCACAGTGCATGTTAGGTATCTCACTTTCGGCACATTCTAGTTCTGCTGTGACAGATAATGATAGGGTTGAAATACAATCTGAGGCACTTAATTCCTTGGAAACTGCTGGGAGAGTGACAAAAATGAAGGACCCTATTATTATTTACCATCTATGTCTAGAAAGTGCTGAGCAGAGAAAGTTAGATGCAGCACTCCACCATGCAAAATACCTGCTTACATTGGAAGGTGGATCTAATCTTAGAGGATGGATCTTATTGGCTCGAATATTATCTGCTCAAAAATGTTTTTGGAATGCTCAAACTATCATTGATGCAGCTATAGACCAGACTGGAATATGGAATCAAGGAGAATTGTTGAGAACTAAAGCTAAGCTCCAAATTGCGCAGGGTCTAGTGAAGGAGGCCATTGAAACTTATTCTCAGCTTCTTGCTGTCCTTCAGGTTCAGCGTAAAAGTGTTGGCTTGGGGAAGAAGCTTAAGGTGTGATGTCCTAGTCACTTGTTTGACATAAATGTTAAATATTTGTGAGTCTTTATAACATGTTATTTGGGAGTGATTGAAATTGTTGTTCAGGTGCTTTAATGTGCTTAATGGGTCCATATGTAGTTGTCAAAAAGGATGTTGACCACATTGAGCTCCCTTCATTTTATTAATTAAGAAAGCTAATAAGATCATGGATGCTATGCCTATCTGATGCTGAAAAATGCACTTTTGATAACCTCAGCCACCAAAGTTCAAATATGCCACCCCAGGCAACAAATTTGCTTCTAATCCACTCACGGAAAAGAGATTTACAACTCTTTTCTGGGATTTATCTGCCTTAAGGCATTCGTAGTTTCACTTTGAGCCCTTTTTTGGATCTCCTGCTCTCAGCTTGGCTAACTTTCACTTTATATCTAGCTGGTATTTCTCTTTACCTTAATCTTAGGCTGTCAAAAGAAGAAGAAACTGACGACTGGTTGACCATGGGCTATTTAATACTCAGGAAAGAATATAAAATAAAATGGATGAACAGATGCAAGAACTAGAAACTCAGGTAGTTGTGGTAATGTTGGCAGATAACTCTGACTGAACCTGTTAGAGAGCATTATTTAGTATCATAGCCACCTTAAGGGAACAGTGAGGACAACATTCACCAAGTTCTAAAATGTTTAGCAACATTAAGGTTATGTGGAATTTAGTTGAATCCTAGAGTGTCATGTGTAGCTTCATCCTCCAATGTTTGATGTTGGACAGAAGTTCCTAGATTTCACAGATACCCAAGCTGTATATATCTCAAGGTCTTTAAGCTATGTCGTACATGAATAATAGATATTCCCGGAGATACATAGAATGGAAATCATGATCGCTGGAATCAGGATTTACAATCCAGATGTGTATTGAGGTCAATTCAATGACACACTATCCATTACTACAGTCATTACAGGTATTATGTGGAAGTAACCAAAAAAAAAAAAAAATGATATTAATTATTATTATGATATTATTGTTGTTGTTGTTGTTATAATGTCTGCATCTGTATGTATTAACATATGTGTTTAATTTGGGTGGGGTACCTAGTTGTGCCATATATAATGCCATTGTATATGCTTTCCCATATTGTATGACCTAATTCTTCACTGTAAGATTTTATAAATCATAAATTCATTCTTGATCATTAATTAGCTCCAATCTTGCCTGCTCGGACAATTTTCTAAGTGGTGAAATTTTGATAAATAACATCCATTGCTGTGCAGACTGTCAGCATTTTTGCAAATTTTCAGCATGTTTGCAATAGCTTGGTACTCCATTTACTGAGTTATAACTAAGGATAGATGTGGTGGATCACTTCACACTCTTTTTTGCTGTAATGATTGTGCTTCGTCATTTTCATTGCTTGGGGACTTCTTGTTTACAAAGAATTTCGTAAAAGAAACTGTATTACTGAGGCTGCAGTTCAACTTTTTGACAATGGTTTTTGAATTTGACAATGCATAATCACAATCCTTCTGCCATTAACCTACATTGTAAGGATGATTTGGACAACTATCATTCGTTTTACATGGCAGAAAATTCCCTTCTCTTTCATACTTGCACACAAGTTAACTTTATCCTTTCCATAACTGGTTTATGAGTTGTTTTGACTGAAAGCCCTTTTTTTTTCAAATTGACAGGAGATTGGAAACCAAGTCAATAACTTAGAGATGGAAACATGGCATGATTTGGCTTCCATATACATTAAATTGTCTCGGTGGCATGATGCTGAGATCTGTCTTTCCAAATCTGCAGCGATTTGTGCCGATTCTGCTTCTAGATGGCATACTGCTGGTATCTAATGCTTGATCTTTATTCTTTCCCATGTATCTTTCTCATCTACAATTTCTTTCTCATTGCCTGATTTCTTCTATATGTAGAGAATGGGGGGGGGGGGGGGTTGTCTGGTCAGTATGAGCTCCTTTTAGTATTAGCAATTAATGTGGAAAGAAATGCTCTGCCTATGGGAAATAGATTCAGAAAAAAGATAAGGAATGACAAATATGAAAATAAGAGCTTCCGTTCGTAAAATTTGTGAAAATCCCTGTGTCCTTGAGATATTGATGAAGAGGCTGGAAGGTTATGTTTGCTGCAAATGAATCTAAGCCTTGGATTGGTATTTGTTCCAAGTACTACTAAATAGGTGCAGATTTACATAAAATTTTCGCAATTGCTCTGGTAATCAAGCAATTGAATGTATACATGTTAGTGAGGAGGTGCCCTTCTGTAAATATATTGACGATGAACCGTCTGCAAGGTCATTTTCTGATTTGCGATTGCTTCTCTCCTTTCCCAACTCAATATGAACGGACATATAAGATGTTAGAAGTTGGAGAGGAGAGCGGAGGATGGTAATTAAAACCTGAGAAGCCAAACGGTATTATTTATGTTTGATCTTTGTGATGGATGTTCAGATTCAAATGCATGAGCACCCTTAGGCCAAAATAGAATGGTGGTTTGTGTTCCTTCAGTTCACTCGAAGATAACCAATGCACATTCTTAGTCCTATTAAGTTGTATCATTATGAGTAATAGTTACTCAGAACTTATTTCAAATTATATATGCAGGTTTGCTTCATGAAGCTAGAGGCCACCACAAAGAAGCACTGAAGGCATATGTGCTTGCTCTTGACATAGATCCGACGCACGTCCCAAGCCTCGTCTCCCAGGCTAAGGTTCTGAGACGAGTCGGTTGCCGGTCTCCAGCTATCATCAGAAGCTTTCTGATGGAAGCTTTACGGCTGGACCGAATGAACACATCGGCGTGGCATGATCTGGGACTGCTTTACAAGGGTGGAGGTGGTTCATCAGCTGTGGCAGCTACTGCTGCTGATTGTTTCCAAGTTGCTATGCACTTTGAGGAAACTGAACCGGTAGAGCCTTTCAGATGACTCATCCCTATTTGTCAATGCCTAATACTATACTGTTCAGCAAATAATTGTATCATTGTGGAATATAGAGGCAAGAGATTACATGTACAAATTTTGTTCAATTGTTTCAATGGATTTGACACATCTTGGCTGCGGTTTCTTTGAGCGTTGAATTTATTATTATGCTCAGGTTTTTTTTTTGTTTTTTTCTCAGTTAGTTCTTATGTAATTGAGCGATGGGGCTAAATTGTGTGAAAATATAAAGGAAAAATTGTAAAATTTATACCCAAAATAACGTTGAATTATGTCAAAAAAAAATATCTTTAGGTTGGGATTTATTTATTCATTTATCCCAGATTGTAATGTTGTTTCAGGGCTCTTCTATAGTACATCATTATATTAATACACCATTGATTTCAGTCATTGGATCTTGAATCATTGCATCATAACCCTTCATTTTTATTTTAACATTTTTACCTGTTTTCAGAAATTACCGCTGTAAAAACTAAGAATTCCCCCCAACAACTGTAATAGCATAGACAATGTAGTCAATATCTACATTCTTCATTGATTATATATAGCAATAACCTGCAACCATAAAACTGCAATCGAATTTGTTGGTATTATGCATCTCGTTATTACGAATCATTTGAGATCCATATTCGATATGTTTGGGTATTTGTTATGAAATCATCTCATTAAATTTTTAGATAAACTGCTTCTGAACTGTACTGCTAAACTACATCCACAACCCATGATAGATTGTATCCTTAACAAGTTTGGTTGTCTATGATTATTTGAAAAACCACAAAGTAATCAACTCATTTGATTCGTTAGTTTCTTTATAAATGCGATGTTGAATTCACAAAATTATGTAATGTGCCTCTATCACAAATTATTAAGGATACACGCATACAAAATAAATGTAACAATGGTTTTGTCAATTCAATTGACACAATGTTACCTTACCTTACACTGAAAAGTCGTATATTAGTTATACATTTTTTGAATCCATTTAAATGTATTATTATTAATTAATTGATATGTGCATCCCATCAAAGTTGAAAATCATTGTGCGTGAATCCACTTTGGTGTTGTGTGGTTAATTTGGTAATGTATTGTTATTAAATGATTTGTTGGCATGCAATTCAAAATCATTGTTGCGGATATCTTGGTGTTGTGAGGTTAGTTTGGTGATGTATTATTATTAATTGATTTGTTGGCATCTATTTAAAAATCATTGATTCATCCATTTCAAAATCATTGTTTGTTGCATCCAGTTTGATAATGTATTATTTTTTTAAGATTTGCTAATGTATTATTATTAATTTTTAGGTTGGCATCAGGGACCAAAAAATCGGGAAATTTTGTCGATTTTTCGGCAAAATATTGGCAAATCGAGGACACCGAAAGAGAAAATGCAAGTTATATTTTTTCGACAAAAAATCGGCGAAAAATAGGCAAAAAATCGGTAAAAACTCGGTGATATTTCAAAGTCACCAAACAGTGGCGTTTTTAGCTCAATATTGGCGATAAATCACCGATTTTTTGTTGAAAATTCAACAAATATCAAACTGTCAGTGGTAATGTGTTTTTTCTTCATTTTTTTAAAATTTTCTTTGCAGGATATTAGAGAGAGGGGGAAAAATCAATAGTGGATTTAGGGTTAGTTTTCGGGTTTGGATTAGGTTGTACCTTAATCTTCGTCTTCGCCTTCTCTCCTCTCCACCGCCGTCGTCTTCTCACCGTCATCTTCACCGTACACCTCCAAGCCGGTTTCCTTCTCCATTTGTGTGATGATAAGGTATAATATCCAACCCATTAACAGGCCCTATGGATATGCACAACAATTTCTTATATGAGCTAGGTTTTTTATTCATCATTTTTTTAACAGCCCATGTGTTTGAGGCCAACTTTCACCAACACATGTCATATATTAAAGTGGTGTTGATACACAACATGAGAAAGTATTATAGAATTTCATAAATTTGACACCTAATCAAATATTTTATTTTATTATTATTTGAAATTTAAGTTCAATATATATATTAATGTTACTTATAATATTATGTAAAGTACTAGATATATTTTTCAATTTTTTTACAAAGTTTTTATATATTTTTTAAAAATGTCCGATATTTCCACCGAAATCGATATATCCGTCGATATTTCCATAAAATCAAGGTACCGATATTTCTATCGATACCGATATTTTTGTCCTTGGTTGGCATGCATTTTTAATCATTGTTGCATCCATGTTGGTATTGTGATGTTAATTTGAGAATGTATTGTTATTAATTAATTGATACAAGCATTTAAAATCATTGCATCGGCTACATGACATCACCGTTCAAAATCAATCTTGCATCCATTTAAAAATTATTGTACCTTGCATCCATTTTTATATTGTGTGGTTAATTTGGTAATGTATAATTATTAATTGATTTGTTGGCATACATTCAAAATCATTGTTGCATCCATCTTGGTGTTGTGTTGTTAATTTGGCAATGTATTGTTATTAATTCATTGATACATGCATTCAAAATCATTGCATTGGTTGTATGTCATTACCGTGCAAAATTAAATCATTGTTGCATTCATTTAAAAATCATGTCCATTGCATCCATTTGGGCAGCACTTATGTGCCCTGGGGGCACACTACGCCCCCAACATTATCCATACTTTTTTTTTCTTTTTTCTCTTTTCGTTGTTCCTTCCTTTCTTTTTTTTTTTTTTTTTGGTTTCTTCCCTTTTATTGCATTTTTTTTCACTCTTCCTTCTCAATTTCTTCATATAATTATGTAATACCTTAAAGGTGCATATCTAATACCTTATACTATAAGCATTAATACCTTAAAGGTAATATGTAACACCTAAGAGTATACAATTGATAAGAGTATACAACTGATATCTTAAGAATATACAATTGATACCTTAAGAGTTGTCTTATACTATAAGCACTAATACCTTAAAAGTAAATATATAAATAAGAAGAATAAGAATAAGAGAATAAGAAAATAGAGAAGAAGAAAAATGTACAAAACAAATAAGCAAAATAACAAATCGATAAGAAAATAGATTAAGAAGAATGAGAGAAAAAAAATATAAAAAAAGAAAAAGAAGAAAGCAGCACTATTTCTGCATTAATACCTTAAGAGTAAATGTATGATACATTAAGAGTAAACAACCAATACCTTAAGAGCATACAACTAATATCTTCACTGAAAATCTTAAGATTTCAAATGTTACATCATCTTCTTCCTCAAAATTTTTACAAATCACGATGTTGGGATATTTCCTTTAGGTTTTGATGAGACAATGTAACTTTGGATAGGAAGTTAGAGTACCCATTTTTCATATTTTATAAGTGGTTTTTAGCTTTATAAGTTTATCTTTCTAAGTCTTGTTTTGTAAAGATGTATATATCAAAAAGATAGAGGATTCTGATGTTAGCAAGATTCTGGAGATGAAGATATTTCAAAAGCTAATTTTCAGCAAGGAAAGCCAGTAAGCTAAAGTAGAAAACAAGATCAAGAAGTTGGATCAGTAAACAGCAAACAGAAAACAGTAAGGGAAATTGGAAGCTGACTGCAGGATTCTGGAATAGGAAGCTGTTCAGAATCAGGAAGCAGACGCAGGTCAGAAAGCTAATGCAGATCAGGAAGCTGTCTGCAAGTTTCAAGAACAGGAAGTTGTTCAGAAACAGAAACCTGGCACAAAACAGAAAGCAGCTACTGCAACCTGAGCAGCAAGCTGTAAGTTCTTCTATCTTATTCATTACAGTACGAGGTATATGCTGAAGCAGTACGAGGATTCGATCCTGTCTAAGTTACCAGTAGATAGAAGTTAGCACCCAGCCAGTAAGGTGATGCCACCTGAACCGCGGACCCGCAAATGCACTGTAGCCGAAGTATGGTGCCATTAATGCGGATCAGAGTAGGATATGCCCTACATCCCAGATTTTCCACACGCATTTAATGCAAAGATTGTGAATATCAATTTGAATTTCTTCAAAGGACAATGCCTCTCTTCAATGGGCATTTTTCATACACTATATATAGAAGGTGAAGTTGATGTGAAGACTACTGAACAACTGAACAATTTGCCAATCTCAAGCTATCAAACTCTCAAGCTATATTCAAGCTTTCTAAGTTTAGTCACTCAATCTTCAGAAGCAGTCAAGCCAAGCATTCGAGCTTTCAAGTTCAAGGTTGTCTTCGAGTTGCACCGATTGAAGAAACCCTATATACTTTTAACCATTTATTGTGTGCTAGGTTGTTTTATGTTTGGTGTCCTTAGTTGGAAGGATTAGATCTTTGCTAAGTGTTGAGTCTTGTGTAGGCTTTTAATTCTATGTGAGTTTTGTACCCTGTGTAGGATAGTGCCTAGGAATCTTGTTGATTCTAGTATATTAGCTCATTGGGAAGAGGATTGTAAAGTGTATCTTGTAAATCAATCTGACCTAGTTGAGTTCCTCATGTGTGAAAGAGAAGAGTGAGCGTAGAAGGATTACACCACCTTCGAACCACTATAAACCCTTGTGTGTTTACTGTTTTTGATTACTTGTTGCATTGCATTATATGTATATCTATCTTGCTGCATTTATCATAAACATATTACTAAAAGGATTCTGACAAAATCATACTTGTGAAAAGAAAATATTTTTCAAAAGAAACTCTATTTTTGTTATTCCGCTGCATACTGTGATAACCGAGACAGTAAGCTGAATCAGTATTCTGCTAGCTTACTGAATCAAGAGGTTGCTGCATTCTCTGTAGAATCAGTAACATGCTTACAGAAAAGTTTTAAAATGCAAAATCGATAGAGGTTCATTCACCCCCTAAATCTTTGACTACTTGGGACCAACAAGTGGTATCAGAGCGAGTTGGGTTAAAAGTCAACTTGTCTGGTAACCTACCTAGATCCACCCATTTCTGCTGGATAAACCATTTTTCTTTTTCAAGACCAAAACATATCATTTTAGTATAAGCATGGATTTCTCACATCATAAACTCCTGATATTTTCCATAGATAAGTATGAGATTGGAAAATACATATGGAGGCGCATTTATCGGCCATGCACGATGAGATATGGTATGTAATAACTGAAAGACCACCAGTTATCTACAAACCAAACTCTATTTTTGGGATACAACGTCGTGAACAAATTGAGCTTAGGAAGCGGCTGCAACAGCGGAGGCCGCAGCTGGAGAAATTGAAAGAGCAGCAGACACCGATGAAGATGTCGAAGGGGTTCTAGGACCCGCTCCACAGGAAGCTACACCAGCTTACAGGAGACCGACTCCACCAGTTGAATACATCGTCAAAGCAAGACACGAGCATACAGCTAAAGAAAGAAAAAGAGCCAACCTGGATAATGTGGCTAAAAATACTTTATTTCTCATGCTGGATAAAGGTACATTCAGCAAAGTGAAGAGCTGCAAGACAGCTAAAGAAATTTGGGAAAAGCTAGGGTTAATATGCAAGGGTAATGAACTTGCCAGAGATAATAGGGTTTCAAAAGCTACATAACTGTATGAACAGTTCACAATGAAACCTGGAGAAACCTTAGAAGAGCTTGATCAAAGATTCACAACTATCATTTGTGAACTTGAATCTCTTGGAAAAACCTACACCCAGAAGGAGAAGAACAAAAAGGTATTGAGAGCTTTACCATTAGAATGGCAAAGCAAAGAGACCGTAATGAGAGTCTCACTGGACCTCAATGCATTGAGCACCTTTGACCTATTCTTAGATCTCAAGGTGTTTGAGTTCGATATAGAACGTAGGAGAAAAGAGGTCGAAGAGTCGAGTTCCAAGATTACAACACTTGTAGCAAGAACCATGGAAGCAGCTACTGCAAGCAGCAGTAAGCTAAAACACAAGCAGAAAGAAGAGCTTGCTTCAGATGCTGAGGATGAGATGACACTCTTACTAAAGAAGTTCAGGAATTCCTAAAGACAAACCATAAAGGAAACGACTTCAGGAAGAAGCCTCAAACATCAGAAAGAAGTCCCCAGGTAAGACCAACACAGTAAGCAAACACAGGTTCCTCTCTGACTTGTGTTATAATTACAGGAAACCTGGACATTTCGCTAAAAACTGCCCTTACCCTCAAGTATATAAGTATACTGAGGATGAGAGGGTGCAGAGAAGAGAAATGAGGAGGGATGACAAGCAAAAGCTCAGGGTTCTTCTAAGTGAAGTTGAAGCTCTAAAGGCAACAAGCAGCTCCAAAGAAGAAGCGAAGGACGATTGCTCATCCGAGAGCGATTCTGACAACTCTACCTCCGATGAGGAAGCACTGCTATGCCTCATGGCAAAGGATTGTGAAGAAGAAGATGATGATGAGATAACTTTACAATCTCCTGATGTTTCAAGTTCTGAGAAGCTGAACATGATCCAGTCCTTTAAACAGATCATGAGTGACTTTGAGCAGATTAATTCAGCTCATGAAGAACTGAAAGAGGAAAACCTTCAGCTCAGGAGTAAGTATACTATACTGAAAGAACAGGTTACTGACCTGAAGTACTATAGTACATAATGCAACAAACTCAGAGCTGAGGTCTCTAAGTTCAAGCTATTAGTCACTAAGCTAGAAGCTGAGAAAACTGGCTTGCAAAACATAATTGATGTGTATAGCAAATCAGCAAGGAAAGCACAAGAATGTATCCTATAGACCCAAAATACCTATTCAAGAAATGGTCTAGGATACTGTGCAGATAGCTCTCAGAAAACAGCTAGCACATCCAATGCTGAAAATTTTGTTCAAGCCCGAGTTTCCTATACTAAGGAACTCTTTCCAATCAATGAAATTTTGAACAAAACTAGTACACTGGATAAGGGAAGAAGCCCATACTGCAGGAAGAAGACAGTAAGTCTGTACAAAAACTCAAAAAGCAGCACAATCAGTATGCTGCAAGTAGGAAAAGAATGATGCAATCTTCTAGGTTACAGTAAAACCTCTACCCCTACTATACTAAGACACACATGTCTAGATTCCAAAGAGTTTATACTCAGGAAAGGTATAAGGGAGTACTTTCCTCAAACAGGAAAGGTAACACCTGGAAACTTCCAGCACACACACATCACAAACAGTATCCTACCAAGGGTACTTATAGGAAGAGAACCACCAATGCTAATGGTAAACAAATTATTATTAAGCAGGTATGGGTCCCAAAGAGGACTAACCCCCCAAGACCCGTACTTGTATGGGTACCTAAATCTACCTGATTTACTTGTAGGCACAATTGTCAGGAAGCAGCAAATATGTATGGTATATTGATAGTGGCTGCTCCAGACATATGACTGGCAACAAAGCTGGATTGAGAGACTTCCAACCATGTAAAGGACCTAAGGTTATCTTCGGAGATGACTTCAAAGGAAGCACTAGTGGCACATAAAGCTTGATCAGAGACAATGCAAGTATCAGTGATGTATCATATATAAAAGGATGTTCAGTGGAGTTCAACCTCAACAGGTGTTTGATTAGAGATAACAATACAAATGAGGTGAAACTTACTGGAACCAGGAGAGACAGCATCTCTCTTACTGATTAGAGTTCAACAGTGCAGCCAACATGCTTTATTGCTAAGAGCACACCTAAACTAAGCTGGCTGTGGCACAAGAGGATGAGTCATCTGAACTTCAAGACAATCAACAAGCTAGCAAGAAAGAATCTGGTGAGAGGTCTACTAGATGTTGCTTATAAGAAAGAGAATATTTGTGGAGCCTGTCAGAAAGAAAAACAAGTGAGAAGCTCATTCAAAGACAAAGTGCAGAGATCATCTCACAGGATTCTGGATCTTCTCCATATGGATCTCTTTGGTCTAGTTGAGCCTGTTAGTATAAGTGGGAAGAAGTATTCCCTAGTGATTGTGGATGATTACTCTAGATTTACTTGGACTATCTTCCTGGCCAAGAAATCAGAAACTCAAAACAGGCTGCCAGAATTCATGAAGAGAGTGCAGAATGAGAAGAGCTTAAGCATTATGAAGATAAGATCTGACAGAGGAATTGAGTTCACAAACAAGTTCATAGAGAAATATTGTTTAGAGAATGGAATCTGTCATGAGTATTCAGCAGCAAGGACTCCACAGCAAAATGGAGTTACAGAAAGAAGGAACAGGAATCTGAAGGAAGTTGCAAGGACTATGATAGCTGATGCTAGAATACCTAAGAGATTTTGGGCTAAAGCAACCAGCACATCATGCTACACTCAGAACAGATGCTTGATCAATAAGGATCATGATAAGACTCCCTATGAAGTTTGACAAGGAGTTAAACTAAACATTTCATATATGTATATTTTTGGATGCATATGCTACATTCTGAACAATGGAAAAGAGCACCTAAAGACTTTTGATGAAAAATCTGATGAAGGAGTGTTTCTAGGATATTCCTCAGTAAGCAAGACATTCAGGATCTTTAACAAGAGAAGCTTGGTTATGGAAGAATCAATACATGTGGTATTTGATTAACCACATTGTGATACTATTGCGTTGGACAATCTGAAGGAAGAAGTATCTAAGATAAAGATCAAAGATCAAGCAGTAAGATACATTGAAGGAGTTCCAGTACCTGCTGAAGTGGTTATTGAAGATAGTACACAGGTTACTGCATCTGGGAATGCAATGGCACAGGATGCTGAACAGCAAGCAGTCAGGATACTGCAGTCCAACAGTAACCGCAGTCAGGATGCTGCAGATCAATAGGTTACTGTCCAGCAACCAGCTTACAATTTTGAGCCTGACAGGACATGGCTCAGGAATCACCCAAGAGAGCTTGTGATTGGAGATATCAATAAAGGAGTTAGAATAAGAAGATCAAGACCTCAAGAATCACTGTTCACATGTTTCATATTACTAGTTGAACCCAAGAGTATGGAAGAAGCTCTTGAAGACAGTAATCGAATTCAGGTCATGCAGGAAGAGCTTAATGGATTTGAGAAGAACCATGTATGGAGATTGGTTCAAATGCCTAATCATCAAGGAGTTATTGGAACAAAGTGGGTGTTCAAGAACAAGCTAGATGAAATCGGTGTTGTGGTCATAAACAAAACAATGTTAGTGGCTAAAGGATACTGCCATGAAGAATATATAGATTTTGATGAGACTTTTGCCCCAGTTGCTAGGTTTGAAGCTATACGGATATTTTTGGCCTATACTGCTCACAATAACTTCAATGTTTATCAGATGGATGTGAAGAGTGCATTTCTAAATGGACTCCTAACAGAAGAAGTATATGTGGAACAACCACCAGGTTTGAAGAACAGACATAAGACAAGGTGTTCAGATTAGAGAAGGCTTTATATGGATTGAAGCAAGCTCCTAGAGCTTGGTATGATACATTGTCTTTGTATCTCTTGGAGAATAGATTTTAGAAAGGGACAGTGGACAAGACTCTTTTCATAATAGAGAATAGAGACAATATACTGCTTATTCAGATTTATGTAGATGACATCATCTTTGGATCCACAAACAAGGATTTGTGTGAAAAGTTCTCAACCTTCATGCAGAAGAAGTTTGAGATGAGCATGATGGGAGAACTGAGTTTCTTCCTTGGTTTACAAGTGAAACAGCTAGAACATGGGATTTTGATAAATCAAGCTAAGTACACCATAGAACTGATCAAGAAGTTTGGAATGGAGAATGGATCATCAGTAAGCATACCAATGGTCACATCTATCATTTTAGATAAAGATGAAAGTGGAAAGGATGTGGAGATAACCAAGTATAGAAGGCTTATTGGATCCTCACTATATCTCACAACAAACAAGCCATATATAGTATTTGCAGTTGGAGTATGTGCAAGATTCCAAACAGCATCAAAGGAGTCACATCTTGCAGCAGTGAAAAGGATTATCAAGTACTTAAAGGTTACTCGAGATGTAGGCTTATGGTATCTAAAGGAATGAGGATTAAACCTCAAAGGATTCTCAGATTCTGACTTTGTAGGATGTAAAATTGACAGGAAAAGTACAAGTGGTACTTGTCAATTCTTAGGACATAGACTTATTTCTTGGTTTTGCAGGAAGCAGACATCAATAACAACGTCAACCACGGAAGCTGAATATGTAGCTGCAGAAAGCTATTGTGTACAGATTTTATGGATACAACAACAGTTGAAGGATTATGAGATTATAGAGAAAGAGACTCCCATTCTATGTGACAACACCAGTGTCATTGCCATTACACACAATCCTGTTTTCCACTCAAGGACAAAGTATATTGATATGAGATATCATTTCATAAGAGATCATGTGGAGAAGAAGAATATTATGCTAAAAAAAGTGCATACTGACATGCAGCTAGCTGACATATTCACAAAACCCTTATGTGAATCAAGGTTTTCTATGTTAAGAAGTGAGCTTGGGATTATCAAGCTTTGATGAGTAAGAGTTTAAAAGTTCCTTAAGTAAGGGGGAACTTATGCAGTGTTTTAATTTTTATATGCATTCAGTATACTGGAACAGAATACAATATTTTATCGAAATAGGATTCTCTAATAGTATTCAGTTTCAGGATACAACAATTTAAGTACAGGTTACTACAACAGGTTACTACAACATGATACTGGAACAGGTTGCTGCAGATAGAATACAACATTTATTAAAGTCAACATTTATGGAGCCTGCAACCTCGTATTAGAAATAATAACCTTATTTGCAATCATTTCTTGCGATAAATTAGCGTGTGCATTAAATGTAAAACCATTTTTTCAGATGAGTTGAAAAAGGTGCGGTTCAAATTTTGACACGATCTTCAGTAAATTACAGATTTACCTTTCCATTATTTTATCTCAACCATCAAATCGCGCACGTCTCTTATGTCATTCAATCTAGACTATTGATCATTTTGGAACTTGGATTCAAATTATAAACCGATCAAATCCCTATTCTTCCACTCTACGCTAACACTTTTACTACCCTCAAGTTTTTCTAACTCTCTGCAAATCAAGTTTTTTTCTCTCTCTCTACACTTTCAAACCTCTCATAGATCATCAATGGCTGTCATGATAGTTGCAAGGGAAACCAAAGTTTTGGAGGAAAGACTGGTTAACACTCATGTGTTACTAGAAGATGAATCGCCATACGAGGACAAAGATCTCATCTTAGAGATCTGGGATCATGTGTGCAAGAGCAAGCTTGATGGGCTCTTCACTACCATCTACATAGGGTTCTCTGTCTGTCCATGGAAAAGTTTTACATTTTTGCCAAGCTATCAGATGATGAGAAGACCATCGCTTTCAGGATGGATGAAAATGATGAGGAGGATTACATCCTGACCGCCGAAGACATTGCCAAAACCTTCAACATCTCCAAAGAAGGTATGGAGTATTCTGACTTGGAATCTGTGAAGGAAAGTGCCACTAGGAACTTTGGCAAAAAGAAGCTCAAGCCAGAGTATGAGTTTCTACATGACATTCTTGTCTACATTGTCGAGAGTAGGTACGGCAGTTTTGACAAATGTACTAACCTCAGGATGAGGATAATGACTGCTATTATTCGAGATGAAGTAGTCAACTAGGCACAATTCCTCTTTCAGAAGATTTGGGAGGAAACCACCAAGCCCACAAACAGAAGAGGCTTTGGGATAGTGATCTCTTCTATCCTGTGCTTCAAACAGATTACCCTGGAGAGAAGGGTACATTATACTCTTAGCTGGTACCTAGGAGTAAAGAAAATATTTACCAAGGGTGAGAAGAAGAAGAAAACACCCAAGAAGAAACCGGTTGCCAAGCCATAGGTTGCCGAGACGGATTCCGATGACTCTGGCAGTGACGATGATAAGCCAGCGAGGAAGCCGGTGAAGGTGAAAGCTCCCCAGAAGAAGCAGAAGAAGGCGAAGAAGACTACTCAGGCAGTTTCTTCCACAATTGTTGTTGTGGAGGTTTCAGAGTTGCCCCTTGTAGTCTCTGATTTCGCTGAAGCTATTGAGAAAACCAATATTGCGATCAAGCGTCTCAAGGAGGTTCATATTGATGAAGAACAGGATGCTACCCCCATAGATGCCTCTGATGATATTCCACTTCTGGAATACCCTACTCTTGACCAGGAAGCTATTGAAGGTCAAGAAGCTGAGCCGGTAGCCGACCAGGAAGCTGAGCAGGCAACGGGATAGGTTGTTGCTCCAGAAGAACAGGTCGCTAATCAACCTGAGGTAGAGATTGATGAACAGGATGCTGTTGTCAAACTTGAATTGAGACAACTTGCAGGCTTGATGGAAAGGAAGAAGAAGAGAAAAGAGATGATGAAGGGCAAAGCTAGCAAGAAACTACTGGAGAAGCCCAAGGGCTAGACAATGAGGAAGATGTTTAGGCCCAAGGATGCTCTGAAAGAGATAGATACGCTGAACAGGGTTGAGGGCTCCATTGAAAGCATTGATCCAGAGACAGCTCAAGATGTACTTATTGAGATTGCTGAGTCTATATGGAAAAGGTTCGCCATCTCCTATGATACCTGGAGATATATGAGGCTGTGCTTTGGAAGGGATCTAGTGCAATTGGAGGATTGGCTAGAGGTTGAAGAAATCATTCTCGATGGGTGGTCAACTTTATGAAAGACCCTAACACCCTTGTTGATGGATTACTGTCTCTCTTCCTCGAAGCTTTTCTAGACCAAACTGTTGATGATATGATTGCAAAAATCTTTAAGAGACAGAAAACACTCTATGCTTACTGGAAGACAAAGAGCAAAGCAGATGAGTCACAAGGCGAGCAGTCAATGAAGCTTGGGGAGGATAACACATTAGTAAACCCCGTTGCCAAGACTGCTAGGACCCTTACTGAGCTGGAGCTAGCTGAAGCTCAATTAGCTACCCTTACCCTTGAGGAAGCTAATGAAAGAATGATGCAAATGGGGATGGAGGCAAGCCGATCAGAATCCAAGCAGCCCCCCAGAATACTGCAAAAGGAGAAGCTCTACTGTTGCATAACCTTTTGATTCGCCTACTTTTACAGGTATAACAACTCTTTCTCCTATAACTACTCTGGATGTGATGGATTCTGAATAACAAGTTGATTACACTAACTTCCCTACTTACCATGTACTATCATCTGAGGGGGAACCATCACCAATAATCCATGGAGTATGTCAAGACATTGACAAAGAGTATGCCGATGAAGCAGCCATAGAGGAAGTTACAGAGGTAGGACTCTCTATACTGGCTACTGTAGCAGCATAGAATGCTGAGGAAAATGATGCAGCACAGGTTGCTGAAGAGAATGCATATGAGGCTCTTGAACTTCTGCATGTTGCTGCCTCTAAAGTTGCAGAAGTAGGACAAGATGTTAATGCTATTGTTGAGGAAGTTGCTGAGGTAACTAAAACTGCTATCATTAAGGTAGTTGAGGTCACTGAGGAAACAACGGAGAAAGTGGTTGAAGTTGTTGAGACAGCTTCTCCCCTGAAGACTCCAACGCGGATGCTATTGAGATAGCTCTGGTGGAGGATATAGAATGGATGGTTAAGGAGGATGAAATGCCTGCAAGAGACAAATCCACTGTTATTGCTGCCCCTGCTCCAAACCCTGATGATGGAGATGACTCATCCAGTGATGATGATGAGGATCCAGCAGAAGGAATCAACCTTGATGCTGACATTGACGTTTCTTTCAAGGAACCATACAAGATGAAAGAATCTGATAATGCAAGATTGAAAAGGTTGAGAAAGGATCTTACTGAAGAAAAAACCAAGCAGCAAGCTGAAGAAGAGAGTCAGGCCATGGTCTTATATACTCAAGAGGAAACTGGACCAATGGTTAGAGTTGAGACTCTTATTGACTCTCAAGAACAGTCTCTCCAAGGAATCATGGATGTTGTCCAAGGACTGATAAGAACCATGCAATTGCATGAGATGAATATGGCTACAGGCATCCAGATGAGAGAAAGAGCGAGCTCTGCATCCATGGAGGAACTACGAAAAGAGCTATCTGAACTTTCATCCAAAATTCAGAAAAGGCTAAATGAAAAGCTGAATGCTCAATATAGAGTTAGAATGAAGTTTGAGCGATTACAGCAAGCTACATCTGAGAAAAGAGATGCAACTTTAAATGAAGTGAAGGACTCTGTTGATAAGATGAAAGGCTCAGTTGTTGACATTAAGAGCACTGTCAATGAAATGCAAAACAGCCAAGCTGCTCAGAGCATGACTATTGATAACATATAGGAAATCATCTCCACCCAAGGCAATGATGTTTGTAGTGTCAAGGACAAGATTCTGAACCTTGAACTCTTTGTGGGTGAGATGAGGGCTATTATGATGAGAGTCTTTCCTGCTAAAGCTGCTAAAGTTACTGCCCCCACTGCTGGAAAGGTTGATGATGCTAAAAAGGGGGAAAGTAAGCAACAAGCTAAACTGGATGTTGCAGTAGTGGATGCTACTGCAAGAGAGATCAATGAGGAAGAAGATGATGAAGATGACAATGCTCCTTTAACTAGGATTAAGTGTAAAAGGTCAGATTCTAGACATGGTCAGAGTATTGAGCCAAAAAAAAGGATGATGAAGGAGAAGGTGGTGCAGGTACTAGGGTTGCTGGGTCCCAAACAGCAAGCAGTATTGCAACACAATAAGGAGTTCAGGTTACTACTGCGCCAACAAAGCAAAGATCTTACAGGCAGCAAACTAGATGAGGCAGAAGAAGAGACATACAACAAGGACTGCAGCATCAGGATCCCAATGCCAAACCTTTTATGTCCAATCCTACAGGTCCAAGGCTAAGTGAAGAAAGATGGAGATAGCTTAATGCTGCTAATGAGGAGAAAAGAAGAAAACAAGCTGACTAGGTGTCAATGCTTGAAATTGTTGGATCTCAAAGATTTCAAGTTGCTGAGAAGATTGATTCAGCACTTCATTCTTTTTCAAACCAAGAAGCCCCAGATTTCAATAGAGACCTAGTTTATGCAGAAGTTTCTATTTTGTTGGATCAGAAACCTAAGAGAGTAAACATGGCATGGGACTTAAACATCTTCGATCAAGTATACTTGCCGAAAAACCAAAATCCAACCTTCGAGGAGATCACCATGTTCAAAAAACCAGAATACTTAAGGTATTCCAGAAATCTTTGCAAACATGATTATTTCAAAAAAAATTCCATCTTGTGAAAAGGCCTTGCTGAAGTATGAGGAGCTGGTAAGAGAAGGGAAGCTAGATATCCAGTTGAGATTACTAGATAGAATAAAGAAAGAAAAACAAGTTCCTTTCTATCAGGACTTTTGGTTGAGATGGATACAGGTTTCTGAGATTGTTGTGTAGCTTGAAAAATCTTATCACGAATCGATTTTGAATTGGTGGAAGAGAACGAAATATGAAGCAGTTATCAAACAGAATCAACAAGCGGACTCAGGACATGACTTAGTGAAGAGGAAGTTGTTTGGCGACAAAGAAACCTGAAAAAGTGTAAGAAACCTGAAGAAGTGTAGCTTACTGCGGTTCTCTCAGAAAGATGGTTGAGTAAGCACTTCTTGTAAAGAATTTTTGTATTCTTTTATTTCTTCATTTTATTTATGAAGTTGTAAGTTTGTATATTTTATTGATGTAAAACATACATTGTACTATACTTGTACATTATACTTGTATAAAAAGTACATCTGTTTTTGCTATTTTATATAGGTTTTGTCACCATAAAAATTGGGGAAATTGTTGGGATATTTTCGTTAGGTTTTGATGCGACAATGTAACTTTGAATAGGAAGTTAGAGTACCCATTTTCCACGTTTTATGTGGTTTTTAGCTTTATAAGTTTATCTTTCTAAGTCTTGTTTTATAAAGATGTATATATCAGAAAGATAGAGGATACTGATGTTAGCAGGATTCTAGAGATGAAGATGTTTCAAAGACTGATTCTCAGCAAGGAAAGTCAGTAAGCTAAAGTAGAAAACAAGATCAGGAAGCTAGATCACTAAGCATCAAACAGAAAGTAGAAGGGAAACTGGAAGCTGACTTCAGGATTTTGGAACAAGAAGTTCAGAATAAGAAAGCAGACGCAGGTCAAAAAGCTAACACAGATCAGGAAGTTGTCTGCAGGTTTCAGGAAAATGAAGTTTTTCTGAAATAGAAACCTAGCGCATAATAGAAAGCAACTATTGCAACTTGAGCAGCAAGATGTAAGTTCTTCTATCTTATTCATTGCAGTACAAGGTATATGCTGAAGCAGTACGAGGATTCGATCTTGTTTAAGTTACCAGTTGATAGAAGTTAGCGTCCAGCCAGTAAGGTGATGTCATCTAGACCACGAATCTGCAAATGCACTATAGCCGAAGTATGGCGCCATTAATGCGGATCAGAGTAGGACATGCCCTACATCCCAAATTTTCCACACGCATTTAATGCGAAGATTGTGAAGATCAATTTGAATTTCTTCAAAGGACAATGCCTCTCTTCAACGGATATTTTTCATACACTATATATAGAAGGTGAAGGTGACTATGACTGTGAAGACTACTGAACAACTGAACGGTTTACCAATCTCAAGCTATCAAACTCTCAAGTTATATTCAAGCTTTCTAAGTTCAGTCACTCAATCTTCAGAAGCAGTCAAGCCAAGCATTCGAGCTTTCAAGTTCAAGGTTGTCTTCGAGTTGCACCGGTTAAAGAAACCCTATATACTTTTAACGATTTGCTGTGTAGCACCCCGGACCAAAATGAAACATAATATATTAATTAAATATTTTAACTCGGGATTTAATATATATGTGCGGATGTTTTAACTGTTTAAATACGTGCGTTTCAGATAAGTGTCTAACACCCGTATGAGAAGGATAATTTACCTAGACGTGGGATGTAGGATATTTTTATATCACTAGTTGCGCGTTGGAAGTATAGAAAGATAGAAATGAACTAGAGGTCAATCGGAGACCTGTAGCTTAAACGACGATGAATAAAACAAAACATGAGGTTTCGGAAATATCAGAAGATATTTACCAAGATATTTACCGAGATATTTATGGTGAATAGTAACTTCTGAAATCTATAAATAGGAGCTCACCCCAGTTCATTTTTACCCCTTTCTTCGAACAAGCCAAAAAGAGACGTTTACACGTAAGTCTCTCTTCTCTCTCTTTTCTTTTTCGGCTTCCAACGCACAACCACCGGCGCCGCCGCCGGAGCCACCGCCGGCGCGGTGGTGCCGCCACCAGAGTTCGCCGGAATATTTCGAAGTTGTCGGTTTCGGCCGATTTTTGTACACAACGTAGGTTTTGATGAGTCGAGTCTAGAACAAGTCTCGGATTTCTATTCCGACTTGTCGTTCGTCGGAGAACGACGAAAAACCTTTACAAAACCCTAACCCTAGCCAACCTTTCTCTCTCCTCGGTTTTCTCTCATTTTCTTCGTCTTTTTAATTGGAGATGTTGTCGGGGGTTCTAATAGAGACGAGGATGAGTTGTTGGGGGGACGACGCCGTCATGCGTGGTGGTGTCAGAGTTATGGCGGGTTGATTATGTTTATATGCATGTGTGTGTGTTTGTGTGTGATCTCTGTTTGGGGCGGCACAAATGGTGCCGCCATGAGGAAAGTGATAACCGGAGTTGGTAATGCATCGGTGGGTTGTGACGATGGGTTTCCGACGACCGAAGGTCGTCGGCCAAGTATTTTTGAGGATATGTGTTTGTGTATATATATGTTATGTGTATGAGGGTTTGGTGTTGGAGAGGGGTTTGGTTTCATATCGAAGAGATAGTAGTTGGGAACGAGAAGTTTGGAACGAAATGGCCGGGAACGCTGGGTGGAAATGAGGCTGCCAGGGGAGGCTGCTGGCACGCAGTCGTGCCGTGGGGCACGGTCGTGCCCCAGCTGGCAGAAGCCACTGGAGGGTGGCGCACGGTCGTGCGCGGCCAGGCAGAGATTTTTGGAAGCTGGCGCACGGTCGTGCGCCAGGGGGGCACAGTCATGCTCGGCCAGGGCGCACTGGGAGTGGGCGCCGGGTGCGAGACGCGTGTCGGGTAACTCCATATTTCCAATCATTTCCCGTTCTTTTTCCTTTATATCCTTTACCATCGAGTCTTAGCCGACGGAAAGTTTCGACCGAGGGTCGAGGGCCCGGTCGAGGTCAACTCTTGATGCCAATATACTCTTCAACTTATATATGTTGTCGAGCTCGTATCAACACCGAACGAGCTCATGTCTTATCCAATCTTTAGGTCCTTCGACTCGTCGCGTATACGTTTATCACTTTATTTATAATTAATAAAGATCTGAGTACAATGTAACTTGTGTAGGCGATTTATTGGATTAAGATTTGATTACTTGTTGGATTGAGCTTGTATCACCAGATCTTTAGACCTTTCGACTCACGCGGGAAACCACCGAACGAGGTGGGGGTAATTTCTAACTCTTCTTCTATTTACAGTTTTTCCTAAGTAAACGTATGATTGAGGAATACTAAGTGTTGTGTTTATACTTGCTGTGCCATGATATAACCGTGAAAGGACAGAGGTCCTCTGATCATGCATTCTGTTCGTCCCCTGCTATTTTCTACTACTCTGTGGAGGTGTCGTGAGCCTCTTGAAATGCACTAGCGGTGTGAGACCGTTCATAGGATAAGACGGAGGAATTCCGCACCTATTCGTCCCTTGCCATTTCTAATATCTGTTTTGCATATATATGTGATGTGACAACGTGACCGTAGGTTAGCTTTTCGGTATTTAATTTTATCTTGAGATATATGGGGTGGATTTTATCCCCACGGGTGTATTCCACGCACTCACCCATTAATTTGTACTCACACTACATGTGATGATGAGCATGAGGAACCCTAGGAGGAGAGAGGAAGTACTGTATCTGGTTTTGTTGTAATGAGACGAGGTCTCTTAAACATTTTCAAACTAAGTTTTGGTTAAGCTTATGTTTTGTAATATTTTGATACATGTAAGGATGTGAGATCCTGATGAGTTTCTGCTGCATTTGATGTATTATATATATCGGTAGTGAGACCGATTGCTAACGGCAGAGGCCGTATGTTTAAAAGTGAGAGATTCACTTCATCCATTACCTCCTTCTTCTGTCGTCCCTTGCTTATTCTTTCTGTTGAGTATGCATCCCTTGCTATTTCTATCTTCACGCCCAATGGTAAAACTCTGATAAAACGTGAAAAGATTTTGGGGCGTGACAAATGGTATCAGAGTCTTTCTAACATTGAGAACGTGCTCGAGTTGGCTTTAAAAATGGGGAAAAATATGATTTCAAAGATGTGATCTTAAAATGTGGAATGGTTTGGAAAAGTGATAGATAAGTATTGTTCTCTCTCCATAGGTGACCCTCCCTAATATAAGTGTTGCGGAATATGTATGTTTATCTGTTAAGTGTTATCTCATCTTAAACCATTGGGTTTAGGAGGGAGCGTTGCAGTATGGATATATGACGTTAGGAACTCACGTAAATTAACTTGGCAGATGAGTAGGATACTCAGGGCCGGTAGAAGGGGAGAGAGAGCCCCTATTTTTGAGACTCAAGAGCAGCGTCTTCGACGTCAATTCTATGAGAGTAGGGTGACAGACGATAGATCAGTGGGGGAGCATGTAGCTAGACTCCTCCACTGCTGGAGAGAGATTGGGGGTATAGGGAGCAGAATTAGTGGAGTGCAGGCTTGTCTGTAGATGATCTACACTCTACCACAGGATTGGTTGGTGAGAGCTCGATTAGTTTATAGAGACGAGCTGGTGTTCTCATCCGTGAATTTAGTGTCTATCGCCAATTTCGGTAACGTATCATGGATGATGCTAGAGCTCTGGGGTCTACATGGCCTACCGATTACTCCGAAACCATCACCCTATGATCCTCCCAGCAGTAGCTCAGAGTCGGAGGTGGATCCAGAGGAGGATCCCGAGGAGGATCCGAAGGAGGATCCCGAGGAGGACGTCATAGAGGTTGATAATCCTCAGGAGGGACAAGAGTCTCCGCTACCTCCCGCTGGAGTAGATTAGATGTTTCGAGTAGACTCGAAATATGTATATATATGCTACGCAAGATACGATAATCTATATGTATAAGTATGGGGTAGCTTTCGCATCGTAGATAGTGTACATATATCTTTTGTTATGGTGTAGTACTACCCTTTTTGATGCTACTATGTATATATACACGTATATCTTTTCGTTTATCATAGGACATTTGCGTTTGTGTCTCATCGCGAGTAATGTGTTATCTTTTATATGTATAATGTTATTAATAATCGCAACGACTTATACGTATATACATATCGTAACAGAATTATGTCGAGAGGTAGGCCTCGAAAGGAACCACAACAACCGGTCAACCAACCGGAACGTGAGGAAAACACCAACGTGGGAGATTTGGTGACCGTGCTACGAGGGTTAGCACAACACTTTGAGATTAACCAAACCATCCCCGAGTCAGCGAGGAATAACCCGAACCAAATTTACGAGCAATTTCAGCGATTCAATCCGCCGACTTTTAGTGGGAAAGGAGAACCGACTGAAGCGGAAGAGTGGCTAAGGTCACTCAACCGGCTGTTTGGGCATCTAACGTGCTCAAAGGAACAGATGGTCAGTTGTGCCATCTTTCAACTCACGGAAGAGGCGGGTCATTGGTGGGACTCGTACGAGAGAACCCTATTGCCAGCTGAAAGGGAGGCAATGACTTGGGAGGATTTCAAGGAAGTGGTGTCTAGTCACTTCATTCCTCAGTCATACCAGGACCAGAAGGAAACTGAGTTCCTTCACCTCAAACAAGGGAGTTCTACTGTTGGGGATTATGAACGACGGTTCAACCAGTTGAGCCGGTACGCCCCACACTTGGTGGACACTGATCTGAAGAAGGCGCGAAGATTCGAGAAAGGCCTTCGCCCACAGATCAGCATGATCTTAGCTGGGCAGGAAATGACGACGTATGCAAGGGTCGTTGGAAGAGCCCAGGAGATCATCTCCCGAATGGGTTTGGATGTTGCGCCGCTTAAACGAGTTTTTCCTATTCCTGCCAAGAGGAAATGGACTGGCCCAAGCCAGAGCTTCGTCCCGAATAAGTTTCCAAGGGCAAGCAACGTCCCACCTCTTCCCATTTTCCGACCCGGAAATCCATGCCTGAGATGTAGAAAAGTGCATGTGGGATCGTGTCAACAAGAGACACGGAGCTATTATAACTGCGGAGCACCGGGGCACATTGCGGCAAATTACTGGAAGACAAGGAGTACGCCGGCTACAGGGTCAAACTCAAGACCGGTAGCAGGTAGAGCGAGGGCTTTCGCTCTTACTCATCCGGAAGCCGTTGAAGGGACAGAGACGATGGCAGGTATGTTATCAGTATCTGATATACCTGCTTTCATCTTGTTTGACACTGGAGCGACGCACTCCTTCATATCTGTCAACTTCTGTAAACTGTTGAAGCATGTTGATGGTAGGATAGTCGCTCGAACTCTAGAAGTTAGTATCCCCTCAGGAAAGACGGTAAAGATAAAACACTTGTACCGTCATCTTAAGATTGCCTTCGAGGATAAGATACTTATAGCAGATCTCCACGCTTTGGAGATGAAGGATTTCGATATCATCTTGGGGATGGACTGACTGGAGTCCAATTATGCGATAATCAAGTGCCGCGAGAGAGAGATAGTCTTCCAAACACTGGGAGAGCCAGAGTTTACTTTCCACGGGACTCGAGTTAAAGTTGACTCAAGGATCGTCTCGACTATGAAAGCAACCCAGATGCTTAGCAAAGGAGATTGCGAAGCTTGGTTGGTCAATATGGTGAACTCCGAGAAGGAATTGATTCCTATCGAGAAAGTACTAGTGATAAAGGAATTCATGGATGTATTTCCAGAGGATTTACCTGGACAACCACCGGATCGACAAGTGACCTTCGAGATAGATCTTATCCCGGGATCAGCGCCAGTGTCTAAAGCTCCATACCGAATGGCACCGAAAGAGTTGCAAGAATTGAAGGTCCAACTACAGGAACTACTGGACAAGGGTTTCATCAGACCAAGTGTGTCACCCTGGGGAGCACCAGTGTTGTTCGTGAAGAAGAAGGATGGCAGCTTTCGGATGTGTATTGATTACCGAGAGCTGAACAAGAGAACGATAAAGAACAAGTATCCACTACCTTGGATTGAAGATCTTTTTGATTAATTAAGAGGTGCCAGTGTGTTCTCAAAGATTGACTTGAGATCTGGATATCACTAGATGAAAGTCAAAGACGCTGATATATCCAAGACAGCATTCAGAACGAGGTATGGCCACTACGAGTTTGTAATAATGCCATTTGGAGTAAGTAATGCTCCGGCTGTCTTCATGGATTTGATGAATCGCATTTTCCATCCTTATTTGGATCTCTTTGTCATAGTGTTCATAGATGATATTCTCATCTACTCGTGCGACAGAGCGCACCATGAACAACATCTCAGAATCGCACTGAAAGTATTAAGGAAGGAGAAGCTCTATGCCAAATTCAAGAAGTGCGAGTTCTGGATGGATAAAGTGGGTTTTCTAGGCCACATCGTTTCTGCACAAGGGATCGAAGTAGATCCTAAAAAGGTAGCAGCTGTCAGCAAGTGGGAAACTCCAACGAATGTGAAGGAAGTTCGGAGTTTCGTCGGCCTGGCTGGATACTACCGAAGATTCATAGAAGGATTTTCGAAGATTGCCACTCCAATGACTCGACTAACAAGAAAGGATGTGAAGTTCCAATGGAGTGAGCAATGCGAGTGTAGTTTTCAGGAACTGAAGAGAAGACTGATAGAAGCACCGGTCTTAACAGTTCTAGATGTGTCTAAAGACTTCGTGGTCTACAGTGACGCATCCACGCAAGGATTAGGATGTGTTCTGATGCAGTAAGGAAAAGTAGTGGCGTATGCATCACGCCAGCTGAAGATCCACGAACAAAACTATCCAACTCACGATCTGGAGTTAGCAGCGGTAGTACACGCTCTTAAGATCTGGAGGCATTACCTTTACGGCGTGAAGTGTGAAATCTATACCGATCACAAAAGCCTGAAGTACTTCTTTGAGCAGAAAGAGCTCAATATGAGGCAAAGAAGATGGCTAGAGTTGGTAAAAGATTACGATATTACAATTCACTACCACCCTGGAAAAGCGAATGTGGTAGCTGACGCCCTTAGTAGAAAGGGAAAAAGAGTGGTGACGTCGATGATCACCAATCAGCACCATTTGATCGAGGAAATGTCAAAGCTAAATCTGGAGATAGTCTCGTCTCCAATTAGCATTGAATCCAGGATGGCGACGTTATTCGTAAAACCCACATTACGTGACCGAATCGTGGAAGCTCAGAAGAAGGATAACTTTCTAATAAAAATGAAAGCCCTTATGGATAGTGAAAGAGCCGAAGGTTTCACATTAGCTACCGATGGAGCTCTGATCTTCAGAGGAAGAGTGTGCGTGCCTAAGAATGAAGAATTAAGAGAAGAAATTCTCAAAGAAGCGCATTGTACACCAATGTCTGCACACCCTGGAGGTACAAAAATGTACCGAGACCTAAGGGTGAACTTTTGGTGGAGGAATATGAAAAGAAGTATATGGATGTTCGTCAAGGGGTGTCTCGTCTGCCAACAAGTGAAAGCAGAGCATCAACGACCGGCTGGGATGCTGATATCTCTAGAGATACCGGAGTGGAAATGGGAGCATATAACCATGGATTTTGTGGTTGGGTTACCGACAACCAGACGAGGAAACCACACCGTGTGGGTAATTGTTGATAGATTAACGAAGTCTACCCATTTCTTCTAATCAAGATGACTTTCGGACTAGACAAGTTGGCACGTATATATCTTGAAGAGATAGTCCGACTGCACGGCGTACCAGTTTCTATCGTATCTGATAGAGATCCACGGTTCACTTCTAGGTTCTGGCAGAGCTTACAAAAGGAGTTGGGGACCAAGTTGTCATTCAGTACAGCTTTCCACCCACAGACTGACGGACAATTGGAAAGGACCATACAGATTTTGGAGGATATGTTGCGGGCTTGTGTTTTAGATTTTCCCAGAAGTTGGGAAGACCATCTATGCTTAGTAGAATTTGCCTACAACAATAGCTATCAGTCAACCATTGGTATAGCGCCTTACGAAGCACTCTACGGAAGAAAGTGTCGATCACCCATCTGCTGGGATGAAGTGGGCGAAAAGAAAATTTTGGGACCCGAATTGGTGGAACAAACAGTCAAAGTAATAAAGAAGGTTCGGGATAGAATACGAGTAGCCCAAGATCGACAGAAATCATATGCAGACAAGAGACGGAGAGAACTGGAATTTGAAGTAGGAGATGAAGTCTTTCTCAAGGTATCTCCTACTAAGGGAGTTCATCATTTTGGAAAGAGAGGGAAACTGAAGCCGAGATACGTTGGACCATTCGAAATTCTAGATCGTGTTGGAGAGGTCGCGTACCGTCTAGCTTTACCACCGAACTTCGCTGGAGTGCATAATGTATTCCACGTTTCTATGCTAAGGAAGTACATATTTGATCCACAACATGTAATCGAACAAGAAGGCATAGAACTGGAAAAGGATCTGACGTACGAGGAAGTCCCGATAGCTATTTTGGACAGAAAGAAACGACAACTAAGAAATCGGGATATGTCTATAGTAAAGATCCAGTGGAGTCGACATGGAAAGGAAAAGCAACCTGGGAATTGGAGAATGAAATCCTGAGGAAGTACCCCGACTTACCTTTCATAGGTACCCATTTATCTTCCTTCTTATAGTATGCATTTAATTTCGAGGACGAAATTCTTTTAAGGGGTAAGGGATGTAGCACCCCGGACCAAAATGAAACATAATATATTAATTAAATATTTTAACTCGGGATTTAATATATATGTGCGGATGTTTTAACTGTTTAAATACGTGCGTTTCAGATAAGTGTCTAACACCCGTATGAGAAGGATAATTTACCTAGACGTGGGATGTAGGATATTTTTATATCACTAGTTGCGCGTTGGAAGTATAGAAAGATAGAAACGAACTAGAGGTCAATCGGAGACCTGTAGCTTAAACGACGATGAAAAGAACAAAACACGAGGTTTCGGAAATATCACAAGATATTTACCAAGATATTTATCGAGATATTTACTGTGAATAGTAACTTCTGAAATCTATAAATAGGAGCTCACCCCAGTTCATTTTCACCTCTTTCTTCGAACGAGCCAAAAAGCGACGTTTACACATAAGTCTCTCTTCTCTCTTTTTTCTTTTTCGGCCTCCGGTGCGCAACCACCGGCGCCGCCGCCGGCGCGGTGGTGCCGCCACCAAAGTTCACCGGAATATTTCGAAGTTGTCGGTTTCGGCCGATTTTCACACACAACGTAGGTTTTGACGAGTCGAGTCTAGAACAAGTCTCGGATTTCTATTCCGACTTGTCGTTCGTCGGAGAACGGTGAAAAACCTTTACAAAACCCTAACCCTAGCCAACCTTTCTCTCTCCTCGATTTTCTCCGTTTTCTTCTCCTTTTAATTGGAGATATTGTCGGGGGTTCTCATGGAGACGAGGGTAAGTTGTTGGGGGGACGCCGCCGCCATGCGTGGTGGTGTCGGAGTTACGGCGGATTGATTATGTTTATATGAATGTGTGTGTTTGTGTGTGATCTCTGTTGGGGGCGGCACAGATGGTGCCGCCATGAGGAAAGTGATAACCGGCGTTGGTGATGCGCCGGTGGGTTGTGACGATGGGTTTCCGGCGACTGAAGGTCGCCGGCTAAGTATTTTTGAGGATATGTGTTTGTGTATATATATGTTATGTGTATGAGGGTTTGGTGTTGGAGAGGGGTTTGGTTTCATATCGGAGAGATAGTAGTTGGGAACGAGAAGTTTGGAACGAAGTGGCCGGGAACGTCGGGCGGAAACGAGGCTGCCGGGGGAAGGCTGTTGGGCGTAGGCTGCTGGCGCGCGGTCGTGCCGTGGGGCACGGTCGTGTCCCAGCTGGCAGAACCCACTGGAGGGTGGCGCACGGTCGTGCCGGAGCGCACTGTCGTGCGCGGCCAGGCAGAGATTTCTGGAAGCTGGCGCACGGTCGTGTGCCAGGTGGCACGGTCGTGCGCGGCCAGGGCGCGCCGGGAGTGGACGCCGGGTGCGAGACGCGTGTCGGGTAACACCGTGTTTCCAATCCTTTCCCGTTCTTTTTCCTTTGTATCCTTTACCATCGAGTCTTAGCCGATGGAAGGTTTCGACCGAGGGTCGAGGGCCCGGTCGAGGTCAACTCTTGATGCCAATATACTCTCCAACTTATATACGTTGTCGAGCTCGTATCAACACCGAACGAGCTCATGTCTTATCCAATCTTTAGGTCCTTCGACTCGTCGCGTATACGTTTATCGCTTTATTTATAATTAATAAAGATCTGAGTACAATGTAACTTGTATAGGCGATTTATTGGATTAAGATTTGATTACTTGTTGGATTGAGTTTGTATCACCAGATCTTTAGACCTTTCGACTCACGCGGGAAACCACCGAATGAGGTGGGGGTAATTTCTAACTATTCTTCTGTTTACAGTTTTCCCTATGTAAACGTATGATTGAGAAATACTAAGTGCTGTGTTTATACTTGTTGTGCCATGATATAACTGTGAAAGGACAGAGGTCCTCTGATCATGCATTCTGTTTGTCCCCTGCTATTTTCTACTACTCTATGGAGGTGTCGTGAGCCTCTTGAAATGCACTAGCGGTGTGAGACCGTTCATAGGATAAGACAGAGGAATTCCGCACCTATTCATCCCTTGTCATTTCTAATATCTGTTTTGCATATATATGTGTTGTGACAACGTGACCGTAGGTTAGCTTTTCGGTATTTAATTTTGTCTTGAGATATATGGGGTGGATTTTATCCCCACGGGTGTATTCCACGCACTCACCCCTTAATCTGTACTCACACTACAGGCGATGATGAGCATGAGGAACCCTAGGAGGAGAGAGGAAGTACTGTATCTGGTTTTGTTGTAATGAGACGAGGTCTCTTAAACATTTTCAAACTAAGTTTTGGTTAAGCTTATGTTTTGTAATATTTTGATACATGTAAGGATGTGAGATCCTGATGAGTTTCTGCTGCATTTGATGTATTATATATATCGGTAGTGAGACCGATTGCTAACGGCAGAGGCCGTATGTTTAAAAGTGGGAGATTCACTTCGTCCTTTACCTCCTTCTTCTATCGTCCCTTGCTTATTCTTTCTGTTGAGTATGCGTCCCTTGCTATTTCTATCTTCACGCCCAATGGTAAAACTCTGATAAAACGTGAAAAGATTTTGGGGCGTGACATGTTGTGTGCTAGGTTGTTTTATGTTTGGTGTCCTTAGTTGGAAGGATTAGATCCTCGCTAAGTGTTGAGTCTTTTGTAGGCTTTTAACTCTGTGTGAGTTTTGTACCCTATGTGGGATAGTGCCTAGGAATTTTGTCGATTCTAGTAGGTTAGCTCATTGGAAAGAGGATTATAAAGTGTATCTTGTAAATTAATCTGACCTAGTTGAGTTCCTCCTGTGTGAAGAAGAAGAGTGGACGTAGAAGGATTACACCACCTTCGAACCACTATAAACTCTTGTGTGTTTACTGCTTTTGATTACTTGTTGTATTGCATTATTTGTATATCTATCTTGTTGCATTTATCATAAGCATACTGCTAAAAGGATTCTAACAAAATCATACTTGTGAAAAGAAAATGTTTTTCAAAAGAAACTCTATCTTTGTTATTCCACTGCATACTGTGATAATCGAGACTGTAAGCTGAATCAGCATTCTGCCAGCTTATTGAATCGAGAGATTGTTGCATTCTCTGTAGAATCAGTAACTTGCTTACAAAAAAGTTTTAAAACGTAAAATCGATAGATGTTCATTCACCCCCCTCTGAACCTCTGACTACTTGAGACCAACACACGATTTCATCATATTTTTCGTCAAATTTTCTACAAATCATGATTTCATATTGTTTGAAATAATTTAATTTTAATATTTTAAAATTACTCATAAATAAGAAGGGGAAAAAACCTCATAAATGATTTCATGACAATATGAAGAAGAATAAGAAGAAGAATGTACTAAATAAATAAGAAGAATAACAAATCAATAAGAAAATAGATTAAGAAGAAGAAGGAGAAAGAAAAAAACAACATTATTTATGCATAATACCTTAAGGGTAGATATGTGATACCTGAAGAGTAAATGTGTGATACCTGAAGAGTATATAATCAGGTTTGTGCGCGACCACACCATAGTACCGCGCGTGGGAGCGCATGGACGCGCTTGGGAGCGGCCCATGCGTCGGATCGGGTTAGGGGCATGGATCTAAGATCTGTGCCACTAGGGCATATAATTTTTTACGCATCCATTTTGATATTGTGAGGTTAATTTGGTAATGTATTATTATTAATTATTTGTTGGCATGCATTCAAAATCATTGTTGCATCCATATTGGTGTTGTGATGTTAATTTGGTAATGTATTGTTAGTAATTAATTATACATGAATTCAAAATCATTGCATCGATTGCATGTCTTCACCATTCACAATTGTTGTTGCATCCATTTAAAAATCATTGTTGCATCATTCTATTTTGTGTGGTTGATATTTCATCGGATATTGGTTGCATCTTATTTTAGCGGATTGCATATGATTTATGATTTACCACAATCCTTTGATTATAAAGATTACGATTTGCATATATTTTTGATATCTTCATACATTGTATATGATTTAATTATAATAATTGATATGCATGTTGGTATCTAAAGCCATTTTCAGATTTGGATTTGATTTGAATGAATATTCGTATCTCAACAATATATGGCTTATATTTGGATACTTTTAAATTTGGATTTTATACACATGTTGCACATTATATTCACAAAATATCATCTAAGTAAAATAGAATATTAAATCTATGAAATAAATATTTGATTTCATCTTCGGTTACCATACAACATAATGTCACCATCATCCGAATCCCATGATGTGGATGTCTTAATACATGATTAACATTAAAACAATTCATTGTTTATACACGTTTCATTTCAAATATTAAATATTAATAAATTCAGAATGAACCAATATTTTTGTGATAATTCATTTATAATGGTTTGGATTTATATATACAGAATAATTAATTTACAATGATTATTTAAATCAATACAATTGTTGGTGTGGTTTAATTCATGCAAATAAAATGCATGTAATATTAAGTATTAATAAATTCAAAATGAATCAAAAATTTTGTGATAATTCATTTATAATGATTTGGATTTATACATACAGAATAATTGATTTACAATGATTAATTAAATCAATACAATTGTTGGTGTCGTTTAATTCATGCAAACGAAATGCATGTAGCAAGATCAATACTTTCACCATAATTCATTTACAATGGTTTGGGTGTGGTGTAATGCAAACAAAATAAAATGCATGTTGAAGGGGACTATTACAACTCAAGATTTAAAATGAGTGTAGAGAGGCCCAACAATCAAGCCCACAACCCAAAACACAAAAATTATCTTTCAAAGGAGTTAGCACAGTAAAAAAACATCGATGTATTGTAGAATTAACCGTTGTTTCATCGTTGTACTTCATTGCTCTTATAGTAAACCATATATATTTTAGATGTGATATGTAATGGTAGTTTGATGGTATTCTCCCTTATTTCTTCTTCAACTCCCCCTCCCCCTCCCCCTCCCCCTCCCCCTCCAATATTGATTATTTATTCCACTTTCCTAGTTAAATGTATATTAAATGTTTAGCACTTTCCCTATTCTTATTTCTCAAAATTACTAATAATTTTTTGTAGTTTGTTTAGATTTGTTACTAGAATTCTAATACAATCTTTTTTTAATCATAATAATTCAGTTTTTTTATACCAATAAGAGGAAAATGAATAGTCTGATATTGCTTTGAAAAGTTTGCGTATATACCTTTTTTTTTAAAGCCATATAAATGTTCATACCTAAAATATAATATTAATCATATAATTAGACAATAGGGTTAAATGTGAAAATCAATTTGAAGTATGACCATTTATCAATTTGTGACTTTAACCATTTTTTACCTTATTGCAATTCGAAGTTCAATTGATTTTTCGAAGTGCAGCCTAAACTTTTTCCCATCAACTTTTCCAACAAAAAAAAAACACGTGACTTTCATAAGGATAAATAAGGGACGTTATAATAGAATTTTAAAAATAATCTAAAGTATATGATTTTTTTCAATTAACCTAAACTTTTTTTCTAATGACATATATAACCTTATAAATGTCACATGCAAGTTATGTGTTGTGATTTCATTGGAATAGTTTTCGAAAAATAAAATTTAGGTTGTACTTTGAAAATTCTTTAACATATGATTGCAACAGAATAAAAAGGAAAAAAAAAAACAGCTTGGGTTGCAAATTAAAAATGACTATACTCTAGTTGGTTTTTCTTTCACCCTAACTCATATTACCAATGTACCGAAAATGTATTATTTATTTTACTTTAATGAAAGTTGTCACCTATATACCTAATTAAATGTACACAAAAACTTCTATACACCTAGATTCGTACACTCGCGTCGACCCAGCACCATGTGCAGTCACGCATCCGCACACGTCCGCACGCGCTACCAAGTCGTGCACAAATTCGCCCAAACATGCTCCTAGGTATCATACATTTATGTTATGTTAGTCATACATTTTAATAGTGTTAGTCATACATTTTATTTATATTAGTCATACCTTTAGTAATGTTAGTTGTACCTTAACATAGGCATGATATTTGTACATAAGGGTATGACTAATATAACATAAATATATGACTAATATAATATGAATGTATAACTAACATAATATAAAGGTCAATGATTTTTTTTTAAGTTTAAATATTATACTAAGGTTATGATATCTGAATATAAATGTATGACCAATATAATATAAATGTATGACTAATATAATATGAAGGTACGACTAACATACCATAAAGGTCGGGGCAAAAAATTAAAAAAGACGTGGATTCGGGTTAGATCCGATCCGACCCGAGTACAGTAGACCTACTCTTAAATGTATTAGTCGTATAATTAAAGGGTATTATCAATATACCTAAAATGTATTTACTTGTTTCACTCAATTGTATTACTTGCAATATGAGTTGTTAATACGAGCGGCAAGGTGGGACGACCCACAACGCATCATAACCACCATTTGGTGCGGTAGGACGGGCCTCTATTGTGTTGGGTTGTCAAAATTTCAATCCACTAGTGGGCCGCAGCCCCGTAGAATATGCAGGTCAACCTATCAAAATTTTATTTTTATTTTATCTTTTAAGAGGAAAATATGTAGACATTTTATTAAGATATATATGCGTTCAATTACATATAATATACAAAAAAATAGTTCTTTCATAATTTTTTGTTTTAATAAATGACTCATATCAATATCTTATAAATCATTGCTTGCACTAGTAGGAAATTTTATCTTTATTATTCATTTCTAATCTATATTTTTTAAAAAAAATTTAAAAAAATATACAGAGAGATGGGTCAACCCACCAAAAGCTCGTTCTACCGCAGTCCACCTTCTTTTGAACCTCTAATTACAAAACCCAACCCACCATTTTTGTGTGGTAGGACAGAATGGTCCAACGGACCTAATCCGTTTTGATAGCTATACTTGCATTACCTAAAATATTACTTGTTTGATTGAAAGATATTTACTCACATAACTAAAATGTATTGTTGGTTTGAAAGGCACAATCCAACAAAAATGAGAGTGTACACACATACGGGCAGAAGAAAGTGCCCATGGAAACAAAATAAGTAAAATTGCACAGATCATAAAGTTGTGCACTAGTTACATAAAAATATTTGTCCATTTACTTTTTAATAATTTTGAAATTGGCTTCGATCATTTATAAAAGTGGTAGTCATATGATTACAGAATTTCCCTTCAAGTCGACTGAGGAGACGGATAAAAACATTCCATGATCACTTTGTGCCTAACTATATATAGAATGTGTAATATATGACCAATAAAAAATAAAAAATCTGTCCATTACTTTAATCACCTTTTCAAATGCATATGTAATTATGTATGCTCCACATCCAAGTGCCTCGGACACAAACTAAAAGGGTGGAATGAAAGATTCAGTAAAATACGGTGGAGTTGCTTCCACTGCCAATTCTTAATTATTCTCCCTACAATTAACCAACATTTCTGTAACCGAAATTTACTATCTTAAACCAGAATAAAAAGAGTTGCTTTAAATTGGCAGTCATCATAAAATGTTGTCAGACATGATAAGGATCATATGAGAAATTGTTTACCTACCAAACGATACGACAATACATTGTCAACATAGAAATCGCACATAATGAAAAAAAACTTAATTAATCGCCATATACTCGTATCCAACAGAGAATTACAAGTATATGTGGATTTTGTAAGTTTTAATGAAATTTGGATTTGGGATTTTACAAGTTAAAATCTCATGTTTGTGGTGGATCTTATAGCTTGGATTATGAATTAGGAGTGGAAGGAAGGGAATAAAAACTAAAACACTTGTATGTAGGGCGTAGCTAGACAACTTATGTTGAGGGGCTCATTGATTTTGGGGGATCAAATTACTATAATATGAGTATTTTATCTCTAAGAAATCAAAAAAATAATACAATATATATATATATATATATATATATATATATATTACCTATATAAAAGTATGGATGTTTCTTACAAAATATGGATTGCTAAATATATCCTTATCAAAGATTATTATTTAAGGTTATAATAGTAATTTAGGATTTTAATATTTAAATAATTTTGTATTATAATCCTAATTCAAAGTCCTATAGAATCCAATTATAATTAGAACTCTAAGAGAAAAGTGTTATATATAAGATATTTGTTTTATTTCTTTCTTTAATTTGAATTAATTTCCACGTCGTAATCTAAAACTATTATATATATATATATATATATATAATTAAACTTTTCAAAAAAATTGAGGGGGCTAAAGCCCCCATATCATTACATGAGGTTCCGTCCCTGTTTGCTGATCGAGGTTCCGAATTCTGGTCACCACAAATTGCACCTTTATAAAGATGGGGCACCACTTAAACTATAAGAGTCATGGTAGACTTGGATTATACTTACAATGTCATATATCATATAAAATAAAAAATAAAAAAAATTAAACAATAGATGTGTTGTATCGTTTTATAGTGAAGTGTTGTTTAAATAATGAGTTTTTTATTGGGATGTATTTATGAGAAAGTGTGCATTACTTAGGGCAGGGGGATAGATGAAAGAGAGAAGTAGCAGGATGATGCCTAACAACTTTGAGATACAATGCCATTGAGGTCACAAATCTCATGAAAATGTGAATTACACATATCAATCATGCTGCAAAATCGTTTCCTAAGACGTGGAATTACTTTCCATCTCTACATTATGTTCATCATATACGATATACAAGCATAGGATCTTCAGAGGGAGGCCAATCCTGTAACTGCTATCGAAGAAAACATTTCAAATGGTTTGTGTTTCCACTTTTTGAGACTAGTTACTTTGAATGTTTAGTTAAACATTTATACAAAGCAAATTAGTTACTCAGGTGTTTGGTGTATACCTTTTACAATATGATAAGAGGAGAGGCAGGGTGTGCTCGCTCGCTTCCATTTCTATGTGGCATACCTGAAATGAAATTTTTGTCATCTTCAGTTGCATAACCTCTAAGCAACACAATAATATTCTTCAATTTTACAATTTATAGATTAAACTCACCTTGAGAAATGTATCTTGTAGTTTATACATAACGCAACAACAGGTCCGCCGAAGAATTCTTTAGCCTGCAGCTCTGACCTAGATGAACATCTCCAAAAAGATACCTACATTGACATGTTCATAATGCAAATCAGCAGTAATACAAAGACAGCCATGCAAGTATATTTCTGAGAAGAAGAGAAAATAAAAGAATTAGACCTGTATTCACAATGCTCTGGCCATGCACAACGAGCTTTCCCATAATCCCAATAGCAGTCATCATCCCTCAGAGGTCCACGAGTAGCTGTTTGGCAAAATTAATTGGTGGTAATGACGATAATCATGGTGGTAAAACAAAAACAAATGTTTCCTTCCACCTTTTGTGACAAATTTGGACTTTTTGTCGGGGTGAATATCATGCCACATCTCGAGCCACAGCTCCCGCATTAGTACTGGATATCTAACAATGTTCCTGTGGTTTGCTGCAAATGAGAGAGAGAATTTGATCAGTTGAAAGAAAATATAGAAAATAAATTGGACAAATTGGCATTGTTATAGTCTTCAATTCAAACAAAGCAGTATTTCGATCTAAAGTTCACTCACAAGAGCAACATGAAAATTCAAACAAGTGACACTCTGTGCGTGTACCTCTGAAATAATAGATCTATAGCATTCGATCAGACAAATAGGCAGAGAGACAAAAGGCAGCACAGAATACCATTTATCCCTTTTAGCAAAGGCTCACATTAGAGTAGAACCTTATATCCAGCATAGATTGCACAACAGAAAGGGACATCAGACAAGGGTAATTGTTAACATCAAATCATTGTTCCCTGTACTTTGCCAGTTGCAAAGTGTTGAGTAACCAATATATGAACTATTCCTTTTACTTTCAATCTCTTTCAATCCTGTAGGAGCAGCCTCTCAATGGCTTCAAAAGGCAAGGCAAGGCAAGTCCTTAGCCATTTAGATATATAAAGGAAGGATATCATAAGCACTTATTATATCCACTTTCCTTGAATTGTACTTTTCCAGGAGGATGATTAACGAATTTGAGACTGACAATTTCTGCTTTTCATAAACCACCAAAAAGGAAAAAAAAAAAAATCATGTATAAAAAAAGAAAGGCAGTTCTCTACTACCCCTGTCCCTGGGTTGGGTTGCTGGTCTTAGGCCAGCATGAGCCTACGAATCCTCATAAATATATTAAAGCAAAACCAAGTCACTGGATAGACAGAAAATTAGAACTTATTCGTTTCCATGAATCATTCCTTTCTTTGTTTTACAGCCATATTGTTTTAATTGATCAACACTATGCTAACCTTAAACATATTGAAGAGAGAAGACAGTATTAAAGATGCCGAGATGTTTTATCACCATTTATCTAGAGGTCCTTATCATTTTCAACTCACCAAATCAAACAACTTACCTCCTTTTTATTGTGTACCCATCAAACTAAATTAAGCTTCGGTTACACAAGAGACAATTACTGCACAATCAGCCAGTAAAACTAGTTTGTTTACCAAGCATTGATAATACACAATTAAATTTCATTATCAAGAGAAATACCATAGCCTACAAAACAAAATAATCCAAAAAACATTTAGCATTCACATTATCAGGTCATCACCTGATCAGATAACAATAAGTTTGTCAAAAAAATCTTTACATAATTTAACCTAGCGTAATTAAGGTAAAACTACAGAAAAGTTTTCTACCCGGCAAAAACTGAATAATCGTGTAATTGTATTACCTTTATCAATTTCCCAAACTGCTGTTCTCTTTCCTGGAAGACTTTCAGAGTCTTCATAATAGGTTATGTACTTCACTCTAGGAGATTTTGTCATGTTCGGTATTATATCCATTTCAGGCTGATGTTCAACATCTAAATGCTCCTGGACATCTGAACCATCATGTTCTGACTGCAATTTGTCAATAGATTTATCATACCAGTTAGAAACCAAATATATAACTCTCTCGAGGATGTAATGTTGAACTGGCTTAAACAGCAGAAAAAGGATATTAAAAAAAAAAAACCAAAGAAGATTGAGAAGAGAAAAGAATATCCAAATCAATTGATGTAAAATTCCTCATTTACAAGAACATTGTTTCTTTTTTGGCAAGAGAACCTGTATGAGAATTACTGGAGAAAGTTTGAAATGAATCTGACATCATAGTAGGAAAAAAAAATTCAGCAAAGAATCTAACAGTGATGAGAGTTACCTATGTAAACTTTATAACAGATGTCAAGGGTCTCAAGGCACAAAAACCTTAAATATGGTTATTAAAGAAGTACCTTTTGTGCATTTTAGCAAAATTTAAAGACCAGTCCATTGAAAACGCATCAATGCAATACCGTCAAGCAAGTAGATTAGAAGAAAAGGACAATCTTGAGTAAATAGAATTCTGAATTTCAAGTGTGAAGAAACAAGTACATATTACCACTCTTAAGATGTATCAAGGACGTCTTGTTACCACAAATTGAGAAGAACCCAATAATTAAAGACAAGTTATAGAAGATGTTATGCTGAAACTACAGAAACACTCAAGACAAATCATGAATTTCATAGATGTAATCTAAAGATTATAGTTTCACTTATTAACACCTGAGGAGCTCTTGTTATGTTCACGTTTGGTCCTAGCCAGTTCTTGCACCAAGAGAGGGAATGGTATGCTACCTATAAACCAGATCATCATTAGGTGAAAAAGAAGCAAGGAATAAACATTAAGAAACATCTTTTACTCATCATACCGTCTCATCTCCACTTACAGCACTAGGGTTTCCTTCAACCAGGTTTCCTGACCTAAATCCAGACATACAAAAAAAATGAATTACGGTGTCTGTCTCAGTAAGAACTGAACAATTCAAGTCAAAGAAGAGTGCATCAAACAAGTGAGTTTGAGCAACTGGATAAAGTGGAGGCAATTTTCTCAGGATAGCAATTGCTATTTTATACCTACACTGTGTTGTGCTTATTTTTAAAACTTATCACATAAAGGGTTTCCAGGATAGCAAATTGAAGAAATTAAAAATAATCACATTCATTTTATTAAGAAACATAGCCATCTCTTGCTAAAAAGGGCAGTCAAGGTTTTGGTCATTTTCATGCTAATTCAGTCTTTTGTTTATTTCACATGAAACAAACTGAAGTAGGATGTGATACAGCTATACAGGTTCTCAATTCTGAACTTCAACCTTATTTTCACTAATGTCAATCAAAATAATGAAAATATCCAAGTACTTGATACACTAATTTTTCAATGTCAAAAAGGTTTTTAAAAAAAAATTCAGCATTACATTGAAAAGAAAAGGTCTTATCATGTGATAATGTTGGCATAGTATTCACCTGGAATACAAAGATCCTTCTAGCTCATATATTACATCAGTTATTATCCAGTTATCAGGATAAGGCTTTCCACTTGGTGCAAAATAATAACCAACCTATTTTGTCACATGTCAACATAACAAAACATGATCAGTATCAAATTGAACACATAATTCAGCCACATTCTAAAAATGCCAATATCCAGAAATAAACTGCAAATATTGCACAAAATCACCATGAAGAGCCAAAGGTACCTCAGTTTTTAAATCAATTCCATAAATGCAAAAGATGTTCTTCAGAGGTGGTCTGTCCCATGGTGTTAAAGGATTTAAAACAGGGTCTCCATGATATGTCCTGTATATTAAGGATTAGCAGCAGAATGCCTTTGTAATTAAGACCCATCATAATATCATATAGATCGCTGATGTGCTTAGACCTTTTTTAATTGTTCAATCAAGAAATGAGATGAAAAGACATTGTTGATATTGAGGGGCAGTCAAGCGTACTATATATCTAAGATTCATTTTATTTTCGAAGTGATTAAGTCTACAATTTGGGTAAAGTAATATAAAGAGAACCTGAACCAAACTGGGATTCTACTCTAAAAGTGTTTGGCAAGAGGAGCATAAACATAATGGATAACAAAGATCTCCTGCATTTTATGTAAACTACATGTCGTGTTTTGACTGAACAGCTCCTGAATTTTATGTAAACTACATGTTGTATGTTGACTGAACTGGATAATAGTAACCTCTTACTGAAGAAATAATCTGAAATTAAATACAAAGAAGATAGCATCAGTGCAAAGAGAGAACTTACTCTTGTAATTGGAGCAGGAGTCTTTGACTATCAGGGTCATAATCAGCTATAGTTTTGAAAAAGGTTCCATCTGAAACTTCACGGGCGGAAAAGGATAACTGAGTTGGAAATGCATATTCCATGTCAGACAGATTGACCTGTTGTGCTTCTATCATTGAAGGATAAGCTTCATCTCCTGCCGAGGAAATTCATGGAGCTCATTTAGTATGATCCAGCACATTTTAAAGCAGTATATTAGCATTGAAAATTGAATGGTGCAGGCAAGAATACATTTTATACCTCGAATTGATGGAATTTCAATATTGATTATGTTAGTTGGCCATCCCGAGTAGTTTGTTTGATACTCATGGTTGTCACAAAGATAAACAACATGCCCCTTTCTACTAGCACCAGAAAAATGTTTCAAGTATACATTCTCTGTTCTACAGTGTTTTGAAAATGGCAACATCCATAGTGAAGAGCCAAAAGAGTTGAACATCAAGCGAGCTGTTCCCTGATGACTTGCCAATATTGTAATAAAAGGGAGTTAATGCCGGCACACAAAGTAAAATGGGAAAAAATCAAAGCTTCTGTCTAGGAGGCCTTCTTCCACTAGCTGGTGTAGGTCCTGGATAATCCCTAGAGTTATTTACAACTAACCAAGTAAGAATTGTCAGATGTCTTTTATTTTCTTCCACTTGAAATCATTTCAATAATTCTTTTAGATGCTTTAATAGATGCCATTGCTATAACTCAACAATAAGATATCTTTAAACGAATAATTCCAAGAGAAACAGTGTCTCCCAAGCCACCCCACATAAAAGAAAAAAGGTCCTTTAATTCAAGACTTCCAACCTAGCCTACATATGAACAATAACATAAACCATCAAATTCCTTTTTTTAGTAATCCAGCAGAGAAAGCATGCATTCAGAAGACAATCTGCTATTAAACTAAAATCTTAAGATAAGGAAGTTATTGTAGTATAATTTTTTACTTTATTACTTTTTTTACAAACAATTGATCTTTTTGGTAATTGTTGAGTACAAAATCAAATAGATTTTATATTTCCTGAAACGTGTATTGTCTTATTCATCCCCTCTCCAAGTCCTTGCACAGCTAATAAGAACATACAACAGTGATAAATTGGAGAGCCAGAATTTGGCTTCAAATAAAGGTATCTGCAGATAGAGTAATTTGGGATTTTGGGGATAATATAATACCTCAGAAACAGGGAGACCAAATGTAGATCCTGATAATGTTCCCTTAACAGTCTCAATAGCTCCAAGAAGAGGCGCGCCTGAAGCCAACCAAGAAATTTATGTAAGAACAAAATGATAGTTCTAGACGTTGATTTTTTTAGTTAAACAGAGTTCACAAGCATACCAACAGCGAAGTAGGCATGAATGTGTTCATCCAACCATTTGATATAGTTCTTGGGAGCAATTTCTAATTTCAGCCACTCCAAGAAGTATCTGAATACATTGTTGCCCAGTGAGTGAGCAAAAACTAATGATGGCCCACCACGTAGCTTCAGAGCAGTTTCAAAAGTAATCCTGAAATATCAAGGAACATCCAATCCTTATATTTGTCATTACTTTAGATTGAGGCCAAACTTCTAGAGCCAGAAAAAAAAAAAAAAAAGGAGCAAACATAAGGAAAAAATATAAAATAATGACAGGGATGTAGTTTAGAAATACACAAAAAAATAAAAAAAAAACACAGTGACAAGAGCATCAGAATCTATTCATGCTTTCATGGTCTCTGTGAGGGCTTGTTTGCACTTTTTGGTGCAGAAAATTGTGATTGAAAAGCTGGAAAAATTAATACTTTGAAAAACACCTAGAGGAGAAGGAGGAGAAGACAAATACTTTAGTTTATGAAAATAAAGGTCTCGCTCCTCGAGTTTCGAAGGAGACAGTCTCCAGTCATAAGGAACAGCAATTATAGCATTAGCCTCTATACCAAACTCAATGCACCACTTAACCCATTCTTTCCACACTGATGAAAGAGGACCTGCAGAATACAGATAACTGACCATTTGTCAGCTTAAAGAAATGCATCAATCATGTCAATCATCACCAGAACATTTACGAAGTGGAAAATTGAAATTAAGAGCTACTCAGACATTCACAGAGAAAAACTAGGCATTTGGCAATTAATGACTCCAATATGAAATTTCAGCATAAATGTAAAGAGACCAATAATAAGAAGTACTACGACCATATTCTTCATAAATGATTTTCACAAAATAACTTACTTAACTAAGCTCCAAGTCAAAATCAAAAGGCCACCTATAATTCCCCGAAAGCATACCCGTAATATAGCCAGGATCAAGCTCTGTAATAGCAGACAGACCACTATCAGGCCGCGACTTGCATTCAGGATGATCTGTTTGGTTGTAAGGATCTAGCAACACACACTTCAGCCAGCAATTTACAGCAGATAGAAGCTGAGAAAAGAACAGCCAGTTCATCAACACCACAAGAAAAGGATCACACGTGAATCATGTAAAAGACAAAAGACATGCATATACACCAAGTGTGAATCTTATTATATATCTCAGAACTCAGATAACAAAAATTAACACATCATCAGACCTTTGAACTCCATCGCTGCTACAATTACATGTGTAGATATTCAATTTGTTTAACCATACTATATATATTAGCAAACAGGTTATTTATGATTCCAAATCTCCGCAAAAAATATAGACCAATAGAGCGCGCACACACACACACAAACACATATCATTTCTAAGACTAAACAGGTAGCCTAATTCTACACTACAGATGATTTCTTGCTGAGCATTCACGTAAACATCAAATTCAAATCCCAAAATTGTGCGAAAAATGTCCGAAGCAATATTCCAACAGCGATCAGTACGATAACCTTAAAATAAACATGCGATTACAAACCTTCGTGGTGTCGAGCCAAACTAAATCGAGGGGATTGAAATCGAGAGGAGAGTAAGGACAATCTAAAATCGACCAGGCTCTTAGTTGAGTGGAGGCGAAGCCAGGGATTATTATACCAGAAAGTTTGCCGTGTACTCCGGCGAAGTCTCCATCGCCTCCGCCTTGAGCGAGGGGTGTGAGAAGGAGGAGAAAGGAAGCAAGGAGAATAGTGACGTGGTCTCCTCTCATTGCTGGAGGAGGCAGCGGTTGAATAATCTCTGTATGCTCACTCTGACTGATTGTTCACTGCAGTTGGGAGCTGAGGCATATATAATGGTGTTGCTTCTTTTTCAATTACCAAATTACCCCTCCTATTAGCTTATTAAATTACTAGTATAGATCCCGTGCATCATCGGACATATATAAATTTTACCATTTTAATGTGAAAATGTTGATTACTAAAATAATAAATTTTTTTGAGTAATTTCAATCTCAATTGTTAATCATGTGATGCACGATCATAAAATTTAAATATTTCCAAACTAATGTAAAATATTAATTTAAAAAAAAAATTAATGTCAATTGGTACCCATATAATGCATGGGCACATAAATTTATAAGTGTTGTAATTTTCTGAACAAAAAAAAATGTTCATGATAAAACAATATAGTTATTCAGAGTTATTTCAATTTAATTTATTGCATATGTGATTTACCAATTTTAAATATTTTTTATATTTATCATACGTTGTCAAACAACTTTATCAAAGATAATGTTCACCTGCCCATCATGAACATATCATAATATGTCCACCACTATTGTGTAAATATTTCATTCTTTTAAAATCTGAGATATAAAATTAATAGTTGTATTAGAGTTTTGACATCACATGTGCCCAAGGTGGGTAAGTTAGCTAAACTGATTTTATCAATTATACTTGTCACAATTGGTCTGGAAAAAAATTATGTAAATATATGTTCAATAAGATTTTCATAATGGATATATAAAATGGAGATATTATTGTATATTATTCAAAAATAAAAAATTTAAATTTAACATACTTTTTAAAAAAATTATATTAATTTGTTTAGATGCCATAAAAATTAAAAAAATTCAATTACACAAGTTTTTTGAACAAAAATATAGATCAATTTTCTTGAATTTTGTACATTATATAAAACGAAAAGGTGTAAAAGATAAGTTAAAAAAAGTCAATACAAAAAAGTTTTTAAGATAAATTTTAAATTAGTACTTTTTATTTAGAAAGAAAATCATATATTGTAGGGTTAATTGTTGGAAAAATTACGATATTTACTTTAATTACAACTTTAACTAATTTTTTTGGTAATTTTAAAACAAAACTAACCTTTGATACATTGTGTAATTATCATCATTGGGTAAACTTTGACTTTATCCTTGTTGATGTGTCCGGATAACTTGATAAAGTAAAGTTAAAAAACATATAAAAATATTTCGATCAAATTTTTGCAAATTTTATATATGAGATTGATCAAATATTTAGATCAATTTTTTATCATTTTTAATTTATAATTCTTACTAAAAATAATAAATTATTGCATTTCTACTTTTAGACAATTGACATGAGCAAGAAAATAGTTTAATTTCCACTTTTAAGAAGATAATTGTTATCATATGGTAAGTATTATCATAATTACTATATAATTAATTATACCAAAGTCGTATATCATTTGATTACCAAACATATTTGTTTACCTTTATCGATTATCAACCAAGTGTTAATATATTTTAATGATATAAAAAATACAATTATGTATGATTTTATAAGATACTTTAAATTTCTTAATGAATTAAAATTGAAAATCATTTTTCCATATTTTGAAGATTTTGATTTTGAAAATTCTTTGTAGTACATAATGTGTTACATAAAAACATCCAATTTCAATACTCATACATTAATTTTTATAAATATTGAAAAATATAGATTAACTATGCAAATATTTATCATTTTAAAGGATTATATCACTTGATGCATTATATTTATAAAGATTTATAAGATTTTAAATTTATTGTATTTTATGTTAATTATAAAAATAATATACTTAAATCAAGATTAGTCATATATATTTAAAATATATACATATTTGGAATAGATATCTAAACAAAATAATGTTAAAATATAAATCAAGTTATATACATATATCTATTTAATCATGATGACCATTAGATTGTAAAAAGAAATGTACAAAAAATATTCATATCTGATAATTTAATACAGAAATAATAAATTACATAATTTAAATTTGATTATTTGTGTTATGGTAATAACATATTCAATATTTTTTGGCATAACATAAAATACACTACATACTTTTATGAAATTTTAAGTACTAAGACTTGTAAAATTCAATTTGGTCTTGTAGTTGAGAAAGCGTCAGTATACATATAATTCGGCAGATACATGGAGTTTATATGTTCGCATGGATTTGTTTAGTTGACTTAATATATTATAATTTAGATTAAATCTATTAAGATTAAATAATTATTATTTTATTTTTAATTCATTAGCTACGCACAATATTTTAATTATTATTATTCTTCAAATTAGTATTGTGGAATGTATTATTTCATTTGTCTAATTAAATTATTCTTTGAATTTCAAGTATATTACACTATTGAAGTTGTCATTTAATTATTTATGTATATTAAAAAATTGAATGTTTAATTTTACTTCATATATTATGATTTACATACCATATATAATTTTTAATTCATATATTACGATTTACACATACCATGTATATATTTTACTTCATCTATTATAATAAAGTTTATATACCGTATATATTCATATACAAAATCAATATTTTTGGAAATTTACAATAAATTCAACTAATATCATATAAAATAAGCTAATTAATAATTAATGATATTTCGAATATTAGAAAGTGAAAATGGGAGGGAAATTTTTTGTTATTTCTATTTTTAGAAGTAATTGTTATTATATATATATATAGAAATAGATATTACGACGGGTTGATTGACTTGTATTGACCCGCATATATACGCATAAAATATTACAACCGTTAGTTAACTTGTGTTGACCCAAGAATTTGTCTTTTGAAATGAAAAAATACTTTCAGTATATATGATTACTAGTGTAAGTCTCGTGCGATGCACGGACATATAAATTTCACTATTTATATATTTTAATATGAAAATGTTATACACGAAAAATAATAAAAAATTTTGGAGAATTTCAGTCTGATTTGTTACTTCTGTGACTCACGACCATAAAATCTAAATATTTCGAGTTTGATATGAGAATTTTAATTTACAAAAAAAAAAAATTAAGTTCTCATAATATTTCAATCTCATTTGGTATATCCGTGTCCGTGTGATGTATGGACAAATAAATTTGAAGTGTTGGTAATTTTTTGATATAAAAATGTTGTTCACGAAAAATAATATAATTCTTCAAAGTGTTTTCAATTTAATCTACTACCCATATAATTTACGAATTTAGATTTTTTTTATTTTCATCATACGTTGTCGTCACTATTGGCTTAAAACAAACTTATGCAAATTTATGTTCAATAATTTATTCATAATGAGTATAAAATGGTGATATTATTGAGCATTATAATCAAGTCTTGATAATATTTCAACCTCATTTGGTATTCATGTGATGTAGTGAATATATTTCATGTGTTAGTAATTTTTTGATATAAAAATGATGATCATGAAAAATCATATCATTTTTCAAAGTTATTTCAATTTAATCTACTACTCATGTAATTCATCTAAATATTTATTATTTTCATCATATGTTGTTTAACTATTTTAGTACTTGTTTTTGTCACAATTGACCTAGAAAATACTTGTGCAAATATATGTTCAACAACTTATTCATAGTGAGCTTAAAATATTGATATTATTGTATATTACCCCAAAATAAAATTTCTAAATTTAACATACCATCAAAAAATCTGTATAATTATTTTTTTCAGATGTCTTAAAATCAAAATTTATCTATTAAAAAAATCATATTGGATGGTAAACATTTCAAAATTTGATAAATCTAAAACCATGAAACTATATTTGTTGGTCCCAAGTGGTCAGAGGTTCAGAGGGGGTGAATGAATCTCTATCGATTTTTTGATTTTAAAACTTTTAGTGAAACAAGTTTCTGATTCTACAGAGAAGCAGTAACTTGACTCTATCAGAAACCTGACAGTATGCTGATTCAGGTTTCTTTCTCAATGATCACAGTATGCAGCGGAATAAACTATGATAGAGTTTCTTTATGAAAACCTATTTTCCTTTTCCAAATAAGATTTAATCAAAGTATTTTACACAAAATGCTTATGGTATGCTCAGCAAAATAGATATGAAAATAAATACAAAGCAGCAAATATAAAAGTAATAAACACTTATGGCTTATAGTGGTTCGAAGGTGGTGTAAGTCTTCTACGTCCACTCTACTCCTTCTCAAGGAGGAACTTCGTTAAGTCAGTTCGATTTACAAGACTCGCTTTACAAACCTCTTCCTAACAAGTTATACCTACTAGAATCAAAGATTCCTAGGCCAAATCCCACACAGGGTACAAAACTCACACAGAGTAAATAGCCTACACAAGACTAACAAACTTAGCAAGAATCAAATTGTCACGCCTCGAAACTTAACCATCAATTATTATAAAAGTTTAATAAAGTTGGAAAAACATTTTTAAAATATCATAGTATCCTCGACAGGTGTGCAGGAAAGAAGAAAAAGAAAAGAGGGAGAAACGAAAAAGATATATATATATCAAACTATATAAGTTACAGATTTATAGCAGCAGATTATAAATACACAGGTTTAAATAAAAGAAAAGCGTAAGTGTATGTCGTTCCAAAACAGTTTAACAAACATCATAACAAAATATCTTTAATAGACAGGGCACATCTCTCCCTTCAACTCCTCCCAACAAAATCATCACCTGTATCGAACACATAAGCGGGGTGAGTGCATACAAATACACACCGTGGAGATAAATCTGTAAATTAACGTAAAACTTTAAATCAGATAAACAGTTAAACACAACAAGTTCAATGCACAACACATAAATGATGTGGGCGCAGGTATATCCCGTCTTACCCCACAACGGAATCCATCGGGTGATTATTTGGTTAGGGGGACTTCACCAATCCTCCATATATCCGTTAGGACTTAAACCCAACCTGTCTTTTCCAGAACTATGCATCATGAACACATATCCTTATCCTTTCCGAAACAATACATTTAATTCACAGCACGTAAGACATAGCACATAAGCATATATGGTAACTACTAGCATGCTCATATCATCAATCACATTTCATGCTCATAATCTCATATCGTAAATCATATAACATTCATCATCATATCATAGCTTATTGAAAATCCTAGCATGCGACTGTACAATACGACACGTAAAGTTAAACGTTAATTCAGAAATTACCCCCACCTCTGCCTGGGCGGTGCGATTTTCACATTCTTTTCCTTTTTAATTCTGAGAAGAGTTCGGAGCGTTTGGGCCTACAAACACGCAACGTAAATTATTTGGTTATCAGATTAATTAAGCATTTATAATTAAATGCTCGAAAGAAACAACAAACTGAAAACAGAACATAACCCGACTAGGTCTGGAAATATTGAGGGTTCAAAAAGTAAGCTTTAGAGACGAGAACAGGTTAAAACGGGTGAGAAACGAAGCCAAATGAAGCATTTTAGGGTTTGGAGGGTTTGAGGGGTAAAACTGTAATTACAGATAAGTTTTGGGGTCAAAAAGTAGTTTCTGGAATCTGGGAGGGGTCTAAATGCAATATATAAAAGTCTTGGGGAGAAAAGTCAGAGTCTTGAGAAGTTTTGGGATGAAAAACAAAGAGTTGGAAACTTCTGGGGTGAAAATATAATTTCCCAAAAGCTTTAGGACTAAATTGCACCAAACAAAAGTTGGGGGACCAAAGGAGAATAAGCATAAACTTTAAGAATTTGCAATTAGGTCCTTGGAGTTTATCAAATTCTCAAAAATCCACCCCAACCCCTAACCCACTGTTCCCCGTCGCCACTGTCACCTCCAGTTTCCGACGCCGACGAACTCCACTCCAACCCCCCTTCGCCCGGCGCACCGAGCGCCGATCCCCTCCGGTCACGGCGGTGCCAGAATCGCCGCCCCCAAACACAACTCCACCACCACCAAACTCAACCAAACACAGCCACTTACGCATGCATATATACACTTCCTTGGCGGCCACTGCCGCCGGCTCCACACTCACACATCACCGGCGCTCCTTGCACCGGCTATACATGCACACGACGGCGCTGCATGTGCCGCCGCCAGCTTCTGACCAGAGCGAGGTGAGAAAGATAGCAAGAGAGAGGGAGAGAAGATCGAGGAGAGAGAAAGAGATGAGAGGAGAGAGAAAATCAATTTTTGCAGAAACTTTGACCACCGCATGCCGGAAAACAAGCCGGCCGATCGACGATCCGAGCCTGAAATCGAGACGAGCTCGGCGAGAACTTCAATTCAAGATTCGTTCCGATCGGTGGCTGGATGGCCGGAAATAAAGAGAGAGAAAGAAGTGGGTTTTTAGAAAGAGAAACCGAATCTTCTCCGGCCAATTATCGGCGAACGCGGCGGCGGATGACGATTCCGAGCCCGGGGTTGGAACGGGCTCGACAAGAGCTTTAAGATGGTATGGGTTCCGATACATTTTGGTTGGAAAGAAAATTCGGCGACGGCGGCACGGCGGCCGGCCGGTCGCCGGAAAACAAGAGAGAAGGAGGAGTTGATGAAATTATTACCTTAGGTTAAAAAAATAGCATATGCTTTTACCATATATGTATCCAAGGTACGAACTTCTATCCAACGGATCCTTGACAGGAGCCATTTTTCGTATAGCATTCAATATAATCCTTATACTGCATTGAATTAAGATAGTTCGACTTACAGTTTACTGCTTAGGTTGTAGTGCTTGCTTATTGTAGTTGCCAGTTTCCTGATATGCATCAGCTTCCTGATTCTGAACATCTTGCTGTTCCAGAATCCTGCAGGTAGCTTCCGGTCTTCCAGTCAGCTTCTTGTTTCATCTGCTTACTGATCATTGTTCCTTTTTCAATTTCCTAATGCTTTCAAGCCTTCTTATAGTCCAGAAACCTGCTTATGATCAGCTTTCTCTATCTTTCTGATATATATATATAACTTAGCAAATATATCTAAGAAATATAAATTTGTCAAATTATAATCCATTTATAAAACGTGGGAAATGGGTACTTTAAAGTCTTGTCTAAAAGATTACATTGTCTCATCAAAATCTAAACAGAAATATCCCAACAATTTCCCCCTTTTTGATGATGACAAAATCCATAAAAAAAGATAAGCAGAATTAAACGTTGTACTCTTGTATGTGTAAAAGTTACAAGTATAGTACAGTGTAAGTTTTACATCACATGATAAACCAGCTTACAACTTCATAAATAAGATGAAGAAAAAAGAAAGAATACATAAAATTCTTTACAAGGAATGCTTACACAAAAGAATGTCTGATAGCGCTAGTAAGCTATTCTTCATTAGGTTTCTTGCCACCAAACAACTTCCTCTTTACTAGGTCATGTCCTAAAGATGCTTGTTGATTCTGTTTGACGACTTCTTCATACTTAGTTCCCTTCCACCAATTTAAGATAGAGTCCTGATAAGATTTCTCCATCTGTTCAGCAATCTTAGGAATCTGTATCCATCTAAGCCAATAATCCTGGCAGTAAGGAACCTCTTCTCCTTTCTCAACCCTTTCAATCAAAAAAATTTGGCAATCCAATTTTCCTTCTCTTGCTAGATCCTCATACTTCTTCAGCGCATGCTCACAGGAAGGAAAATCCTTAAAGAAGTTATGTTTAAGGAGATTTCTAAAATACGTCCAGTATTCTGAATGTTTGAATCTTGTGAGCTCTTCAAATGTTGGATTTCTATCCTTGGGCAAGTATACTTGATCAAAGATACTTAAGTCCCAGTAATGATTGATATTCTCAGGTCTTTGATCCAACAAAACTAACACTTCAGCTGGAGCATCTTCTTTATTGAAGTCAGGGGCTTCTTGATCTGGGAATGAATATAAAGCTGCATCAATCTTCCCATCAGCTTTTTTTCTGCATCCAACAATTCCCAATCTTGAAATCCAATCCACCTACTTCCTCCTTCTTTCTTCATCAACAACTTTCAGCTGCCTCCATCTTTCCTCACTCAGCCTTGGACCTGCAGGAATTGCCATAAAAGGCTTAATAGGAGAAACCTGATGCTGCAGTCCTTGCTGTCTTCCTGATCTTAGCTTCGTAGGGACAACAACAATCTGGACCAATGCAGCACTGTCTGCTATTTGGGACCCAGCACCCCCAGTACCTGCATTATTATTATCATCTTTTTTTTTCTTTTTGGATCAGCATCCTGACCATGTTCAGAGTCGGTTCTTTTACGTTTAAGCTTGGTCAGGGTGGTAGAATCCTCTTCGTCATCTTCTTCTTCCTCTATTTCCCTAGTAGTGGTTTCCACTATATCCATATTAAGCTCAGCTAGCTGTTTACGCTTCATTTCCCCATTTTTGACATCATCAACCTTTGCAGCATTGGGGTTAGTAATTGTAGCAGCCTCCTCAGGGTAGATTCTTGCCATGATCGTCATCATATCACCTACCAACAGCTCAAGATTATGAATCCTATCATCTGCACTTCTTGTTGTGGCATTGACTTCTGCCAGAGCTAGATTCTATGTTGTCTGATTGCTCTTTACTTCATCAATAGATGTCTTCAGATCTTTTAGAACTACATCTCGAGCATCAAAGACAGCTTTCTGTTCGCGCTCAAACCTGCTTCTGGAAGTATGTTGAGTATTGAACTCTTCATTCATCCAGGTTTGTATCTTTCCAGGAAGAGCATCCAGCTCTTTTTTTAATTCTTTCAAGGTTTTTGAATGTGCTCTTTCTCGCATGATAGTGATGGTGGCCAGATTCATCTGATGTGTTTCCATGGCCCTCATCAATCCCTGAACAACATTTATCACACCTTGAAGAGAGAGTTCTTGAGCGTCAGTAAGGGTCTCAACCTTATCCACTAGTCTTGATTCCTCTTGAGTATATAAGATCGGGGTCTGACTAGCTTCCTCTTTCGCTTCTTCCTCAGTTTGCTGTTTCTCTCTTGCCTCCATTTCAGCCTCGTATTTCATTCTCTCCTCCACTGTCATTTTGATCTTTCCAGGTTTAATGTAAAGATGGGAGTTTGCTGGTTTATCATCACTAAAGCTTGATGAATCATCATCATCATCTGGAACTGGAGCAGCAACAACAACAACCATGTCTTTGTCTCTAGCAGGCACATCATTCTCCACAATATTCTGTTCTAAATCCTCCGTCAGAGCTGTCTCAACAACATCCGCCCCGAGGTCTTCTCTAGAGAAGCTGTCTCAACAGCTTGCTCTACTCCTACAAAAACCTGATTACCCTCAGCAACCTATTCAGGCATCGTACTTGCTTCATCAGGACAAGCAGCAACCTGTTCTACTGTTGCTTTCTCAGTGACTTCAGCTACTGTAATAGGTGCAGCTTCAATCACCTCAGCAACCTCCTCAATTACTTCATCAGCAACCTGACTAATTTTGGATCTGTGTACAATGTCAGGTGTTGCTTCTACAACTGCAATTTCAGCAACTTTGTCCATAGTTGCATCAGCATCAGGATTCTCTCCATTGATCCTATTGGTGGCCACTCTCAGAATCAGATGGTTAAGGATGTTGTCGTCGATTCTGATTAGTGCCATGCTGATTAGTTCTCTTGCTAGCTTATATAGGGATGCTGCTTCCTCCTTCTTCTCAACATCCTGAACTGCAACATCAACCAGCAAATGGAGTTTTGCCTCTGCAACTTCCTCTAGGGTTGTTTCATCGGCAAACTGCTCTAGGACTTCTTTGCATACTCTTTGGATTTTTGGTGATGGTTCTTCCTCAGAAGATGCAACATGATATACAGGGGAATCAAAATAATCCACTAATTGTTCTTCAGAGTCATCCAAAGCGGTGATAGGGGAAATGGCTGTCATACCTGTATAGGTGGGAGAATCAGGGAGTTACATGGCATATGAGCTTCTGTCCCCTGGTTGCAGGATCCTGGGTGGCATATGTGATGCAGCTCTGCTTGTCTTCATCCCGATCCTCATCACTCGTTCATTGGCTTTCTCGGGAGTGATGTGAGCCAGCTGAGCTTTTGCCAACTCTAGCTTAGTAAGGGTCCCAACAACCTTGGCAGTGGGAATCATCAATGTGTTGTCTTCCCCCTGCTTCATCGGCTGCTCACCCTGCATCTCCTTGCTCTTGGCCTCCCAATGAACATACAACAACTCCTGTCTCTCATTGATCTTCTTCATGATGGGCTTTGCATAGAGTTCTAAGAACTCGGGACTGAGCAGAGTAAGAAGTCCAGTTTCGAGGTCTTCTATATTTCCAACAAAGTTAACTATCCAAGATAGGATAATTTCTTCCACCTCCAGCCATTCTTCCCATTAAACTAGCTCTGCTCCTGGACTCAGCCTTGAACACCTTCAGATCTCAAAGGCGTTAACAAACTTTCTCCAGATGGCTCTGTAGGAGAAGCCTAAGACTCTCTCAATTGACTCCGCATCAATGGAGTCGATGGAGGTATCGACACGACTGAGAGTGTCTATAAGCATCAGATCATCTATGAGGGATGGTCATGCCGATTGAGTTTCTACAACAGGTTTCTTGGCTACTACTCCTTTCATCAATCACCTCTTCTTCTCTGTTGCAGGGACCTGCTTAGCAGTGATTTTTGCCACATCATCTTCCTCATCTTCAAGAGTAGAAACCTATCTCTCCTGGTCAGCTTTAGGATCCTCAACAGGATGCTCCACCGATTCTATAGCCTTCTTCTCAGCAACAGGCTCCGTAGGTTGGTCAGCAAACTCCTGCTCTTCTGTGGAATCAATATCCTGCAATGCAAGAATTGGTGAAGATATTAGAGCATGAACCTTCTTTGCCCCTGTCTTCTTCTTTGGAGGAGTTTTCTTGGACACCTTCTTCCTCTCTGACTTATCATCATCACTGTCAGGGTCATCGGAATTGGTGTTAGCAACCTTGGGCTTGGCTGTTGGCTTCTTCTTGGGCTTCTTCTCCTTCTTCTCACCTTTGGAGAAGCCCTTCTTAGTTCCTTAGAACCACCCTGGAGCATATGGAACCTTCCTCTCCAGGGGAATATGTTTGCTGCTCAGCAGGGAAGAGATGACTATCCCAAATCCTCTTCTTGAGGAAGCTTTTGTTACTTCATCCCATATCCTCTCAAAGAGGAATTGCGCCCAGTTTACAGCTTCTTTTCGGACAATGACGATCATCATCCTAAATCAGAGGTTGGTGTATCTATCAAAACTGCCACATCTCCCCTCCAGAGTGTGTACAAGAATGTCATGGAGAAACTCATATTCTAGCTCGAGTTTCTTCTTACCAAAGTTGCTCGAGGAGACCTCCTGCACAGAGTCCTGCTTGAACTTGTTCCAACTGACCTCCAAGAAGTCTGACCCATATTCCATCAGATCAGAATGGCTCATCCCTGTGTCAGAGATGCTAAAGGTTCTAGCAATATCTTTCACAATTAAACTGTACACTACATCATCGTCTTCATTCACCCTAAAGGTGATGGACTTCTCATCTTCAAAGAGTTCAGCAAAGGCATAGAACTTCTCTACGATAGGGCGGAGAACCCCTCGTAGATTGTAGTGAATAGCCCATCAAGTTTGCTTTCGCAAACATGCTCCATTATCTCTTTTATAAGCGTCTTGTCTTCAAAGGGTGATGAATCAAAGAGAATCACCTTTGGATCAACTAATCTCCCTTTCAACACTTTGGTTTGTCTTGCAACAACCATTGATATCCTGTGTGAAGCTTTGAGGAAAAAGTGCAAGAAACTTGATTTGTAGAGAGAGAGTTAAAGAGTATGAGAGAAGTGTAAGCATAGAATGAAATGAGGGTTTTAGCGGTTTTAAGTATGGCTTTTCATTTCAAACCAACCAACGGTTCTGATTGAGAAGCTTAATAGACATTTTAGATCTATGGTTGAGATTGAATAACGGAGGGTCAAATCCGTAAAAGTAGAAAGATCGTGTCAGAGTAGGAACCACTATTTTTCTCTGAAAATGTGACATTTGCATTTAATGCAGTCTCCAAATTGTCCCGCTTAATCATTGGTTTGAGGTTACTGTTCTTGGTACGAGATTGCAGCTTAATGAATGATGATAATAAATGTTGTATGCAACCTGCAGTATCCTAACTCATAAACCTGTGTTAGCAATCTGTTGGAGTAATCCTGTCTTAGTAACCTGTTATTACTAGATATATCCTGAAGCAAAATACTGTTAGAGAAACTTGTTTCTGTATGCTAAGAATTTTAAAGAATATCAAATGTTGAGAATTTTAAATACTACATAAGTTCCCCCTTACTTAAGGAACCTATTTACCCTTACTCATCCAAGCTTGATTATCCCAAGCTCAGTTCTCACCATAGAAAACCTTGATTCACACAGAAGTTTTGTGAAGATATCAGCTAGCTGTATATCAGTATGCACCTTCTCCAGTGTAATATCCTTCTTTTCCATATGATCTCTGATGAAGTGGTGTCTCACATCAATCTGTTTTGTCCTTGAGTGAAAAACAGGATTGTGTGTTATGACAATAGCACTTGTGTTGTCGCATAGGATGGGAGTTTCCTTCTCTATTATGTCATAATCCTTTAATTGTTGTTGTATCCATAAAATCTGTGCACATCAGCTTCCTGCAGCTACATATTCAGCTTCAGCAGTAGACGTTGCAATTGATGTCTGCTAAACCAAGAGACAAGTTTCTGTCCAAGAAACTGACAGGTTCCACTAGTGCTTTTCCTGTCAATCTTGCAACCTGCAAAATCAGAGTCTATATACCTTTTAAGTTTGAATCCTCCATCTTTTGGATACCATAACCCAACATCTTGGGTGTCTTGCAGATACTTGATGATCCTTTTTACTGCTGCAAGATATGACTCCTTTGGTGCTATTTAAAATCAGGATAATTGCGCGAAATCCCCTTGTGGTTTGGAAAATCGGCGTAAAACCCCCATATGCTTTCAAAAATGCGCGAAATCCCCTTATGGTTTTCTAAATGTAACCCGAAATCCCCAACTCCGTTAAGGTTAACAGAAGTGCTATGCACGCACTCTTCATGCATTTTTTGGTGTGTTTTTTTTTCACTTTTTGATATAAAATGACATATTTACTCATTTTTTACTATATTAAAAAGACTAATTCTCTTGTGGGGTTTCTTGCAATTGCAAACACTTTCTTCAAGCTTATTTTCTACATTAACACCTATGTATTATTTGTTTTTTTTTCAATTATTTTTTTTACAATGTTAATTTTTTATTTAGTTATTTATTTTATTTTTATTAATGCTCATAGTTGGTATGTATGTTTTTTTTTTACTTTTATTTTCTTCCATTCATTTTTTTCAGCATTAATTTTTATTTAGTTATTTATTTTATTGTTATTAATGACGCAGTTGCTACGTATGTTTCTTTATTTGCTTTTGGTTTTTTCAGTTCATAATTTACAATGTTCATTTTTTATTTTATTGGTATTAATGTCGACTATTGATGAGTAGGATGTGGAAATATTTGATAATATATTATTTTCACATCAAATTAATCCTAAAGTGTAATTAACGAGACTCTAAATATAATTAGTTTACTAACTTGCTTCAAAAAAATATTCGATGTCCATACAAAAAAAAAATTAAAAATCCATTGAATTTGTTGGAGAAATATAGATGATTAACGGTGTGAACAATGAGAAATTTTTCTATTAAGGTACATTTTGTTTTAGAATGAGAACCTGAAACTAGTACAAGATATGTTCCAAGTTTTTCGATATAATATTTTTTATCTTTTGTTTGTAGTTACAAATTGGTATGTTCCAAATTTTCTTACATAATTTTTATTATTATTATTATTATTATTATTTTGTTTATGATAAATTGCTATGTTGATTTTTTCTTGGTATGGTTAATTTTTTTTGTTATACCTAACAATTATTAAATAATGAGTCTTTTATTTATTTATTTTATATTTTCCTTAATATCGAGTCTTATTTATTTAATATAATCTTCATAAATAGTTGAGTTAATAACAATAAAAAATAACTAAATAAAAAATTTAACATTTTGGAAAAATGAATGGAAAAAAAAGTAAAGAAAGAAATATACGTATCAATTGTTGCAAAATAATAAAACTAATTGAAAAAAATAAAAGAAAAGAAAGAAAAATCATTAATAAAAATAATAAAAATAATTAAATAAAAATCAATATTGAAAAAATAATTAAATAAACAAAAGTAAAAAAGAAACATACGTACCAACTATTAGTATTAAAAACAATAAAATAAATAACTATATATAAAATTAACATTATAAAAAAATTAATTGAAAAAAAAACAAATAATACATAGTTGTTAATGTAAAAAATCAGATTGTAGGAAGTGTTTGCAATTGCAAGAAACCCCACAAGAGAATTAGTCTTTTAATATAGTTAAAAAAGATATATATATATATCATTTTATAGCAAAAAAGTCAAAAAAAACACCAAAAAACGCATGAAGAGCGCGTGCATAGCACTTCCGTTAACCTTAACGAAGTTGGGGATTTCGGGCTACATTTAAAAAACCATAAGGGAGTTTCGCGCATTTTTTAAAGCATAGGGGGGTTTCACGCCGATTTTCCAAACCACAAGGGGATTTCGCACAATTATCCCGTTTAAAATCTTGCACATACTCCTACTGCAAATACTATATCTGGTCTGCTTACTGTTAGATATAGTAGGGATCCAATAAGCCTTCTATACTTAGTAATCTCCACATCCTTTCTATCTCCATCTTTGTCCAAACTGATAGATGTGGCCATAGGTATGCTTACTGATGATCCACTCTCCATTCCAAACTTTTTGATTAGTTCCTTGGTATACTTGGCTTGACTTAAAGAAAGTCCCATTCTGTAGTTGTTTCACTTGTAAACTAAGGAAGAAACTTAGTTCCCCCATCATACTCATTTCAAACTTGTTCTGCATGAGAGATGAGAACTTATCACCTAGGCCCTTGTTTGTGGACCCAAATATGATGTCATCCACATAAATCCGAACTAGCAGAATACTGTCATCATCTTGTATTCTGAATAGAGTTTTGTCCACTGTCCCTTTCTGAAATCCATTCTCCAAGAGATATAGGGACAGAGTATCATACAAGGCTTTGGGAGCTTGCTTTAATCCATATAAAGCTTTCTCTAGCCTGAATACCTTGTCTTCTGCTTGTTCTTCAAAACCTGGTGGATGTTCCACATATACTTCTTCTGATAGGAGTCCATTCAGAAATGCACTCTTGACATCCATCTAATAGACCTTGAAGTCATTATGGGCAGCATAGGCCAGAAATATCCTTATAGCTTCAAGTCTAGCAACTGGAGCAAAAGTCTCATCAAAATCTATGTCTTCTTGCTGGCAGTATCCTTTTGCCATTAACCTTGCCTTGTTTCTGACAATAGTACTAGATTCATCTAGCTTATTTTTGAACACCCATTTAGTTCCAATAACTTCTTGATGATCAGGCCTTGGAACCAGCTTCATACTTGGTTCCTCACAAATCCATTCAGCTCTTCTTGCATGGCCTGAATCCAATTACTGTCCTTAAGAACATCTTCTATACTCTTAGGTTCAACTTGTGATATAAAACATGTGAACATTGATTCTTGAGGTCTTGATCTTCTTGTTCTAACACATTCATTGATATCTCCAATCACAAGTTCTCTTGGGTGATTTCTAAGCCATGTTCTGTCAGGCTCAAAAGAGAAAGTAGGTTGCTGAACAGTAACCTATTGACCTGAAATCTGTTGATCTGCAGCATCCTGACTGTGGTTACTGTTGGTGTACTGAAACCTGTTTACATGTTAATTAGCATCCTGAGTTACTGCATTCCCTGGTACAGCAATCTGTGTGTTGTTTGCAGCAACCTCTTTAGCTGGTACTGGAATTCCATCAATATATCTTATAGTCTGATCCTTGACCTTTATTTTGGATAAATCTTCTTTAAGCTTGTCCAGTTTGGCAGTATCACAGCGTGGTTCATCAAATACCACATGAATTGATTCTTCAACAACCAAACTGCTTTTGTTAAAGATCCTGAAGGTCTTGCTTACTGAAGAGTATCCCAAGAATACTCTTTCATCAAACTTTTTATCAAAGGTCTTCAGATGTATTTTTCCATTATTCAGAACATAGTACATGCATCCAAAGATGTGTAAATATGAAATGTTAGGTGCTCTACCATACCATACCTCATAAGGGGTCTTGTCATGATCTTTGTTGATCAGGCATCTGTTTTGTGTGTAGCATCCAGTGCTAGTTGTTTCTGCCCAAAATCTCTTAGGTATCCCAGCATCAACTATCATCGTTCTTGCAGTTTTCTTCAGAGTCCTATTTATTCTTTCTACAACTTCATTCTATTGGGGAGTCCTTGCTGCAGAGTCTTTATAACTGATCCCATTTTCTGAACAATACTTCTATATGAACTTGTTTGTGAACTTTGTTCCTCTGTCAGATCTTATCTTTACAATGCTTAAGCTCTTCTCATTCTACATTCTCTTCATGAATTCTGGCAACCTGTTTTGAGTTTCTGATTTCTTGGCCAGGAAGATGGTTCAAGTAAATCTAGAGTAATCATCCATAATTACTAGGGAATACTTCTTCTCACTTACACTAACAGGCTCCATTGGTCCAAATAAGTCCATATGTAGGAGATCCAGTATCCTGTGAGAGGATCTCTGAACCTTATCCTTGAATGAGCTTCTTACTTATTTGCCCTTCTGACAGGATCCACAAACACTATCTTTCTTGTAAGCTACATCAAGTAGACCTCTCACTAGGTTCTTTCTTGCCAGCTTGTTGATTGTTTTGAAGTTCAAGTGGTCATCCTCTTGTGCCATAACCAACTTAGCTCTGGAGTACTCTTTGCTATAAAGCATGTTGGCTGTACTGTTGAACTCCAATTAGCAAGATAGATGTTGCCTCTCCTAGTGCCAGTAAGCTTGACCTCATTAGTTTTGTTGTCTCTTATCAGACACTTGTTGAGGTTAAACTCTACTGAGCATCCTTTGTCACAAAACTGACTGATACTCAGGAGGTTATACTTCAGCCCTTTGACATATGAAACATCACTGATACTTGCATTGTCTTTGATCAAGCTTTATGTGCCCTTTGTGCTTCCTTTGGAGTCATCTCTAAAGACAACTTTAGGACTTTTACATGGTTGGAAGTCTCTTAATCCAGCTTTGTTGCAAGTCATATGTTTGGAGCAGCCACTGTCAATATACCATACATCACTGCTGCTTCTTAGCAACTGTACCTGCAAGTGAATCAGATGGAGTTGGGTACCCATACAAGTACGGGTCCTGGGAGGTTAGTATCTTTTGGAACCCACACCTGCCGTATGATAATTGGTTTACCAAAGGCATTGGTGGTTCTCTTTCTGTAAGTATCCTGGGTAGGATACTGTTTGTGAAGTGTGTGTATTAGAGCTCTCCAGGTTTTGTGCTTCCTGTTGGAGGAAGATACTTCTTTATACATTTCCTAGGAATCGATCCTTTGGAATTTAGATAAGAGTATCTTAGTACATAGGGGTTCAAGGTTTTCCTGAAACCTGATAAACTGTTGTCTTCTTCTCCTACTTGCAACATACTGATTATGATGCTTTCTGAGGTTTCTTGCAGTTTTACTGTCTTTTTCCAGTAGTAGGGGTCTCTTTCCCTTATCTAGAGTACTTATTTTATTCAAGCTTCCATTGATTGGAAGTAGCTCTTGAGCATAAGAAACTCTAGCTTGAACAAACTTTCCAGTTTTGGATGTACTGGCAATATTCTGAGAGGTGTTGGTACAGTATCCTAGACCATTTCCAGAATGTGCATTTTGGGTTCTTTACATTCCTGTGTCTTTCTTGTTGATTTACTATACACATTGATTGTGTTTTGTAAGTCAGCTTTCTCAGTCTCTAGCTTAGTGACAAGCAGGTTAAACTTGGAGACTTCAGCTCTAAGGTTATTGCATTGTGTACTGAGATACTCCAAGTCAGTAACCTGTTCCTTCAGTACTACCTGCTCACTCTTGAGCTGGAGGTTTTCCTCCTTAAGTTCTTCATGAGCTGAAATTATCTGCTCAAAGTCACTCATGATCTGTCTAAAGGACTGGATCATGTTAAGCTTTTCAGAACTTGAAAAGTCAAGAGATTGTGAAGTTACCTCATCATTTTCATTATCTTCATAGTCCTTGGCCATGAGGTAAAGTAGTGTTTCCTCATCAAAGGTAGAGCTATCAGAATCGCTCTCTGATGAGCAATCATCCTAGGGGGCTCCTTGGAGCTGCTTGCTATCTTTAGAGCTTCAACTTCAGAAAGGAGAGCCCTGAACTTTTGATTTTCATCCCTCCTCCTTTCTCTTCTCTGTTCTCTCTCTCTCTCTCTTCCTCAGTATACTTGTGTACTTGAGGGTGAAGACAGTTTCTGGCGAAGTGTGCAGGTTTCCTGCAGTTATAACAAAAGTCAGAAGAACATGTGTTTGCTTGATGTTGTGGTCTTACCTGGGAACTCCTTTCTGATGTCTGAGGCTTCCTTCTAAGGTCATTTTCTTTGTGGTTGGTCTTCATGAACCTCTTGAACTTCTTTAGTAACAGTGTCATTTCTTCCTCAGCATCCTCAACAAGCATTTCTTTCTGCTTGCTCTTCAGCTTACTGCTGCTGGTAGTGGCAGTATCCTGTGCCCTAGCAGTAAGTGCTGCAACTTTGGCATTTGAATCTTCAACTTCTTTTCTTCTCTGTTCTATATCAAACTCGAATGCTTTGAGGTCGGAAAATAGGTCAAAAGTACTCATCTTACTGAGGTTCAATGAGACTCTCATTGTAGTTTTCTTGCAGTGTCACTCAAAAGGTAAGGCTCTCAGAACCTTTGTATTCTTCTCTTTCTGAGTGTAGACCTTCCTAAGAGATTCCAGGTCATTTATAATTGTGATGAACCTCAAATCAAGCTCTTCAAGGGTCTCACCAGGTTTCATGGTGAACTGCTCATATAGTTGTGTGGCCTTGGAAATCCTATTATCTCTGGCAAGCTCGTTGCCTTCACAAATCATCCCCAGCATTACCCAAATCTCCTTGGCTATAGAGCAGCCTTTTACTTTGTTGAACGTTCCTTTATCTAGCATGAGGAATAGGACATTCTTGGCTACATTGTCAAGGTTAACCCTTTTTCTATCCTCTAGGTGTATTCATGTCTTTCCTTGGGGATGTATTCCTGAGGTGGTGGAGGTCTTCTGATTCCTGGTCTAGCTTCTCGTGGACCGAATCTTGAAGGCATTTTATCGCTGTCATCTTTGGCCTCGTCTTCTCCACCTGCTGCATCAGCTGCAGCTGCTTCAACTCATCTATATTCGCGAAGTTGTTCCACATAAGCAGAATTTGATTTATATATTACTGGTGGTCCTTTGGTTATTACGAACCACATCTCATCGTGTATGGCTGATAGGTGAGCTTGCATACGAATCCTCTAGTCATCATATTCATCTATGAAAAATATAGGTAGTTTGTGATGTGAGAAATCCAAGCTTATGCTAAAGCGATGTGTTTTGGTCTTGAAAAAGAAAAAGGTTTAACCAACAGAAACGGGTGGATCTTGGTAGGTTACCAGAAAGTTGGTTGTTAACCCAACTTTCTCTAATACCACTTGTTGGTCCCAAGTGGTCAGAGGTTTAGAGGGGGGTATTTGAACCTCTATCGATTTTTTGATTTTAAAACTTTTAGTGAAACAGGTTCCTAATTCTACAAAGAAATAGTAACCTGACTTGATCAGAAACCTGGCAGTATACTGATTCAGGTTTCTTTCTCGGTGATCATAGTATGCAGCGGAATAAACTATGATAGAGTTTCTTTATAAAAACCTATTTTCCTTTTCCAAATATGATTTTATCAAAGTGTTTTCCACAGAATGCTTATGGTATACTCAGCAAGATAGATATAAAAATAAATACAAAGCAGCAAATATAAAAGCAATAAACACTTATGGCTTATAGTGGTTCGAAGATGGTGCAAGCCTTCTACATCCACTCCACTCCTTCTCAAGGAAGAACTTCGTTAAGTCAGTTTGATTTACAAGCCTCACTTTACAAACCTCTATCTAACAAGTTATACCTACTAGAATCAAAGATTCCTAGGCCAAATCCCACACAGGGTACAAAACTCACACAGAGTAAATAGCCTACACAAGACTAACAAACGTAGCAAGGATCAAATCCTATCAACTAAGTACACCAAACTTAAAACAACCTAGCACATAACAACTGGTTAAAAGTATATGGTTTTTCTTCAACTGGTGCGAACTTGAAACAGCCTTGAACTTGAAAGCTCGAGTGCTTGAATGGATTGTTTCAAGGTTGAGTGACTGAACTTGGATAGCTTGAGAAGCTTGGAAATGAAGAGCTTGAATACTTAAGAATAGTTGGTAGTTCAGTAGTCTTCATGGTCACTCTGTCACGCCCCAAAATCTTTTGTTTAAAATATCAGAGTTTTTCATAGATGGGCGTGAAGAAAGAAAGGGAAAGAAGCCGTACATGATATAAAATAGAAAGAAAAAAAGAGGATAAGAAGCAGGACTCTTGAAACATCGGATGCAACCGATAAAATAGAGTTTTGAAACCTTACGCAGCGGAAAAACATCAGGATCCTTTACATATAAGGAGAAATACAGTTTTCTTTTACAAACGAACAATATATCTTTAAAAAGATAAAACCAGAAGATGGACTCAGCTGATAGGGCACCCCTCTTTCTACGCGTCAAGATTCTCTTTTTCTCCTGTAGTGTGAGTACAGAATAGGGGTGAGTGCGTTGAATACACTCGTGGGGATACTTTCCAACCTTTATCTGTTATTAGGTGAGCACAACAAATCGAACATATAGTAGTTCGACAAGTAGTCACAGCATATAAATGCATAGCACACAATGTAAAACACACGGCTCTAAGAGCACTCGACTATACCCATTGCATTTCTAACGTATGGTGCTTTTTACGGGCCACCAGTCCATTCCTAACATGACGTATGGTGTTTTTTACGGGCCACCAGTTCATCCCTATCATGACTTAGGACATCCGTTCTCATTCATCGTATCATAAACTTTGCATGAAACAGTAATCATAAAGTATGCATGTACATAATAATCACAACATGTATTCATAGCACGTAAAGCTCAACAGTTCAGATATCAATTATGGAAAACAATAAACATGTTGAGTTTAGAAGTTACCCCCACCTCGTTCGGTGGTTACCACGTGAGTAGCGTGTACCAAAGATCCCGTATCTCGAATCTCGTGTCTCAAATCCTGTGTCTCAAATCCCATATCTCGATATTCAATCCAACTGAAAGCCTACATATGTTATGGTGTTCTCAGATCCTTAACATTGTATAATAAAAGTTATAAAAGTTCCCGGTAAAAGTACGATCGTTAACTATGCGGCGGATCGAGAGATCTAAAGATTGGAGTCCAAGAAACGAGAGGGTCAGATCTGCCCAAGTGGCTGAGAAGATAGGAAATGAAATTTGGGACAGGACGGAAAAAGAATGAGCTCAATCGGAGGTCAAACGAGCTCAAACGGAGCATTTTAAGTTTAGGGGTAAAATGGTAATTTTGGACAAAGGGTTGACTTTGACCGGGCCCACGACCCTCGGTCAACGACATCTCGTCGGCAACGACTCGATGTCGACGTACAGTGGAAAAAAACGGGGTTCGGATCGAAAACACGGCGTCGCGGGCACGTCAGCACGTCAGCACGCGACGGGCGCGCAGCGGCTCGGCAGCTGCCGAGTTTTCTCGGCAGCTCGGCAGCGGGTCACGGCAGCTACCGAGTTTTCTCGGTAGCTCGGCTCGGTAGCCTCGGCAGCGGACCTCGGCGGTTGCCGAGTTTTCTCGGCAGCCATGCATGGCTCGACCAAGCTGGCCGAGTTTTCTCGGCCAACACCTTCCCAGGTTGCCGGCGTCGTGGCTGATCAACGCGCCACCTTCCCGGCGTCGCCCGGCGCGGCGTCGCTCGGCGCGGTGGCGCCACTCCCTGCCGCCACAACCTACCTCGCCGGATACCTTCCATCGTCGGATTTCGGCGGTGAATAGTGTCTGAATCTTCGCCGCAAAAACCTTCGATGCTCAGTTTTTCCAAAAATCAACCTTCACCAAAACTCCTTCGGCCGGCGACCCCAATCGCCGGCGACCATCCCTCCGACCCCCTGACACCGGCCGATAACTTCCTTGTCGCCGGAAACCACCCAACTCCGGCCAACACATATACACAACCACATATACACACACATCCAATTCTATACACACACACACTGATTCCTCTCCGACCGGCAGCCACCTGCCGTCGACGACCTCCACCAACCACCCTCACCTTGGCCGGCGACCCCCAGTCGCCAGCCACCATCACCGCCGGACACACACACACTCACAGTAGCATACACATACACACACATTGCATGGTGTGTTTATACACACACACCTACTGCCACTCTTGGCCGGCGGCCACCAGCCGCCGGCTGCCTCCTCCTCCACCTCACCGGTGACCTCCCATCGCCGGCCGTTCATCTCCTCACGGCGGCGCCCCCCGACGCCGCCTCCAACAGCATGCACTATCACACACACTCACACACCACAAAACTCACACACATGCAAGCATACACATATATACACCACTGTCCTTCTCCGGCGCCGCCACCAAGGGTGGCGGCGCCGGCCCTCCAGCTCGGCACCCTTACCTCCAGCGATCTTCGGCAGCATCTCCGGCGTGGTGGAGAGAGAAAAACGAAGAGAGAGAGAAGGTGGTGGAAAGGGTTAGGGTTAGGGTTTAAGAGGCTGTTTTTTTTGCCGTTTTCCAGCGAACGAGAAATCAGATTTGAAATCCGAGACCTATCCTAGATTCGTCTCGTCGAGACGAACGTCGTGTGCGAAAATCATCCGATTCCGACAACGTCAAAATTTTCCGGCGACCGGCCGGCGGTGCCGCCTCGCCGGCGGCAGCACCGGCGGTAGCGCCGCAGACCAGAAAATAGAAAACGAAGAGAGAGAGAGGAGAGAGAGAACTTACGAGTTTTCGGCGCGTTCGGCTCGTTCGGAAAAACGGTGATTTTCGAGTCGAAACTACTTCTATTTATAGAAATCCAGAAGTTACTATTCATCGAAAATATCCGGATCACTATTCATCCAAAATATCCAAACACTATTCATCGGTTGACTTTTCCGATGTTACTATTCACGTAAATATCTTCGTTTCCATTCTCCATAAATATCTTCCGATTTCCGAAACTTCCGGTTTTGCCCTTTCTGTCGTCATTCGAGCTACGGGTCTCCGATTGACCCCTAGTTCATTTCTATCTTCTCGTCTTTCCAAGACGCATCTTATGGTATGAAAATATTCTATGTACCATGTCCATGGAAATTATCCGTCTAAGTCACGTGTTAAACACATATCTGAAACACACGTAATTAATTAGACAGCCAAAATATACACACGTAATTATTAAGTCGCACGTTAAAATATTTAATTAATAAATTATGCTTGTTTTGATCCAGGGCGCTACACACTCCTTCCTTCTATTTATATTAGTAGGAAAATGCCCGTTGAAGAGAGGCATTGTCCTTGTTGCATTTCAAGTTGATCTTGCAAATCTTTGCAATTAATACTATTGAAGAACTAGGGTTACATAGCATGTCCTACTCTAATCCACATTTTTGCCTTCAATTACATCTGAAAAAGACTTATAAACTTTATTATGATCGTCCCTCATTGGTTGCCCTCAAGACGTATTCTATCATAAGTTGTTTTGGCCAAGAAAAAAAGTGCAGCACCAATAAATCCATGAGAGATTATTTGTAAAAGGGCTCCATTGAGCCCCATATCCGTGATAGAACTAATTCCTATAATTATGAAACCCATATGAGATACAGAGAAATAGGTTATTCTTTTTTTAAAATTCCGTTGACCAAGAGATGTATACTTTGGTTATAGTGATTTTGCAGAGGCGCGGGTCCTGGAGGCATAACTTCATTGGCCAGGCACGAACTTCCATCCAACGGATCCTTGACATGAGCCATTTTTCGTATAGCATTCAATATAATCCTCATACTGTATTGAATTAAGATAGTTCGACTTACAATTTACTGCTCAGGTTGCAGTGCTTGCTTATTGTAGTTGCCAGTTTCCTGATATGCGTCAGCTTCCTGATTCTGAACAGCTTTCTGTTCCAGAATCCTGCAGACAGCTTCCAGTCTTCCAGTCCTCTTGTTTCATTTGCTTACTGATCATTGTTCCTTTTTTAATTTCCTGATGCTTTCAAGCCTTCTTATGGTCCAGAAACCTGCTTATGATCAGCTTTTTCTATCTTTCTGATATATATATATATAACTTAGCAAATATATCTAAGAAATATAAACTTGTCAAATTATAATCCACTTATAAAACGTGGGAAATTGGTACTCTAAAGTCTTGTCTAAAATATTACATTGTCTCATCAAAACCTAAACGAAAATATCCCAACAATATTACAACATAAACTAAATATATTTTATCATTATTCTGTGAACTTCATGCTACCATGATAGTGAAATTTCAGATTTTTATTTACTATTTTAATCAAGGAGGAAACATTATTTATTCTTACAACAAAAAAAATGATAATTCGCTAATTTTTTCGTGGATATATAAAATGATTTAGACTAGGGCACAAATTTTTATTTACAACTTTTCATGACATGATATTATTACTATATATACACAAATCATACTAACTTTATAACATATCAAATACGATTATATTTTTTTCCTCAATTTTCATATATATACAAAATGATTTTCATACCGTGAATATATATAAATTATGAAAAACTAAATATTTACAATTTATAAATTTATAAAATAATAAATATTTTTATTTCTACTTTAAAAAGTAGAAATGAGATTAGTTGGTTTTTATATAGATGACAATGAAATTTCATAATAAAAAATTCAAAATATTTAAAATATATATGTAAAAATTCTTCATCTACGTATTATCGCTCTTATAAATAGCATCGACTATCTATTCTTCATGATTAATAATGAAGATATATTTATATAATTTAGCATTATGAAATAGAACATATTTTTTATTATTTTTTATAAGTATAAGTATAAATGATATGTTTTTTTTTATCATTTTTTATACTTAATTTGTAGTTTTTAATAGAAAGTATATGAATTCATAAATTTTATACTTCGTAAATGTTATTGTGTGCAACAATATATCATATGTATATTTTTTTATTATATTCAAGATATATTACAAATCTTTATGATTTTTAATAAGAAATAATATAGTATAATAAAATAAAATTATATAAACACTATGTTATATTATTAACATTGTTACATAGAAGATATATAAAAATTGGAGTATTGTATACGACATGTTTGTCAAATAAAATTGTGTGATGTTTATAATAATTTTACAACACATATTTTGAATATAGTAAATAAAAATAGTTAATTTACGTTATTTTATATATGTTGGTTGACTTGATTAATAACTCACTTCTTGGTCTTCGAACCCCTCAGTCACTATGACCTCCCCCGATCAATGCAATGATATATTTATTGAGGTGGTATATGTGTATGTGGGGTACAACATTAGAGATAAAAAAAGTACTTTGATAATCTATAGTTCTTGAAATTCGATCATTATGTTATTTTAATTTATTCAACAAACATATATTTAATCTTTGATTATATCAACAATTAAAAAAGTTATTAGATGAGATCATATTAACATTCATATACCATATATAGATAATAATTTCCAAGATTTTATCAATATTATAAATGATATTATTACCATATATATAAATCATGTTTAATACAATAAAATTAATAATTTATAATTTATAAATTATGAAATAATATGTATTTCTATTTTTGGGAGGTGGAAATGGGAGGGAAAATTTTAGCATTTCTATTTTGAGGGGGTAATTGTTACTCCCTCCGTCCCAGCTCAACTTGCCTACTTGCCATTTTTGTTTGTCCCAACTCAACTTGCCAGCCCATAAATGGCAAAAAAAATTTTACATTAATATCCCTATATTTCAACATTATTACAAAAATGCCATCAAAAAGTGCATATCCACTTGATTTGATGTGCATATTATTACAAAAATGCCATCAAAAAGTGCATATCCACTTGAGTCAACTGTATTTTCTTAATCTCCGTGCCCGGTCAACGTAGGCAAGTTGAGCCGGGACGGAGGGAGTATTATATATATATAGATATAGATTAGCTTACACCTTCCTCACGGGGCTTCATCCCACCCATCGTTGAGCCCCTATTTGATCTAGTTGAGTAGGTATTGTGTGAGATGCGTAGATCTGATTTATTCAATATGGATCAACATGTCAACACAAGTACTATTAATATTTGAGTTGGACTTACATACATTTATTGCATGGATCTTAGACCCGCCCGACCTAAAGCAGACACATATATATATAACTTTTTTTTCATAATAAATGTTCTAACTAAGAAGCGCAATCCCTCAATTCACCATTGTGATCTCTCAATCTCTCATTCACCTCATCCCTAAGCTTAACCTCTTCAATCAACTCAAAGTATCATCTACATAGGCGTCTGTGATTCCAACCTTCAAATTATAAACGAAAACACGGAAAGCGCTAGTAACTTAGAGAATCAGATATTATCTTCAGTTATCAATGCGAAAAGGTTAACTGTTTTTGTGTTCTTAATATTCTATCATAGGTGAAATTATACCCAACCTTCAAATTGTTGAGTTATCTAGTAGAGAAGATGAATTTCCCGATGCAATTGATACAATTTCTGGAATAAATGAGACTACTAGTATACTTAAATGTCATCTTCTTGAGACGTAAAGTATAGATAACTAAATCTAAAGGTCATCTTATGAACACATAAAGGTATAGTTAACTAAATCTAAAGGTCTCCATATTTACAAAAAATGAATGTCTTGTATATATAACTGACTTATTTTAGTTCTGTTTATAAAGGTATTCTTAATAATATATAAATGTCATGTTATTGAGATAGAATGTATAAGTAACTTAACATAAAGGTCTTGAAATTTATACATATGTGCCTTAAATATTTGACTAATAAAGGTATACTTAAAAATACATAATGGTCATCTTATGAACACATAAAAGTATAGTTAACTAAATCTAAAGGTCTCCGTATTTACACAAAATGAATGCTTTGTATATATAACTGACTTATTTTAGTTCTGTTTATAAAGGTAATCTTAATAATACATAAATGTCATGTTATTGAGACAGAAGGTATAAGTAAATTAACATAAAGGTCTTGGAATTTATACATAATGTGTCTTAAATATTTTACTTATAAAGGTATACATAAAAATACATAATGGTGATCTTATGAACATATAAAGATACTGTACATATATCATAAAGGTAATAAATGTGAATCTAAAACATTCTTTTTTTTTAAATGACACAATTCAATCAAATGATCTCACTAGTTCTCTAGTTGGATTAACAAGGGAAACAATTGACGACATGTATAAAATCTACTGTAAGCATGCTCGATTATTGGGATTTAGTGTTCGTAAGTCTACTAGTAGTACTCTACAGGAGAAAAATCTAATGAGTTGTTGGACAAGCTTTTTGTATGCTCTTGTGCCAAATTGAAGACATCGCATGTTACAAAAATTAAGAGAAAAAAAAACTGAAATTACAAGAATAGGTTATAATGCATTAACGAGGGTGAAAATGAATGATGAAGGGCTATATGAGGTGGTTAATCATGTCATATTGCATAATCATCCATTTACTAGAACTGAATGGAACCATCTACACAGTTCAGAGAGAAGTATCACTAATGAAAAAGGTAAAACCATAGAGAACATTATCTCGGCAGGAATGACTGCAACAAACTCTTTCCGTTATATGGTTCATGATGCTGGAGGTGAAGAGATTATAGGACATACGATGAAAGATCATTTGAATTTTGTCAATTGTATGAAAATGAATGCCATTGAAGGTGGGGATGCTCAAACAGTTATTGATATGATTCAAAGACAACAAGATGACAATGATGACTTTTACTATAAGGTTAGATTGGATGATGAGGGAAGATTGAACAATATCTTTTGGAGAGATTCTATGATGAATGAAGATAACAAGATATATGGTGATGTTGTTTTTTACACAATATATAGAACAAACAAGTACAATCTAATTTGTACTCCGTTTGTTGGTATAAATAATCATTGGAGGAATGTCATGTTTGGTTGTGCGTTTCTGGCCGATGAAAATACAGAGTCATTTGAATGGCTTTTTGAAGTATTAAAGAAGTTAATGGGAGGAAAATGTCCAATAACATTATTCATTGACCAAGATTTTACAATTGTAAATGCAATAGAGAAGGTATTATTCTAATCTTAGTTTGGTATCATAAACATTGAATAAAGGTATACTTAATTGTGTTAAAAGGTATTGTTATTCTGACTATAAGGTGTTATGTTTTATAGGTTTTCCCTTCAACAAGGCATCGTCTATGCTTATGGCACCTTCAATAGAATGCAGTTAGCAAGTTTGCACAACTCAAATGTAACAACACGTTTAAAGATTCATTCAACAAATGCTTGTCGGGGTGTGTTGATGAGAATGAATTCGAGCATTGCTAGAAAAATATGATATCTACTTATAAATTGGAAGAACATCCTTGGTTTGCAAGATTATACAATTTAAAATAAAAATGGTGCACTGTATTGAACAAAGACTTATTTTCAGCAGGAATCGCTTCACAACGAAGTGAAAGTACAAATCATGCTATTTCATTCAATGTCAAGAAGACTATAAGCTTAACTGAATTTTACACAATTTTCAAGGAAACAATCGATAATTGGAGGAACAAAGAACGTCAAGACAAATTTCATTCTTCAAGATTCATTCCTGACTCAGTTCTACCAAAAATTGGATTATTGAAGCATGCTTCCGAGGTATATACACTACCACTTTTTAGAAATTTTGAGGAAGAGTTTATTAAATGCATTTCAGCTACATCCATAGTTGTTGGAGTTCAAGACAATACAGTGATTTATGATGTTTCAAAACTTGATATTGATTAGAATACCGTGATATTTGGCAACAAAATGAACTTGATTGCTTGCACTTGCAAGAAGTTTGAAGAATATGGTATGATGTGTTACCACTCATTGAGAATACTTCATATCAACTCTATAGAAAGCATACCCGATCCTTATATACAGAAAAGATGGACAAAAGAAGAAAAATCACAAATTTAGGATAGTTTTGAGGCTAAAAGACAATGAAGATACAAGGAGAATACTTGAAGAAGCTTATGATAGAGATTCTTCAAATGTTAATGGAATCACTTCAACAAATTCAACAGATTTTGCTTGTTCCAAATCATCCAACATTGTTTTGATCCTGCTCACTCAGTTATAAAGAGACGAAGATAGAAAATCAAGGGTCACTTTTAGAAAAAGAGCAATCACAAAGAAAAAACAACAGCAAAGGAATTTGGTTCTAAAACACCAAATGTTCGTTTGTTTTAGTAAACAAAAAAAATGATCATGACAGTTTACTCTTAAAATATGTATGACCTTTTACTTATGATAAGCATACCATTATATTGTATTAGTCATACCTTTACATTATTTTAGTCATACCATAACCTTTTATGATCATGATTGTTTACTCTTGAAAAATTGTATGACCTTTTACTTATGATAAGCATACATTTTACTTATGATAGCATACATTTACATTATTTTAGTCATACCTTATGTATTATAATCATGACTTTACTCTTGAAAATATGTGTTGGGATATTTCTGTTAGGATTTTGATGAGACAAACAACCTTGTATAGGAAGTTAGAGTACCCATTTTTTCCACATTGTTTAAGTGGAACTTAGTTTTGTAAAGTTAACTTTCTGAGTTGTATTTGTAGAAGTTGTAAAAATCAGAAAGATGGAGATTACTGATGTTAGCAGGATTCTGGATATGAAGAAGTATCGAATGCTGATTTTCAGCAAGGAGAATCAGTAGGCAGAAGGTGTAAGCAGAATCAGCAAGCTGAATCAGTAAGCAACATACAAAATACAATAAAGAGAACTGGAGGCTTTCTGCAGGATTCAGAAACAGGAAGCTGTTGAAGAATTAGCGTGCATGATTCAGAAATAGGAAGTATCCCAGAATCAGTAAGAAAATGCAGATCAGGAAGCTAGCGCAGAACAGTAAGTAGTTACTACAACCTAAGCAGTAAGCTGTAAGTTTATCTTAACTTATTTATTGCAGTACGAGGTTTCTGCATTATCAAAGTAACCGGTAGATGGAAGTTAGCACCTGACCAATGAGGTGATGCCATCTGGACTAAGGACTTACAAAAGCATTGTTGCCAAGGAGTGGCGCCATTAATGCGGAGCAGAGTAGGACATGCCCTATTTCCTAGTTTTTCCAGATGAATTAAATGTGAATATCTTGAAGATCAAGATTTGAATTTCTACAAGGACTATGTCTCTCTTCAACAGACATATTCTTACAAGTATAAATAGAAGGTGAAGGTGACTAAGCAGACTATTGAACTTACTGATAATTTTCTAAACTATCACATTCTTAAACAAAACACAAGTCTGCTAAATAGTTCAGTCACTCAACCTTCAGAAGCAATCAAGCCCAAGAGTTCGAGCTTACAAGTTCTTAAAGCTGACTTCGAAAGCACAAGTTGAAAACCATATACTTTTATTCATTTGCTATGTGCTAGGTTGTTTTATTTTTGGTGTCCTTAGTATGAGGGATTTAGATCTTCACTAAGTGTTTAGTCTTTATGTAAGGTTGTTTACTCTGTGTGAGTATTTGTACCCTGTGTGGGAGTAGCCTAGGAATCTTAGTGATTCTAGTAGGTTTGACTTATTAGGAAGACGATTGTAAAGTTGAAACTTGTAAAGAAAAAGAGTAGACGTAGAAGGATTACACCACCTTCAAACCACTATAAACCTTTGTGTGTTTATCGCTTTTCATACTTGTTGCATATTGCATATCTTATATATATCTTGTTCTACTATTAAAAGATTTTTGTTAAAATCATACTTGGCAAAAGCAAACTATTTTTCAAAAGAAACTCTAACTTTGATTTTCGCTGCATACTGTGATAACCGAGACAGTAAGCTGAACGAGCATATTGCCAGCTTACTGAATCGAGAAAGTTGCTGCATTCTCTGTAGAATCCAGCAACCTGTTTACAGAATAGTTTTAAAACGCAAAATTTGATAGAGGTTCATTCATCCCCCTCTGAACCTCTGACCACTTGGGACCAACAATATGTATCCTTTTACTTATGATAAGCATATAATTATATTATTTTGGTCGTACCTTTACATCGTGTTAGTCATACCATAACCTTTTATGATCATAACAGTTTACTCCTGATAAGCACACATTTTACTTATAATAGCATACATTTACTTATAATAAGCATACATTTACATTATTTTAGTCATGACCTTTTAATTATGATAAGCATACTTTTTACTTATAATAGCATATCTTTACATTATTTTAGTCATACCTTATGTATTACAATCATGACTTTACTCATGACCTTTTACTTATGATAAACATACATTTATGTTGTATTAGTCGTACATTTACATTGTGTTAGCCATACAATTATACAATAACACATATATCTTATTCAACAGTACCGTAATACATAAACATACTTCAAGAAAATAAACAATGAAGAACAAAAATACTAAAAACAATAAATGCACTAAAGATTATCATAAAAAACTACTAGATTGCAAAATGTATATATGTACCTATCTATCGAAAAAACTACCATAAAACCATCCAAATGTATATATACCCACCAACATTACAAAAACCATCACACAATGTATATAACAACAAAACCTACCAATATATACTATCAAACACAAAACTCTCATTTTTTTTTCCTTCTATATGTCTTCTCAACTTCCAAGATGGTTTTACTCATTTTCTTCTCAGCATTCACATTTCTCTTCTCCTCTATCATCTTAGCTTTCACATCAGGTTTAACAATGTAAAAAGCATAAATTTTTCTTATAACATCTCACTTCAGTTTATTAAGATCTGAAGAACAAGCATAGCACATATTTCAGCTCAAATTGCACGCCGTACGGTAGCCTTCAAAACAGAGAAAATAAGAAATTTCTAAGTATAATGAATAATAAAACTATAATAGATTATTCAAAAAATAAAATAAATAATGCACATACACCTTTGTCATATGATGACTTGAATGCAGAACACCATCAAAGAATTTGACATGGTGCATCATATAAACACCACAGTCAAGATCTTTGTTCGTAGTTTGCCACTTAAACAACACATTTTCACATAGTTCAAAATCTCCTCAGTTTTGACATGTTTTCTACTTTTTAGAAACTTTGACATCTGTAGTCTCTACAAAACTAATTGACAAAATAAAAAATTAATATTAAATCACATAAACACATCTAACAATATTACCATACTTCAAAACTTACCAGAATCTTTGCACTCTTAAAAAATTCATTTTCAGAATCTAGATACCTCATGTTGTCTAAGTACTGAATACTCTTTTCAATAAAGTTAATGGTTATAGCAGCATAATGATAATTCAAACAAAATGGGATAAAAATCTACATTGAAAAAAATATAACTGATCAGACCTTTATATTATGATAGTAATACCTTTAAGCTCACATATATGTACCTTTAAAGTATAATAATAGTACCTTTAAATAAAGCAGTAAAACAATTGATACATTTATATTATAATAGACATACCTTTAGGCAGACATATAGTTACCTTTATATACAAATAAATGTACCTTTAAATAAATAAGTAATAGATATATACATACCATCTCAGCAGTGCCCAAAATATCTTTATTTAAAGCCAATCACAAATCAAAAGTATTCTTCATCAAACGCTTATTCTACTCAACTCACCAACATGTTCTATAATATTTTTCAAGTTTGACTAATAACAAAAAATAATCATTGTTAAGACAAATCACCATACTGTAATATATTCAGAAAAAAAAACAGAATATATAAAAACTTACAAAATGTTCCAAGTTAAAGACAAATCGCTTTCGTCTATCTTCACATTCAAAATCAGTATTAACAAGCAAAACCAACTAGTTAAGACAGACTGAAAAATTTCAACCTTTGGAGACAATGATAACATATCCTCCTTGTTGACAAAATTATAGTACCCATTCTTTACCAACTCTTCACTGTTAACATAAAAAGAAGATTCAAATAAAAAAATTAGAAAATAAATTATTCATAAAAAAAAGACATCCTCAAAACAAACTACTTGTCATTATTCTTTGACACATCTTTAAAAAGATAGTAATCAACAACTTATTTCTGCATCTGATTCAAATTATTCAAAAACTTGTTTGAAAAAATCATGAACTCAGAAAGATATCCAACATCCTCAGTAATATTCCAGAACAGTTCCTGCTTCATAACATCAATCACATCTTCCTCAATATCATCTCCCTGAACTGATGTTGTTTGTTGCTCATTCACATTCGATTGAACACCTTGATCCTCAGGTGTAAGCAGCTCAAAGGAAGACATCTTCGATGCCAGCTTATTCATGGATAAGAAATTTGCAACAACACTGTCAATATAGTTGTGCAGATCTATATTGGAAAAGAAAGCTTGAGTATTGGATTAGCCCTGAGAATCTGAAACTTTAGCAGATGAGTTAGATTGTTTTTCCTCCATATTTCTTTTCACACCCAGCAGCTTTTCCATATGATAATTGATCACCACAGAAATATATCTTTTAAATAAAAGAAATGATTAATGAGTAGCTTGTATAGTAATATAAAAAAAATAAGGGTATGACTAATGAAACATAAAGGTATGTCTAGTGCAACATAAAAGTATGATTAATGAAACATGAAGATATGACTAATAAAACATAAGAGTATGTCTAGTGGAATATAAAGGTATAGCTAATTGAACATAAAGGTATGAATAATGAAATATGAAGGTATGTCTAATACAACATAAATGTATCAATAAAGAAACATAAAACTATAACTAAAATAACATAAAGGTATGAAGGTACTTACATCCTTGGCCATTTTTTTGATTTCACTATCATCAGGTTTACCTTCCGGCAATGCAAACTTGATAAATCTGGAAGATTTATCTTTCTCACCAGCAGCAGCATCATTTTTATCACCAGCAGCAATATCATCTTTCTCACCAGCAGCAATAGACTTCTCAAAAATCTTCTCACCAAAATTGTCAATTTTTTTAATACATCCTTTTTTCAGATAACAGGTACACATTCAACAAGAGCTCTGCATCACCATAAGGACCAGAAGCTGCCTTTTCATCACACCTTCTATCCATTTTATCATTAGTCCAGTGTTGTATTAATGGCAGATTGCGAAAATCTTCAATCCCATGCCACTTCAGCCTATACATTTACACCATTTGCAATATTAGCACACAACAACTTAAAGAATTTGTCTTTCCTGAGTGAAAGCTAATAACAGACTCACAAATTCTCTCCAACACATACGTACACCAGTTAAAGTTACGAATATTCTCTACATCCAACAAACACTTCAAAATGCCCATATATAGCAATCGATTCGAAGTCGGAGCCAAAAAATAACATTCATCACATACAAAACAAACAACCTCTTAAAATCATTCTCTCCTCAACTAAAGTAGTAGTCATCACATTGTGCAACACCTTCAGAGGTGATCTAGGCTCAATGTTATAGCTATCCTTAAACATATCAAATATGTCATCATCTTCATTCTATGCAAACTTCATAACATTATGACTTCCCTGCGGAATCATAAAAATATCAAAAACATCATCAGCAGCTACAGCAAAACTACGATGACTATCTAAAGTTAACATCCTACTACCACCATTAAAATGATTCACTAACCACGTATTAATTATCTTGTTAACCCTAGTCAAAGATATTCTTAATAAACCTCCAAATCCTATACTTAACACATCAGCCATCTGCCTATCACTCAAACATCGCACAAGTTCAACAACACCACTTGGTTTGCACGGTGTATAAATCAAACTGCAAATAAAAACATAATATCTCAATCACTAATTAAAAAACATATGAAACCAATATAAATACAAACACTGCACAGATCATAAAACCAAAACAGAAAACACTAATACACTAAACATAATATATAAATCACATTTTTATGTTACACTAAACATACCTTTTACATAAAATAGACAAACCTTTATGTTACACTAAACATACCTTTTATATAAGTTTCACATACCTTTATTTTACTTTAGTCATACCTTAATTGTGCTTTAATCATACCTTTATATTACACTAAACATACTTTTTATATAAAATTCAGATATCTTTGCATTACTTTAGTCATACCTAACTGTGTTTTTGTAGCACCCCGGATCAAAACGAACATAATTGATTAATTAAATATTTAAATCTATGATTTAATAATTATGTGCGTATGAGTTAACTGTTTAATCTATTTCGTGCGTTTCAGATACGTGAGTACTGCACGATTAGATCAATAATTTTTCTAGACGTGGAACATAGGATATTCTTATATCATTAGATGCGTAATAGAACAACAAGAAGATAGAAACGAACTAGGGGTCAATCGGAGACCCGTAGCTCGAACGACGATAAAAAGAGTAAACCACGAGGTTTCGAAAATATCAGAAGATATTTACCAAGATATTTACCGAGATATTTACGGTGAATAGTAATTTGGAAAAGTCAACTGATGAATAGTAACGGAGATATTTTGGATGAATAGTGATCCGGATATTTTCGGTGAATAGTAATTTCTGGATTTCTATAAATAGGGATAGTTTCGATTCGAAAATCACCATTTATTCGATCGAGCTGAACCCGACGAAAACACGTAAGTCCTTCTTTCTCATCTTTTAATTTCCATCTTTTTGTTTCCGGTGCGCCGCCGCCGGCTGATGGTCGGAAAATTCAACATTGTCGGAATCGGACGATTTTCGCACACGACGTTCGTCTCGACGAGATGAATCTAGGATAGGTCTCGGATTTCAAATCCGACTTCTCGTTCGCCGGAAAACGGCGAAAAACAGCCTTGAAACCCTAAACCTAACCCTTGCACCACCATTTCTCTCTCCTCTGTTCTTTCTCTCTCCACCGCGCCGGAGAAGCTACCGGAGGTTGCCGGAGGTCGTGGCCAGACGCTGGAGTGGCGGCACCGGAGATGGACAGTGGGTGTACATATATGTATGCATGCATGTGTGTGTGTTGTGTGTGTATGAGTGTGTGTTTATGTGTTGTATGCTGTTGGGGCGGCGCCGGGTGGTGCCGCCGTGCGAGGAAGGTAGGCCGGCGACGGGAGGTCGCCGGAAAGGTGGTCTGGTGGGTGGCCGGCGGCTGGTGACCACCGGTCGGAGCAAGGAAATCAGTGTGTGTGTGTTTTTGCGTGTGTGTGTGTTGAAGCATGCATGTATATAGTGGCTGTGTTGGTGGACTGTGATGGCCGGAATAGGTGGCCGGCGATGGGGGGTCGCCGGCCAAGGCTCAGGGAGTGGTCGCCGGTGACGGGAAGTCGCCGGCCGGAGTTTTGATTGGGGTTGAAAATCTGGGAAAAACAGGGTATCGAAGGGTTTTGCGGCGTAATTTCCGGGCACTATTCATGCCGGAATACGGCGATGGACTATCGGAGGTGGTAGCCGGCGGTGCGAGGTATCCGGCGAGATAGGTGGTGGTGGCTGGAGGCGGCGCCGCCGCGCTGAACGACGCCGGGAAGTAGCCTGCTCGAGCAGGCCACCGTCGGGTAACCTGGACAGAGGCTGGCCGAGAAAACTCGACCAGCCGGGTTGAGCTGCACGCAGCTGCCGAGAAAACTCGGTAGCCGTCGGGTGTCGGGTAGCCGGCGCGCACCGTGCGCACCCGTCGGGTGCCGACGCACACCCGACGCCGTGTTTTCGATCCGAACCTCGTTTTCTTTCCATCATTCATCCGTATCGAGTCGTCGATGACGAGACATTGTTGACCCGGGACCATGGGCCCAATCAAAGTCAACCCTTTGACCAAAATTACCATTTTACCCCTAAACCTAAAATACTCCGTTTGAGCTCGTTTTAACTTCGATTGAGCTCATTCTTTTTGCGTTGCGATCCTTATTCCAATTCCTATCATCTCAGACCTTTAGACTTGACTTTCAGTCTTGTTTCCAAAATCCCAATCTTTAGATCGATCGATCCGTCGCGTATTTAACGACCGATTTCCAACGGAACCTTTTACAGCTATATATATAATTTATTAAGGATCTAAAGGACGACATAACTTATGTAGGCTACTTGTTGAGTTGAGCCTTGTGATATCGGATCCTCTAGTACTCGCTTGTGAAATCTGATCCGCCGATACTCGTTCACGTGGTAACCACTATACGAGGTGGGGGTAATTTCTAACTCTGTAACTGTTTACAGTTTTCCCTATTGAAGTATGATTGAGAAATATTAAACGATGTGGTGATATGTTATGATACGTGATCATGTTATACTGTGGCAACGTGGCTGAGTGTTATATTCCTGGTATTGTATTGTTGTTGACTGTTATAAGATGCGGATGTTATTCCCCATGAGTGTATTCAACGCACTCACCCCTAATCTGTACTCACACTACAGGAAAAGAAGAAAATCTTAACGCGTAGAGAGAGGGGTGCCCTATCAGCTGTGTCCTTAATCCGGTTTTGACTTTTAAAGTTATGTTGATCGTTTTGTAAAATATTCTGAGTATTCTGTGGATGTGAGATCCTCATGGTTTGTTTCCGCTGCTTTGTTATGTTGTAATAATCGGTATTCAGACCGATTGTTATTGGCCGAGGCCGACTATTGATTTATGATTGTATCACTTCGTCCCTTATCTTTATTCTTCTGTCGTCTCTTTCTCCTTCTTTGTTATGGATCCTGATGTTTTTCCGCTGCGTAAGGGTTCAAACTTCCTTTTATCGGTTGAAACCGATGTTTTAAGAGTATCTTTTCTTGTCCTCTTCCTCTTTCTTTCTATTTTATATCATGCTCGTCTTCTTCCCCTTTCTCTCTTCACGCCCATCTATGAAAAACTATGATATTTTAACGAAAGATTTTGGGGCGTGACAGTTTTAATCATACCTTTATGTTACATTAAACATACTTTTTATAAATAATAAACATACCTTTTACAAACAACAAAACTAATTAAATTCAAAAACAGAAAACAGAAACACAACTACATAAAAAATACAAAAATTACAGCTATACTCATCCAAAACAATGCACTACATATAACATGCATTACACAAGGGATATCAAATAAAAAACAGAACATATATACATATCCTTATCAACACAAGAAGTATCAAAAGCCCTCCTGGATCTTTTCCTCACAACTTGTCTCTCAGGAACAACTGGAATCTCTCTCTTCGATGCCATCTAAACACATGCATGGATGAATTTAGTGTCAATATAAAGAAAAATGTCAAATAATATCAAAAATATAGAGAAAAACATAAAACTAGGGTTTTCAATCCAAATGTTGAAGAACAAAAACAAAATACAAACATAAGATAAAAAAAACTAATTCTAGAAACACTTCAAAAAACAAATATAATACAAAACAGTAATTTCACAAACAAAAAACTTAAATCAGATACAAATATATGGTTCCAATACCACATGCAAAGAGAAATAAAATTACAAATCAAACAAACAAACAGCATAAAGAAAAAATATCAATACAAAATACACAATAAGATCGAAGAAAAAACCTGTGCGCACTATAGAGTTTCAAAAATCGAAGAAAACATCTCAAACTCGAAAATAACTTCACACTGAGTTGAATACAACAACCAACTACACACGAACTAAGAAGAAATCAGATGGAAAGATAGAAGAGCGCGAAAGAGAACCAACACAATGTCGAGAGAGAAGAGAGAATTGATGAGAGAGAAACGTGAAGAAAACTGCTTCAACTTTGAAAAATGAAAAAAAAGTATTTATATTTCTCAATTGCCGTGTCGAATCTAAGGCCGGGTCGGGTCAGGTGCATGGATTACAGATCCATGCACCAAGTGCATAAAAGTTTTTATCTTAATATTTTGAGTAGCACTCTCGTGCACCTGATGCACACATGCATTCCGGTCGGCTTCAGGCGCGGGTTGACCTGGATCCACGCACTTTTACTTTTTTTTTTGCTCTAACCTCTATGTTGTATTAGTTAAACATTTATATTATATTATACATATTTTTATGTTATATTAGTCATACCCTTATGTCCAGATATCATGTATTTATTTAATACTTTTAACTCTAAAAAAATCCTAATTTCACCACAATTTGTATATGTTTACCTTTATGTGATAATACTCATACATTTATGTGATATTACTTATACCTTTATGTCAACATAGTCATACCTTTATGTAATATATAAAGGTATAACTAACATAACTAAAAGGTATATCTAACATAACTAAAAGGTGTGACTGTTATAACTAAAATGAATGAAATGTTAATATGTCTATCTAAAAAAAATGCTAAGGTACAGCTAGCCTTATAAAATGTATGACTAACATAACTAAAAGGTATGAATAACACTACTAAAAGGTATAGTTAACATAACATAAAGGTCTGACACCTGGAAGCATGTTTGAGCGGATTTTGTCCTCGATCTGGTGGTGCATGACGGGCCGAGTCCACTCGAATGTACGGATCTAGAGTTCATACACCAGGTGCACAAAAGTTTTTGTCTAATTATTTTGTGTATTATTTAATTTTATATCTTTAAAAAGTATACATGATATATATAAAAATATTACATTATATAATACTTTCATGTGTAATTATGATCATGTCATACTTCAAATAGATTTCATAATATATATAAAAGTATTATATTATGAGAATAAAAATATTTCTTATCAAATTGTTATTTTTCAAATTAATCATTCAATTGAATTTATGAAACCAAAAATATTACATGTTAAATATAAAATAAAATTAAAAATTAAAAAGCATAATACAAACAAAAATATTACATAATAGAATTTATCAAATTATAATTTTTCAATAGTATCACATGATGGACACGAAAGTATTACATGATGAGAATGAAATTATTACCTGTGAAATTATAATTTTTCAAATTAATCATTTATTTAGAATCTTGGAAGCAAATGATCATATAAGGGACACAAAAATATTACACATACAAGTATTATCTAATACACACAAAATATTATATTCACTACAATAAATTCTCCCATAGACTACACCCCTAAGACAAGGGTTTTTTCAAAAAACCCTTGTCGTAGTCTAAATTGCCGTTGTCGTAGACGAAACCGTTGTCTTTGCCCGAAAAATTCTCTCATAGACAAGGGTTTGAACTTGCTGTTGTCGTAGACGTGTTGTCCTAAGACCACTACAAGAAATTCTCTCATAGACTACACCCCTAAAAGACAAGGGTTTTTTTAAAAAAAAACCCTTGTTGTAGACTAAACTGACGGAACCGTTGTCTTTGCCCGAAAAATTCTCTCATAGACAAGGGTTTGAACTTGCCGTTGTCGTAGACGTGTTGTCCTAGGACCCTAAGACAAGGGTTATTTTCTAACGTTGTCGTAGTCTCGTAGAAGCGTTGTCGTAGATTAACTTAATTAATTTTAAAAAAAAGTCAAATATTACAATATATATTTTTTTAAATGAAAGAAGAAATGTTATATATTAATTATTTTTTAATTAAATTAAATTTGAAAAGTTTAATTATTTCATGATGTTATCTTATATTATCTTATATTAATTAGTCATTAATCTTTCAATTATATATATATAGTTACACTTTTAAAATATATTAAAAATACAAATAATAAAATTTAACAAAAAATATGTGATAATATTAATTGTTTTTTAATTAAATTAAATTTGAAAAATTTAATTATTTTACGATATTATCTTATATTATCTTATGTTCATTAGTCATTAATCTTCCAATTATATACATATATATATATATATCTTATTATTTGCATTAATATTATCTTATATGAACAAACTCATAATTTTAAAAAATAGTATTTTTATAAAATATATTAAAAATATGCACTAGTATATTTTATAAATGTCTTCAAATGAAATTAGATTAAATATTACTAAACATATTAATTAGTCATTAATCTTCCAATTATATATATATATATATATATTTAACCTTTTAAAATATATTAAAAATACAAATAATAAAAATTAACAAAAAGTATGTGATAATAGAAAATTGAAAAATATCAAAAATTGAAATAAAAGAAATGTATGTAGAATATTACTACATAAAGCACTAGTGGTCTAGTGGTTCGAGTACGACCTTATCACTCGGCTTCGAATCCCAGACAACGCGCAATATTTGACATGTACTTTGCTAACGTGATGACGTGGCACGCTGACGTAGTGATTACGACAACGGTACGGATTACAAATTTGGCCTCTATTTATTGGATGTTGACAATTTTAAATTTATTTAAATTAAAAAAATGTAAGTATCATAAATTTCTTTTTTGAAACCTAGTTTTAAAATATCGTGAATGTAGGTAGACCTTTAATAACCAACAATTGATAATTTTGGATTTTTCTTTCACGTGTCATTCACGTGAAAAACTTGAATCTATTTTATATGATGCTTTTAAAATCAGTTGATTAGTTCTCAAATCATTACCCAAATACCATCGAATTGAATCATCTATTTTAATTTGGAATTTTATTTTATATTTTATTATTTTTAATTCATATTATTTGTCAATTAATGATGTTTTTTTATACTTGATGTATAGTGATTACTTTAAAATATTAAATGAAACATTAAAATGAAATAAAGGATCTTACTTGAAATACCACATTATTTAATTTCTAATATTTGGTGTCACGCTCCGTTATCTTTCATAAAATTACCAGAGTTTTCCATTGGGCGTGAAGAAAGAAATAGAAAGAGACATATCTCATAAACAGAAAGAAGGAGTAAGAGACGACAGAAGAATGAGGTAAGAGACGATGTGAATCATTCACATGTCAGTAATCGGTCTCAGTACCGATAAATACAACATACTTAGCAGCGGAATCAAACCATCAGGATCTCACATCCCAAAAACATATACAGAAATATTACAAAATGTGAATTAATTAAAACATTGTTTAGAAATGTTTGTGAGACATCATCCTAAATATACTGGTCCAGAAATAGCACCTCCTCTCTCCTTCTAGGGTTCATAATGCTCATCAACTCCTATAACGTGAATTACAAAATAGGGGGTGAGTGCGTGGAATACACTCGTGGGGATGAAATCCGCCTCTTATAACAGTCAACAGATATATGATACCGAAAATGTAACACTCAGTCACGTTGTCACAGTATAATATAAACACGTAATCATTGCATATAACCACAGCATTTAGTATTTCTCAATCATGCTTCAAAATAGGGAAAACTGTAAACAGATTAAGAGTTAGAAATTACCCCCACCTTGTTCGGTGGTTTCCGCGTGAGTAGCAAGTACCAAGGATTGGATATCACAAGGCTCAATCCAACAAGTAGCCTACACAAGTTACGGTGTTTCTTAGATCCTTAATAATGTATAATTAAAGTCATAAAAGACTCCGGAGGAAAAACGATCATTAAAGACGCGTCAGATTGAGAGATCTAAAGATTGGAGTTGAAGAAACGAGAGTGGATGTTCAGTCCATATGGTTGAGATGATAGAGAATGAAATTTGGGTCACGACAGAAAAAGAATGAGCTCAATCGGAGTTAAAACGAGCTCAAACGGAGCATTTTAAGTTTAGGGGTATTTTGGTAAATTTGGTCAAAGGGTTGACTTTGACCGGGCCCACGAACCCCTATCAACGACATCTCATCGGCGATGACTCGATGATGACGTACGATGAAAAATATGGGATTCGGATCGAAAACACGACGTTGCGTGCGCGCCGTCACCCGACGGGACGCACGCGTGCGCGCGCAGCACCCCGCATCCTCGGCAGCTGCCGAGTTTTCTCGGCAACTCGGCGGCTTCTCTCGGCAGCTGCCGAGTTTTCTCGGCAGCTCTCGGTATCGGGTCGGCCCTTCTCGGCAGTTGTAGAGTTTTCTCGGCAACTCAGCGCCCAGCGTTCCCGGCTTCATCCTGCTCGACCAGTCCACTTCCCGGCGCCACCAACTGCGGCGGCGCCGCCCTGCACCACCGCCACCTCGACCACCGGCGAGCCTGCACCTCCGGCCATCCCTCGCCGGATTTCGGCATGAACAGTGCCGGAAAAACCGCCGCAAACTACCTTCGACACCACGCATGCAAAAATAAACCCTACCAACCAAACTCCGGCCGGCGACTGGAAGTCGCCGGCGACCCTTCCCAGAACCCCCAAACTCAGCCCCAAACCCCCAGCAACAAACATATACACCCACACATATACACACACACGTATAAACACACTCACATACAAACAGCCTTGGCCGGCGGCCACCTACTGCTGGCCACCACCTCTAAGCCTCATCGGTGCATCACCAACGTCGGCCCCCTTGTTCCCACACGGCGGCACCACCCAGCGTCACCCACATTAGCTCACAACAGCAACACATACTCAACACACACACACATGCACGATTTATCCATACACAACCTGTCACGCCCCAAAATCTTTTCACATTTTATCAGAGTTTTCACATGGGCGTGAAGATGGAAAAAAGCAAGGGACACTTATCACAATCAGAAAGAAAGAGTAAGGGACAACAGAAGAAAGAGGGTAAGGAACGAAGTGAATCTCTCACTTATCAACAATCGGCCTCTACCGATAGCAATCAGTCTCACTACTGATAAAAAAAACATCATACGCAGCGGAATCATTCTTCAAGATCTCACATCCTTATATGTATCAAAATATTACATAACCCAAAATACACAAATCATGGTTTGATAAAGTTTGTGTTACATCGTCTAATCATGCGAATACAAAAGATAGCACCGTCTCTCTCTCCGTCTAGGGTTCCTCTTGTTCATCATCGCCTGTAGTGTGAGTACAGATTAAGGGATGAGTGCGTGGAATACACTCGTGGGGATAAACCCGTCTCTTGTGACTCAACAGCAATAAATACACTAGTAAAAATAATTCTTAAGTCACGTCATCACAGCACATAAGAGCAAAGCAGATATTAGAAATGGCAAGGGACGAATAGGTGTGGGATTCCCCCGTCTTATCCTATATAACGGTCTCACTACCGTTGGTGTATTTCAAGAGGACCACCAAACCTCAACAGAGTAGTAGAAAATAGCAGAGGACGAACAGAACGGACCTCGGTCCTTTCACAGTTATATGGCTCTATTTATAGATTTCGAAAGTTACTATTCACCGGTAAATATCTCGTTTACTATTCACCATAAATATCTTCTGATATTTTCGAAACCTCGTGTTTTGTTCTTTTCATCGTCGTTCGAGCTACGGGTCTCCGATTGACCTCTAGTTCGTTTCTATCTTCTCGTTTTTCCAAAACGCATCTAGTGATATAAAAATATCTTATGTTCCACGTCTAGGTAAATTATCCATCTCATACATGCATTAAACACTTATCTGAAACGCATGTATTTAAACAGTTAAAACATACGCACATATATATTAAATCTTGAGTTTAAATATTTAATTAATAAATTATGTTTCGTTTTGGTCCGGGGTGCTACACAACCTATTCAGCTCCGGTGCCGCCACTCACGGCAGCGCCACCCCTCCGGCAAGTCACCCTCACACCCAGCAGCTTCTCCGGTGACGGCTCCAGCAAGAGGAGGAGGAGAGAGAGGGAAATCAGAAGAGAGAGAGAAAGTGGTGGAAATCTAGGGTTTAGGGTTTGGAGCTCGTATTTCACCATTTTTCGACGAATGAGAAATCGGAATTGAATTTCGAGACCTATCCTAGATTCGTCTCGTCGAGACCTACGTCGTGTGTGAAAATCGACTGAAACCGAGAACATTGAAATTTTCCGGCCACCGGCAGTGGCGGCGCGCCGGAGGTAAAAAATCGGAAAGAGAAAGAGAAGAGAGAGAGACTTACAAGTTTTCGTCGTTTTCGGCTCGTTCGGAAAAACGATGATTTTTGAATCGAAAACACCCATATTTATAGAATTTTCAAAAACACTATTCATCTAAAAAAATCTAGAATTATTGTTCATCGGGTGAAAAGTACACATTACTATTCACGTAAAAATCTCCATAACTATTCACCGTGAATATTTTTCGATTTTCTTTTCCGAAACTCTGTGTTTTGCCCTTTTCGTCGTCGTTTGAGCTACGGGTCTCCGATTAACCCCTAGTTCATTTCTATCTTCTCATTTCATCAACACACATCTAATGGTTTGAAAATATTCTATGTTCCATATCCAAGAAAATTATCCGTCTAATTCATGCTTTAAACACGTATCTGAAACGCACGTAATTAATTAGACAATCAAAATATACACACATAATTATTAATTCATGGTTTAAATATTTAATTAATAAATTATGCTTCACTTTTGTTCCGGGGTGCCAGAATCTCGTCCTCTTATTCTCATGTTGTTTCGTTCTTTCCATTTCTCGTTAAGGAACTTGCAGGCCTCGATTATTTGGCTAAGCTCAATGTTCAAAACTTTTGTTAGTCCTGAGCTTCTCCAATTCTTTCTCAAACTTTCCTAACCGGATCACATCTCTGTTTCTCATTCTTTTCCTTCTTCAACTCATAGTACTGATTGTTGTAATAATCATCCTACATTCTTCTTGTTGAGTAATGAGCGAAGTCAATGCCCGAACCTTACAATCTTTGTCCGATGGTGTGAACTTTCTTCTTCCTTCTTCCAGGATTAACACCACAAGCCAAAGATCATCAAAGGTACGTTTTTAACTTCTCCTCTTCCGCTCTCTGATTAGTGGACAGAATCTCGTCCTTCCTAATGGGATACTAACATCTAGGGTTTCAGCGACTACCCTACCGTTCTCAGATGTCAGCATGTCACCAAACCCAACAGAGACAAGAGAATGGGTTGTCCCAATATCAAATAGTATGAGAGCAGGGATATTAGATACTGTCAACATACCTATCCTGATTTCGGGTTCTTCTGCAGCTGGAGAGTGAGTGAGGGCAAAAGCTCACACCTGGCCTGCTCCTGGCCTCGGTTTTGGGGCGGAAACTCCTGGATTTTGGGGCTTCTAGCAGCTGTATGCCATGTGGCCTGGCTCCCCACATTTAAAGCAATTTCGGGTCCCTTGGAGGCAGGGCCCCACGTGTATCTTCCTACACTTGGGACAAACATTCCCTGGCCTAGGCGTAAGGAGTAGTGGAGCATTATTGGCCTATGGGGACTTGCTTTGGTTGAAATCCTGACTAGGTTCGTCCCTCTTCCTCTTCTCTGTCGTCACTTCCACTCTTTTGGGTGATGTCATGTCCAAGCACAGTCGGGAAGCGATTTCTTGAACCCTTTCAACAACAGCAGCGTACGTTATCGCACCCTATCCCACCAAGATGGAGCTGATCTCCAGACGAAGGCCCTTTCGAAATGTCGGGTCCTTTTTGTGTCCGTGTCCACCAGGTGGGGCGTATATCGGCTCAGCAGATTAAATTTTCTCTCATAATCGTCCACAGTGGATGGCCCCTGATGGAGGTGTAGAAACTCCGTCTCCTTTTAGTCGCAATAAGATTAGGGTACATAGCTTTGTACAACCACCTCCTTGAAGGCCTCTCAGTTCAGAGCGTCTATCTGTTCCAGCGTCATCGTTCGAACACGTGATTCCCACCAATGGCTTGCCTCTTCGGTAAGTTGAAAAACGGCACAGGAAATCTTATGTTCCTCCATGCAAGTCAGGTGCCCAAATAAACGATCCAGAGTCCTCAGCCATTCTTCCGCTTCGGAGGGCTCTCCTCTTCCACTGAAAGTCGGCGGGTTGAACCGCCAGAACCGCTCGATCACTAGATTGGTGTCGCTCTTTACGAAGGCGACTGGTGCTGGTTGCGGTGTCTCGAAATGTCGAGCCAGCCCCCTCAAAACTGACACCAAATCCTCATCGGCGGTGTCCACATACTCCGGAGGATTTCTCTTTAGCGGCTGATCATTCATCAGTGGTTGGTTGTCTCTGGGTGGTTGATCTCGTCTTGGACGGCCACGAGGCATACTATTCTAGTTACAACGTACGAAAATCTACCCCTTAGTGTCTACCCCATGCAAACTATCAATAACAAGATAAACGAGAAGTGGATAGATATGATTCAAATAACCATATAACATATAAACATTATTCCATAAATCAATTAATAACCTCAAAAGATCTCCCTCTCATTCGTTTATCATAACAGCTCACAAGAATGCATTGCTCCTATAAAAATTCCTTCGGTACATGAGGGTATTTCCCGTCTTACCCCGTATCTTAAGTATAGGAGGGTGTTTCCCGTCTTACCCCGTATCTTAAGTACAGGAGGGTATTTCCCATCTTGCCCCATATCTTAAGTACAGGAGGGTATTTCCCATCTTACCCCATTTCCTTAAGTATAGGAGAGTATTTCTCATCTTACCCCATTCCCTTAGGTACAGAAGAGTATTTCTCACTTGCCCCGTTTCCTTAGGTACAGGAGAGAACTTCTCATCTTACCCCATTTCCTTAGGTACAGGAGAGAATTTCTCATCTTACCTCGTACACGGTATCAAGACCGTTGGTGTTTCTTTTTATCGTGAAACTGTTAAACTATATCCTTAACCCCCCCAGAACCTAAACAGTTTATATCATGCCATCAAGGTAACATATATCAGGTAAGCACTCATTTTAGTAAAACCTATATTTAGGGAGAGTCACCTATAGACAGAGGATAGTGCCTTCGAAAACCATTTCATGTTTTAAAATCACACATTTCCCATTTTAAACCCAGTTTGAGCAAGTTCATAACGTTAGAACATTGCTCTGATACCATCTATCACACCCCGTTTTCTTTCATAAAATTACCAGAGTTTTCCATCAGGCGTGAAGAAAGAAATAGAAAGAGACATATCTCATAAACAGAAAGAATGAGTAAGAGACGACAGAAGAATGAGGTAAGGGACGATGTGAATCATTCACATGTCAGTAATCGGTCTCAGTACTGATAAATACAACATACTTAGCAGCGAAATCAAACCATCAGGATCTCACATCCCAAAAACATATACAGAAATATTACAAAAAGTGAATTAATTAAAACATTGTTTAGAAATGTTTGTGAGACATCATCCTAAATATACTGGTCCAGAAATAGCCCCTCCTCTCTCCTTCTAGGGTTCATCATGCTCATCAACTCCTGTAACGTGAATTACAGAATAGGGGGTGAGTGCGTGGAATACACTCGTGGGGATGAAATCCACCTCTTATAACAGTCAACAGATATAAGATACCGGAAATGTAACACTCAATCACATTGTCATAGTATAACATGAACACGTAATCATTGCATATAACCACAACATTTAGTATTTCTCAATCATGCTTCAAAATAGGGAAAACTGTAAACAGATTAAGAGTTAGAAATTACCCCCACCTTGTTCAGTGGTTTCCGCGTAAGTAGCAAGTACCAAGGATCGGATATCGCAAGGCTCAATCCAACAAGTAGCCTATACAAGTTACGGTGTTTCTTAGATCCTTAATAATGTATAATTAAAGTTATAAAAGACTCCGGAGGAAAAACGATCGTTAAAGACGTGTCAAATCGAGAGATCTAAAGATTGAAATTGAAGAAATGAGAGTGCATGTTCAGTCCATATGGCTGAGATGATAGAGAATGAAATTTGGGTCACGATGGAAAAAGAATGAGCTCAATCGGAGTTAAAACGAGCTCAAACGGAGTATTTTTAAGTTTAGGGGTATTTTGGTAAATTTGGTCAAAGGGTTGATTTTGATCGGGCCCACGAACCCCGGTCAACGACATCTCATCGATGACGACTCGATGATGACGTACGATGGAAAAAAATAGTATTCGGATCGAAAACACGGTGTTGCGTGCGCGCCGTCACTCGACAGGGCACACGCGTGCTCGTGCGACACCCGGCATTCTCGGCAGCTGCCGAGTTTTCTTGGTAGCTCGGTAGCTTCTCTCAAGAGCTGCCGAGTTTCTCGGCAGCTCTTGGCATCGGGTCAGCCCTTCTCGACAGCTGCCGAGTTTTCTCGGCAGCTCGGCGCCCAGCGTTCCCGGCGTTGCCCTACGTGACCAGCCCACTTCCCGACGCCACCAGCTGCGGCGGCGCAGCCCTGCACCACCGCCACCTCAACCACTGGTGAGCCTGCACCGCCGGCTACCACCTCCGGTCATCCCTCGACGGATTTCGGCATGAACAGTACCGGAAAAACTGCCGCAAACTCCCTTCGACACCACCATGCAAAAACAAACCCTACCAACCAAACTCCGGCCGGCGACCCTTCCCAGAACCCCCGGCCAGTGAGCTCCCATCGCCGGCGACCCTCCAAACTCAGCCCCAAAACCCCAGCAACAAACATATACACCCATGCATACACACACACACGTATAAACACACTCACATACAAACAGCCTTGGCCGCCGGCCACCACCTCTGAGCCTTACCGGCGCATCACCAGCGTCGGCCCCCCTGTTCCCACACAACAGCGCCACCCAGCACCGCCCACATCAGCTCACAACAGCAACACACACTAACACACACATATGCACGATTTATCCATACACAACCTGTTCAGCTCCAGCGCCGCCTCTTACAGCGGTGCCACCCCTCCGGCAGGTCACCCTCACACCCAGTAGCTTCGCCAGTGATGGCTCCGACGAGAGGAGGAAGAGAGAGAGGGAAATCAGAAGAGAGAGAGAAGGTGGTGGAAATCTAGGGTTTAGGGTTTGGAGCTCGTATTTTGCCATTTTCCGGAGAACGAGAAATCGGAATTGAATTCTAAGACCTATCCTAGATTCATCTCGTCGAGACCTATGTCGTGTGTAAAAATCGACTAAAACCGAGAACATTGAAATTTTCCGGCCACCGGCAGTGGCGCGCCGGAGGCAGAAAATCGGAAAGAGAAAGAGAAAGAGAAGAGAGAGAGACTTACAAGTTTTCGTCATTTTCGGCTCGTTCAGAAAAACGGTGATTTTCGAATTTGAAAACACCCCTATTTATAAAATTTCCGAAACACTATTCATCTAAAAAAATCTAGAATTACTGTTCATCGGGTGAAAAGTACACGTTACTATTCACGTAAAAATCTTCGTAACTATTCATCGTAAATATCTTTTGGTTTTCTTTTCTAAAACTCTGTGTTTTGCCCTTTTCGTCGTCGTTTGAGCTACAGGTCTCCAATTGACCCTTAGTTCGTTTCTATCTTCTCGTTTCATCAACACGCATCTAATGGTATGAAAATATTCTATGTTCCATTCCAAGAAAATTATCCGTCTAATTCATGCTTTAAACACGTATCTGAAACGCACGTAATTAATTAGACAGTCAAAATATACGCACATAATTATTAATTCATGGTTTAAATATTTAATTAATAATTTATGCTTCGTTTTTGGTCCAGGGCGCTACATTTGGCACAACTTGTACAACAATCAAACATACCATGTTTATCAATATTGGGCTCAACTTTGGAAAAATTGGCAAAAATATCCCGTATATTACCCCTAATTATGACTTTATCCTTTAATTTTTTGGGTTTTTGAAAATACCCCGTATGTTACCCCTTATTGCCAACAATACCCATTTACCTGAAGTAACCAGTTACACACTGACGTGACCAGTTATTTCTGACATGAATATTATTTTTGATTTTTTTTGTCAAATCTCACACTCATGCCTTTTTTTGTTGCCAAGTCACTGAAAAATTGATTAAAATACCTCGTATATTACCCCTAATTAAAGTAACAAATAAAATTAAAAATATTATTTAATATAAAAATATAACTTAAAATTTTATTTAAATAATCATAAAAATAATTTATATTAGCTAAATAAACAAAAAAATTAAAATAAATGTTAAAATAAATTAATAATAATCGTTAATATTATATTATGAAAATTATTTTTTAAAATTTATATTTAACAAATAAAATTTATAATATTTATTTATTAAATATAATAAATTAGAAATATTTATTAAAAAACATCTTATTTTAAGTTACTAAAACCTATGTTTAATAATGATAGTAAAAATAATAATAGGAAATTATTTTTAAAAAATTCATAAATTATTTTAATAATAATTTTAAAATATTTATAAACAAACAAAATAAATCTAGCAAATAGATTTTGAAATAGATTTGTTGAAAACTTATCTTTGTAAATAAAATTTTCTATTTAGTTATAATTTCTATTTTTGTAAATAAAAATTTCATATAATTTCTTTTTTTGTAAATAAAAATTTCTATTTAGTTATATTTTTATATGTACTTAATAATGTATTAAAATTTAGAAAATATTAAAATTTAGTTTTTAGAACTTCTATTATTAATGTTATTGTTGTTGTTGTTATTACTATTATTATATAGTTAAATTCTTTTTTATATTTTCTTTGATTTTAAGATATATTTTATTTGATTTTAAGATATTTCAAAATAATTATCTTATTTAAAAAAATAATAAATTTTTATTTTTATTATATTTTCGAAAAATATCCCGTATGTTTGTCTGTTTTTTGTCAAAAATACCCCTTTCCAGAATGACATGGATATAAGATTAAAAAAAACTCAAAAATGAATTCTACATGTGTATTTATCGGCCACATCAGATTGTGACCGGCTGATTATCTTTACTATCGGTAAATAGGTATTTTCGACGGCATAAAGTAATATATGGAGTATTCTTAAAAACTTAAAAAATTAAAGAATAAAGCCATAATTAGGGGTAATATACGGGGTACTATCATCATTTTTCCAACTCAACTTTAATCCAACTAAACTGTATCAATATTAGTGTAGATAAGTTTGGTTATTTGGCGATATTTTTTAATATAGAGTTAGACATATAATCTCTATCTATAACTATATATATATAATAACAATTACCCCCTCAAAATAGAAATGCTAAAATTTTCCCGCCCATTTCCACCTCCCAAAAATAGAAATACATATTATTTCATAATTTATAAATTATAAATTATAAATTTTATTGTATTAAACATGATTTTTATATATGGTAATAATATCATTTATAATATTGACAAAATCTTGGAAATTATTATCTATATATGGTATATGAATGTTAATATGATCTCATCTAATAACTTTTTTAATTGTTGATATAATCAAAGATTAAATATATGTTTGTTGAATAAATTAAAATAACATAATGATCGGATTTCAAGAACTATAGATTATCAAAGTACTTTTTTTATCTCTAATATTGTACCTCACATACACATATACCACCTCAATAAATATATCATTGCATTGATCGGGGGAGGTCATAGTGACCGAGGGGTTCGAAGACCAAGAAGTGAGTTATTAATCAAGTCAACCATCATATATAAAACAACGTAAATTAACTATTTTTATTTACTATATTCGAAATATGTATTGTAAAATTATTATAAACATCACACAATTTTATTTGACAAATATGTCGTATACAATACTCCAATTTTTATATATCTTCTATGTAACAATGTTAATAATATAACATAGTATTTATATAATTTTATTTTATTATACTATATTAATTCTTATTAAAAATCATAAAGATTTGTAATATATCTTGAATATAATAAAAAAAATATACATATGATATATTGTTGCACACAATAACATTTAGGAAGTATAAAATTTATGAATTCATATACTTTCTATTAAAAACTACAAATTAAGTATAAAAAATGATAAAAAAAAAACATATCATTTATACTTATACTTATAAAAAATAATAAAAAATATGTTCTATCACATAATGCTAAATTATATAAATATATCTTCATTATTAATCATGAAGAATAGATAGTCGATGCTATTTATAAGAGTGATAATACGTAAATGAAGAATTTTTATATATATATTTTAAATACTTTGAATTTTTTATTATGAAATTTCATTGTCATCTATATAAAAATCAACTAATCTCATTTCTACTTTTTAAAGTAGAAATACAAATATTTATTATTTTATAAATTTATAAATTGTAAATATTTTGTTTTTCATAATTTATGTATATTCATGGTATGAAAATCAATTTGTATATATATGAAAATTGAGGAAAAAAATATGATCGTATTTGATATGTTATAAAGTTAGTATGATTTGTGTATATATGGTAATAACATCATGTCATGAAAAGTTGGAAATAAAAATTTGTGCCTTAATCTAAATCATTTTATATATCCACGAAACAATTAGCGAATTTATCATTTTTTTGTTGTAAGAATAAATAATGTTTCCTCCTTGATTAAAAAGTAAATAAAAATCTAAAATTTCACCAGCATGGTAACATGAAGTTCACAGAACAATGATAAAATATATTTAGTTTATGTTGTAATATAGTTTCATGGTTTTAGATTTATCAAATTTTGAAATGTTTACCATCCAATATGATTTTTTTAATAGATAAATTTTGATTTTAAGACATCTAAAAAAATAATTATACAGATTTTTTGATTATATGTTAAATTTAGAAATTTATTTTGGGGTAATATGCAATAATATCAATATTTTAAGCTCATTATGAATAAGTTGTTGAACATATATTTGCACAAGTATTTTCTAGGCCAATTGTGACAAAAACAAGTACTAAAATAGTTAAACAACATATGATGAAAATAATAAATATTTAGATGAATTACATCATACTAAAATAGTAGATTAAATTGAAATAACTTTAGTTAAACTATATGATTTTTTATGATCATCATTTTTATATCAAAAAATTACTAACACGTGAAATTTATTCACTACATCACACGAATACCAAATGAGGTTGAAATATTATCAAGACTTGATTATAATCAATAATATCACCATTTTATACTCATTATGAATAAATTATTGAACATAAATTTGCATAAGTTTGTTTCAGGCCAATAGTGACGACAACTTATGACGAAAATAAAAAAAATCTAAATTCGTAAATTATATGGGTAGTAGATTAAATTGAAAACACTTTGAAGAATTATATTATTTTTCATGAACAATATTTTTATATCAAAAAATTACCAACACTTCAAATTTATTTGTCCATACATCACACGGACACGGGTATACCAAATGAGATTGAAATATTATGAGAATTTAATTTTTTTTTTTTGTAAATTAAAATTCTCACATCAAACTCGAAATATTTAGATTTTATGGTCGTGAGTCACAGAAGTAACAAATCAGACTGAAATTCTCCAAAAAATTTTATTATTTCTCGTGTTCAACATTTTCATATTAAAATATATAAATAGTGAAATTTATATGTCTGTGCATCGCACGGGACTTACACTAGTAATCATATATACTGAAAGTATTTTTTCATTTCAAAAGACAAATTCTTAGGTCAACACAAGTTAACTAACAGTTGTAATATTTTATGCGTGTATATGTGGGTCAATACAAGTCAATCAACCCGTCGTAATATCTATATCTATATATATAATAATAATAACAATTACTCCTAAAAATAGAAATACTAAAAAATTTCCCTCCCATTTTCACTTTCTAATATTCGAAATATCATTAATTATTAATTAGCTTATTTTATATGATATTAGTTGAATTTATTGTAAATTTCCAAAAATATTGATTTTGTATATGAATATATACGGTATATAAACTTTATTATAATAGATGAAGTAAAATATATACATGGTATGTGTAAATCGTAATATATGAATTAAAAATTATATATGGTATGTAAATCATAACATATGAAGTAAAATTAAAAATTCAATTTTTTAATATACATAAATAATTAAATGACAACTTCAATAGTGTAATATACTTGAAATTCAAAGAATAATTTAATTAGACAAATGAAATAATACATTCCACAATACTAATTTGAAGAATAATAATAATTAAAATATTGTGCTTTGCTAATGAATTAAAAATAAAATAATAATTATTTAATCTTAATGGATTTAATCTAAATTATAATATATTAAGTCAACTAAACAAATCCATGTGGACATATAAACTTCATGTATCTGCCGAATTATATGTATACTGACGCTTTCTCAACTACAAGACCAGATTGAATTTTACAAGTCTCAGTACTTAAAATTTCATAAAAGTATGTAGTGTATTTTATGGTATGCCAAAAAATATTGAATCTGTTATTACCATAACACAAATAATCAAATTTAAATTATGTAATTTATTATTTTTCTATTAATTTATTAGATATGAATATTTTTTGTACATTTCTTTTTACAATCTAATGGTCATCATGATTAAATAGATATATGTATATAACTTGATTTATATTTTAACATTATTTTGTTTAGATATCTATTCCAAATATGTATATATTTTAAATATATATGACTAATCTTGATTTAAGTATATTATTTTTATAATTAACATAAAATACAATAAATTTAAAATCTTATAAATATTTATAAATATAATGCATCAAGTGATATAATCCTTTAAAATGATAAATATTTGCATAGTTAATCTATATTTTTCAATATTTATAAAAATTAATGTATGAGTATTGAAATTGGATGTTTTTATGTAACACATTATGTACTACAAAGAATTTTCAAAATCAAAATCTTCAAAATATGGAAAAATGATTTTCAATTTTAATTCATTAAGAAATTTAAAGTATCTTATAAAATCATACATAATTGTATTTTTTATATTTTTAAAATGTATTAACACTTTGTTGATAATCGATAAAGGTAAACAAATATGTTTGGTAATCAAATGATATATGAATTTGGTAAAATTAATTATGTAGTAACTATGATAATACTTACCATATGATAACAATTATCTTCTTAAAAGTAGAAATAAAACTATTTTCTTGTTCATGTCAACTGTCTAAAAGTAGAAATGCAATAATTTATTATTTTTAATAAGAATTATTGTAGCATTCCGGACCAAAAATGAAATATAATTAATTAATTAAATATTTAAACCCATGATTTAATAATTATGTGCATATATTTTAACTGTCTAATTAATTACGTGCGTTTTAGATACGTGTTTAATGCGTGATTTAGATCGATAATTTTCCTAGACATGAAACAGAGAATATTTTTTATACCATTAGATGTGTATTGGAAAAACGAGAACATAGAAACGAACTAGGGGTCAATCGGAGACCCGTAGCTCAAACGGCAACGAAAAGGACAAAATACGAAGTTTCGGAAAAAATCGAAAGATATTACGGTGAATAGTAACGGAGATTTTTTACGTGAATAGTAACTCGGACTTTGACCCCGTGAATAGTAACTTAGAATTTTCTTGTGAATAGTGTTTTCAGGATTTCTATAAATAGGGGCATTTTCGATTCAAAAATCACCATTTTTCCGAACGAGCTGAAAGCGACGAAAACTTGTAGGTCTCTCTCTATCTCTTTCCGATTTTCTGCCTCCGGCGTGCCGCCGCCGCCAGTGGCCGGAAAATTTCAAAGTTCTCGGTTTCTGCCGATTTTCACGCACGACGTAGGTCTCGACGAGACGAGTCTAGAATAGGTCTCGGAATTTAATTTCGATTTCTCGTTCGCCAGAAAACGGCGAAAAACGATCTCCAAACCCTAAACCCTAGGTTTTTGCCAACCTTTCTCTCTCTCCTCCTTCTCTTACCGGAGCAGTCGCCGGAGAAGCTGCTGGTGGTGTGATGGAGACGTCGGAGGGGTGGCGCCGCCATGGGTGGCGGCACCGAAGCTGATTTGATGTGTGTGTGTATATATCGTGCATGTGTGTGTGTTTAGTGTGTGTGAGTGTGTTGCTTGCTGCTGAGGGCGGTGCTGGGCGGCGCCGCCGTGTGGGAACAGTGGGCCGACACTGGTGATGCGCCGGCGAGGCTCAGAGGTGGTGGCCGCCGGCCAAGGGTTGTGTGTGTGGTGTGTGTTCATGCGTGTGTGTATATGCTTTGCGTGGGTGTGTACTTGTTGCTGGGGGTTTGGGGCTGGGTTTGGAAGGTCGCCGGCGACAGGAGGTCATCGGCCACGGGTCTGGGAAGGGTCGCCGGCGACTGGAAGTCGCCGGCCAGAGCTGGGAAGGGTAGGGTTTGATTTTGAGTGTGACTGTTTGGGTGTGTTTAGGGCTGTTTTCCGATACTGTTCACAGCCCGTTTCCGGCGAAGGATGGCCGGAGGTGGTAGCTGGCAGTGCAAGCTCACCGGTGAACGAGGTGGCGGCGGCGCAGGGCGGCGCCGAGAAGAGTAGCAGTCGAGCAGGGTCGACGCCGGGAGCACTGGGCGCCGGGTGCCGAGCTGCCGAGATGTGCTGTCGAGGAATGCGCGCAGGCCCGCCGGGAGCTGCCGAATCTGCCAAGAAATGCACCTGGCACCGGGTACGCACGCGCAAGCGCGCGCCCCGTCGGGTGACGGGTGCGCACGCGACGTTGTGTTTTCGATCCGAATCCCGTTTTTTCCATCGTACGTCATCATCAAGTCATCACCGACGAGATATCATTGACCAGGGTTCGTGGGCCGATCAAAGTCAACCCTTTGGCCAAAATTACCAAAATACCCCTAAACTTAAAATGCTACGTTTGAGCTCGTTTCAACTCCGATTGAGCTCATTCTTTTTCCGTTGTGATCCAAATTTCATTCTCTATCATCTCAGCCATTTGGACTGATTATCCACTCTCATTTCTTCAACTCCAATTTTTAGATCTCTCAATCCGTCGCGTCTTTAATGATCGTTTTTCCTCCATTATCTTTTATAGCTTTAAATTATAATTATTAAGGATCTAAGAAACACCGTAATTGTGTAAGCTACTTGTTGGATTGAGCCTTGAGTTATCTGATCTCTCATGCGGAAACCACCGAACAAGGTGGGGGTAACTTCTAAATCTTTATCTGTTTACTATTTTCCCTATTAAATGCATGAATTGCAGAATACTAAATGTTGTGAATATAATTGTTGTGTCATACTTTATACTGTGAAAGGACTGAGGTCCACGTTGCACATGCATTCGTCTCTTACCCCCTTCTACTACTCTGAGAGGTTTGGTGGTCCTTGAAATGCACCAGCGGTATACGAGATCGTTTTATTGGGTAAGACGGGGAATACCCGCACCTATTCGTCCCTTACCATTTCTAATATCTGCTATGCATTTTACGTACGGTGACAACGTGCCGATTGATACCTTTAATTTCTTTATGTTTTATATATATGTCGTATGTTATAAGATGCGGAGTTTATCCCCACGAGTGTATTCCACGCACTCACCCCCTATTTTGTACTCACACTACAGGAGATGATGAGCATGATGAACCCTAGATGGAGAGAGGAGGTGTTGTATCTGGACTTGTATGTTTAGACTGATGTCACACAAACCTTTTCAAACAATGTTTTAAAAATTCACGTTTTGTAATAATTTCGTATATGATTCGGATGTGGGATCCTAATGGTTTATTTCCGCTGCTATGTTATGTTGTAATTATCGATATTGAGACCGATTGTTGATATGTGAATGATTCACATCGTCCCTTACCTCATTCTTTTGTCGTCTCCTATCTCCTTCTTCTGTTTATGAAAGATGTCTCTTACCGTTTCTTCTTCACGCCCGTGTAAAAAACTCTGATAAATTTTAAGAAAGAAAACTGCGTGTGACAATTATAAATTAAAAATGATAAAAAAAATGATCTAAATATTTGATCAATCTCGAATATAAAATTTGCAAAAATTTGATCGAAATATTTTTATATGTTTTTTAACTTTACTTTATCAAGTTATCTGGACACATCAACAAGGATAAAGTCAAAGTTTACCCAATGATGATAATTACAAAATGTATCAAATGTTATTTTTGTTTTAAAATTACCAAATTTAGTTAAAGTTGTAATTAAAGTAAATATCGTAATTTTTCCAACAATTAACCCTATAATATATGATTTTCTTTCTAAATAAAAAGTACTAATTTAAAATTTATCTTAAAAACTTTTTTGTATTGACTTTTTTTAGCTTATCTTTTACACCTTTTCGTTTTAAATAATGTACAAAATTCAAGAAAATTGATCTATATTTTTGTTCAAAAAACTTCTGTAATTGAGAAATTTTAATTTTTATGGCATCTAAACAAATTAATATAATTTTTTTTAAAAGTATGTTAAATTTAAATTTTTTATTTTTGAATAATATACAATAATATCTCCATTTTATATACCCATTATGAATATCTTATTGAACATATATTTACATTTTTTTTCCAGACCAATTGTGACAAGTACAATTGATAAAATCAGCTTAGCTAACATATCCACCTTGGACACATGTGATCACCGTTGATGTCAAAACTCTAATACAACTATTAATTTTATATCTCAGATTTTAAAGGAATGAAATATTAAACAATAGTGGTGGACATATTATGATATGTTCATGGTGGGCATGTGAGCATTATCTTTGATAAAGTTGTTTGACAACGTATGATGAATATAAGAAATATTTAAAATTCGTAAATCACATATGCAATAAATTAAATTGAAATAACTCTGAATAACTATATTGTTTTATCATGAATATTTTTTTTATTCAGAAAATTACAACACTTATAAATTTATATGTCCATGCATTATATGGGTACCAATTGACATTAATTTTTTTTAAATTAACATTTTACATTAGTTTGGAAATATTTAAATTTTATGATCGTGCATCACATGGTTAACAAATGAGATTGAAATTACTCTAAAAAATTTATTATTTTCATATTCAACATTTTCACATTAAAATGGTAAAATTTATATATGTACGTGCATCGCACGGGATCTATACTAGTTTTATGCGTATATACTGAATACTATTACTTAGTATCATGCAATATCTTTTTGTTTCAAGACTCGAGTTCCATGACTAATTAGAGAAACTGTAATCTACCAACCAATATTTTTACTTTAATTATGTAATACTTTTATAGTTTTGACATGTAGTATTATGTAATACTTTTGTGTATATCGGATAACATTTTTAGGACAAAATTCATTTTTCTTCCTTCATTAGGGACGTTGTCCAATTTTTGTCCTCTTGTTTTCCGATCATCAATTTCAGTCCTCCTATGTCTAGATGTGACCAATTTTGGTCCTTTTATAACGATTTTTCAACCAATTCCGGGCGAGTGACACACACTCGCCCCCAATTTCATGAGTTTCGGCAGCTGACGCTTATGTGGCAACTATTTTCACATGTGGTATTTCTTTTTTTTATTTTCCTAATTAAAATGTCACATCATTTGCCACATCATTAAAAAATTAAAATATATAAAAAATGAAAAAAAATTAAATTAAAAAAAAACTAAAAAGAAAAACACGAACAAAATTTAAAAAAAATTGTTTTTTTCTTTAATTTTGTTCCTATATTTTTTATTTTTTTATTGCATTTAAATGCAATAAAAAAAACAGAGAAAAAATTAAAAAATTAAAAATATATATTAAAAAAAGGAACAAAATTTAAAAAAAACAAAAAAATGTTTTAATTATGTTCGTGTTTTTTTTAATTTAATTATGTTCTCATTTTTTTTAATTTAATTATGTTTCTTTTTTTATATTTTTTCTCATTTTTTATTGCATTTAAATGCAATAAAAATTAAAATAATATTAAAAAAAGGAACAAAATTAAAGAAAAAAAAATGTTTTAATTCTGTTCGTTTTTTTTTTTGTTTTTTTAAACTTTAATTATGTTTCTTTTTTTATATTTTTTCTCATTTTTTTATTTTTTTTTATTGCATTTAAATGCAATAAAAAATTAAGAAATTAAAAAAATATAAAAAAAGGAACACAATTAAAGAAAAAAAATGAAAAAAAAATGTTTTAATTCGTTTGTGTTTTGTTTTTTTAAATTTAAATTATGTTCCTTTTTTTTATTTTTTTTCATTTTTTTATTTTTTTATTGCATTTAAATGCAATAAAATATTAAAAAATTAAAAATATATAAAAACATAGGAACAAAATTAAAGAATTTTTTTTCTTATTATGTTCATGTTTTTTTTTTAATTTATTTTTGTTCTTTTTTTTATATATTTTAATTTTTTAATGACATGGCGGATGATGTGGCATTTTAATTAGGAAAATAAAACAAAAAGAAATACCACATGGGAAAATAGTTGTCACATAAGCATCAGCTATTGGAACTCATGAAATTGGGGGCGAGTGTGTGTCACTTGCCTAGAATTGGTCGGAAAATCGTTATAGGAGGACCAAAATTGGACAAATCAGACCAAAATTGGACACATCTAGAGATAGGAGGAATAAAATTGATGATCGAAAAATAAGAGGACCAAAATTGGACAACGTCCCTAGGGAAGGATGAAAAATGAATTTTGTCCAATATTTTTATGCATATCATGTAATATTATGTAGTATTTTTATAATTTTATCATGTTATACTTATGTGTCTATGAGATAAAAAATTTATGCATTTTATGTAAAAAAGAAAAGGAAAAAGAAAAAATAAAAAAAAATAGTGGTTACAATTTTGGCGGTTTGGGAATAGGCGATAATATGAGATAGGCGAACAAGGCAAAAGGCCGGCTACAGAATTAATAAGTGCTGTCCATTGACGAACAAATCAAAGCTTTTCTATATATCAATGGCGCCAATATTCCAAACTCTGATTCTCATTACCAATTCCTATGGACGCCATCTCCACTTCCACGCCAAGGTTCCGTTTCAGAGATCACAATCAACAGCTGCCCCATGACGAATCGTCTGAGGACCACACCACCGCTGATTCTTCCTCCGTTTCCAGCGATGAAGATCGGGACCTTGAGCTTCAGTCCATGACTGCTAGGGTTTGTTGCTTTAATTTTTCTCCAACTCATGTTTCTTCCATTTTTGTTTAATAGGGCTTTTTTTCGATGGTTTTGGTTCTTCTTTGTATAATAGGGTGTTCACCATCTCTGCTCTGAACTCGTTGAGCTTAAGCAACAATCGGATGAGGATTTTCAGAAGAATATCTTTTCGAATTACTCTGCATTTCTTGCGTAAGAAGTTTCATCCTATAAATATGATTTGCTACAATTCTGTAATGATGGTTTACAGTATAACTTTTAGGCTTACCTTTACAGCTGCATTAGAATGAATTTGGATTTTAACATTTTTGTTTCGTTCAGTAATGTTCATTCTGTTTGGCGCATTAATGTTTATAAAATGGTTGATATGGAGAGTTCATGATCCTATAATTAAGCATTTTTTAGTAATTACCTACTCCTCTTGTTAAGTTATTTGAACATTGTAGATCCTCTGTCAAAGCAAAACGTGCAACTGGTGAATAGAACTGATCTTGTTTACAGGATACTGAAAGACATTGAAGTCTTGCAAAGTGAATTGTTGGGATTGAAAAATCAAGCTCATTTGCAAAAGAGACTTGTTAAAGATGTTGGTGAAAGAATATCTTTAGAATTATTGTCCGAGAAGGCTATAGAATCCATGCTTGAAGACACTCTACCTGTTCAACCGTCGTCTCCAAGTATTTTGGCAAAACACACAGAAAATGTTTCAGAAATGTTGGATACTCTTCTCTCTGAACACAGGCTGTATGATGCCCTATCTCTGCTAGAAATAGAGAGTGACTTTGTCCAAACTTTGCAGTCAAGTGAATATTCTTCGAATCAGATGATGTCTTATAATACTACTATATCTGAGAAAAGGGCTATGCTTGCTGATCAATTGATATTGGTGGCTAAACATCCACGGGTATCTGCACCAGAGTTGCAGAAAGCACTGTTTGGATTGTGCCAACTTGGTGACAATTATCTCGCAACCAATCTAATGCTTCAGTATTATCATTCACGTATTGCATCTGGGATACGTGATTTGCAATCGTCAAAAGAATCTCTAGATGTGTTGTATATTCAAGGAGCAGCAAAATTTATATGTTCAATGATCTCACAAGCTGTAAGGAGTTTTGTAGCCTTGAACGGCGAAACTTATCCTTATACTTCAGAACTAACTCAGTGGGCCACTAGAGAAATCAAAGTGTTTGTTGTTTGTTTCAGTAAGTATATAGAATCCGTATCCGATATAAGTGGTAGACTATCAACAGCTGTTGATGCTTTACAGATTGCAATGTCGTATTGCTCTTTGTTAGAGACCCAACAGATCTTTCTGCTGCCATCTTTGACCAAATATATTCGCCCGTTGATAGAAGAGGTGTTGAAACTCCATATAGGCCATTTGAGTAAAGTTATTAGCATCATCACATCGACTGATACTTGGGTTCTAGGCAGATACTACGCGTCAGGGATCTTAACGGGAAGGAGTTATGCGATCATTGATCAACAACCAGAACATTTCTTTCTCACCAACAGTGGGAGGAAATTTGTGACATTGTTTCAGGTGTGTTGTTTCCCTTATTCTCTCATGATACATGTCAAAATAATTTTCTGATTGGATGTGAAGAAAGCAGGTTAATCATTTTAACCGTACTATGTTTTTAGTCTGTTGCAGAGGACATTTCCCCCTTGATTCCGTTTCAAATGGAGAGCGCAGTTCTGAAGGGAATCATGGACCTATTCACAGCATATATTATTATACTTGAAAGTTCCATCACTGGTGACACAGATGTTATGGAAAGGGGGGGTTTCAGAATCAATTTGCCAGAAGCCCCTACTCAAGGAGTTTCCATTCTGGCTAACCTGTCGACATTGATGCAATTCTTCTCTAGCATCATCAGAAATATGTTTGATGGTATCCCTCAGTTGGACTTCGAGATTGATAATAATACAACATTGATTCAAGATGTTTACAGTCGGGCTAAAGCCTGCTTTCTTGATCAATTCATATCAAATATCTTCTCTCCGAATGCTGAACATGAGTCTGTTCTCATTAACAGTCATGATGATTCTAGAATCTGCGATCTGATTCCCTCTGTTCCATACCTGGTATGATCCAGCATTTTAAATTCTGTGTGATTTCTTTAATTTTTTTGTATCTGCTATGGATGAGCGATACTTGGGAAAGAGTATTTCATCTTTACATGCATAAAGCTCATGAAGTTCTCGATGATCAGGAACTGTATTTAGAGCTAAAGAAATTACACAAGCTTGCTGAGGACGATTGCCTCGATATGAATTGGTTGATAAGTCTGTTCAAGGAAGTGATTGACGCTGCAATGGAGTGGATATCGAGTAAATCTGAAGTATGGACAGTTAGCAAAGAGAATCTAGTTGATAATCGTACCAAGTTCATGCAGGTATTTCCATAGTTGTCACCATTTGTGTTCATCCCTGAATTTCCTCAACTGAGTAAACTTGTGTTTTTTTATCAATAACAGTTTATACTGGACACCCAGTTTCTGGTTGAAATTGCAAGACACGGTGAATACCTATCTGATAATGCGATAAATATTTCAGAGGATATTATATCTCGCCTCGAAGCATCCTTCATTTCTGCTGGATTGAGTTCTCTAAGGTGAATATATCAACTTTACTCTCTTAGTCTCCCTATTTCTATGGAATGATGGAAACAAATGGTTGGACCTTTTGATATTTTGCAGAGACTTGAATGATGATGAGAGGCCTGCAAATGCAGCCATTGAAGTGCTTGAGAAGTTGCTAGAGTTTAATGCAAAAGAATCACTTGAGAATGAGAATACAACTGATACAGGTGAAGAAGAATCGCATGAAAGTGCAGCTCGGGTTGAAAGTGGTATCGTGTTTGAGGATGAGAGAAACGAACCGGTGCATAGTCCAGTGATCAAAAATACCTCAGAAGATGTCGATGATGATACAAATGCTCAAGCGTTGATAACCGAAGACATCTGACTCGAAGAACTGGAGAAAGTATATGACGATCAGCAGCATTGGATGATCGATGCAAAGAAAATCAATTTTGGCTATATATTTTATGTTGCATATTACCAAGGACGAAAATTTTGATTACGGTAGAAATATCGATATATTGATTTCATGGAAAAGTCGGTGGAAATATCAGTAAATTTAGAAAAATGACGGAAACTATAAAAATAGGAAAGTGGACTTGGTAATTTACAAAATATTATACCTAACATTAATACATATATTCAATTTAAATTTACAAATAAAATGAGATATGTACAATAAATATAGAAATAAACTACTATATAAACGTTGTGTTATGATTACATGAAAAATTCAAAATGTTTTTGATCTAATACATAATTATAATGTGGATCAAAAACACAATTATAATTTGCAAATTAAAATATACAAAATACCTTTTTTTTTCCTTTAAAAATCGGTATCCCATAATAAAATTCAATTACTATAAAAAAAAATTTAAATTGAAACCAACATATGGTGAGCCGATATATCTCCGAAATTTCAACATTTTGTTCTACGAATTAACCAAAACCGAATATTTACTGAAATATGACCGAGTTTTTGATGAAATGATATTTACTAAAATATCACCGAGATTTTGATGAAAAACTACATCATCACATTTTTTGTTTCGGTTGTACTTTTTATGTTATATTTCAGCAAAATATTGCGATTTTTCTTCCTTGTATGTCACATTGTAGTGATATGTGTTGCAGTAGAATCTGTAAGGAAAATTTTCGCATTATGTTAGCATTCATTCATTATTATCATCAAGTCTTGACTCAATGTCATATAGCATAGCATGACATGGCAGGAAAACATGAATTAGTAGTCATGACTCACAATAAAGATTAAAAAGGTAAATAAGAGGTACTCATATTTCTACCCTACAATTCTTCTCAATAAGTTAAAGAGTAGACCCATTGTTCCAAGTTCCAAATTTCATTGAACAGACTTGTAAATATTTGATAGACATAGTTCAGTGGACCCTCACAATCCCCAGATTTTGACAGACACATCACAGATTCTATACAAGCCATTGGTATTATAGAGCCAGCCTTCACCAAAAGCATAATCAGACCGATCAGCGCATATTGTCACGACGCCTCACATAACGAGTTCGATCATTGTATCTAGGCCTGTCTTGAGCCCTCTGCGGTACTGGCTCCACTCTCCTTTGCCTCTCAGGAGATCGTTGAACAATCTCTCCATTCACAAATAACTCCGCTGCAAAAAACCATGAAAAGGTTAAAGAGAAGATCATAAATTCACAGGCTACAACTCATAATCTAAAGTTAACTAGCTATATCTAAATAACTTCAAGTTGACAGCAATTGATATTCAACAGCATATTAATTTCCTGAGAAATTAAAATTAAAAAAAAAAAAAAACAGAGAGTAAATAATGGGATAAGAACGTAGATACATACACAGAAGCATAATAAACTCCAAATGAGAAGCAACTAAGAGAGCCTGAAAAATATAGTAGAGACATGCTACTGAAAGGAAATGCAAATGGGAACAGAATAAGAACCATCAACAATCAAGCAGAAACTAATCAAAATTTTGTTTTTTCTATTTTATCTAATAATTATGACATCAGATTATGGATATTGTATTTTGGTTGGAAGCTTCACGCTGTTAGCAACATTCTAGAGTCACTGCCTTGTGACAGGGAGTTGACTTGAAAAGCCTCTAATAGTGGAGAAAAATGCTTATCATCAAAATCATGCCTATATGAGAGGATTCCCTCAAAACTAAGATGCCTTATAATGCTGTCTTATAAAATTATAACCTAATGTAACTATAACTAAGATGCCTTATAATGCCTTATAAAATAAAGGTCTGATAGAAGGGGAAAAAGGACCTTGGGAGTTTTAGTAATTATAACACAACTTCTCAATTTTGAAAAAAAAAAAAACAAAAGGAAAATAACTTTTAATTGTTCTGCAATTTAATAACCAGCAAAAAATCGACTGAAGATGTGCCAGCACATCTGCCCATCAGTCTAAGTGGATGCAACTCTGTCAACACCCAAAACGATGTTGTACTAGAGATTTCCATCAAAGAAAAACCAACATTGTTTCTTCCAAATTGCAGACCCTTCTAGCAGCCAGTGTTTCTCAAAGCCTCGCAAAGCATAGGAATATTGACAAAGAGAGGGTTTAATCTTCTACAGCAGAGGAGCAGATGACTCCAGACCATGGAAGAAAATGAAGAACAAGCAAATGGTTGAAAATGGTGTTAATGGTCGATCACTGATTAACTTCGTGCCTTTCCCCTACATCCTCCACAACCAAGACATTGTTGGTCTTCATCATTTACTATTTTTTTACTCCCAAGTGAGTGTTAGTGTGTGAATCTAATAGGTTTTTGTTGTTGAATAACTGTGAGGGAGAAATCCAAAATGAGAAAATATTCTCTAATGTCTGGGAAGAATGAATTTTGGGATAAACTTCATTCGTTTTTTTATTTAAAACCATTAATAAAAGGACATTGTATTGAGTGTTGAAAGAATGACATCTACATGAACTGTTGGCCAAACATGCTAGGACATCTTCAACGGAATATATATATATATATATATATATATATATATATATATATATAGAGAGAGAGAGAGAGAGAGAGGTCTCCTTTTTGGGCAATTAGGCATAAAATAACCAGGAAGTGACTTTTTACTAAACTACATATGTATTAATGTTCCAATTTAACACAAATGTACAAACTTCATCATCTCAAGTACAAGTCAGAGGTTTTTAATCATGTCAAGTGCTTTGATTTCAGAGAATGATGTTATAAATGTACAAGGAACAACACATGTTTATTATATTGATTTTAACAACATTGTAGAAGACTGACCTCCATAGTCCTTGTTTTCAGCATCAACATAAGAGTCAGGGAGAACAAACAGAACACCAGGCAAACCTGCATCACACAAAAGATCAAAAGAAAAACAAAACAATCAGAATACAAACACTTTGATCTTATGCACACTTTGTTCTTTCGCACAGTAAAAAGAATAATGTTCTTGTCAAGAAAATGGATATCCAATAACCAACCTTCAAGCTTGTTAGAGGTCTCCTCATCAATTTCACATCCAAAACCATAGTACCTCTCACATGATACATTATACATCCTCTTCTTTGCCTCTTCCTCACTTTAAACAACACAAACAATGAATTACATCGATTCACCATCAAATGTACAAAAACTACGCAAAACAATCATCTACTAGAAGAAAAACATATTATTGAACAACAAACTAGAAACTGACCCCATATCTCCAATGTAAGAGATTAGCTAGTAGCATAAATTAATCAGCCAGCGTATAATATCAAAATTTTCAGTTCAATTTTTTTTTTTTAGTAAGGGATAAACTAATACCTGACTTTACAGATAAAAGTAATTAAACTTTTTCAGTAAAAGAGATTTTCGAAAAGTAAAAAAATAAGAATAAAAAAATTAAACCTTCCAACAATTTTAGCTAGGGTTTGAACATAGCAATCGATCATTTGCTGCTTGGTGGCCCCTTCGCCACCAGGCTTATCCATGACAATAAGCCAGTGCTCATAATCGCAACCGGGGAAGAGCGGCGCCATCTCAGTGGGTGGGCGGTCGTTGAAGTTGGACCCAGAATTGAGGGGAGAGTAGCCCGAACCGGATCTGTTAACTCGGCATCGAACCGGGTTGACTCTGGCAGGTGAAATGACGCGAATCGAGTGAGATAAGGCGGGTACGGCAGAGCGGGCGGTGGAGACGCGGAGGCGGGTGAAGCCAGGAAGAGGCGGGGAATTGAAGACAGTGGAAGATAGCAGGCGTCTGGGCATTAGAAGAGTGGCGGTGGCGGTGGCTCCGGTCGATCGGAGAGTGAGAAGCGAACGGGTAATAGTGGCGGCCATTGATGTGGATAGAGAAGGAAATGGATGAGATGAGGGTTTAGAAGGGGTTTTGGGTATTTAGAGTTAGAAATGGTCACACTCTACTGTTGCCTGTTTTCTAAACCGGGGAAGGACTAGGCTTTTTTTTTTTTTTTTTTTTTTTTTTTACAATTACAAGTTTCATTGATAAATTTGCAATAAAAGTGTTGAGAGATAAAAATAGATTTTTTTTCTATTTTTTTTTTCTAATTCCATTAACATTAGATATTCAAGACAGTTGAACAATCAATCGGTTCCTTCTAAAATAATCGTAAGAATAAAAACAGACTTGCTCATAAAAATCAAATCACTCAATTAAGATCGGTTTTTCTTATTTCCAGTGCAATTTGGTCGATTCATTTATATTGAAAAAAACAAACGAAATTGAAATCCTCTAATTTATTTGAATCGGATGAGTCACTCAATTCGACTCGATTTTTCGACTTCAAATTGACGTTGCTCATCCCTAGAGGGATTAATTTTTGATCGATAGAACTAATTGTATTGATTTATCTTGAAAGTAACATCTTATTTATAAAGGGATGGAATTAAAATGTATCAATTAAGGATTCAAAATATATTAAATTAACAATTTGATACTATAAAATAAAACTACCAATTAAAAACTCACAAAATCAATGTTTATTTAGCATCTTGTAATTCCTAATTGTTGGTCCTGAGTGACACAAAGGTTCAAATGAGGTGAATAAACCTATATAGATTTTTCAAAATTCTTCGAACGAAACACTGTGCACTGTAACTTAGGAAGTTTACAGTGCCGGAAATGTTTTATGCCTATGAGGTCCTTTTGAAAGCCTTTTCAAATATGAGATTTTAACAAAGGTCTGCTACTATATGACTAGATAAGATATATAAATACAAAGATACAACGATAAATAAATAAACACACAAGGTCTCATAGTGGTTTAAGTGTGGTGTAATCCCTTTACGTCCACTTTACTCCTTCACGGGGAGGAATTTCGTTAAGTAAGGTTTGATTTATAGAATGTTTCTTAACAAATTAACACTAGACCTAATGAGAACACCTACTAAAACTCAGCTTCTACACAGGTTGCTACAATTTTTAGAGGCAAACCCACACAGGATCTCTACAACCCACACAAGGTATTGCCAAAACACTTGACTAATCCTATCAATTGAGGACACTTAAAACAACTTAGCACACAACAATGATTAAGGTATATGAGATGTTTGTCTTCAACTAGTGCTAGAAGCAGCCTCAAGATCTTGAATCTTTTCTCGAACACTTGACTGCTTCTTGGAGGTTGAGTGACTGTAACTTTCAGGCTTGAGAGCACTTGAACTTGTAGTTTTTCTTGTTTGAGTTTGAATATTGAGAGTTTCAGTAGTTGTAACAGTCAACTCTTCCTCTATTTATAGAAGTAGATTTAGGCCCGTTGAAGGAGGCACAAATCTTTGCATTTGAATCCTCTAAAGTTGGTGTGGAATCTGTATTGAATGCATTTTATCTTGTTCTTTAGGATGTATTTAATTATGTTGTTACGAGGTTGCAGGTTTGCACAATCTATCAAGTCAGATGGCAGTTGTTCATAAGCTTTCAGCTCTGCAACCAACAGTTTATCTCTACTGGATATATTTCCATCCGTTGAAATGACTGATTCTTGGACTGCTATTGATCTTCCTCGTACCATATTTATGCTTGAAGAGTAATGTCTTCTCATTAAATTTGTCTAAGTCATTATCATGCAACAAGTGGCTTCTACAACCTATTCTTCTTACAACGATTCATCTCTAGGTTACAACATGTGAAACACTGTTCATTATGCAGCGTGTAGCAACTATTTTCATGTAGTTTTTCGATATGGTCTTCCTTTGTATTTCTTTCATTCTGCAACCTATTCTAAGACTCAAAAGTCTATTTTAATTTCACTTAAACAATGTGAAAAATGAAGTACTTTATTTTCCTATTACACTTGTATTTTGTCTCATCAAAATCTGAACTTTTATTTCCTAACATAATTATTCACAATATTTTTAAAATAAAATCTTAAAATAAGATCGAGGAACTTCATGTAATTGAAATTAAAAAAAAATTAATAATTATATCTATAATAATGATAACAATAAAGTTCAAAATTTGAAATGTCAAACACGTTAATAATTCATTTATCTTTCAAATTTTAAATTGATAAATTTGTTTTTATATTATATATATACATCATTTTATTTCGTCAATGAAAAATAGATAAAACGATAAAAAAATTCTCCAAAACAGAATAAGTGAATTATCTTATTTTGGAGGTATTTGTAAGTTAGTGTTAGAGGATTTTAAGCTGATTGAGTCATTTGGAAAGAGTACAAACATAACCATATAGACTTATATTTTGTCTATAGATACATATAAATATAGAGTAACTCTCATGTGCACTTGTTGCACATGTAATTTGTTGATCCCAAGTGGCATAGAGGTTTAGAAGAGGGTGAATGAACCTCTATCGATTTTTCAAAATCTTTCGAACTTACTGTACTGTAACCTAAACAGCTTACAGTGCAAGTTTTTGATCAGCTTACAACACTTGGATGCAGTACTGCTTACTGTAACTTAGAGTTCTTTGCAGCGGAAACTAAAACTTTTGTAGATAGAGTTTTTCTTAGAAAACCTTTTGAAATATGAACTTTGAAAGATCCTTTAATGCAGTATGATCAGATATAAGATGCAGTATGATAAGAGCAATACATATATCAAAACAAAAAGAATCACACAAGGGTCTTATAGTGGTTCGAATGTGGTGTAATCCTTCTACGTCTACTCTATTCCTTCTTCAAGGAGAAACTTCTTTAAACAAGTTTGCTTTACAGGACTCGACCTACAAACTATTAACCTAACAAGTTAAACACCTACTAAGACTTAGCTTCCACACAGGTTGCTCAAGTCCTAAAAGTAGATCCACACAGGATCTCTCAAACTCGCATGGAGTTAATGTCTTAACCTATTAAGACTAAACATTCAGCAAGGAACACCTTCCTATTAACTGAAGACATCTAAAATAACCTAAGCACACAACACAAAGGTTAAAAGTATATGAGGTTTTCTTCAACTGGTGCTTGAAGCAGCCTTGAGAATTCTTAAGCTCTAACTAAGACTTTACTGTTTTTATAGAGGTTGAGTGACTGAAACTTGTAGATTTGAGGGTACTTTGAACTTTGGAACTTGTCTTGCTTGAGCGTATAAGAGTTGTAATTTCAGTTGTCATTCTAGTCAAAACTTCATCTATTTATAAGTGAAAGATTATGTCCGTTGAAGAGAGGCATAACTCTTTGAATTTGAATCATCTTCTGTTGTATAGAGCTTGCATTAGTTGTCTCTGAAGGGTTGCATTAATTTTCTCTGAAGGATTGCATTAATTCTTCATTGTCTTGCACTTTAGGGTAGTAAATGCGGTTGTACCAGGTTGCAACTTTCTACAGTGTGTCAGGCTACGTGTCAGTTGTATACTTGTTCTCATGACTGCAACTTTCAAGTTGTCTCTACTGGTTATGTTTTGATCCATTTGAAAAGACAATCCTCGGACTGAATTTGATCTTCCTTGTACTGCATTGATGTTAGAACATTGACACTTGTTCGTCTTGTCCTTTTGAAATTTGAGAATACAGTATTCTGGTTTCTACAACCTGCTTACATACAGTGATACAACAAACTGAGTTTGCATTGTATTTTGTCTGCTAACAACCCACTGTATTGTATTCTTCTAGCTAACAGTAGCAGTCTTCTTACTGCTTAAAGTAGTTCTTAATTAGTAGGGATGACAACGGGTCGGGTACCCTACCATTTAGGGATTTTCAAACCCTAACCCTATTAATTCTATATTTCTCAAACCCGTCTCATTCTCATTTAGAACTACTCATACCCATTCCGTTTCCAATAATCATTACCCATCGGGTACCCGTACCCACCCAATACATGTTTACCAAATATAAATATATTTTTATTTTTTAAAAAAGAAATCACAAAAAATATATAATTAAAATAAAACTGAATTATAATTAAATGTATCATGACTAAGGCAAATTTTTTGGCAAGACTGTCTCATGAATTCCATTTCGTGCGATAAGATGGAATTGACCCGTTCAATGTTGATCAATGTCCGAGTCAACGATCAACGCTTTGATCAACCCCCGATCAACAAAGTCAAATGCAATACTTGTATATTAAATAATATATTTATATTATTTAATATTTTTATGTGTATAGGTAATATTTTTTAGGATTTATAATTTGACAAGTAATAAAATGACAAATCTAATAATTTTATGCATAACATGTAATACTTTCATGTTATCATGTAATACTTTTGATTCCAATATTCAAAATTTATGATTAATTTGAGAAATTATAATTTTACAAGTAATAATTTTATTCACATTATATAATATTTTCATAGGACTTCCTCATCCACTACTGAAAATTTCTTTTTAAATTCCTCAGTCAAAAAATAAAAAAAAAACTGATATGATTTACCATATTTAGCAAATTTGTAATAAAGTATAGTGTATCTATCAGGTGACCTTCATTGGTTTTACTTTTGGTCATAGTAGGAAGATCGAATTTATTCCAATCAAGGGGTTGGTTGTTATGTTATATGGATGCGAATGCGAAAGAACCCCTAACATAATTTGAATGAGAAAACTCTGGCTATAACAAGGTGGCCGCAGGGAACCTGTGGTTGGCGATGCAAATGTCCTCTTCCCCCAACCAACATAGGCTTTTCCTTCTAACTAGCTTCTCGAAAACAACATTCGACTTGCTGCTGCGTGGGGAATTTAAGATCCTACGATCCTTCTATTATTCATCGATAGTTAAATGGTAGAGCAATTGGTTGTTAACCATCCACTCCGAGGTCACACTTTTAGGAATCTCTTTCCTGACCGAACTCGCAAAAAAATGGTTCGAACTCAAATACGTACTAGACCCTGAAAAGGATTTAATCAACCAAGTTCTCGATGTGTAATTTCAATAACTTTCAGATGATGTAATACCGACTACTATAGGTGACTCGCCGCGCTGGGCTATAAGATAGAGTGGTTGTATTGCTTACCTAGTAAGAAAGAGCTTTTGTGCGTGCATCGTATAATATTTTTGAAAAATTATAACTTGATAAATGTTATTATGTAATACTTTATTTGTATAAAGTAATACTTATAGGTAACAAGTACTACTTTTGGTTTCATGATACTTTTGAAAGTATCACATAATACACATAAAAATATTATATTATAAGAATAAAAATATTGCATTATGAGAATAAACTATCATGCAATACTTTTACATGTATCATGTAATACCTTTTGAAAGTATCAGATGATACACATAAAAGTATTAGTAGTATTTTTATGTAATTATTTAATATAGGTCAAAGATGTTGATTGACATTGATCAGATCTAGTTAGTCCGTCTCACGAAATTGGATTCATGAGGCGGTCTCACACAAGACTCACTATATGATTAAATTAATATTGTGTTATATTAGTGAACAATATCTCAAGCAATGCGTATTATTTTAGTACAAATTTTGCATTATTTTTAGTATAAATATTTCAACTCATCACCAGTAATCTGCAAACTCCACACTACTTTTTCTAATAAAAAAAATATTTCATAATATTCATTGTTACAATTTTTTTGTTATATATATATATATAAACAAGACTACTGTCAAAAATAGCAATGACAGATTTTTCCTACCTAGAATTTCTATATATAAAAAACAAGACCACTATAAAAAAATAACAATAACAAATTTTTCTATCCAAGAATGTTTACTATAACTAGAAAAAAAAAGTAGTTAGAGAATGAAAAGACAAATTTTTTTTTATCATATCTTTGAATCACTTTGTTTTACAAACTTCAAACAAAATAAAGGTCAAAACTATCCATCTCCTGATAGTTCGTGATCGCTAACTCATTGCAGTTTATCATATCAAATAAATCTTAATTATTGATTTACGATACATATACGACCAAAATTTATCTGATATAATAAAACACTTCATATTTAAAATTTATGTAGAACATATAAGGATTTAAAATTTATAAATAAAATATAAAGAGTAGCACTTGTGTGCACCGGTTACATGGTGCAACTGGGCGCGGGTCGAATCCGACCCGGATCTGTGCATTTTTTTACTCATGTGGTAACTTTTATATTATATTAGCATAACCTCTATATTATATTAGTATAACCTTTTTAAAGGGTTCGTTTGGTTGGAGGTTTAGGTGGGTTTAGGTTTGCTAACTAACACAAATCCATGTTTGGTATATGAGTTTGAGGTCCGGTTTTGTAATAGGTTCGGGTCTTTTTATGTGGGTTTAGAGTAGATAATTGAAGGGTTTATAAACCCACCATATTTGGTGGGTTTAAAGTAGGCTAAACAGTATCAATAATGGAAATGACATTGTGGTCCTTACTTTTGATGTGAATTAACGATATTGCTCTTACCAATCTATCAAACTACATAATTGACATACCATGTTTATTATTGGAGCCCCCACATCCACAAAGAAAACCCTAGCTAGCTAAGATTGGAGAGAAAACGGGCAGCTACACCATTTACCGATAATACTAACGTCCACCATCTCCGATACATAGACCACCATCTCCGATACCACGACGCCATCTCCACCCCATCTTGCGTGTCAAAGTATCCTGAGCAACCATCGTACAACATCGAAAGTGAAAGTAATACCCATTTTCAATTAGCACAGATTGCGATGCGATTCATGCTAAATAACATGTATTCAAACACTTTTCTGAAACTGTGAAACCCTAAGCTTATCGTTTGAGAGGTTCCAAATGTGTTGCATTCAAGCATTTCTTGTGTGGATTTAGTTGAAACCAATAAAAATTCAAACATTTTGTGTCCCCATTTTGTTAATATATTCAAAAGATGTCTTTTGACAGTGATTGTGTTTTTTTTCTTTTTTGTTGAGCTTTACTATGAATATAAACACAATCAGCTGGATTTGGTTCACGAAATTGGATGATTATGACATTGTGTATGTGTTAGTTCAAATTAGATGTTTTGGTGTAAACTTGTGCGTTGGACCTTGGCTCATTTCTGAACTATCTTTAAAAAATACATTGACATATTTATCTAAATTTTTCTTATCTTTTCAATTCAGTCCATTATGTTTTTTGCCTTAAGATTCGGTTAGTTCTTTATTTGAACACCCCCAATGATCCCCACATTCCAGTCTTTATTCCAAAACAGTGACCTTTGAACATCAATTTTTGGTTTGAGCATTACAATATATTTGTACGTTGTAAAGTGAAATAAATAGTCCATTATTTCTGAAGTTGAATGTTGTATTTGTCTGCACATGAGTCAAAAATCCCTCAAAGTCCACAAAGTATTGTAACTGGTCATTGAATGCAGATGTTTTTAGGTTGGATAAGATTTTATAAGTGTACAGGTTTTGTGTATTTCTTTAACACCTACATCCCTGTATATCCGATGTGCATTCTTTTTTTCCCATTTTGAACATGTGGCAACATTTTTGGTGCACGAGCAATACTTAACTTCAAACATTGCACTAATTTCATTCATCAGATTACCTATTGTAGGTACCTATCTCACTTTGTAGCATACAACATATATTACACAGTCTGTATCCAATATTTTTGAACTGTTATCTTTTTTAATTAGATTGCATTAATTATGTTTAACAAAAGCAGATCGGGTCTACCTTGTAGTCCTATTTGTTGAAAAGTTGTTTGCTTGCTGTTAATTTGTTGCTCTAAAAGGTGAGTGCTCTATGACCTTTGGTTTATAATTTAACTTGTTAAAGCTTTTTGTATGTTTGGCGTACGTAATGTAGATTTCTTCAATTATAATTGAGTTTGCTTGTTGTAGATTTAGGACATATGTGCTAAATGTGTTTTTTGTGTTTGATTATGTTCAATGCTTGACGAAAGTATGTTTTAATCACAACTTTAACAATATGCTACACACAAGGAAATCCTAATTGGATGAATTTAAAATAGTTAATACAAATGTTATGAATACATTATATTGTTTGAATTGCTTAGTCTAGGAGATCCTTACTTGATGATTTATCTCTCTTCTTTTAAAGTTAAATATGATTTGAGACGCAATCCCAACTTCATGGCATGAGGTGAATTTTATAACGATGAATGATGTTTATTTTAATACCTAAAGACCTAGTATGAGTCAATACCATACATGCAATCCACCCTCATTTTATTTTTTTAGGTAATGACAATGTATGAAATATCATTTGGCAGCCCAGATGTTGTAAATGACCCATAATTTACCTTGAGTATTAATTCAAATCTATTCAATATGTTGAACACCATCATTTGACCCATGTCATAGAATTCCATACAAATATTTAACCTACTACCCCCACAACATATTGTTTCTAATATATTCTCAATTATACACCAAGTTACTCGTATGTGTACACACCATAAATTTCAGTTCTAACAAGATGTCATGTCCATAACATGTTACCTCATTATTCAACTGGTTTTACTTCAAATGCAGCTAAGCCTCTAGCTTCTGCTTTTCATTTTATGTATATTTTGAAGATTATATGATTCATTTGACACATTTCATGAATTTGTCCTAAAATTCTCATTATCGGTACCAATAGATTTTCCAACTCAAGAATGCCCAAAAAAATCTTGCATGCACTTTAAGTGGGACAAATGCACTCTTACTTGACCATTACAATAGAATGAATGAACTCATTTAAACAATTTCATGTGTACAATTATTTGTATGCAAATTTTCCTCCCAAATAACTTCATTACACTAACAACCTTTATTTAACAACCTTAAATCCAAAATTTTAGGTTTGCTAAAAATGTTTTGTTTGTAATAGACTAAGTAGATAGATGAGTACAAAGAGCTCAAGATTATTTGTCGTACTGTCGAAGCCATCAATGTGTAATTTAAAATATTTATTATGCTCATGACTTTTGCCTACATAAGGTTTTATCGTGGAAATAGGAGTAATCAAATCCAACCTAGGAGGAACAAAAAATACATTTTGTTTCATGAAATATCCAATCCATTGGACCACATTCGCAACCTTACCCTTATAAGCGATGAGGCCTGCATCAACCATCTCCATATGAGTCGTGATACATTTAGTCATCTTTGTTATCTTTTAGAACACCTAGGGGGTCTTCAACCAAATTGGCATCCACCAATACCTGAACAAGTTACTATCTTTCTTTCAATCATTTCCAATCACAAGAAAAACCGAGTTGTGAAGACGATTTCAGTAGAAGTGGATATACAATAAACAAACACTTCAATGTTGTCCTCAGGTGTTTGTTAAAACTACACACTATTCTTCTTGTTCAATCCAAACCTATCAAAGACGATGAATCCAATGATCATTGGAAGTATTTTAAGGTATATACAAGGACTAAAATATCGGTATCGACGGATATATCGGTACCTTGATTTTTTCGATATATCGGCGGATATATCGATATCGGTGGATATATCGGTTTTTGTACAAAAAATTTAAAAAAATTGAAAAAAAAATTGAAAAAAATAATTTTGTACTTTATATAATATTATAAGTAACATTAATACATAATTGAACTTAAATTTCAAATAAAAAGATATGTTAACAACAAATTTAGAGATAAACTATTATATAAATGTTGTCTCATATGATAACATGACAAATTATCATACAAAATTAATACATGACCTAATAATAGCTTGAACTCCTATGAGGTTCAAATATATAAGATGACATGTCATCTTGAGTCAAACAATATTGATGCCAACTTAAGACACTAGACCAATTTTCAGCGTAATCATGGAGATAACTTTCGTAGGTTTCTTTACTTCTTCCAACTGTAGTTTCATAAATCGGATAATGTGGATTGACCCAATATGGTTGACTATGTTGATGCATGCTTGAACCTCCATGTGACATTTGAGGTAGTGGGTTATAAAATGGATTTTGACTAGACCAATCAAACTGTGAAGTGCTATGTCTGCCGTGAGAATACGATGATTAATATTGTATGCATTGTATGTGAAAATGAAAAAAAAAATGTGCAAGGAGCCACCAACAAAAAAGAAAAAAAAAAGGCAGAAATTGAAAAATTGGACCGATAATATAGTTCTCGATATATCACCGATATATCAAGATAAATTGACAGATTTGTACACAGCCTGCCCGATATTCAAAAATCGCCGATATATCGTCGATAGATATATATCACCGATATATCGGCGATATTCCAATGAATTTTGATAACACTAGAATTTCATATCGGTACCTTGATTTTTCCGATATATCGGCGCATATTGGCGATATTTTAGTCCTTGGGTATATATCAATCAATTAATGTGTCTATCAATTATCTATATTATGACCCTCACCCACTTTTAGTATAATCAAAAAGAAATTAATTAAGAACAACTGAGAGATCACACTTCACTTATAATATTAAATGTAGGGTTGTCTTGGTGCCATTGATGGCATCTATATCCCAGTGAAGGTCCCACTTAATGAAAAACCAAGATATAGGAACAGAGGGATCTACAGCCGATGGTCGGATGTTGTGTGATGTCATATCCCAACCAAATGGATTGAAAGTCCCAAATGGTAATTCTCTTCTAACCATAATACCCTATGAATTTTTGTCATTCTCTTGTCATCCTTGGATTGCATATACAATGGTCCTAGTATATTATATATTGGAATCATGAATACATACCCAACTGTTTCATTCTCTATTGCAGACAATTACTATTTGTATAATAGAAGATACACAAATGGGTATGGATTTCATGCACCTTATCGAGGTGTGAGATATCATTTACAAGAATGGAATAATACATCCCAAGCACCTCAAACTTACCAAGAATATTATAACTTGATGCATGCTAGATCCCGAAACATAATTGACCGTTCATTTGGAGTATTGAAAGCATGTTGGGGCATTCTTAGGAGCAACTCTTATTTTCCAATCAAAACATAAAATCACATTATATTGACATGTTTGCTTCACAACTTCATATGCACCAACGCAACCATCGACCCAATCGAGAGTGAGGTGTCTGATATTTGTAGTGATCCTGATTTTAACCCAACTCAAGATAACGACTATGTTGACCAAGTTGAGTTTTCACAAGGTTGGACTTCATAGAGAGAAAACATAGTTTTGCAAATGTGGAATAATGGGAATTCCTAAATATGTGTAATTTTTTGAGACGACTATGTTGACCAAGTTGAGTTTTCACAAGGTTGGACTTCATAGAGAGAAAACATAGTTTTGCAAATGTGGAATAATGGGAATTCCTAAATATGTGTAATTTTTTGAGACGAGGTTGATGACCTCCGTATGTTATATTTTCTTAAACTCATTTGTCTAATCCTTTCCAAACATATACATTTCAAGTTCGATTTCATTTCTGTTAATGTATCCTCCAACTTTTACAATTACTTGTGTTTTACATCAATTAAATTATGTACAATTTCATTGATCATATAAATGTATCAACCTATGGTCGGGTATTATATATTGACAACATCAATTATGTTTTAGACATGAACAACAATACCACCAATGTGAAAAATAAAGTTACCACCCAATCAAGAAGGACCTGGAGTGTTAATGAAAAGCAATAACTCGTGGATGTGCTGAAAGAGTTGGTTGTTAGAGGTTATAAGTTCGATAATGGATTTACGACGGGTTACCTTAATTTGATGGAGTAATTTTTAGACCAACATTTTCTCGGAACGGACTTGAAGGCGAACCACACATCGCAAGTAAAATTCATAATTGGAAGAAAAATTACAATTCACTGTCACTCATGTTTGGTAAAAGTGGGATCGGGCTCGGTCCAAACCACATGATTGACGTTGAAGATGAAGTTTGAGAGGTGTATCTGAAGGTAAATATCTTGTGTCATCAATTATACTTCTGACCATTACTTATTTAAGTCATCCAATTGGGAAAAATATGTGGAAAAAGTTATATCCAATTTTGCGACATGTATATGGCAAAAATTAGATAAGGTTATACGTAGAATATCATATTCAAACACAAAAATATACATTCTTCCAACATCAACATATTATATTCTTCTCATGATCTATAGTGTCCAATCCCGTTAAACAAATCAAAGAAACCTACAAATGCATGCACTCTTTGTAACTCACTAGACTTTTTCATATAACACATCCAAAAAAATAGCAATTGTAGAATATCATAGCAAAAAACAACAAACATTAAAAAGTAAAGTGTTACACCCTTTATAACAACGGACATGCAGTAAGTTATATCAACAAAGAAAATAGAATATCATAGTCGTGATACATAATCAACCCACTTTGATTCATCTTAATAACGAACAGTGTTTGTAGATGAAGCACCTCAAATTGAAATCATCCCCCAATGCATAAGGTTTGCTAGGGGTTTAGATTTTACAAATACCGTTTGACTTCACATAGCTCGACTTTTGAAAAGCCCAGATGAAGAGTACGATGACGGAGACTGCCACAGAAGTAATGAACCTCGTATACTACTTTTATCTTTGTTCACAAACTTTCACCATTGCAAGTTCTATTTTCAAGCGATCCATCTTTTCAATGCGTTCAATTACAACACCCCTAGCACGACCTTCAAGTTGGGGCTCCAGCCAAATAAACACCCAACAACTTTCTTTCTATAACAAGAACACAAAGTATAATTATCAATATCTTCATCATGTTACATTACACCAAAAAAAATTCCAGCAAGTATAGCCAATGTAAAATCAAGTAAAGATGTTTGTACCCCTCGGAAAGGACAAGTCATAAAACGTCGTATTGGATTTTTTTTGGTATCGAAAGTTTGGATATGCATTGGGATATTAAGACGACAACAATGTATCTCATGTATTGGTTAAGAATTCCCACTAGGCGTACCTTGGTGATATGAATACGAACTACATTGATATTTACAAGTATTTTGATAATAAGGCCCTCGAAATTACTTGTTGTTTCTTAATACATATTCCATACATGAGCATTACATACATTCTTGTGTTGGCATGTGTAAAGGTTGGGTTTTTGCCAAATCAATTCAATGGCAAAAAAACAAGATTCAATGAGGATCATAACATTGACAAACCTAACATCACAAAATATATCTTCAAATTCACTTGTCTAAACTAAGGACAACCATGATCTCTATTTGTGTGCATTATCCTTCATGAATTACCAAACAAGAGAAAACAGATTATTTATCAAATATGTAGATCTACTAAATAAATATAGAAAAGACCCATGTGAAAAGAGAACAATACTACCTGTTAGACATAGGATGGTGGCAAAATTTTCAGATTTTCTCTACTTTGGAATGGATGTTGGACTCTTCCTTAACATGGTAATTCACTTGGCAATCGAATCTAGCCAATTGGGATTGCAATTTTCAAAAACAATTTTGAGGGAGACTTTGTATGCAAATAGATTATTTGACAGAATTTTTTTGCTTGAGTAGAGGAATTGGAATGGGGGAGATGGGAACAACAAGGAATTGATGAAGAAGACGACATGGGCCACTGTTTTCATTCCTTGGCTTTTTATTTTTTTTATGTATTTTATTAAACTTAATTGAAGGTATCCCATTTATGTTGACCAAGGACAAAAATATCTGTATTTTGATTTTACGGAAATATCGACGAATATATCGATTTCGGTAGAAATATCGGTTTTTTACGCAAAAAATTTAAAAACTTTGTAAAAAAAATTGAAAAATATATTTAGTACTTTACATAATATTATAAGTAGTTTTACACCTTAGTATATGTTTTTTGTCACTGGTTATAACACCTTAGTAGTTTTATCCATTGAATATATATATATATATATATATATATATATAAAAGCAAAAAAACTTAGGATTGTTCCTTCTCAAAGCCCAAACCCCATTTTATTTCCAGCCCAAACTGAACCCACTTACAAACCCGAGCCCAAGCCCATTATAGTAGCCTTGTCACACACTACACTCTCTCTCTTCTTAAGAAATGGACACCTCTCATGGGCTTTTTCCGAATTGGCAAACCACTATCACTCAAGTAAGGGAGAATGAGAAAGAAAGCTCACAAACACACACCCTATATAACACCCCAAATTAATTAAATTTAGAATTTATTAATTAAGCTAAGAATTTATTTAAGTGATAATCTTAATTAAGCTAAGAATTAGTTAAGTAAGTGGTAATCTTAAGTTATAACACCCTATTTAATTAGTTAAAGTGTAAAGATATATATAAATATATATATATATATATTTATTTACATATATAAATATATGTATACGTACATGTGTATAATTAATTAGATATAACACTAAGTAATTTATGTGTAGTAATTATTTATGTAACATTAGGTAATTAATTAGTTAATTAAAAGAAAAGAAATTTTTTGTTGCTTATTCATCTCCAGCTTCTCGCCACCACCAGCTTCACCTCCTTGTTAGTTGACACCTAATTAACTTAACTAGCTAGAGTGTGAAAGGGGGGGAAAATAATTACAAAAAAAGAAGAGAAGTCCTGCAACATTCACGCGCACACACAGTTTCTTTCTCTTCTCTCCCTCTCGCTCAAATCTCTCCCTCTCAAGGTAACCCTCTCTTTCTCTCCCTCGTTCCAAGTTTCTTGTTGCTGCTCGTTTTTGTTGTTGCTGCCACCGGGGAGTCGCCGGGTGAGTCGGGGTGTCGGGCTGGAGGGCTGGTGTGCAGGGGCGCGGGCGCGGGCGCTGGGGCGCGCTGGGTCTGTTTGGGGGCTGGTCAGCGACCGCCCTTCGAGCTGTGTTTGCTTGAGCTGTAGAGTGGTTAGGTGTGTGTTGGTGGGTCGTCTAGATAGGTGGTAGTGTGGTGGTCAGTTGGGTGTGCGTCGCAGGCGATGCGGGTCGCCGGAGTCGGTGGTAGCGGCAACGGAAAATGGCTAGTCGGAGCAGATTTGGGATGAGGAAAAGAGAGTTGTTTTTCTTTATGTTTGCAGAATTTAATTCTATATATTTAGCATGGTTTTGCAAAATGCAATTCGTATTTAATTCCTTTAGCTTAGGCAAAGATTTTATTTTATGCTACAGGTTGAGTTGTTTTATTTTTGCTTTGCAATATGCATTTCAAGTTTAGTTATTCTAGCTTGGAAAGATCATTCTTATACTCTGCAAATTGTTTTAGCCTCGCAAATTAATTTTTGCAAACTAAGTTTTAATTTTTGCACATTGAGTTCAACTTTGCAAATTAGATGCAACTCTGCAAGATTTAATTTATGTACAAAATTAATTTAATTTCGCAAGAATAGGTTATTTTGCAAGATTCATTTATTTTGCCAAGTCAGTTTAATTTCGCAAGATTTATTTATTATGTAAGAGTTATTTATTTTACAAAGATGATTCATGTAGCCGGATTTAATATTTTATTCTAGTAAGTTTAGTATTATTTTTCTATTATAAGTCCTAGTTTGCATGAAAACCCATCTTGCCATGTAGTACGAGTTCTCTCCTTTTACATTCAAGATTCTTACTCATAAACCTTGATCATCGACCCTATTTAGGAATGTCTTAATTCACGTTTTAGCCAAGCTGTGAGCAATTTCTTTAAGCCGCTAAAATAGGCTCTATTCTTATACTTTTATAGGAATCACCGGCGAGGAATCTCCTAGTTTTTCTTGAATGGTAGCGGTTGCCAGAGACACCATTTATCTAAGGTGGGGGTAAATTCTTATAAATTACATAATGTGAACAATGTGCGCTCTTATGTGCAATTATTGTATGTATCTGATTATAACCTAGAAGTTTATACGTGTTGTGCAAAGTGAAAGATGTTGTACTTTCTGAGTGGTGAAGTGTAGTGTAGGTTATGGGGGAATTTCTGCTTTCCCGTTTGAGTGATTAAGTGCTATAAAGTGCAGTAATTGGCTAACGTGAGTTGAACATGGTTATTTGTAAACATGGCATTGCGTGTCTGTTATGTGATATAAGTGAATGTGCATTGTGGGTGAGGAGAGTGAAGGAGTGTTATGGGAGTGAAAGAGTGAAGGAGTGTTATGGGAGCGAAAGAGTGAAGGAGTGTTATGAGAGTGATTGTTATCATGGTGGCACAGATCCACACTAACTCTATGGTGGCACAGATCCACACTAACATCAAGGTGGCTAAAAGCCACGTAAAAATGTTTTCACGGTGGCTCAGAACCGCAAAGTTTTCCAAGGCGGCTCAGACCCGCAACCATGTGCTTGATGAACTATATGTCTATATTACCTGTTATGTTTTAAATGCTCACAAGTCCCACCCCACTGAGTGTCTTCACACTCACCCCTTTTTATGTTAAAATATTTTCAGCTTAAGGAATCATTGAGCGTGGTGTGCAAGTGGTGGATGCTAGTAGCCGATGTTCTAAAGATTGCGAAAGAATTTTATTGGAAGGGAAAGAGGTGTTATATTATTTATTTGTATAGAAAATAATCTTGAAATCTTTTGGGAAAACCCAGTTTGCAAAGCTGTACAGTTTAGTTGTACAATTATTATAAAATATATATATACATATATATATATATATTCCTCTTCCGCTGTATATGATACATGTTTAAAAAAAAAATGTTCGAATTCACTTATCTTTAATTGCAAGTTTAAATTATCTTGGAAAGACATGTTTTATCGAGTATCTGGACGCCCAAAATGGAAAATTTATTAAACTCTGATATTCTACAATAACGTAAAAGAAACGGGGCGTTACACCCTATCTCTCTCTCCCCCAAAAATCGCCACCTCCATTGATCGGTAAAGCTCCGCCACCGTCGAAGTTTCCGGCAAGGTATCCGGTTTGTATTGTAAGGCTCGCCGAGCCCGTCACGGATATGGGCTCGGATCTTCCTTACGATGGCAAGGCGGCGACACCGCCACCGTCTCTCTCTCACTCCCTGCATCTCTCTCTCTTTGTATCTCCCTTTTTGTCTCTCACGCTCTCCCTCTCTCTCTCACTCCCTGCATCTCTCTCTGCCATTTATCGGCAATTTTTGGGTGATAAATCGCCTATTTATCGGCGATAATTCACCCATTTTTTGAAAAAAAACACCACTGTTTTCCGACTTCGAAAAATCGGCGATTTTTTGCCAATTTTTCGGCGATTCTGGTATGAAAATATATGACCCGTGATATCTATATCGACCTCCTCCATTTTCTGAGAAATTGCAGACATATCGTCGATTTCTCGTGATTTTTTTGTCACTGATGTTGACTAAACCAAGGGTGTTTTGGTCATTGACTATTTTTTATCATCCTTAATCAATAAACCAAACAAGATTTCCTTAACAAACTCACTGTGACAAACTCATAATCATTCAAACCAAACAAATAATTTAACTCAGATCTACTATGAAACCTATATACCAAACACTCGAATAACATCATTTTTATCTTTGGTGAACAGTATAATTCCACCATTTTTATCAAACTTAACAAACTCATCACTCGAACCAAACGAGCCCTAAGTGATATTACTTATAATTTTCTTTCAACATAAAAATTCATGTAGTATAATTATACATTTATGCTATTTTAGTAGAACATTTATGTACAAATATCATAATCTTAAGTGATATTACTTATACTTTTCTTTCAGCATAAAAATTCATGTAGTATAGCTATATTTTTATATTATATTAGTATAACTTTTATGTAGTATTTTAACTTAAAAGAAAATATAAAAATTATATTATTATAACCATAAAGGTTAAATTATTATAACATAAATGTTATAATATTATAACATAAAAATTTAAAAGATATTATATGTTTGTAATACAATATAAAGGTTAAACTAACATAACATAAAAGTTACGTGAACATAATAAAAATGTTACGTGCGAACATAACACAAAGTTAAGGTAGGATAAAAATGTGGACGGTGATATTGGGGTGCGTGGACACGTGAGACATGTGAAATTTATCCTCAAATCGGGTTGACCCAGTTGAACGGATTTAGGATCCATATAACTTATGCACACAAGTTTTTGCCAAATATAAAATCACAACATATTAGAAAATAATTTCCACCATACTTTATGATGATTATCCTTATTTGAGATTTAAAAAGAAAGAAATAGAATTAGGGTAAATGGGTAAAGATGTGGTAAATAAAACCCACTCCCAAAGGGAAATGCTTTTCAAGTTTTCACCCGTACCACTCTCCATTTGAAAACCAAATCAGCACTATAATGGCGGGAGCTCAAACTTTGAGGATGGAGAACCGCCAAGAGATGGCTCTTCCCGCTTCTATTTGAAACCCCTTCGAACGCACCTCACATAAAACCAAGCCACCGCAGCTTTCTCGTCCCTCCACCGTTTCAAAGCTTCAAGAAAAACCCTAAAAAGAAAAAAAGAGGGATTAAAGCAGGATCGCAATGTCGGATATGCGGAAGATGCTGAATCCTTGCATATTTCATCTGCAAAAGTTCCGTTTTGAGCTCAATTGCCCTCTCTGGTATGATTTTAATCTCCATTTTGCATCTTTCTGTTCTGTAAGGCATTCACCGTGTTTTGTATTCCCTAATTTTTGAGTTTTCTGCATTCTTGTGTTTGTATTTTGTTCTTTTCAGTCTGAGCTTGCTGAATAAGCCTATACTGCTCCCCTGCAATCACATTTTCTGCACGTGAGTTTACCTAATCTTTTATGTGCTATTTTTTGTGTTAATTTTGTTGTCACTTGATGTGTGTATATGGGTGTTTATTTCCTATTTCATTGATGCAGTTCTTGTGTCCCTAAGTCTTGCCAATATAGCACCAAATGTCCTGCTTGCCTGAAGGAATTTACCGATAAAGGTACTGTTATTGGCCAATTTATTTTCCAAGAATCTATTTCATAATGTAACAATGCCTAGCCAGTTGTTTAATTTTTGAGACTATCAACTCAACTGTTAATTGAAAAAAAATCGATGCTTTTTGCAGATATCAGATCTGCTTCTTATATGGAGAACATTGTATCCATTTATAAAAGCTTGGATGCTACTTTTAACTCTGCTATCTTGCCACTTTTATCCACTGGTGAGTAGTAACAGAAGGGTAGACAAAAAACTTATTTTTGTTGTTTTTCTGAAACAATCTTGAGTGTTGTGGCTCGTTTAATAAAGTTCTCTTGTTATTGTAGATTCTGGAAGTCAGGCCTCCATCTCTAAAGAACTTGGTGAAACAGCACTTCAGGCAAAGACTAATCATGTTAATGTATTGCCAATTGACGGTGCTCCAATTGGGATGCAGTTAACTAGGTGTTCTGTATCTGAGGAATTAGATGCGAATCATGTTCCACAAATGTCGCCTGGCAGCTCTCCTTCCTCTGTTGATGCCAAAGGTGCGGAAGATCACAATAGCAATTCAGGTGGCAGAAATGGGGTAAGACTTGAATGATCTTTCATCTTGAGAGCTTAACTGAAAGTGGTGTTCTTATCCTGAAATATTTTGTAAGTTTTATTGCATCATGGTATAGCTCTAGCCTGTATGGGCTGGATTCAGTAGAAGTCAGATGGTTAATCACTGTTTAATTTGTATAAGAATGTTCCTGCTTCTCCGGTTTCAAGCTGAATTAGTATGAAACTTTCTTAATATTAATAGCATTCATATGTTCATGGAAATATGTTAAATTTATCTCAGTACGATTTGCAATAATGGTCCCAAAATATTTCATGTACATAGTGTTTTTCCCAAATATTTATTGCCTTATTCAAATATTCCCTATTGTTAAACACTCAAAATTTTGGTTGGAAGTGACAAATTAGACTGCTCTTGACACAGAGACCATATGGGAAGTTAAGTGGATTTACACCAACTGTTACTGCAATGTTGGAACATATAACTGCAAGACCTATGGCATGCAATATGTGCTTGTTAACAATTTTCTATGCTAAAAATTTGTGTGGTTTCCATGCTTGGTTACATTGACATGCACAAGAACAACATTCTAAAGCTAACTAAATACTTTATTCCAGTAAACTGAGTGAACTTTAAAAACTAATTGATTCTGCTCTTTCTGTTATATGGTACACCCTCATCATATCGTGACGCATAGCTTTATGCTACATAGTTTTTCCTGCTTCTCCTTGATGCATGTAAGGTGTTAGCTGCTTATCTTTTAACTGAATAGTGGAATGCTGATAAATAATTTGAAATCTCTTGTTTTGCATAAATTGAAAGTCAAACTGCAAAAGTATCACATGTGGGTGTTTCAAGGCCCGTGAATGCAGCTCATATAGCCCATTACAAAATTGATTTGGCTTAACATTTTATACTGCTTGTGCTGCTACCATGTTGCTTATGTTTGTCACTGTCTTGCACATGCTAAAATGTTTTTATTGAATACACCATATATTCCTCCTTTTGAAAGATTTGGTATTTATTGGACTGCTGGAAGTTTGACTATCGAGCAATCAATTACAGCTTCTGCCAACATTTATCAAACTGATGTAGTTCCACATTCATACATCTCTTTTCTCTAATACTCCCTAGCTGACATCTGCAGGGCACAGAAAGCAATAGAGTTAAGAACTCTGTTGGAGATGATTCAGGTACAGTTTCAAGTAGAGTGGATGTGAAAGACACTTTTAATACAAGGGAACCTAAGAGACAAAAGAAGCTGAACTATGGATCAGCTGATACAATTTTGCAAACTCATGCATACAGCAAACACATTGTTCCATGTTCTAATCCTTCAGGTTCCAATTGTGAGGAATACAATCATAAGGACAACACTCCCACCATTTCATGTACTGCGTTGTATGTGAATGGAAGTGTTTGTGCCTTTTGCCATTCTTCTATGATAACAGAAGTAATTTTCTGACTTAGATTAAGTTGCTCATTCTCTTAGTGTGAAGTTACCTTAGTTATTTATTTTCATATTTTATTTGGTGTTGTAGGGGACTGGAAACTTGTTGCACTATGCAGATGGAAAGGAGGTAACAAGAGGTGAACCTGCCTTTTCCAAGTCCATTCCTGTACACACTAAATGCATAGAATGGTATGAGATTTGTTTTCATGAGCCTTGTCATCTGTAAAATTTTGATATTTGATTACCTACCTTGATTAAAAAAAAAAAAAAAAAAAAAAAAGAGATAAAACATGTGTGAATTTGAATTCTGTTTTATATAATTTCTGGGTTTGAGCTAATCTTCTATTGAGATGTTAATAAATGTTTTAGTACATCCTAAAAGTTTGCAAATAATGCTTACAAATAGGTGACCTTGAGCTAATGTACATAGTATGAGTTTTTGATTGCAGGACCCCTCAAGTTTATTTTGATGGAGAAACTATTGTGAATTTGGAGTTAGAACTAGCACGAGCTTCTAAGCTCAAGTGCAGTAGCTGTGGGATAAAAGGAGCAGCACTTGGCTGCTTTGCAAAGTCCTGTCGAAAAAGTTATCATGTACCTTGTGCTGTTGAAGTCCAAGAGTGCAGATGGGATTGTGTAAGTTAGCTGTATTTTCCTGCCAGTTTTAGTTTCTTTCCATGCTTTTAAGCTTTTCCATTCTCATAAGGCTGATCCCACTATTAAACATGTATTTATTTTGCAGGAAAACTTTTTAATGCTATGCCCTACTCACAAATCAATTAAATTTCCAAGTGAAAAGTCCAAGTCTAGAAAGCGCCCCCGTGGAGAAATGTGTCCCTTGCCTCGTCAAATGTATGGAAGTTTACAATCATCATTCACTATTTTACTTCTTCATCTTATGCTAAGGGCATACCTCTAATCATTTTTGTTATCGTACACACAGCACCCCTGAACAGTTAAATTGCTCCCAAATCTCTGCTAGTTGGCCTAAAAAATGGGTGTTTTGCGGATCAGCTCTATCTTCAGAAGATAAGGTTGTCTTTAATCTCTGCTAGTTTTTTGCTTTGCCGACTTTCTCGATGCAGTTAATTCATTTTCTTACACCTTTTGTGAATACGCGAGCAAGTATCATGCTATCTATTCAAGCATCTTAATTTCCTTTGTTTTTTTTTTTTTTGGTTTGATTTCCCATACTCAGTGTTTGGTGGCCAAGTTAGCTGCAATTTGTGGTGCTACTATGTACAAGTTCTGGAATCCAACTGTCACACATGTGATTGCAGCCACAGATTCAATTGGTGCATGCAGTAGAACTTTGAAAGTTCTCATGGCGATTATGAATGGGAAATGGGTACTTTCTATGGATTGTAAGTTCTATGCATCTTCTGTGTCGATGGGCCAACTAGTTCTATTGATTGGCAAACTTGAAAAAAATCATCGACAAACTTGTGTTTAAAATCTACCTACTGATTTTGCAATATATCTTTTCATATTTAGGGGTAAAAGCTTGTGTGGAGGCAAATTGTCCTGTGAATGAAGAACCTTATGAAGTTAATGTGGACAATCATGGGTGTTGTGATGGCCCCAGGACTGGCAGATTAAGGGCATCAGAGAATGTAAGCTCACTAACTAAATCAAGGAGAAACGTATCATTTTGACCTCTTATTTATCTCCCTCTTTTCTTGTGCAGGCTCCTAAGCTTTTCGATGGTTTGAGCTTCTATTTCAGTGGGGACTTTGTTCCATCCTACAAGACCGATCTCTTAGATTTAGTTAGAATTGGTGGGGGGACCATTTTGGAGAGCATAGAGATGACAGTTGCAGAAAGAGACAGTGAACAAGTGATCTCGACAACTTTGGTTGTTTACAATAATGATTACCCTCAAGTATGTGGGGCAAAAGAAATGAGTTCTTTTATGTTGAAGAGGACAGTGGAAGCTGAGATTGCGGCCAAATGTCTCGAAACTCGGGTGATTCCACACACTTGGATCTTGGAATCGATAGCTGCTTGTCGGGTGTTACCCTATCCTTGATCATGTTCTGTTTTTTATTTTTTGGAAAGTTTAATTGTTTAATGTTATTTCTTCTTCACTTGATGGTCTAAATGGATACACTATTTGATGGATATTGGTTGTTGGCAATTATGTAGAGATTGCCAAAGCTCTTAACTTATGAAAAAATGGTTAAAAGAATTTTTACTTGATATACATTTGATAAGGGATCTAGTGTTCAAAACCTCCGATTCACTTGTGAAGGATTGCTTCTGCTTTTGCTCTATGAAGAAAAAGCTGATTACGATATTGAGGAAAGTGTTGCAATATAGGTCCTGGGATTAACTCTTGTGTAATCAAAGTCGAGTGGAAATCAAGTTGACTTGTGTAATCAAGTCAATATTGCTAGGTTCGAATTCAATTCTAAAATTATTTGAAGCTTGATCACCACTCAAACTTAATCAACTTTTATAGCCAAACTTGAGCTTGTACCAACTCAACTTACATCATTTAACTGAATAGTTTGACAGTTGCTTGGTTAATTCCATTATACTTTGTAAGCTATCTTAAATTTTTTTTCTTTAACTACAAAACTTTTTTTTATTGCACACTCCATTGAACTATGTAACTCTTGTATCTTGATTTCCAAAGATAACCTTTTTAACAATATATTTTCTTAGAATTTTAATATTAAAATTATGAGTTGGACTCCTATGCACCTGATGTACATACATGCGGGTTGGGTTTGGGCCGACTTGAATCCGCACTTTTTTTTTTATTGTAACCTTTATACTATATTAGTTATGCATTTATGTACAAATATCATACCCTTTATGTATTTCTTTACCTTAAGAAAAAAAATCGCTGACCTTTATATTAGTCATACATTTAAGTTATATTAGTTATACCTTTTATGTTATATTAGTCCTACCTTTATGTACAAATGTCATACATTTATCTAATACTTTAACTTAAAAAAAAAAATCAATTTTGGCACAATTTATACATATATACCTTTATGTGATACTACACATACTTTTATGTGATATTACTTATAACTTTATGTTAGGAAATTTATGTTTAGATTTTGATGAGACAAAACAGTATTGTAACAGGAAATTAGAGTACCCCAATTTTTCATACTGTTTAAGTGGAATCTTAGATAAGTTTTTGAGTCTTGAAAGTCGAAGCTAAAGAAAGGAGAATCTCGAAAATCAGTAAGAAGAAGGTCTCTAGTAGCAGTTGGATACAACAGAAAAATCATACCGGATACTACATACAGTAAGCATTTAATACAGCAAGCAGCAAACAAGAATATAGTAAGGCAAATAGAAAGTCTCACTGCAATTTCAGGTTGTAGTAAACTGACACAACATTCCAAAACTGAAAGAAGACTTCAAGCAGGAAGAGACAGTCATCCACAACAATGTTGTACGAGGAAAATTATTGCAGTACGAGAATACATCTTGTCAAATATAGTCAGTAGAGACAAGTGATCGAACTGTACTAAGAACCAGTGTTCTGCTGATACATGGACCGACAAATCGCAACAACCCTGAAACGCAGTACAGTCGCATTAAATGAGCTGCAAAATAAGACAAAGAATTCATTCTCATAATTTCAGAGACATTAAATGCAAGATCAAGGACGATCAAAGGGAATTCAAATTCAAATGAAGTGTCTCTCTTCAACGATCACATTTCCTACTTCTATAAATAGAGGAAGAGTCGACTGAAGCAAGAACTGCAAACCTGATATTCAAAATTCACTCTCGCAAGAGAAAGTACTCAAGTTTTCTACTTTCTAAGTTTTCAATCACTCAACATCCTAGTGAAACAATCAAACTTTCGAGTTATCAAGCTCCAAAGTCATCAAGGTTGTTTCAAGCATTAGTTGAAGAAAAACCTATATACTTTTATCCTTTGTACTGTGTGCTTAAGTTGTTTTAGTGGTGTCCTCAGTTGATAGGATTTAAATCCTTGCTGAGTGTTTTTGTCTTAAGTTGTTAAAACAATAACTCTGTGTGAGTTAGTAGGATTAGGGATGTAAATGAACCAAGCCGTTTGTGAACTATTTAGAGCTCGATTCGATAAAAGTTCGTTCAAATTCAATTATTATGATTCGTTAAGGTAAACAAACAAACTCAAACTTGGTGATATTTGGCTCAATAGCCCGTGAACATGTTCGTTAGAAGGCTCATGAGCTAGTTCGTAAGATATAATACTAATATTTGATATTTTGATATATAATTTTTATATTTTTACTAATAATAAATATATAAATTTCTAATTATTAATACTTTTTATAATTAAATTATAAATTTTAGATAATATATTATTTTTTTAAGAATATAAATTGATTTTGTTAATAAGTTCATGAATTATATAATTTATTATTAATATTTATTACGTTCGTTGAGGCTCAATTAGGCTCGAGTAAGCTCGTGAACTAATGTATTAATTAAATTAGGCTCGAGTTTGTTCGGTAACTAAACAAACCAAACTCAAATACTCAATAGTTCGGTTCGGCTTAGTTCAATTACATCCCTAAGTAGGATCCTGTGTGGGTCAGCCTGTGGATTCAAGCAACCTGTGTGGAAGCTAAATTCTTGTAGGTGAAAACTTGTTAGGTTGATAGATTATAAGGTCAAGTCCTGTAATTCAATCTTGCTTAACCAAGTTCCTCCTTCAAGTAGGAGTAGAGTTGATATAGAAGGATTACACCACATTCGAACCACTATAAGCCTTGTGTGTTTATTTTATGTTCTTAACATTTCTGTGCTGCATTTTATATCTTATCATTCTACATTCAAAGTTTTGCAAAAAGCATATTTGAGAAAACATTTTCAAAAGAAACTCTATCAAAGTTTATTTCCGCTGCATACAGAACTCTGATACAGTAAATTGAGCAGTATTCTCGCCCAGCTCAATGTACTGCATTCAATGCTGTATTATGCGATAGAATACAACGTCGAAAGTTCGTACAAAGTTTAAAAAGAAAAATCGATAGAGGTTCATTCACCCACTCTGAACCTCTGAACCACTTGGGACCAACACTTTATATTAACATAGTCATACATTTAGGCAATATATAAAAATATATCTAACATAACTAAAATGTACAACTAACATGACTAAATGATATGACTAACTAAAAAGTATGAAAAATTAATGTCTATCTAAAAAAATTGTAAGGTATAGTTAAAATTACTAAAGATATGACTAACATAGCATAAAAATATGACACCTGGGAGTAGGGTTGTAAATAAATAGAATCGATTTGAATATCATGATATTCTATTCGTATTCGTTTAATTTAGTGAATATTTATATTCATATTCATTTATTATTCGAATCAAATATGAAATTCGTATTCATATTCGTATGAAATATTCGAATTCAAAAATGTGAACTTGGAATTTCATTTTTTTTTTCAAATTCTGTTAATTTTTAATTTATAATATGAAATTGCAAATGTATAGCATATGCATACATGATACAATGCCTATATAATACTTAGTAAGCATTAAAACATTCATCAACTCTTTACATCAATTGCAACAATTCATAAACAAAAAGATTGTAAATTAACATCTAAAATAATTATCAAATACAAGAATATTTATCAAATTCAAAATATGTATGTGGTTGGGAATTGAGATAGAGGGAGTAAATGGGAAGTAAAAAAATTATATGTATGTAGATATATTATTTATTAAATAAATATTTTTAATAATTTATTAAAATTATATATATTTATAATTATTCGAATATATTCGCGAATAGTCGAATCGAATATGGTTATATTCATATTCGTATTTGAATAATATTCGAATCTAAAAAAATATTCTTATTTGGATTCTTATTAGAATTAAAATATCGAATTGAATAAAAAAAGTTATATTCTTTTACATTCCTAACTAGGAGCATGTTTGGGCGAGTTTGTATGTGGACCTAGCAATGCGTGGGTTGCGTGGCTGCACGTGGTGGTAGGGTCGACCCGAGACCCTAAATCCCCGCACCAGGTGCACAGGAGTTTTTGTCTAAAACTATATAAAGTTCTATTTGGATGTAGGGATTTTAGAAGACATTTGAATTTCGTAGTAGTAAATCCATTAGTAGTATTTGAATATATATGAATTTGAAATTTATTACTTTTATTTTGAACTAATTTTTGAGCAATATTAGTGAATTTTGAATCCACTCTAATTTGAAGCATTCATTTCAAATTTTGCATTTTAAATCCCTCTATCCAAATGGAGCATAAAGTTTTTAAAAAATAGTGTATTTTATTTGAAATAGTAAAATTAAATTTGTATTTTTAAAAAATTCTATTTAAAGTTACCTCTGTCCCCAATGGTCCAACGATGCACAATCTTTGTAATAAAAAATAAATAAATTAGAATTCTTAAAGAAGTTTATAGTTTTTTTTTTCATATAGATTTTAATATCTGGTATAAAATAGATTTTTTAAAAAGCTTCTTTATAAATTCAACTTTAATATTACTAATATTTTTTTATAACATAATTTTGAATGAAATAGGTTATATTTAATATTCTTTAAATTTAATTTTAATATTTTTAAAGATTTTGTTTTAAAATAATTTTTGTTTTAATGTTTTGAATAAAATATGTACTTTGTAAGGATAGTTTGAGTAATTTTAGAGTTAACAAAATAAAGCACAACAATTTACATAATGAATAGCACTCCTGTGTAATGCATACATGCACTCGGGTGAGTTGACTCGAATTCGCGCACTTTTACTTTTTTTTTTTGGTCTTGACCTCTATGTTATGTTAGTCATACATTTATATTATATTAATCATACCTTTATGTTATATTAGTCATACCCTTATGTCCAGATATCATACCTTTATTTAATATTTTTAACTCTAAAAAAACCCTAATTTCGCTACAATTTGTACATGTTTACCTTTATGTGATAATACTCATACATTTATGTGATATTACTTATATCTTTATATCAACATAGTTATACCTTTATGTAATATATAAAGATACAACTAATATAATTAAAGATATATCTAACATAATTAAAAGGTATGACTGTTATAACTAAAAGGAATGAAAAGTTAATATGTCTGTCTAAAAAAAATGCTAAGGTACAACTGTCCTTACAAAAGGTATTACTAACATAACTAAAATGTATGACTAATACTATTAAAAAATATAGTTAACATAATATAAAGGTCTGACACTTGGGAGCATGTTTGGATGGATTTTATCCGCGATCTGGTAGCGTGTACGGATGCATGGCAGGTCGGGTTGACCCGAATGCACAGATCTAGGATTCGTACACCAGGTGTACAAAAGTTTTTGTCTTACATAATTTAGTGGGTTTTGTAAAAAATATAATTAGAGGGCAAACTTTCAATTGTCCAATAGTTTAGAGAATTTAACATAGTTGGTCCTTTAATTAAAACAACTTTATATTTTGGAGTTATTTAAGAGTAAAATAATAAATGCATAAATAATTTGACTACGCTAAGAGTAAAATAAAACTAAATAAAAACCAAAAACCAATCAAATTGAAAGTCCAGGTCATGAGCTACATGAGTTCTTAATTCTTATAAACAAATTCTGAGTAGCTTGTCGCTGAGAGCAGACATATGCATAGTGCCCTTGAAACGCTGTTGTGGTTGGGACTCTTGGAACAAAGAAAAACTCGAGATTTTCAAGAGGATGTGAGTGGAGGTTAGCGCCATTTGAGCTGCCGTGAACGCATAACTAATGAGACCTGTTTGAGTAGGTTTTATGTAAGACCGTCTCACGTAAGCTGATGATATCTTCTATTGAAATTTGTATCCAATGATTATCCAATGATGAAGAATTGAATAATATAAAGTCAACAACGTCTCTAAAAAAATGTAAGTTATCAAAGAATAATCAATATTTGTGAAGCTGAATAAAGAAAGATACTAACCGATGGCAACCAAGTGATTAAGATCTTCTATTGCACTCTCATATTTTATTTCGTGTTCAAAAACAACTAACACAAATAAAATGTAAGTATGACATCATTAATTAACATTTGGTTTGAACATAAATTTTTTGGTCCAACTCTTAATTAATTTAACAATTTTGGTTTAACTCTTAGTCAATTTTATAGTTTTTGTGATATTAAAATACAAAAATGAGCTAGAGGCTCTAACCCTTATCAAGAATTAGATTCATATTTAAGTGCTACTTTTAAACAAATTGTATTTGAAAATTCTTTGGGTCTATTGAAGTGGTGGTACCACTTTCCTATTATGACTCTTATTGCAAAAGAGATATTTGCAAGTCTCACCTCAACCGTCTCCGTAGAACACGCCTTTAGCAAAGAAGGTCAGATGTTGCATCCAAGAAAATCAAAATTAACCGTCGAGTATGTATAAAAGCATAACTCTTCTTGAAAATTGGATAAGAGCAAAAAAAACGTCAACAACATCTTGATTTTCCCTATTTAGATGAAGATGAAAATGACATGTATGGATATGTTTTAAACACATCCTCCTCCACCAGAACCAATATTAAAGAATGAATGTAAGTTTTAGGAAGGAGAACTATGTGGAATTTGATTTGGATACGTAGGCAATTTTATTCTAAATTAGGAAGTGAAATTTTAATTAAGCTTCATGATTTAGAATGAATCCCACCACCAATTACTTTCAATTGAAATTGTATTGTAATTTTTTATCTAGAAAGTTGTAATTTTTTTAACTTCAATTTCATTGTATGACTTTAATATATATTTGTAATATTTTTTTAATTTATAATTATAATTTGTAAGTACTAAGGTGTAATTATAGCTTATAAAATTTTAATTGTATTATTAAACCTTAGCTGTGAAAAAATCAAAAATAACGACCGTACATCAGGCCATGGCCACCAGTGCGGAAAAAACAGAAGCTATCGCGTATTGGGGAACAACCATGCACGGAAACAGGGCCACCCGTGTCCGAGAACAAAAAAAACAAAAACAAAAAAACCACCTAACCGGTGGTTAAAATCGAACCACCTATTTTAAAACCGAAATCGAAAATCCGACAATTCGATTTCAGTTTCAGTCCTCACGGTTTTTGAAACCGTCGATTTAAAAGTGAAACGACGGGTCCAACTGATTGAACACCTCTACAAAGACCAACTTAATTTGGGAAGCCATTGTCATATAAAACATTTGACTGATAGGGTCAAAAATAATAAATGCTACTGAATGTTTTCTTTCAGAGGAAATACTATAATTAGTATAACTATAAATATAAGTGGTCAAACATAATCTGGTATTAATTTCTTGTTCGGACTTTTATATAAAAAGATCTACATAAAATAGATGAGAAAAAAGCAATTAATTTGTTGATCTTATAATGAATTAAGAGGATAATTTCAATTGGTTTAACATGTTACAACATTAATGGATGAAGACATATTTATTTATTATGAAAAATGTAGTGTTGTTTATAAATACGTAATTGCAATACTGAATCTGATGAAGAACTCCTCTCTCTCTCTCTACTAAACAGTAATAGAATGGCTTCCCAAAAGCTGATATTCTTGGCAACCTTCATGCTTGTATTAATTGGTTGGTCTCTCTCTCTCGATCTCTCTCTCACTCTCCTTCTCTCTCTATATGTTGGATAATATATATGGTTAGGCGTATTGAAAAGATGCACAATAACGGGGTTAAGTCGAAGCAAGAGCTAGACTCTTTCTCTGTAAGACGATATTGTCCCGTATCCAAGTGCTCACGGTTAACGACAATCGTCCCCAAGATACAACGACTTCGAGCTTAAGGATTACAGCACAACAACCCACGATTAATGACAATCGTCCCTAAGATACAACGACTTCGAGCTTAAGGATTACAACACAACAACCCAAAAGCTATCGGCAAGATAGAACGACTTCGAGCTTAAGGATTACAGCACAACAACCCAAAAGTTATCGGCGAACTTACTCGATACTCGAGACTTTCTTAATAATGACTATTGTGAAAAATCTAATGCAAAAGCTATTGGCGAACTTACTTGATACTCGAGACTTTCTTAATAATGACTATTGTGAAAAATCTAATGCTTTTGATTTCTGCGTGAGTTTCTGAATTTTTGAATGAAGAAATGAAATGGGGGACCTCCTATTTATAGGAATAAGGAGATGTATCATTTCCTACAATGGATACCACCCTTGGACTCAAGAGGTGTGTTCACACCTCTTCATAAGTGTCAAACCATTTGGACCCAAGGGTTACACCACTTGGTCACACCCCTTCACACCTAGCTCGGTTCAAACCTGGACCGGCCCGGTTCATGACCCGACTCGACCCATGACCTGGTTCGGCGACCCGACCCGACCAGACCTTGTCCGGCAACCCAACCCGGTCCGGTCTGGACCCAACCCGAGTGCGACGGTGCCACGTGCGGTTCGGATGGTGCTTGTGTGCTTAGCCAACTAGGTCCAAAAAATGGCACTAGGTTCCACCATAAGGGAGCACACATGATTATCTCTTATACATGTGTTCCTATTAATAAAGTGAAACTTTTTCCACCAATTTTCCAATGTGGGACAACATACATCTTTCTCCCATTTTTCTTCACAACAAGGATTCAAGTTGACAACTTTGTGTATTAATTTCTCATTCACCCGAAATTGAAAATTCGAAAGTAAATACACTACATTCATCTACACGGAACGTAGATTCCGATTTAGCAACTTATTTTCATTTATTTAAAATAAAATCAACATTAAAAATTCATCAAAGATTGGTCAAAACCAACCTTCTCTTCCAATTTCCAACACTATATATATACACACACACATATGTACATGTATGCTGATGTGTTGATCGTGTTGACAGTATCTGGGGCCACAAAATGCAGAATGGGCAGATAGTGTGCAAATTATTCTTGCGAAAAAGGTTTTCCAATGTGTAATATATTGGAAGGGTTTTGCTTTTTGCAAGGAAATGGATGCTCATGTTGGAAATTGGAAGAGAAGGTTGGTTTTGACCAATCTTTGACCAATTTTTAATATTGATTCAATTTTAAATAAATCGAAATAAGTTGCTAAATTGGAATCTACGTTCCGTGTAGATGAATGTAGTGTATTCACTTTTGAATTTCCAATTTCGGGTGAATGAGAAATTAATACACAAAGTTGGCAACTTGGATCATTCTTGTGAAGAAAAATGGGAGATAGATAAATGTTGTCCTACATTGAAAAATTGGTAGAAAAAGTTTCACTTTATTAATAGGAGCACATGTATAAGAGATAATCATGTGTGCTCCCTTATGGTGGAACCTAGTGCCATTTTTTGGACCTAGTTGGCTAAGCACATACGCACCATCCGAATCGTACGTGGCACCGTTGCACTTGGGTTGGGTCTGTACCGGACCATATTGGTTCGGGCCGAGCTAGGTTTGAAGGGGTGTGACCAAGTGGTGTGACCCTTAGGTGTGAAAGGGTGTGATCAAGTGGTGTGACCCTTGGGTCCAAATGGTTTGACACTTGTGAGGAGGTGTGAACACATACACCTCTTGGGTCCAAGAGTGGTATCCTTTGTGGGAAATGACACATCTCCTCACTCCTATAAATAGGAGGCCCCCCAATTTCATTTCTTCATTCAAAAATTTCATTATCAAAAGCATTAGCATTCTTTCCAATAGTCATCATTAAGAAAGTCTCGAGTATCGAGTAAGTTCGCCGATAGCTTTTGGGTTGTTGTGCTATAATCCTTAAGCTCGAAGTCGTATTTTGGGGACGATTGCCGTTAACTATGAGCACTTGGATACGGGGCAATATCGTCTTACGGAGAAAGAACCTAGCTCTTGCCTCGACTTAACCCCGTAATTGTGCATCTTTTCAATACGCCTAACCATATATTATCCAACAATCGTAAGATGATATTTAGTGTATTGAAGATATGACATCCACATCATCCGCACTAGTTTTCGCCAAGAAGACCCGCCTACAGTGGCCGATGATAAAACAGACAAACAAATGCGCACTGCACTAGATGCTTGGAATCACAGTGACTTTTTATGCAGGAACTATATTCTGAATGGGCTAGACGACTCTCTATATAACGTTTATGCGGTTACTAAGACCTCAAAAGAGTTATGGAAATCCCTGGAGAAGAAGTACAAGACAGAGGACGCCGCAATGAAAAAGTTCATTGTCGGCAAGTTCTTGGATTTCAAAATGGTCGATACAAAAACTGTTTTGGACCAAGTTCGGGAGTTGCAACTGATCCTACATGACATACATGCTGAAGGTATGCAACTCAGTGAATCTTTTCAAGTAGCTGCTATTATTGAGAAGCTACCGCCTCTGTGGAAAGATTTCAAGAACTACCTCAAGCACAAGAGAAAGAAAATAGGGCTTGAGGACCTGATTGTGAGACTAAGGATCAAAATTCGAAGTCAAGAGCAGCAGGGCATCAATAGAGGCAAAAGTGAACATGGCCGAAACACGTCCCAGCAACAAGAGGAAGGGGTCGGGCAACTCACAGTCTAAACAGGAACCTAAGAAGAAAGTCAAAGGAAACTGCTACAACTGTAACACCCTGGATCAAAACGAAACATAATTTATTAATTAAATATTTTAACGCATGACTTAATAACTATGTGCGTATGTTTTGACTGTTTAATTAATTACGTGCGTTTCAGATACGTGTTTAATGGACGATTTAGATCAATAATTTTCTTAGACGTGGAACATAGGATATTTTTATACCATTAGATGCGTATCGAGAAAATGAGAAGATAGAAATGAACTAGGGGTCAATCGGAGACCCGTAGCATGAACGACGATGAAGAGGGCAAACCCGAAGTTTTGGAAAAACCGGAAGATATTTCCGGTGAATAGTAACATGGGAAAAGTCAACCGATGAACAGTGATTGAGATATTTTGGATGAATAGTAACTTTCGAAATTCTATAAATAGGGCCTTCCCCGATTTATTTTTCACCGTTTTTCCGAACGAGCTGAAAACTCGTAAGTCTTTCTTTCCTCCCTTCTCTCTCTCGTTTTCAATTTTCTGGTCGACGGCGCCACTGCTGGCGCGGCGGCCTGTGGCCGGAAAAATTCAACATTGTCGGTTTCGGCCGATTTTCGCACACGACATTCGTTTCGATGAGATGAATCTAGGATAGGTCTCGGAATTTAATTTAGATTTCTCGTTTGTCGGAAAATGGTGAAAAACAGCCCCAAACCCGAAACCCTAGCTTTGGTGTCACCCTTTCTCTCTCTTCGTTTTTATTTCTCTCTCTACCTCCCTTGGCCTGAGTAGTGGCCGGGAAAGCCACTTGGAGGTGAGGGGGAGTCGTCGGGGTGGTAGCGCCGCCGTGGGTGGTGGTGCCTGGCCGAAACAGGTTGTGTTTGGAAGCATCGGGTGTGTGTGTGTGTTTGAGTTGTGGCTGTTTGGGGGCGGCGCAGGTGGCGCCGCCGTGTGGAACCGGAGGTCCGGCGCCTATGATGCACCGGCAAGGGTGGTGGAGTGGTAACCGGCGACTGGAAGTCGCCGGCCAAGCTTTGTTTTCCGGTGTGTGTTTATATGCATGTACGTGTGTGTAGTGATGGTGTGTTTGTGTGTGTGTGCTGTGGAGGCTGTTGGGGGTGGCGCTGCCGTGAGCAAACATATGGCCGACGATGGGAGGTCGCCGGCGGGGCCGTAGGGAGGGTGGCCGGTGACTTCCAGTCTCCGGCCAAGCTGTGGCAGTGTGTGTGTGTATGCTTTCATATGTGTGTGTGTGTGTTTGATTCATGGTGGTTGTCGTGGGGCGGCAGGTGGCGGCCAGCGACTGGGGGTCGCCGGCCAGGGTCTCCGGTGGGTGGTGGTGGTGACCGGCGGCAGGTGGCCGCCGGCCAAGGCTGGTGGATGTATGTGTGTGTTTAACCGTGAGTGTGTGTGTGTTTGGGCTTGGATATATATGTATGTATAAGGGTGTTGGGTTGGCCGGGAAAGGTTGCCGGCGAAGGGGAGTCACCGGCGGAGGGGTTGGGAGTGGTCGCCGGTGACTAGAGTTGGTTGGGGTTGGATTTTGGAAAAAATCAGGTTATCGAAGGGTTTTGCGGTGAGATTTCAGGTACTATTCACCACCGGAATCCGGCGAGGGATGGCCGGAGGTGGTAGCCGGCGGTGTGAGGTATCTGGAGAACTAGGTGGCAGCGGTGGTGGGTGGCGCCGGAAAGGTGGCATGCTGGTTAGGCCCGGCGCCGGGAGTGCCTGGAGAGGAGCTGTCGAGAAAACTCAGCAGCTGGTCGAGCGTCGAGTGGCTGGTCGAGAAAACTCCACCCTCGCGCGTGTCGGGAGAGAAGCTGCCGAGAAAACTCAGTAGCTTGTCGAGGGTGGTGCCTAGCCGTCGGGATTTTCACCTGGCGCTGGGTCCGCGCGTACCAACGCGCACGCGACGCTATGTTTTCGATCCGAACCCCATTTTCTCTACCGTACGTCAACATCGAGTCGTCGCCGACAAGATGTCGTTGACCGAGGGTCGTGGGCCCGGTCAAAGTCAATCCTTTGACCAAAATTATCATTTTACCCCTAAACCTAAAATGCTCCGTTTGAGCTTGTTTTAACTCCGATCGAGCTCATTCTTTTTCCGTCGTGACCCAAATTTCATTTTCTATCTTCTCAGCCATTTGGACAGATCTATCCCTCTCAATTCTTGGATCCCAATCTTTAGATCGCTCGATCTGTCGCGTTTTTAACGACCGTTTTGCGACAGAACCTTTTACACCTTTAATTATATTTATTAAGGATCTAAGAACACTGAACGTATGTAGGCAACCTGTTGGATTGAGCGTTGAGTTATCTGACCTTTGGTACTTGCTACTCGAGCTCTGATTTATCAGATCTGTGGTACTCGCTACTCACGTGGTAACCACCGAACAAGGTGGAGGTAATTTCTAACTCTGTAACTGTTTACAGTTTTCCCTATTGAAGTATGATTGAGAAATAATAAATGATGTGGTCATATGTTATGATTACGTGATCATGTTATGCTGTGGCAATGTGGCTGAGTGTTATATTCCTGGTATTGTATTACTGTTGACTGTTATAAGATGCGGATGTTATTCCCCACGGGTGTATTCAACGCACTCACCCCTATTCTGTACTCACACTACAGTAGCTGTTGAGCATGCTGAACCCTAGTTGGAGAGATGAAGTGTTGTGTCTGGTTTTGTATATATACGGGTTATTGTTCCACACGAACATTTTCAAAAACAATGTTTACAGTTATTTACGTTTAGTAAAATATTCTGAGTATTCTGTGGATATGAGATCCTGGGAGTTGATTCCGCTGCTTTGTTATGTTGTTGTTATCGGTATTGAGACTGATGGTTGTCGGTAATGAGATCGACTGTTGATATACGATTGTATCACTTCGTCCCTTTATCTTTTTCTTCTATCGTCTCTTTCTCCTTCTTTGTAATGGATCCTGGTGTTTTTCCTCTGCGTAAGGTTTCAAATCCATTTTATCGGTTGTATCCGATGTTTCAAGTGTATCCTTTCTTATCCTCTTCCCTTCTTTCTATTTTATATCATGCAAGTCTTTTTCCCCTTTCTTTCTTCACGCCCGTGTGAAAACTCTGATATTTTTATGAAAAGATTTTGGGGTGTGACAACAACTGTGGAAAGCCTGGACACTTTGCTAGAGATTGTCGACAACCCAAGAAGCGCAATCAAGGTCAAGCCAACCTTGCTGAGGAAGATGTACCTATAAATATGGTGGAGCTCGATCTATTAGCTGTTGTATTTGAAGCTAACTTGGTGGACAATCCGAGAGATTGGTGGGTGGATACTGGAGCTACGTGTCATATATGCTCCGATAGGGAGATGTTCTCAACCTACATGCCAATCATTGGCAGAAAGCTGTATATGGGAAATTCAGCAACCTCCAACGTGGCTGGATTGGGAAGAGTGGTACTCAAGATGACCTCAGGGAAGGAGCTGACGCTCGTGGATGTTCTGCATGTCCTAGACATTCGTAAGAATCTAGTTTCTGGTTCGCTGTTGAGCAAAGCCGGATTTAGATTAGTGTTTGAGGCCGGGAAATTTGTACTAACCAAGGCTGGTCAATTTGTTGGAAAGGGCTATCTTGAGAAGGGGAGCTTTAAGTTGAATGTAATGACTGCACACTGCAATATTAAGCGGACCGATGATAATAAAGTAATTAATTTCTCTTACTTGATTGAGAGTTCTAATTTATGGCATGATAGATTAGGACATGCAAATTTAAACAAATTGTGAAAGCTCGTAAGTTTGAATTTATTACCTGAAATGGAAATGGATTCACAAAATAAGTGTGAAGTATGCGTTAAGGCAAAGATGACCAAAACACCTTTCCATTCAGTGGAACGAAATACTGAACCTCTAGAGTTGATCCATACAGACATATGTGATCTAAAATTTGTGCAAACTAGAGGAGGAAATAAGTACTTTATTACGTTCATAGATGACTGCACAAGGTACTCTTATGTGTATCTTTTAAAAGCAAAAGAGGAAGCTCTTGAGGCCTTCAAAAATTATAAGAGTGAGGTTGGGAATTAACTCAACAGAAGAATCAAAATGATTTGTAGTGACAGAGGTGAGGAGTATGTAGCTCCGTTTAAGGAGTTTTGTACAGAACATGAGATTATTCACCAAACTATGGCTCCATATTCACCTCAGTCAAATGGCGTTGCAGAACACAAGAATAGATCTCTAAAAGAGATGATGAATGCAATGTTGCTTAGTTCTGGCCTATCCCAGAACATGTAGGGGGAAGTCGTGCTTTCAGCAAATCACATTCTGAATAAATTGCCACACAAGAAAAGAGATAAGACTCCGTATGAGTCATGGAAAGGAAGGAAGCCTTTTTACCATTACCTGAAAGTGTGGGGGTGTCTAGCAAAGGTAGAAGTACCTAAGCTTAAACAGGTGAAGATAGGACCCAAGACTATTGATTGCATATTCACTGGATATGCTTATCACAGTAGTGCACATCGATTCTTGGTACACAAATCAGAAATTCCTGACATGATTGAAGAAATGACCATAGAGTCGAGAAATGCAGTATTCTTTGAGAATGTCTTTCCAAATAAAGAAAGGAAAAAGATTAGTTCTAACAAGAAAACTTCTAAAGCTGGTCAAAGTTATCCTTAAGAGGAAGATGAACCGAGACGTAACAAGAGACCTAGAGTGGCAAAGTCATTCGGTCTGAATTTTCTAACTTACATGTTAGAAACTGAACTCGGGACATTTCAAGAAGCACTGTCCAACCCAGATGCTCCTCTCTGGAAGGAAGCTATCAATAGTGAAATTGAGTCCATCATGCAAAATCATACGTGAGAGTTAGTTGATCTTCCACCGGGGTGCAAACCTTTAGGATGCAAGTGGATCCTTAAAAGGAAATATAAGGCTGATGGATCAATCAACAAATACAAAGCTCGGTTGGTAGCAAAGGGGTTCAGATAAAAGGAATGATATAATTTCTTTGACACTTACTCACCTGTCACAAGAATCACATCCATTCGAGTGCTCATAGCTATTGCAGCTCTGCACAATCTTGAAATACATCAGATGGATGTAAAGATAACTTTTCTAAATGGGGAACTAGACGAGGAGATTTATATGGAACAACCCAAGGGGTTTGTAGCACCCAGACAAGAGAATAAAGTATGCAAACTTGTCAAATCACTGTATGAGCTGAAACAGGCACCTAAGCAGTGACGAGAAATTTGATAAAACGATGATGTCAAATGGGTTCAAAATCAATGAGTGTGACAAATGTGTATACGTTAAAGGAACACAAAATGATTTTGTGATTGTCTGTCTTTATGTAGATGACATGTTGATCATGGGTAACAACCATGATGCAATCGTGAAAACTAAGAATATGTTAAAGAATAATTTTGATATGAAAGATATGGGTTTAACGGATGTCATACTAGGAATAAAGATTTCTAGGACATTTGAAGGAATTATCTTGTCACAATCTCATTATGTCGAGAACGTGCTTAAGAAATTCGAGGCTTGGGACTTACCTCCGGTTAAAACTCCGGTTGATCTAAGTCCGCATTTAGCCAAAAATAAAGGTGACCCAGTATCTCAACTGAAATATGCAAGAGTCATTGGTAGCTTGATGTATCTCACAAACTGTACACGTCCTGACATTGCATACTCAGTTAGCAAGCTTAGTAGATTCATGAGTAATCCAGGGTCGGAACACTGGATAGCTTTGACAAGGGTTCTAAGGTATCTAAAATATACCATGAACCATGACATACTTTATACGAGATATCCTGCTGTATTAGAGGGATACAACGATGCCAATTGGATATCAGATACGACTGACGCCAAGTCCACAAGTGGATACGTATTCACTATAGATGGATGAGTAGTATCCTGGAAATATTCTAAAAAAACGTGCATAGCTCAATCCACGATGGAGTCTGAGTTTATAGCACTGGATAAAGCCGGCGAAGAAGCCGAGTGGCTTAGGATTTCTTAGAAGACATTCCGTGTTGGATAAAACCTGTGTCTCCAGTGATGATACATTGCGACAACATATCGGCAATTGGGAGGGCACAGAGTAGTATGTACAATGGTAAGTCTCGTCATATTCGTCGGAGACATAATACCGTGAGACAACTGATCTCTGGTGGTATAATTTCCATTGACTATGTGAAGTCTAAGGAAAATATTGTGGATCCGCTAACAAAAGGTATTAATAGAGATCAGATGTATAGTGCAGTGAAGGGAATGTGGTTGAAAAACCACACATTACAGACGTCATAGTGGTAACTCAACCATGAAGCGTGGAGGATCCCACAAACTTGGTTCAATGAGACAACTAAGCTATGATCTAAGTCTAAGTATGCACTTGGAATTTATCCAATGCTCTATTCTTGAGGCTGCCCCAAGTGCAGAACCTGTGCAGTGTGGTGAGGGTAAGCATTTCGAATGCTTTTAATGATTCCTATAGTCTTTAAAGGTGGGGTATGACAGGATACTCTTTATGGGAGATCACCTATATAAGTGAGAAGTGTGGCCGCTTCAACTCCAAAGAATGGAGAACACTCATGAATCCGAGATATGGTCCATGGCCGAAACAGACACAATATGAGAACTGAAAGATATCAGAACTATTGTTATGTGGGTATTATTGTCTTGGTATACACAAACGGCGGAGGGGTTCAAGGCATCGCATCCACCAAATCGCCAGTATATCCGATAGTACCCCACTAGGGAAGATTCAAAGCCGGAAGCTATCTATCCTAATGCAATAATGGTTCGTTGGGACTTTCTTAGGGTCTGCATTTATGCATGCATTAATTTCATCATTCATGTGGGGGATTGTTGGAAATTGAAAGAGAAGGTTGGTTTTGACCAATCTTTAACCAATTTTTAATATTGATTCAATTTTAAATAAATGGAAATAAGTTGCTAAATCGGAATCTATGTTCCGTGTAGATGAATGTAGTGTATTCGCTTTCGAATTTCCAATTTCGGGTGAATGAGAAATTAATACACAAAGTTGGCAACTTGGATTCTTCTTGTGAAGAAAAATGGGAGATAGATAAATGTTGTCCCGCATTGGAAAATTGGTAGAAAAAGTTTCAATTTATTAATAGGAGCACATGTATAAGAGATAATCATGTGTGCTCCCTTATAGTGGAACCTAGTGTCATTTTTTGGACCTAGTTGACTAAGCACACACACACCATCCGAACCGCATGGGGCACCGTTGCACTCGAGTTGGGTCCGGACCGAACCATGTTGGGTTCGGGCTGGGCCGGGTTGGGTCGCCGGACTGGGTCGGGCCGGGCCGAGCTAGGTTTGAAGGGATGTGACCAAGTGGTGTGACCCTTGGGTGTGAAAGGGTGTGACCAAGTGGTGTGACCCTTGGGTCCAAATGGTTTGACACTTGTGAGGAGGTGTGAACACATACACCTCTTGGGTCCAAGAGTGGTATCCTTTGTGGGAAATGACACATCTCCTCACTCCTATAAATAGGAGGCCCCCCAATTTCATTTCTTCATTCAAAAATTTCATTATCAAAAGCATTAGCATTCTTTCCAATAGTCGTCATTAAGAAAGTCTCGAGTATCGAGTAAGTTCGCCGATAGCTTTTGAGTTATTGTGCTATAATCCTTAAGCTTGAAGTCGTATTTTGGGGACGATTGCCGTTAACTATGAGCACTTGGATACGGGGCAATATCGTCTTACGGAGAAAGAACCTAGCTCTTGCCTCGACTTAACCCCGTAATTGTGCATCTTTTCAATACGCCTAACCATATATTATCCAACAACTCATAATATTGAAGAACAAAAAAAGGAATGGCAGTGCGTCGTTACAAAAGATTGCAAGAATATATGTACCTGTTCCACCTATGCTTGTATTGCCGGTGTTTGCTACTCTTTCTACTAATTCTCCTAATTAACTATTATAATCAATAACTAGTATAAGTCCCGTGCGATGCACAGACATATAAATTTCACTATTTATATATTTTAATAATATGTTGAACACGAAAAATAATAAATTTTTTTGGAGAATTTCAGTCTGATTTGTTACTTTTGTGACTCACGACCATAAAATCTAAATATTTCGAGTTTGATGTGAGAATTTTAATTTACAAAAAAAAAATTAAGTTCTCATAATATTTCAATCTCATTTGGTATACCCGTGTCCGTGTGATGTATGGACAAATAAATTTGAAGTGTTGGTAATTTTTTGATATAAAAATGTTGTTCATGAAAAATAATATAATTCTTCAAAGTGTTTTCAATTTAATCTACTACCCATATAATTTACGAATTTAAATATTTTTTATTTTCATCATACGTTGTCGTCGCTATTGGCCAGAAATAAAATTATGCAAATTTATGTTTAATAATTTATCCATAATGAGTATAAAATGGTGATATTATTGAGCATTAGAATCAAGTCTTGATAATATTTCAACCTCATTTGGTATTCGTGTGATGTAGTGAATAAATTTAATGTGTTAGTAATTTTTTGATATAAAAATGATGATCATGAAAAATCATATAGTTTTTCAAAGTTATTTCAATTTAATCTACTACTCATGTAATTCATCTAAATATTTATTATTTTCATCATTTGTTGTTTAACTATTTTAGTACTTGTTTTTGTCACAATTGGCTTAGAAAATACTTGTGCAAATATATGTTCAACAACTTATTCATAATGAGCTTAAAATATTGATATTATTGTATATTACCCCAAAATAAAATTTCTAAATTTAACATACCATCAAAAAATCTGTATAATTATATTTTTCAGATGTCTTAAAATCAAAATTTATCTATTAGAAAAATCATATTGGATAGTAAACATTTCACAATTTGATAAATTTAAAACCATGAAACTATATTACAACATAAACTAAATATATTTTATCATTGTTCTGTGAACTTCATGCTACCATGATAGTGAAATTTCAAATTTTTATTTACTTTTTAATCAAGGAGGAAACATTATTTATTCTCACAACAAAAAAAAATGATAAATTCGCTAATTTTTTTGTGGATATATAAAATGATTTAGATTAAGGTACAAATTTATATTTACAACTTTTCATGACATGATATTATTACCATATACACACAAATCATACTAACTTTAAAACATATTGTAACACCCCAAAATCTTTCAGTTAAAATATCAGAGTTTTTCGTTTTTGAGCGTTAAGAGAGAAAGGGGAAAGAGGCGTACATGATATTTAAAAGAAAGAATAAGGAAAGGACAAGGAGTGTTACAGTCGCAACATCGGTTACAACCGATAAAATAAAATTTTGAAACCTTACGCAGCGGAAAAAACCATCAGAATCCTTTACAAAGAAAGAGAAATACAATTTTCTTTTACAAACGGACAACATATCTTTAAAAAGATAAAACCAGAAGATGGACACAGCTGATAGGGCACCCATCTCTCTACGCGTCAAGGTTTTCTTCTTCTCCTGTAGTGTGAGTATAGAATAAGGGGTGAGTGCGTTGAATACACTCGTGGGGATACTTTCCAAGTTCAAATATTCAATCATATAAAAGTTCGGCAAATAAATACATCACATAATGACACGTAGCTTAGAAATGGACCGAAGTCCCTTCGTAGCACAGTTATGGACCGAAGTCCCTTCGTAGCATCACCATCGTAAAATAAACACAATATATAAACACAACACGTAGAGTTCAACAATTTATCGGTCACGCAGACAATTATCGGTCACAAAGATAAATATCGGTCACGCAGACAATTATCGGTCACAAAGACGATTATCGGTCATGCAGACAATTATCGGTCACGAAGATGATTATCAGTCATGCAGACAAATATCGATCACAAAGACAATTATCGGTCACACAAACAAATATCGGTCACAAAGACGATTATCGGTCACGCAGATAAATATCGGTCATAAAGACAATTCATATCGTACAATATCATAGCAAAATCATCAATTATGAAAAACAATAAACATGTTGAGTTTAGAAGTTACCCCCACCTCGTATAGTGGTTACCACGTGAGTAGCTAGAACAGTAAGTCTGATAACCCAACACCTCAAAGCTTAGTCCAACAAGTAGCCTACACATTTATGGTGTTTCTTAGATCTTAAATACAGTATAAATAAAGCTGTAAAGGGTTTCGGCGGAAAAACGTTCGTTAACGACACGACGGATCGAACGATCTAAAGATTGGAATTTTGGAGACAAGGCTAAAAGTTCAATCCAAAGGGCTGAGATGATAGGATATGAAATAAGGATCGCAACGTAAAAAGAATGAGCTCAATCAGAGTTGAAACGAGCTCAAACGAAGCGTTTTAAGATTTGGGATTCCGGTCTTCGCGCCCGCGCGAACAGACTACATAAACGGGCTTCCAGCCGCCGCCGGCCGGCGAACCACCAGTCGCCGACCATACCCCCAGATTCCCCCCACTTCAGGCTACCAACTCCGACCAACGTCGGTCAATTGGACACCTGCAAAGATAGCCCGTCGCCCAGTTTCCGACGGTGGCCTGCTTGACAAGGCCAATTCCCGGCGCCACCCGGCGCGGCGGCGACGCCTCCAGACACCACCACCTATCTTGCCGGATACTTCACAGTGCCGTCTACCACCTCCGGCCATCTCTCACCGGATTCCGGCATGAATAGTACCTAAAAATTACGCTGCAAAATCCTTCGATACCCAGTTTTTTCCAAAATTCCAACTCCAACCAAAACTCCGGCCGGCGACTTCCCGTCGCCGGCGACGACTCCCAACACCTACGCCGGCGACCCCTCGTCGCCGGAAACCTTTCCCGACCAGCCAAACACACACACACGGTCTATATATACACATGCATATACACACACTCTCTTGCTCAAACACACTCACACATACACTTACCAACCTTGGCCGGCGGCCACCTGCCACCGTCCACCACCACCAGAGCCTCGCCGGCGACCTCCCATCGCCGGCCCACCGATCACACACGGTGGCACCACCCGGCGCCGCCCGCAACAGCAAGCACAAGCAACATACACACCACCACCCCGTCACTCACACACACTTGCACAACATACATATATAGCTACTGTTCCTGCCCGGTGGCGCCACCAACGGCGGCGCCACCTCCTCGACATCACCACTACACCACCAGCAGCTTTTCCAGCCACCGCTCCGGCAAGAAACGGTAGAGAGAGAAAGAAAAACAAAGACAGAGAAAGGGTGGTGGAAATAGGGTTTGCGGCTGTTTTTCATCGTTTTCCGGCGAACGAGAAATCGGATTTGAAATCCAAGACCTATCCTAGATTCATCTCGTCGAGACGAACATCGTGTGCGAAAATCGTCCGATTCCGACAATATTGAAATTTTCCGGCGACCTGCCGGCGGCGGCGGCGCCGACCAGAAAACAAAAAATGAAGAGAGAGAGAGGAGAGAGAGAACTTATGAGTTTTCGGCGCGTTCGGCTCGTTCGAAAAAATGGTGATTTTCGAGTCGAAACTACTTCTATTTATAGAAATCCGGAAGTTACTATTCACCGAAAATATCTGGATCACTATTCATCCAAAAATATCCTGTCACTATTCATCGGTTGATTTTTCAACATTACTATTCACATAAATATCTTCCGATTTTCTTTTCCGAAACTCCGTGGTTTGCCCTTTTCGTCGCCGTTTGAGCTACGGGTCTCCGATTGACCCCTAGTTCGTTTCTATCTTCTCGTCTTCTCGATACGCATCTAATGGTATAAAAGTATTCTATATACCATGTCCATGGAAATTATCCATCTAAGTCACGTGTTAAACACGTATCTGAAACGCACGTAATTAATTATGTAACGCCCCGAAATCTTTTCGTCAAAATATCAGAGTCTTTCATTTTTGGGCGTTAAGAAAGAATGGAGAAGAAAACGAGCATGATATAAAAGAAAGAATAAGGAAAGGACAAGGAGTGTTACACTCACAACATCGGTTACAACCGATAAAAAAGAGTTTTAAACCTTACGCAACGGAAAAATATCAGGATCTTTTACAAAGAGGAAGAAATACAACTTTCTGTTTTACAAACGATCAACAAAGCTTTATAAGTCAAATCCAGACAAAGGACACAGCTGATAGGGCACCCCTTTCTCTACGCGTCAAGGTTCTCTTCTTCTCCTGTAGTGTGAGTACAGAATAGGAGTGAGTGCGTTGAATACACTCGTGGGGATACTTTCCAACTTTTTCAGTTATTAGGTGAGCACAACAAAACCAACATATAGTAGTTCGTCAAGTAGTAACAGCATATAAAAAACATAGCACACAATGTAAAAACACACGGCTCTAAAAGCACTCGACTATACCCGTTGCATTCCTAACATATGGTGCTTTTTACAGGCCACCAGTCCATCCCTATCATGACGTATGGTGCTTTTTATGGGCCACCAGTCCATCCCTATCATGACTTAGGACATCCGTCCTCGTTCATCGTATCATAAACTATGCATGAATACAATAATCACAACATATAATCACAGCACATAGAGTTCAATTATCAAAATATGGAAAACAGTAACATCTTGAGTTTAGAATGTACCCCCACATCGTTCGGTGGTTACCACGTGAGTCGCAAGTACCAACGATCCCGTATCTCGGATCTCGTGTCTGAAATCCCGTGTCTGAAATCCCGTGTCTGAAATCCTGTATCTCGATATTCAATCCAACTGATAGCCTACATACGTAACGGTGTTCTTAGATCCTTAAAAACATAATTAAAGCGATAACAAACTCCGGCGGAGAAACGATCGTAAAATACGCGACGGATCGAGAGTTCTAAAGATCGGAGTTGAAGAAACGAGAGTGAATATCCAATCAATATAGCTGAGATGATAGAGAATGAAATTTGGGGCACAATGGAAAAAGAATGAGCTCAATCGGAGTTCAAACGAGCTCAAACGGAGCATTTTAGGTTTAGGGGTAAAACGGTAATTTTGGTCAAAGGGTTGACTTTGACCGGGCCCACGGACCCCGATCAACGACGTCTCGTCATCGACGACTTGATACGGATGAACGACAGAAAGAAAACGAGGTTCGGATCGAAAACACGGCGTCGGGTGCACGTCGGCACCCGACGGGTGCGCATGGGCGCGCACGGCTTCCCGACACCCGACGGCTGCCGAGTTTTCTCGGCAGCGGGTAGAGCTCCTCGGCTGGCTGCCGAGTTTTCTCGGCAGCTGCTGCACCCGGCACACACTTGGTCGAGTTTTCTCGGCCAGGACCTTCCCAGCTTCCCGGCGCCCAGGCTGCTCGACGCGTCACCTTCCCGGCGTCGCCCAGCGCGGCGACGCTGCCTCCTACCGCCACCATCTACCTCGCCGGATACCTCGCATCGCCGGCGACCACCACCCTCCACTGTCACCTTGGCCGGCGACCCCCAGTCGCCGGCCACCAGCACGGCCGTGCACACACACACTCACAGTAGCTCGCACACACACACAACGTATGGTGTATACACACACACACCCTCACTGCCAAGCTTTGGCCGGTGGCCACCAGCCGCCGGCTGCCCCCTCCGACACCTCGCCGGCGACCTCCCGTCGCCGGCCGTTCTTTCCCTCACGGTGGCACCCCCCGGCGCCGCCTCCAACAGCATGCATGATCACACACACTCACACACCACTCAACACACACACATGCATGCATACATATATATATAGCTACTGTCCATCTCCGGCGCTGCCACCCACGGTGGCGCCGGCACTCCAGCGTCTGGCCACGACCTCCGGCGACCCCCGGCAGCTTCTCCGGCGCGGTGGAGAGAGAAAGAACAGAGGAGAGAGAAAGGGTGATCAAGGGTTAGGGTTTAGAGTTTCAAGGCTGTTTTTCACCATTTTCCGGCGAACGAGAAATCGGATTTGAAATCCGAGACCAATCCTAGATTCGTCTCGTCACGAAGGTCGTGTGCAAAAATCGGCCGATTCTGACAACGTTGAATTTTTCCGGCGATCGGCCGGCGGCGCCGGTGGTGGCGCCTCCGACCAGAAAACAGAAAATGAAGAGAGAGAGAGGAGAGAGAGAACTTACGAGTTTTCGGCGCGTTCGGATCGTTCGAAAAAATGGTGATTTTCGAGTCGAAACTACTTCTATTTATAGAAATCCGGAAGTTACTATTCACCGAAAATATCCGGATCACTATTCATCCAAAATATCCAAACACTATTCATCGGTTGAATTTTCCGATGTTACTATCCACGTAAACATCTTCGTTTCCATTCTCCATAAGTATCTTCCGATTTCCGAAACTTCCGGTTTTGCCCTTTCCATCGTCATTCGAGCTACGGGTCTCCGATTGACCCCTAGTTCATTTCTATCTTCTCGTCTTTCCAAGACACATCTTATGGTATGAAAATATTCTATGTACCATGTCCATGGAAATTATCCATCTAAGTCACGTGTTAAACACGTATTTGAAACGCACGTAATTAATTAGACAGTCAAAATATACGTACGTAATTATTAAGTCATGTGTTAAATATTTAATTAATCATTTATGCTCATTTTGATCCAGGGCGCTACATCCCTTACCCCTTAAAATAATTTCGTCCTCGAAATTCAGTGCGTACTTGGAATCGACAAGACTGGCTACTTTGCCAGGATCTCATCCTCTCATTCCCGTGTCGTTTCATTCTTATGCTTCAACAAATCTGGTGTTATAACCATATCATAAGTGAAGAAGAATAAACACCCATCGCAAGGAAAGAAGTAAACATGGATTCCATCGAATAATAAAAGACAACTGGTATCCTTTATATATATATCAGCAAAAGATGGGTAGCTCATACATCCTTCAAAAGGATCATGTACATAATTACAGAGGGAGAGCCACTACATATCTATCCATCTATCTCAAGCCTGGCCTGCTCTCGGCCTTGGCCCTTGTGCTACATGTATTGGATTCTTAAACTTCCGACATTCTCGTGCTATATGTCCAGGTTCCCCACAGTTATAGCAATTCAGGGTTCCATGGTGGCAGAGTCCCGCATGCGACTTTCCACACTTGGAACATGGGTTCCCTGGTTTAGGAATAGGGGGAAGTGGAACATTGTCAGTCCTTGGAAGTTTGTTTTGATCGAAGCTTTGACTTGGCTCGATCTCCTTCTTTTTTCCAAGTATCTCATCACCCTTCTCGGGTGGTAACAAGTCCAAGTGCAGACGAGAGGAGATCTCTTGGGCTCTTTCCAAGACATTGGCATAGGTCCTATCTCATTGACCTGCTAAAATTGAATTGATTTCCGAGCGAAGACCTTTTTCAAAACTTCGGGCCCTCTTGGCATCAGTGTCCACCAAGTGAGTGGCGTATCTGCTCAGCTGGTTAAACCTCCGCTCGTACTCTCCTACCGTCAAGCTCTCTTGTTGGAGATGTAGAAACTCCGTTTCTTTTTTATCTTTATAGGATTGAGGTATGAAGTGCTGAGTCACCACCTCATTAAAATCCTCCCATGTCAGTTCCTCTCTTTGAGCTGGCACTAGGGTCCGCTCATACGAGTCCCACCAATGACTCGCTTCTTCGGTGAGCTGGAAGATTACACAAGAGACCTTCTGTTCCTGTGTACATGTCAAGTGTCCAAATAACCGATCGAGTGACCTTAGCCATTCTTCGGCGTCAGCTGATTCACCTTTTCCATTGAACGTCGGCGGATTGTAACATCGGAACTGTTCGTATATCAAATTCGGATCGGACCTTGTTGGCGGGGGTATGGTTCGAGTCACCTCAAAGTGTTGTGCCAGTCCTCTAAGGATGGTCACTAAATCCATCATTGTGACATCCACATTTTATTCTGGTGGATTCGCAGTTGGCGGAGCATCCACATTTGGTTCTGGTGGATTCGTAGTTGGCAGAGCATCCACATTTGGTTCTGGTGGATTTTCAGTTGGCGGCTGGACCTTTTGTGGTCGACCTCGAGGCATAATTCTATTGACAATATGCGAAAACTATCCCTAATAGTTTACCCCATGTAACCCAACATTCTTAATAACATATAAACAAATAACTGGTACCATAATACCGATGCACGTTACTCCATAAATCATATAACATCTCATTAGATTTTTTATCATTCGTTTATCATCGTAGTTCGTTCATCATCGTAGCATAACATGGTCATGTTGGATAGCGTATACCCAACTTGCATAAACAAGCCAGAAAAGTATAACATATACAGAATATCATGGAAAACATCACAGACATCCACACAAGGTTCCTATAGACCTCAAGTTTCAAAACCAACCTTACATATCACAACCACGAACCGGAAAACACACCAACTAGCTCACCCTATTGTAAACAAAGGCCAATGGTAATCACAACTGTCAGTCACATAATCTCTATTAATGCAATCAACCATTTACGCACACAAGCTCACGTTGTTGCAGTCAACGGTCCTTGTGGTTACCCACATGAGCTCACGCAGCTGCAGTCAGCGGCCTTTATGCGGTGGCCGAAAGTAGTGCGTCAATTGTAGTGACGTCAAGATGGTTTTTAAATGATCTTTTTATCGTGGTTGTAATGACGTCCAGAAGGTTTTGAAAGACCCTTTTCCATCATGAAACTATACCCTTAACACCTCATTGTATCTTAAACAATCTTTATCAGACACGCGAGAAAAACACATAGCAAATAAACACTCATGATTAGGGAGTGACACGTGTAGAGAGAGGAGGGTGCTTATCCGTTTCTTTTCGCAAACATCTTTCTCATTTTAAAAACACGTTTTCCTTGTTTAAAACACTTTTGAAATCACGTTTTCTCTTTTTAAATCAAGTTTGAGCAAAGCCCTACAAAGGGTAGAACTAAGCTCTGATACCATCTGTAACGCCCCGAAATCTTTTCGTCAAAATATCAGAGTTTTTCATTTTTGGGCGTTAAGAAAGAAAGGAGAAGAAGACGAGCATGATATAAAAGAAAGAATAAGGAAAGGACAAGGAGTGTTACACTCACAACATCGGTTACAACTGATAAAATAGAGTTTTAAACATTACGCAACGGAAAAACATCAGGATCTTTTACAAAGAGGAAGAAATACAACTTTCTGTTTTACAAACGATCAACAAAGCTTTATAAGTCAAATCCGGACAAAGGACACAGCTGATAGGGCACCCCTTTCTCTACGCGTCAAGGTTCTCTTCTTCTCCTATAGTGTGAGTACAGAATAGGGGTGAGTGCGTTGAATACACTCGTGGGGATACTTTCCAACTTTTTCAGTTATTAGGTGAGCACAACAAAACCAACATATAGTAGTTCGTCAAGTAGTCACAGCATATAAAAAACATAGCACACAATGTAAAAACACACGGCTCTAAGAGCACTCGACTATACCCGTTGCATTCCTAACGTATGGTGCTTTTTACGGGCCACCAGTCCATCCCTATCATGACGTATGGTGCTTTTTACGGGCCACCAGTCCATCCTTATCATGACTTAGGACATCCGTCCTCGTTCATCGTATCATAAACTATGCATGAATACAGTAATCACAATATATAATCACAGCACATAGAGTTCAATTATCAAAATATGGAAAACAGTAACATCTTGAGTTTAGAATGTACCCCCACCTCGTTCGATGGTTACCATGTGAGTCGCAAGTACCAACGATCCCGTATCTCGGATCTCGTGTCTGAAATCCTGTATCTCGATATTCAATCCAACTGATAGCCTACATACGTAACGGTGTTCTTAGATCCTTATAAACATAATTAAAGCGATAACAGACTTCGGCGAAGAAACGATCGTAAAATACGCGACGGATCGAGAGTTCTAAAGATCGGAGTTGAAGAAACGAGAGTGGATATCCAATCCATATGGCTGAGATGATAGAGAATGAAATTTGGGGCACAATGGAAAAAGAATGAGCTCAATCGGAGTTCAAACGAGCTTAAACGGAGCATTTTAGGTTTAGGCGTAAAACGGTAATTTTGGTCAAAGGGTTGACTTTGACCGGGTCCACGGACCCCGATCAACGACGTCTCGTCATCGACGACTCGATACGGATGAACGACGGAAAGAAAACGAGATTCGGATCGAAAACACGGTGTCGGGTGCACGTCGGCACCCGACGGGTGCGCATGGGCGCGCACGGCTTCCCGACACCCGACGGCTGTCGAGTTTTCTCGGCAGCGGGTAGAGCTCCTCGGCTGGCTGCCGAGTTTTCTCGGCAGCTGCTGCACCCAGCGCACACCTGGTCGAGTTTTCTCGGCCAGGACCTTCCCAGCTTCCCGGCGCCCAGGCTGCTCGACACGCCACATTCCCGGCGTCGCCCAGCGCGACGACGCCGCCTCCTGCCGCCACCATCTACCTCGCCGGATACCTCGCATCGCCGGCGACCACCACCCTCCACTATCACCTTGGCCGGTGACCCCCAGTCGCCGGCCACCACCACGGCCGTGCACACACACACTCACAGTAGCTCGCACACACACACACCCTCACTGCCAAGCTTTGGCCGGCGGCCACCAGCCGCCGGCTGCCCCCTCCGATACCTTGCCGGTGACCTCCCGTCGCCGGCCGTTCTTTCCCTCACGGCGGCACCCCCCGGCGCCGCCTCCAACAGCATGCATGATCACACACACTCACACACCACTCAACACATACACATGCATGCATACACATATATATATATATAACTACTGTCCATCTCCGGCGCCGCCACCCACGGCGGCGCCGGCACTCCAGCGTCTGGCCACGACCTCCGGCGAGCCCCGACAGCTTCTCCGGTGCGGTGGAGAGAGAAAGAACAAAGGGTGATAAAGGGTTAGGGTTTAGGATTTCAAGGCTGTTTTTCACTGTTTTCCGGCGAACGAGAAATCGGATTTGAAATCCGAGACCTATCCTAGATTCGTCTCGTCGAGACAAACATCGTGTGTGAAAATCAGCCGATTCCGACAACGTTGAATTTTTCAGGCGATTGGCCGGCGGCGGTGCCGCCGCGCCGGTGGTGGCGCCTCCGACCAGAAAATAGAAAACGAAGAGAGAGAGAGGAGAGAGAGAACTTACGAGTTTTCAGCGCGTTCGGCTCGTTCGGAAAAATGGTGATTGTCGAGTCGAAACTACTTCTATTTATAGAAATCCGGAAGTTACTATTCACCGAAAATATCCGGATCACTATTCATCCAAAATATCCAAACACTATTCATCGGTTGACTTTTCCGATGTTACTATCCACGTAAACATCTTCGTTTCCATTCTCCATAAATATCTTCCGATTTCCGAAACTTTCGGTTTTGCCCTTTCCGTCGTCATTCGAGCTACGGGTCTCCGATTGACCCCTAGTTCGTTTCTATCTTCTCGTCTTTCCAAGACACATCTTATGGTATGAAAATATTCTTTGTACCATGTCCATGGAAATTATCCGTCTAAGTCACGTGTTAAACACGTATCTGAAACGCACGTAATTAATTAGACAGTCAAAATATACGCACGTAATTATTAAGTCATGTGTTAAATATTTAATTAATCATTTATGCTCATTTTGATCCGGGGCGCTACAAATTAGACAACCAAAATATACACACGTAATTATTAAGTCACACGTTAAAATATTTAATTAATAAATTATGCTCGTTTTGATCCGGGGCGCTACACATATCAAATACGATCATATTTTTTTCCTCAATTTTCATATATATACGAAATGATTTTCAAACCATGAATATACATAAATTATGAAAAACTAAATATTTACAATTTATAAATTTATAAAATAATAAATATTTGTATTTCTACTTTAAAAAGTAGAAATGAGGTTAGTTGGTTTTTATATAGATGACAATGAAATTTCATAATAAAAAATTCAAAGTATTTAAAATATATATGTAAAAATTCTTCATCTACGTATTATCACTCTTATAAATAGCATCGACTATCTATTCTTCATGATTAATAATGAAGATATATTTATATAATTTAGCATTATGAAATAGAACATATTTTTTATTATTTTTTATAAGTATACGTATAAATGATATGTTTTATTTATTTATCATTTTCTATACTTAATTTGTAGTTTTTAATAGAAAATATATGAATTCATAAATTTTATACTTCCTAAATGTTATTGTGTGCAACAATATATCATATGTATATTTTTTTATTATATTCAAGATATATTACAAATCTTTATGATTTTTAATAAGAATTAATATAGTATAATAAAATAAAATTATATAAACACTATGTTATATTATTAACATTGTTACATAGAAGATATATAAAAATTGGAGTATTGTATACGCCATATTTGTCAAATAAAATTGTGTGATGTTTATAATAATTTTACAATACATATTTCGAATATAGTAAATAAAAATAGTTAATTTACGTTGTTTTATATATGTTGGTTGACTTGATTAATACTCACTTCTTGGTCTTCAGCCCCCCAGTCACTACGAACTCTCCCAATCAATGCAATGATATATTTATTGAGGTGGTATATGTGTATGTGGGGTACAACATTAGAGATAAAAAAAAATACTTTGATGATCTATAGTTCTTGAAATCCGATCATTATGTTATTTTAATTTATTCAACAAACATATATTTAATCTTTGATTATATCAACAATTAAAAAAGTTATTAGATGAGATCATATTAACATTCATATACCATATATAGATAATAATTTCTAAAATTTTGTCAATATTATAAATGATATTATTACCATATATATAAATCATGTTTAATACAATAAAATTAATAATTAATAATTTATAAATTATAAAATAATATGTATTTCTATTTTTGGGAGGTGGAAATGGGTGGGAAATTTTTTAGCATTTCTATTTTGAAGGGGTAATTGTTATTATATAGATAATAATATATAGATATAGATATAGATTCGAGGGATGTTTTCTATTGCCTGACTTTTTCAAATTTCATGATTTTTATCTTTAATTATCTCCATATATGCCTTAATTTACTCTTGAAATTTAATTTTGTCATCTCCAAATTTAGATAACGCAAATTTATAATACATCAATCCCCTGATAAAATTTATTCTTTTTAATGATGTAGCAATAAAAATAGTCACATCAGCTCAATTTCCCCTTCATATTAGAAATTTTCAATTTGAGTGCCACATTAGCATTCCAATAGCCATGTTAGTCCAGAAGAATTTTCCGACGAAAATCGGATTGAAAATGAAAAAAATCGACAGTTATTGGATCAAAATTGAAAAATGCATAATTACTAACAAAAATTGTACAAAGTCTAACTCCCAGGATAAAAATATATATTATATATACATATATAACACGTGCGTCACACGTGAGATATTATAATTGCATGATTTATTATTAAGTACTTTATTTTAAGGCATTAAGTACTATTTTTTAAATATAAGAATTTCATTAATTACATTAATTTCTTTAAAGTTCAATTAAGAATTAGTTAAAGATTATCAAAAAAAATTTACTCATATTTTGAAAACATCTTATTTATATATTATCTTAAGGAAAATTATTTCTATTTTATTTGTTAAGTAATTGATAATATTTTCAGTTTAAGTCATTTTCAATCAATGGATTGATTTTGGGTAAAATGCGTAAAAACCTCTTATTTTCAGTTTAAGTCATTTTCAATCAATGGATTGATTTTGGGTAAAATGCGTAAAAACCTCTTATGCTATAAAAACTCTTTGTCTTTCCCTCATGTGTACACCACTTACATATGTGATTTAATAAATGTTGCAGGTTTTTCCTCTAAATGGATAAAGTTAACATCTATGTTTTGCATTCATCGGTAGTGTGAAAATTGAAAAATTTTGACATCTTTTTCACAATTTTTAATGTTTTGAATTACATTTATGTCATTCCACCCATTCTTAGAATATTTTAATATTTTTCTTTAGAGTTAATTTCAATTTTGGTCCTTTATATTTCAATTTTTTCCAATTTTGGCCATTTACGATCAAATCTTCGAAAAATCAAGTAAATCTATTATAATTATAAAGTATAATAGAATTTCCATTTATTTGGAAAATCATATTTTAAATCTTAATTTCCATATTTTTTTTAATGTTTATGTTTATTAAAATCAATTCTTAAATCCTTTTTTAGTACTTGAATTTATTAAAATCAAAATTTCATAATTTAATTAGGAAAATCTAAAATTATGTTTATATATTTTATAATTAATCTGATAATTTCAAATGTTATGATGATTTTTTAATATTTATTATATATATTTGTAAAGATAGAAAGTTTAAAGAAATTACAATTTAAAATGAAAGGAATAAAGATAAAAGAATATAGATTATTTTATGTATAATGGTATAACTTGAAATTTAGTACAAAAGTTAAAGTTTATTCAGTCATTTTAGAATTACTTAAATAATTTTTGTATTCTATTTTATTATTTTGTCTTACTGAAATGATTATAATATTTTAGAAATAATTTTCAAAATTATCAAATTTACTTTAAAATATTAATATTTATATATTAAGATTTAATTTAGTAATATTCTTGTTTTATCAATTAATATTTTTAATTTAATCATAGTCTTTAGATCGATTAAAATAATTTATATTACAAAAGTTTGTAAATAATCAGATTTTGTAATATAAATTTAGATTTTTTTAAACATAATTTTTAGACAAAAACTTACATTACAATTTTAAAATTTTTGACTAATTTTTAAAATTTTAGATTTATTATTTTTGAAAATTTCTATCTCATATATATATATAATTTTTAATCTAATTTTATAATAATATTTTGATTTTCAATATGTGTTCAAATCAGCCATCATACTTTAATACTAAAGAAATATTGAAAATAAAAAATTAATTTAGATTGTAGAGAATAATTAATAATTTAAATATATACTCATGTAGTTAAAAAAAAAAGTCATGTTTTTTCAATGTACAACTTTCTATATATCATGCATTTTGTATCCTTATATATGTCATATTTTTATACATCTCTTTGAAATTTTTTATATTAGCTATTTTTATTCTATTCCAATTCTCTTCACATTATATCTTCATTAGATCTTTTATATATTTTTCACGAACAATAAATGATATATACAATATTTTTTTATTAAATGTATAGCTTCATTGGATAGCTTCATGACATCAAACCAAATTGTTTATCAAATATATTTAGTTACTTATCTAAACATTTTGGATTTTGTTTTTCACCATATCATTGTATGACCCATTAGTTTAATGTTTTTACCTATACTTAACACAATTTCATATATCTTCTAACTTTTTGTGTGAATATATCAATAAATTTTTTAGCAATTGGTCACATTTGTTAGTTTTTATAAAATATTAAATTAAATTGGATAGTCATTTATTCTCAATTTCTTCCAAGTAACTTTTATTCCTTAATGGTAGTATTTTGGTGACCATAATTTATAGTATTAACACATACTATAAGATTAGATAGTCATTTAATTTCAATTTCTTCAGGTCTTTTTTATTCCTTAATGGTGTATTTTAGTGAACATAATTTTTAGTATTAACATATATAAGAACATGATTTCTAATAATAACATACTTTAATAACAATATTGTCACGTCCCGTTTTTATTCTTAAAATATCAGAGTTTTCTTAGTGGGCGTGCAAGAAGAAAGGGAAAGAGACGATAAGAAGCTGTACATATGATACATCGAATACAACCGATTCAAAGAGTTTGAAACCTTAAGCAACAGAAAATACTTTTACAGGATTTTTCAATAGAAAATACGATATAATTTTTACAAAACGTGAAAATAAATCAAACATTGTTTTAGAAAGCAAAAGGGAAAAATCCTTGATATGACACCATCCTCTCTATACGCCATGATTCTCGTCATCTCCTGTAATGCGATTACAGATGGGAGTGAGTGCGTTGAATACACTCGTGGGGATAAACTCCAAGTCTTATCATTTGTTAGGCAATTAAATAGATCCAACAATAAAGAGTTCGACATTTAGACACAACACGTAGAATGCATAACACATATATACAAATAGGTGCAGGTACAACCCGTCTTACCCTATAAAATGGTTTTTATACCGTTGGTGCATTTTACGGACCACCAATCCCTCCGTGATGGGTGCGGGTATAACCCGTCTTACCCTATAAAACGGTTTTTATACTATTGGTGTATTTTACGGACCACCAAACCCTCCGTGATGTTTTTTACGGACCATTAGTCCCTCCGTGATATGAATGTGGACCTTAGTCCTTTCACAGTATAAAAGTATGAATATAGTAATCACAACATATAATCATAACACGTAGAGTTCAACAATTCATATATCAAATATGGAAAACAATAAACACATAGAGATGTAGAAATTACCCCCACCTTGTTCGGTGGTAACCGCGTGAGTTGTCAAAGTATCAAATTTTAAGTGTATTGATCCGATTGTAAGTCTACACATGTAAACGAGGGTTTCTTAGATCCATATTACGTTAGTTATGTATATATAATTATAAAAATTCCCTCGAAGAAGAAATAATAGGGAAAAACAAGATGGAACGAAAGATCTAAAGATTAAGGATGAAGAAACAAGTGTGGAAGGTTAAACAAATGATCTAAAGATGAAGATGGGAAGATTAGGGTTGCAACCGAAGAAGAATGAGATTAAACAGAGTTAAAACGAACTCAAACGGAGCATTTTAAGGTATAGGGGTATTATCATAATTTTCAGAAAAGAGTTGACTTTAACCGGGACCCCCGACTCCCGACCAACAACATCATGTCGCCGGTGACTCAATGCACGCACACACACGACGACACGAACACAGCGTGCCCCACAAACCCAGCGTGGGCACAGCGTGCGCCCCGTTATCCGGCACGTCCCGATGCACGCACCTAGCGCCTCTCGTCGCGCGCACCAGCACGGCCAGCAACCTGCAGCAGCGGTGGCGCCGTCTAGCGCCGCCTCCTCTCGACTCGCCGGTGCCACTAGCGCCGGCCACTACCTCCACCACCACCACGGCGGCGCTATATAGTGCCGCCACCAAAATTAACCAACAGCAACACACACACGCATGTATACACACACACACACCATGCACAGCTTCGGTGCCGCCGCCTACGGTGGCGCCACCACCACCACCCGACACACACACCCAATATAGGTCCAACCACTGTTCTAGTGAAGGAGAGAGAGAGAGAGAACAGAGGAGAGAGAAAGGAAGAGAGGAAAATGAGATTTAGGGTTTTTCGATGATTGATTGGCCGTTTTCCAGTGAAGGAGATGTCGGAATGAAAATCCGAGACCTGTTCTAGAATCATCTTGGCGAGACCTACAAGCTGTGCGAAAATCGATAGAAATCGAGAAAAAGTTTCCGGCACCGGGGGCGGCGGTTGTGGTTGCCGGAAAACAGAGGAAGGGGAAGAGAGAGAAATGAGAGATAAGATTCTTACTTTTTCAATTTCTCGTTCGAATAATTACTTTTTCGATTCGTTTCATTTTATTTATACTCTTTTCGAAAAAATCGCACTATTCATCGAGAATATCTTACTTTTACTATTCACGAAAATATCTTACTATTCATCGAAATATCTTACTTTTACTATTTATGAAAATTTCTTACTATTCATCGAAATATCTTACTTTTACTATTCATCAAAATATCTCGTTTCCGATTCTTTGTATTTCGTCGTATACTTCATGATTTGAGCTACAGGTCTCTGATTGACCTCAAACTCGTTTCTATCTTCTCATTTTTTGATTACGAATCTTTTGAATAACTATAATCTATGCTTTACTATTAAATTATACAATCAATTATTTAATCATGTATTTTATTGTTTTTCTGAAACACACATAATTAAATCAAACAATTAAGGGTTTAATTATTTAATTAACCAATTATGCGTCGTTTTGTCCTAGGCGCTACATCCCTTACCCCTTAAAAGAATTTCATCCTCAAAATTTAGATGTGTACCTAGAAACGGTAAGTCAGGATACTTTGCTAAAAGCTCGTCTTCTAGTTCCCATGCCGCTTCTTCCTTCCCATGGCGGCTCCATTGAACTTTCACTATGGTCATCTCTCGATTTCTTAGCTGACGGGTCTTTCTATCCAAGATGGCTACTGGGACTTCTTCATAGGTCAGATCTTTCTCAAATTCTATGCCTTCTTGTTCGATTATGTGGTTCAGATTGAAGATGTACTTCCGTAGCATAGATACATGAAAAACATTGTGTACTCCAGCAAAGTCCGGCGGCAGAGCTAGACGATACGCAACCTCCCCAACTCAATCCAAGATCTCGAACGGTCCTACATACCTTGGCCTCAGCTTCCATCTCCTTCCAAAACGATGAACTACTTTAGTGAGTGACACCTTCAGAAAAACTTTGTCGTCCATAATGAACTTTAGCTCTCTTCGTCTTTTATCAGCATAAGATTTTTATCGGTCCTGAGCTATTCTGATTCTTTCCCGGATCTTCTTGATTAATTCAACTGTTTGTTTAACTAATTTGGATCCCAAAACTTTCTTTTCGCCCACCTCATCCCAACAAATAGGAGAACGACACTTCATTCTATAGAGAGCTTCGTACGGTGCCATTCTAATAGTCGATTGGTAACTATTATTGTAGGCAAATTCCACTAAGCACAGGTGATCTTCCCAACTTCCGTGAAGATTCAAAACACAAGCTCTTAGCATATCCCCGTCAGTTTGAGGGTGGAAAACGGTGTTGAAAGCTAGCTTGGTACCTAGCTCTTTTTGTAAGCATTGCCAGAATTTGGAAGTGAAATGGGGATCCCTATCTAACACGATAGAAACTGGTACTCCATGCAATCTGATGATCTCTTCGAGATAGATTCAAGCCAACCTATCTAATCTGAAAGTCATCTTGATAGATAAGAAATGGGCAGACTTGGTCAATCTATCTACAATCACCCATACAACGTGATTTCTTCGTTTGGTTCTATACAAACCAATAACGAAATCCATGACAATGTGCTCTAATTTCCATTCAGGTATTTCCAACGGAGTAAGCATTCCAGTTGGTCGTTGATGTTCAGCTTTCACTTGTTGGCAAACTAGATATTTCTTAACGAAAAGTCCGATTCTTCCCTTCATATTTCTCCACCAAAAGCTTTTCTTCAAATCTCGATACATCTTCGTACCTCCAGGATGTGCTGACAAAGTTGCACAATGAGCTTCTTCCAGAATTCCTTCTCTAAATTCCTTATCCTTTGGCACACATAATCTTCCTCTGAAGATAAGAGCTCCATCAGTTGCTAAAGTGGAACCTTCAGCTTTTCTATTGTCCATACGAGCCTTCACCTTTGATAGAAAGTTATCTTTTTCTTGAGCTTCAACTATTCGTTCGCGAAGCATAGGTTTTATGAATAACATTGCCATTCTAGCCTTGATGTTGTTCGGAGGTGAGACTACCTCTAGATTCAACCTTGACATCTCTTCGATTAATTGGTTCTGGTTGGTGCTCATGGATGTCACAATCCCCTTTCCTTTTCTGCTAAGAGCATCAACAACCACGTTCGCTTTTCCGAGGTGATAGAGAATCGTAATATCATAATCTTTTACCAACTCTAGCCATCTTCTCTGTCTTATATTGAGCTCTTTCTGTTTGAAGAAATATTTCAGGCTCTTGTAGTCGGCATAGATCTCACATTTCACGCCATAAAGATAGTGTCTCCAAATCTTAAGGGCGTACACAACAGCGGCCAGCTCTAGATCATGTGTTGGATAGTTCTGTTCGTGAGTCTTTAGTTATCGTGATGCATATGCTACTACTTTCCCTTGCTGCATCAGAACACACCCTAAACCTTGTTTGGATGCATCGTTGAAAATCACGAACTCTTTCGTTACGTTCGGAACAGTTAAAATTGGTGCCTCCGTCAACCTCTTATTTAGTTCTTGGAAGTTATGCTCGCATTGTTCAGTCCACTGAAACTTTACATCTTTCCTCGTCAAACGAGTCATGGGAGTGACAATCTTTGAAAATCCTTCTATGAATCTTCGGTAATATCCGGTTAAGCCAATGAAACTTCGTACTTCCTTGACATTTATTGGGGTTTCTCAGTTGCTGACAGCTTTTACCTTGTCAGGGTCTACTTTAGTCCCTTGGGAGGAGACAATATGACCAAGAAAGCCTACTTTGTCCATCCAAAATTCACACTTCTTAAATTTTACATAAAGCTTCTCTTTTCGTAAAATCTCTAAGGTAATCCTGAGATGCTGTTCATGGAGCTTCTTATCACATGAGTAGACAAAAATGTCATCTATAAACACAATGATGAAAAGATCGAGATACAGATGGAAGATGAGATTCATTAGATCCATAAAAATAGCTGGTGCATTGCTGAGTCCAAATGGCATTACTACAAACTCGTAGTGGCCATACCTCGTGCTGAATGTTGTCTTAGATATATCAGCATCCTTGACTTTCATCTGATGGTATCTAGACCTTAAGTCAATCTTTGAGAACACACTGGCACCTCTCAACTGATCATAAAGATCTTCAATTCGAGGTAGTGGATACTTGTTCTTGACGGTCCGCTTATTCAGTTCTTGATAGTTGATGCACATCCGAAAGCTTCCATCATTCTTCTTCACAAAGAGCACTGGAGCTCCCCAGGGTGATACACTTGGTCGAATGACACCCTTGTCCAGAAGTTCTTGTAATTGAACCTTCAGTTCCTGGAGTTTCTTTGGTGCCATTCGATACGGAGCCTTCGACTCCGGAGCCAATCCTAATACAAGATCGATTTCAAAAGTAATTTATCGATCTAGCAGAGGGCCGGGTAAATCTTCTGGAAAAATGTCCATATATTCCTTTATCACCGACACATTCTCGATGGAATTCATTCATTGTTCGAGATTCACCATGTTGACCAACCAAGCCTCGCAATTTTCTTTACTAAGCATCTTGGTTGCTTTCATCATCGATATAATCCTTGGGTTAACTCCACCCTGTGTTCCATGAAAGGTAAACTCTGGTTCTCCAGGTTTTTGAAAAATGATCTCTCTTGCGTGGCATTTGATCACCGCGTGATTTGCCTCAAGCCAATCCATCCCTAGGATCACATCGAAATCCTTCATCTCCACCGCGTGAAGATCAGCTAAAAGGATTTCATTCTCAAAGGCGATCCTTAGATTACGATAAAGGTGTTTCGTCTTTACAGTCTTTCCCGATGGAATACTAACTTTTAGGGTTTCAGCGACTACCCTACCGTTCTCATGCTTCAAAAGATTACAGAAATTGACAGAGATAAAAGAGTGGGTCGCTCCGGTATCAAACAAGATGAGAGCAGGTATATCACATACTGTTAACATACCTGTCATAGTCTCCGACCCCTCAGCAGCCTCCGTGCGAGTGAGAGTGTAGGTCCGAGCCCTACCTGTCCTTAACCTTGACCTTGGTGGTGTAGCTGCCGGGTTTCGAAGCTTTGGACAGTGAATTGCGATTTATCCCGGCTCTCCACACCTGAAGCAGTTATTCGTTCCCTACTGACATGGTCCCGCATGAGTTTTTCCATATCTAACACATGGGTTTCCGGGTCTGGGAGTGGGAAGAAACAGAGTATTATTAGTCTTAGGAAACTTGTTTGGACTAAAGCTCTAACTCGGACTGGTCCACTTCCTCTTTCCAGGCATTGAAAGGACCTTCTTGGGTGGTACAACATCCAAATGCAGATGAGAGAAAATCTCTTGGGCTCTCTCTACGACGTTGGCATAGGTCATTGTTCCCTGCCCCGCCAGAATCGATCCGATCTCTGAACGAAGACCCCTTTCAAAATATCGGGCCTTTTTGATGTCGATATCAACCAAGTGAATCGTATATCTACTTATTTGATTAAACCTCATCTCGTACTCTCCCACTGATGCGATTCCTTGACGGAGATGTAAAAACACCATTTCCTTTTGATCGTGATAAGATTGTTGTATGAAGCGTTGTGCGATTACTTCCTTGAAGGTTTTCCATGTCATCGTTTCCCTCTGATCATCCCACCAGTGGCTGGCATCCTCTATGAGCTGAAAGATTACGCATGAAACCTTTTGTTCTTTTGTACATGTTAATTGGCCAAATAAACGATCCAGTGACCTTAGCCACTCCTCGGCGTCAGTTGGTTTGCCCTTTCCGTTAAACATCAACAGATTGAAACGCCTGAATTGTTCAAAAATTATGTTTGCGTCATTCCTCACTGGCGGTGGTGCAGTGTGCGTGACCTTGAAATGTTAAACCAATCCCCTAAGGACGGTCACTAAATTTCCCATCGTGGTATCTGCATCTTCTTCTGGCAGATTAGTCATTGGTGGCAGATTCCTTCATGGTTGGCCTCTAAACATAATTCTGTTACGATGTATACAATATATCTATTGATCAGGTGTTACAACAACACTAAAGATAGAGAAAATAGGCACGAGATGCGAGGAAAGAAATAGATGTAGATTCCACATGATAGGCAAAAGACAATCGATATAAAATATATAAGCAAAAGATGGGCAGCTCATACATTAATACAAAACGTCTATGTATACTAACTACATAGGAAGAGCTATCATCTACATATATACATATATATAATAGTACATATATCTTTTTTTTTTTTTTTTTTTTGGAATAACAATTATTCGAACCATAGATAACATTAAATTAGTCTTTAAACACTTAAATTACAATAATTAACAAGAATATCATCCATGTCATAAGTCGTACAACATATCAAATTCAAATATTTAAACGCGATCCCAACATCAAAGAGATCATTTTAAAATCATACATATTGTTCAATGCAAAAGTAACATAAAAAAACATTTAAAAATATTTTTAATCCTATCCCAACTTTCAAATGTCTTAACTAGATTGTATTTTATTGCAATATTTAGAAATTATATATGAAATAAATATAAAATATATACATAATGTATATGTAGGGTGAGTCTAGCAAATACCAAGACCCGTCCCAAATCGAGCGGGTCCCTTTTGACGAGGTCTAAACTTGTCCTAGGACCCATTTGATCGGATTTTTACCCACCCCACGTGGGCCGGGTTTATGACGGTTCCAGGTTTGAACCCAGCCCATTGTCATCCCCATTAGGAACCGTGTAACTGGGCCGACCCGATCTGACAGTGTATTTCACGCGCCCATACGCGTGCCCAGGTCCATGCTCAAACCCTAACCTGTGCGCCTGACCTTTCTGTTATGGTCGCCTAACCTTTTACTTATGTTCGTGTAACCTTTGGTTATGTTCGCATAACATTTTGCAGTGTATTACAAACCTATAATACTTTTTTAAACCTTTATGTTGTAATAATATAACATCTATGCATAATAATTTAACTTTTCCATTATAATAATATAACCTTAAGTTATTCTTTAAGTACATAAATGTTATGATATTTATACATAAATGCTATATTAATATAATATAAAGGTTAAATTATTATAACATAAAGGTTCAGCTATACTACCCGAATTTTTATACTGAAAAAAGTCTAAGTTGTTCACTTAAAGGTTATGATATCCGTTTATAAAACTTATATTTATATGTAATATGTATGATTTGTTGGAGTAACATCCTTTTATGCAGAAATATTGCATAAATAAAAGTAAGAAAAAATATTTAATTTTATTTCATTTGTTAAATTATAGATATCTTAAGTATGGTTTCAATCTTCTTTAAATTCATGTAAATTACTAGATGTAACATTTAGGTTTTGTTTATTGCTACTAACTATTGTTTTCTAATTCTTCGATTGTGTCATACAATTATTGGTTGATCTGTTGATGTTAATTGGAGTTGGAATGTGATTATTTACCATTTATAAATGTCCACCTCACAATAAACCTCTTTAAAATTTTCAAAGTTTTCACTCCAAAGAATGTGAAGTCTTTACTATTTGCAGTAAGCTAGAGAGCTTACTTCATTGTACGCAGGTTGTTAGGATATAATGCTACAGAGCGTTGCTGTATGCAGAATAAGAAAGACTTCTAAAGAGTTTTATGCAATGGAATAAATGATTCCTTTTGAAATATATCTTATGAGATTTTAGCAAGATTTGATGTTGTATGCAAGATGATGTATGACAGATATTAGAGAACATAACAGACAAAGAATAACTGTTGGTCCCAAGTGGTCAGAGGTTCAGAGGGGGGTGAATGAACCTCTATCAAATTTTTTCTTTTAAGAACTTTCTATAATTACTGAATTCTATAATAGAATACAACAAGTTGGCCAAATCAGTAAGCTTACGGAATGTTGTTTCAACTTACTGTTTCAGAGTTTACACTATGCAGCAGAAATACTTAGATAGAGTTTCTTTTGTGAGGATATTTCCTTTTCAAAGTATGCTTTTCTCAAAGTTGTTTATGTAGTATGCGCAGGATATCTATACTTATATTAAAGGAGGAAATTGGCCAAAATTACAAGAGTGTCACTTTCCCGCTAAAAAATGTCATGTCATTAGTTCTGGCTTCTTTTCTAAGTTTGAATATGACTTCTTTTCCAAGCTTAAATCTAGCTTCCCTTGGAAGACATCACATTATATAAGTAAAGCCATTCAACATATCTCATTTCACATCAAATGTTAATAAGAAAACAATTCATGGAGGATAAAAATATCAAAAGAAAAATAGAGATGAGAGAAGAAAAGAAGTTTTTTCAAATATCAAAAGAAGAATTAGAGATGAGAACCATTCAACAGATCTTATTTCACATCATAAAAGTTGAAAATAAGAAAATAATTCATGGATGATAAAAATATTAAAAGAAGAATAGAGATGAGAGAAGAAAAAAAGTTTTTTCAAATATCAAAAGAAGAATCAGAGATGGGAGCCATTCAACAGATCTCATTTCACATCATAAAAGTTGAAAATAAGAAAACAATTCATGGAGGATAAAAATATCAAAAGAAGAATAGAGATGAGAGAAGAAAATGAAATATCAAGAGAAGAATTAGAGATGGAAGAAAAAATAAAAACTTTTTCATATTTAATGAGATATTGACAACATTAATCTGATTGTCATTAGCTTCATTATCCAAATACAACAATCCTCCGATGAGGAATAACATTACAAAAGAAAGATAAAAAAAATACATAAGAAAGATAAAAGAAAAATACAAAAAATACATGTGAGAAATGGAAAAGTAAAGGAGAAGAGAGGTTGAGTGTCGTTGTCATGCCTGCTGCTTTTCCGGTGTATTTAATAGGAGGATGAACAACATATTTGCTTACTTCTAAAACACACTATAGACAAAAGATTTGCTTACTTCTATAGATCAAAGATCGTGAGGTTAATAAGATGAAATTGTGGACTTGGTTATCATATAAATAAAGAAAAAGACAAAATCTAGATATAGTGCAGATGGTGGTTGGAGGTGGCTGTTGAATGTAGAATTAATCTTAAAATATTTTTGTATCTAATCTATTTTCTTACTTAATTGTTTCCTTATATTTGAATTTTACTTCATTTTTTACATATTTTTATGTGGTTTTAACAAATAATCATTATGTATCTGTGACTTAATTGATAGATTTAATGTATATTATTCATGTTATCTAACTACTTAATTCATTGTTGTTTTTTATACACGACCTTTGTTTATTATTTTTTTATACTTATATTATATATATAATATGTATATATTTACTGTTTATATGACAAACCGCGCATCGCGCGGGTATACTGCTAGTATATAAAATGCAACAAGTAAGTATAAAGCAATAAACACACAAAAGTTTATAGAGGTTCGAAGGTGGTGTAATCCTTTTACGTCATCTCTTCTCCTTTACTAAGGAGGAACTTCAATCAGTAATGTTTGCTTTACAAGTCTTAACTTTACAAACCAACTCCTAACAAGTTATTACTTACTAGAATCAGTAAGATTCCTAGGCTAATCGCACACAGGGTCAACAAACTCACACAGAGTTAAAAGTCTTAAACACTTAAGACTACCACTCAATGAGGATCTAAATCCTTCCCACTGAGGTTCTGGAAAGTATAAGGTTCTTCAACTAGTGCTTCGAAGATAGCCTTAAGATCTTTGAGGTTCTGGAAATCTTTGGCTTGGCTGCTTCAGTAAGGTTGAGTGACTGAAACTTGAGAGAAAACTTGTGTTTGCTTAAGAGAGATTGAGAGATAGTAGTTTTAGTAGTTTTCTCGAGTCAATTCTACCTTCTTATATACTTATAGGAAAATGTGTCTGTTGAAGAGAGACACACTCCATCTTGAATTTGAAATCCTTGATCTCATTTTATCTTCGCATTAAATGCTTCTGGAAAACTGAGGAAAAGGTATGACCTACTCTGCAGGGTATTAATGACGTCACTCCTCGACAATAGGTCCTTTGTAGTTTCTCGATCCAAATATCAGCGTGTCATTGGTCGATTGCTAACTTCTATCTACCGGTTACTTTGATAAAGCTCAATCCTCGTATGCATTGATCTTTCTCGTACTGCAACATTTAAGAGTAATGTCTTTCAGCTCCCTGATCAGGATGCAGTAACCACTTTCTGTTTTGCACCAGCTTTCTATTCTGAGTCTGCTTACTGATTCTTAATCTGCTTACTGTTCTACACAACTTTCTATTTTGAGACAGCAGAAAGCTTCACAGTCCTCTTTACTACTTATTATATGCTGCTTGCTGAGTTACTGCTTACTGATTAGCAGTATTCGATAGTGCTCCTTTACAGAATCTTGCTGCTATCAGTAACTTCCATCTTTCTGATTTCTACAACTCTTCTTGCTTCATCTCAAAATAGAAACTTAACAAAAACTAAGTTTCCACATAAACATCATGGAAAAATGGGGTACTCCAAATCCCTATTTAAAACTACTTTGTCTCATCAAAATCTATATAGAAATATCCCAACAATAACATATATATAGTGGTTCGAGGGTGAAGTAATCACTCTACGTCCACTCTACTCATTCAGACAGGAGGAACTTTGTTAAGCTTAGTTTGTTTTACACATCCTAGCTATTACAAACTCTCAAACCTAACAAGACAGTAACTAGTTTCCACACAGGTTGCTCGAGCTACTTTCGATCAAGACCCACATAATATCGCACTACCCACACAAGGTATTTACATTTACAAAAGATAAATAACAACATAGTAGAAAACCTCGTTCCTTGTTCTAAGTACTCCTAAAACAACCTAAACACACAATATAGAGGTTAAAGTATATAAGAGTGTCTTCAACTGGTGCTTGAGCAAGTCTTCTGATTTCTGAAGGTAGTGTTGATAACTTGACTTGCTCTTGAGGTTGAGTAATTTAAACTATGAGCTTTTGAGAACTTGAACTTGAGAGCTTTTCTTGCTTGAGTTTGAATCTAGGGAGTCTCAGTCGTTCTCATTCTTTATTGTTTCTATCTCACTCTTTAGATTTATCTATTTATAGTGAAAGAGTTTTACCCATTGAAAAGAGACAAAACTCATCATTTAATGCATGGTCCTTCTTCCACAACTTTTATTTAATGCGATTTGGACTTTAGTGGTAGGACCGTTCTTTCTTGTCTGCATAGAGTACAACATACTAGACATGTGTCTTCATTTGGTTGGCTCTTCTTCCTACTATTGCATTTTGTCACTACCGGTAATATTCTTGTTGTGATAAGACTTGAACTTGATGTTATAACATCCTTGGACTTCATGCTAGATAAGTTGCATCTTGTTCTGTTGTAACCTTCATGTAGTGACCTTCAACTTTTGCAGTAACATCTAGGTTACAGTAGGCTTCCATTTTTATTGTATTCTTCGAATCTTAAGCTTACTTCACTCTTGTTTCCAACATACTTTTCTTCGTATCGCCTATTCCAGATAAAGAAACTACTTATATCACTTAAATATTGTGAGAAAATGGGTACTCTAAAATCCTATTACAAGCATATTTGGTCTCATCAAAATCTAAACAATCAATTCTTAACATGCATGTTATGTTTGAACAAATATTTTATGAAAAATTCAAAGACATTGTGCAAGTCCCACAAAATACATGACAAAAAAAGAAGGCTTGGTAAGGGAGTTCTAGTTCATGAGATTTGGGTAATAACGTACTCTAACAGGTATCTCTTACAGTTCTATCATCACTTGGATTTTGATCGTGTTGCGAATGAACAACTTCTCATTGATCCTCCATTGGAATTAATTTCAGTCCTTTTTTATAACCTTCCTATTGGTTACATGTCTGAAAGCATTGGAAGATAACTAGGAAGTTTTGTGGGCAATTTTATCAAACTAGTTTTGTAACGCCCCGTTCCCTTTTTAATTGGAAATAGGTCGTCACCCTTTACTTATTTAAGAATTAAAAAAATTATAATTACTTTCTAAAACAAGCGGAAGACTTAAAATGAAGACACAAGAGTTATATATATATATATTTTAAAACGTAACATATATACATATATATCTATCTATAAACCAAGTCTAGTCGTGTCTCACCCACATTTCTAGGTAAAATGTTCAAACCAAAAGTCTATAATAGATTACAAAACAAAACATATATACAGGATAAGATACAAGTCTAGCCCATAGTTTATCATACTATACATATAAATAGCATATTTTTCTGAAAAGGAAACAATATACTAGTACGACAACTTTAAAGGTTTAGTGAGAAGTCAGCCCAGCCTGCTATACATCCACATCATCATCTGCTGAGCCTGAAAATATAAAAAGTAGCATCATGAGACACCTCTGGAGAGGGATCCCAGTGGGATAACTTTACTGTCTAATACATTGAAGAAATTAAATCATTAAGCAAGTACTACATGTCCTTTGGGTATACTCACCCTGGACCATACTATAACATAAAGGAATGTGGGAGTCGCTCACTCACTAAACCTTGCATAGACCAAACACTCTCGTCCTTATAGTCGCTTTCATAGACCAGACACTTTCGCCCTTATGGTCGTCGCCCAGTATGGAAGTTATATACTGGTTATAGCTACGGACTTCAGTCGTAGATTTTCATACATAACTTATCAATTCAATTATCATCATAACTTATCAATACAGAATAGAAGTTACCCACTTGTACGTTGATTGTGCGAGGATTGCTTCTGGATTCACCGATCGTCTCAATTGTGCTCGACACACTTAACTGATTAGCCTCTTATGTCATATAGTATAATCTTTTGTATTTTATATTAGGTTACTTTAACTTAAAGCATATTCATACTTATAACTTAATTGTTAAACATTTAAACTAGCAATTTTAGATCTAAAATGACATATAAAGATGTAATAATTTTAATAATTCATATATAATTCCTAAAATCACAAAATTATTCATATAATCACATATTTTCTTTTAGTATAACATGCTGAAATTTTATAAATTTGAACTACTTGTACGAAGAATTAAAAATCACACATTTAACTAGTTTTTCACTTCAATTTCAGCTGAAAAACAGCATTCAATGAAAAATTCACCATACCTTATAGGATTGATGAAATGCTTTCATATTTTTACAAAAGTCAGACAACATATTCAACTATGACATATAAAAATATCAACAAAATTAAGATTCACATAATTAGTTATGAATTTTCGAAGTTGGCAGAAAACAGGACATAGTGTATGCTAAAAACAGACTTTCTTGTAAAAATCATCATAAACTGTAGAAGGTTCCAAAAATTACATTGTAAATTTGTACATTCTCATAAGAATGTGTACTACAAAATAATAAAATATCACATATAAATTCGAAGCCCATAACTCAGGAGAATAAACTTACTAAGACCGAAAAAAATAGGGTAAAATTGTCTCTGAACAGCCCATATTAGAAAAATCATAGTAAATCGAATTCAAGTCCAATTATTATGAAATTTAACATGCATGTTCTTTACTTCATATATTACAATTTTCAAAAAGGAATTTACCTAAATTAGTTTCTACAACACAAAAAATTCTAGAATAGAGCTGTAGATTATTAAATTTAAATATGTATTCCTTCTTTCCATTCAAGTAAATTTTACATGAAAAATCTTAACCAATTGCCAAAGAACATTTTTGGACTTTCTAACCTAAGATATCAGTCATGAAGTATGAGAAATTAATGGAAGTATTATGAGAGTTTAGCCAAAAATACCTTGAGAGAGATGTGTAAGACCGTGGGAGGGAGAAATAGAGTATCCGGGAGAGAGAGTCGAGAGATGGAGAATGAGAGTTGTGGAGAGGTTGTGAATGTGTTCCATCATACCTTGTGAAATATCAATTAATGTGTAGGATGATGAGGTGGCTAGGTGTCTAGACTATAGGTTGCTTAGTCATATCTTAATAAGTAAGATTTTGATTCAATTAATAAAAAAAATTAAATTGCTTTGTTATCTTGATATTTTGGTGTCTTATATTACGCATATGTATATAAATATGTATACATTATTGAAGAGACTAACAATAATAGTATAATGTGTAATTCATATAAATGTGAAAATTACATAGCATAAAATTAAGTATTAAAAATTTACATACTTAGATTAATAAGTATTGTGGTTATTTTAATATTCACTATAATGCATGCTCGTTCAAATAAAATGTTTTGATTCATAAAAACGTTTATAAAGATTATAAGTAAAATTTCATAAAAAAAAAGCATTCGAAAGTGGTAACGAATAAAATTAACATATAAACTTAGTATCATATTGTTCATTTAAATTTAACTAGTATCTTATCTTTTTACTTCCATTCATATGTGTTGAGTGAGTGGAGATCGAGCTCGGTTTCTGTTGGAACCGACAGATCGCCGGCCCTATGCTATCGGAGTCGGGATCCAAAGATAATACGCAGCGGAAAGAAATCATACCCTTGGAGACCTCTTTGATCTTCTGATGTATTCCTACAGCCTTTCTCGAACGTTGCGTGGCCAACGATCCTTCGAGAAATCTTAGTTCTGCTCTCTCTCTCACTATCACGTGTTTTCTGTGATCTGTGTGTGTGAGGCGCTGATGAAAAGGGCTATATATAGGCTACACCAGGGACCTAGAGGAGGAATTAGGTTGGGCCTCCTGATGGGCTTAAGTATCCTGTGTTCGGCCCGAACACATAACTTAAACCCATCAATAATAATTCAGTCCACTAAAGAATTTATTATTGAACTACCGTCCCAATCCCATATTTAATATGGGCTCCTTCTTATTATGTACACGTTTATCTCCCTGTGTTTAAGATATCGAATGTCCGTTAATTAAATAAGTTACTGACAACTTAATTAATTATCATCTAATTCCAAGAGTAGTACCACTCAACTTTATTATCATGTCGGATTAAATCCACTTGCAGGGTTTACATGATAATCCTTATGAGCTCCTCAAGGGGACATCATCATCCTAAATAATTAGGACACAGATTCCTTCTATAATCAACAGTACACCATATAGACAATATTGTTTCCCAATTCACCGAGTTTATTGATTTAATAAATAAATCTCACTCATTGGTAAATTAAAGAAACAAATATTGTGTATACGTGGCTGTTATTATATGGGGATTAAGAGAACGCACATCCATAATAACAGAGGTCTTGTTCTATTATATAGTCAGTATAAAACGAACAACCTCAAATGGTCCTGCTCAATACACACAAAGTGTACTAGTGTAGTTTTATAGTCAAGACAAACTAATACCAAACTACACTACAACCATTCCGATGATTTGTCCAAATCCATCTTGGTTGTGAGCTACTATTTATAATTTATAAGAAACTGATAACATGATCTTCTGTGTGGCACCACACACCAAGTTATCTATAATATAATGGACATTGCATAAACATATATAACAAATATAAAATGCAAACATATGACCAAGGTGATTCTCATTCCATAAAAGATGTTCATACAAAAGCTAGACTTATAGTATACATCCTAACAGTTTCCTCCATAAGTTATCCTGCAAAAATTCTTAAAATTTCGAAAGAGATATTAGATCATAAAATTTTTTAAATCATCGATCATAATATGATTCGTAAATCATAACTTTAAGTAATATAAGAACTTGCACTTAAATCATTTATACTTGAACGATAAAAGAAATTTTTATAAAATATGCAATGCAGGGTGTTTTCTTGAAATGGGGTGTTACAACTCCTCCCACCTTTTTTTAAAATATCGTTCTCGAAATTTGGGTAAACAACTTTGGCTACTTGCTAAGAATTTCATCTTCACGTTCCCAAGTCACTTCCTCCTTTCTATGCCTATTCCATTGTACCAAAACTAATGGTATATCCCTCACTACAAGAAAAAAGGGCTACGACAAGTGTTTTTAACCCTTGTCGTAGCCATATTCAAACCCTTGTTGTAGCTGGTGTTGTCGTAGGGTCTGAAAAAATCCGCTCATAGACAACGGTTTTTAACCGTTGTCGTAGCCATATAAAAACCGTTGTCGTAGATCATAGTGTTGAAAAAAACCGTTGTCGTAGCCATATTAATAAATAAAACAATATTTTGCCACGTAAGCTTGCCACATCATCACACACGTCATGCTAGGGATGACATGTCATCATAAGGATGACATCATCACTGAAATCATCATAATCAATATTATGCGTTGTGTGAGATTCGAACCCGGATGGCCTGGTGGTACTCTAACCACTAGACCATTGATGCCTCATGTGACAATGTTTTGCATATATTTCTTTTATAATATATTTTTGATATTTTTCAATTTTCTATTATTAATGCATTTCTTTGTTAACTTTTATAAAGTACCATTACTTATTAATATAAGAATTGATTTCCAATTTTGATATATTAATATATATATATATATATATAATTGAATGATTAATTACTATATTAATAATAATTAATATAATTTTCAAATTATATATATATAATGAATATATTTATAAAATTAATATATTATTCAAATTATATATATAATGAATATATTTATAAAATTAATATATATTTCAAATTATATGTATAATTAATATATTTATAACATTAATGTATTTTTCTCATTAATATATTTATAAAATTAATAATCTATTGTACATATTTTCTAAAATTTCTTTATAATGAAATAAAATTTAATTCTCAAAATTAGTTTATTTCATCAATTTTATTCAACAATATATAGCATTTCTTCTTTCATTTTAAAAAAAAAAATTGTAATATTTGACTTTTTTTTTTTAAATATTAGTCTACGACAACGCTTCTACGAGGCTACGACAACATTAGAAAACAACTCATGTGACATTGTCTTGCATATATTTCTTTTATAATATATTTTTGATATTTTTCAATTTTCTATTATTACATATTTTTTGTTAACTTTTATAAATTAAGTACCATTAGTTATTAATATAAGTAATTGATTTCCAATTTTGATATATTAATATATATATATATATAAATAATTCAATGATTAAAGACTATATTAATAATAATTAATATAATTTTCAAATTATATATATAATGAATATATTTATAAAATTAATATATTTTTCAAATTAATATATGTATATTAATAAATTAATATATTTTTCAAATTATATTTATAATTAATATATTTATAAAATTAATAATCTGTTGTACATATTTTCTAAAGTTTCTTTATAATGAAATAAAATTTAATTCTCAAAATTAGTTTATTTCATTAATTTAATTAATTCAACAATTAATATATGCATTTCTTTGTTAACTTTTATAAAGTACCATTACTTATTAATATAAGTAATTGATTTCCAATTTTGATAGATTAATATATATATATATATATATAATTGGAAGATTAATTAATGACTATATTAATAATAATTAATATAATTTTCAAATTATATATATAATGATTATATTTATAAAATTAATATATTTTTCAAATTAATATATGTATATTAATAATGCATATATTTTTCAAATTATATATATAATTAATATATTTATAAAATCAATATATTTTTCTTATACATATAATGCATTTCTTATATCATTTTGGAAAAAAAAAATTGTAATAGTTGACTTTTATTTTTAAATATTAGTCTACGACAACGCTTCTACGAGGCTACGACAACGTTAGAAAACAACTCTTGCCTTTGCTTTTCTCATATTTCTAATATATTAGAAAGTCTTTTTATTATTCCTATTTTATTTATAATTAATTTTAAGTAATCCAGGTTTTATTTGTGTTAAGTAATCAGCATTTTTTGTTTAATTTAAGCTTATAATTTGTGGTTTATAATTTGTTGTAAATATTTACAAAATTTTAAATATAATGAAATAAAATTTAATTGTCAAAATTAATTTATTTCATTCATTTAATTCAACAATATATATCATTTTTTATATCATTTAATTAAGAAAAAAATTAAAATAATTATCTTTTTTTTTTAAATTTCAGTCTACGACAAGGGTTTTAAAATGGCTACGACAACGTTTTCTAACTCTTGTCTTAGGGGTCCTAGGACAACACGTCTACGACAACGGTAGGTTAATACCATTGTCTATGAGAGAAGTTTTCGGGCTATGACAACGGTTTAAAAATGTCTAAGACAACGGTAGCTAAAATCGTTGTCTATGAGAGAATTTTTGGGGCTACGACAACGGTTTTGACAACGGTTGCTAAAAAACCCTTGTCTATGAGAGAAGTTTTTGAGCTACGACAATGGTTTTGACAACGGTTGCTAAAAAACCCTTGTCTATGAGAGAAGTTTTTGATCTACGACAACAGAATTTTAGGCTACGACAAGGGTTTTTAGCAAAAACACATGTCGTAGGGGTGTTGTCTATGAGAGAATTTCTTGTAGTGCCTATTCCTCGAAGTCTTAATCTTTCTCCCGATAATAGACACAGGTTGCTCTTTGTAAGTTAGGTCTTTCTTAATCTCAAATGATTCAAGCGTAATATGATGGCTAGGATCTGACACGTATTTTCGTAGCATTGATACATGAAAGACGTCATGAACTGCAGATAAATTCGGAGTAAGGGCAAGTCGATAAGCAACACCTCCAATACGTTCTAAGATTTCAAACGATCCTATAAATCTTGGTCTCAACTTTCTTTTCTTTCCAAAACGGATTATCCCTTTAACCGGTGTAACTCTTTCTCGAATCTTAGTGATTGCTTCTGTGGATCTCTGTATTAGCTCTAGGCCCAAAATCTTTCTTATCCCAACATCATCACAATGAATTGGTGTTCTACATCTCCGTCCGTACAGTGCTTCATATGGGGCCATTCCAATGGTTGATTGGAAGTTGTTGTTATAAGCAAATTCTACTAAAGATAAATGATCTTCCCAACTTCCTTCAAAGTCTAAAACACATGTCCTAAGCAGATCTTCTAGAATTCGGTTGGTTCTTTCTGATTGCCTATCTGTTTGAGGGTGGGAAGCAGTGCTAAAGTTCAGCTTAGTACCCATTGCTGACTATAAACTCTTCCAGAATTTCAAAGTAAATCTTGGATCTCTATCAGGTACAATCGAAACTGGAACTCTATGTAACCGAACTACTCCATCAACATATAACCTTGCTAGTTGGTTCATCGATTACGTCATCTTGATCGGTATAAAGTGAGATACTTTTGTTAGTTTGTCAACAATTACCCATATAGCTTCGTGTTGCTTAGGGCTTCTTGGTAGTCCTGCAATGAAACCCATTGTCACATGCTCCCATTTCCATTCTGGGATTTCCAACGGGTTCAACAATCCTGATGGTCGTTGATGATCAGATTGAACCCTTTGATACGTAAGACATCTTCTTACGAATTATGCAATAATTTGTTTCATGCCCCTCCACCAAAAGTTACTCCTGAGGTCCCTATACATTTTTGTTTCTCCAGGATGTGCGGTATAAGGTGTGACATGAGCTTCTCTCATTATCTCATCCTGCAATTCATTATTTTTTGGTACACAAATTCTACCTCTGAATTTTAAAGCTCCATTTGAGGTTATCGAGAAATCCTTAGTTTTCTCTTCTTGGACTTTATTACGCATTAGGTTGATAAATTTATCACCCTTTTGAGCCTCGATTATTTGTTCTCTTAATGTCGGTTGAGCTATCATTGCAGTTAATATCACCGTTGACTGTTTTGGCTTGACAATCGTTAGCTTCAATCTGTCAAATTCTTGAATCAATTTTTCTTGCTGAGTAGGCAAAACTGCTAATTGGCCTTCTTATTTTCTACTGAGTGCATCGGCTACTATATTTGCCTTGCCTGGATGATAGAAAATCATACAATCATAATCCTTCACCAATTCTAACCATCTCCTTTGGCGCATATTAAGTTCCTTTTGTGTGAAGAAATACTTTAAACTTTTATGGTCTGTATACATTCCACATTTTACTCCATATAAGTAGTATCTCCAGATCTTTAATGTATGTACGACTGTTGCTAACTCCAAGTCATGTGTCGGATAGTTTTACTTGTGCACTTTCAATTGGCGAGATGCGTAAGCTACAACTTTCCCATGTTGCATTAGTACACATCCTAACCCGGACTTGCAGGCATCCGTATATATATCAAACCCTTCCGATCCATTTGGTATTGTTAAGACTGGTGCAATTGTCAAACTTTGCTTAAGCTTTTGAAAACTGGTTTCACACTCTGGTGACCATTTGAATTTCTCATTTTTTCTTTGTGAGTTGTGTGAGTGATTTTGCAATACGCTAGAAGTTTTGGATAAACCTTCTATAGTATCCTGCTAGACCTAGAAAACTATGTATTTCATTGACATTTGTCGGAGTCTTCCAGTTTAGGACTGCTTCAACCTTTGTAGGATCCACCTCAATCCCTTGAGCCATGATGACATGTCCTAAGCAAGTTACTTTGTTCAACCAGAATTCACATTTGCTAAACTTAGCATACAACTTCTCTCGTCGCAAAACTTCTAGAACTGTTTTGAGATGTTCATCATGTTCTTTTGCATCCTTTGAGTAAATCAAGATGTCATCAATGAACACGATGACAAACTTATCTAAGTATTTATGAAATACACGATTCATCATGTCCATAAAAATTGCATGTGCATTGGTCACTCCGAAGGGCATTACAGTAAACTCGTAATGTCTATAACGAGTTCTAAAAGCAGTCTTTGGAATATCACTTTCCTTGACTTTTAACTGGTGATATCCAGATCGAAGATCTATCTTTGAAAATACACCAACATTCTTCAGTTGATCAAATAAGTCTTCGATCCTTGGTAGAGGGTACTTATTCTTGATTGCAATTGATTAAGCTCCCGATAATCAATACACATTCTCAATGAACCATCTTTCTTCTTTACAAACAAAAATGGTGCTCCCCATGGAGAGGCACTCGGTCGGATGAATTTCTTATCCATCAACTTCTAAATTTGAATTTTCAGTTCATGTAATTCCTTCGAGGTCATTCTGTATGAAGTCTTTGACACTGGCGTAGCTCCAGGTATTAGATTAATGGTAAACTCCACTGATCGATCAAGTGGAATTCCTGAGAGATCTTCTGGAAATACTTCAGGGAACTCCCATACCATGTCAATCGTTGCATTATGCTCAATAGGTGGTTCTCTATTGTCCTGTACTCCTTATTGGTTTGTCTTTCTTTTTGTTGTTTAGTAGGTGGGGCCATAGTACTTGTTTTTAGCATCCCTAAGCTTAACATGAGCCCTGACTCTCCTCATCATCATCAAAACCTCTATAAGGGCATTTCGATGGGTGCTCATGCTCAGATGCAGGTGGTCGGCTAGGACCTACTTCATCACCCTCTAGCCTTCGATCAACTGCTAGTTCCTCATTTGTACCTCCAACCTGATGCTGCCCCGCTTGAAGCGAGGTCCTGGCAGCTCTCGCCTCTCCAACATATCATGACTGTGAGTAGATAGCCTCTCATACTCGGAATAAGCATATGCCAAAATCTCCTCAATTGTCTGTAGGCACGTGGCCCACATCGTAGCTCGTAGCGAGTACTGATGAGCTTCATTCTCCATTTGGGATATATCTGCCAAACACATCTCATAATGCTCTATAGTCTCCTGCAAACTCAAACAGTAAGCTCTGTACTCAATCTAGATCCCCGGCTACCATTAAGGATGAGCAGTCTTCGAAAAACTGACCAAGCTATAGTCTGGTACGCTGGGTGTACTCGAGCACGTAAATGCTCGACTGCCCGTAAATCACAATCTGCATGACCTAGAGCTGAGAGTCTCCTGTGTGCTTCACTAATACATCCTAAAAACTCCTGTATATCCTCCCAGTCATGCTGATGACACCCGTGGTACTCCCACTCTAACTATGCGCATCTGGCTTCACGGTCCATTCAACTATACTAATTGTATCATATCCACATTCAAGTCAACTCCAGGTTCTATAATTTAGGGATTCATGCATGTATGTATTTTGAAATAAAATGATTAAATTTAAACAACAACAGAATAGTTAAATCATTTCGATCATTGTAATACTTTCCACTGCATACAACTTATTAGCACCTTTCATACCCTCATTAGATCGTTTCTGACGATCTCTTACATTCATAACATCATAACTAAGATGATTTCATAAAACATATCATACTTTATCGAATATCTTTAAAACATAACTTAAAATACTTACTCGGCGATGATTTGGACGGTAGCTGGATGTTGACTTTCCCTCACTTAGCATACTTAGTTCATAATCATAACCATACCTTTAACTTTTATAACTCAAAATCATATTTAGACTCCATTAAACAAATAAACCTTAGCTAAAAACAATAGACCTAGAGTCCGAGGCGATAATCCTTAAACCTCGGCTTTGATACCACATTGTAACGTCCCGTTCCCCTTTTAATTGGAAATAGGTCGTCAACCTTTACTTATTTAAGAATTAAAGAAATTATAATTACTTTCTAAAACATAGCGGAAGACTTAAAATGAAGACACGAGAGTTATATATATTTTTTTTAAAACGTAACATATATACATATATATCTATCTATAAACCAAGTCTAGTCGTGCCTCACCCACATTTCTAGGTAAAATATTCAAACCAAAAGTCTATAATAGATTACACAACAAAACATATATACAAGACAAGATACAAGTCTAGACCCATAGTTTATCATACTATACATATAAATAGCATATTGTTCTCAAAATGAAACATTATACTAGTACGACAACATTAAAGGGACAGTGAGAAGTCAGCCCAGCCTGTTATACATCCACATCATCATCTGCCGAGCCTGAAAATATAAAAAGTAGCATCATGAGACACCTTCGGAGAGGGATCCCAGTGGGATAACTTTACTGTCTAATACATTGAAGCAATTAAATCATTAAGCAAGTACTATATGTCCTTCGGGTACGCTCACCCTGGACCATACTATAACATAAAGGAATGTGGAAGTCGCTCACCCACTAAACCTTGTATAGACCAAACACTCTCGCCCTTATGGTCGCTTTCATAGACCAGACACTTTCGCCCTTATGGTTGTCGCCCAGTATGAAAGTTACAAACTGGTTATAGCTACGGACTTCAGTCGTAGATTTCATACATAACTTATCAATTCAATTATCATCATATAGTAGAGAGTAGAAGTTACCCACTTGTACGTTGATTGTGCGAGGATTGCTTCTGGATTCACCGATTGTCTCAACTGCACTCGACACACTTAACTAATTAGCCTCTTATGTCATATAACATAATCTTTTGTATTTTATATTAGGTTACTTTAACCTAAAGCATAATCATACTTATAACCAAGGATGAAAATATTGATATCGCAAGTGATATCGCAATCTTAATTTTACGGATATATCGATATCGCAAAAAATTTGAAAAAATGACGGATATCTTATTAAAATTTTGGAAATTTAATATGAAATTTTAGGGATTATTTTAACAAATCATTACATATATATTTCACCCAAAATCACAATAAAATAATATATATAAAACTAACATATAGATAATAAGCTTTATAAATATTGTACTTCATAAAAAAAAACTGACAATATATTACATAATACAATATAAAATTACTAAAATTACATGATACAATACACTAGAATAAAAAAGATGACCTATGAGGTTCAAACATAGTAGATGGAATGTCATTTTTGTCCAGACAGTACTGATACCAACTCATCACATTAGAGTACTCATGGATATAGTTATGCACATATCATTCATAAGTTTCTATCTCGCCCAACTTCTTCACCATGAATTGGATAGTGTATACTAATCCAATCATATTGTTGATACTCATTTTGATCTCCATACGACATTTCTTGAGGAGGTGTGTGATGAAAAACATCTTGAGTACTCCAACCAAATTGTAAACTTTCAAAGGTGTCAGGAACATATGAATATATTCTATCTACTATCAAACAAACAAATTACAAAGTAAAAAAAATCACATTTTTCAATTTTTTGAATCAAAATCGTGAATTTTGATATATATGCGATAATTTGCGATATATCCGCGATATTTCCCGATTTTCATCCAATTTTATACTACACTGAACCGATATCGATATCGATAACGATAATTTGTGATATTTTGCGATATATCTGCGATACCCAGGAAGAAATACATTAACACCCAATATCCATATCGTAATATCCGTATCCACTATATATCCGTGATATATCCGCGATATTTCACGATATTTTCATCCTTGCTTATAACTTAATTGTTAAACATTTAAACTAGCAATTTTAGATCTAAAATGACATATAAAGATGTAATAATTTTAATAATTCATATATAATTTCTAAAATCACAAAATTATTCATATAATCACATACCTTCTTTTGGTATATCATGCTGAAATTTCATAAATTTTAACTACTTGTACAAAGAATTAAAAATCACACATTTAACTAGTTTTCAACTTCAATTTTAGCTGAAAAACAGCCTTCAATGAAAAATTCACCATACCTTATAAGATTGATGAAATGCTTTCATATTTTTACAGAAGTCAGACAATATATTCAACTATGACATATAAAAATATCACTTGAAAATAAGATTCACATAATTAGTTATGAATTTTCGAAGTTGGCAGAAAACAGGACATAGTGTATGCTGAAAATAGACTTTCTTGTAAAAATCATCATAAACTGTAGAAGGTTCCAAAAATTACATGATAAATTTCTACATGCTCATAAGAATGTATACTACAAAATAATAAAATATCACATATAAATTCGAAGCCCATAACTCATGAGAATAAATTTACTCAGATAAAAAAAAACAGGGTAAAATTATCTTTGAACAGCCTATATTAGAAAAATCATAGTAAATCGAATTCAAGTCCAATTATTATGAAATTTAACATGCATGTTCTTTACTTCATATATTACAATTTTCTAAAAGAAATTTACCTAAATCAGTTTCTACAACTCACAGAAAATTCCAGAACAGAGCTGCAGATTATGAAACTTAAATTTGTATTCCTTCTTTCCATTCAAGCAAATTTTACATGCAAAATCTCAACCAGTTGCCAAAGAACATCTTTGGACTTTCTAACCTAAGATATCAGTCATGCAGTATGAGAAATTAATGGAAGTATTATGAGAGTTTAGCCAAAAATACTTGAGAGAGATGTGTAAGACCGTGGGAGGGAGAAAGAGAGTATCCGGGAGAGAGAGTCGAGATATGGAGAATGAGAGTTGTGAAGAGATTGTGAATGTGTTCCATCATACCTTGTGAAATATCAATTAGTGTGTAGGATGATGAGGTGGCTAGGTGTCTAGACTATAGGTTGCTTAGTCATATCTTAATAAGTAAGATTTTGATTCAATTAATAAAAAAATTAAATTGCTTTGCTATCTTGATATTTTGGTGTCTTATATTACATATATATATATATATAAATATATATAAATATGTACACATTATTGAAGAGACTAACAATAATAGTATAATGTGTAATTCATATAAATGTGAAAATTACATAGCATAAAAGTAAGTATTAAAGATTTACGTACTTAGATTAATAAGTATTGTGGTTATTTTAATATTCACTATAATGTATGCTCGTTCAAGTAAAACGTTTTGATTCATAAAAACACATATAAAGATTATAAGTAAAATTTCATAAAAAGAAAGCATTCGAAAGTGGTAATGAATAAAATTAACATATAAACTTAGTATCATATTATTCATTTAAATTTAACTAATATCTTATCTTTTTACTTCCGTTCATATGTGTCAAGTGAGTGGAGATCGAGCTCGATTTCCTCTATAAGTTATCTTGCAAAAATCCTTAAAATCTCGAAAGAGATATTAGATCATAAAAATTTAAAATCATCGATCATAATATGATTCGTAAATCATAACTTTAAGTAATATAAGAACTTGCACTTAAATCATTTATACTTGAACGATAAAAGAATTTTTTATAAAATATGCAATGCAGGGTGTTTTCTTGAGATGGGGTGTTATAAGTTTTAGATCACGCGCGTTGCACGTGGAGATCAATTCAAACCAAGGAAATAAATAATACAAATACTTTATATATAATACTTTTATATTAGAGTTGTAATTAAAATAGAATTCTATAGGATTTTGAATTAAGATTCTAATATAAATTATTTAAATTACTATTATAATCTTAAATAATAATTTTTAATAAGGATATATTCGGCAATCCATATTTTGTAAGAAACATACAAACTTTTATATAAGAAATAGATAATAGATATGATACCACGAATCTGATAGCAGCCTAGTGATTCTATATGAGACTTAGAATCAACGTTAACCTCAATATACCTCTCACACGTTTCCAAGAAATCAGAAATGCTGACGGGAGTACATTCAGAGCCAACTTCTTAAGTGGACGTTTGGGCCACACCTAGATCTTTTGTGATGTTCTTTTCACTTCTCCATCTGGCGAAGTCAAACGGGAATGTGGGGTTTGGCTTAAAGCCCCCAATCAAAGAATTCAGATATCAGCGGTGATGGTCGGCGATCGTCCTGGCAATCAATCAAGATGAGGAAATGAGAAACAAGATTAATTTTCAATGTTCGTTTGTTGTTTATTATATGGGTAGAAGTGGTGGTATATTATGTATTTTCGAAAGATTTCCAGTACTATCTCTCGCCTTAATTTTTCTCAAAATCACATTGATTTTGATGTGGGTTAAGGGGAATTAACGTTTATGGTAATCTTGAAAGTAATAGACGCATCACTCTTGGGTGATTTTGCTACGTCACTTGAGTTCTAAAGCTCTCTATCGTCGGTTTGTATTGAGGATTGGGTGATTGTAATTTGGTAGATATAGCATTTTGATGGCTACCAATTCACTTGGAGTAAGAAAGCCCTAAATGAAGTGGGATTGCAACACAAAATTCTTCTGAGATTCTAATGCATTTGCATTTTGATGTGTTTATCATGTAATGCGTTTGCTTTCAAGATTCTAAATCCATAATTAATTTGGAAAATTATAATTTCACAACTAATAATTTTATTCTTATCATGTCATATTTTCATGTGCATGTAATATTTTTGAAAAAATATAATTTCATAAATAATACTATGCAATACTTTTGTTTGTATAAGATAATACGTACTTTTATGCGTAACGGGTAATACTTTTGGTTTCATGATTTTAAAATTTAAATCAATGACTAATTTGGGAAATTGTAATTTGATGAGTAATACTTTTATTCTCTTAATGTAATATTATATATATATATATATATATATCATATAATACGTTTGAAAGTATCACACGATACACCTATAATACTTTTATATGTACTAGTTTTCAACACGTATGTTGCACGTTGATGTCTTTTTTTTTTGGAAGTATTAATTAGTTATTATGATTTTTTTTCTATGTTTTCATTTTCCTTCAATATTAGTTGGCTTTGAATTTTTTGTTGAAGTATTTTTTAATTAAATGTAGACATTAAAAAGTTCCAATAAAACATAGAAATATGATGTTCCTACTACTGTTTAAAAAAAAAAAAAGTTAAACATCCTTTAAATCGAGGAAGTAAAAAAACTAATCTTAAAAAAGGAAAAAAAAAAGGTAAAAAATTATGTTTATTCTACTTTTTGTCTTTGTTGTTCTTTCAACCTTTGTTGTTGCTTGAAGTTGTTGTTTTGACCATGAGTCATTTGATTATTATCTCATCTACGCACTCTTCAGTGAGATAGTCGTCATGTCGCTTATTTTCTATTTTTCTCTTATTTGTTTCTTTTCATTTTGAATTTTTTTTAGCACCTTTTTTTTTATTTTATCTGCACATGCAGTTGTTTCTTTTTCTGAAGTTCTTTTTATATCCCTTGTTCTATCTTTTCTATTTCTTAAAAAATGATATATAACTTTCCTTACAACATCCTTTGTTGTTTTTATTTGAGGACTTTGATTTTTTCTTCATTTGGCCATGAGTTTTCCTTCTATTGATAGTCTTCATGCATCTTTTTTTTTTTTTTTCTCATTTTCTTTTCTTTTTATTCTAAAGTTTTTTTAGATACATCTTTTTCTATCTTTTCTTCTCATTCGGTTGTTTCTTTTTCTGAAGTTTTCCTAAATACCTCTTGTTCTATTATTTCTACATATTTTTTGACAACGACATACAACTGTCCTTCAAACACATTTATTTTTTGATTCAGTGGTTTGAGAAAACGTACCTTTGTATATACTTGCAAACTCAATGTTTGGTAGTATGTTGATGAATTTTCTCTGCACCAATTTTGGTTCTATATATTTAAATAACATGTTATTACCATTGTACTTCGAGTTAATAATAATAACTAACATGAAATTTAATTTTTTAACATAAGTTGGTTTCTATGGGGCTATAAATAGGTCTTTTGCCAATGTTAGTTGTGTTCACCTTATAAGGATTTCCTATTTATATTTTGAACCTAATCTGCTTAATTAAAATTGAATCAAAGAGAATAATGCAATTAATTGTCAAAGCGATAACTCATCAATAGAATGAGATCCTCTTTCTTGTCTAACCTTTTTAAATTTGTTAATGTATGTTACAATAAAAAAATCAAGACATTATTATTAAATGACTTATAAGTAAAGAATGATCATCTACTCTGACAAACAAAGAGAAGACCAAAATTACTTAAGTTAGTGATATTTGATTTTCTATGATATCCTTTAAAATCACTTCTTTTATCTTCTTCATTCTTCGGTTGTTGGTCAGCTCTTGTATTTTCAAAAGATTTTGCATTTGGAATATTGTGCAATATTTTTATGTTTATTTTATTTAGAAACTAATAATATATTATATAAATAAAATGAACGAAGAAAATTGAAATTGTAATCAAACAAGTATGTATTTATTTTTAAAAGTAGCACACACCATTGGTACATGTCCTTAAATTCTCGGTGGTCGGTTCTATGTGAAGTGTAGATTCTAATGTTGATTGTAATGTTCGTGTCTCACCTATTAAAATATTTTTTAGTTAAGTTATACTTTTCGTTGTACACATTCTTGGGTCTTCTATTTATTTAAATTTTAAACTTATGTATTTTTTTTGTAAGGTCCTTTGTAATTGATATAATTAGTTACAAAATGTGTTTTAAACTTTCCAAATTTTGTTTCAAAATGTGCCATTCTATTTCTGCTAAATCCTCACACAGAGTAATCATCATTGTCATTTTTCTATAGGTGAAAGATTTTTTTAAAGATATGTACAATATGTTTGACAAGTCATGCGCAACAAATAATCATTTGTGAATGAAGGAAACAATTGAATGACGTTATAAACTCTTTGTTCATGATGGTGATCTCCCATATTTTCTTATTTTCTTGATTTTCTTAGTTTTTAGTCAAATTGAAAATTAATCTACCTCATCCTCCATCATTATGAGTTTCCTAATTATCGTTATTTCATAAGTATTCGACTGACCTATTTGAATAACCTTCAGTCAAATTGTTGGTGTTCCTTCATTAATCGTTTAACAACTACAACCATCACATCACAATTTCTTTCAACAAGATTCTTTGTTTTTTCTTCACACGAAATAATCATTGATTATACGAAAAAAAAGAGTAAAATTCTCTATCTTTTTTCTTTCTTATATTTTCTATCAAAGAAAACTGACGGACTTATTTAATTCTCATTCATATGTCATTCTTTTAATGTTTGTATGTATATTTTTTGGGTTTATTTATAGTGGTATTTTCTTAGAGTAGAATTTTCCTCATGCCTTGTTATTCTTGAAAACTGGACTAATATAGTGGTGTCATTAGTATTTGGATCATATACTGAAATTTTTTATAAATTATACTAAAAAATTAACCAAAAAATTATATTGTAGAAGTAGAACTATACTTTCAAACAAAAGAAAAAGAATTATTTTGAATTTTTTAATATACTCATAAATATTAAACATTATATATATATATATATATATATATATATAATTTGAAATTAAATTTTTTAAGGATGTACCTTGTCCTTCTTCATCGATCAATTTGTTATTTTTTTTATATTTAGATGTAATCCAGTTTCACCTCTTCGTATTGTGTTAATTTGTTGTTGTCTTTTTACATAAAAACTCATGTGAGATGGTCTTACGGATAGTTACCATGAGACGGAGCCCCATCACCTATAAATAACATATGGATTGTAGGGTTTGGATTGTAGATGATTGGATTGTAGATCAATCTGTCTCACATAATATAATAAAAATTCGTGAGACGGTCTTACAAGAGACCCACTCGTCTTTTTATCTGTCAGCTCACATCATACAATCCTAAGTTATACACTTCATATAGTTTATATATGATTAGAAGGTTTATGGTTTATGATTTATGATTTTTAATGATGTTAGCTTTCAATTGTTTATCTTTAATTTATCTAATGGTATTAAGTTTTAATTATTTGTCCAATTATTTTATATCTATCCTGTGATTCATAATGTTTATTAAACATGCATATTAAAAACTATTATTATTCTAATATATATATTGTGAAACTAATATTTTTTAAAGGGTGCTACTTGTACTTCTTCATCGACTAAAACTTTTGATTTTTTGATGATGATGGTATATATATATATATGTGTGTGTGTGTGTATGTACGTATATTTACAATCCCTCATAATATGAAGACACGGATATATATACTCAAGCATCACAATAATTACATAGTCATTGTTGATGCCTTCACTTAATGGCCACCACTTGATAATCAATTACGTCGATATTTTAACCTCAACAAACCTTCTATGAATTGAATAAAGAAAAATCTACATTGTTTTTTTAGTAAAATGTGAGACAATGGTGGATAACTATCAATGAAATACTCTTAAGAAGTCAAATCTATTGTAGCTTATATCTTCTGAAATTCACGAGATTTATCAACAAACGTGAAAAAAATATAGGCTTTCCAAAAATTTACTATCTATTCTACATAATTCTTCTCTGCTCTCAATGATCTTTCTTATCCTCACTTATGTTTATCAGATTAATTTACATTAGAGAAAATTAGAAATATTTGAAAAATTAACAGAGAAATCTAATATTATTATATATTTTAAAGTTAGTGAGTAAGTACCCTAAATAGATAAGGGATATATGACTAGTGGGTAATTTATGATTTATGATTCTAATGATGTTAGATTTCAACTCATATTAGATTTCAATTATTTATCTTTATTTAAAAATATTAGGTTTCAATTATTTATCTAATAGTTTTTATATTTATCTAATAATTCCTAATGTTTATCTAATATTTGATATTATTAGATTTCAATGGTTAATTATCTTTATCTAATGATATTATGTCTCAGTTATTTATCTTTTTTTTTTATATTTATCTTATGATTCCTAATGTTCATCTAAAAGTGAGAATGTCCAAACTACCCTTCATTTTTTAAAATTAATAAGGATATTATAAACATTAAAATATGATACCATATTTTAATGAAAAATTAAAAGTATTTAGTACGATTTTCTTTATATATGCTTATAATATATTATTGGAAAGCTCGTTAAATTTGTATTAATATGAAATTAATTTTGTTCGAAAATAATTACGAAGAGTTTTGAATGTGAAAGACTCTTACCTTTTAGTGAATTAAAATATATATAATTATTAAATTATTTTATTATCCTTAAAATTTAATATTTTCAGGGTTAATATTGATAATACAAAAATGGGTCGAATAAGACACTTTTATAATAGTGTGTGTATATATATATGTGTGTATTAGATTATGTAATAATATTTGAAGTATCAAATAATACACATAAATATATTCGTAATACTTTCATGTATATCATTTAATATTTTTGGGTCAACGACGTTGACCGATAATTGACCAATTGGTCAACAATGTTAACCCATATTGATCGGGTCGGGTCAACACGTCCCACATAATAAAATCTGTGCGACGGTTTCACACAAAACCTACTCTGACTATAATTGCTTGAATGTAAAAATGTGACATTATTTTATCGGTAATGCAATAAAACTAATTGTATAGAGTTTTATGTATGTTACATAATTATAATATATATATATATATATATATATATATAGTCCGAAGTATATTTCTTATTTTTAATTGACACATCAACATCGTTTGACAATTAGTTGGAAATATTAGTTTGATAATTTCAAAATTTTCAAGCTCTCGTTGATAAATTTAATCATTCATACACTACATTGAAAATTGATCTATCTTTCAGGATTTGAACCGATAAAATGCTCTAAATTTAAATATTATAGAATCAATCTATAACCATTCCACATAATAGAGATTAACTTATATTTTTTTTTAATTTAATGATAATAGATAATAAAATTTCATTTCACAAAATTATGTAATAACATAGGTTAAAAACATTTTTCCATCCGAACTATATATGATTTTACACTTTTTTGTATAAACTTTAAAATGTTGCATTTTGCCGTATGAACTTTAATTTTGATGCATTTTACGGTATGTCAAAATCCTAGTCTTTGATTTAAGACACATGTATGACTATGATTTAAAGTTCATACAACAAAGTGCAACATTTCAAAGTTTATACAAAAAATATAAAATCACGTATAGTTTGAATGGAAAAATGATAATTCAAAATTTATACAAAAAAATGTAAAATCAAGTACAATTTGAATGAAAAAAATGACATGTCAAGATTTATATAAAAAAAGAGTAAAATCACGTATAATTCCGATGAAAAAAATATTTTTAACTCTAACATTAAATACTAAGTTTTGACAAAAAATAAACATGTTGCAGTAAGTTTTTACAAAAATTATGCCTCATTGGCCAATGGGCTTGTTTCCCTAAAATCTATATATATAAAAGTATGGTTTTTTCTCTCCAAGTGCTGACAAGTGGCACTCTAAAAAAGGCCACATCAGCATTTTCAAGCTTTCTTAAGTAAAATATTGTATTTTCTCCTCTCTCCCTCTCCAACATTCTCTCCCCTACCTTTCCAGCATCTAAAAGTAAGGTTTGGTTCTCTCAAATGTTGACTTCAACACTTGAAGCTCTATAATGTTGCCAAGCGTCCTCCCTCAAATACATTTTCTTTATAAAATATTAAAAAATTAAAATCAATTAAATACATACCCACTACTTTACTAAACAGAAGAAAAAAATAAATATGTAGGTTACAAATGTTTGGAAGAGATTAATGATGTAAAATGTACACTCTTCAAAAATTTTAGAAGTTTATTATAGTTATTTAAATTAACTTAGCATTCTATTTTAGAATTTAAAAATCTATTTAGTTTATCTAAAAATAAAATAATAGAATATAGATGTCAAAATTGAAAGTGCAAAGAGCAAAATTGACTCAAAGGAATTAAGTATCCTCTTTTTAAATTAATTTAATCTATTATTCTTAATATTTCCACGCATTACTAAATCCATTGAAGTACCTAATTTAATTTTTATATAATGTAAAGATATATATGAAGAGATTACATTACCCACAATTCTAACAAAGATAAAAAAAAAAAAAATTCAAACACGACGTATATTTTTTCCACAATAAGAAGATGAATTCGCAAATTTCAAAACAGATACATGAATTTCTTTAAAGTATCCAACCAAAATAATCCAATACCACATACTCAACATTGATAAAAACAAGAACAACAAGCTAAATATTAAACCTAACATTAAACAAATAAAGACATTGTTGGTCTCAAGTGGTTAGAGGTTCAAGGGGGTGAATGAACCTCTATAAAATTTTACGATTCAAAACTTTTCTATAAGTAGGTTGTTGGATTCTAGAGAGAATGCAACAACTCTCTCGATTAAGTAAGCTAGCAGTATGCTTGTTCAGCTTACTGTCTCGGTTTTCACAGTATGCAGCGGAAACTTAAGATAGAGTTTCTTTTGAAAAACAGTTTTCTTTTGCCAAATATGATTTTAACAGAATCCTTTTAGCAGTATGAACAAGATATATATATGATATGCAACAAGTAAATATAAAACAATAATCACACAAAGGTTATAGTGGTTCGAATGTGGTGTAATTCTTCTACGTCCACTCTTCTCCTTTACACAAGAGGAACTCCACTAGGTTAGATTGATTTACAAGTCTCGACTTTACAATCGTCTTCCTAACGAGCTAACACCCACTAAAATCAGTGAGATTCCTAGGCTAATCCCACACAGGGTATAGATACTCACACAGAGTAAGAAGCCTTAAACAAAGACTAAACATTTAGTAAGGATCAAAATCTCTCCCACTAAAGACACCAATTAAAACAACCTAGCACACAACAAATAGGTTAAAAGTATATGATCTTCAACTTGTGATTTCGAAGATAACCTTAAGAACTTGTGAGCTTGAAATCTTGGGTTAGACCACTTCTGAAGGTTGAGTGACTGAACTGTTAGCAAACATGTTGGTCCCAAGTGGTCAGAGGTTCAGAGGGGTGTGAATGAACTTCTATCGATTTTTGCGGTTTTAAAAATTTTGTGTGACAGGTTCCTAATTCTACAAAGAATGCAATAATCTGACTCGACTCAGAAACCTGGCAGTAAGCTATTTCAGGTTCCTGACTCGGTATCACAGTATGCAGCGGAATAAACAAAGATAGAGTTTCTTTTGAAAAACAGTTTTCTTTCACAAGAATGATTTTAATGCAATCCTTTTATGCAGTATGCTTATGATAAATGCAGCAAGATAGATATGCAATAATACAATGCAGCAAGTAATCAAAAATAGTAAACACTTATGGTTTATAGTGATTCGAAGGTGGTGTAATCCTTCAACATCCACTTTACTCCTTCTCAAGGAGGAACTTCGTTAGGTCAGTTTGTTTTACAACTCTGCTGCTTACAAACTTCTTCCTAGCAAGTTTAACTACTAGAATCAAAGATTCTTAGGCACTATCCTACACAAGGTACAAAACTCACACAGAGTTATAAGCCTACACAAGACTAACACTTAGCAAGGATCTAATCCTGTCAACTAAGGACACCAAATTAAAACAACCTAACACACAACAAATGGTTAAAAGTATATGGTTTTTCTTCAAATGGGGCAACATGAAGTCAGCCTTGAACTTGAAAGCTTGAATACTTGAATGACTGCTTCAGAAGGTTGAGTGACTGAACTTGGATAGCTTAAGAATAGCTTGAGAAATTGATCGCTTGTAAGATATGAAATTGCTCAGTTGTTCAGTAGTCTTCAAAGTCACTCCATCCTTCTATTTATATCATTAGGAAAATGCCCGTTGAAGAGAGGCATGGTCCTTGTTGCAATTCAAATTGATCTTCAAATCTTTACATTAAATGTATTTTGGAAGATCTAGGATATAGAGCATGTCCTACTCTGATCCACATTAATGGCACCATACTCCAGCTACAATACTTTTGCAGAGCCGCTGTCCAGGTGACATCACCTCATTGGCTCGTTGCTAACTTCTATCTACTGGTAACTTGATAGGAATCAAACCTCGTACTGTGACCAGTACATTCCTCGTACTGCATTGAATAAGTTAGAAAGACTTACAACTTGCTGCTCAAGATGCAGTAGCCGCTTTCTGTTTTGCGCTAGGTTTCTATTTCAGAACAGCTTCCTGTTCCAGAAACCTGCAGTCAGTTTCCTAACCTACATCTCCTCTCTGATCTGCATCAACTTCCTGACTCTGAACAACTTCCTGTTCTAGAATCCTGCAATCAGCTTCCTGACCTACGTTAGCTTCCTGTTCCAGAATCACTTCATGCTATCTGTTCACTGCTTCCTAATCTAGCTTCTTGATCCTGGTTTCTTTTTCAGCTTACTAACTTTCCTTACAGAAAATCAGTCTATAAGACTTCTTCATCTTCAGAATTCTGCTAACATCAATATTCTATATCTTTTTGATTTATACATCTATACAAATCATAACTTAGAAAGATATGCTTATCAGCCTAAAATCCACTTATAAAACGTGGAAAAAGGGTACTCTAAAAGCTCATCTTGTAGCATCCCGGACCAAAATAAAACATAATATATTAATTAAATATTTTAACTCGAGATTTAATATATATGTGCGGATTTTTTAATTGTTTAAATACGTGCGTTTCAAATATGTGTCTAACACCCGTATGACAAGGATAATTTACCTAGACGTGGGATGTAGGATATTTTTATATTACTAGTTGCGCGTTGAAAGTATAGAAGGATATAAATGAACTAGAGGTTAATCGGAGATCTGTAGCTCGAACGACGATAAAAAGAGTAAACCACAAGGTTTCGGAAATATCAGAAGGTATTTACCAAGAAATTTACCGAGATATTTACGGTGAATAGTAACTTCTGAAATCTATAAATAGGAGCTCACCCCAGTTCATTTTTCACCCCTTTCTTTGAACGAGACAAAAAACGACGTTTACACGTAAGTCTCTCTTCTCTCTCTTTTCTTTTTCGGCCTCCGGCGCGCCACCACCGGCACCGCCGTCGGAGCTGCCGCCGGTGCGGTAGTGCCGCCACCGGAGTTCGCCGGAATATTTCAAAGTGGTCGGTTTCGGCCGATTTTCGTACACAACGTAGGTTTTGACGAGTCGAGTCTAGAACAAGTCTCGGATTTCTATTCCGACTTGTCGTTCGTCGGAGAACGGTGAAAAACCACATCAAAACCCTAACCGTAGCCAATTTTTCTCTCTCCTCGGTTTTCTTTCTTTTCCCTCCATTCTTCTAATCGGGGATGTTGTCGGAGGTTCGCATGGAGACGAGGGTGAGTTGTTGGAAGGACGGCGCCGCCGTATGGGGTGGTGTCGGAGTTATCTTGATTTGGTTATTACGATATATGCATGTTTGCGTGTGTGTGTGTTTGAGTATGATCTCTGTTGAGGGCGGTACGAGTGGTGCCGCCATGAGGAAAAGTGATAACCGGCGTTTGTGATGCGTCGATGGGTGGTGACGATGGGTTTCCTTCGGTCGCCGGCCAAGTGTTTTTGGGGATATGTGTTTATGTATATATATGTTATGTGTATGAGAGTTGGGTGTTGGAAAGGGGTTTGGTTTCATATCGGAGTGTAGTAGTTGGAACGAGTAGGGTGGAACGGGGTAGCCGGAGGATCGAGAAGGGAAAAAGTCGGGCTGTCGGGAGAAGGCTGCTGGGCGCAGACTGCTAGCGCGCGGTCGTGCCGTGGGGCACGGTCGTGCCCCAGCTAGCAGAAACCGCTGGGGGCTGGCGCACGGTCGTGCTAGGGGAGCACGGTCGTGCGCGGCCAGGCAGAGATTCCTGGAAGCCAGCGCACGGTCGTGCGCGGCCAGGGCGCGCCGGGAGTGGCTGCCAGGTGCGAGATGTGTGTCGGGTAACGTCGTGTTTCCAATTCTTTCCCGTTCTTTTTCCTTTGAATCCTTTACCATCGAGTCTTAGCCGACGGGAGGTTTCGACCGAGGGTCGAGGGCCCGGTCGAGGTCAACTCTTGATGCCAATATACTCTTCAACTTATATACGTTGTCGAGCTCGTATCAACACCGAATGAGCTCGTGTCTTATCCAATCTTTAGGTCCTTCGACTCGTCGCGTATACGTTTATTGCTTTAAATATAATTAATAAAGATCTGAGTACAACGTAACTTGTGTAGGCGATTTATTGGATTAAGATTTGATTACTTGTTGGATTGAGCTTGTATCACCAGATCTTTAGACCTTTCGATTCACGCGGGAAACAACCGAACGAGGTGGGGGTAATTTCTACCTCTTATTCTATTTACAGTTTTCCCTAAGTAAACGTATGATTGAAGAATACTAAGTGTTGTGTTTATACTTGTTGTGCCATAATATAACTGTGAAAGGACAGAGGTCCTCTGATCATGCATTCTGTTCGTCCCCTGCTATTTTCTACTACTCTGTGGAGGTGTCGTGAGCCTCTTGAAATGCACTAGCGGTGTGAGACCGTTCATAGGATAAGATGGAGGAATTCCGCACCTATTCGTCCCTTGCCATTTCTAATATCTGTTTTGCATATATATGTGATGTGACAACTTGACCGTAGGTTAGCTTTTCGGTATTTAATTCTGTCTTGAGATATATGAGGTGGATTTTATCCCCACAAGTGTATTCCACGCACTTACCCCTTAATCTGTACTCACACTACAGGCGATGATGTGCATGGGGAACCCTAGGAGGAGAGAGGAAATAATGTATCTGGTTTTGTTGTAATGAGACGAGGTCTCTTAAACATTTTCAAACTATGTTTTGGTTAAGCTCATGTTTTGTAATATTTTGGTACATGTAAGGATGTGAGATCCTAATGAGTTTCCGCTGCATATGATGTTTTATATCGGTAGTGAGACCGATTGCTAACGACAGAGGCCGTATGTTTATAAGTAAGAGATTCACTTCGTCCCTTACCTCTTTCTTCTGTTGTCCCTTACTTATTTCTTTCTGTTGACATGCGTCCCTTGCTTATTCTATCTTCATGCCCAACGTTTAAAACTCTAATAAAATATGAAAAGATTTTGGGGCGTGACACATCTAATATTACATTATCTCATCAAAACCTAGTCAGAAATATCCCAATAATTTTTCCCTTTTTGATGATGACAAAACCCATAAAATAAGCAGTAAAAACAGATGTACTTTTATACATGTAATATGTACGCGTATAGTACAGTGTAAACTTTACATCAAAAACATTACAAGCTTACATCTTCATAAATAAAATGACGGAATAAAAGAATACAAAAATTCTTTACAAGAATGCTTACACAAAAATATGTTTGATAAAGTCAGAAGCTATTCGTCATTAGGTTTCTTGTTACCAAACAGTCTCCTCTTCACAAGGTCATGTCTATAAGTAGCTTGTTGAGTCTGTTTGATAACCTCTTCATACTTAGTTCCTTTCTACCAGTTTAAGACAGAATCCTGATAAGATTTCTCCATCTGTACAGCAATCTCAGGAACCTGTATCCATCTAAGCCAATAATCTTGGCAGTAAGGAACCTGGTCTCCTTTCTTCACTTTGTCGATCAGAGCAAGTTGTCTGTCTAATTTTCCTTCTCTTGTTGTTCTTCATACTTCTTCAATGCTTTCTCATAAGAAGGAAAATCTTTAAAATAATCATGCTTTAAGAGGTTTCAAAAATACCTCCAATACTCTGATCGTTTAAACTTTGTAAGCTCATCGAAGCTAGGATTTTTGTTCTTAGGTAAGTATACTTGATTGAAGATACTTAAGTCCCAGTAGTGGTTAATGTTCTCAGGTTTCTGGTCTAGCAACACTAAAACCTCTGCAGAAGCTGAATCTTTATCGAAGTCCGGAGCTTCCTAATCTGGAAAAGAATGTAGAGCAGAGTCAACTAATATATCAACTCTGGATCTTCCTGCTCCAACCACTCCAAGTCTTGAAATCCATTCATCTATTTGCTTTCTCCTCTTCTTCTTATCAGCAGCCTTAAGTTGTCTCCATTTTTCCTCACTCAGAAGAGGACTTGTAGGAAAAGACATGTAAGGTTTGGTATTATGATCAGCTTTTTGTACAGCTTGTTGTCTGCCTCTTCCTCTGCCTCAACCAGGTTGTTGTATGTAAGTTATTTGCTCTGTAGACGCATTAGTAACCTATCCTTCTTGCTGTAATGCAGTACTGCCTATTGTTTGAGAACCAGCAACCCAAGTACCTACACCACATTCTTCTTCATCATCTTTCCTTCTTCTTTTTAGCTCAGCACCCTGACAATTCCAGAATCTGATCTCTTTCGCTTGAGTCTAGTCAGAGGTGCAACATCAACTTCTTCTTCATCTTTTTCTTCCATCTCTTTAGCAGTGGCCTCCACTACTGCAACATCAGGTTCAAAAACCTATTGTTTCTGCTTATCTTCCCCCTTTTTGACATCATCAACTGTAGTAGCCCTTCGGTTGGTAATCTCAGCAGCTTCAGCAGGGTAAACCTTCATCATTATTGCCCTCATCTCACCCATAAACAATTCCAGGTTTAGGATCATGTCCTTGACACTTCACAAATCTTGTCTCTGGGTGGAGATGTCTTTCTGCATGTTGTTCAGTACCATACTCTATGTAGTCTGAGTGCTCTTCATCTCATCAACAAATGTTTTAACATCTTGCAAAGTTACATCACGAGCATCAGATGTTGTCTTGTTGTTCATTCTCAAACCTTCTCCTGGACTGGTTCTGGGCATTGAATTCATTATTCATCCTCTTCTGTATCTTGGAAGGTAGTTCAGATAATTCTTTCTTCAGTTCTTGTATGGAGGATGGGTGAGCTCTATCTGCAGCTTGGATACTAGATGTCATGTTCATCTCATGAACCTCTATGGCTCTCATCAGCCCTTGTACAACATCCATTATCCCTTGTAGTGAAAGTTCTGTGGAGTCAGGAAGAGTCTCAACTTTAACCACTGGTCCTGATTCCTATTAAGTATAAAGGACCAGGGCCTGACTCTTTTCAGCTGCCTACTGCTTAGCCTTATCCTCAGCAAGATCCTTTCTCAATCTTTTCAATATTGTTTCATTGGATTCAAGGACCTTTGTAGTTCTTTGTAGGGTGCATCAAGATCAGCATCAAAATTAATTCCTCCTTCAGGATCCTCATCACTGTCACTGGATGAGTCATCTCCATCATCAGGAGCAGGGGCAACAACAATTGCTTTTTTGCCTCTCGCAGGCACTATACTAGCATTTCTCCATTTTTTATCCTCCACCGGAGCTGTCTCAACAGTATCCGAGCCCAAGGTTTTCGATGGAGAAGCTGTCTAAACAGTTTTCTCAGGAACAACAACCTCTTCAACAAAAACCTGATTACCTCAGTAACCTGTTCAGGCACCATAGTTGCTTCATCGAGTACCTGTTATCTCAACTGTTGCTTCCTCAGTAACTTCAGCTACATGTATGTTAGTAGCTTCAGTCACTTCAGCAACCTTCTCAACTGCTTCATCAGCAACCTGACTAGTCTCATCTTTTTGTTCATTGTCAGCAGTTGCTTTAGCAGTTGGAATAACAATAACTTTTTCTGCAGTTGCAGCAGCATCCTGACTCACTTCTGCCAGCTTTGAAGCATCAGCGTGTAGAAGTTCTAGAGTCGGATCATGTTTCTCTATAAGAACCTATTCTATTTCTTTCTCATCTACTTTCTGTACTGCAACCTCGGCCAGTACAGGAAGTCCTACCTCTATAACCTCCTCCTCGGATGCATCATCGGCATACTCCTTCTCAAGTTCTTTCACAACACCATGGATGATTGGTGATGCTTCCCACTCAGCAGGTTGATCATGAAGAGCAGGGGAAATAGAATAATCAAGCAACTGAATATCAACATCCATGGCATCGAGATGAGTTATAGGGGAAAGAGCTGTGATATCTGTAAAAGTTGGAGAGTCATGAGTCTCCGCACCTTTTGAACTTCATCCCTCAGGCTGCAGCATTTTTGGGGGTTGATAGAATTGTGCTCTACTTGCTTCTATCCCTTGCTGCAGCATTCTTTGATTGGCTTCCTCAGGGGTGAGGTTAACCAGTTGAGCTTCTACCATCTCCAGCTCAGTAGGGGTCCCAACAGTTATGGCAGTGGGGTTCATCAATGTGTTGTCTTCCCCTTATTTCATCGACTGCTCGTCCTGCATTTTTTCAACTTTGGTCGTCCAGTAGGCACTTAATGTCTCCTGTCTTTCTTGAATAAGAGAGATCATTTCATCAGCATGAAGATCAATGTAATCTTTGCTGAGAAAAGGTAGGAGCCCATTGGAGAGATCATCATCCTCGTTTACAAAGTTATCAATCCACATCAGGATGACATCTTCCACCTCTAGCCAGTCCAACCATTACATCAATTGACTTCAAGGGCCTAACCTCCTCCGTCTTCATATATCATAGGCAGTGGTAAATCTCTTCCAAATGGAATTGGTAGATTCTACCACAGCCCTTTCAACATCTTCAGCATTGATGGACTCAATGGATCGGGCCATCCTGTTAAGGGTGTCAATCTCCTTCAACTCCTCCTTTGGGCCCATCCACTTCCTCTTCTTGATAGAACCTTCAGTCTTCTTTACCAGCCTCCTTTTTTTCTTCTCAGGTTTCTGAGCCTCTTTAGCAACCTAGACAGCAACTTGCTCAGAAACCTGTTTTTCTAGTACCTGTGGAGCAGCAACCTGTCCCGCTGCCTGCTTAGCATCCTGTTCCTCAACAGCATAGGCTTCTAAAGCATTCTCAGCAACTGGTTCTTCATCCTCAGGAATCTCAATGATCTTCGTGTTGGTTTTCTCAATAGCTTCAACGGAATCAGAGTCTTCAAGGGACAACTCAGGAACTGGTGAAGATTCAGTTACTGTCACCTTCTTCACTTCCCTAGGAAGATGTTCAGCAACCTTCTTTGTCCCTGTCTTTTTCTTTAATGGTGCTCTCTTGACCATCAATTTCCTCGTTGGCTTATCATCTCATCGCTAGAGTCATTTGAAGAGTCAGCAACCCGAGGCTTGGCTGCTGGCTTCTTCTCCTTCTTCTCACTTTGAAAAACCCTTTTTGACTCCTAAAAACCAGCCAGGGTGGATTGGCACAGGTTTCTCCAAATGAGAGAACATCCTTCGAAGGATGTTTGTAAGGACGATTCCAAACCCTCTCCTGCTCATCGGTTTGGTGGCCTCATCCCAAATCCTCTTAAAGAGGAATTGAACCCAGTTGACTGCATCTTCTCGGACAATCGTAGTCATCATCCTCATCCTCAGGCTGGTGCACTTATCATAGTTGTCACACCTATCTTCAACAGTGTAAACCAGGATATTATGAAGAAGTTCATACTCAGGCTTCAGCATCTTCTTCCCAAAGTTCCCTATCATGGTCTCTTTTACTGAATCCAGTTTAAACTGGTTCCAACTCTCCTCCAAGTGTTCTGACCCATACACTAGCAGGTTAGAGTAGTCCATCCCCTTATCTGAGATTCCAAAGGTCTTGGCTACTGTCAAAGAGTGCCAGTCTTCATCATCCTCATCCATCTTGAAGAGAATCGTCTCTTCATTCTCAGACAACTTGGCAAAGGTATAAAACCTTTCCATTGAGCTTGTGGAGAACCTAGAGTTGCTGGTGAAGAGCCCAGCAAGATGGCTCTGGTTCACCTTCTCACAAACCTCATTGATGAGATCCAAGTCATCAAAGGGTGAATTAGACTCTAACATCACTTCCTCATTCACCAGTCTTCCTTCAACCACCTCTGTCTCTCATGCAACCGCCATTGATTATTTGTAAAAGCTTGAGAGTATAGAGAGAGAACTTGATTTGCAGAGTTAGAAAACTTGAGAGTGAAAAATGAAAGCGTAGAGAGGAAGACGAAGAATATGATCGATTTATATTTGAATTCAAGTTTCAAAAATATCGATGATCCAGATTAAAAGCTTAAGAGACGTGCTTAATCCAATGGTTGAGATTTAAATAGTGGAGGGGCAAATCTGTAATTTGTTGAAAACATGTTAGACGTTAAACCGCACCTTTTTCGACTCCTCTGAAAAGTGGTTTTTCACATTTATTGTGGTTGCAAATTATCTCTTGTAATCATTACTAATCAGGTTACTGTTCTTGATACGAGGTTGCAAGACTCAATGAATGTTGATCTTAATAAATGTTGTTTGCAACCTGCAGTAACCTGTGTCATAAATCTGTATCAGAAACCTATTAGAGTAACCTGTTTCTGTTTGCAGTTTCAGCAACCTGTTGCTGCTTGTTGTATCCTGAAACTGAATACTATTAGAGAATCTTGTTTTGATAAATAGTTGTATCATGTTCCAGTATGCTTAATGCATGAAAATTAAAATACTGCATAAGTTCCCCCTTACTTAAGGAACTTTTTAACTTCTTACTCATCAGAGCTTGATAATCCCAAGCTCACTTCTCAACATAGAAAACCTTGATTCACACAAAGGTTTTGTGAATATGTCAGCAAGCTGCATGTCAGTATGTACTTTCTCCAGTACAATGTCCTTCTTCTCCACATGATCTCTTATGAAATGATGTCTGATATCAATGTGCTTTGTTCTCGAGTGAAAAATAGGATTGTGGGTAATGGCAATAGCACTTATGTTGTCACACAGAATGGGAGTCTCTTTCTCTTTGATCCCATAATCTTTTAACTGTTGTTATATCCACAATATTTGAGCACAACAGCTTCCTGCAGCTACATAGTCAGCTTCTGCGGTTGATGTTGCAATGGATGTCTGCTTCCTGCAAAACCATGAGACTGAACTGTGTCCCAAAAATTGATAAGTACCACTAGTACTCTTCCTGTCAATTTTGCATCCTGCAAAATCAGAATCTGAGTATCATATGAGGTCGAAACCAACTTTCTTTGGATACCATAAACCAACATCTTGAGTTCCCTTCAAATACTTGATAATCTTTTTTACTGCAGCAAGATGTGACTCATTGGGTGTTGTTTGGAATCTTGCACAAGCTCCTACTGCAAATACTATATCTGGTCTGCTTGTTGTAGATATAGTAGAGATCCAATAAACCTTCTATACTTGGTTATCTCCACATCATTTCCACTTTTATCCTTATCCAAACTAATAGATATGGCTATTGGTATGCTTACTGAGAATCCACTTTCCATTCCAAACTTCTTGATCAATTCCTTGGTATACTTAACTTGACTTATGAAAGTCCCATGTTCTAGCTGTTTTACTTGTAAACTAAGGAAGAAACTCAGTTCTCTCATCATGCTCATCTCAAACTTGTTCTGCATGAGAGATGAGAACTTATCATACAAATCCTTATTTGTGGATCCAAAGATTATGTCATCCACATAAATCTGAACCAGCAGAATACTGTCTCCATCCAGTATCCTGAAGAGAGCCTTGTCTATTGTCCCTTTTCTGAAATCCATTCTCTAAGAGATATAAGGACAGTGTATCATACCAAGCTTTAGGAGCTTGCTTTAATCCATATAAAGCTTTCTCTAATCTGAATACCTTATCTTTTGCCTGTTCTTCAAAACCTGGGGGTTGTTCCACATACACTTCCTCAGATAGTAATCTATTCAGGAATGCACTCTTCACATCTATATGATAAACTTTGAAGTCATTGTGAGCAGCATAGGCCAGAAATATCCTTATAGTTTCAAACCTAGCAACTGGAGCAAAGGTCTCATCAAAATCTATGTCTTCTTCCTGACAGTAACCTTTTACCACTAGTCTTGCCTTGTTTCTAACCACAACACCAGATTCATCTAACTTGTTCTTGAACACCCACTTCATTCCAATAACTCATTGGTGATCAGGCTTTGGAACCAGTCTCCATACATGGTTCCTCTCAAATCCATTCAGCTCTTCCTGCATGGCCTGAATCCAGTTACTGTCTTCAAGAGCTTCCTCAATACTCTTGGGTTCAACCTATGATATGAAACATGTGAATAGTGATTCTAGAGGTCTTGATCTCCTTGTTCTAACACCTTCATTGATATCTCCAATCACAAGATCTTTTGGGTGATCCCTAAGCCAAGTCCTATCAGGCTCAAAGGAGTAAACAGGTTGCTAGATAGTAACTTGTTGATCTGCAGTAACCTGACCTCGGTTACTGTTAGACTGCAGTATCCTGACTGCTTGTTGTTCAGCATCCTGCACCACTGCATTCCCAAATGCAGTAACCTATGTACTTTCTTCAATAAGCACTTTAGCAGGCACTGGAACTCCATCAATATATCTTACTGCTTGATTCTTGATCTTTATCTTAGATACATCTTCCTTCAACTTGTCCAATTCAGCAGTATCACAATGTGGTTCATCAAACACCACATGTATTGGTTCTTCCACAACCAAGCTTCTCTTGTTAAAAATCCTGAATGTCTTACTTATTGAGGAATATCCTAGAAACACTCATTCATCAGATTTTTCATCAAAGGTCTTCAGGTGCTCCTTTCCATTGTTCAGTATGTAACACCTACATCCAAAGATATACAAAAATGAAATGTTAGGTGTTACTCCATACCATACTTCATAGGGAGTCTTGTCATGGTCCTTGTTGATCAGACATCTGTTCTGGGTGTAGCATGTTGTGCTGGTTGATTTAGCCCAAAACCTCTTAGGTATCCCAGCATCAGCAATCATAGTCCTTGCAGCTTCCTTCAGAGTCATGTTCCTCATTTCTGCAACTTCATTCTGTTAGGGAGTTCTTGCTGCAGAATACTCATGGCTGAACTCATTTTCTGAACAATACTTCTCTATAAACTTGTTTGTGAACTCAGTTCCTCCGTCAGATCTTATCTTCATAATGCTTAAGCTCTTCTCATTCTGCATCCTCTTCATGAATTCTGGCATCCTGTTTTGAGTTTCTGATTTCTTGGCCAGAAAGATGATCCAAGTAAATTTAGAGTAATCATCCACAATCACCAAGGAATACTTCTTCCCACTTACACTAACATGCTCCACTGGTCCAAATAAGTCCATACGCAGAAGATCCAGTATCCTGTGAGAGGATCTCTGAACCTTATCCTTGAAAGAGTTTCTTCTTTGTTTGCCCTTCGGACAGACTCCACAAACATTCTCCTTTTTATAAGTAACATCAGGTAAACCTCTCACCAAGGCCAGCTTGTTGATTATCTTGAAGTTCAAATGACTCATCTTCTTGTACCATAGCCAACTCAACTCAGGAGTGCTCTTTGCAATAAAGCATGTTGGCTGCACTGTTGAACTCCAGTCAACAAGACAGATGTTGCATCTCTTGGTGCCAGTAAGCTTAACCTCATTTGTCTTGTTGTAGACACCTGTTGAGGTTGAACTCCACTGAACATCCTTTGTCACAAAACTGACTGATACTCAGGAGGTTATACTTTAGCCCTTTGACATATGAAACATCACTGATACTTGCTTTGCCTTTGATCAAGCTTCATGTGCCCTTGGTGCTTCCTTTGAAGTCATCTCCAAAGACAACCTTAGGTCCTTTGCATGGTTGGAAGTCTCTCAATCCAGCTTTGTTGCCAGTCATATGTCTGGAGTAACCACTGTCAATATACCATCCATCACTGCTGCTTCCTGGCAACTATTCTTACAAGTAAATTAGGTAGATTTAGGTACCCATACAAGTATGGGTCCTGGAGGGTTAGACTTTTTTGGGACCTATACCTGCTTAATGATAATTGGTCTACCATAAGCATTAGTGGTTCTCTTCCTGTTAGTACTCTTAGTAGAATATTGTTTGTAATGTGTGTGTGTTGGAGGTTTCCAAGTGTTACACTTCCTGTTTGAAAAAGGTACTCTCTTATACTTTTTTTTAGCATAAACTCTTTGAAAGTTAGACATGTATATCTTGGTATGTGAGGAGTAGAAGTGTTGCTGAAACCTGGAAGATTGTTGTTTTCTTTTCCTACTTGCAGCATACTGATTATGCTGTTTTCTGAGGTTCTTTGCAGACTTACTTTCTTCTTCCTGCAGCAAGGGATTTTTTCCCTTATCCAGTGTACTTGTTTTGTTCAAGCTTCCATTGATTGGAAGTAGTTCTTGAGTATAAAAGACTCGAGCTTGAACAAACTTTCCAGCTTTAGATGTATTGGTAGGTTTCTGAGAAGTGTTGGCACAATATCCTAGACCATTTCCTAAGTAGCCATTTTGGGTCTCTAGGATATATTCTTGTGCTCTTCTTGGTGACTTGCTATACACATCAATTGTGTTTTACAATCCAGCTTTCTCAGCTTCTAACTTAGTGACTAGCAGCTTAAACTTAGATACTTCAGCTCTGAGATTATTGTATTCTGTACTGTAGTACTCCAGGTTAATAACTTGTTCCTTCAATACAGTTTGCTCACTCTTGAGCTAAATATTTTCTTCCTTAAGTTCTTCATGAGCTGAATTAATCTGCTCAAAGTCACTTATGATCTGTCTAAAAGACTGGATCATGTTAAGTTTTTTAGAACCTGAAATATCAAGGGATTGTGAAGTTACCTCATCATCTTCATTATCTTCACAATCCTTTGCCATGAGGCATAATAGTGTTTCCTTATCAGAGATAGAGCTGTCAGAATCACTTTCGGATGAGCAATCATCCTTGGTTTCTTCATTTGAGCTGCTTGCTGCCTTTAGAGCTTTAGCTTCACTCAGGAGAGCTTTGAACTTTTTCTTGTCATCCCTCATTCTTTCTCTTCTCTGCACCCTTTCATCCTCAGTATACTTGTATACTTGAGGATAGGGGCAGTTTCTGGTGAAGTGTCCAAGTTTTCTGCAGTTATAACACAAGCTCACTAATGATGGATGTGAATCTCTGATCAAGCTCTTCTAGGGTTTCGCTAGGTTTCATTGTAAATTGCTCATACAGTTGTGTAGCTTTGGAAACCCTAACCTACATCTCCTCTCTGATCTGCATCAACTTCCTAACTCTGAACAACTTCCTGTTCCAGAATCCTGCAGTCAGCTTCCTGATCCTGAACAGCTTCTTGTTCCAAAATCACTTCATGCTATCTGTTCACTGCTTCCTGATCTAGCTTCCTAATCCTGGTTTCTTTTTCAGCTTACTGACTTTCCTAACTGAAAATCAGTCTATAAGACTTCTTCATCTTCAGAATTCTACTAACATCAATATTCTATATCTTTTTGATTTATACATCTATACAAATCATAACTTAGAAAGATATGCTTATCAGCCTAAAATCCACTTATAAAACGTGGAGAAAAAGTACTCTAAAAGCTCATCCAATATTACATTATCTCATCAAAACCTATTCAGAAATATCCCAATAAAACTTATATTTTGCTTGAGAATTCTGATCACTTAGGAAATATCTTTTAAGTTCAGTAGTCTACTTGAGTCATATTCGTCTTCTATTTATACTTATAGAATTATTGAAGAGAGATATAGTTCTTGTAGAAATTTAAATATTGATCTTCATGATCTTTGCATTAAACGGCCTGGAGAAACAGGAAAATAGGGCATGTTCTACTCTGCTCCGTATTAATGATATTACTCCTCGGCAACATTACTTTTGCAGGTCCGCGATCCAGATGGCATCACCTCATTTGTCAGGTGCTAACTTCCATCTATCGGTTACTTTGATAGTGCAGAAACCTAGTACTGCATTCACTTCTTCCTCGTACTACAATAAATAAGTTAAGACAAACTTACAGCTTCCTGCATAGGTTGCTGTAACTGCTTACTGTTCTGCGTCAGCTTTCTGATCTGCGTCTACTTACTGATTCCAAAACAACTTCCTGTTTCTGAATCCTGCTTGCAGATTCCTTAACACCTTCCTGTTTCTGAATCCTGCTTGTTGATTCCACAACAGCTTCCTGTTTCTGAATCATGCAGAAAGCCTCTAGTTCTCCTTACTGAATTCTGTATGTTGTTACTGATCCAGCTTACTGATTCTGCTTACTCATTCTACTTACTGATTCTCCTTGCTGAAAATCAGTATCCGATACTCCTTTACTTCCAGAATACTGCTATGATCAGTAACCTTCATCTTTCTGATTTTTACATATCTTTACAAAATCAATCCAGAAAGTAAACTTTACAAATTTGACATCCACTCAAACAATGTGGAAAAATGGGTACTCTAACTTTGTATACAAAGTTACTTGTCTCATCAAAATCTTAATAGAAATAACTCAACATTTTTTTCCTTTTTGATGATGACAAAACCCATTACAAAGCAGCATATACAAATGTACATAATTACAACTAATTTGTACAAGTAAAGTACAATATGAGCTTAATTCACAAAATTACATAGCTCATTATCTTCATAAATAAAATGAAGAAAAAAAGAATAAAAAAATTATTTACAAGGAAGTGCTTACTCAAACCATTTTCTGAGAAACTGCAGTAAGCACCACTTTCTCAGGTTTCTGATTCTTCAAACAACCTTCTTTTTAAAGAGTCATGTCCAGCATCAATTCCAGGTTGCTTAACACACAGTTCATATTTCGTTCCCTTCCACCAATTCAATATAGACTCTTGATAGGTTTCTTCCAACTTCTTCTTTATATCAGGAATTTGTATCCATCGAAGCCAGTAATCCTCATAGAAAGAAATCTTCTCTCCTTTTTTTACCCTTTCCAACAAAGTTTGGTGAATATCCAACTCTTCATTTCTCGCCAGTTTTTCAAACTTTATCAAGGCCTCAAGACATGTTGGATAATTCACAAAGCAATCATATTTGCATAAGTGTCTGAAATACCTTAAGTATTCAATTCTCTTGAAAAGCGTAATCTCCTCATATGTTGGATTACTGTTCTTTGGCAATGATAGCTGATCAAAGATCTTAAAATCTCATACTATATTTACCTTCTTAGGTTTTTGATCCAGTAGAATAAAGACTTCTGCAGTGACTTTATCTCGATCAAAACAGGAAACATCTTGAGGTGGGAAAGAGATCAAGGCTGAATTTACTCCTTTCTCCCTTCTCCTCTTCTCATCGGCTTCTTTCAGTTCTCTGTACCTATTCTCATCTAGCCTTCTACTTGCAGCAATACTCATGAAAGGTCTAACATTAGCATTCTGACCTATTTGTTGCGGTCTATGTCTACCTCATTGTGATTACTGCTTTGAACTCCTCTGACAAGTTGTTGCAGCAGAAACTATAGCTCTTTGCTGAGTTGCAGTGCTACTTACTATTTGGGATGTAGTATCCCCAGGACCTGCATTTCCTTCATCTTCATTATCCTTTCTTTTCTTAGGTTGGATGTTCTGACCATGTCCAGAGTCAGAATGCTTTCGCTTCCTACTGATAGGAAGGTTATCATCTTCATCATCATCCTCATCCAACTCTCTAACAGTATCCTCCACTGCAATATCAAACATGGCATCTGCTTGTTTCTTGTTTTCTCCCTTTTTGGCATCATCAACCAGGACAGCACTCGGTACAGCTAAGTTAGTGGGCATATATTGAGGAAAAGCCCAATGCAAGATGGCTCACATCTCACCAACAAACAGCTCTAAGTTAGAAATCTTATCATTTGTACTTTGAACAACATGAGCTTGAGTTGCGACATTCTCTTATAGGGAGTTGAGCACCAGATTCTGCGCAGTCCGACTGTTCCTGATCTCATCAACTTTTCTGGTCTGAGCTGCAAGGCTGGTTTTGAGTTCATCGATAGATCTGTCTCTTGCCTCAGATGTAGCTTACTGCTCACTCTTAACTTTCTTTCACTCATGGTACTGAGCATTCCACTCATCATTCATCCTTTGTTGTATCCTGGAAGGGAGTTCAGATAACTCGTTCCTTAAATCTTTCATAGATGATGTGTAACTTTTCACTTACATGGACGTTCATTGCCATATTAATCTCATATGTCTGTATGGCTCGAACAAGGCCTTGAATAACATCTATGATCCCTTGGAAAGATTGTTCTTGAGAGTTAGAAAGGGTCTCAACCCTAGCTATACTTGGTTCTGCTTCCTGATGAGTATAGAGAACCATAGCCTGACTCTAATCAGTATATTGTTGTTGAGTAGCATCATCAGCATCCTGCAGGAATCTCTTTCTCTTTTCTTCATCAGATTTCTTGATTTTGAATAACTTGTATGGTGATTTTGTATGGTGATCTGTATGAGTCATCTCCATCATCAGGATTTGGTGCAGGAACAGCAATAATAATTCATTTGCCTTCCTGAGACACTTCTTCCTTGTCAGCATTCCCTTCTTTATCCTCCGCCAGTACTGTCTCAATAGTATCTGCATCCAAAATCTTCTTAAGAGAAGCTGTCTCAACAACATTCTCATCAGCAACTTCAATAAGAGCAACTTCAACAATAACAACCTCAGCTGTAACCTCACCTGCTTCAGCATCCTTACCTGATTCTGCAACCTTGGTAGCAGCATCTAGAAGATCAAAATTCTGGGTGCTAAGATATGTATGCTCAATGAGTTGCTGTAACTCCACCAATCATCCTCTGATCTTTTAGCTCTAGAATGAGCTATTTGGAAGATTCATTCAGCAAGTTCTGTAAAGATGTCAACATCTACAACTTCGGCATCCTGTTGTTCTTCAGCATTCTGCACTGCTACAGTAGCCAGTACTTTGAGTCCTGCCTCAGCAACTTTCTCCATGGTTACTTCACCGGTATATTTCTGATTGAGATCTTTCAGGACGCCTTTAATCTTTGGTGATGGTTTTTCCTCAAATGATAAAACATGATAATCAGAGGAACTTGTATAATCGACCAACTGTTGCTCGTCGGTCTCTATAGCATCCAAACTTACAATGAGAGACAGTGCTGCAATGTCCCTGAATGTTGGGGAATCATGGCCTTCGGTAGCAACATTGTTTCCTTCTCCTACTTACAACATTCTAGGGATATGTCAAATAAGTTCTGCTCTGCTTGCTTCAATCCCCAGCTGCAATATTCTTTGGTTAGCTTCCTCAGGATCGAGGTTAGCTAACTGAGCTTCAGCAAGCTCTAATTTTGATGGGGTCCTAATAGTCTCAGTGTTGGGGATCATCAATGTGTTATCTTCTCCAGAATTCATCGATTGCTCACTCTCTGGCTCCTCAAATGTAGACTTACCTTTGGCTCTCCTATGCTCCTTTAGCTTTTCCTGTCTCTCAATGATCTTAGCAACCATGTCATCAAGGTATGTTTCAATAAATTTCTCTTCAAATAGAGGTAGAAGACGTTCAGTATCAGCAGTGAAATTAACGATCCAGGTGAGAACAATGTCCTCCACTATCACCCAGTCTTCCCACCTCAGTAAGTCTCTTACACCGAAGAGTCGCATCAGTCTCCAGTAGTCATAGACAGTAGCAAACCTTCTCCATATCGAATCAGCAGTTTCTGTAAAGACATCATGTGCTGCATCTGATTCGATATCATCGATGGACCTCTCAACATTATTTAGCATTTCAATCTCTCTGAGAGCATCCCTCGGTCCCATTGAAACTCTTTGCCTTCTTATATGCCTTCGGGATTTGCTTATGTGTTTCCTCTTGCTCTTCTTTGCAAGCATCTTCTTCTTCATTCTCTACTTTCTTGCCTCTAGCAGAGTAGTTGTTTTAATTCAGGTACTGGTTCAGGGGCCAGGACCTCATCTTCTTTCTGAACAGCATCCTGTTCAGCAATCTGATCAGGATTCTGAGCTTTCTGATCAGCACCCTGTTCCATATCAGTAACCTTAACATCAGGGTCCTGAATTGCAGCTTCCTGATTTTCATCAAATCTTTGATCAGGGATAGGATATGTTGGGACTAACATATCATCAGCAGAATCTCTCAAAGCAATATCTTTAGTTGTTTTTTGGCAACTATCACTATTTACATCATTAGAATCTCCCACAACAACAACCTTAGAAGATTCTACCACATTGGGCTTGCTGAGCCCCGCTTAAGGAACCAACCACATTGAGATTCTTCAATGGGTTCTTCTTCAATAGAGCTCTCTTGAGAACCTTCTTCACCGGCTTCCTGGTAGGCTTATCACTATCATCATCCTCATCACCATAAGAAGTCAAGTCAGCAGCTCCTCGTGCATCATCCTTACTGCAGTGAGTTGCATCATCTGAGTCACTTTTTGCAATCTTGTGTTTTGCAGAAACCTTCTTCTTCTTTGGTTGTTGAGTCTTCTCTTCATCCTTCTTCTTTATAACCCTTTCTTCACACTAAGGTACCAACCAGGAGCGAGTGGTAAGGGTTCTTCTATAGGGATAAGCTTCTTGCAGAGGATGGAAGTAATGGTTATCCCATAGTTCCTCCTTATCGTCTTCTTGGATATCTTTTCCCAAATCCTCCGAAAGAGAAATTGTGTCCAGTTGACTGCTTCTTCACGAACAATCGCAGTCATTATCCTAATCTACAAATTACTACACTTGTCAAAGCTTCCACATCTGCCCTCAATGCAGTAAGCGCAGACGTCATGAAGAAACTCGTACTCAGGTTTGAGTTTCTTCTTCTCGAAGTTCTTCGTTATACACTCCGAGATGGAATCCTATTTGAACAAGTTCTAGCTTTCCTCCAAGTAACTTGAACCATAACCTTCCAGTTCAGAAAATGTCATACCTTCGTTGGAGATGTCGAAAGTAATGGCAATATTGCTAGTCATCAGCGTGTATTTTTTTTCCTCATCAGGGTCCATCTTGAAAATGATAGTCTTTAAGTCTTTGGATAACTCGGCGTAAGCATAGAATTTATGTACAGCCTGGGTAGAGAACCCGCTGTAAGTGGTGGTGAGGAGCCCAAAAACCTTGTTCTTGCACACATGCTCCCAAACCTTAGAGATGAGGTCTCCGTCAAACGATGATTCATACCCTAACATCATGTGGGTATTAACTAGTTTTCCTTCCAACACATTTATTTCCCTTGCAATAGCCATTGATGATTGAAGATCTGAAAACTTAGAGAGAGAGTAGAAAGAGTTCTTGAATACAAATAGTCAGTTAACAAATCTCGAAAATGATAAGAGTGAAATGTAGAGTAGAGAGGGAATGATTATCGGTTTTAATTTAAACATGTGTTTGAATATGATCAACGGTTCAGATCAAATGACGTGTGAGAGAGGCATGTAATCCGACGGTTGAGATAAAAAGATGGAGGGACAAATCCATAGTATCCCGGATTAGTCATGTCAGATGATAAACCGCATCTTTTCGATTTTTCTGAAAAAGTAGTTTTGCATTTAATATGGACACCAAGTTGTCATTTAGAATGATTAGCGATAAGGTTACTATTCCTAATACGAGGTTCCAGAGCTTCTTAAATGTTGTCTCTAGTAAATGTTGTTTTTTGTCTGCAGCAACCTGTTGCAATAGCCTATTGTAGTAACCTGTTGCAGTAACTTGTTGACTGTTGTATTCTGAAACAAAATACTGATGTTTGAATACTGTTCAACTGTATCCTAGAATACTGAATATCCTGATGCTGAAAGTTGAAATACTGCATATATTCCCCCTTACTTCAAAGCTTGATGATGCCAAGCTCATTCCTTAGTATAGAAAACCTTGATTCACAAAGAGGTTTTGTGAATATATCGCTAACTGTATATCAGTATGCATTTTTTCAAGCACAATATCCTTTTTCTACACATGATCTCTTATAAAATGATGTCTCACATCAATGTGCTTTGTTCTTGAGTAAAAGACAAGATTATGTGTTATAGTAATGGCGCTAGTATTATCACACAAAATGGGAGGCTATCTCTCTGTTATCCCATAATCATTTAGTTGTTGTTGTATCCAGAGGATTTGAGCACAACAACTTCCTGCTGCTATATACTCTGCTTCAGCAGTCGACGTTGCTATGGATGTTTGCTTCTTGCAGAACCAAGAAACTAGCCTTTCTCCTAAGAATTGACAAGTACCACTAGTACTTTTCCTGTCAATCTTATATCTTGCAAAGTCTGAATCTGAGTATTCTTTGAGGCTAAAACCTCATTCCTTAGGATATCATAAGTCAATATCTTAAGTACCATTCAGATACTTGATAATACTTTTCACTATTGCAAGATGTGACTCATTTACTGTTGTTTGGAATTTTGCACATACTCCAACTGCAAACACTGTATACGTCCTGCTTGCTGTAAGGTACAGTAAGGATCCAATAAGCATTCTGTACTTAGTAATCTCCACATCTTTTCCATCTTAGCTATTTCACTTCTAGACCAAGGAAAAAACTTAATCCCCCCATCATACTTATCTCAAACTTTTTCTGCATGAGGGTTGAGAATTTTTCACATAAATCTTTGTTTGTGGATCCAAAGATGATGTCATCCACATATATCTGCACAAGCATTATACTGTCTTCATTCTATATTCTGAAAAGAGTCTTGTCTATTGTCTCTTTCTAAAAACCATTCTCCAAGAGGTATAGGGACAGTGTATCATACCAAGCTCTAGATGCTTGCTTTAAGCCATATAAAGCTTTCTCCAATTTGAATACCTTATCTTCTGCTTGTTCTTCGAAACCCAATGGTTGTTTCACATATACTTCTTCAGATAGAAGTCCATTCAGAAATGCACTCTTCACATCCATCTGATACACATTGAAATTCTTATGAGCAGCATAGGATAGAAATATCCTTATTGTTTCAAGCCTTGCAACAGGAATGAAGGTCTCATCAAAATCTATGACTTCATCTTGGCAGTATCCTTTAGCCACTAGTCTTGCTTTGTTTCTTACCACAATACTGGTTTTATCTAACTTGTTCTTGAACACCCATTTTATTCCAATAACTCCTTGGTGATTAGGCCTTGGAACCAATCTCCATATATGATTTTTTTCAAATCCATTTAGCTCTTCCTGTATGGTCTGAATCCAGTTACTGTCTTCAAGAGCTTCTTCCACACTCTTGGGTTCAACTTGTGATATGAAGCATGTGAACAGTGATTCTTGCGGTCTTGATCTTCTTATTCTAACGTCTTTATTGATATCCCCAATCACAAGCTCTCCTGGGTGATTCCTGAACCATGTCTTATCAGGCTCAAAGTTGTAAGCTAGTTGCTGAGCAGTAACCTATTGATCAGCAGTATTCTCATTGCGGTTATTGTTGGATTGCAGCATCCTCTTTGCTTGTTGTTCAGTAGTCTGCATTATTGTATTCTTGGATGCAGTAACCTGTGTACTGTTTTCAGTAACCACTTCAACAGGTACTGGAACTCCATCAATGTATCTTACTGTATGATCCTTGATATTCATCTGAGATACATCTTCATTTAGCTTGTCTAACTCTGCAGTATCACAATGTGGTTAATCAAACACCACATGATTCTTCTACAACCAAGCTTCTTTTATTGAAGATCCTAAATGATTTACTTACTGATGAGTATCCTAGAAATACTACTTTATCAGATTTTCATCAAAGGTCTTCAAGTATTCTTTTCCATGGTTCAAAATGTAACATCTGCACCCAAAGATGTGTACATATGAAATGTTTAGTGTAACTTCATGTCAAACTTCATTGGGAGTCTTATCATGATCTTTATTGATTAAGCATTTATTCTGAGTATAGCATGTTCTACTGGTTGCTTCAGCCTAAAATCTCTTTAGTGTACCAGCATCAGCAATCATAGTCCTTGCTGCTTCCTTCAAAGTCCTATTCATTCTTTCTGCACCTCCATTCTGCTGGGAAGTTCTTATTGCAGAGTACTTATGATAGATTCAATTGTCTGAACAATACTAATCTATAAATCTGTTTGTGAAGTCTATTCCTCTGTCAGATCTATCTTCACAATGCTCAAGCTCTTCTCATTCTGTATCCTCTTCATGAATTCTGGTAGCCTGTTCTGAATTTTTTATTTCTTGGCTAGAAAGATAGTCCAAGTAAATCTAGAGTAGTCATCCATGATTACCAGGGAATATTTCTTCTCACTTACACTAACAGGCTCAACTGGACCAAAAAGATCCATGTGTAAGAGATCCAGAATCCTGTGAGAAGATCTCTGTACTTTCTCTTTAAAAGAGCTTCTTACTTGTTAGCCCTTCTGATAGTCTCCACAAATATTTTCTTTCTTATAAACAACATCTGGCAAACCTCTCACCAGGTTCTTTTGTGCTAGCTTGATGATTGTTTTGAAGTTCAGGTGGCTCATCCTCTTGTGCCACAGCCAACTCAGTTCTCGAGTCCTTTTAGCTATAGAGCATGTTGGCTGCATTGTTGAACTCCAATCAGCAAGATAGATGTTACATCTCCTAGTTACAGTAAGCTCCATCTCATTCGTCTTGTTGTCTCTGATCAGACACTTGTTGAGGTTGAACTCTACTGAATATCCTTTATCGTAGAATTAGCTAAAACTCAGGAGGTTGTACTTTAGCCCTTTGACATATGAAACATCACTGATACTTGTATTGCCTCTGATTAAGCTTCATATGCCCTTAGTGCTTCCTTTGGAGTCATCTCTGAAAACAACCGTAGGGCCTTTGCATGGCTGGAAGTCCCTTAATCTTACTTTGTTGCCAGTCATATATCGCAGGCAGCCGCTATCAATATACCATACATCTCCGCTGCTTCCTGACAACTGTGCCTCCAAGTAAATCAGGTAGATATAGGTATCCATACAAGTATGGGTCCTGGGGGTTAGTTCTCTTTAGGACCCACACCTGCTTAATGATAATTGGTTTATCATTAGCCTTGGTGGTTCTCTTCCTGTAAGTACCCTTTGCAGGATACTGTTTGTGATGTGTGTGTGTGCTGGAGATTTCCAGGTGTTACCTTTCCTATTAGAGGAAAGTATTCTCTTTACCTTTCCGGAGTATGGACTCTTTTAGATTTAAGCAAGTATGCTTTAGTATAGTAGGGGTAGAACTTTTGATGCATCCTAGAGGACTGCTGCATTCTCCTCCTACTTGCAGCATACTGATTGTGCTGCTTTCTGAGTGTTCCTGCAGACTTATTGTCTGTTATTTGTAGCATGGGCTTTTTTCCCTTATCCACTATACTAGCTTTGTTCAAGCTTCCATTGGTTGGAAGGAGTTCTTAAGCATAGGATACTCAGGCCTGAACAAACTTTCCAGCATTGGAGTGCTAGCTGCTTTCTGAGAGCTTCCTGCACAATATCCGAGACCATTTCCTCTATAGGCATTTTGGATCTCCAGGATGCATTGATGTGCTTTTCTAGTTGATTTGCTGTCACACTGATTGTGTTTTGCAAACTAGTTTTCTCAACTTCTAGCTTAGTGACCAGTAGCTTGAACTTAGAGACCTTAGCTCGGAGGTTGTTGCATTCTGTACTGTAGTACTCAAGGTCAGAAATTTTTTCCTTTAGTACAGTATGCTCACTCTTAAGCTTTTAGTTTACTTCTTTCAGTTCTTCATGAGCTGAATTTATCTGCTCAAAGTTACTCATGATCTGTTTAAAAGACTGGATCATGTTCAGCTTTTCAAAACTGGAAACATCAAGAGATTGAGAAGTTACCTCATCACCTTCTTCTTCTTCACAGTTTTTGGCCATGAGGCACAGTAATGCTTCTTCATCATAGGTAGGGTTATCGTTATCACTCTCGGATGAGCAATCATCCTTGGCTTCTTCTTTGGAGCTGCTTGCTGCTTTTAGAGTTTCAGTTTCACTCAGAAGAGCCCTGAGCTTTTGTTTTTCATCCTTCCTCCTGTCTTTCCTCTGATGCTTCTCATCCTTAGGATACTTGTGTACTTGAGGGTAAGGGCAGTTTCTGGTAAAGTGTTCAGGTTTCCTGCAATTATAATACAAATCAGAGAAACCAGTATTTGACTGTGATAATGGTCTTATTTGAGGGCTTCTATCTGAAGTCAGAGGCTTCTTTCTGAAGTCATTTCCTCTCTTGTTCTTCTTCAGGAATTTCTTGAACTTCTTAAGAAGGAACATCATTTCTTTCTCGGTATCTTCAGCAACCACTTCTTTTTGTTTCTCTTTCTGCTTACTGCTGCTTGCAGTAGCTGCATCCTTGGTTCTTGCTGTAAGTGTTGATACTTTGGCACTCGACTTCTCCAGTTTCTTTCTCATTTAATCTATATCAAATTCAAATGCTTTGAGGTCTGAAAATAGATCAAATGTGTTCATCACATTGAGGTCAAGTAAGACTCTCATTACGATTGTTTTGTTGTTCCAGTCCAGGGGTAGAGCTCTCAACACCTTAGTGTTCTTCTCTTTCTGGGATTAAAACTTCCTAAGAGATTCTAGCTCGCTTATAATGGTGGTGAATCTCAAGTCAATTTCTTCCAGTGATTATCTAGGTTTCATCTTAAAGCTCTCGTACAGTTGTATATCATTTGACACTCTGTTGTCCTTGGCAAGATCGTTGTCTTCATAGATTAACTCCAGCTTGTCCCATATCTCCTTAGTTATTCTACAGTTTTTCACCTTGCTGAATGTTTTTTTATCCAACGTGAGAAATAATACGTTCTTGGCCACATTATCCAGGTTGGTCCTCTTTCTTTCATCAACTGTATACTCATATCTAGTCTTGACATTGAATTCAGCTGGTGGAGGCGCTCTTCTGTAATCTGGTGCTGCTGCATGTGGGGCGGGTCTTGGAGCCCTTTCAGTATCATCGTCGCTGCTTGCTGCACCTTTGATTTTTCCAACTACTGTTGCCTCAACCGCTACAGTTTTTACCTCAGCTCGCACTTGCTCGCGGAACTCTCTTTCTTATACAGGGTTTGGCTTGGTGATTACTAGTGGTCCATCAATAATCAGTACCATATCTCATCATGCATGGCTGATAGATGTGCTTTCATACATATCCTCCAGTCATCGTATTCCTCTATGAAAAATATTGGAAGTTTGTGATGAGAAAAATCTATGCTTATGTTAAAACTATGAGTTTTGGTCTTGAAAAAGAAAAACGATTTTTCCAATAGAAATGGGTGGATTTGGGTAAGTTACTAGTCAAATTGGTCTTTTAACCCAACTTGCTCTGATACCACTTGTTGGTCCCAAGTGGTCAGAGGTTCAGAGGGGGTGAATGAACCTTTATCAAATTTTGTGATTTAAAACTTTTCTGTAAGTAGGTTGCTGGATTCTAGAGAGAATGCAGGAACTCTCTTGATTTAGTAAGCTAGCAGTATGCTTGTTCAGCTTACTGTCTCGGTTTTCACAGTATGCAGCGGAAACTTAAGATAAAGTTTCTTTTAAAAAACAGTTTTCTTTTACCAAGTATGATTTTAACGTAATCTTTTTAGCAATATGAGCAGGATATATATATGATATGCAACAAGTATATACAAAGCAATAAACACACAAAGGTTTATAGTGGTTCGAAGGTGGTGTAATCCTTCTACATCCACTCTTCTCCTTTACACAGGAGGAACTCCACTAGGTCAGATTGATTTACAAGTCTTGACTTTACAATCGTCTTCTTAATGAGCCAACACCTACTAAAATCAGTGAGATTCCTTGGCTAATCCTACACAAGGTACAAATACTCACACAGAGTAAGAAACCTTAAATAAAGACTAAACACTTAGTGAGGATCTAAATCCTTCCCACTAAGGACAACAATTAAAACAACCTAGCACACAACAAATAGGTTAAAAGTATATGATCTTAAACTTGTATTTTTGAAGACAACCTTAAGAACTTGTAAACTCGAAATCTTGGGTTAGACTGCTTCTGACGGTTGAGTGACTGAACTGTTAGCAAACTTGTGTTTTGCTTGAGAATTCTAATCGCTTAGGAAATATCATGTAAGTTCAGTAGTCTACTTGAGTCATCTTCGTCTTCTATTTATACTTGTAGAATTATGTCCGTTGAAGAGAGACATAGTCCTTGTAGAAATTCAAATATTGATCTTCATGATCCTTACATTAAATGGCCTGGAAAAACTGGGAAATAGGGCATGTCCTACTCTGCTCCGCATTAATGGTGCCACTCCTCAGTAACAGTGTTTTTGCAGGTCCACAGTCCAGATGGCATCACCTCATTGGTCAGGTGCTAACTTCCATCTACCGGTTACTTTGATAGTGCAGAAACCTCGTACTGCATTCACTTCTTCCTCGTACTGCAGTAAATAATTTAAAACAAACTTACAGCTTCCTGCATAGGTTGCAGTAACTGCCAAGGACCAAAATGTCGCAATATTTCGGCGATATCTTGAAAATGAAGACACCAAAATAAGAATAGGCTGTCATTTTTTTCGGTCAAAATATCACGATATTTCGCCGAAATATTGTCAATATATCGATTTCAATCGAAATATCGCAATATATCACAATATTTCTCCAAAATATCGAGCATGTTGGTATGCACGTGTTGACTTTTTCTTTTTCTTTTTTTTTCTTCTGCAGTGCACTGTGCACGCGCTAATATATATTATATACACTATTTTTTTTTCTTTTTTTCCCTTTTTGTTCCTTCCTAAAATGATGGTGATTTTTTTTATTTTCCCCTTTTCATTATTAATTTAGTCTAAGTGATTTTTTTTATTATGAATCTTTTTATAGTGTATTTGAATGATATCTATTAAAAATTTAGTTATTTATCTCTCATTTTATATATCTATATTTTTGTTTATGAGTGGAACAAACAATTACTTTATATAAATTTAGTTAAATTGTTTAAAATAAATTAGTAATCTAGCATTTAGGTTCCTCTCATAATTTAATGAAGTTTAGTTAATTTTTTTAAAATTTAATAAAAGGATTATAATGAATATAATATTAGTGTATCTCTATATTTATTATAAATATATCATTTTATTTGTAATTTTACATTCAATATATGTATTAATGTTAGTTATAATATTATGTATATTACTACACATATTTTTTAATTTTTTTACAAAGTTTCTATATTTAAAAAAAAATGTCTGATATTTCAATCGAAATCGATATATCCGTCGGTATTTTCGTAAAATCAAGGTACCGATATTTCTACGAATACCGATATTTTCATCCTTGGTAACTGCTTATTGTTTTGCACCAGCTTTCTGATCTGTATCTGCTTACTGATTCCGGAACAGCTTCCTGTTTCTGAATCCTGCTTGCAGATTCCTCAATACCTTCCTCTTTTTGAAATCCTACTTGCTGATTCCACAACAGCTTCCTGTTTTTGAATCCTACCTCCAGTTCTTCTTATTGAATTCTGTATGCTGCTTATTGATCCAGCTTACTGATTTTTGCTTACTCCTTCTGCTTACTGATTCTCCTTACTGAAAATCAACATTTGATATTCCTTTACTTCCAGAATCCTGCTATGATCAGTAATCTTCATCTTTCTGATTTTTTCATATCTTTACAAAATCAATCCAGAAAGTAAACTTTACAAATCTGACTTCCACTCAAACAATATGGAAAAATGAGGTACTCTAACTTCCTTTACAAAGTTACCTGTCTCATCAAAATCCTAACAGAAATATCTCAATAGACACAAATAGAAAGAACAAAAAAAAACAAACTCATTTCAAAAGTCAACCTTTGAGCAACAAATAAGAGAGCATTTGCAAAAAAATGACACGACAATTAAAACAAGAACACTTCTTCAACAATCAACTAACTTTTGACATTTTAAGGATAAACATCAAATGAATATAAAACCATCAGGAAAAATATATTAAGGAACCAAATAAACATTTATACATATATATAGAATAACAAACGTCCGAATAAGCTCCAAAAAACCATAAATTATAAAAAAAAAAAAGATACGGACCATGGTCGGACCGAGTCAACCTAGGTGCAATTGTGTACCGATTTCACATAAGTGTACTATTCATAAATAATTTAAAACCTAAACACATATAAACATTTTTCTAAATCTTAATTGTTGAAGAAATATACAAAAACACGAGTAATACGATAGGAAGAATTAATTACCCAATCAAGATTTTAGTGGCGAATCGATCTTTTTTGGAGCCTACAAGGACGATGAGTCTGCAAGAAGAGGGATGGTAAATCAGCAGTCTCCCGACCTTCTCTCTCTCTTTTTTATTTTTACTAGCACACCCATCGTGTGATGCACGGGTTCTAATAATATTTCACATAATGAATAAGTATACATATAATATATGATAATTATACATAATTTCTAAATATATATATATATATATATATTATTTCAAGAATTCAATCTATTTCACATAATTAACTGATAATTTCAAGATGTAGTTTACGATGTCACATCATATATTTTATCACAAAAAGAATCAGTATGATCGAGAGAGAGAGAGAGATTGTCGTTGAAACTGATGTGACTGCAATTGGAAATCTGATAGTAAAGATGAAAGGGAATTCTTGAAGATTCATCTGATGGTACATACCCACACATCACACCCCCCAACAAAAAAAGAAAGTAAAGAAGAAAATATAGAAAAATAATAAAGAATCAGTGTGATCGAGAGAGAGATTGTCGTTGAAACGGATGTGATTATAATTGGAAATCTGATAGTACAAACAAAAGAATTTTTTTGAATCTTGAAGAAGTTAGAAATTTGTGGAAGAAAAAGAGTTGGAATTGATAACTGAAAAATAGAGAGATTTAGGGGAGAATTCCATATAATGAAAACCAAATTTGAGAGGGCACTTTTTTGTTTTTTAAGAAAACTCTATTTTGAAAAAAAAATGGATTTTAAAAAAAGAAGTTGTTTTTCAAATGAATGACTTTTGTTATTATTATTATAATTTTTATTGGTCCCAAGTGGTTAGAGGTTCAAAGGGGGTGAATGAACCTCTATCGATTTTACGATTTTAAAACTCTTTAGTGAAACAGGTTGCTGATTCAACAGTGAATGCAGTAACCTGACTCAGATCAGTAACCTGGCAATATGTTGTATCAGGTTTCTGATCCGGTATCACAGTACGCAGCGGAATAAACAAGATAGAGTTTCTTTATGAAAACCAGTTTCTTTTATAAAGGATGTTTTTAACAAAAACCTTATGTAGTATGCTGATGATGTATGCAACAGGATATAACAACACAATGCAACAGGTAGATAAAAGTAGTGAACACTTATGGCTTATAGTGGTTTGAAGATATTGTAATCCTTCTACGTCCACTCTATTCCTTCTCAAGGAGGAACTTCGTTAAGTCAGTTCGATTTACAAGTCTCAGCTTTACAAACCTCTTCCTAACAAGTTATACCTACTAGAATCAAAGATTCCTAGGCCAAAACCCACACAGGGTACACAATCCCACATAGGGTAAATAGCCTACACAAGACTACAAACTTAGCAAAGATATAATCCTATCAACTAAGTACACCAAAGATAAAACAATCTAGCACACACAGCACAATGGTTAAAAGTATATATTTTTCTTCAACTGTTGTGGTGAAGTCAGTCTTGAACTTGAAAGCTCGAACACTTGAATGATAGACTGCTTCTTGAAGGTTGAGTGGCTGGACTTAGGTAAGCTTGAAGAAGCTTTGGAGTATATCTGAATTTCCACTTGGCTCAGTCCAGCAACTTCTTCAGTCACTCACACCTTCTATATATAGAGGTAGGAAAAGTATCCGTTGAAGAGAGATATTTTTCCATTTTGAATTTGAACTTTGATCTTCAAAGATCTTCTCTGTGGCTTCATTAAATGCATCATCGTTGAACAGACAAGTTGGCGTGTAAACCTTTCATGAGCATTTAATGTGCCTGACATCGATTACTGGACCTTGTTGACACGCTTGCTGACATGGCATGGCGGTACGGGTCCATCACTGAGATTCATGCAACGGGTAACTAGTCTAGTTGATAGATAGCTTTGTTCTTCCTTGAGTTGCATGATCTTCCTCGTACTGCATGGATGGGAGTAGCGTTTATCTTTCTGCAAGAGATCCGTTGGCTACTTTCTAACATCTCTGCAAGCTGCTTCTACATGCTGCTTATGCTTCCTGCTTGCCACTTCTGCATGCTGCTTCTGCTAGCTGTTTACCGCTTCCTGCTTCTGCATGCTGCTTACAGCTTTCTGCTTCCTTCAACTTGTGCTCTTAGAAGATATCTTCTTATATCTTCTAAGGTTGGTTTTCCTTAACTTGGAAAATTATTACATGATCTTTGATAGATCACATAGTATGGAAACTAGGTATTTATACCTCAAGCAAACTGTTCTTATCTCATCAAAACAACTACAGAAATATCCCAATAATTATTATTATTATTATTATTATTATTATTATTATTATATATATATGTGTGTGGATGTTTCATCCATTTTTCATAATACCAGTTTTAACCCTCTTATATAATTAAATTAAATTAGAGTCCTAATTAAAGAAAACTCTTTATTAAGAATAGTAACGTAATTCAATATTTATTTTATTTTCTATTTAATTATAAAAGACAAGAGTCATTTACATTCTAAGCTCTTCTTGAAAAAGATATACATATTTTGATTATTTAATTTTCTATTTGATTATAAAGGACAAGAGTCCTTTACATTCTAAACTCTTCTTGAATAAAATACATGTTTTGATTATTTATCTTCTATAATTTTGAACATTTTGAATCTTAGATTAAAATTAGTCTCATATTAATATATATTTAAGAGCTTTTCAATGATATATTATAAGCATATATATATATATATATATATATATATATATTATGTTGGGATATTTCAGTTGTTATCTTGATAAGACAAAACACTATCACAATAAGACAAGAACAGTTTGCTTAAGGCATTGATGTCTAGTTTCCACATCACATGATCAAGTAAAGATCATGTAATGGTTTTCCAAGAGACAAGGAAAACCAACCTTAGAAGAAGTAAGAACACTTCTAAGGGTTAGCATGTTGTAGGAAACAGCAAGCTAGAAGAAGTATCCTTAGTAGAAAGGAGTTAGGATACTGGAGGAAGTTGTCAGCAGGCTGTGAGAAAGTTGTTCTGAAAGAAGAATTCAGAAAGCAAGTAAGCTGCTGCAAGAAACCGATAAGAGCTGCAAGAACCCATACTTACAGCAGAGGTTGTCGAGGTTACAGGACCAGTTGAAGACGGAGTCCTTGCTGAAGACCTCAGGTGAGGTTGTTGTTCTGACAACACTCTCTGAGGATAAGAAGACCTCTAAAGGGGCGACTGTTGAGACAGTACCCTTAGAGGATGTTCAAGGAGAAGCTGAGATAACCGTTAAACAGCTAGAGACACCTCATGAGGAGGTTGATGCTGCTGCTGCTGCAGGTCTACAACAAATGAGCTTTCAGAGACCAAGACTGCTCCTCACCAGTTGAAGATCTTTATTTTCTTTTTAACCTTGAAGCTGTGTGCATAGGTTGTTTTAGGTGTCGTACAGTTGATAGAAGAGATCATTGTTGTATGTATAGTTGTCTAAGTGTTAGGCAACTTCCCTGTGTGGAAGTGTGGAACCCTGTGTGGGTGTGGAACCCTGTGTGGATTAGCCTTTAGAGTTTGCAGTTGTTGTGTGGATGCTGGACTCTAGTAGGTGGTTAGCTTTGTAAGTTGATAGATTGTTAGGGAGTGTCCTGTAATTCAATCTTGCTTAACAAAGTTCCTGCTTGAGGTAGCAGTAGAGTAGACGTAGAAGGCTTACACCACCTTCAAACCACTATAAGCCATAAGTGTTTTATTGCTTTCTTATCTGCGCTTTATCCTTCATATATATCTGTCATATGCATAAAACATTTTGAAAAGGATCTTATTTGAGAAAACTAGTCAGTCTTGTGTCTTAAAAGCTTTATTTTTCTGTTGCGTATAAAACTCAAGTTACAGCGTGCAGCACTGCATCCTAGTGCTGTAAGCAGTAACTGACTGGCGCTGCAAGTTCAAGTAACTTGCAGAACAGTAAGGTTTAATAGATTTTCAAAATCAACCAAGGTTCATTCACCCCCCGAACCTCGAACACCGCTTGGGACCCAATATATTACAATAAATTTAATATTTTTATTAAGTATGTTATTATTAAAAATTATGTTCTTATGTTTTTTTTTCAAAATCTTATTTGTTTTTATTAATACAAATATAGTGAAAATAAAATAATATAAATTTATCAAATCTAAAAAATATTTTTAAACATTACTATTACTAATGCAAAATAATTTAAAATGAAAAATTGGAGACAAAGCAAAAATAATTTAAAATAAAGAATTGGAGGCAAAATATAATTGACTATAGAATCACTAAATTTGAAGTTAAAAGAAAATAAAAATAAGAAAATTAATTATTATACATGATAAATATGAAGACTACGATAAAAATATTATATTTTAAGGATAATAAATTACTATTTGATTATATAAAATAAGAGTTCATTTACATTCCAAACTCTTCATAAAAACTTACATGTTTTGATTATTTTTCTTCTAAAATCTTGAATACTTTGAATCTTGAACTAAAATTAGATCTACATTAATATTGATTTTTTAAAAAAATCATTATTTGCAAAGTAAAACATAAAGTTGACGGCAAAAAATAATTTTCTTTATTAAAGAATCGCTTAAAAATATTAACATGGTCAAACGGAATAAGAATAAATAATAATGAAAGTAGAATTAGAACAAATCCAAATAAAAAAGTAAAATTAAAAAAGGATCATTTATAAAATGTCAGATGTAATTTTATAAACTTTATAAAATATTTAACATTAGAAAAATGTACAATGATATTTAGAAAGTGAAAAGAAAATAAAATAAATTTATTAAATCTACAAAATATTTTTAAACATTAATATTACTGATGCAAAAATTAGTTTAAAATGAAAAATTGGAGGCAAAGAAAAAATAGTTTTAAATGGAAAATTGGAGGCAAAATATAATTGTCTATATAAAAGAATAAGTAAATTTGAATTTAAAAGAAAATAAAAATAAATAATTATGGAGATTTAGATGTTTAAATACATAGGAATTATGGTTCAAACAATCTAACAAACTAAGAAAATTAATTATCATACATGATAAATATGAAGATTATGATACAAATATTATATTTTAAGGATAATAAAATAATTCAATATTCATTTTATTTTTCTATTCGATTATATAAGATAAGAGTTCATTTACATTCTGTAGCGCCCCGGATCAAAACAAGCATAATTGATTAATTAAATATTTAAACCTATACTTTAATAATTATGTGCGTATGTTTTGGCTGTTTAATTAAATACGTGCGTTTCAGATAAGTGTTTAATGCACGTTAGAGATCAATACTTTTATTAGATGTGGAACATAGGATATTTATATACCGTTAGATGTGTACCGAGAAAACGGGAAGATAGAAACGAACTAGAGGTCAATCGGAGACCTATAGCTCGAACGACGACAAAAAGGGCAAAATCCGAAGTTTCGATCGGAAAACCGGAAGATATTTCCGATGAATAGTAACTCGGAAAAGTCAACTCGTGAATAGTGCTGAGATATTTTGGATGAATAGTGTTTTCCGAATTCTATAAATAGAGGTTCTTCCGATTCATTTTTCACCGTTTCTCCGAACGAGCCGAACGAGCCGAAAGCGACGAAAACGAGTAAGTCCCTCTCTCCTCTCTTTCTTTTTCCGGGATTCTGTCTCCGGCGGGCCACCGCCGGCGCGGCGGCGCCGCCACCGGCCGGTGGCCGGAAAATTCAATGTTGTCGGAATTGGACGATTTTCGTACACGACGTTCGTCTCGACGAGACGAATCTAGGATAGGTCTCGGATTTCAAATCCGATTTCTCGTTCGCCGGAAAACGGCGAAAAACGGTCTCCAAACCCGTTTTCTCTCTCCTCCTTTCTACCTCGTTTCTTCTCCGTTTTGGGTAAACTCAAACTCTATAGTGAAGCTCTCGTCGAGCCCGTCACGAAACCGGGCTCGGATTTCTGAACGGATCTCTCCTTCTCCGGCAATCGCCGGTCAAAGATCCGGCCAACCTTTCTCTCTCCTCCCTCCCTCTTCTCTCTCCCCGACGGTTTCTCTTCTCCCTTCTCTCGCCGGAAAAGTTGCTGGACAGCGACTGATGGTGTGTGATGTGTTGGAGGTGGTGGCCGGCGACTGGTGGTCGCCGGCCGGAGCTAGAAACGGGCCGGAAGGGGCTAGGGTTTTGCATGGGGTTTGTGAGGTGTGTGTGTGTGTAACCTTGCTGTGTGTGTGTGTTCGCTGAGGTTGAGGGGCTGTTGGTTGTTGTTGGTGGTCGCCGGCGACGGGAGGTCGCCGGCGACGGGAGGTCGCCGGCCGGTGTTCCAGATGGTGGTGGTCGGCGGCGGGTGGCCGCCGGTCAAGCTGTGTTGTGTGTGGGTGTTCTTATATATGTGCGTGTGTATATGTTTGGTTCTTGCATGTGTTGTGGCCGGAATCGGAGGGTTGCCGGCGACTGGAAGTCGTCGGCCGGCGATCTGGAGGTGTGGGGGCGGTCGCCGGCGACGGGAAGTCGCCGGCCGGAGGTTTTTGGTTGAAGTTTGGTTTTGGAAAAATGTGACGACGAAGGGTTTTGCGGCGAAGTTTCGAGCACTATTCACGGCCGTATTCTGGCAAGGGATGGCCGTAGGTGGTAGCCGGTGGTGCTAGGTATCCGTCGAGGTAGGTGGTGGTGGCTGGAGACGGCGCCGCCGCGCCGGGCGACGCCGGGAAGTGGCCTGGTCGAGCAGGCCACCGTCGGAAACTGGGCGACGGGCTGTTTTTGCGGGTGTTTTGACGGAGTTAGACGGCGCCGTCGTGGCCGCCGTTGGTCGGAGTTGGTAGCCTGAAGTGGGGGGAATCCGGGGGTGTGGTCGGCGACCGGTGGTTCGCCGGCCGGCGGCGGCTGGAAGCCCGTTTAGGTAGCCTGTTCGCGCGGGCGCGACGACGGGAACCCCAAATCTTAAAATGCTCCGTTTGAGCTCGTTTGAACTCCGATTGAGCTCATTCTTTTTCTGTCGTCACCCAAATTTCATTTCCTATCTTCTCAGCCTATTGGATTGGATATCCACTCTCATTTCTTCAACTCCGATCTTTGGAGCTCGATCTGTCGCGTAGTTAACGAACGTTTTTCCGCCGGGAGCTTTTACAGCTTTAATTATAATTATTAAGGATCTAAGATACGTCATAACTTGTGTAGGCTACTTGTGGAGTTGAGCCTTGTGATATCGGATCCTTTGGTACTCGCTTGTGAAATCTGATCCATCTGTACTCGTTGATCACGTGGTAACCACCAAACGAGGTGGGGGTAATTTCTATCTCTTAATCTGTTTACAGTTTTCCCTATTTAAATGCATGATTGGTGGAATACTAAATGTTGTGATTATATGCTATGATTAATGTGTTCATGCATGGTTCTCTGTCGTCCCTTATTATCCTCTACTACTCTGTTGAGGTTTGGTGAGCCTCTTGAAATGCACAAACGGTATTGAGACCGTTGTACAGGGATAAGACGGGAAATACCCGCACTTGAGATTTGTGAATGGACAGAGGTCCATATTTATATGAAGAGACAGAGGTCTGCTTCATATTGCGGGGGAACTATGATACCCGTATAATAAGTCGGGGAGTACCCGCACCTGGGGTCAACGGGGAGTACCCGCCCTCGCTGCAGATATGAGCGCTAATGGGTCCATGTGTCCATAAAGGTTCCGAATTATATGCTATGCATTCTATGTGCTGTGTTTATGTGCCAATCTTGGATATGTTTGATATGTTATGCCTACCTAATACTTGTTAAGAATGGAAAGTATCCCCACGAGTGTATTCCACGCACTCACCCCCTTAATCTGTACTCACACTACAGGAGCTCATGAGCATAACGAACCCTAGATGGAGAGAGGCGGTGCTGTTTCTGAACGTATGTTTTAAAGATGTCGTCGCACAAACATTTTCAAAACAATGTGACATTTTAAATCACGTTTTGTAATAGTATTTAACACTTGGTTCGGTTGCGAGATCCTGATGTTTTGTTCTGCTGCGTTTGTTGTGTATATTTTATCGGTATTAAGGCCGATTGTTATCGGCAGAGGCCGATTGTTGTTATGAGATGGATTCTCATCGTCCCTTACCTTTATCTTCTGTTGTCCTCTGCTTAATTCTTTCTGTGAGTGATATGCGTCCCTTGCTTTTCTATCTTCACGCCCGGGTAAAACTCTGATAAAATACGAAAAGATTTTGGGGCGTGACACATTCCGAACTCTTCTTAAAAAACTTACATGTTTTGATTATTTTTCTTCTAAAATCTTGAATACTTAGGAACTCTGGTTCAAACAATCTATCAAACTAAGAAAATTAATTATCATACATGATAAATATGAAGACTATGATACAAATATTATATTTTAAGGATAATAAAATAATTCAATATTTATTTTATTTTTCTATTTGATTATATAAGATAAGAGTTTATTTACATTCCAAACTCTTATTAAAAACTTATATGTTTTGATTATTTTTCTTCTAAAATCTTGAATACTTAGGAACTCTGGTTCAAACAATCTATCAAACTAAGAAAATTAAATATCATACATGATAAATATGAAGACTATGATACAAATATTATATTTTAAGGATAATAAAATAATTCAATATTCATTTTAATTTTCTATTTGATTATATAAGATAAGAGTTCATTTACATTTCAAACTCTTCTAAAAAACTTACATGTTTTGATTATTTTTCTTCTAAAATTTTGAATACTTTGAATCTTGAACTAAAATTAGATCTGCATTATTATAGATTAAAGGAAAATCATTATTTGAAAAGTAAAACACAAAGTTGACGGAAAAATATAACTGTCTATATTAAAGAATCACTAAAACAATATTAACATGGTTAAATGGAAATAAGAATAAATAATCATGGAAGTAGAATTAGAACAAATCCAAAAAAAAAAACTAAAAAAGGATAATATATAATAAATGTCATACATTTGTAGAATTGATGAAAATTCAAAAATATATAAAATTGTCGAGAATCAAATGGAAAATGTAATAAATAAGACAACGTTAATGACGTAATTTTATAAACTTTATAAAATATTTAACATTAGGAAAAGGTACAATGATATTTATAAAATAACAACTATAAAATTAAAATAAGAGATTTAACACAAACTAAGTAATATAATAAGAGTGCAAATGTATTAATTGTATTGAAATAATAAAATATTGATAAAATTATGGAAAAAAATATTTTTTAAAACCTTTTAAGAAATATCATATTCGATCCCCAAAATATTATTCATTACGACATACAAATGCCTTGAAAATGAGATTAAATGAATTTGTAATCTACTTTTATTTTGATAATTAACAAGATTACTAAAATCTATTAAAAAAATCATTATAAACAAGAAATTATATGATTTAATGAGATGATAAATTGCAAATAACAAATTCGAAGTTTGTAGAACAACAGTAGACTAAAATTATTATTTATGTAAACATAGTTACACATAAATATAATTTATGAGATTTCATTTTAGTAATCATAGTAGTAACAACAAGATAAATATCATACCAAATATGTATAATATTAATGATTTAAAATTAAAAATTATGTGGAAATTATTTAAGATGTTGCACCTATATTTAAATTAATTAAAATAAAGAGGAATGTGTCTTTTGTACTTTATGGATGTTAAATATATCTAAAATTAAAAGGAAAATTTTATAAAATAACCATAAAACATGGTTATAGTATAAAATAGAGTGATTAATAGTAAATATGAACATGACCATAAGATTGAGAATCGTAGGAATAAGAATGTTAAGATGGTGAGTTAATACAATATATTAATTATGCACGATAATAAAACAATTGCATTAGAGAGAATATTGTGAGTGACAAATTGAATGACATGTTTAAAATGATTTAAAATGTGCTTAAGAGACCTTTAGATGCTCCTATTAAGTATAAATATAAGATAAGGGCAAAAATGTTTGAAAAACTTTATAAAATATTTGGCATTAAAGAAGAGTATAACCGTATAAGGATTTTTTGACTAAGTGAGTATATATTTAAATTATTATTTATTCTCTGCAATCTAAATTAATTATTTATTTTCAACATTTCTTTAGAATAAATTATGATGATTGAATTGAAATACATATTGAAAATCAAAATATTATTTTAAATTAAATTAAAAATATTTAAGATGTTACACCTATATTTAAATTTATTAAAATAAAGAGGAATGTATAGATTAGATTAATATATCTAAAATTAAAAGAAAAATTTTATAAAATATTCATAAAACATGGTTTATAGTATAAAATAGAGTGATTGGTAGTAAATATGAACATGAACATAAGGCTGAGAATTGTAGGAATAAGAATGTTAAGATGGTAAGTTAATACAATACATTAATTATGTAGGATAATAAAACAATTGCATTAGAGAGAATATTGTGAGTGTCACCAAAAGATGTGAAAAATTGAATGACATGTTTAAAATGATTTAAAATGTGCTTAAGAGACCTTTAAATGCTCCTATTAAATATAAATATAAGATAAAGGCAAAAACGTTTGAAAAACTTTAAAAATATTTAACATTACAGAAGAGTATAACCGTATAAAAATATTTATACAATAACAACAATGGCGATAGAAACTAAAACTAGAGATTTAACTCGAATTAACATATATAATAAGAGTATAAATGTTTTAATTAAAATATTGATGAACTTAATTATAGAAAAGTATCCTTACCAAAATTGAACCAAAATTAGAAAAATATCATATTTGGTCACCAAAATTGAACCATTAAAGAATAAAAGTGACTTGAAGAAATTAAGATTAAATGACTATCTAATCTATTTAATATTTTATGAAAACTAATAAATGTGACCAATTGTTAAAAAAATCATTGATATATTTACATAAAGACTTAGAAGATTTACGAAATTGTGTTAAGTATAGGTGGAAACGTTAAACTAATGAGTCATACAATGATATGGTTAAAAAAGATCTCAAAATGTTTAGATAAGTAACTAAATATATTTGATAAATAGTTTAGTTTGATGTCATGAAGGTATCCAATGAAAGCTATACATTTATTAAAAATATTGTATATAACATTTAGAATTTTTGAAAAATATATAATAGAGCCAATGGATACATATATGGCGAGAATTGAAACAGAATAAAAATAGTTAATATGAAAAATTTCATAGAGATGTATAAAGATATGACATGTATAATGATATAAAACGTATATGTTGGTCCTAAGTAGTCAGAGGTTCAGAAGGGGGTGAATGAACCTCTATCAAATTTTGCGTTTTAAAACTTTTATATAGGTAGGTTATTGAATTCTAGAGAGAATACAACAACACTCTTGATTTAGTAAGCTGGCAGTATGCTTGATCTGCTTATTATCTCGATTTTTACAGTATGCAGCGGAAACTTAAGATAAAGTTTCTTTTGAAAAACAATTTTTTTTTACCAAGTATGATTTTAACAGAATCTTTTGTAGCAATATGAGCAGGATATAAGAGATATGCAACAAGTATAATAAAGCGATAAACACACAAGGGTTTATAGTGGTTCGAAGGTGGTATAATCCTTCTACGTCCACTCTTCTCCTTCACACAGGAGGAACTCCACTAAGTCAGATTAGTTTACAAGTCTCAATTTTACAATTTTCTTCCTAATAAGCCAACACCTACTAGAATCAGTAAGATTCCTAAACTAATCCCACATAGGGTACAAATACTCACACAAAGTAAGAAGCCTTAAACAAATTAAAGTTAAACACTTAGTGAGGATCTAAATCCTTCCCACTAAGGACATCAGCTAAAACAACCTAGCACACAACAAATATGTTAAAAGTATATGTTTTTCAACTAGTGCGTTCGAAGACAGCCTTAAGATCTTTGTAAGCTCAAAATCTTGAACTCGACTGCTTCTTGAAGGTTGAGTGATTGAACTGTTAGAAAACTTGCGTTTTGCTTGAGAATTCTGATTGCTAGAAAATATCTTATATGTTCAGTAGTTTTCTTGAGTCACCTTCGTCTTCTATATATATCTGTTGAAATATATCCATTGAAGAGAGACATAGTCCTTATTGAAATTTAAATATTGATCTCATTTGATCTTCGCATTAAATGCGCCTTGAAGAAATTGGAAAATAGGGCATGTCCTACTCTGTGCCGCATTAATGGTGCCACTCCTCGGCAATAGTGTTTTTGCAGGTCCGCAGTCCAGATGACATTACCTCATTGGTTAGGTGCTAACTTCCATCTACCAAATACTTTGATAATGCAGAACCTCGTACTGCATTCACTCCTTCCTCGTACTGCAATAAATCAGAAAGATAAACTTACTGCTTCCTGTTCTGTGCCAGCTTTCTGTTCTGCGTTTGCTTACTGATTCTGTAACAACTTCCTGTTTCTAAATCTTGCTTGTTGATTCCACAACAGCTTTCTGTTTTTGAATCCTGCAGAAAGCCTCCAGTTCTCCTTACTGAAATCTGTATACTGCTTACTGATCCAACTTGTTAATTCTGCTTACTCCTTCTGCTTACTGATTCTCCTTACTGAAAATCAGCATCCGATACTTCACTACTTTAGAATCCTGCTGCGATCAGAACCTTCCATCTTTCTGATAATTACTACTCTTCAAAAATACAACTCAGAAAGTAAACTTATCAAAGCTAAAATCCACTTAAACAATATGGAAAAAATGAGGTACTCTAACTTCCTATACAAAGTTACTTGTCTCATCAAAACCTAACAGAACTATCCCAACAGTATATATATTATATAAAAAGTTGTAAATTTGAGAAACATGATTTCTTTTTTACTAAGTGAGTATATATTTAAATTAATTCTCTACAATCTAAATTAATTATTTTCAATATTTCGTTAGAATAAAATATGATGGTTCATTCGAAGCACATATTGAAAATAAAAATATTATTAGATTTTAAAAATTATATATATATATATATATATATATATATTGGATAATTAGAAATTTTCAATCAAAGTGATTATTTGGACTAAATAAAATATAATTAAATATATAAATGTAAATAATAATTCCAAAATTTTAAGATATTAGTCAAAAAAATTCAAAATTGTAATGTAAGTTTTTGTCTACAAATTATGCTTAAAAAGTCTAAATTTATATAATAATATCTGATTATTTACAATTTTTTTAATATAAAATATTTTAATCAATCTAAAGACTATGATTGAATTAAAACTAATTGATAAAAAATATTTATTAAATCAAATCTTAATACATAAATATTAATATCTTAAAGTAATTTTTGATAATTTTGAAAATTATAGCTAAAATGTTATAATCATTTCAATTAGACAAACTAACAAAGTAGAACACAAATTCATTAATTTGAAAATGACTTAAACTGTAAATATAATTAGTTACTTAGTAAATAAAATAGAAATAATTTTCCTTAATTTTATGATAAAATATAAATAAGATGTTTCTAAAACGTGAGTAAACATTTTTTGATAATTTATAACTAATTTTTGATTAATTTTAAAAAATTTAATGTAATTAATGAAATTCTTATATCTTCAAAAATAGTACTTAATGTCTTTAAAAAAGGTACTTAATAATAAAATAGTCCTTCATATATGTAGATTTTTTGTTTAGTTGATTTTAATGAGATTTGATGATAAGATTATTATTGTCCAAATATGAGGTGTGTAACGAGGATTGCGTTAATTTTGAATTTTTATGGGTTGTATAAAGTAATTGAGGTGTGTAAGGAAATTCATGAAGTGCATTAAGAATCACCTTTTATATATATATATATATAGATTTGTTATTTTACCTACCGTGGACACATATTATGGTGTCTACTGTTGATGTATCACAAATCCAACACAATTATTAATTTTAAACTACACTATTTAAAGAAATTAGATCTTAACACGACAACATTTTAAGACATGCTATATAAGTAGAAAATCATTATTTTATGTATATATAGATATTTTAATCAATTAATTCTTTTATTTTAACTAAATAAAATTTTACACAAACCCTCGGTTTTTTTTTTTGATAACACAAACCCTCGTATTTGGTATTGAAGACACCAGATGTTACCGATCTTTAATTTGGGAAAAACACAAAACAGAAAAGTCGCTATACTAGTATATTGAAAATTTTGATAGAAGAGTTGATTACTCTCTAGTCTTTCCCTTTCTTTTGTTTTGTATCAACTCGCCGCCATGGACGAGGCGGAGCCACCGGAGTGTCCTGTTTGTCTGCAGCAATACGACGACGTATCGGCTATCCCACGCGTCCTCAGCTGCGGCCACACCACCTGCGAAGCCTGCCTCAATCAGCTTCCCCGCCCCTTCCCCAACACCATCCGCTGCACCGTCTGCACCCTTCTCATGAAATTACCAAATTCGCCCTCCTCCCTTCCGAAGAACATCGACCTCCTCTACTTCTCCTTCGCCCTCCAGCATCGCCACCCTCTCAAGGACAAAACTGTCATCTCACCACCATCGCCGGCCAAAATTGGGGAAAACCACTCAGTTTCATTTCCATCGTCTCTGAAGATGTGGTCGTCTGAGTTCTATTCTACATGGAAGAAATGGATTCTTCCGAAAGATTGTATTTCGATTGAGGAAACGGGTGTGGATTGTGATGGTGGGGTAGTTCATGGAAAGGTTTCCAAGTCTTTTGAGAGCGATCACATGATTGGGTGTGTTCTGAGGGAGAGAGAGAGTGTAGGGCTCGTTAAGGTTGGGGTATTTGTAGAGAGAGAAGAAGATTCTAAGTTTTTCAGGTCTAGCTATGAGTCTAGAATTGTGGCTGTTTTATATGAGATGAAAGAAGTAGAGAGAAATAGATTAAGAATTATACTAAATGCAACCCATAGAGTGAGTAATGCGGACAAGGCTTATGGGTGTTGGTATAATGAGGATGATAACTGCGTTTTTATTGTGTTTGAGAAGTTTACTTCGCCTAGTTTGGTTGAGTGTGTTCTTAAGAAAAAGGATGATGAAATGGAATTGTTGAGTAGTGAAGAAATAGGTGTTTTAGGGATGGTGGGTATGGAGATTTGTGAAATCTTGAGCTGCTTGCATTTTGAGGGGCTTGTTTTTGGATTCTTGAGTTTGAATTGTTTTAGTTTCAATCATTTTGGCCGTGTTTGTATAGATTTAACTGAGATTCTAAGTGCTAGTAGGAGAGTGAATATGGCCATGAGAAGTGCTTGCAGAGATTTGGAAATCAATCCAAACCTTGTGTTTATTAGTCCTGAGATGTTATTGAGCTTAGTTGTGAAGGATGGGATTGAGTTGGAGACTCGAAAATCTAAACATGAAGTTGGTTATGCTTCAGATGTTTGGTTAGTAGCATGTTTGCTGGTTCGTGTTATTGTTGGAACCTCTTTTATAGAAGAGGTGAAACCTTTCTCACATTCTGTTATCAATGCCATTAGAGATGAAACAGACTCTGATTTTTCGGGTTTGTACATGACTTGGATGGACAAAATTGCAGCACTGTTAGAAAGTAGGTTGGGATGCACTTCTCTATCGAAGATTTTGCTTAGATGTCTCGCATATGAACCTGTAAATCGACCAGTTTTAACTGAACTGTGGAAATGCTTGAGGGAGTTGGTTATCAGACCACAATTTGATACAGGACTCAGCTTAAAGAAGGAAGAAAATTCAGGTCCTTGTGTGGTGCTTGGAGATGTATGTTTCATGGTTGAGGAAACTGAGAAAGAGTTGGTAAATGGAGATGAAGTAGAATCGAGGGTTGAAAGAGATGTTATTGATGGTATCTCTCGGGGTCGCCTCAAATGCATAGAGATGAAAGGTCATCTTGATTGTGTCACAGGGTTAGCCATAGGAGGGGGGTTTTTGTTCAGCTCCTCGTACGATAAGCTAGTCCATGTATGGTCCATGCATGATTTCACATGTCTACACTCGTTCAAGGGTCACGAGCATAGAATCATGTCTCTTGTTTATGTAGACGGTGAACAACCATTGTGCATAAGTGGTGACAATGCAGGTGTCATATGCATTTGGAAAGGTGGTCTACCCTTTTGTGAAGAGCCATTAAAGAAACTGTATGAGAACAAGGATTGGAGGTATAGTGGCATCCATGCTATGGCTGTTTCGGGTACTGAATATCTCTACACTGGGAGCGGGGACAAAATGGTAAAAGCATGGTCATTGCACGACCACACAATCTCATGCACTATGAGCGGGCACAACTCAGTTGTCTCGTCTCTAGTAGTTAGCAACGGTGTCCTTTATAGTGGAAGCTGGGATGGGAGTATCCGGTTATGGTCTCTTAGTGATCATAGCCAGTTGGCAGTGTTGGGACAGGACAAAGTTGGCCCTGTTTTGTGTCTATCAATGAACGGGGATTTGTTGTTGGCTGGTCATGAGGACGGTACCATAAACGTGTGGCATAACGATGGGGTTGTGAAGTCGATAAGGGCTCACAAAGGGGGTGTTTTCTCCCTTTGCAAGAAAGGGAAATGGGTGTTTAGTGGGGGGTGGGATAAGACGATTAGGATTCATGAAATACGGGAAGAAGATGTGGATGAAAGAGAAGCGACACATCTTGGAAGTATTGGTTGTAACTCGACGATAACAGATGTAGTGTATTGGAATGAGAAGCTATTTGTTGCACAAGCTGATAAAATCATAAAAATGTATTATGGTGTTTAAGTGCATAATTGTATACTAATAATACGTAGTTAGAATGAGAATAGCAAGTTTCAATTCTCATTCTGAATTTCATATCTGAATTTCAGTTGCACAGCAAGTGAAGCCTACACAAATCAAAACTAAACAGGTTGATTTTAACATTTACCAACACAAAGATTAGTAGCACAGTACAGCTACCAGAAATAGAGACTTTTTGCCTCCACCATAACTCAAAACAGAAATACGAAAAAAATAAAATTACAAGGTCGCAGATTGGTAATAGTTTGGGACAATTGAATTGAAGCCATAAAGAACTTTAATTACCTCAAAAGAACAATGCAAAAGCTGAACAATTGTTTCTCTTCATCATGGAGGATGATCTTCAACAACATAATGGAACGAGAATATTAAACCATTTCAGACATACAAAAACTTGCGTGAGATGGTCTCACGAATAGTTTCCGTGAGACGAATTCTTTTAATCAATAAACTAAACTTATTTTCACTAATTTACATGTGAAATGTGAAGGGTGGGTTGTGGATTGACCCGTCTCACGTAACATGTTATGTAAGACGGTCTCATATAAGGCTCACTCTTCCAGATGTGTTTACCTATAGAAATTCAAAGTCTATACATGAAAAAATATAAGAAATAAAACTCAATTTGTAATATATTATATGGTTGTAGTATATTATTATACTAAAAGTTTCGACATCTTATATTATTCCAATAATTTGAAAAAGTACATTGTATAGTCAACTTCTTAATTAATTGTATTAATTGTAGACTGTAGTTTACTACAGAAATCAACTAAAACAAATCTTATTAAAAAAATCATTTTAATATGTTCATAAATAATAAATAAGGTAGATTTATTTTCGTACTACAATCATCATTAAGTACTTAAGATGTCAGAATGCTAATTTTGTACTAAAATAATTAAATTTAAAGAACTTCATAAAAATAATACCTTATTTCATAAATAAAATGGAGCGGCCTTACTTTTGGAAAAACAATTGTAAGCTTCCAAAGATCATATTTCAAATAAAAGATATCTTAAAAAATTTGCAAACACTTTTAAAATGTATATAAGATTATAAAAATCATATTAGAATAATGACAAAAATTTATATACAACTGGTGCACGGACCCTACAACCGTGCACATGGGTCGACCCGACACGTCACGCGCTCGTCCGCGCCCGCACGTGTCTCTAGTCGCGGACAAAATTCGCCCAAACATACTCTCAGGTATCTGACTTTTATGTTATGTTAAATATATCTTTTAGTAGTGTTAGACATACATTTTAATTATGTTAGACATACATTTTATGTTATGTTAACTATATTTTTTAGTTGTGTTAGATATACATTTTAATTATGTTAGTCATATCTTTAGTGTTATGTTAAGTATATCTTTTAATAGTGTTAGACATACATTTTAGTTATGTTAGATATACCTTTTGTAAGACTAGTTGTACCTTAGCATTTTTTTTAAACTGACATATTAATACATTTCATACCTTTTAGTTATATTAGACATACCTTTAATTATGTTAGTCATACATTTTAATTATGTTAGTTGTACCTTTATATATATTACATAAATGTAGATATAAATGTATAATAATCTCATATAAATGTATGAGTAATATCATATAAATGTAAATATCTACAACTTGTGTCAAATTAGGGTTTATTGTGCCGAAATTAGGGTTTAGGGTTTAGGGTTAAAATATGAAATTTGGAAATAAGGGTATCACTAATATAACATAAAAGTATGACTAATATAATATAAAGATATGTTTAATACAACATAAAGGTCAGGGCCAAAAAAAAAAAATTACACGAAAAAAAAAGAAGAAAATGCGTGGATTCAGATCGGATTCAACCCGACCCGACCCGAGTGCATGGATCTAAGATCCATGCACTAATTGCACACTAGTCCAACTCTAGAATAATTTATAAGCTCGTGCTCGTAAAAGTCCTCTTTAATTTTCAAAAAAATAAATAAATATTGCATATGTATAATATGAATAATAATGTATATGATTATTCTAGTTTATGTAATAATAATAAATAATACTCCATTATATTAAAAAGAAAAAAAAAAAGTTTACAGCTGTGTCCATGATTGATGTCAAGCTCTAACGGTCACTTGCTTCTTTTAAAAAAAAGCACACACTTAAACCCTACCACTCTAAATCGACCGTTTCCCCCTCTCCAGCTCTCTCTCTCTCTCTCTCTCTCTCTCTCTCTCTAGAAAACCATGGAGATCCTTCCCCATGAACTCCTCCTCTGATCTTTTGACCCTACATTCTCTGAAATTAAGAAAGAAAGCAAAAAATTTCTGGCTTCTTAGAAACTTTTTTCTCTTTTGAAGATGGGCTGTTTTCTTGGATGCTTCGGTGGTGAGAAGGAGAACAAACGCCGCAGGCACAAGGTTAACCGAGCCAGCCCTCAAAGACAAGTAAGCACTTCAATTTTCACTTCCTAATTCGCTTTTTATGTTTGATTTTGAGGGAGATTGTCGGAGAAAGCTGGTGGAATTGTTGATTATTTTTGGGATTTCAGGTTTTATCGATTTTAGAAATAGATTTTGTTTGATCAGGTTTTTATTGTTTAGATTGATTGCTTCATTCTTACTATTTACTTCAGTCACCAGACAGAGCTTCAGTAATTGCCCTAATTTATCAAAAAATAATTTATATGAAAGATGAAATGAGATTTTACTGATAGAAAACCAGCCTTTTTTTAAAGTTTGATATAATAAATGATGATGAAGAGCCTTTCTTGTTTTCCTTATTCTATTGTTTGTATTGGTGTATTTTAACCTTAGCTGAATCAAATGATAAAATTTGTGGTACAGAGAAACAGAGTTCAGAATGTTCATCAGGAAAAATTAATCACTGCAGAACAGTCGGTCACCGAAACCACCCACATCGACTTAGTTTCAGAGTTGGGGTAAGCTTTGATTTACCCTTTTCCTGAATTGGATCTTTGCTCCCTGCTTGTGAGATGATTAGATTCATATTGTGATTATATATAGGTATATGATTTTTTGAGTACCTTTCTAAGTTTCTAACTGCCAAAAATTAAATTCAATTCGGAGTGCAGATGTAAACCCGAGGGAGTGGAGCAACAGAATCCGAGCCCTAAGAGAGTGGAGCAACTAACTGCGAGCCCTAAAAAGAGAGTTACGTTTAACTCAAATATCACAACGTATGAGCATGTTTCAGTCCAGGAAAGTATTGAATCCTTGCCAGAGTGTAATTCAAATGAGAAAGAAAAGCAGGACAATTTGAGAACATCAAGTCATTCGTATTCAATATCTGAAGATGATAATTCCGTCACATCCAGTGTTGGATCCTATCCTCCAAATCATAGGTACCATAATGCCAGAGAAAGTGATGATGAAGCTGAAGAGTATGGTGATAGTGATTTGGATGATTTGGATGACTTGGATGATGAAGATGAAGATGAAGATGATTACTATGATGAAGATATTGATGCTCGGATTTCCAGCCAGGAAGTGTGGGCTGAATCCGTTATAACTGCATCGATGGAATCAAGGACTGGAAATCTTTCACCACAAGCCACTACTCAAGAAGTAGAGAGTCCCATGGTGAAAACTCAGCTGCTTGATGGGGAATCAAAAGCATTTGGATCGAAAACTAATGCCAGAGATAGAAGTGGTTACATTAATTCAGTGCTCAACCCTGTAGAGAACATTACTCAGTGGAAAGCTGTAAAGTCAAAAGGGACACATGTAGTGAAGCCTCAGAAGGAGAACTTTGCTAACTTTGAGGCACCCCCGTGTGGTTTCAAGACAAAATCTCATCCATCGAAAAATGCAAATCAAGAAATAGCAGTTGATGCAAGTCTTTCAAACTGGTTGGGTTCTCCTGACATCACAACAGCCTCCAAGAAGGCTGTCAGTGGCTTTGAGACAGCGGCATCAGATGGTAGTACTACTCCTGTGAGGAGCTTTGAAGATAGGCCGATTTTGGGTGCATTGACAGTTGAGGAGCTGAGACAATTTTTGGCGTCTCCCTCCCCAAGGAAGTCTCCAAGTCGAAGCCCTGATGAGATGCCTATTATAGGCACCGTTGGGACCTATTGGAATCATTCGGGTTCAACAAAGCGTTCAGGCTCAACCTCGTCTTTTAAAGGCATACCAAACACAACCAGCAAGTACAAAGAGGTATCTCTGAAATGAGAAAGCAGTAAATGATTTTTGCATTCACCACATTTGGTGTGCTAAAGCCTTATGATATATATATGCGCAGGATAAGAGAGTTAATTGGCACTCTACTCCCTTTGAGACGAGACTGGATAGAGCTCTCAAACGAGGTGCAGTTGAAGATCAATTTCGTTAGAAGAGGCCTCCTGGGATAGTGATAGTGGTGGTGTGTGAAAAATTGTTTTTTTCTGTATTTTGTTATTACTCTCTCTCATGGGTTGTTTATGTTTGTGAATTCTATTGCAACTTGTATGCTTATTTATTTGATTTATTTTTTTCTTTCCCTTTTTCTTGTGTGTATCATTAGACATTGTTGTAATACATTACATATGAAATGAATTGGGGTTGATTGGATTGATTTGTTTATATTGAGGCATGCCTATAAGTTCTCCACTTGTTTTCATTTTTCAACGCTCTTCCACACCCCTACTATGTTTAGGGTTATCATTGGTGGGACGAGATGAATTGGCAATCTAAAGCTCCCGAAACTCGTCATCATCAATTGCTTTTTGCTCTTATAGTGAAATTTGTATCAACACTCAACTGCAGTGTAGAGGGAAACTAGTAGAGGTGTCAAGGCGGATCGGCCCACAACTCATCATAACCCAAAATTTGGTGGGATGAGGCGGCCCATCAATTTGATGGACTTACATCCCGACCAAGCCCAACTCATTAGTAGGCCTTAGGCCAGACGAGTTGGTCCATTGGAATTTCAAACTTTTAATTTTCAAAAGAACAAATGTGATATATATATATATATATATAGGCGGACCTATTTGGGAGCTAAGGGAGGCACTGGCCCTGAAATTTTTAAAAAAAAATTAGTATTATTTTACGTATATTATATTTTTATTTAAAAAAATATGTATATTAATTAATTTAAATTGTATATTATCAAATTCTCATTAGAGATATTAATTAATAAGAATTTTAAGGTGAATTCTTCATATATCTAAACTCATTATTTACTTTTCTCCATTGATTATTGATATTATTTTAATTTATTTGATTATGAATTGTTATAGGATATATTATATATTTTTATTTTCACTTAATAAAGTATGAAGTGACTGCAAAGAATTATTAATTTTAATTATGTATTATATCATTGATTATTATTTTATGAATTAATTGTTAGATTTGAGTTACAGTTGTTAATAAGTTAGATGATGATTTATATTTTGTATAATAGTAAAGTTAATTTAATGATATTGAATAATTCTAATTTTATTTATCTTTCATAAATAATGGAAAGATATTGTGGAAAAATATCAGTACTGATAGTAAAAAGAGTTTCAAAATGAACATCATTTAGAGTTTACTTCTGAATCAAATGAACAATATAATATGAATAATTATTTAATAACATACTTAGAAATTAATGTATTTGAAAATGTTAGCAAACCTCATTGCAATATTCAAAATAGGAAAAAAAAAATACAACATAAATATTGTAATATTTTTTTTAATATTGATTTGTCATGTTCAAAATGTAATAAAGTTATTGATTTTAGATGTTGTCTATATACAGATTTTATCGAAATTTCATGATGTTATTTTTAGAACTGTTGTTTTTTTATTACTTGGATCCCCTCGATAAAAATCATGGGTCCGTCACTGGATATATATGTAATATGTTTACGTCCAATGACCAAGTGCACTCTAAAATTACTCTATTTTTTAAACATGTTATTAAATTGTATACACATTCAATTACATGTGAATTGAAAAGAAAAAAAAAACATTAATTTTTTTTTTAAATTACACATTAATTGAAACAATACATTACGGCAATTCAAAGTTATGATAAGTTCGCATTATAATTTAAACATCAGACATGTGTTTGCATCATAACTTTAAGGTTGGGAGTGTATTTAGTCTCAATAAAGATTAATGACTTAATTTACACCTCAGCATCTTTTGGCCAATAGTAAAAGGGAATATGTAGAGTAGTGTGCTTAAAAAAATATCGAACATGTGGAGTAGACTTAGTAGTATGAGCAAGTAGTATGTTCCTAATATTCTTGCACTTGCCATACAACCCACTTGGCCACTACTGTCACCCTTTTCCTTTCTGGTTTCTTCTATGCATTTTGTTTCTTTGACCATTTTGTTTTATCTCTGTTTCTAATATTTTAATGATTTAAAAGAATCTCCGCTCATATTCTCAAACATATGGAAATCCATTTGTTTAAGTTGTTTTGTGGCTGTAATACTAATTTTATTTTATTTTTTGTTCAGAAATTCTGAACAATGAAATTTTCTGACTTATGCACATATCTAACAGAGAGAGATGATCCACATATCATAGGTACTTATTCCCAAAAACCCAAAATTATTAAACTTGGGTTTTAACCTTTGTACAATGCTTCAACTCTCAAAATTCTGTGTGGGCGAAAATGTAGCCTCATTTCCTCATCAAAATTCTACAATCTCTGTCATGCGTCCAAGTCAGAAGACTACATGTCCAAGGAAATTCAAAGTTACACAATAGTCGAACAGTCAACGATCGGTATAAACTACATTTAAGGAAAACAAAAGCCAACGATGCCTGTGAGGAGTTTCATTCGCCAAATAAACTAGAACTTCACAGCTCCTTATGAGCTTTACCCTACTCAAGGAGGGGTGATCTATTTATCTACTCATTCACTTTCGTACGTTTTGTTGGTGGCGAATCAGGTTTGCTTCCAACACTTGGCTCAGGGATTTCAACAACTTCAGCCTCAACAGCTTTGTGTTTCTCCCCCGTTAGTTGAGAAGTTTTGCCTGATGATTTTGCTAAATTGGATGGCTCACCTTCGGTTTCCTTCTTTTCAGCTTCTAATACTGAATTCTCTTTGGCCGGAGAATTTTGCACTGCATCTGTTACCTCTTTAATCTCAGCGGTGGATGAAGCCCCCTTCACCAAGTCTATGCCTGATTTGCATTGCTTCTCAAACATCATCTGAAGATATCGCCCCTGTTCTTCTATCCGAAGCTGTAGATTTCTTTGAATCTGTAGAATGAGTAACTATGCATCAGTATATGAGGAGAAACCTGATTTATAATGCCCCCCTATGGTTTGCCAAAGAGAAAAGACTGAAAGGCGTAACTTTCTACAAGTTTCATACCAAGAAGCTATTAAGTAAAACAACAAAATGGATCTCTCTTGTATTGATAATATACCTATGCAACCTTAACTGAGATGAGATCCTACAGGGAAAGCTATGATTAAAATTTATGTACGAAAGAAACAAAACTATTTCGTGCTCAACATATTTCTCAAACCCAGAATGCTTTCGTCTCGCTGCTCAAGGCATGCAGATTACTCTTCACATGAATTAGAATAGTAAACTAATAGACATTTAGTCATCGACTTCATTGAAATCAAAGACTGTATATATGCCAACACTCTATGACATGCCACCTACTGGCTAACTAACATAGTAGCATCTTCATGCTGAGAAATTCTTTCAAACCACAAACTCATACCTCAAGTTGTTCATGCAGCCGCTTTTGGACTTCCATCTGTAATCGCAGTGCTTCAGTGATTTCAATACCCCTGATTTGGAAAACCATAGATGCATAACAATAAGCAAGAAATATATAGGGCATAGAAAGCAGCAAAAAGACCGGATATATTATCAAGATTTTACACATTTCAAAAACTTTGTATGCTTTTTCCTTAAATGACAAACTCCATATGAAGCATGTTTGTGTGAGTTTCCTCGAGTGTTCTAAAACCAAAAGTCTACATCATTAATATGTTTTGGAAGCATGAGAGTACCACACACACCCCTCCATCTCTGCATTCCTTGCTTTTATTCATCCTCTTCCCTGATACATACTCTTTCTTATCATGCAATCACAACTCAAGCAATTATTCTTTCACACAGTTTGGATACTAAAATAGAACATTCATGACTAACAGCTAAATATCAAAAGTAGCAGGTGGAAGGACTGGACATGGTTTTATAGAAGAGTAACAGAAACAAAGGGATATAAAGCTTTTTTGAAAGCTTTTATGCTTCCCATCTGAAGGATTTAAATCTGCTCTGATCCAGCAATCATTCAATATTTGCATTGGTCAAAACCAATCCCTCTTTAACTAGGGCATTCAGAGTAGAGGCAGTTATTGCATATTAAACAAATGCAATAAAATTCAGAATCCAAAATACACATATGTACAAGCATTATTAAAAAACTCACGTTTTTAAATCCAGGGAAGACAAATCTTCAATGGAGGCAGATCTTTTATCCGTAGATTCTGCAAACAAAAGATGACTTTTAATTAGTCCATGGAAACTATTAGTCTCTTCAATACACAATAACCCATAGTAATTTGAGAAGCTAACACACAAGTTGAAGAAAGAGTAGAACCTGTATTTGGGATTATCACTGAGTGAAACAGAGAAGAAAAAATGATACAGTAACTAAATGTAAAGTGTAGTTCACTGCCTTAAGCAATTATAGCATGCACCTTATCCATCTACCTATATATATTTGTTTCAAAAAAAAAGAAAAAAAATTAATGCTAATTTTTCAAGCTTTTAAATAACATTTTATTCTGAAATAAGGAGGGAACAACATTAGGGAAGTAGGAAAAATACCATTCACTGGGGTAAAACTAGGAGAGGCAACAAAAATAAAAGTGCATCTCTTACAATAAGAAGAAAAAGATGGTCTGATTAATACATGGAACCTAGGAGAATACATGAACTAAACCAGACAACTAGACTGACACTGTGTCAATGAGGAAAAAAAGTTGTATATTGGCATTGTACATAGCTGAAAGAGTACTGAGAGATTATCTTCTGCAATTATTAGTCAATTAGTGATACAAAGGAAATAAATTAATAGATAATGTTGAGAACAATTAGGGGATGGACTTGATCATTTGGAAAGGTAAGAACAAGAGATATACAAGTCAACTAGCCATGCCAACCTAGAAATCAGATAGAAAAAAGAATGAAATCTCATTACTTGCGCCAGAGTCACTACAAAAAGGTAAAAAAAAAAAAAATAAGAAAAACAACTTCATTCTAATATGATGAAGAAACAGATGATGTCATATAGCTTCATTATTATTGCTTTACTGTTAATAAAGGAATGATTCCAAAAACACGGAAATGTTGGGGGAATCATGTGGCACACCTTCTGTTGTCTCTGGTTTGTATCTAGCTGTTCGGTACTTCTACAGCACAGGAAACAGATTTAAGAAAAGTTAGAACTCCAATGGATACAGATTTGAGGAAAGGCCATTAATGCAGAATACCACATACCTGTAGATGGCTTTTTACATGATAGATGGTCAATCCTTCAACTTTCATTAGTTTTAGGACACCCTTGGGAGTAGCTCCTGTAACATAGAATCATTGAGGTTAGTGAAAGGCAACACATAAGTTTATACCATGCCAATTTGAATCACTGAAGCAAGAAGAGTAAAACTACTTTCGCTGCCGCCAAGTTTGTTGACTGCTTCCACAAAGGCCTCATGGAGTTCTGGTGTCCAACGCATGCGTTGCTTTCCCTGAGCAGCATTTGCAGATGATTGGCCACCGCTGTTGCAAATTTCTCCAGGTGTACCTGGGAGCTGTTGGGCTATGTGAGGCTGCTGTGAGGAGATACTTGTTGACTGCTGTGAAATCTAAAATGAACAGTACCAGAAGAAACACAAAAGTATAAAAAATAATTAGCACTTTATCAAACTGTGACAGAAATATGCTAAAGAATTCAAGCTCAGATAAATAACATCCACCTTAGGTTCTGGATCTGCAACACCTGCATCAGCAAAAAGCCCATTCCAATCTGTGGTTAAAGCATCATCATCAGTAATAAGCTGATCTGCCCAATCCTGCCAATCATTTGGTTTACCGAGATCATCAGACGGAATGGTGATGCCGCCACTGTTACTACCATACAATTGACTGCTCTGGGTTGTTGTACTCATTGGAAAATCAAGAAAATCAGGCAATGTATCATTGCACCAGGAGTCATTATTTTCTTTGTTCAATTGACTGGATGCAGTGGATTGAAGAACTCGAGAATCAACTGGATGTTGCAATATAACTGATTTTCCACTACTTGTTGATTGAGAAAGGAAAGGGGATTGCCTTGGATGCTTTTCTTGTTGTTGGACAGATGAAAAATGAAGGTTGGTAGAAAATCCAGAAGAAGAAGAAAATATATGTCCAACAACCCCACTGTCAGAAGACAATGATGAAACAACAGCTGGAGGTTGTTGCATGAATTCCCTGTTTACCGAATGCGATTCTGAAAGTTTTGGAAATGCCTCTCCCATAGTAGTTGGAAGAACAGGAAATGAAGACGATAGAGATGCTGACGCACCAATGTTACTAATTTGACTCGAGCCTGATCTATGAATAGACAAAGCAGGTTTCGCATCCATCGGTGGCTTGTGTTTAAACAACGGCAACTTCAATTTAAGTTGTGAGCAACCAGCAGCCTCTTCAATCACCTAATTAACTAATACCAGAAGAACATCAAACTCATATCTTAAAGAGGTGAAAATGTATATATGCAATGGCTACTAAAAGAAATACATTAGGAAATTCAGAATCAGCCTCAGTTGGCGATTCATAAAAGATCTTCTCTATAAAGGCAAGCAAAGCAGAAACATGTATAAAAGATGATATACAGAGCTTGGAGATTTCATGACTCAAAATGTTGCATAAAATTCCTGCCATATTATGTAACATAACTCCTCACTTGGCAATGATGATAGAGCTAAAGAGGACAGGGACAGTATAACACAGATGCATGGACAAAAAGTCTGTCCTCTTTTGGTTCATAACTCCATTCCCATAGCATTTAGCAACGATGCCTAAATATTACCTGGATCATGGATTTACCATTTCAGTTGGTAGCATAATAAGAGTTTCTCACGTAAGCATGCAAATTCTCACTAGAGAAAGCACTAACTTATAACGTCTTAGCTGTGAAAATGCAACACCCAGAAATCTTAAATGTATTTTTTGCACCTCAGAAGAAAATCAGATTTTTTTATTTTGAAATCCATCCAATAATCTTGCATTGGAAAACCTGAGCCCTACATTACAAGCCCAGCTCAAAGATCAAGCTACCCATCAGCCATCTGGATGGCCTAATTGCTATCAAACCAATAGTTTTTCCTGATCCATACCAATTAACCTTCAAATTTTTGATAACAAAATTGTGATGACAGACAATAAATTTCCAAACCTCACCATGCACAAAAGATTATTACACAATTTTCACAGGAAAATAACCAGCAGCATCTCTGCAGCATGACCATCAACATCTTTGACAATACAAAGGAATGCCTCTCTTTGAGCTCAAATCCCATGAACACAAAGAAATTAAGTCAAGGTTAAAACACACTTATCCTAAATTAATCACAATCATCCGAAATTCAATCATGGATAAGAGCGAATGACGACACCACTTGCAAGTAATCAGAAATCAAAAATCGACAGAACTCAATAGCGTGCATATGGATAAGATTCAGAGATTATCTCCTCATAATTGAAACTTTTTAAAAGGGACGAATTACATCAAAGTCAACTAAAATTCAAAAACAAAAAATTGAGTATTAATCAGAAGCAAACGCATCGAATTCTTACCTGAAATCACAAAAGCAAGGGCAATTGAGAATGGAACAGCGCCATCTCGAATTATCCAGGTAATAAAAAATCTAAGCCGCAATCCCTCGATGGCTGACCATAACTTATACGATACATGTACGACTCATAATTTTTCGTGCGGCGTGAACTGTAGGGATGTGATAGGCACGCGCGGCCTTGTGTAGGAGATTCCGTCACCGGCGTGAGGCCAAAAATAATTGTACGGTGACGAGTGCACTTTTGTTATTGCTGTCTTCTATTTGAGTTCGGCTTCTTCCATTTATTTTGTTTTATACTCCCACTATATATCTCTGACCCACGCGCAATTCATGGCGCGTGCACTGTCTGTTTCATTTGCTAAAGTGGGAGGGTAAATTCCTGTACGAGTTCGTCTGAGGATCTTTTTTTTTTGGATCAGGTCAACATGCATCAATCCAGGTCAAATAATTTTCTTATTTTGTATGAGGTTAATATTTTTATATGTATTGAATAACAATTACTTTTGGATTCTATTTGGATATAAAGATTTGAAATACAATATTTGTATTTTAAATCATAATTCAAAATAAAAGTGATACATTTTAAATCTATATTTAACCAAACACCATGGATTTACTATTAACATTTTCAAAATTTTCCTAACAAATTCGTGCATCCAAAAATGATAATTTAACAAGTAATAATATACATCTTTTGTTTATAGAGTAATATTCATATGAACGTAGAACCGTGCAACTCAATCAGATTTGGTCCAAAATCCATTACATTTCTTCCATCTCAACATCAGCCACGCTCTTCATGTGAACATCCATGCTTCAACTGAACAAATATGCTTCTTCCATGGTCCTATATTTCTCTAGTGTTATCTTCTCCTTCTTCTTTTTTACTTTCCTCTTTATCTAAACTAGCAGTGCACCCGTGCGATGCACAGGATTAAATATAAGAATTATCTATTTTATTATTATTATTATATTTATATTATTTTAATTTATTTATAATCAGTAGTCCAATTCAAATTACGAAAAATAAAACAAATAAACGGATTATCAAAGCAATGTAATTGATCAGGTACATAATACGATAAATTGAATGTAATGTTGACATAGTCGTTTACAAATTTTGAAATATTTCTTTATAAACTACATTTGTCGTTTTATTACTTTGTCCACTCTCTTTATCGCATATCAAAATCTTGAGTCCTTTACGGTTAGTGACTCTAGAGATTGCGACGTACAACTGTCCATGACTGAACACCGGTTTTTTAAGGTACAGACCAACATGATTTAGAGACTGACCCTAACTCTTGTTAATGGTCATTGCATATGATACGATGATTCGGAACTGTCTTCTTTGAAACTTGAACGGTTTACTCGGATCAGAGGGAGTAAGTGTCATCTTTGGTATTAAAACTGTTTTTCCTGCATTTTCTCCGGACATGATCTTTGTCTGCAAGACATGATCTCCAAATTTTATGATAACCATCCTTGTACCATTAGACAATTCGAGTGAATGATCAATATTTCTCAACAACATAACCGGGGTTCCTACCTTCAGGTTAAGCTGATGGTTGGGAAAACTTGGTTGAGAACACCTGAATATCGTATTGTGTTGAGAAATGCTGGTGTATGGATGTCTTGCAATAGATCTACTCTCATATCCGTATTGTGTTGAGAAATTCTGGTGTATGAATGTGTTGCAATAGATCTACTCTCATATCCGACTTTGAAGGACTATCTGAACTCAAATACAACTTCACATGTTGGGTGTTCATTTCTATCATATATTCATTTATTCCGAAATCTGGGCAGTACTTTGAACTATCGTATTGATCTCTGGAACTCTTTAGTAGAATATCATCTGAAATCTCAATATCAACGACACCATAATTAAGACCTCTGGTTGTTCCGTCTCCGATGCTAGCTATCCACCCTAAAAATTTGATCAACTCATCCGACTCTACATCCGAACCGAGATTCTATAGTCTCATAATTTTTGTTAGCCTCAACACCTTGCATTGTGACCACATATAAGAAGAATATATTGTGGCGTTGACTATTTCTTTTGGTACAACCGATAGAATCTGTCTGAAATCTCCTCCCATAACAAATATTTTACCTCCGAAAGGAATATTTGAGCTATCAGATCTTGAAGGTGTCATTATATCCCTAAGAGTTCTATCCAGAGTCTCGAAACAATGTTTATGCATCATCGATGCTTCATCCCAGATTATCAGTTTGCATCTGACCATCAACTCGGCAAGTTCACTTCGTTGCTTGATATTACATATAGAGTCCTCGTGAAGATTTATTGGAATTTTGAATATGGAATGTTCAGTTCTTCCTCCGGGCAGGAGCAACAAAGCAATACCACTTGAAGTAACATTCAAAATAATTTCTCCTTTCGATCTAAGAGCTGCAGACAGTGTCTTCCAAATGTAGGTTTTTCCAATTCCCCCATAACCATACACGAAGAATACTCTCCTTGATCACACTTAACCGCATTCATTATTGTGGTGTACACATTTAGCTGATCAACATTGAGATTCCGAACCAATTCTTCATGTTCATTTAGAAGTGCAGCTCTATCATATTGTAATTCATCAAAAATTAACTTATTTTGATAATTACTGCATCCTTGAGGATCTGGTTGTGACATTGATGCGAAATCATTTAACCTCTGCCTTGATTTCGCAACAATTAGAAGGGTATAGTTGGCAAAAATCATTTTTCTTAACTAAAAAAGAATAAAATTTAATAACTTAATATAAAAAATGTTTATAAGTTTAGATGGTATTCCAAATAGGTTTAGGTTTATATTAATTAATGAAAATTAGAATAAATAATATAAATATATTACTAATAAGTACCAGATCAGAGTAATTAATTTATGCGAATTAGATTAAATAATATAAATATATCATTAAGTAAATAAAACAAATCATAATAAGTAATCCGATATTAATCAGTAAGATTTGAAATTTTTTGTATGTGGATCAGATTAAACAATATATATATATATATATAGATTTGATCAGGCACGCACTTGAAGAATGCGTACTGTGCGCACTACTTTAAGATTATTTTTTTAATTTTTAATATTTCATATTTGTTAAAAATTACAAAATATGAATTCGTTAACAAATATGATAAATCCTCAATCAATCCTCAAGATCAATCATATTGTAACCCACAATTAAAGAAAAAAATGAAAAATATTAAATTAGTCAATTCTCAAGAAAAATCTTAATCAACGTTCAAGAAATCCTCAAAATGAAAAATAAAAATGGAATGAAATCTTCAAAATGAAAAATAAAAATTGAAATATGAATTAAATAACAAATAGAATAAATTCTCAACAAATCCTTAAAATCGACAAATCATATCCTCAAAATCAATCAAACTCAACAAATCCTCAAAATCAACAAATCATATTTCGTATGGTATGATTGGTTGATTTTGAGGATTTGTTGAGTTTGATTGAGTTTGAGGATATGATTGATCGATTTTAATGATTTGTTGAGAATTTATTCTCTTTGTTACTTAATTCATATTTCAATTTTTATTATTTATTTTGAGGATTTCATTCAATTTTTATTATTCATTTTGAGATTTCTTGAACGTTGATTAGGATTTTTCTTAAGAATTGACTAATTAAATATTTTTCGTTCTTTTCTTTAATTGTGGGCTACAATAGGATTGATCTTGAGGATTTATTGAGGATTGATTGAGATTTATCATATTTGTTAACCAATTCATATTTTGTAATTTTTAACAAATATGAAATATTAAAAATTAAAAAAAATCTTAAAGAAGTACGCACAGTGCGCAGGTGCGTGTCTGATCAAATCTCTATATGTGTATATATATATTTAATAAGTGTGTAAAACAGATCAGAGTAATTAACTTGATATTCATTCATCTATATGTGTGTATATATATATATATTTAATAAGTGTGTAAAACAGATCAAAGTAATTAACTTGATATTCATTCATCTATATGTGTGTATATATATATATATATATTTAATAGGTGTGTAAAACAAATCAGAGTAATTAACTTGATATTCATTCATCAATAATTTTATGGTATCAAATTAAAGAATATATCCAAATAACTACGTAAAACAAATCACAATAATTAATTTGATATTTGTAAGTATGATTTTACACAATTTTATACCGATCAAACTACACAGATATATATATATATATATTACAATTTATAACAAAGAAACACCTAATTTTGAGAGCATTACAATTTATATATGATATAAAAAAATACCTATTTACAAAGAAACATACATCAGAGATGTAATCATAAATTTAGGATATTTAGTTATGGAATTAACTTCACATATATGATATTGTTTGATATAATTGGATAAATATTATGGTTTCTATCAATATTCAAACATATACAAATATACATTATTTATTTATTACTAAATATTTTAGATTAAAGGAAAAAAATATTTAATCCATATGTAAACTAATTTTGAAAGCATTACAATTTATATATGATATAAAAAACATGTATTTAAAAAGAAAAACACGTAAACATCCAACAAAGAACAAACATGTAAAAATAGCATTACTATTTGCAATCATCCAACAACTACGAAAAAACATTAAACAAATGTGCAAATCATCCACCATATAATATTTGAAGAAACATACAACAAAGAAATTAAATATTAAATATTGTCTCAAAACAGGCAACGTAAATATCTAGGTGTCTCTTTGACTACGATTTTGACAACAATTTTCTCTTTCTTGTGGGATGATGGAGAAAATTCAATATCTAGCTTTATTTTAACGTTCTTTTTGACTCCGACTTCAAGATTAGGATCAACGTTTGAGCTTCGATTCACACTCAGTTTGTTTGGTGCGTTCACCTCATCATCAGAATGAATATCCTAATAAGAAAAATAAAATTGACTTGTCATATAAGAGTTAAATAATAACTATAAATATTATATGTTATAAAAAATGTTAATATAATACCTTATCATGGTAAGAATTAAGTCTTGACCCTACAACGAATCAGATTGAATAATATAAATATATCATTAGTAAGTGCGTAAACCATATCAGAGGGATTAATTCATGCGAATTAGATTAAATAATATAAATATATTACCAGATCAGAGTAATTAATTTATAAGAACTAGATTAAATAATATAAATATATCATTAAGTATGTAAAACAAATATAATAATTAATCCGATATTTATCGGTAAGATTTCAAATTTTTTGTATGCGGATCAGATTAAACAATATATATATGTATATATATTTAATAAGTGTGAAAAACCAAACAGAGTAATTAACTTGATATTCATCACTAAGATCATCTATAATTTTATGCGTATCAAATTAAAGAATATATCCAAATAAGTACGTAAAAAAATCACAATAATTAATCTTATATTTGTAAGTATGATTTTATACAATTTTATGCGGATCAAATTACACAATCTATATATATACAATAAGTATGTGAAATAGATTACATCAAGTAATTACGAAACAAAACTAAATCATATGAAATTAATAGATCACATTAATTACGAAACTAAACTAAACAGATTAATATATATATATATATGTTGGTCCCAAGTGGTCAGAGGTTCAGAGGGGGATGAATGAACCTCTATCGATTTTAGGATTTTAAAACTCTAGTGAAACAGGTTGCTGATTCAACAGTGAATGCAGTAACCTGACTCATATCAGTAACCTAGTAGTATGTTGTATCAGGTTCCTGATCCAGTATCATAGTACGCAGCAGAATAAACAAGATAAAGTTTCTTTAGGAAAACCAGTTTTCTTTTCAAAAGGATGCTTTTAATAAAAATCTTATGCAGTATGTTGATAATGTATGCAACAGGATATAACAATGCAATGCAACAGGTAGATAAAAACAATAAATACTTATGACTTATAGTACACTTATGCCAACAGGATATAACAATGCAATGCAACAGGTAGATAAAAACAATAAATACTTATGACTTATAGTACACTTATGCTTATAGTGGTTCGAATGTGGTGTAATCCTTATACGTCCACTCTACTCCTTTGCAAGGAGGAACTTCGTTAAGTCAGTTCGATTTACAAGCCTCAGCTTTACAAACATCTTTCTAACAAGTTATACCTACTAGAATCAAAGATTCCTAGGCCAAAATCCACACAGGGTGCACAATCCCACACAGGGTAAATAGCCTACACAAGACTACAAACTTAGCAAGGATATAATCCTATCAACTAAGTACACCAAAGATAAAACAATCTAGCACACACAGCACAATGGTTAAGAGTATGTGTTTTTCTTCAACTGTTGTGGTGAAGTCAGTTTTGAACTTGAAAGCTCGAATGCTATAGTTGACTGATTCGAAGGTTGAGTGGCTGAACAGAGGTAAGCTTAAAAAGCTTTGGAGTATATCTGATTTTCCACTCGAGTCTGCTCAGCAAAGTCTTCAGTCACTCATACCTTCTATTTATAGATCTTGAGAATATATCCGTTGTAGGAAAGTATCCATTGAAGGAAGATACTTTTCCATTTTGAATTTGAGCTTTGATCTCCAAAGATCTTCTCTATGGCCGCATTAAATGCATCTGAGTTGCTCCTGACATGAGCATTTAATGCACCCAACATCGGTTATTGGACTTCTCTGACATTCATGCTGACTTGGCAGGTCGGTATGAGTCCATATCTGAAGTTCATGTAACGGCTACTTAAACTTGTTGTCAGTTAGCTCTACTCTTCCTGGTACTGCATGATCTTCCTCGTGCTGCTTTCAGCTTGCTGCTTCCTGTTGCTTGCTGCTTCCTTCAGCTTGCTGCTCTTAGAAGATATCTTCCTATATCTTCTAAGGTTGGTTTTCCTTAACTTGGAAAACTATTACATGATCTCTAATAGATCACATAGTATGGAAACTAGGTATTTATACCTCAAGCAAACTGTTCTTGTCTAATCAAAACAACTACAGAAATATCCCAACAATTTCTCCATTTTTGATGATGACAAAACATAATAAGAACAAGAGTCATTAAAAAAAATGCTCTTTATTGAAACTGAATGTTTGTACATACAAATACAAATATATCCAACAACACATGTACATGAATGTAAACAACAGCTCCTTCCAGCTTTACTTCCTATTGACTTCTTTTTACTTTCATTTTCAATTTCAGATTGTTTGCTTTTTTCATACTTTTCCACTAGAGAGTTCTTCCCCTCTCTCTACCATCTTTGATCTGCATGATGCATCTTTCAATCAGCTTGCTGCATCTTCAGATGGTAGGTGTTTCCTGATTGCCATATTTCCTTCTTCTGCTTCCTCTTTGCTATAAGGGTTTCAACAGTGACTCTTGACTTGGAACGCTTCCCCCTTTTTGTCAGCATCCTCAAGTTTGCTGCTCAAGAGTGGAGTTACAATGCTAAATATGGCAATTCAGGTTCCTCTTGTCTGATAATTGTTGTTTATAGCAGCAACCTGTCTCTATTGAGGTTCCTCCTTCTTATTCCTACCCAAGGGAATAAGACTTCGAGACAAAAGTGACAAGAGGTCAGAGACCTGATCGGTGGATAGATCAGATACCTGTACAGCTTCGTCGTCGTTCAAGGCACGTTCATCTTGGATCTTTAACTGCTAGTCTGGCTTCGCCTTCACCACAACTTTTGTGCTGGTGAGGACTCTTCTCCATGCCCAGGTACAAGCTCGAAACTATTGACATAGTATCTTCGGACAGATGGTCAATCTTGCTAACACCCTTCAAGACGCAACTGCTGTTTTTCAGTTTTGGTTCCATGAATGGCAGCAGATGCAGTCTTTATCCGAAGATGATTCCTTATATAATAACTTCCACACCAACATTTGATTTGGAAGGCTTTCTCATAGGATTCAGTCCCATATCTTTATCTATTTTGAGGAAGTCGGACCTGTGTTAGATAAACGAAGGTGTATGCGCGCCCCTTGTTTATCGTTCTCTCATCTTCTTTATTTTCAATCATCTTGAAGAGGGTTTTATGAGTGATCTCCAGCATCTCGAACACTTCTCTGATGGTATCCTTTCTATAGAGGGTGTCTTTCCCTCGTGTGAGAGTCGTGGGATTGATGAGATATCTTTCAAGAGCAATGGTTTCTCCTTCAACACCCGTGATGACCGTTTTACTGTTATCTTCATCATCATTTGATAACTTCCTTCTCTTCTTGGTCATCAGAGATTTCTCGTCTTCTTTTTCTTCTCCTTCATCTTCATCATCTTCTCCTCCGTTTCTTGGAATCTCCATAACTGTGTTTTTCATGGAGAGTTATGGTTGCTCATACTTAATGAAGAGTGTTTGAGGAAAGGTGATGGATGCTCGGATATAAATAGGCGGATGTGAGCGGTTTCTTCGATCAGGCGGTTGGGAGACGAAATGCACGAGCTAACGGTTGATACGAAAAGGCAAAGGGGTCTTGTTGCAATAAGATGATCTTTTGGTTTTAGATAGATATGACCGTCTGTCTATCTTCTGGAAAGATAGATCTTGATATGACTTAGATTTGACAATCAGTCGCCTATGAAGATCTTCTGCACATGACTAGTTCTCTTGGATCAAAGTTATAGTAACTTGATGCTCGCTGCAAAGGACATGTTTGGTTAAAATGCTAAGAGTTCTTTTGTTGGATCCTTCCTTGCAGTATCCTTCTTGATCCTGTTAGCAACCTGTGCATACTTTTACTATTCCCTGAAACTGAATACTGTTAAGAAATGTTGTTCTCATATATAACACGATGTAGTATCCTGTGTCAGTATGCTGCATATAAAAAGCATAAGTGATTGAGAGAAAGGTACATAATAAAAGAATAATGAAATAAGTTCCCTCCTACTTAAGGAACTTATATCTCCTTACTCATCAGAGCTTGTTTCTCATTTCCAATTACACGTTCTTCTATGATGACTTCTGAGCCATATCCTGTCAGGCTCAAAGAGAAGTTAGGTTGTTGGACAGTAACCTGTTGAGCTATAGCATTCTTACTGTGGTTACTGTTGGTCTGCTGAATCCTGTTTGCTTGTTGTTCAGCATCCAGTGTTACTACATTCCTGGTTGCAGTATCCTATGGACTATTTATTGTAACCTCTTCCATAGGCACTGGGATTCCTTTAATGTATCTTATAGTTTTGATCCATTTGTCTTCATTTTGGATACTTCTTCTCTTTAGGTTGTCCAGCCACTTGTTTGATCCCTGACTTCCAATATTACTTGTTGCTTCCTTAGTAATGTCAGTTGTTGTAATAGGCACAACTTTAGTTACCTCAGCAACCCCCTCAACTGCTTCATCAACACCCTGTCTGACTTCAGAAATAGGTACTACGTCAGTAGTTACTTCAGCAGTTAGTATAGCAGCAACTTCCCTCTCAGTTGCTTGCGTATCCTGATCGTCTTCTGCAACTCTGTGGGTGGCTACTTGCATAGCTTGATTTGAGATGGACAGTTATTACGCTTGTTGTCTTTATCCATATTTGGGCTTCTCTTTGTGCATGATGTTCAGGTTTCCTGTAAAAAGTAGAAATTAGTCAAAAGGATTTTGACACTTTTCTTCCATCTGCCTTGTTGCCACTCGATAGTGTCCTTTTATTGAACCATTCTTCTTTTTGTTGAAAGCGTGTCTGCTTGAATTCTGAGTGTGTTCTCTGCCTGAGTAAGTAGATACTTGTATGCTGTCAGAGGTTGTATTCCCCCTAAGTCTGTGCATTCTTCTTATTAGGTTGATACTTTTTGTTGACATCCTCTGTTGACTTCTTCTAGGTGCCTGAGGATCCTTTTTGAGATAATCTTCCTCTTGAGATTGTTTGTTGGTCCTAAGCTTGCTGGTGCTCACTGAAACTATCACTTGTTAGACTGTAGGTGTCCACTTCCTGATTTTGCGTCAGCTTCTTGATTCAGAACAACTCCTTGTTCTAGAATCTTATAGTCAGCTCTCTGTCTTCCATCCAGCTTTCTAATTCAGAACCGCTTCCTGTAAAATCTCTTTAAGTATATATGTCAGAAGAGTGTGGGTAACTAGAGATATGAGAGATGTTCATGTAAATGTCAAAAGGAATGAATTTTGGTCTTGAAAAAGAAAAGGTTTAATCCAATGCAAAAACGGGTGGATTTGGGTAGGTTACTAGAAAGTTGGTTGTTAACCCAATTTGCTCTGATACCACTTGTTAGTCCCAAGTGGTCAGAGGTTCAGAGGGGGTGAATGAATCTTTATCGATTTTAGGATTTTAAAATTCTTTAGTGAAACAGGTTGCTGATTCAACAGTGAATGCAGTAACCTGACTTAGATTAGTAACCTGGCAGGATGCTGTATCAGGTTCCTGATCCGGTATAATAATACACAGCAGAATAAACAAGATAGAGTTTTTTTAGGAAAACCAGTTTTCTTTTCAAAAGGATTCTTTTAATAAAAACCTTATGCAGTATGCTGATGATGTATGCAACAGGATATAACAATGCAATGCAACAGGTAGATAAAAACAGTAAACACTTATGCTTATAGTGGTTCGAAGGTGATGTAATCCTTATACGTCCACTCTACTCATTCTCAAGGAGGAACTTCGTTAAGTCAGTTTGATTTACAAGCCTCAGCTTTACAAACATCTTTCTAACAAGTTATACCTACTAGAATCAAAGATTCCTAGGCCAAAACCCACACAGGGTGCACAATCCCACACAGGGTAAATAGCCTACACAAGACTACAAACTTAGCAAGGATATAATCCTATCAACTAAGTACACCAAAGATAAAACAACCTAGCACACACAGCACAATGGTTAAGAGTATGTGTTTTTCTTCAACTGTTGTGGTGAAGTCAGTTTTGAACTTGAAAGCTCGAATGCTATAGTTGACTGATTCGAAGGTTGAGTGGCTGAACAGAGGTAAGCTTAAAAAGCTTTGGAGTATATCTGATTTTCCACTCGGCTCTGCTCAGCAAAGTCTTCAGTCACTCATACCTTCTATTTATAGATCTTGAGAATATATCCGTTGTAGGAAAGTATCTGTTGAAGGAAGATACTTCTCCATTTTGAATTTGAGCTTTGATCTCCAAAGATCTTCTTTGTGGCCACATTAAATGCATCCGAGTTGCTCCTGACATGAGTATTTAATGCGCCCAACATCGGTTACTGGACCTCTCTAACATTCTTGCTGACTTGGCAGGTCGGTATGGGTCCATATGTGAAGTTCATACAACAGCTACTTAAACTCGTTGCCAGTTAGCTTTGCTCTTCCTCATACTGCATGATCTTCCTCGTGCTGCTTTCAGATTGCTGCTTGCTGCTTCTTTCAACTTGTTGCTTCCTGCTGCTTGCTACTTCCTTCAGCTTGCTGCTTCTAGCATGCTGTTTTCAGCTTGCTGCTCTTAGAAGATATCTTCCTATATCTTCTAAGGTTGGTTTTCCTTAACTTGGAAAATTATTACATGATCTCTGATAGATCACATAGTATGGAAACTAGGTATTTATATCTCAAGCAAACTGTTCTTGTCTCATCAAAACAACTATAGAAATATCCCAACAATATATATATATATATTAATCATTAATAAGTACATTAAACATATCACATCACAGTATTTACAAAATAAAAGTATATCATATGAGATTACAAAATTTTTAAAAATCAAATAACAATAAAACAATGTATACTTACTTTTGAAATTGACCACCCTACCAAATTGAAGAGTTAGGATTTTAGGTTCCCTACTTTCCAATTTAATATCTAAAAATTATTGTATCTATGCAATCCTCCCACAAAGTAACAGTGAGTTGACATACATGAAATGATTATTAAAAACAATTAATATAATATAGTTATATTTCATAAAATTACATCTAAATTAAATAAACATACTATAGATCCTCAATTATAATTTTCATATCTCTTGTCACTTTCAGTCTTTCTCGGTGGATCAAATGTAACAATTCTTCCCACACTTCCGAATGCATGAACATCGTAAGCCCTAACACATCGCACACGAAGGCTCTAGAGTCTTCCAGTAGTATCAATATCTCAAATCATATTCCAAACAGGTGCCATTGAGAACTATCAAGAAGATCTGCTCAATCAAATGAAGAACTTATGTGTGGTATCTGTGCGTTATATTATTTTAGAAATAAAAATATAGGGCGGAAAAACTTATTTGAGAAATTATATATGAACGTGTTTGGAACGTGTAAAACTGCTCTCATTCCATAATTGTTTTTTAAACAAAAATGTAAAAAATTAAAAAAGAATCTTTTTCAATCTTATATATCTAATCATTCTATAAAAAAATACAGAAATTATAAACTGCTCTCATTCCATAACTGTTTTTTAAACAAAAATGTAAAAAAAATAAAAAAGAATCATTTTCAATCTAATTTATCTAAACCGTCTATATAAAAATACAAAGTGGAAAAACATATTTGAGAAATTATATATGAACGTGTAAAACTGCTCTCACTTCTTTTTTATTTTCAATCTTATCTATCTAATACGTCTATATAAAAACACAGAGTGGAAAAACTGCTCTTGCTTCTTTTTTATTTTTTGGTCAGACAGTTATTTGTTTGGATACATTTTAAAAAATAATAATAATAAAAGTCATTCCATAACTGTTTTTTAAATAAAAATCTAATAAAAAAAAATCTTTTTCAATCTTATCTATCTAATTCGTTTATATAAAAATACAGAGTGGAAAAAAAAAGTTATTCCATAACTGTTTTTTAACAAAAATTTAAAAAAAATAAAAAAGAATCTTTTTCAATCTTATCTATCTAATCTGTCTATATAAAACTACGAAATTGGATCCCCTGCTGGGGCCAAAAACCCAGCACCTCATGCTGGGCAAATCAGATCCTCTGTACCATATATCCATATACCATGCGTGTACCATATTCCAAAACACGTTATATTGATTTTCAAATTAAAAGAAAAAGAAAACCAAAAGAAGTGAAAAAGAAAAAGAAAAAAAGAAAAAAATAACAAAACGACGGTGTATGTACCCAGCATGAAGTGTTGGGTTTTTGGCCCCAGCAGGAGATCCATATCCATAAAAATACAGAGTGGAAAAACTGTTCTCGCTTCATTTTTTTTGTCAGGCAGTTATTTATATGAATGATTAAATTATCTTTTTCAATCTTATTTATCTAATCAATCTTTATACAAATACGGAGTGAAAAAACTGCTCTCACATCATTTTTTTGGGTCAAACAGTTATTTATCTGAATGATTAAATTACCAAATTACCCTTAGTTTTTAATAGAATTACAATTTTGCCTGACTGACTTCTGTTATTATATTTATCTAATCCATCTTTATAAAAATACAGAGTGGAAAAACTGCTCTCACATCATTTTTTTTGGTCAAGCAGTTATTTATCTAAATGATTAAATTACCAAATTACCCTTAATTTTTAATAGAATTACAATTTTACATGATTGACTTATGTTATTATATATATATATAGATATATAGATTTGACGTCGTCGTCTTCTTATTTTTCTTCTTTTTTCTTTATATGAGGTTGAATGTTATTCTTCTTCCTTCCTTCTTTTCCTTTTCTTCAACCTTATGCATTACCTCTTAGTTTCTTCTTCTTCAACACCTGAGTGTTTATCGCAGGTTAAAAAATAATTTTATTATTTATTGAAATATATTGCATACATGTATAATTAATATTATATAAAGATATCATTAATATTATATAAATGTATTATTTCCATCTACATAAAAATATTAGTTTATTTGACAGAAATATGACATAAACATATTATTATTTGTACCACATGAAAATATAAATGTATTATTTGTATCACATAAATGTCTTACTTTATTTACATACAATTATTACCTCATTTAATTGATTACAACGTAAGGGTATTATTTGTATCACATAAAAATATTAATAATATAACATATAAGTATTAATACATCTATTTAAAGGTATTGTCTAATTTTACTTAAAAAATTATTTATGTTATTTTACTGAAATATATTAATGTATTACATAAATGTATAGATGTACCATATAAAGGTATTGGTTTTATCACAAAAGGTTATTACTTCATTTACCTTAAGGTATTACCCCAAATATCACAAAACATATAATATGCATCCCAATTTACCATCTAATGTAACTTTTATCAATTTCCGCAAAAGATAAAAGTTCATCAATTTCTACCATTTTTTTTGAACCCCTCACATGTGACAGTGCAACGATGGGATAGATGATTGATATGTGAGCAATACTCATCACATGATAACAATTGAAGCTTCCTCTATATAATCAAACCAGTTCCACGAAAATATTGTACAACAAATAGATATAAGAGATTCCATTTTCGTGAAACCCTAAGATTTAATTTTTTTTTAATCATAGGATTACACGAAAATTAATTTAATTTTCTTGTAATCCTATGATTTAAAATTAAGTCTCCCATTTTTAACCACCTCTTTCACCTTGTGATTTGATGTATGATAGTTATGGTAATTAAGTCTAATCTATGAAAATAAAGTGGAGGTTATAATGGTATTTTTCTAAAAATTGTAGTATTTTGAGCACAAATTTATAATGAATGTTAGAAAAAGATTAATTTATATAACTTCTGGTATAATGGGTGGCCGCCATAATTTACTGTGTTTTCGTATTTTAATTTTAAACATTCTTACATATATAGCAACATAGATCGTATAACATGTGTGATAATCACTCTGAATCTTAATAAAATTGTTAATGATTTTTTTAGATAATGTATGGTTGCAATATGAATCAATATGAATAGTATTATTTCAGGTATGAAATCTCAAATCACTAATACCAAATAGGTGAGACATATACTATTCTGCCCTTTAACCAAAACACAAAAACTCATGTGAGACGGTCTCACGGATAGTTTCTGTGAGACGGAGCCCCATCATCCAAAAAAATATATGAATTCTAGGGTTTGGGTGGTGGGTAATTGGGTTGTGGGTTAACCCATATCACGCAATGCATTAAAATTTCGTGAGACGGTCTCACGAGAGACTTACTCTTAACAAAATCATCGTAATTTTATCAGATGATACGTGATGTTTTATTGTATCGTATAGTTGTGTTCCTCTAATAGAATAGCAGTGTAGATTACACGAATTTTTCTCTAGTAATTCATAATTTGACGAGAACTTATAATAATATTACTCTTATTAATAGCGTAATCTAGTTTAAAGGAAAAAAAATTATATATAGTTGACTAGTGATGTCACGTGTGTGGAAAATTAGTATTCTTTTAGATCACTTCAATCATGATGAATAATCATGTCATGATAAATTGTATTCGAATAGCAAATAATTGGTTGACAAATACTGCATTACTTAATAAGTACTAACAAATTACAATCATTTTAAATACTAAATAAAACGATTTCCCAAATTAATATGCATGGACTGGAGGCTCGTTATCTATAAACTATATCAATTTTCACAAATATATGTAGTGTGAGTTGATCTGTTTTATCAAAAATATTACATGATATCAATAAATGTACGTATTAATATCTTATACACACAAAAATATTATACAATATTATTTGTTAAAATTATAAAATTTCAAAAGTATTACCTAGCTAAAACACATAAAAGAATTACTTGATACATAATATTAATTGTCAAAAATATAAATTCTCAAAAGTACTACTTGATTTGCATGCAAGTATTTTGTGATTCATATAACAATATTACATAATATTACTTGACAAATTATAATTTCTTAAATATATTACATGATACAAATAAAAATGGTGCATTATAGAAATAAAATTATTAATTATCAAATTACAATTTCTTTACTGAACAATAAATATGAAGTCATAAAATCAAAAATATCATCGATACACATAAAATATTACATAATATTACTTGTTAAATTATAATATTCAATAAATTTCTAATATATATATATATATATGTATATATATATTATAAGACACAAAAATGTTACCTGTTAAGCATGAACTTTTATTTAATTGTCGGTTGACCCATATTAACCTACACTAACCCGACCTTGTTATCAATGTGACAATCTTACCCCAATAATTACCTCTAATTCTTTAGGATAATTCGATTAGAATGAATTACTTATCAATATCAAGAAATAAAAATATTGTTTCTTAATTACTATTCTTATTTTTAATTTGGAAAATACATTGTTTATCAAGAAATAAAAAGTGCTCCAGATCTGAATTTTCTTGGATTGAACCTTTTTGTTGATATCTGTAGACATAAACATGAAGTTGAGTTATTAAAAAAAAAAAGGAAAAAAAAAAGTATCAAGTGTGTTGCATGTGTAAATCCCACTTTAGTAGTGGATTCTGATTGGGCGGTGAGATCACCCCCTTTTAAAGTGAGTGGTTATAATTTATATCTAAGACATCGGTTTTAGAATTACAATATTATTTTTTGGAAAAACATTTTTTAAATTCACCTAACTTAGCCTTTGTACAAAAAAATATCTCGTAAGTTTGATATGTCAAATTTTGGTCGTGTATATATAATAAAATGTCCAATTTAAGGACTCTGATCATCGTCGACCACTTAAGTCACCGAATTTTAGCACGTGAGAGCACGCGACCAATATATTACACCTCATCATTTTCTTTAAGTGAACAATTAAGCAAACAAGAAGAGAAAAAATAAATTATCCTTACCCAATTGCAACCCTAAACTTTAACGAAGAACCCTAGTTTTGGGGGATTCGAAATTTTTGCAAATGTCTGAGGGTTCAATTGAAAGAAAAACAGTGAAAAAAACATATTTTTGAACTAATTAAATTGACCGTGTGCTCTCACGTGCCAAAATCCAACGACTTAAGTGGTTGAAGATGGTCGGAGTCCTTAAATTGGACATTTTATTATACATACAGAACCAAAATTAAACATATCAAACTTACGAGATATTTTCTGGACAAGGATTAAGTTACAGGACTTAAAAAATGATTTTCCCTATTATTTTTAAATAATGATTTATAAATCAATAATTAGTGATATAGATAATATATGTTCTTTGAGTAGGTTTAGAGGGCAAACCGTGCAACCATACTATTGGTGATGGTCCACCACCCACCCCTTTTCTTTGGTCCACTAATGTTCTCCGCATCTTTCATGTCCTGCTATATACACATGGGAAAACATTTTTTAAGTCCTCTAATTTACAACTTATCCAAAAAATATCCCCTAAGTTTGATTTGTTCAATTTTGATCATGTATGTATAATAAAATGTCCAATTTAAGGACTCCGGTCATCGTCGACCACTTAAGTTGCCGAATTTTGGCACTTGAGAGCACACGACCAATTTAATTAGTTAAAAATTATGTTTTTTCGCATCTTTTCTTCCAATTGAACTCTCAGATATTTGCAGAAATTTTAAATCCCCCAAAACTAGGGTTCTTCGCTAAAGTTTAGTGTTGCAGTTGGGTGAAAATAATTTATTTTTTCTCTTCTTGTTTGCTCGATTGGAATAATGTCAAGTAGGATAAAAATGTCACATTAGTTACTTGGTCGAAAATCCCCAATTAAATTGGTCGCGTGCTCTCATGTGCCAAAATCCGGCGACTGAAGTAGTTGACGATGGTCGGAGTCCTCAAATTTGACAATTTATTATATATACACGACCAAAATTGGATATAACAAACTTACGAGATATTTTTTTGGACAAAGTCTAAATTATGGGACTTAAAAAATATTTTCCCCATACACACACGTACATCTATTTCTCTATATATACTATAAGTAAAATTATATATATATATTATGCTGAATTAATTAAATGGAGTATGGACCTCAATTTAAAGGGAATTTATATCTAAGTAGCATATAGCCTGTACAATATACGAGTTTTACAGAAATTTTAAATATTATATATATTAAAAAAATATTTATGATTTTGTATTTTTACCTGTTATCTAGTTTTAACATTAACAATATTTTAATTTAATTAATATATTATACAACCATTAACATGGTTAATGTATTTGTAAAGGAACATAATAATTTTATTTATTAAATGGAAAAAAATTAATTTTGTTTTGTCTATAATATTAATCAACTCTCCCACCAATTTTCTAGTTTTTTTTAATAACAATTTCTCTTTTATAAAATTTTAAATACTAAAATTTAAACAGATCCTCAAATTTTCTTTTCAATAATATTATTAAAAAAAAACTCAAATTCAAAATTTCCTAAACAGTTTTCATATTTTATTCTAAAACACATGTTCACAAAATTATTCAATTTCATGAATTTATCGGTTTCAAAATTTCATTAATCTTATGATCAACGTACCTTTATTTTAGTTTTTTTTTCTCTCTTTTTATAGTTTTCTCTAATTTTTTTAATTAAAGAAATATTTTTTATTGTTATTTTTGTATAACTAAGTTTATATTATTATTATTATTATTATTATTATTATTATTATTATTATTGTTTTTCTTTTTAGTTTTACATATTTTAACTGACTTTAAAAATTTAAGTTTTTAAATTACATAAATTCATTGTAGCTATTAGCCATAACTTTGTTATTCATAACAAATCTTAAATATATCAGTACAAATATTAATAATATAAAAATAGCATATTTTGTTTAGATAATATGGTGATGGACATACATAATTTATTATTTTATATCTCTTAAAAATAATGTTACTAACAGTTGCTAAAATTGTATTTGCTAGAATAAAAAAATAAAATATAATCTTCAAATTCCTAATTAATAAAAATTGATTAAGGATTCTTAAGACACTAATAATAATGAGAAAAATACTAACTGTGTTGCAACCACTAGTTTCAAAATATACTTGCAAAAGATTAACATCAATACTATATATTACTATATATTAAAGTAAGAAAGTTGGCAAAAATTACAAGAATACCATTTTCCCGCCTAAAAGTATCATGTCAATAAAATAAATAAAATAAAATAGTAAATCTTACTTGGTAAGCTACTATATATATATATATATATATATATATATATATATATATTTATAAGATCAATCTTACTCTAGAAGTTATTATATAATCTATATAAAGCTAACAAATGAAGAGAAAATACATTGATTTTTCAAATCAATGTAAAACTAAGAAATGAAGAAAAAATAATGATTTTTCAACAAAATAAAGATACATAAAGAATGAAGAAAGAAACATGATATATAAACATTAGATATAATGAAACTAAGAAATGAAAGAATATAAGATTTTGCTAAACATTTAGAGGTTAAAAATTTCTTCTAAATTCACATTGTCTCATATCTTCATCTTTAGAGAGATATAATATTTTGAGAAAAATATTATAAACAAACTTTATTAGTACAAATTATTAGTATTAAAATCCAACAATAAATATGACAACCCGTGCAACGCACGGGAGAAATATTAGTTTTAGTTAAAATAGATATGTAGCAAGCAACACACAAAACTAGCATCCTCACTTCCATGCAGAAATGCAGTTACTAATAAGTCCTCTAAAGACATGAGATTTGGAGGAAGAAAATAGTAGATACATTACTACAAGAAACTAGTCCAGAAATGTTGATCAAAAAAGTAATAATAATATGTATTCTTAGGAGAAAAAATATGTAAATGTAGCCGAGGTTGTTGTCTAAGAAACTAGTTATTCGTCTTTAGGAGTAGCTCTGTGGATAGCAGACAGACGACGTACCTATAGTGTTGCTTACTAGCTGATATGTTGTTTCACCATGGAGGCGTGAACGATCATCTTCCAGTTCATGATACTTTGAGCTTCAGTAAATTATATCTGGAGCTGCAATTGTTGCTGATAAAGAAGAATCAATCAACTTTAGCACTGACAAATGATAATACACATAAGTCCTGAAAAAAGGATATGAAGATTATGTGGTAATCATAATATCTCAATTTGGCTTGGAAAACCTTCACCATTTGTACGATTTTATTGAACTGGATACCAAGGGAAAAGTATGCAAGAGCATGGATTTAGTATACTGATGACTTTAATCAATTCCTTTTGATTTCCAACAGTTTTCTCTGAAATAAGATTGTCATATTTTACGACACAACACATAGTGCCATAATGGAGTATGCTTTTCCATTTCTATATACAGCATAAGTAGCCTTAAAATGTGTCCTTTGTTAGCCAATTAGTATAGATTAAGAAAATAATATAGGCATACATTACCACCTTCTAGCAAAACACCATCGCTCACAATTCTGACAAAGACAAGAACTATCATTGGGAAAAACATAACAAGTAAAAAACATGATGTAGGAGAGAAATGTAGATTATTCAACAAGAATGGAGAGTGGTATCACATATCGACTTAAGCAAATATACATTACCACCAACACTCAAGGCGGGAAAATGAATGTGATCTAAGCAACTGAGCATAGCAAGGAAATCATGGAAGATAGCATGAGCTGTCATTTCGAGAAGAAAAAAATGTGAAGACTGGAGAAATGGGATTACCTTTGTTGTACATGTCAGCATTGTCCTTCCAGCACCGATGCTTGGGCTAGTGTTTCATTTAGCGACAGGCTTGACCTTCTGCAGGAGAATAGTAGTGTACCCTTGCTAATGCTGGCTACGACCATGGTGTTGATGCAAGAATGCCTAAGCCTGTATGAACATCCACTTCATGAGAATTTTTTGCACTGATAACAGTTTGCACATATTGATGCAAATGCAGCAAAATTTTGAGTTTGTTCCAGGCTCTGAATACTGTTCAGAAATCAAGTTAAATATTTATGACTACACATTGGATTTGTGGATGCAAGTGAAATGGACTAGCATTCAGAGATCAGCAAATCATACTTCTTCATATTTTGGCTGCTCTCCTGATCCTGTGCCTCACATTTGAAATGTAAATGGAGAAGAATGAAGAATGAGGCTCCAATTAACACAAACGACAAGGCCCTCCAATGACAACTGCCGATGAAAATGCATGCATTGAACTACTCATAACTGGAAACTCAATATCTCAAATAAAGATTTCAAGTTGGAAAAGTTATTCTATAAATAAGATACTCACCATTACAGCAAATGTGCAGCACAATCATGCAATAATAGATGTTCATGATGTCGCATGGGGTCTACAGATGTGATAAATATATAGACACCAAATTCTCTCAGCCACCTCACCTAGAAACAGATCAAGAACAACTATCAGGTTTGCAAGTTTTTAACACTAACCTTTTAAAACAATGAAGTAAGAACCATGAAATAAGATATCTTTTGACCACTCCAAGGAGCAATATAAGAGATATATTCGTGCCCATTTCTGCTTGACACTTTCTGAACGTTAAAAGTGCAAATTGCATATCAGAGTAACAAAGCAATATTAGCACTCAGCTATGCTTGCTGTTCTTTACATCCAACCTTAATACCTAATATTGAACGAAAGGAACTTGGAACCCTGAGATGTTTATGATCTAAAACTAGAATACTTAGAATTAACACAAAAATAATCCCCAATATGATCCAGTCTTTCACTGAAAAACAAGCCAGTTCCATTGTTGAACATATTTTGGTGCGACTCAACTTCGTGAAAATGTGTGCTGTATAACTGCCAGTGTCAAGTTTAACCATGTTTTCTTGTCGACAAATTCATCCTATCTATCATAATATGAACTTAATACATTGTTTCTTTGACAATTTTGATATCACAGAATTTTCAACTCTTGATACTCCCTGTTTTAGTTTCATAGACTTTTAAAGTTATTTTTACATTAACCTTTTAGTAATACCTTAAATAATCCTGATTGACTGGTTAAAAGCATCACCAGGACATTCATTTGACACAGTAGGAAAACCTTAAAAGTTAAAAGTACAGCAAGAAAAAACATTTTGCAGAACAAGTACAATAAAACTTGATTAGAGACAATCATGATGAGGTTAAAGTAACACACACTCCCTATGCTCCACTGCATCAGCTGCACAGCTGCAGCACCTGCACATGAATGAAAACATTAACTAAGCAAAAGACAAATTGATCCAAGTCATATTAATAAAAACACCTTTAATGAGTCATGGAGAAGGTTACAACTGCTAACCTGGTTGCCAAAGAATTTCCTCTAAATTGACACTCTAACTCTTGAAGATAGGATCCAAACAACTTCGACCTATAATCAGACATGGCAAAGAATGAACATTCAAATTAGAAGTGAAAATTTTCCATAATTTAGTCCCTCACTGAGGTTCCTTAATGAAGATTTGCTAGGTTTTTTCGATTTATATACATATTAGAATGAAGCTCCAGATTCTTTGAATTTTCTGTTACTTTGGCAATAGATTTTTGTTCTGTTTGGATTCTCAGCTACATAGTATACAAGACTATTAGCTGTTTGAAAATAAAATAAGAGCATTATTGAAGTGCTTTGAAATAAATACAGTACACCAGTTGTTCTTATTCTGATATTAGTCTATAAGTTCCATAAACATTATAAGATTATATGAATTAAACGTAGCCATAACAAAATAATCTGAGAATGACAATGTACCATGCAGGAATTGCAACTGCTGCAAGGACTGGGGACAGTTTCCAAAGTTGGCTGATTTGACTGCTGAGCAACACTTCCAGATAGTTTACCACACTTTTTTCCTGGTTCAAACAAATACCAGGATCCCCGAATTACTTAAAAGTACAATGGAGTTGAAGAATGAATGTATAGCACATGAAATGGTAAATAGAATGGCAGGAGAAGGAGAAAACAAGGAACACTAACATATCTACAGAAATCTATCAAAAGGTACACAATTTGGGTAAGTATACAGCATTGAAGGGACGATCACATTATTTGACTTTACCAAACTGTTACTGAAATTGTTTTCTTTCTGCAATGTCAGCTTAATGACAAGTCACTGACACAAAATATCCATAATGTGTGTGCATTTTACTGGCTTTCCAAATTGTCTAGTATACAGTGGTTATGTGTAGGACTGGAGATTGAAGGATAAATGGACACAAAATGGGCAGGGTCTCCTTCATACTAGAGATTAATCTTTTTTTTTTTTTGGTAGACTAGTGGATATCTGAGATATTGTAAAGCGAAAAAACATCAGTAGTCAGATTCGGTAATCAAACTAAGAATCAGATAATGTAACAGATAACATCATAGTTAGACTGCTAATAGTTAATGGAGGAGTCAACGCTGAAAACATCCAACCCCAAGGTTTCTACCATGTCAACCAACAAGCCATTCATATTGCATACTTCTTTTCCTACTGAGAATCCACTAAAAAGAGCAGACTGGAGCAAAAAATGTTCTCCATCAGTGAACCCAGCACATAAACATCCTATCCACCATTTCATCTGGATGTCTGCAATGATAAAATATACCTTGGGATTCATGAGACCCTCTTTTGCTAAAGGGTTTAGTGAATTGCATGTTGATAAGTTGAAAACTTCTTGATATAGCCTTGTAATGGTAGGAGATTCGCATGAAACCAACATCAGATGTTCAATTAGAACACTCCATCTATTTGCAGTACATCCTAATAACAAGAGCTCCTGCGGAGAAGAAAGAGATATATCTGTAAGTTAGATGACAGAAACTTTCGGCAACACTTTCCAAGAAAGCCAGTTGCCAAAACTCTAACTACGAAAGGAGAAAGTTGACAAATGAGAGTAGGACTATCGATATATAGAAATCACCATCAAAAACAAAAAAATTAAAAATAAAAACAAAACAGTGAGAAATTAATAATTTTCACTTCTTTCATAATTATTCTCATCATGACTAAACAATTATTGATCGTATAGAGGTTATGAGGGTGTAATATACTGTAGCAAAAGTAGAATGGGATTGATGTTTGTGATGCTCATTAAATTTATATTTTGATGACTGACAAAAAACTTCCCAGTTATAATTAACAGCTCGTCAGTTGGAACTAATGCAAAATTTTAGTTGAAAAGTAAACATGATTTGGAAATGTCGAAAAGAAACTGCAATTTGACAAGATATCTGAAAGTTCAGTTTCCTGCTCATTCAGTCAGTAAGAAACACAATACAATAGATCTTATCATTTGCATTCCAATTTTAGTACATCAACATTTTATAATCAGTGCCATTGCTCTTGGCCGTTCAAGAGCCACCAAATTGGTGCGCAAACGTATAATGCCAATTATGAAGAGATAATAAAGATATAAAATAAAACATAGAGTAATAATATCTCCAGATTAGGCTTTAGATGGCCCTGTCTACTCTCCCGACAAATTTTGAGGCTGAAAATATTGCCATAAGCCATTCCCTTGTCCTCCTGGATATCATTTATGCTCCTCTACCACTCGTGATGTAGTCTTCTCCGTTTATTTAGAGCAAAGATGTAGTTTATTGAACATTTTCCAAATTATAACATAAAAATGATACTCTGTGCAATAGAAATTGGCCAGACCTGCACCAACCTCAGTATTGTGTGTGAACCTGGTCTCTTGTCCGCTTAAGGCAGAGCAAAGACATTTTGTTTTGAGAAAACTTTCGAGATCAAAAGGTAAACAATAATCTATAGTTACCCTATGGAAGTTTCACTATAAGGATATAATTATAGATTAGCTATCACAAAAAGAACATATGGGGAAGTGCCTTGGGTAACAAATATATTTTAGTGTCAACAAAAAAAAGTTCACCACTTGAGTATTAGTATTGGACCCTAGGTCTTAAATTCATTATGTTAAGATACAAGGCTTGAATTTATAAACTGCACTGCAGGATGGAAAGGCAGATGGGCATGGTCACATGTCAATCTACTTCAATTGGCAATGAATTCGTGTGTTTTTGCATCCATTTATTCAATTATGTGGAACCTAATACACTTCTAAAACGAAGTGAGGAAAACTTTCAATTCACTGAGGTAAAAAGTTGACTGGCTTACTATCGTTTCACAGAAATCATCACTCTCAGCTGAAATATCTAGTCGTTCAAACATCTGAACCCATTGTCCTTCTGGTGCAGAAGAAATCATGCTGGCACCAGCTATCAGCCGTATAGTCCGCTTGTCAAGCATATATGATAGACTTCTTGATCTCCATCGGTTCCAGACAATTGATTCGAGTGGCAGTTCCTCTGCTCTTCAATATCAACCAAAAAAAAAAATCAATTCCTTATTAAGGTAGACAAACTGATTCCATCTCAGATTTCAGCTCTATGCTAATAGGTGGCACAGTTAAACCTCAATGAGAACCCATTAACCTGCAACAGTAACCCTGATAAATTTGGGCATGCCCTTCATGCACTTCCAACCAATATGGTTAATTTACAAGATCTTCAATCAAGATCCATCATAGAGATGACAATGCAACAGACATGTAGAATATTGGGTAGACGAAACAAATCAGTAAGAAAACATTATTATTTTCTCAAAGCATGAAAATTTATTTACAGTATTCAAATCAATGCAGCCTAGAACATGGAAACCGTTCCTTCTTCCTAAACACGTTTTCATTTTTTACATGGTAGGATATGAAAGATGGAAAAACTCAATAAGGGCAAACATACATATTGGCACAAATAACTTAGAAAAGACAGTGACTTCTACATTAAAGCACCAGCACAAATACTTCAAATTTCAGATTTCAAGAAATTACATACTTCACTGGTTCTGAGTATGCGGTATTTCCAAGCTCATCATGCATGCTTTGTCCAATTGCTTTCCAGAGATTTTCTAGAACAGCCTCCACTGCCGATGAGTGTGAAACAGCCAGCTGCCTTTTCTCAAGGTGCTGGACAGCCAATACTGAAAAATCCCCTTTGGTCCACTTGTCATGTTTCCCACTTGGAATGGCATCAGAAGTTGAAATATTCAAGTCCTCCATGAAACTTCTGCTTTCACCCAAATTCAGTCCTTTCGAGGGAATCAACATTAATTTATCAAGATAGACATCAAGGACATCATTGTCTATCCTCTCAAGCTTGCTGAAGTCCATCTCAACACATGCTGATATTATAGCATTTAAATGTGACTCCCTCAGAGGTAATGAGTGAACTAAACGCTCTAACACAAGATCCCTCGCTCTACCAAGGCTAATGCATGATAAATGAGCAAGACCCTGCTTAAAACATGTACAAAAAAGCCATCTAAATAAATACCTATAAACAAACAAATCAATAAATATCAACTTATATAAGACTCAAGGACGCCTAACCTGAGGAAAATTAGGACTCAATGTCAATTGATATAAAGCAGCATCAAGCTCTTTAACAGAGTCTTCATAATCAGTTGAACTTCTCAGGCCTTTGGACACCTAATTACAGATGAAGAAACATAAACCAACAAATTTTAATCAGTTAAACATCAAAATGCATCACTTACATTCTCGAGAAAGAGCGCCCATTGGAAGGATTTCTTGATGTTGTCGGAGGCCCAGTGCGCAAGACGACCAGTTGATTGATACCCAGAAGCCAAAATCAACAGATCGATAAAATTTTTAATCAATTTGATCAAATCTTCCATGGATAAATCAGGGTATGACCAACCCATGAGGAGATATTGGAAATGCTCAAACCCTAAAAACGAAATCGGCTCTTCGATTCTCTTGATCCACACCAGTACCACCAAGCGAGATGAGTTTTGGGGTTTTCCCGCACTGAATATCCTTTAATTACTTGGCTTTTCCAGATTTTATGCAGCTGTGTGGCGGCAAAATGACCAAGCTTTCTTTCCATTGTACGAGAATTAATTAATCATGATGAGTACATGATAATATAATATGATAATATGTTCATAGTTATTTCATAAATTTTAGTTAAAAAAATTAAAGTTGTTAGTAATGTGCACTTCTAGAGCTATAGTGATATCTCATATTTTCATGAAGATATGTAGATATAGTTATAGTTGAATTTCTAGGAATTAAACTATAGAGCAACAATGATTTATAATTCGGGAACATATGTATTCATCATATTGCATTTAATCAAATCAAAACAATTTTACATTTCGTTCTTTTTAGTCAATTTCCAGTTAATTTTAGCACTTTTGCATGACCGAGCTACTATTGATAGATGACAAGTTTGAATAAATTGAAATTCCACCATATAAGTATTTCCAAAACAAAAAGATGGTAAAAAATCATAAATGTTATGTCCGTCATTTCTATCATACAATCCATCGTGTGTGTGTTAGGCTAAACTAAATATACCACAAACTCAAACGCATATGGTTTTAAGTATTTTCCAAGTTTAAGCTTCATCCACTCATAATAAAGTTAGTGTATAAAGGAATTCGTTTCTCTCCTTGTGAAGTTGAGAACACAATTGATGTACACTCAAGACGTAAACTCAAATTTAATAATAAACAATAAAAAACATTGAAAGTAAGATGGACAAGTATTGTTGCAATATGGACATCTAATCCAAGACTCAAATCTAATAAGCAAATTGAAGTACGACTATACTCTTTTTTGACATAAGAGCTACTATGGACATCATACATAAATATAATGGTTCTAGTGATCCATTCTTTTTTCTTTTCTTATATATATATATATATATGTGTGTGTATTTTTCTTATATATATATATATATATATATATGTATATTTCATCATCCGATTTGAGTCGGATTTATTATTATTTTTTTGTTTTTGGTAGTAATCAGAACCAAGCATTGCAAATAAACTTAGCCAATTAGAATGACTTTGGCAACAAAATACTCTCGAGGTGATTTCTATCTAAAGGCCAAGTAATTTTCAATGAAACATGTCTCTTTCAATGATTTTATCAACCTCAATCAAAACTTTTGGACCAATAATTTATGGTATTGTAAATTAAAACAAACTACTGATTTTAGAATCAACAAGTCGTCGTAACTCAACATAATAAAGACTCCAAAATCTAGACAATAACAAAAAAGACACTCTAAGCAACAACAAATCAAATCTTACAGTCAACGAAAGTAAAAAACTGTATCTCACTTCCCTCTTCTCATAAAACATGTGCGAGAACTAAAAAATAAATTGACACTTAAGAACATGACCGAATTCAAAATTATATAAGTCTTAACTAACACAAACAAGCAAAAACACTATGAAAACAAATGAAAATACACTAGCAAAATACAAGAATGTCTCTCTCCCCCAACCTAGCCAACATTAGTCCCTAGTGTATAGCGAAGTACGAGAAAATGAAAAGAAAGATGAGACAAAATATATAAAATGAAAAGAGAAGAGAAAGTGAACACCCCTAAAGTCTTATCATTTGTCCAATGGGCCTTGGTGGGTAAAATGTGTTTTATGTTTCTTCACCCGAGACCTCATCACACTCCTTACGTTTAGGAATTGACTTGCGAACCATCGGTACATAAGAAAAAAAGGTGAGATGACAAGATGGAGAATGATAAATAAACCACAATCAAACATGTTCTCAAACTAGTAACATAAACACAATTCAATCTCCCCCCAATCCAAACCCAGGTAACAACTAACATTCATCTCATCATGAACAAGTAGACCACCGAGATAAATGCATGCTTCATAATGACCTTAAACACCGACAATAGACTTTCATCGCATGATACCCAAATAAATAAATAAATAAATATATATATATATATCCAATACCTATGTCAAGTTTCCAAATAAAATCAAATAGAAGATGCTCTTCAAGTAATTTACCGAACACTTATGAATCGTTTTTTCGAGTTTTTTCAGTTTTGACTAGTTTTTCCTGATTTAACTGCAAAAAGCAGTTTTCTATGCCTAATAAGACCAGCGATCAGTTCGCAAATGAATTGGTCGAACTGGCCGGTCTAGTTTGATTCCACAAACAATGATTATTTTCATTGTTTTGTTTGAAATGATCATTTGTGAAAAGAATCATGATAAACTTTATGGTGTTTGAAGCTTATCTTCTTCTCCATGATTATTCATCTAATTCAATTGATGATCCATTTGAATCACTATTGATCTCTTCTTTAGAGATTCTTTCATGTGATGAAATTCTTCAAATTGGTAAATTGGTATCATTTCTCTACATAAAATTGCATCTAAGATATATGTTTTTAGTTTTAATTGATGTAATTCGCCAAGATATGTGGGTCGTCTAGAGAAATATATCACTTTACTCCACATGTCCAACAGTTACAATCTTTAAAACTTTCATTGGTATGGTCATGGGCTCTTCTGAAAGTTCTTCTCATAGGTGTTCTTCATGTAGACTTTTATGTCGATTGTTTTGATCCTTGTGTAGAAGCCATAGAAAGTTTGGACTCTTGACCATATTTAAAGGTTCTACCTTTAGATTTAGACCACTGCGACATTATTCTAAAGGGAGTTTTCTATGTGATCATCTTGTCTTGGCATAAGTCACACTTTTAAAGTGCTTATTTCTCTTTCTATGTCCTTGTTGACTTGATTCTACTATAATAGCTAGAAAATCATTGTTTTTGCAACAAAGAGTAGTTCTCTTAATCTCTTGTTTATCTGAGAGATTACTAGTTGACACAATTCTTTAGACTGTCTTTAGAAAATATATTATTCTTATAATCGAGTCTACTTGTCTTAGAGGCAAATGATAATATTGTGTTAACATTTCTCTCAATGGATCTTCACAATAACATCTCTGTTGCAACATCTCATTTGGCATTCGCTCGAAAGTGATATTTATAGAACATGATTATGTATATATCTTCCTGATACACAAAAACTTTTTAACTATAGAGCATACAAAACTTGTATATTTTCTCTAATTTTCTCTATTTTGTTTTGGTGGAAGTATTCTTCCAATGAAATGGATATTTAGAAGTCTTTCGAATTTCTTAATGATTGAACTTTTACTATGTCTGAAAATGACTTCTTCTTCCTTTAATTGGGTAGGTGTGTTTTCCGATCCCATCTTTGTTGATCCCCCAAACTATTTTCAATCAATTTGATGAAATTATCTTTGTCGAGATCTAATGTTGCTGATGCCACCTTCAAAATGGTTATCCATTCATCGATTATATTTTTCATATTTTTAAATCGATAATATTAGTGGTGAGTATCGATCAATTCATAAGGATGTGTGGGCTCCAACATGAATTTTTTCCTACAGGTTGTATAGTTGGGACCTGCTCTTCCCTAGTTGATTCATTCAGTGAGTTCTTGTGGCCGAAAAGTTATCTGTTTGAAACTCTAAACCATCTCATTTGAAACTCTAAACCATCTCTCATTTGGGTATCTTCATGTGTGTTTGAACTTGTACTTCTCTCTTGGGGTAGTAGAATTGAAGTATTTATCTTGATATTAACAAAATCTATAATTTCTTAGAGAGAGATTCGGTTAACTATGAGATATCAACTTTTGATGCTTCAATATTATATCCTTCTTAGGATATCAATAATTATATCATCATGGTTTGCAGGCTTTGGGATTTCTGTCGTCTTCACATTAGGAAAAATGATTTTTTCCAAAGACATCACTAAAACATTAATTATTGATTTTTTATGTCCCAACTCCTATTGGTAACTTCTTTTTAAGATATGTTACTTCTTCTTTCAAATGTGAAACCTCTTTTTCAATTTTCTTGAGCGATGTCAACATTTGACTACTGTAATATTGAATAGTCTTTAGAATTTTCTACGACATTGGAAGATCTAAAATGTACTAAGATTTTGGGAGTTATTAGAGACATCAAGAACGATCTCATTCCACTCTCAGTTGGATCTTGACATCTTGTTTTTAAAAGGTTATCATGATAACTTTTCTTTTTTCCATATGTTATTAGAAAATCTCGACAGACTTTTCCCATGGATCTCGATGTAAATAACCTCGACCACCATACCAGATTTATTAATGAGTTTGGACTAAATATTTTCGATGAGTAAGACTTATGCGAGATCATCTTATGGATCTCATTTTGTGAGACAGGACGAGTCAAGTCGGACATAATAAATTATGTAATATTTTTGTGTATATTAGATAATATTTCCATATATATCAGGTAATACTTTTGTATTATATTATGTAGTATATGTACATAATACAAAAGTATTACCTGATCGTTAAAACTCTTGTGCACCTGGTTCATGCATAGATCTAGATCCATGCACTCAGGTCGAACTGATCCATCACGCGCCACAATGTGCCACCAGGTCCATGCACAAACTTGCCCAAACATGCTCCTAGGTATCATACATTTACGTTATGTTAGTCATATATACCTTTTAGTAGTGTTAGTCATACTTTTAATAATGTTAGTTGTACATTAACAATTTTTTTAGACAAACATATTAACCTTTCTGTAGTGTCCCGGATCAAAAACGAAGCATAATTGATTAATTAAATATTTAAACCTATAATTTAATAATTAATCGTGTATGTGTCAACTGTGCGTTTCAGATATATGCTAACGACACGATTTAGACCGATGAGAACTCTAGGTGTGGAATACAGAATATTTTTATACTATGAGATGCACAACGGAAAAACGAGAAAATAGAAACAAACTAGAGGTCAATCGGAGACCTGTAGCTCAAATGGCGAAGAAAAGAGCCGAATACGAAGGTTAGGTAAAACAAGAGGGTAAAATCCGGACGAACGGTAAAACGGAAAAATAATATTTTAATGAATGGTAATTAAAATTTACTTGGTAAATAGTAACTTTGGAAATCTATAAATAGGGGCTCAGTCAGTTCAAAATATTCATTCGGTCGACGAAAACGAGTAAGTCTCTCTCTCCTCTCTTTTTCTTCCCATGTTTCGGTTTCCGGCGCGTCATGGCCGGTGCTGCCGACATCACCGGAAAAGTCGCCGGAGCGCCGCCGCCGGTGGCTGGAAAAAATTGAAAGTTGTCGGTTCCGGTCAATTTTCACACACGACGTTCATCTCAACGAGACGAATCTAGGATAGGTCTCGGAATTCAATTCCGATTTCTCGTTCGTCGGGAAACGGCGAAAAACTGTCCCAAAAACCCAAAACCCTAACATCGATGTTGTGAATGTGGTAATGAAGGATTTTGCGGCGAAGTTTCGGGTACTATTCACCACCGGAATCTAGCGAGCGGTGGCCGGAGGTGGTAGCCGGCGGTGAGAGGTGTCTGGCGGGAGTGGTGGCGGCGGCGAAGGGCGGTGGCGGCGGCGGGAGTGGTGGCGCCGGGAGCGCTGGGCGCAAGGTGGCGCGCGCCGAGAGGGGACCTGCCGAGTTTTCTCGGCCAGCTGCCGAGACCCGCGCCACACTGCCGAGTTTTCTCGGCCAGCTGCCGAGAATGCGCCACGCTGCCGAGAGCCGACCCGGAGCTGCCGAGTTTTCTCGGCCACTTGCCTAGGCCGTCGGGTTTTTCCACCCGGCGCCGGGTACGCGCGTGCCACGTCGCCCGTAACGCCGTGTTTTCGATCCAAACCCCGTTTTTTCCATCGCTCGTCTTTATCGAGCCGTCGCCGACGAGACGTCGTTGACCGAGGGTCATGGGCCCGGTCAAAGTCAACCCTTTGATCAAAATTACGAAAACGCCCCTCAATCTTAAAACGCTCCGTTTGAGCTCGTTTCAACTCCGATTGAGCTCATTTTTCTTCCGTAGCGACCCTACTCGTTCCCTCTTCCTCACCTTTTGATCAAAATTACCAAAATACCCTGAACCTAGAATGCTCCGTTTGAGCTCGTTTCAACTCCGATTGAGCTCATTTTTCTTCCGTAGCGACCCTACTCGTTCCCTCTTCCTCACCTTTTGATCAAAATTACCAAAATACCCCTGAACCTAGAATGCTCTGTTTGAGCTCGTTTCAACTCCGATCGAGCTCATTCTTTTTCCGTCGTGACCCAAATTTCATTCTCTATCGTCTCAGCTACATGGATTGATTATCCATTCTCGTTTCTTCAACTCTGATCTTTAGAGCTTTAGATCCGTCGCGTATTTAACGATTATTTCTCCACCGGAGTCTTTACAGTTTTAATTATAATTATTAAGGATCTAAGAAACGTTATAACTTATGTAGGTTACCTATTGGATTGAGTGTTGAGTTATCAGATCTGTAGTACTTGCTACTCACGTGGTAACCACCGAACAAGGTGGGGGTAACTTCTAAATCTTTATCTGTTTACTGTTTTCTAGTAAAAGCATGAACTGCAGGATACTACGTGCTGTGATTTTAATTGTTGTGCCATACTTATACTGTGAACGGACTGAGGTCCACTCTGATCATATGCTTTCGTCCCCGCTTCTCTTCTACTACTCTTTGAGGTCTGGTGGCCCTATTGAAATGCACTAACGGTAGTGAGACCGTTGACAGGATAAGATGGGGAAATCCCGCACCTTTGCATCCCTCACCATTTCTAATATCTGATATGCATTTTACGTGTTGTGGCAACGTGCTAGGAGATGTTTTATTTTCTTTCTGTTACCTGTCGTGTGTCATAAGATGCAGATGTTATTTCCACGAGTGTATTCAACGCACTCACCCCTTAATCTGTACTCACACTACAGGAACTGATGGGCTTGATAAACCCTAGAAGAAGAGAGAAGGTGTCATATCTGGACCTGTTTTGTTAAGTTAGTGTCACACAACGTTTTCAAACAAAGTCTTATTTAATTCACGTTTTTATAACATTTGATACAAGTGATGAAAGTGAGATCCTGATGGTTGTTTCCGCTGCTGTATTTTATTGTATTATCGGTATTGAGACCAATTGCTATCAGCAGAGGCTGATTGTTGATATGTGAATGATTCACATCATCCCTTACCTCTTTCTTCTGTCGTCTCTAATCTCCTTCTTCTGTTGTATCTTACTATTTCTTCTTCATGCCCGTGCGAAAACTCTGATATTTTTAAGTGAAAGAAAACGGGGCGTGACACTTTCATACCTTTTAGTTATGTTAGTTGTACCTTTATATATTACATAAAGGTATGACTATGTTGATATAAATGTATGACTAATATTACATTAAGGTATATATGTACAAATTGTGCCGTAATTGGTTTTTTTTTTTGGTTGATTACATAAAAAACATGAACTTATGGTCAATTTTCATTTACAACATGAACTTTAAATATTAACATCATAAACGCTCAATTTATGATTTGTATCAATTCAACATATAATCAGGCTTTTCGGACTCCAATTGCTGACGTGGAGCCCGAAATATATAAATCAATCTAATCATTATCTCAATCATCAAACCACATGGAATTAAAATAAAACCGAAAATTTGAAACATTTGTAATTTATTGGAAAATAAATAAATCAAATGAAAAATAGATGAAAAAACAAATTGGAAAAAGAAAAGATAAGAAAAAAGAAAGACGTAGGTCTTCTCCCTCCCCTCTCGTCTTCTTCTTCTTCCATCCATTCTCTCGTCGTAGCTGTCTTTCTCCCTCCTCCATCTCTTGCCATCACCGCCGTCTTTTCCTTCCCCTCTCGCCACCATTTTTCTATCTCTCTCTCCACCATCACCTTCCTCCCCTTCTCCCATTGTCGTCCTTTCATCACTGTCTTCCCCTTTACTTGAAATAACAGTCCAGAAGTTGTCTTCCCCTCCTCATCTGATAAACATCGAATATAATCAAACATATATGTTTTTGTAATTGCAAACTTTATTTGCACTGCTGGAATTTATCGGTTAGGTAATTGATTTAACTAATTATTTTGGCAATGGAGAGAGAGGGAGAGCAACAGGTGTAAGAAGGATGGTGGTGGCCGACTGATCTGGTTGGAAATCGGCGCCCATTGGTATGATTAAGAAAGAACAAGAAGAAAAATCAGATTGTAAAAATATAAGGATATTAATTTCTTTACATAGTGAAGAAATTATTTGTTTGATTAATTTGCATTCATTTTTTATCAATTGGAACAATGAATCTATACTATATATAAAATGAAAGAAGTTGACAAATTTTACAAATTTATCATTTTCCCTCCCAAACTATCAACCAATATAAAAAAAAACTAAATAATTTTTAAGTATCTTATAGAATAAGTATCACATATATCTTACACAATAAACTATCTTATAATTTATATATACGAGTAGAGATGAAACAAAAGAAGCTATCTTAAATGATATGATTATATTTTAATGATATAATTAAATTTTGAAAATAATGAAATTTAAATATTGTCAAAAATTAAAATTTTGAAAATTAGTTTATAATTTTAATATATAAATGTGGAAAATAGTTTTAAAATCTAAATTTTATTTTATTGAAGGGTTGTAAAATGTTTAAAAGTTTGAAGCTATTATAAAAATATTAAAATAATAATAAAAACTGAAAGTAATAATAATAATAATAATAATAATAATAATAATAATAATAATAATAAGGTTGTGAGATTAAGTCTAACAATCTTAAATCAACAAATAAAATTTAAAAAATAATTCAAATATATATGTAATATTAATTGTGTAAGATATAAAAATCAATAAATTGAATAAATTTTTTTAAATAAAAATAATAAAAATATTTGATAAAATTTATTCAAAACTATTTCAAATAAATAGATATAATTAATCTAAAAATTGTTCTAAAAAACTATAATATGTTCCAAAAAAATCTGAAAAATGGTTTCAAAAATCTAAGAAATATTGTTTTAAAATTTAAAATTAATTTGAAACCTAAATTTATAAATATAAACTAATTTTTTTTGGAATAAATATAATGCTTTTTGAAAAAATCCATCTAAAAACAATGCAAAAAATTATTTATAAATTCTAAAAATAATTATAAGATATAAAAGAACAAAAATATGAATAAAACATATTAGTTAGTATAATTAATCACTTCTTAATTATTCAGAAATTAAAACTCACAAACACAAAACTATTATTATATTATGTTCAATTTTATTTTCATATTTAATTATTGAATATTGATATTATCAATAAAAAAATATGGATTTTTACAAATTTCGAAATAATAGGATGTCATGAATAACCTTTTAATATAACAACTTCATTATATTATTGCAAATCGTATATATATTGTCATAATACATAATAAACCGCGCATCGCGCAGGAGTACTACTAGTTTGAAGAATATAAGAATAGAAGAATTGTAGCAGTGAGGGAAGGAGAATGATAGCAGCCAGAGGAGGTGATGCGATGACTGGTATTTTTTTATTGATTTTTTTATTAAATTCCACATGTATTGATGATTGAGATTTATATATCGGGCTCCATAACAACAATTAGAGCCCGAAAAATCCAATTATGTGTCGTATTGATATGAATTATAAATTTAAATGTTTTTGGTATTAATGTTCAAAGTTCATGTTGTAAATGAAAATGGACCATAAGTTCATGTTTTTTCTTGTAATTAACCTCTTTTTTTAAGTAAAGTATTACTTAAGAGTATGACTAATATAATATAAAAGTATGACTAACATACTATAAAAGTAAGCACAAAAAAAAGTTATGATATTTATACATAAAGATATGACTAATATAACATAAAGATATGACTAATATAGTATAAATGCCACAACATAAAAACAAAGAAAAAAAGTGCAGATTCGGGTTGGCCCCCAACCCGACCCAAGTGCACCGTGCACCCAAGTGCACAAGAGACCAACTCTTACTTAATATATAGAAAAATATTACCTAATATATACAAAAATATTACATGTTACACGAGATAGAAGAGCGTCTGGACAACCTAGGATCTGCGTGTTTTTGAGTGACCTGATCCGACCCAATTGGTAATAACAAAGTATTACCTGACAACCTGATACGCATAAAAGTATTACATATTTTCTTATAGTTCAACTCAACTCAAAATGCATCCTATAATACAAAGTATTACCTAATATACAGAAAAGTAGGTTTGTTAATATCAACCCGACCCATGGGTACCCATCCTACCCCACGACATTTGGGGTGGCTTTTACCCACCCCGTGCAAGAAATGGGACGGGTCCATCCTGACCCGCGAATAGGGTAGGGTGGGTTCGGGTACCAGATGGGCCCTGTCCCGACCCGTCCCGCACTCTTAAATATATATAGATAATATTATATAAATCACATTATATATTTAATTAAATGATATGTTGACCTAATTTATTCTCATTTCTCCATACTGGAGGCGCAACTACTGCTCACTTGTCCGATTCTACTCCCAAAACTACAAGAATTATATTATAAATAGAAAAATTAAATGATTTTGAAAACAAGACGGGCGGGATGGACCCACCCCGTATGGGGAGGGGCACAGGGTAGCTAAGCAAGACCTGTGGCGGGGTACAAGATGAGGTGGGTTCGCGAGGTATGTGCATGAGGTTGGCCAGAATAGTCAACTATCTACTGCTCCGGCCTGTTGTCATCCCTATAGAAAAATATTATAGTCGATTCGACCTAACCCATCTCATGGAATTGAACCCGTAAAATAGTCTCACCCAAGATTTTATCATTTTTGATTTGTTTGTCCAATACTTCTTGTCGTTGTTGATAATCATTCATCAACTCCTCCACATAATAATGGGTGGATTTTTCTACACTTTCAATAAAAGTAATGAAAAACTCATGTCTTGAATTTTCATTCAAGTCCATAAACACGGAAATTTTTATTTTGATAGGGATAAAATATAAAATGCAAGATATCAAAATTATTTCTTTAATAATATTAAGTTTTGATAGTCTAATAAAAAAAATTATTATGTCTAACAAAATACAGATGGATTGATAGAAGTAGGAAAAAAACTCGAAAAAAGTCATGTGGAAAGTGATGTCGTCTCTCATTCTGGTAAAGAAAAATGAGAATTGCTATTGATAGAATAAAACCCTCAACGTTAAACATTTAATCAATGTTTAATTAAGAGTGATCCGAAGGTTAAGTAATTTTCAAAATCGAATCAAAATTTTCAAAAAAATTTCAAACAACTCCATGCTAAAACTCCATAATAGCAAACTGAGTCACTACATCCTCAACAAAGTTGTGTTCCAACACCAAATAAGATGGATGAAACAAGTTTCAGATAAACTGAACGTAATTGTTGCTGAGCGTGCAAAGTTTCATTCGCAAAAGATGACGGTTGTACAGAGATTTGTTTGCATGCGTGAGATGGCTTCCATTTTAAACGATTCAAATCAAGTTTGTGGTAGGGATTAAGATAAAGAGATGATTGTGGACATCCTGGTGAATGATGTGAAAGAGAATCAACAGATCTTTGTTTTGTCTATATTTTGGTGTTGGAGGCCTTGGAAAAACGATCTTTATTTAAATTGTTTTGTAATGATCAAGCGTGGTTGATCGTTTCAAGATAAAACTTTGGGTCTGTGTTTTTGATGATTTTGATCCAAAGACTTTGGTCCGGGCGATGATTGAATCTGTAATTTGAAGTGGAAGTGCTTCGGGTTTGAAGCAACTAGATATTTTACAACGTTGTCTCTAGGAATTGTTGAATCAAAAAAGATACTAATATTGGATGATGTTTTGAATGAGAACTTAGAGAAGGGTACTTTGTTGAAAAAATATATTGGGATCTGAGACTTCTATTATTGTCACCACACGCCTCAAGATGGTTGCTGACATAATGGAAACACTTGAAGCCCATTCATAGAAGGGTCTATTGGAAGATGTTAGGAAATTATTATTTAGATTTTGATAAGACAAAATACAAATGTAATAGGAATTTAGAGTACCCCATTTTTTACAATGTTTAAGTGATATTAGACTATGATTTGAGTCTAGATTTTAGGTTGAAAAAATAGTGGAAATCAGAATACAGTAGCTGAAGATTTGAAATGAAGAATTGCTAGATGCAGTAAGAAGATTGCTACTACAAGCTAGAAGAATATTAGCACAGTAAGCTGTAAGCAACAGTAAGTATAGTTACTACAAACAGGAAAGATACAGGAGGAAGACAGTAGTTGAATTATTACAGAAAAAATTGTTGCAGAAAGAAAGTGTTGCATTCTATCAAGTTAATGAGACAAAAAGAATGAAGTGATAGATTACTCACTTCAATGCAGTAAAAGGAAGATCAGTAGAAGTCCGAGATTCAATCACTTCAACAAGTCAAAACTAGCCAATAGAGACAAAGTGATCAAACTAGTACCGAGAACCAGTAAGCAGCGGACATGTGGCTTGATACACTGCTAAAACCTGCAACCTAGTACAACCTCATTAAAACCCTGTAGTGCAAGATAATGAACAATTAATGCAATCCTTCAGAGATAATTAATGAGAGCTCTACAACATTGAGGAGAATTCAAATTAAAATGTTATGTCTCTCTTCAACGGGCATAATATTTCACTTATAAATAGAGAAAGAAACAGATTGTAATTACTACTGAAACACTGAACATTCCAGCTCAAGCAAGAAAGTTGTCTAGTTCCAAAGTACCCTCAAAACTACAAGTTTCAGTCACTCAACCTCTAAGGAAGTAGTCAAGCCTTAGTTCAAGTTCAAGAATTCTCAAGACTGCTTCAAGCACCAGTTGAAGAAAACTCTATATACTTTTAACCCTTGTGTTGTGTGCTTAGGTTGTTTTAGGTGTCCTCAGTTGATAGGAAGTTGTTCCTTGCTGAGTGTTTAGCCTTAGGTGAGAAGACAATAACTCTGTGTGAGTTAGCAAGATCTTATGTGAGTTAGCCTTTGAGATTTGAGCAAACTATATGGAAACCAATTCTTAGTGGTGTTAACTTGTTAGGGATAATGAATTAGGGGAAGAAGAGAAAGATAAGTATCCAAACCTGGAAGCCATTGGAAAATAAATAGTTAAGAAGTGCGCAGGTGTGCCTATGGTTGCTAGAGCATTTGGGGGTCTTCTATGATTCAAGAGAACATAGAAGGAAAGAATGTATGTGAAAGAAAGTGAATTGTAAAATTTACCACAAGAAAAAACTTTGATATTCCCAGCTTTGAGAATAAGTTATCATCATCTTTCTTACGAATTGAGACAATGTTTTGCTGATTTTGCAGTCTTTCCAAAGAACTTCAACATTAAGAGAAAAAAATTGATCTTTCTTTGGATGGGTCATGTATATATATCATCAATGGGAGCATTGGAAATGAAAAATATTGGTAATGAAATATTTAACAAGTTAGTTTTTATATCACTTTTCCAATGTTACCTATTAGACACTAATGCAATTATAATGCATGAGGTTCATGATCTAACACAATCAATCATGGAGAACAAAGTTCATGGTGTACAAGTTAAAAGATAAGCTACAAGCGCATCTAATAGCAAGATTCATGAGGTAAATTTGGGAAAAAAATATATAAGGTTTCCTTACAAGTACTCAACATGATATGGACATATCTTCCGTCTTGACCAAGTTCAGCCATTTGAGAGTACTAAATATAAAGCATACAAAAATCAAAGAATTTTCTTCAATGTTAGGTAAGCTCAAACATTTACGATTCTTGAATTTGTCTTTCACTAAAATTTGTACTTTGCCCAACTCATTATGTAATCTTTGGAATCTTAAAATTTTGAATCTGAATGAGTGTTGCAAGCTTGTGGCATTACCTAAGAACATGAGGTACTTGAAAAATCTTCGTCATCTTTGTTTGGAGTTATGTCTATCATTGGAAGGGATGCCCTCACAAATTGGAGAATTAACTTATCTCAAAACATGTTAGAGAAAAGAAGAATGCAAGCAAAACTCAAATTAATAACCTAACACAGAAGAAGAAAACGTCTTCTATTTTCCAAGCGCAAGTGCTGAGTTTCCAAATCCAGAATAAAAACTAAGATGCTAAACAAAAACCAAAATGCAAACTAAATATCCCTAGCCTGCGAGGCCCATGAACAAAGCCCACAGACCACTCTGAAGAAATAAATTACTTAAATAAAATACTTTAAAAGAATTAACAATGAAACCCATCATCATGGCCCAACACCACGATGCATTAGAATAGAACACTTCCCGACACGGCTAAGTGCGCGTTGATATCCTCCAGTGATAGACCCTGTCCGTAACAACTTCATCCTCTTTCCAAAGAGCCTTATCCTTAATGAAAAATTCTGAAAACTATACTCCTATTTCAGTCGCATCCACCCATATGGCTTCGTTAATATCCTTATATTGCCACTGAATCAAAACTTGTTGAATCTGATCTTTCCCTAGCACCTATTCTGGAATATATTCGGGATTAGCCCCCAACTCAATTGATAGATTATCTTCACTAGGTGATTGCTGATAACAACCTTTAACTGTAAAACATGAAAAATCGGGTGAAGCTTAAAGTGAACCAACAACTTCAAACAATAAGCCACTGTCCCTATACACCCAACACCTCAAATGGCCCATAAAATTTCACTGCTAACTTTGCACATCCCCTTCGAAATAAAGAGTGTTGTCAGTATGGCTGAAGTTTGAGAAATCCAACTGCAAACTGAATGTCACAATGATGGCCATTTTCCATATGGACCATGCGCTCCTGTACTCGAGCCAGATGGTCTTTTAAATAGCAGAGAACCTCATCTCGTGCCATTAATTCATCCGTTACAGCTCGAACCCAAATCTCTAATAGTAAGAAACTGTCAAGCTTAGGTGGTGGTCGACATACACCAAATGGGATCACCCTAACCGCCCTGTGTACACTAGTATTATAGCAATATTCTGCCCATGCAAGCCACTAACTCCACTACTTAGGATGTTCCAAAGTAAAACATCTCAAGTATGTCTTAATCCCGTGATTTAGAACCTAAGTCTGCCATACGTCTTTAGGTGATAGGTGAAACTCATTTGCAATTTTATGTTCATGGCAGCAAATAGCTCCCTCAAAAAATCACTAACAAATATTCGGCACGATCTGAAACAATAGGTGTCGGTACCCCATGCAATCGAACCATTTCTCGTATAAATAACCGAGCCACATCTTTTGCCATGAAAGGGTGGTGTAACCCAATAAAGTGTGTGAATTTAGACAGACGATCCACCTCTACCAATATACAATCAATCACTCCAGACCGTGGTAGCCCTTCAATAAAGTCCATGCTTATATCTTCTCATATCAGTTTTGGAATTGGCGATGCTTGCAAAAGTCCAGCTGAAGCCCGAGTTTTATATTTATAGCATTAGAAAATGAGGTATTCACGAACAAACTTGGTTATATCCTTCATCATACCCATCCAATACACATTTGAAGTCAATCTGTGGTAAGTTCGGTAGGCCCCTGAGTGACCCACCTGAGGAGTGGCATGAAACTCGGCTAAGAGATCTGGAATAAACACTGATGTTTGTGCCAGCACCAATCACCCCCTGAAATACAACACCCCATTAATGAATATATAATCTAGGTATTATATAAACCCCACGGCTATGACACGACATATTTTTTGCAAACCCATATCCTTCTGAACCTCCTTGCAGACTCTTTTCCAACCAAGCCAAGTTGAAGTTGATATTGTGCCCAATTTTAGGCCATCATGACAGCGAGACAGATGTCGACAACATGATTTGAGCTACTGGTGTGATACTCAATGTCGAACTCATACCCCAGTAACTTAACCACCCAAAAATATTGGGCAGGGGTGGAAACTTGCTATTGCAGCTATTATTTCAAACTCCTTAATTTATCCATACAAAAAATCGAGGCTATCAAGTACGACCGCCAATGCTGCATGACCAATACTAGAGCCATTAATTCTGTTTTATAAGTAGACTTTGCCATACTCCAATCACCTAATGTTTTACTGAAATATGCTACGAGTTGGCCATTTTGCATCAGTATGGCCCCAACTCCACGTCCCAAAGCTTCACACTCAATGACAAAGGTTGAATAAAATCCAGAATAACCAGTACATGACAGTAGAAATAGTCTATTGTAATATCTCAAAGGCCTGTCTTGCTGCCTCCGACCATGAAAATTTGGCAACCTGATCTATTTTAAGTAAAGATGTAAGTGGCCGAGCTATCAACCCATAATCCTTGATAAATCGCCCGTAATAACCTGTGATACTGAGGATCATGTGGATCCCTTTAATAGAGGTTGGCGTCGGCCAACAAAGAATGACAGACACTGTTGGTCCCAAGTGGTTAGAGGTTCAGAGGGGGAGTGAATGAACCTCTATCAAATTTTTACTTTTGAAAACTTTCTGTAAGAGGTTACTGAATTTTAGACAGAATACAACAACTTCGGCCAAATCAGTAAGCTGACAGAATGCTGATTCAGCTTACTATTTTAGTCATTACAGTATGCAGTGGAAATACAAGATATAGTTTCTCTTTGTAAAAACATTTTCTTTTCAAGTATGATTTTATCAAGATTATTTTTATGGAGTATGAGCAAGATATATATCAGATGCAGTAAGTAAATATAAAGTGATAAATTCAAAACGGTTTATAGAGGTTTGAAGGTGGTATAATCCTTCTATGTCCTCTCTTCTCCTTCACTAAGGAGAAACTTCAATCAGGAAAGGTTCGCTTTATAAGTCTCGACTTTATAAACCAACTCCTAGCAAGTTAAACCTACTACAATCAATCAGATTCCTAGGCTAATCCTACATAGGATCACCAAACTCATACATAATTAAAAAGCCTTAACAACTTAAGACTAACACTTAGTGAGGATTTAAATCCTTCCCACTGAGGACACCAAACTAAAACAACCTAGCACACATCACAAATGGTTAAAAGTATATGGTTCTTCAACTGGTGCTTTGAAAGGTCATAAAATGGCCATAAGATCTTGAAAGGTCTTGAAATATTTGGCTTGACTGCTTCAGGAAGGTTGAGTGACTGAAACTAATGAGAAAACTTGTGTTTGCTTGAGAGAGATTGAGAGGTAAAATGTTTCAATAGTTTTCTCGAGTCAACTTCACCTTCTTATATACTTGTAGGAAAATGTGTCTGTTGAAAAAAGACACACTCCTTATTGAAATTCAAATCTTGATCTTCTTTGATTTTCGCATTAAATGCTTTTAGAAAAATTGGGGAAATAGGGCATGTCCTACTCTGTAGGGCATTAATGGCACCACTCCTCGACAACAGTACTTTTACAGGTCCACGGTCCAGATGACAGCGCGTCATTGGTCAGTTGCTAACTTCCATCTACCGAATACTTTGATAAGACATATTTCTCGTACTGTATTCAATCTTTTCTCGTACTGCAATAAATAAGAGTAAAGTAACTTACTGCTTCCTGCTCAAGTTGCATCAATCATTTTCTATTATATGCCAGCTTCCTGTTCTGTAACAGTTTTTTGATTCTGAATCCTGCTAACTAATCTTGAACTACTTACTGTTCTGATCCAGTAGAAAGCCTCCAGTTCTCCTTACTATTTTCTGTATGCTGCTTACTGATCCAACTTGCTGATTCTGCTTACTGCTTCTGCTTTTTGATTTTGTTTACTGTTAATCAGCATCCGATACTTCTTCCTTTGCAGAATTCTGTTTTGATAAAAAACTTCCATCATTCTGATTTTCACTTATCTTCAAAATACATCTCAGAAAATAAACTTAACAAAATCTAAGTTCCACTTAAACAATACAGAAAAATATGGTACTCCAACTTCCTATACAAGGCTACTTTGTCTCATCAAAACTTAACAGAAATATCCCAACAATATTCCCTTTTTTATGATGACAAAACCCTTTACAAAACAGCATATACAGATGTACATAATTACAACAATTTATACAAATAAAGTACAAGTGAGCTAACATCAAAAACTACATAGCTCACATGCTTCATAAACAAATATGAAAGAATAAAAGAATAAAGAATATTTTACAAGGAAGTGCTTACTAAAACCATCTTCTAAGAAACTGCAGTAAGTCGTTACTTCCTCAGGTTTCTATTCTTCCAAAAGGCCTTCTTTTTACATAGTCACTTCCAGAATCTACTCCCGGTGGCTTCCTTCCTATCTCATACTTCAATCATTTCCACCAATTTAGGATTGATTCTTGATAAGATTCTTCAAGCTTCTTTTTTATATCAGGAACCTAAATCCAACGAAGCCAAAAATCCTCAAAAAAGGGAATTTGCTTTCCTTGCTTGACCTTCTGTATTAACCCTTTCTAAATATCCAGTTCTCCATCTCTTGCCAATTTCTCATATTTTACCAAGGCTTCGAGACATGTTGGATATCATACAAAGTAATCATGTCTGCAGAGATGTCTAAAATACCTCAGGTATTCAGTTATTTTAAAATGGGTTATTTCCTCATATGATGGGTTTCTGTTCTTCGACAATGACACCCAATCAAATATCTTCATGTCCAATGCCATGTTTACTCTATGTGGCCTTTAATCCAGCAACATAGAAATTTCGGCAGATACTTTATCATGATCGAGGTAGGAATGAGTTCAGAGTTGCATCCACTTTCTTTGCAAGCTCAGGTTTCTTTTCTCCGATCATACTTAAACTTGATATCCAGTCTGACTTCTTCTTCCTCCTCTTTTCTTCAGCTTCTTTCAGCTGCTCCATCTATCTTCACTTAACCTTCTGTCTGCAGCAGCACTCATATAGGGTTTAACATTCTGACCTGTTTGCTGCTATTTCTATTTGCCTTGCTGTTTTTGTTGCCTGGTACTCCTTTGTCGAGTTAGTGCAACTACAATCGTTGCTTCTTGCTGAGCTGCAGTGTTGCTTACTGTTTGAGAAACAGTAACCCCTGCACCTGCACATCCTTCATCTCATTGTCTTTCCTCTTTTTGGATAAAGGACTTTGGCCATGTTCAGATTTAGATCTTCTGCGCTTTCTTGCGACCAAAGGTAGATCATCTTCATCATCATCTTCCTTCATATCCTTTACAACTTCATCCACTGCAGCATCCAACTTCTCATTTGCTTTCTTCTTACTTTTCCCCTTTTTGGCATCATCAACAAGGATAGCACTTGGAGAGGCTGATTCAATGGGCACATGTTGAGGAAAGGCCCGATGTAAAATGGTTCGCATCTCGCCAACAAACAGCTCAAGGTTTGAGAATCTGTCATTCGTGCTCTGAGCAGCACGAGCTTGTGTTGCGGAGCTTTCTTAGAGTGAGTTGAGCACCAGATTCTGTGCAGCAAGAGTGCTCTTGATCTCATCAACTAATTTGTCTCTTACTTTACTAGTAACTTGTTGTACGTGCTCAACTCTTTTTCTCTCACGATACTGAGCATTCCATTCATCATTCATCCTGCTGTCAATGCGGGAAAAAAGTTCAGCTTACTTCTTTCGCAGGTCCTCCATCAAGGATGAGTGTTCTTGATCGGTTCTGTGAATGTTGCTCACCATGTTCAGCTCATGTATCTGTAAGGCTTGAATAAGCCCATGAACAACATTCATAATCCCTTGGAGGGATTGTTCTTGGCTTTCAGAAAGAGTCATCACTTCAGAAGATTCCGCAGTCTCTTAAGTGTAAAGAACCAAAGCTTGACTCTGATCTCCTTCCTGTTGCTGTGCAGCATCATCAGTATACTGCTGTATTCTTCTTCACGTAGTCTTAGGATCCGTAATCTTAAAAGGTGATTCGGATGGGCTATCTCCTTCAGGATCTTCATCATTATCATTTAAAGAATCTTCTTTATCATCAGGATCCTGTTCTGGAGCAGCAACAAGAGCTTCTTCACCTCCTCAAGGTAATCTCTCATCTTCCTGATTCCCTTCTATATCCTTCGCCAACATCGCCTCAGTAGTAACTGCGTCTGAGGTCTTTACAAGAGAAGTTGTCTCAATAACATTCTCAACATCAACAACTTTAATGTCCATCCTTACTTCAGTAACTCTAGTGGCAGCATTAAGAAATTCAAGGTTTTGAGCATCAAGATATGTTCGCTCAATCAGCTACTGGAATTCCACCAGGATGAAGTCATCTTCATTTCTTTCAGATTCTGCAACAACCAACTGGAAGACTTCTTCTACAAGATCTGTAAGGATTGCAGCAACATTTCCAGCTACATCCTATTCGCCATCAGTATTCTGTACTGCTACAGTAGCCAGTACATGGAGTCCTGCCTTTGCAACTTCCTCCGTGGTTGCTTTATCGGCGAGTTCCTGATTCAAATCTTTCAGGACTCCTTGAATCTTTTCTGAAGCTTTCCCATCAGATGCTATAACATGGTATACTGGGGAATCTCCATAGTTGACCAACTGCTATTCGTCGGTCTCTATTGCATCCAAGCTTACAATGGGGGACAATGTTGCGATGTTTTTGTATGTAGATGTTGGGTCCTAAGTGGTGTCCAACGTTCAGGGGGGTGAATGAACCTTGGTCGATTTTGAAAATCTATTAAAACTTACTGTTCTGCAAGTTGCTTAAACTTGCAGTGCCAGTCAGTTACTGCTTACAACACTAGGATGCAGTATTGCACGCTGTAACTTGAGTTTTATACGCAGCGGAAAAATAAAGCTTTTAAGACACAAGACTGGCTGGTTTTCTCAAATATGATACTTTTCAAAATGTTTTATGCATATGACAGAGATATATGAAGAATAAAGCGCAGATAAGAAAACAATAAAACACTTATGGCTTATAGTGGTTCGAAGGTGGTGTAAGCCTTCTACGTCCACTCTACTGCTACCTCGAGCAGGAACTTTGTTAAGCAAGATTGAATTACAGGACACTCCCTAACAATCTATCAACTTACAAAGCTAACCACCTACTAGAGTCCAGCATCCATACAACAACTGCAAACTCTAAAGGCTAACCCACACAGGGTTCCACACTCCCACACAGGGAAGTTGTCTAACTCTTAGACAACTATACATACAACAAGGATCTCTCCTATCAACTGTACGACACCTAAAACAACCTACGCACACAGCTTCAAGGTTAAAAAGAAAATAAAGATCTTCAACTGGTGAGGAGCAGTCTTGGTCTCTGAAAGCTCATTTGTTGTTATAGACCTGCTCCTAGAAGGTTGAGTGGCTGAACATGTGAAAGCTAAAAAGCTTTGGATGATATGTGAGTTTCCTCTCGACTCTGTTTAGTAATTTCTTCAATCAGCCACACCTTCTATTTATAGATCTTGAGAGTTTTGTCCGTTGGGAAGTATCCATTGAAGAGAGATACTTCTCCTTCTTTGAATTCAAGTTCTGATCTCCAAGATCTTCTTTGTGGTCGCATTAAATGCATCTGAGCTTCTTGACCAAAGGGATGGCTTGCATTTAATGCGACTTAACTTTTCTTTCCGGAGTATTTAATGCGGTGATAGCGGCTCGCAGCTTTCTGCAGTGCGTCAGTCCACGTGGTGTCTCGGCATTGGCTCCGTGTCTGCAACTTCAGTCTTCTCTCAAACGGCTCTATTTAATCTTGCTTGGATCTTCAATCCTCGTACTGCATTTATCCTTCCTCGGATAGCAAGATACTTCTTCAGTTGACTGTTTGTCATTGGTGCTGTATCCTAGGTCTGCTTGCAGCTGTTAGTTCTTTACAGTGCTGCTACAACTTGGACCTTCTTGCAGTGTCTTCGTATAATACAGCTGTAACCTTTCTTGCAGTACTCCTGTATCTTCTTCTTGCAGCGATGCTGCATGCCCTTCTTTCTTACTCTGCTGCAATGCTGGAACTGCTTTCTTGCAGTATTGCTGTATATGCTTTCTTGCAGCAGCTTCTTGCAGACTCAGCTTCCTCAATAACCTCTGCTGATGTAACCTGGATAGGTTCTTGTGAGCTTGCAGCAGTAGCAGCATCAACCTCCTTATGAGGTGTCTCTAGCTGTTTAGCGGTTACCTCAGCTTCTCCTCGAACATCCTCTAAGGGTACTGTCTCAACAGTCGCCCCTTCAGAGGTCTTTTTATCCTCAGAGAGTGTTGTCAGAACAACAACCTCGCCTAAGGTCTTCAGCAAGGACCCCGTCTACAACTGGTCCTGTAACCTTAACAACCTCTGCTGCAAGTATGGGTTCTTGCAGCTCTTGTCGGTTTCTTGCAGCAGCTTATTTGCTTTCTGAATTCTCCTTTTAGAACAACTTTCTCACAGCCTGCTGACAGCTTCCTCTAGTATCCTAACTCCTTTCTACTAAGGATACTTCTTCTAGCTTGTTGTTCCCTACAACATGCTAACCCTTAGAAGTGTTCTTACTTCTTCTAAGGTTGGTTTTCCTTGTCTCTTGGAAAACCATTACATGATCTTTCCTTGATCATGTGATGTGGAAACTAGGCATCAATACCTTAAGCAAACTGTTCTTGTCTTATTGTGCTAGTGTTTTGTCTTATCAAGATAACAACTGAAATATCCCAACAGTAGACGAATCATGGCTTGCAGCAGCACTAGTTCCTTCTCCAGCTTGTAGTGTTCTGGGGTTTTGTCTGATGAATTCTGCTCTGCTTGCTTCCAACCCCAACTGCAGCATTCATTAGTTGACCTCTTCAACATCAAGGTGGGCTAACTGAACTTCAGCAAGCTCAAGTTTTGAAAGGGTCCTTACAGTCTCGGCGGTGGGGTTCATCAATGTGTTGTGTTCCCCTACTGTTATCGATTATTCCCCCTATGGATCCTCAAAGGTGCTCTTACCTTTATCGGCTCTATGCTTTCTCAGGATTTCCTGTCTTTCTATAATCTGTTGAATCATGGCTTTCTGGCAGGAATCAACAAATTCTAGATGGAGTAGGGACAGTATACTGTCAGCATAGTAAACTCAACGACCCATTAAAGGACTATGTCCTCTACTTTCAGCCAATCTTTCCACCTCAGCCACTCTCTCGTACTTGTGAGTCGCATTAACCTTAAGAATTCATACACTCTGAAGAATCCTCTACATATCGAATCAGTTGTTTCTGTAAGAAGATCTCATGCACTATCTGATTCAATATCGCTAATGGACCACTCAATATCAAGCAGCACTTGATTTTCATTGAGGTACTCCTTAGGTTCAACTTTGTCCATCGGCACTTTTTTGCTTCTTTGCTTGCTTCCGAGACCTTTTACTTCGATTTCCCTTTCTCTTCACAGCAAGTAATTTTTTTATCTTTCTCGTCTCCTTTCTACTACGCAGATTGATGTACTTCACTTCAGATACTGACACAAGGACTAGACTGTTATGTGCTTCCTGATCAGCATCCTGATCAGTATCCTGAGCCTCCTGATTTGTATGTTTGGTTTCCTGTTCTATATCAAATCTCTGATTAGGACTGGATCTGCTGCAATAAACACATTGGACTCACCAACTTCCAGAGCAGCATTCTCAAGAGCTTGTACTTGCTCAACAATTACATTGAGGTTCTTCAATGGAGCTCTCTTGATATCCTTCTTTATCAGTCTCACAACAGATTGAACCTCATCAGTCCGAGAGGCTTTCTTGTTGACCTTCTGCACCGGCTTCCTAGCAGGCATATCATCATCATCGCTAGAAGAAGCCGAGTCAGCAGCTCCTCGTGCAGCGTCACTGTTGTGTTGTATTGCAGTATCTGAGTCACTTTCTGCAATCTTGTCTTTTGCAGCAACCTTCTTGTTTGGTTGTTGAGCCTTTCCCATGGCTTTCTTCTTGGTGAACCTCTTCTTTACTTCTAAGTACCAATCGGGAACGATTGGCACGGGTTCATCCACTGGAATATTCTTCTTACAAAGAATGGAAGTGATGGTGATACCGAAACTCCTTCTCACTGTCTTCTTGGAGGCCTCTTTCCAAATCTTCCGGAAGAGGAATTATCCCTAGTTGACTGCTTCTTCTCTAACAATTGCAATCATCAACCAAATCCAAAGATCGGTGCATCTGTCGAAACTCCCACATTTGTCTTCAATGGAGTACATACATATGTCATGAAGAAACGTACTCAGGCTTGAGTTTCTTCTTCTCAAAACTCTTTCTCAGAGGCTCTGAGATGGAATCCTATTTGAACAGTTCCAGCTTTCCTCCATATATCCAAAGCCGTATGTCTCTAGCTTTGAAAATTATAGACCTTCGTTGGAGATATCGAAGATGGAAGCAATATCCTTTGTCGTCAGTGTATATACCTCATCATCAGGACTCATTCTGAAGAGGATTATCTCTGAGTCATTGGATAATTCGGCGTATGCATAAAACTTCTAAACAAACCGAATCAAAAATCCGTTATAACTGGTAGTGAACAGGCCCTCGATCATGCTCTTATCAACATGACTCCAGAGCTTGTTGATGGTCTCCTTATCGAAAGGTGTCTCATCTCCGAGCAACACCTTGGTGTTAACTAGCCTTTCTTCCAACACTTTGGTTTCCCTTCTGCTAGCCATTGATGAGTTTGTGAGAGAGATCTGTGAAAACTGTAGAGAAAAAATGGAGACAACACTTGAACGCAGAGAGTCAGTTTTCACTTTTTGAGAGTGATAAGTATGAAAATGTAAAGTAGAGAGGGAAATGATGATTAGTTTTAATTCAAACATGTGATGGTTTTTTATCAACAGTCCTGATCGAATAACGTATGTACAATGCGCGTAATCTGACAGTTGAGATAAAAAGTCGGTGGGGACTTTTTATAAATAACAAAACATATCGTGTCAGAGGATTATCCGCACTTGTTCGTGTTTTGAAAAAGCAGTTTTTGCATTAAATACGGACACCAAACTATCGTTTAAATGATTAGGGATAAGGTTACTATTCCTAATACGAGGTTGTAAGTTTCTTAAATGGTGTTCTCATAAATGTTGTATCCTGCTTGCAGTATCCTATTTTTAATTGTATTCTGATTTCTACTGTATTTTGGAGTAAAATACTGATTGGCTAAATATTGTTCAGCTGTATCCTGGAATTCTGAAGATTTTGATGTTGAATGTTGAAATATTGCATACTTCCCCCTCACTTCCTATTTTCCTTACTGAGAGATTTATCTTCTTCCATACTTTATAGCTTGATGATCCCAAGCTCATTCCTTAATATAGAAACCTTGATTCACATAGGGATTTTGTGAATATATCTGCTAATTGCATATTAGTATGCACTTTTTCAAGCATAATTTATTTCTTCTCCACGTGATCTCTTATGAAATGATGTCGCACATCAATGTGTTTTATCCTTGAGTGAAAAACAGGATTGTGTGTTATAGCAATGACACTAATATTGTCACACAAAATGTGAGTCTCTCTTTCTGTTATCCCATAATCCTTAGGTTGTTGTATCCACAGAATTTGAGCACAACAACTTCCTATTGCTACATACTCTGCTTCAGCAGTCGACATTGCTATGGATGTTTGTTTCTTGTAGAACCAAGAAACTAGTCTTTCTCTTAGAAATTGACAAGACCACTCATACTCTTCTTATCAATCTTACATCCTGCAAAGTCTGAATCTGAGTATTATTTTAGGCTGAATCCTCCTTCCTTTGGATACCATAAGCCAACATCTTGAGTACCCTATAGGTACTTGATAATCTTTTTCACTGCTACAAGATGTGACTCATTCGATGCTATTTGGAATCTTGCACATACTCCTACTGTAAATACTATATCCTTGTCAAGACTGATCAATGTGGCCATAGGAATGCTCATTGATGATCCATTCTCCATTCCAAACTTCTTGATCAATTCTTTGGTGTACTTGATTTGATTTATAAAAATTCTATTGTCTAACTGTTTCACTTGTAAACTAAAAAAGAAGTTTAAATCTCCCATCATGCTCATCTCAAACTTTTTCTGCATGAGGGTTGAGAATTTTTCAAATAAATCTTTATTTTGTAGATCCAAAGATAATGTCATCTACGTTAATCTGTACAGATAGTATATTGTCGTCATCCTGTATTCTGAAAAGAGTCTTGTCTGTTGTCCCTTTCTGAAATCCATTATCCAAAAGGTATAGGGACATGGTATCATACCAAGCTCTAGGCGCTTGCTTTAAACTATATAAAGCTTTCTCCAACCTGAATACCTTATCTTCTACTTGTTCTTCGAAACCCGACGGCTGCTCTACTTACACTTCTTCAGATAAGAGCCCATTCCGAAATGCACTCTTGACATCCATCTAATATACGTTGAAATTCTTATGAGCAACATAGGCTAAGAATATCCTGATTGCCTCAAACCTTGTTGTAGGAGCAAAGGTCTCATCAAAATCTATTCATTCTTCTTGACAGTATTCTTTAGCCATTAGTCTTGTTTTGTTTCTGACTACAGTACCGGTTTCATCTAGTTTGTTCTTGAACACCCACTTCATTCCAATAACTCCTTGGTGATCAAGCCTTGGGACTAATTTCCCTACATGATTTCTTTCGAAACCATTCAGCTCTTCCTGCATGGCCTGTATCCAGTTATTGTCTTCAAGAGCTTCTTCAACACTCTTGGGTTCTACTTGAGATATAAAATATGTGAACAGGGATTCTTGCAGTCTTGATCTTTTTGTTCTAACACTTTCATTGATATCTCCAATGATAAGCTCTCTTGGATGGTTCTTGAGCCATGTCCTATCAGGCTCAAAATTGTAAGCTAGTTGCTGAGCAGTAACCTGTTGGTCAGCAGTATTACTGTGGTTACTGTTGGACTGCAGTATCCTATCAACTTGTTGTGCAGTAACCTGCGTAACTATATTCCCGGATGCAGTAACTTCTGTTATGTTTTCAGTAACCATATTTACTGGAACTCCATCAATGTATCTTACTTGATGATCTTTGATATTCATCTGAGATACATTTTTCTTAAGCTTGTCCAACTCAGCAGTATCACAGTGTGGTTCATCAAACACCACATGTATTGATTCTTCTACAACAAGGCTCCTTTTGTTGAAAATCCTGAATGCTTTGCTTACTGATGAATATCCAAGAAATACTCATTCATCAGATTTTTCATCAAAGGTTTTCAAATGCTCTTTGTCATTGTTCAGAATGTAACATCTGCATCCAAAAATGTGGAGATATGAAATGTTTGGTGTATTGCCATACCAAACTTTTGTTTGTCATTTCCTCTTTTGTTTGTCTTCAGGAACTTCTTGAATTTCTTGAGAAGGAACGACATTTCTTCTTCAGCATCTTCAACATGCACTTCTTTCTACTTGTCTTTCTGCTTACTGCTGCTAGCAGTAGTTGTATCTTTGAATCTTGCTGCAAGTGCTGAGATCTTGGCACTCGACTCCTCAACCTCTTTTCTTCTTTGATCAATGTCGAATTCAAATGCCTTAAGATTTAAAAACAGATCAAAAGTGCTCATCGCATTGAGATTCAGTGAGACTCTCATTGCGGTTGCCTTGCTATCCCACTCGATGGGTAATGCTCTCAACACCTTCGTATTTTTCTCCTTTTGGATGTAGAAATTCTAAAGAGATTCAAGCTCGCTAACAATGGCTGTGAATCTCAAGTCTAGTTCTTCTAACGACTCTCTGGGTCTTTGCTTGAATAGTTCAAACAAATGTGTTACTTTTGACACTCTATTGTCTTGGCAAGCTCGTTGTCTTCGCATATTTTTTCCAGCTTGTCCCATATCACCTTCGCTGTTCTACAAGTTTTCACTTTGCTGAACGTTCCTTTATCCAGCGTGAGGAACAGCGTGTTCTTGGCCACATTATCCAAGTTAGCCTTTTTCTATCCTCAGTTGTATACTCGTGTCTAGGCTTGAACAAGTATTCAGTAGGTGGAAGTGATATCCTGTAATCGGGTGTTGCTGTATGTCGAGCAGGTTGGGATCTCCTTGGTACCCTCTCAGCATTGTCGTCACTCGTAGCTCCTTCGAGTGCCCCTTCTACTTCACCAACTGCAGATGTTGCTGCCTTTACTGCTGCGGATTCAGCCTCGGCTCACTCACGCTCACAGAGCCCTCTACCTAAGGTTGGGTTTGGCTTGGTGATTATTGGTGGTACTTCAGTAATCACATACCACATCTCGTCATGCATGGCCGATATGTGAGCTTCTATGCGTAGCCTCCAATCATCGTATTCTTCTATGGAAAACATTGAAAGTTTATGAAAAGAGAAATCCATGTTTATACTAAAATGATGAGTTTTGGTCTTGAAAAGAAAAATGGTTTTTTCCAATAGAAACGGGTATATCTGGCAGTCAAGTTAGCTTTTTACCCAACTTGCTCTGATACCACTTGGTCCCAAGTGGTCAGAGGTTCAGAGGAGGGTGAATGAACCTCTATCAAATTTTTACTTTTGAAAACTTTCTGTGAGAGGTTACAGAATTCTAGATAGAATACAACAACTTTGGCTAAATTAATAAGCTGGCAGAATGCTGATTCAGCTTACTATTTCAGATATTACAGTATGCAGTGGAAATACAAGATAGAGTTTCTCTTTGTAAAAATGTTTTCTTTTCAAGTATGATTTTATCAAGATCGTTTTTATGGAGTATGAGCAAGATATATATCAGATAAAGCAAGTAAATATAAAGCGATAAACACACAAGGGTTTATAGAGGTTTGAAGATGGTGTAATCAAGGAACAAAATATCGCGATAAATCGGCGATATATCGCCGATTTATCGCGAAAAAATGCCAACCGATATCGATATGCTCCGACGAATTTTTCTGTCAAAATATCAGCGATATATCGACGATATATCGATATCGGTCACGTTGTGCACAAATTTGGCAAAATATCGCCGATATATCGGCGATATATCGATATCGGTCACGTTGTGCACAAATTTGGCAAAATATCGGCGATATATCGGTGATATATCGGTGATATATCGCCAATATATCGGTTGTCGGTGGAATTTTTTTTTTTTTTTAATTTTTTTTGAATTTTTTTTTAATGGTAAATTAATTAGGCTAGTGTGTTAAATAATGAAATACATATTTGAATTCAACTATATTTTTAATTAAATAATTAGTAAACTTATATTTAGTAAATTATTTGAATTTAGGTTCCTCATATAAATTAATTAGGCTAGTGTGTTAAACAATGAAATACGTATTTGAATTCAGCTAATAGTTTTAATTAAATAATTAGTAAACTTATATTTAGTAAAGTATTTGAATTTAGGTTCCTCATATAAATTAATTAGGCTAGTGTGTTAAATAATGAAATACGTATTTGAATTCAACTAATAGTTTTAATTAAATAATTAGTAAACTTATATTTAGTAAAGTATTTGAATTTAGGTTCCTATCATAAATTATCATGGCTAGTGTGTTAAACAATGAAATATGTATTTGAATTCAAAATTTGTCATGTTATCATAACCAGTGACGAAAATGTTATTATAAGAGACAACGTTTATATAATAGTTTATCTCTAAATTTGTTGTAAACATAACTTTTTATTTGAAATTTAAGTTCAATATATGTATTAATGTTACTTATAATATTATATAAAGTACTAGATATATTTTTCAATTTTTTTTCAAATTTTTTCAATTTTTTTTCAATTTTTTTCAATTTTTTGCGCAAAAACCGATATATCCACCGATATCGATATATCCATCGATATATCCGTAAAATCAAGGTACCGATATATCCACCGATACCGATATTTTCATCATTGGGTGTAATCCTTCTACGTTCTCTCTTCTCCTTCACTAAGAAGGAACTTCAATCAGGAAAGATTTGTTTTACAAGTCTCGACTTTACAAACCAACTCCTAGCAAGTTGAACCTACTAGAATCAATCAGATTCCTAGGCTAATCCCATACAGGGTCACCAAACTCACACAGAGTTAAAAAACCTTAACAACTTAAGACTAACACTCAGTGAGGATCTAAATTCTTCCCACTGAGAACACTAAACTAAAACAACCTAGCACACAACACAAATGGTTAAAGGTATATGGTTCTTCAATTGGTGCTTTGAAAACGGCCTTAAGATCTTGAAAGGTCTTGAAATAATTGACATGACTGCTTCAGAAAGGTTGAGTGACTGAAACTTGTGAGAAAACTTGTGTTTGCTTGAGAGAGATTGAGAGCTAAAATGTTTCAGTAGTTTTCTCGAGTCAACTTCACCTTCTTATATACTTGTAGGGAAATATTTCTGTTGAAGAGAGGCACACTCCTTGTTGAAATTCAAATCTTGTTCTTCTTTGATCTTCGCATTAAATGCTTTTGGAAAAATTGGGGAAATAGGGCATGTCCTACTCTGCAGGGCATTAATGGCGCCACTCCTCGACAATAGTACTTTTACAGGTCCGTGGTCCAGATGGCAATGCGCCATTGGTCAGTTGCTAACTTCCATCTACCGGATTCTTTGATAAGACATATTCCTCATACTACAATCAATCCTTCCTCATACTGCAATAAATAATAGTAGATTAAATTACTACTTCCTGCTCAGGTTGCATCAATCGCTTTCTGTTCTGCGCCAGCTTCCTGTTCTGTAATAGCTTTCTGATTCTGAATCCTGCTAACTGATCTTGAACTACTTACAGTTTTGATCCAGTAGAAAGCTTCCAATTCTCCTTACTATTTTCTGTATACTGTTTACTGATCCAACTTGTTGATTCTGTTTACTGCTTCTGCTTTCTGATTTTGCTTACAGCCAATCAGCATCCGATACTTTTTCCTTTGCAGAATTCTGCTTTGATCAGAAACTTTCATCTTTCTGATTTTCACTTATCTTCAAAATAAATTTCAGAAAATAAACTTAACAAAATCTAAGTTTCACTTAAACAAAATCACAGTCCTCAAGTGCTATAAATGAGTTTTCCAATGACAATTGTAGATTAGTATATCATAAAAAAACTAGCACAAACTTACAAAGGAACGGTCAAAAGAGATCATTCATTGAGGACTGGAATGTGGCCGATGCATTTGTGAGGACGAAGGGCATCACTAAGAACTCATAATAACCAGAATGAATCTGAAATGCTATTTTGGCCATATCGTCAGGTGCGATCCGGATTTGATGATACCTGGACCGTAAGTAACAGAATACTACTATGAATCCAAATCAAGGGCAGATAAAGATGAAAAGGTATTAGAAGCACTTCAACCTCACCCCAATCTTGAAACTAAAACTATATTGGGCTTCCATGGTAGGTGTTTTACAATATGGATGACATACTCAACAAAAATAGTTTATATTGAAATACAACTATGCAAAAATATTTTACATCTTTCACAATTGGGACAACTACGACGTTTGAAATTCTTAGGTTAGATTATCTGGAGGTGGAGTACATGGTTGAAGGTCAAGTTAATGGTGGAAATATATTGTTCCCATCTCTGGAAACATTGGAGTTATGTTCTCTGCCCTGTCTCATAGGGGTGTCGAAGGAACAAGTCATACAAGCATTCCCAAATCTTGTAAAGTTAAAGATTGATTATTGCTCTTCATTAACATTGCCACAAATCTCATCCCTTCAAGACTTGGATATAGAGAACTATAGTAGCTTAATGCTGGCTTCATTGGTCCTAAATGATCTTACTTCTCTTAAAGTGACATTTGGAGAGGATATGAAATGCATTCCGATTGAGATGCTTGAAAAAGCCTACTAATCTCAAGTCGCTGGAAATAGATCAACCACAGGAGGAGTCTATGCCAGAAGAAGGGATGAAAGCCTTAAAATCTCTAACAAAGTTAGTGATACTTGGGAGTGAGACACTGACATGTTTATCAATAGGATGGTTGCGACACCTCACTGCTCTTAAGTCTGTAAATGTATATAACTGCCCATAATTTGTAGAGCTGCCAGAGGAGATTAAAGACCTAAAACACCTTGAAAGTGTTGTGCTCAATCATGTTGCTAAGATGGTGTGCCTACCCAAAGCCTTATGTCACCTATCTTCATTGCAAATTCTATCTATAGGGAGCATTCCTCAACTGGATTCACTCCCAGACTGGTTGGAGGATTTAACATCTCTCAAATATTTGTTTATTAGAAAATGTTCAAAGTTTGTGTCGCTTCCAGATTGTATACGAGGAATCCCAAATCCACTGGCTCTCAGTATCACAAAATGCCCACAACTGGAAAGGCGATGCAAGATAGAGACTGGAGAGGATTGGCATAAGAAATCTCATATTCGCTACTTGAAAATCGGTTATTAGAAAACATGAAAAGTGTGGCAATAAGAGGATTTTCCTGGAAGCGGATACATTACTTTTCAACTCACCATTTCTTGTAACTTTTTCAATTTGGATTGCAAATTCCCATCGATGCAATTAGACATATATGAAAATACTTGGCATGATTCCTGAGCAAGACATATGAATAAAGCAGCCCGACAGGGAAGGTTAATTACAAGATCACATCAAGCAGGAAAAACAACTTCTCGCAGAGTTAGTTTTACTATTTAAAGATTACATTCTTTTTTTAAAATTTTAGATTATTGATCATACATACTAATTCCAAGTAATATATAACCTGATTTAGTACCAATTCTAAAACACCAACCTTCATTAACGCCAATCTCGCACTATGTTATATGGCGTGCCTAGCATAATTATTAAAATTTTACTAAATTTAATAAGATAAATAAATTGTGAAGGAACATATGAATAAATGAGAAATGTTAAACTTGATGTGAGGATCAAAGCAAGGTGAGTTCAGACTGTGTACATAATAAACTCAAGTAAAGACGATTTTTTTTCTATTAGATAAGAGTCGTTCGCCAGACTGGGGCTAATAATTTATGCATTTGATAAAAGTTGAAAGATCACTGTATTATATTTAAATCCATCTCATCAAAGTGTTCAACACAAGTTAGAAATGTATGCAGCTCTGGTTTCTGAAAAAGATGCTTTGTTGCAAGAATTTCTTGAAGGGCCTTATTCCACACAGCAATGAAGCAGATCCATTGGCATTGCAGATTCATTACTGGTATCTGTTGCTTTGGCTTCTTTAATCTACGTCATTACTTGCATAAAGGTCTGCAGAAAGTGATAGAAGATGAAGCAATAATAGTAGATATGTATACATTTAGTCTCTTAAATTAAGGTTTTTAGTCTCTTAAATTCTTGCGTTACCATATGCATCTTAATCCTAATAACTTTTGAATACCCAAATTTGTCATGATTAATTAATTTACCTCTTTCAAATTGTTTATTTTTTAACGTAAAATTAAGTGAATCTGTATTTATAATTGCACTAATTATTTCGAAATATATACAGTACTAATTAACATTCAAATTATTCCATCATTTAATAGATGAATTAAGATAAATAATGTTTCTTTTTTATTATTATAATAAATTGTACATTAATTTGACCAAATTATTGGGGTAAAATTATCTTTTCATCCCTTGAAAGAATTGAAAATTAAAGTTGTAGAAGAAACAATAATAAAGGGGAAGAAAAAGTTTGTTTGCCGTGATTCTTTTTGAACCAAGCTGAATTTTGTTGCATGCACGAATACATAATGTGATGTTTTTCATGCTAATAATTCAATCATAATTGCTCATCGCGTGTAATGTTTATCAGTTGATATAATGCTCCATCAGGCACACTAAATTGATAGAAAGTAGAAACACTAATTGATAGAAAGTAGAAACCAATTTAAGATTTCGTTTCAAAAGAGTGAAAATGGTCATATTACAACAGAACATGAGAAGCCTAAATTTTATAATATATGATTACAATTTTTTCAATGTAAGAGGGACCAACTTTTATAAATCAATAATATAAACTAATTTAAAATATAAAATACATATAAAAAAATTTAAAAGTCCAAGGACAACTTAAAAAAAAAAAATTCGCCCATATATAACAACGGGACCCAGTCCTTCAATTATTTGTTTCCACAATTTTAAGGGCATGCTAACTATTTAACAATAATTTAACAATTTAGAGAAACATACGAACGACACTTAACATACCTTAATAATCTCAATACGACTACGTTGTACCAATAGATAAGGGTGGAGCTTACAACTACACACAGAAAACTTACTAAATACACCCATTTATAAAAAAATTAAGGTATAAAAACAAATTTTGAAATGTAGTATTTTTGTGTGGTGTCTTCTCACCCAATAGATAATAGCAAAACAGCATCTAAAAAGATTATTAACACATGACAATTCAACAAGTAGTTGTGATATTGTAGCAAAAGGTCATTCATAAATGAAATTGAACTCCACTACTACAAAGAAAATAATTAAAGTGAATATCCAAACAAACTTAGGCTAACAAAAATCCCAGACAATGTCATCTTTCATCATTCCAAAACACAGAAATTAAAAAGCACAAGAGTTTATAGAAAAAGGGCAAAACTTTGGTTTCTAGACAATAGCATTGGCAGCACTGGCAATCCTAGGCCACAGATCAGCACATTCCTTTCCAATTGGACCGGTGATGGCAGAACCTTCACATACATAAATCAAGAGGAAGCATAAGACACCATTCAAAGGAAATGAAATCAAACTGGAATCGACAACATATAGTATATGTGCAAAAGGGGGAGTCTTTAATTGTTTTACCTTTCATTTCACCCTTAGGATTAACAATGACTCCAGCATTATCTGCACATACATTAAACAACGAATGAATGGACGAAATTGATTTAGCAACAACACTAATTAGAACCATGTTCATGAATTTGACAAGGGCAGATTTGAAAGTCGTACAATCACCAATCAGAACTCAAGAACCATGCAGTTTGCTTAGGAGAAAAAAAACACACAACAGTTTAAAATTGCTAGGACATTAGGACTGTTAGCTGAGTGTTGCAAAAATCACCAGGCTTTAGTAGGGATTTAAGCTTTAAATCATTTATATGTTATTCGAAAATTTGAAATCCAGTATTTCAAATCTATATTATAAGTTTAAGTCAAAGAAGGGATCCAAGCTCAAAATGAAAAGCTTCAAAACATTAACTCAATTTGAGTTGGATGTAAAACATTATAAATTGTAGTTTTGGTTAAAACTTCAAGATTATAAAAAAGGACCAAAATGGAGTCAATTTCATTTCGGCCAAGTATTCTAGACTTAAATTTTGCAACATCGGCTCTGTGCTTCAAATCAATACCCAAACCAAAAAGAACAAAAAAAGGCAAAAAAAAAAAAAAAAAAAGGAAATTTAAAGCTACAGAAGAAAAACAATAAAACAATTCTAGATCCAACTATTAAATGGCTGACACGACCAAACCCTAATTTAACAGCATAAAAATAAGATTATCATAAACGGCACTATCCACAGTGACATAAAATAGAAAGGGCAAATTAATTAAGATGCAATACCTTCGAAGTACATGAAAACTCCGTCCTTTCGGCGCCACGGCTTGCGCTGGCGGACGATGACAGCTGGCATGACCTTCTTACGAAGATCAGGCTTACCCTTCTTGACGGTGGCCATAACCATGTCACCAACACAAGCGGAAGGAAGCCTGTTAAGGCGACCTTTGATCCCCTTCACTGAAATGATGTACAGGTTCTTCGCGCCGGTATTGTCGGCGCAATTCACCGTCGCCGCCACCGGAAGACCCAGCGACATCCTGAACTTGTTCCCCGCGGTTCCTCCGCGACCTCGCTTGGACATTTTCGCAGTCTTCTCTCTCTCACTCTTTCTCTCTCTCTACTTCTGTGTCCCCCCGGATTGAAATGAAGAGTGAGAGGCGCTAGGGTTTTGTATGTGAGATTAAGAGTGGAGGTCAATGTGGGCTAGGGTTTTCATTTTCAATTTATGGGCGGAGGAAATTATGGGCTCAATGATGCTAGCAAGGCCCAATATGTTTATTTGACACTTTTTGCCATAAAAAAGGGAGTTTCGTCTTTTTTAGATCCTTTTAAATGAGTTAATCCATATCTCATAATTCACAGTTTAAAAAAGACATTTTTTAAATGAATTAATCCAAATCTGATAATTCATAATTTATACATAAATTTATGAAAATGATTTTTTTTTCACGAATAATGAAACTGCATCTTACATTAACTATTTATGAAACTGTCTCATATAAGTGTTTGTTTAAATAAAATTTACTAATTGTGTTTTTGGTTCATAACACAAGTTTTTCATGAAACATTAAATAATTTAAATTTTTTTAATGTCATTATGAAATGGTAGATTATATTAACATCATACATTAAAAATACATTATAAATTAAGATTTGTTATATAAATAGTCTCAACCTCACATCAAAATTACTAATACAAAATAAAAATGACGACAAATAAAATTACAAATAATAATAATAAATTTGATATATCATGCACTAAAAACAAAATTTATATGAATAATTTATTTAATTTGAAATTATAATTTATATACAAAAATCTCTCACACCTCGGCCTCATTTCCATCATAATTACAAATCCAAAAAAATAATAATAACAATAAAAAAAGTCACAAATAAAAATTTGAGAAATTTGATACATCATACATAAAGAAAAAAAGGAATTTTAAATGAAAGATTATTTAATCTAAAATTATGATTTATATTAAAGTAAATCTAGGATGTATTTCATTGAAAGATAATCAAATTCATCGGTGATGCCTGAATTGATATGAAATCAAAATTCATCACTTTTAATTTTGGACTAATTTTTGAGCAAATTGTGTGAATTTTGAATGCACTATATTTTAAGCGACTTTGAAATCCATTCATTTTTTTAAAAAAAAATTGTATTTAAAATCACTCAATACAAGATTTAAAATGGACTTATTTTAAATCCATTCAAATCACTCAACATTTAGTTTAAAATGAAAGTAATGGATTTATAATTCATATAAATTCAAACATTACCAATAAATTTCTACTATAAATTTCAAGTAATTTCTCAAATATTTTAATCCAAACACAACCTAAATGACTTTTCTTCTTAAAAAAATAGATTACTAATCAATTCTTTTAAATCATATAAACAATTCAATAAAAAAAAATATGATTACCTTTTAAGTAATTTATTGTATTTTGCACTATATGAATTACATCTGAATTGACACAAATATAATTTTAAGTAATTCAACATATATTTTTAATCAACTAAGAGATGTATAAACTTATACCACTAATTACTTTCCTAAATAATAAAGTGTTGAGCACGAAAATACATGTTCAACTACTTGTAATTATATTTGTAATCATCGGGTAGGATTCTTAACACAAATAATAAAGACTCATTTAAAATTATGTGCATGTAAAATTCACAAAAAAATAAGTGAGAATGTGTGATGGATATATTTTTGTGAGATGAACTTGTTGTCCACAGCTCAAACACATTTTCATAAGTTAAATTCTTCTTTTATGAATTATGGATTGTGGTTGGTCCATCTCACGTCATTATACTCATGAGACGCTCTCACATGAGTTATCTATTTATATATATATATATATATATATATATATATATATATAAATAATGAGTAGTGAGTGTGCGTGGGTAAGGTCGGGTTGGGTTCGACCCGGATCCGCATCCATTTTTTTTTTCATTTTTATCATAACCTTTATGTTGTAATAATATAACTTTTGTGTTATATTAGTCCAACCATTATGTATATATATTGATAACTTTTAAGTGAATAACTTAGATTTTTTTCAATATAAAAATTCATGTAGTATAGCTGAAAACTTTTATGTTATAATGATTTAACTTTTATGTTATATTAGTATAACTTTTATGTACAAATATCATAACCTTTTTGTATTTAAAAAATAATATATATGTTATATTATTATAATGGAAAAGTTAAATTATTATGCATAAAGGTTACATTATTACAATATAAAGGTTTAGAATGTATTATAGGTTTGAAATACACCTTAAAAGGTTAAACTAATAGAAGTATAAAGGTTATGTGAACATAACATAAAGGTTATGTAAACATAATTAAAATGTTAGGTTCATCAAACTAAAAGGTTAGGCGAACATAACAACAAAACTAGGGTTCGGGCTACGGGTTGGCACGAATTTTAGGCGCAGGGGCGTGCGTGTGGGCACATGAAGTACGCGTGTGGCGCATGAAATACACTCCCATGTCGGGTCGATCCAGTTGTATGGATTTAAAATCTGTGCACCTGGTGCACATAAATAATTGTAATATATAATAACAAGATCATATCCCAGAAAGCCCAATTTTCCTACCCAAAATCTTTTTCAATATTTGTTAAGTTGATTTTTTGTGCATTTAATTGCATTTATTTATTTTCATTGTCAAATTTACTTAATAATTAATTTAACTAATGAATATCTAATTAATGTAACTTTATAAAAAATTATACTATATATATTATATTAATTGTGGAACTAGTTATGAAATATAAATATATCTATATATATAATGTCAATGTGTAATTGATTAACGATCATCACTGAATTGTAATTTTGTTTTATATTAGGTTAATATATATTATTTCCTTTAATTATACACAAGTCGCATATCTTCACACTTCTCAATAAGTTGTTATTCAACCTCTAATTTTAATTTTAAATATTTTAGTTATCAAATTCATGATAATAGAATAGTGGTGTGAGATTTCAAAATACCGAAAATGAGTAAATTATATTTGTGGTCACCTATATTTGTATTATTCAAGTATCCAATATTTGAGTTTTATTATTTTAGTATCAAACCATTAATACAAATTTGATAAAAGAATAGTAAAATTCTAAAGTTTAACCATTCTAAAAAAATCCAAAGTTTAACATATGTTCACTTGGAAATGAAAAGATATCTAAACACATAGATAATTTATATGATTTTTGAATTTTTATACAATGTGAGTTGAATCCTTGAACAAATTTTTTGACTTCATGACTGATTATAAATATGACATCCCGTGCAACATACAAGAGAAATACTAGTTTCTAAAAAAACTAAATATTTTTTTTATTAGCAATGATGTTAAATATTGTGGAAAATAATGATGTGAGTTTCAACTTCACCTATAAATAAATATGTGAGTCTCTAGTGTAGAAAAAACATGATTCACTTGAATACTTTATTAATTCATGTTTTTCATGCAACTTTATAGTTGAGTCAAATTATTAATAAAGTATTCAAGTTTTTCATGCAACTTTATAGTTGAGTCAAATTATTATTATTATTATTATTATTATTATTATTATTATTATTATTATTTTTAGATAATATTTCTGTAAATTATATTATAATTAAATAAACTCTAAATATACAGGATTTGAAAATCAATGATTAAATGATAAGGGCAAAGTATTGAAAAATTGATATTAATGCATGCAAAAGTTGTAAACTAAAAATCTAATTGAAAATCAAACTTTCAAATCAAAATTCTAATTATGTTTTTTGAATGTTAGACTTCCAACATACATTAGATGAATACATACTAAAATTCTAATTAAGATGTGGTGGGTATCCACACTCCTCAATAAAGATTGTATCACATTCATAATATCGATCTCGATAAAAAGATGTATGATAGGAAATCAATACTTAGATTTTGTTGAGTCAAAATAAATATATAATAGGATAGAGTACCCAATTTTTCACATTATTTATATGAATTTAGATTAAGATTTGAGTACCTAGAATAGGATGAAGGATGAGAAGAAAGTCAGTCAAGATCTTACTGCAAGCTGTACAGAGAAAGGGTTGCTGCAAGTTGACTACTGAAGACTTGTTGCACAAAGTCTGAGGTTGCAAAAGACCCTTGATGTATGCTTTTATCAAACATCAATCTAATCAAAGCAGCATGAAGACAAGCCACTAATGCAGTACGAGGAAGATCAACATTAGTCCAAGGATCAATCATGTCAACAGGTAGAAAACTAGTCAGTAGAGACAAGTTGAAGATTATAGAGTTGCAAGCCAATAAAAAGTTGTCACCTAGCATGACAGACTGCATAAAGTTGCAACCTAGTACAATCGAATTAAATGTCACCTGAAAAAGAAGACAAGACACCATTCAATGCAGATCTTGTACAAGCTTAGAGGAATTCAAATGCAAAGATTTCAGCCTCCTTCAACGGGCAGAAATCCACTCCTATAAATAAAAGAAGACTTGACTGGAATAAATACTGAAACTACAACTATTCAAACTAACAAGCAAGAAAAGCTCTTAACTCTCAAGCACTCTCAAGCTTTAAAGTTTTAGTCACTAAAACTTTAAGACAATCAACCAATCAAGCTCACAAAGCTCTAACTTCAAAGATTAAAATGAGTGCTTGGCTCCAGTTGAAGCCTTATATACTTAGCATTTTTCCTGTATGTTTAGGTTGTTTTAGGTGTCTTCATTTTATAGAAGTATATGTTCCTTTCGGAGTGTACATTGCTAGTGTTTAGCAATCATCTTGTGTGGGTTAAGATGATCTTGTGTGTATCTAACATGTTTGCTTGCAGCAACCTGTGTGAAAGTTGAACATAGTAGGTGACACTGGTTGAGTCTAGTATTAATTGGGAATCGTGTCATGTAATCAAACAACACTTAACGAAGTTCCTCCTCGTGAACGAGTAGAACGGATTAGAGGGATTACACAACCCTTGAAATATTGTAAGACCTTGTGTGTTTATTTACATATTGTGTATCTTACATATCTATCTATTGTATTCTATATCTTGTCATACATCATAAAAGACGTGAAAATTCATATTTGAAAAGATTTTCAAAAGGAACCTCTTAGGAATAAAAAGTTTTCGCTACACGAATTCTTGTAGGAACTGCTTACAACACTGCATTATGTGCTGCACACAGAAGTCGTTATCTACACTATAACCTCAAGTAGCTTGCAGTGTGTAGAAAAGTTCAAAAATTTTAAAATTTATAAAGGTTCATTCACCCCCTCTAAACCTATGTGCCACTTGGAACCAAGGATGAAAATATCCATATCGTGTGTCGTATCGCAACCTTGATTTTATGGATATATCGATATGTGCGATATCGCAAAAAATTTAAAAAAATTATGGAAACTCTATTAAAAAATTGGAAATTTTACATATGATTTTACAGACTATTATAACATCCAAGAATGCATATATTTAATTTGAAATCTCAACAAAATGACATGTTTACAGCATACATATAAATAATGAACATACAAAAGTGTTACGAAAATTGAGATTTATTCAAAACTGATTGATACAACCAAATCACTAAATGATCTATGAGGTTAAAAAATAACAGGTGCAATGTTATCTTTGTCCAAACAATACTGGTACCAACTCATCACATTTGAGTAATTATGAATATAATTATGCACATGTTGTTGGTACGTTACTCTATCTCTTCCAATAGTTTCACAAGCACTACCACTTCCACTAGCCATTTTCTTTTTAGGCACCGCTTGAAAAGTTTATCATATTTATATTTTTGAAATAAAAGAGTTAAAATTTATGATAATAAATCAAAACAACAATTAGGGTAAAAACAAATTTTAAATAAAAAATAATTTAATTTTCAATTATGATTTGTAAAAAAAAAAAAAAAACATAACCCCTTGAGTGAAAAATTATTTTTTTAAGTCTGAATTTTAAAAACTAAATAAAATATTAGTATCCAAAAGAACATACATAAGATATGGTTTTCATAATTAAGGATACCTAAAATAGACATACATCTTTGAAAGATAATTATATCCTATTTTGTGTTATAAGAGTAAATGACTAAAAATAACTAAATATAATAAGAAAATGTCTTTATGAACCAAACTTTAGAAACGGAAAAAATATTTTTTGTTCATGTACTAAAATTTTTTACATTTTTCCTCCTTTAAGCCTTATTATTAAAATATTTTTTTTGCTTTCACCGCTTACATTTTTTTTTCTTGTACACTTTTATTTTTGTTAACTTTTGTGTCTTCCATTAAAAATAAATGAGACTTTATTTTCAAATTTTTTCCTCACATACTTTTATTTTTGTTAACTTTTGTGTCTTCCATTAAAAACAAATGAGACTTTATTTTCAATTTTTTTCCTCACGTACTTTTATTTTTGTTTTACCCCTTCATTAACAAAAACAGATTGAAAGTGTATTTGATAAAAAGAAATATAAATTGAAGTGTAAGAGTAAAAGAGAACAAAGAAAAAGGAAATGTAAGGGGGAAATGCATTTTCCTTAAAAACAATAATTTTCTATCAAAGATGTAAGTGTTACAAACCAAGGCTTGTTAGGACAATTTAAAATCTTCCATAATTTAAAGTTAGATCAATTTAAAAATTTTGTGATATTTTGGATATATCCCGATATTTTGCGATATATCCGCGATATTTCCCGATATTTTTTCAATTTTACATTGAGATGGACGAATATGGATACAGATATGGATATTTGCGATTTATCCGGGATATCCCAGAATTTTTTTTTTACCCCCCATATCCATATCGCAACCTTTAAAATACGGATATATCGTGAATATATCGCACGTGTATCGGAATATTTTCATCCTTGCTTGGAACCAACATTGTATTTTCAGTTCACCAAAATATTGAATATTAATATAGCAAAATTTTGGAAAAATTATGAAATTCAAAATTAAAGATATTTATGACCTTTTCTATCTACTAAAAATAAAAAATGATAGAGTGAGTCTTGTGTGAGGCTGTCTCATAGATTCCATTTCGTGAGACAAGTCAACTCGATCCGATCAATAGTCAAAGTCAAAAGTCAACGATCAAAGTCAACAGTTAACGGTTAACAATAGTCAACGATCGATCAACATCGTTGACCCAAAAGTATTATATGATATACATAAAAATATTACATGGTGTTTTTATTCTCATAATGTAATACTTTTATTCTCATAACATAATATTTTTATGTGTATCATATGTTATTTTCAAATAATACGTGGTACACATTAAATTATTGTGTAATATTTTTATATGTATCATGTGATACTTTCAAAAGTATTATATACATATATATATATTGTAACGCCCCAAAATCTTTCGTTAAAATATCAGAGTTTTTCATTTTTGGGCGTTAAGAGAGAAAGGGGAAAGAGGCGTACATGATATAAAATAGAAGAAAAAGGAGGGGACAAGAAGAGATACTCTTAAACCATCGGATACAACCGATAAAAGAGAGTTTAAAACATTACGCAGCGGAAAAACATCAGGATCTTTTACAAAGATGAGAAAATACAGTTAACATTTTACAAAACGTGGAACATCGTTTCAACATAGCTTTAAAGACAAAACCGGACAAAGGACACCGCCGATAGGGCACCCCTCTCTCTACGCGTCAAGATTCTCTTCTTCTCCTGTAGTGTGAGTACAGAATAAGGGGTGAGTGCGTTGAATACACTCGTGGGGAATAACATCCGCATCTTATAACAGTCAACAGTTATACAATACCAGGAATATAACACTCAACCACGTTGCCACAGTATAACATGATCACATATCATAACATATGACCACATCGTTTAGTATTTCTCAATCATACTTCAATAGGGAAAACTGTAAACAGTTATAGAGTTAGAAATTACCCCCACCTCGTTCGGTGGTTACCACGTGAACAACGAGTATCGGCGGATCAGATTTCCCAAGCGAGTACCAAAGGATCCGATATCACAACGCTCAACTCAATAAGTAGCCTACACAAGTTATGACGTTCCTTAGATCCCAAATAAAGTATAATTAAAGCTATAAACGTTTCCAGCGAAAGTACGATCGTTAACTATGCGGCGGATCGAGAGATCTAAAGATTGGAGTCCAAGAAATGAGAGGGTCAGATCTGCCCAAGTGGCTGAGAAGATAGGAATTGAAATAAGGATCGCAACGCAAAAAGAATGAGCTCAATCGGAGTTCAAACGAGCTCGAACGGAGCATTTTAAGTTTAGGGGTAAAATGGTAATTTTGGTCAAAGGGTTGACTTTGACCGGGCCCACGACCCTCGGTCAATGACGTCTCGTCAGCGACGACTCGATACGGATGGACGACGGAAAGAAAACGAGGTTCGGATCGAAAACACGGCGTCGGGTGCGCGTCGGCACCCGACGGGTGCGCACGGTGCGCGCGCGGCTCCCGGCGCCCGACGGCTGCCGAGTTTTCTCGGCAGCGGGTAAGCTCGCTCGGCTGGCTGCCGAGTTTTCTCGGCAGCCCCTTCCCAGATCTTCCCGACGGTGGCCTGCTCGAGCAGGCCACTTCCCGGCGTCGCCCGGTGCGGCGGCGCCGCCTCCAGCCACCACCACCTACCTCGCCGGATACCTCGCACCGCTGGCTACCACCTCCGGCCGTCCATCGCCGGATTCCGGCGGTGAATAGTGTCCGAATCTTCGCCGCAAAAACCTTCGAAGCCCAGTTTTTCGAAAATCCCAACTTCAACCAAAACTCCGGCCGGCGACTTCCCGTCGCCGGCGACGACTCCCAACACCTATGCCGGCGACTCCCCGTCGCCGGCAACCCATTCCGGCCAAGCCCAACCACCATCACAGCCTTTACACCCTCTTGCATAAACACACACACACACTTACGTATTACACACACACACACCGATCTTCCCAGCTCCGGCCGGCGGCCTCCTGCCGCCGGCGACCACCACTCATCACTCTCACCTTGGCCGGCGACCCCCAGTCGCCGGCCACCACCACCGCCGAGCACACACACACACACAGCAAGTTACACACACAAACACACAGCGTATGGTGTACCACACACACACACCCACGGTTCTTGCTTGGCCGGCGACTTCCAGTCGCCGGCCACCCTCCCCACAGCCTCGCCGGCGACCTCCCGTCGCCGGCCATCAGTTCACACACGGCGGCGCCACCATGCGCCGCCCCAACAGTGAGCACAACACACACACACTACAACACCTTCAAACACACACACACCATGCGATACACATATATACACACTGTCCTTCTCCGGCGCCACCACCCACGGCGGCGCCGGCCCTCCAGCAAGTCACCCTGCCTCCGGCGGTCCTCCGGTCGTCAGCTCCGGCGAGAAGAGAGAGAAAAACAGAGGAGAGAGAGAAGGTGGTGCAAAGAATAGGGTTAGGGTTTAGGGGTTGTTTTTCGCCGTTTTCCGGCGAACGAGAAATCGGATTTGAAATCCGAGACATATCCTAAATTCGTCTCGTTGAGACGAACGTCGTGTGCGAAAATTGTCTGATTCCGACAACTTTGAATTTTCCGGCCACCGGCCGACGACGGCGCCGCCGCGCCGGCGGCGCCGCCAGCGGTGGCCCGCCGGAGACAGAATCCCGGAAAAAGAAAGAGAGGAGAGAGGGACTTACTCGTTTTCGTCGCTTTTGGCTCGTTCGGAGAAACGGTGAAAAATGAATCGGAGGAGCCTCTATTTATAGAATTCGGAAAACACTATTCACCGAAAATATCTCCGTTACTATTCATCCAAAATATCTCGGCACTATTCATCGGTTGACTTTTCCCATGTTACTATTCACGTAAAATATCTTCCGGTTTTCCGACCAAAACTTCGGGTTTTGCCCTTTCCGTCACCGTTTGATCTACGGGTCTCTGATTGACCTCTAGTTCGTTTCTATTTTCTCGTCTTTCCAAAACGCATTTTATGGTATGAAAATATTCTATATACCATGTCCACAAAAATTATCCGTCTAAGTCACGCGTTAAACACGTATCTGAAACGCACGTAATAAATTAAACAGTTAAAGTAAACGCGCATACTTATTAAGTCATACGTTAAATATTTAATTTAATCAATTATGCTCATTTTGATCCGGGGCGCTACATATATAATACATCATGATAATAAAAATATTACCTATCAAATTACATTTTCTCAAATTAATCATTGATTTGAAGTTATATAACCAAAAATAATACTTGTTACATATAACAGTATTACCTTATACAAACAAAAGTATTACACAAATTTATCAAAATATAATTATTCAAAAGTATTACATGTTATATAAAAAAGTATCACATTATAATAATAAAAGTATTACTTATCAAATTACAATTTTCCAAATTAGTCATGGTTTAAATCTTAAAAGCAAGCATATTTCATGATATACATGAAAATATTACATGATTCACACAAAAGTATTACATACTATTACCTGTCAAATTATAATTTCTCAAGAGTATTAACTCATACATATAAAATATATGGTTAATTTGATTTATCAACCTGTATTATGCACGTTTTTTTCTTAATTTTGCATCATAAACTATTTTTTCCTTCGATCACAACCTATATTAAATGTTTAATTTACTTTTACAATCTACGACCAATATTTTCTGGCGAGAAAGGGTCCACGTGGTTTTCACGTGCTAACTGAGGGTTATTTTCATCATTCGCACTTTTAGGACTTGAGTAAATTTGGTTCTTCAGCTATTTTCAATATTAAAGAGATCTTATTTTTGTTTGAACCTCACCATCATATTTTTCATTTACTCAAACAATTTGTAGAAGAAACTAGGGAACACCAGAAAAATTAGGTCTAAATTTGATTTTTGGGGGAGTTAGTTAATGGTTTAGAAAATGATGAAACTAACCCTCAATTGGCACGTGAAAATCACGTGGACCTTTTATCACCAGAAAGTATTGGTCGGAGGTGTAACGCCCCGAAATCTTTTTGTCAAAATATCAGAGTTTTTTTTTCATTTTTGGGCGTTAAGAGAGAAAGGAAAAAAAGGCGTATATGATATATAAAAGAAAGAATAAGGAAAGGGCAAGGAGAGATACTCTTTAAACATCGGTTTCAACCGATAAAAGGAAGTTTGAAACCTTACGCAGCGGAAAAACATCAGGATCTTTTACAAAAATGAAGAAATACAGTTTTCTATTACAAACGTGGAACATCGTTTCATTATAGCTTTAAAACACAAAATAGAAGATGGACACGGCTGATAGGGCACCCCTCTCTCTACGCGTCAAGGTTATCTTCTTCTCCTGTAGTGTGAGTACAGAATAGGGGTGAGTGCGTTGAATACACTCGTGGGGATACTTTCCAACTTTCAGTTATTAGGTGAGCACAACAAATCCAACATATAGTAGTTCGTCAAGTAGTCACAACATATAAAATGCATAGCACACAATGTAAAAACACACGGCTCTAAGAGCACTCGACTATACCCGTTGCATTCCTAACGTATGGTGCTTTTTACGGGCCACCAGTCCATCCCTATCATGACGTATGGTGCTTTTTACGGGCCACCAGTCCATCCCTAACATGACTTAGGACATCCGTCCACGTTCATCGTATCATAAACTATGCATGAATACAGTAATCACAACATATAATCACAGCACATAGAGTTCAATTATCAAATATGGAAAACAGTAACATCTTGAGTTTAGAATGTACCCCCACCTTGTTCGGTGGTTACCACGTAAACAACGAGTACCGACGGATCAGATTTCCCAAGCGAGTACCAACGATCCCGTATCTCGGATCTCGTGTCTCAAATCCCGTATCTCGATATTCAATCCAACTGATAGCCTACATACATAACAGTGTTCTTAGATCTTTAACATTGCATAATTAAAGTTATAACAGACTCCGGTGGAGAAATGATCGTTAAACGCGCGTCGGATCTAGAGCTCTAAAGATTGGAGTTGAAGAAACGAGAGTGGATATCCAATCCATATGGCTGAGATGATAGAGAATGAAATTTGGGGCACAACGGAAAAAGAATGAGCTCAATCGGAGTTCAAACGAGCTCAAACGGAGCATTTTAGGTTTAGGGGTAAAATGGTAATTTTGGTCAAATGGTTGACTTTGACCGGGCCCATGGACCCCGATCAACGACGTCTCGTCATCGATGACTCGATACGGATGAACGACGGAAAGAAAACGAGGTTCGGATCGAAAATACGACGTCGGGTGCGCGTCGGCACCCGACGGGTGCGCACGGTGCGCGCTGGCTACCCGACACCCGACGGCTGCCGAGTTTTCTCGGCAGCGGGTAGAGCTCCTCGGCTGGCTGCCGAGTTTACTCGGCAGCTGCTGCACCCGGCGCACACCTGGTCGAGTTTTCTCGGCCAGGACCTTCCCAGCTTCCCGGCGCCCAGGCTGCTCGACGCGCCACCTTCCCGGCGTCGCCCAGCGCGGCGGCGCCGCCTCCTGCCGCCACCACCTACCTCGCCGGATACCTTGCACCTCCGGCTACCACCTCCGGCCGTCCATCGCCGGATTCCGGCATGAATAGTGCCTGAAAATTACGCCGCAAAACCCTTCGATACACTGATTTTCCAAAAATCCATCTTCACCAAAACTCCTCCGGCCGGCGACCCCAGTCGCCGGCGACCATCCCCCTGGCCATAAGACACCGGCCGACGACCTCCTTGTCGCCGGCAACCCCCTAACTCCGACCACAACACATGCAAGAGTCAACCTATACACACACACCCGTTTGCAAACACACACTGATTTCCTTGCTCCGGCCGGCGGCCACCTGCCGCCGGCGACCACCACCCATCACCCTCACCTTGGCCGGCGACCCCCAGTCGTCGGCCACCACCACCGCCGCCGTGCACACACACACACCTAGCGTAAGGTGTGTTTGCACACACACACCTACTACCATGCTTGGCCGGCGGCCACCAGCCGCCGGCTACCTCCTCCTCCACCTCGCCGGCGACCTCCTGTCGCCAGCCGTTCCTTTCCCCACGGCGGTGCCCCCCGGCGCCGCCACCAACAGCATGCACAACAACACACACTCATACACCATATATCACACACACATGCATGCATACATATATATAGCCACTGTCCTTCTCCGGCGCCGCTACCCACGGCGGCGCCGGCACTCCAGCGTCTGGCCACGACCTCCGGCGACCTCCGGCAGCTTCTCCGGTGCGGTGGAGAGAGAAAGAACAGAGGAGAGAGAAAGGGTGATCAAGGGTTAGGGTTTAGGGTTTAAGAGGCTGTTTTTCGCCGTTTTCCGGCGAACGAGAAATCGGATTTGAAATCCGAGACCTATCCTAGATTTATCTCGTCGAGACGAATGTCGTGTGCGAAAATCGTTCGATTTCGACAACTTTGAATTTTCCGGCCACCGGCCGGCGGCGGCGGCGCCGCGCCGGTGGCCCGCCGGAAACAGAAACCCGGAAAGAAAGAGAGGAGAGAGAAGGACTTACTCATTTTCGTCGCTTTCGGCTTGTTCGGAGAAACGGTGAAAATGAATCGGAGGAGCCTCTATTTATAGAATTCGGAAAATTACTATTCATCCAAAATATCTCGGCAGTATTCATCGATTGACTTTTCCCATGTTACTATTCACGTAAAATATCTTCCGGTTTTCCGACCGAAACTTCGGGTTTTGCCCTTTTCGTCGCCGTTCGAGCTACGAGTCTCCGATTGACCCCTAGTTCGTTTCTATTTTCTCGTCTTTCCAAAACGCATCTTATGGTATGAAAATATTCTATATACCATGTCCATGAAAATTATCCGTCTAAGTCACGCGTTAAACACGTATCTGAAACGCACGTAATAAATTAAACAGTCAAAGTAAACGCGCATACTTATTAAGTCATACGTTAAATATTTAATTTAATCAATTATGCTCGTTTTGATCCGGGGCGCTATAGGAGGTTGCAAAAGTAAACAAAGAGTGTAGTATAGGTTGTGATCAGAGAAAAAAAAATTAAAAACTAAAATTAAAAAATTAACGTGCGTAGTACAGGTTGAAAAATAAAATTAACCCTAAAATATATTATATAATACGAAAGTATTACCTAATATACATAAAAATAAAACATCATATACATAAAAATATTACATTTGACTTTGTTAATCAGGTGTTGACTTTGAGTGTTGACTTTGGCCGTTAATTTTGACACATTGGCCGTTGATCGAGTCGTTGATCAGGTCAAACCCGACCCGTCTTATGAAATATGATTTGTGAGACCATCTTATGCAAGACTTTGTCAAATTGATAACTGTATTTTTTCAATTTACCAAAATATCAAATGTCGATATTAAAAAAAATTGAAATAATTATGAAATTCAAAGCTAAAGATATATCTTTATTGATATAGATAATTTAGGGATATTAAACGGGTCATGGCCTGATAGACCCGTCTGTTTAAACCGAAAAAGAAACAAGATAGGGCCAAAGATTTCTAGCCCATTTACATTTACCTGTTTAACTCGAAGCCCGTTTAGCTCAAAACCCATTAGGGTCAACCCGACGATTAACCGGTTGGCCCACTAGCCCATATTTTTTTTATTTTATAAATAAGATTAAGTTTTTTTAGTTTTAAGTATATAAAATATAATACAAATGTACATTTATATGTTTATTATCCTAAATTTAATGTCTTCAAATTTGATTTTTAAGAATTAATAATATGAAATAAATTAAATAATAACAATACATGACCTATATACTATGTAATATCAAACACTTAGCCAATGAATACATAAAAATAACAAGTTTGCTCATATTATGTTGCAATTTATAGTCATTTTTAATGGTTTCATCTATAAATTGTAGCAAGTATAAACTCTCAATGGTAATCTAACTTAATGATGCTTTTGCAATTTATAAGATTTAACTTTATATGTGAATTTTGAATGTTGTTGATAAGTAGGAAAGAAAAATTTAAAAATCTAGAGAAACATCAAGAATAAAGCAAGCAATTAAAATGGAATTCAATCAATTAAGAAAACACTCGCTTCTTAGTTCCGTTTCCACCCTCACTCAACTACGTAAGATTGATTGTAACAATATTCTCTTTTTTCCTCATGAATTACTAACCCTAAATAACAAGTACGACAAATTATTCGAATTTTCCCTTAAGTTTATCTAATTAAGATACGATTGTTAATTAGACCTAATCGTTGGACAACCTAATAAATTAGATTTAATGCAACGACAGCTTTGGAATCAAGGAAAATAGGTTAGTCTAAGCAACAAATACGTACAATGATTTATTTAACTTAGGTTGTGTTATCCCTAGCGATGCTCGACCACTAGTTTGCTATTACGAATCAAGAATAACAACAATTACGGATTGCAATCTCAATTCTAGCAATAGACATGCACAAATTCAATAAAGTTGATCAGGCTAAATCAAAGTCATACAAATCATAAACTTTAATCACAGAATAACACAATCAATTCATGAGAATAAATTAGAGAATATGTTATTGTAATCAATCAAAGCATAAAAGAGGTTTTCGGTTTCAACATCCCTTCGAACCAAGCGAAAGTAGTCTAGCCTTGCATATCGGCTTCAAAAACTCCCAAAAGAAAAAAGATGGAAAACCTTGTTCTTGCCTTCAAAATCTACCTATCTCCCCTCATGACAAATCTTCCTTAAATACGTCTAAGATAGGTCTCAATATGTCCTGGCCGTGACCTACATTCTTGGGCCGAAATAATTAAGATTGGGCCGAAACTTGGCCTCCAAGAAATTCTAGACAGCTTTAGCAAAATGGCCCAACAAGGGCGTGTCAGTCAACACAGGCGCAACTTGTGTCACTGTACTTTTCAGCGTTTTCAGCTCCAAAATCCAGCAACTTTATTCCTTGTTCTCTTATGCCTCACTCCAACACTTGCACTTAGGATTCATCCTCGGAACAGCTCCATTAAGCCCCTATAAAGTACACAAAAACAAGTAATCGAAGAGATCTACCAAGAAGAATTAATAAGTAGGAAAATATAACAAATAGCATGAATATGCAACTAAAACCAAACGCCTAAATACATAAGAAGACGCAACTTTCCTACTTATCAGTTGTATATTTTAACTCAAAAAATTATATTTAAAATATAAATATTTTTGTATAAATAGTCCGATAATAACTCATTTAACCCGAAGCCCATTATTGTTAGGGTTAAATCCCAATATTTGAGGCTCATTTAAAAGTTGACCCGTTTAACCCGATGTTCGTTTAACTGAAAGCCAGTTTAACCCAAAATCCTTTAGGACTAGCCCAAAACCACTAAAATCAGCCCGTTTGACATCCCTATAGATAATGATGAATATTGGAAATATCTTTATTCATATAGATAATCATGAATATTGGAGATACGACCATATTTTCAAATCATAAAGAAAATCTTATTAGACATTTATTTCATGTCAATATTAATAATTTTTAGTTATTAAAATATTGTATATTTTAAACATAAATATTTAGTATATTTTGAAAAATATAATTACCCTTTCTATCGATATAGATAATCATAAATATTGAAAATATAAAAAAAAATCAATTAAATTATAAATATTGAAAATATATAACAAATATTTAGTAATAAAAAATACTTCTAATTTCATAATATTTTGAGTTATTTACTCATTAATTTCATGCAACAAATGAACAAAATCCACCTTGTAATGATCTTCCTCTTTCAAGACATATTTTTTAGTTGTTTACTCATTAATTTCATGCAACAAAGGAGCAAAATCCACCTTGTAATGATCTTCCTCTTTCAAGACATAATTTTTAGTTATTTACTCATTAATTTCATGCAACAAAGGAGCAAACCCCACTTTGTGAAGTCATGCTTGGCTTTGAAGTAAAATTGGAGCAAAAACATGTTTTAAAGCAATATTTATCACTTTGAATATTGTTCATTAATTAGTAAAGTTTTGTATGGCTTTTAGTTAGATTTTGCTCACGATATGATAGTATCATATATAGTATCAATGATTGATAAAGTTTGAGATTGTTTAGTTTTAAGTTATTTTCTATTGATTGGTTTAGAATATCATTTGTTAATTTATATCATTAGTAAATTTTTAACAAATTATTATATTTAATCAATTATTTTATTGTATCTTTATATATATATAAAAGAAGGACCAAGAATGCCACATGTCAAGCTCACATTATTTTGACATTAAATATGATTAATTAATGACTTTAAATTTTATGTTACAAAGAAAAATTATTAAATAATTTAAAAATGTTATTTATCTAAATAAATATGCTAGACTTTAATATAAAAATTATTTTCATATTTGAAATTAGTTAAATTGAAAAATTTGAAGAAAAAGTATAAATAAATAAATAAAAAAGAAAAATGCTAAAGTAAAGATGAGTTTATTGAAAATGATTGTTCAAACTTTTCATTTAAACTTATTAATTATTGAAAAATGAATTATTCTTTCTTAATCTATGTTTTAAAATAAACTATAAAATTAATTTGTGAAATTTTGACTTTCATTTTTTTAAATTTAATTGATAAAAAGGGAGGGTTGTTATATATGTTAACAATAAAAAGCAAACTAAAAATGATGATTGGTGGGTTGAAAATATAATAAGCATATCAATATATATTATTTTTAAAATAATAAATTATTTATGATCCTTCGCAAATGCAACATATTTCGACAATTAGATAATTATTTAATCATATTACGTTATATTTAATGTTGTGATATTTATTGCACAAATCATAAATTTAATTTTACTGTATAAATAATATTTAAAATTTTCTAATTTTACCAAATTTACTTTATTTTAATTTTTTTTTAATTTTACCAAATTTACTTTATTTTTTTTGTAAAATCCTGTGTATTACACGGGTCCTATACTAGTTGGTTTTATTTGAAGTTTTCAATTTCTCTACCATTTCATGGATGATCTACTATTATATGTAAGTTTAAATCTTGTTTGGATCATCAATTATCATCAACAAATGAGATATCAGTCATCAAGAAATGAGATATCAATAAAAAGACAAATGAAGTATCAACAAATAATCATCAATTATCATCTATAAATGAAAATCAATAAATGATCATCAATCATCATCGAAAAATAGAATATGAACAAATTGTATCATCAATCATTATCGACAAATGAAATAAATAAATAAAAAGGAGATACTTTTCTCTTGTTTTTAAAATACTTAAAAATAATTGAAAAGCAAAGAAGTATATTATTCATATTGCGAAATTGTTTTATCAAGGAAATGTCAACTCAAAAATTGTGGACGAGATTAAGACGATTCATGAAATCTCGAGAAATTGGAATTATAGTACTGTGAAATCCAGTCGTACTTCGTTGTTGCCGTAAACATTTGCTATTGAAGAATCCAGTCCTTTGCTGATGTTGTAAGACTCATAATGTGGAAATACACTTGCCTGATGTTTTAGGACTCACACTTACCTAATATTACGTGCGGAATTCAGTTGTTCTTCGTTGTTGTCGTAAGACTTCTAATTTATCTTTACAAAAACTCATGTGAGTTTAATATAGTAATTCCACGTCAGTTTCGAATCAAATATAGTAATTCTTCTAACTCTATTCCATTTCAATTTTTCATAGTTCATGGGGCCATTATTACACAGTCAGTCTAATTTTGTTTTGAATATCAATTATTATTGACAAATAAGATATCAACAAATCGACAAATGAAAATTTTCAACAAAGTGAAATTTTTTAACAAATTTCATCAATCATCATCGACAAATTATGGTCATCAATCTTCATCGACAAATGAAATATCAACAAATGGTATCATCAAATGGCAAATGGAATATCAACAAATGGGATAGTGAAGACAGATAGTATAAACTCTCATTTATATCATATATGTTTCTTAATAAATCTCTTAATAGTATAAACTCTCATTCATACTTAAATACATCTCTTAATAGTGGAAATATTATCATACATATTGCTTAATAAATCTATTATTAGTGAGTATACAAGTGGGCTGTGACCAGTACCCTTTAAAATTAAGATGATCTACACATGATCAATAAATTACTCACCACATACAATCTTATTTTCATCCTTATAGCCTATGGTATTTCTACAACCTTATTCTCTTTTTTTTTTTTCTTTTTTCTTTTTTACATATTCAAACTAGTTAAACCTAATTTTTTGGAACAAAAAATTAAAAAATCATTGTTTAAAGAATATCAGTGAAGTTCAAGCCCTTGTGACCATCATTTGTTGAAATCCTTAATAACATTTCAACCAATGAATATTCTATGTCAGACAAAACTTTAAATTAGCATAGCTTAATTTTAATATAGCAGTAGGATAATAGAAAGGATGTGATTATCCGCACCTCATTTTTTATTAAACACACCTCATTTTAATATATTTTAATTAAAAATATAAAATTACAAATATCCCAATTATTATGAATTAAAAATATTGAAACCATCTCAATCTCTTACCCCGCTGCTACTTCTTCATATTTTCTTCATCCTCTTTAAACCCTAAAATATGTAAATATAAACATTTTTTATCATTCTAAACTTGTTTTTGTCAAGACAAAATCACAATAGAATATGAAAATATGTTTAAATTGACTAATGTAAAATATTCGTTGGGAATTTTTTTTGTTCTGCTTGATTAACAAGAATGAAATACTATCCATTTTATCAGTTCAAGTAGAACACAATATTGTTTGTTTGACCAATTCAGGTAGATTGCGCATTATGTGTTCGACTGTCCAAGTAAAACATAACATTGTATTTTTGACCTGTTTAGGTAGAAAGCACAGTATAATGTTTAATCTGACTAGGTAGAACACACAATATAGTGTTCGGCCGATCCAGGTTGTACATCATTTTTTATCAAATCTTTTACGTTGTTCGTTTCAAACATATTTTCATGCTTTATTGTATTTTTTTACTTCACAAACAATTTTGGAATCATGGTGTGTATTGATATTGTAAGTAATTTGGGTTTATGAAGAGTGAAGGAAACATGAACAAGAAGAAAAAGAGGAGAGATAAATATGTTTTTTTTTTTTTCAATTCTTAAATAGTAAAGTTGAATTTTTTTAATTAAATATTTGAAAAATGGAGTGTGTATAGAAAAGGGCCTAATAAAAATTAGAAGTGTTCTTATGAACCAAGTGTATGGATCAGATCAAGATCCGTGCAATTAGGCGCGTGGGGGTCGGATTGGGTCCAACCTGAATCCACGTCTAGGTTTTTATTTATTTATTTATGTCAATACCTTTATGTTACGGGTATAACCTTTATGTAAAAATATCATAACCTTTAAGTGAATATTTTAAACTTTTTTCAGTATAAAAATTCATGTAGTATAACTGAACTTTTATGTTATATTAGGGGATAATTGCGCGAAATCTCCTTATGGTTTGGAAAATCAGCGTGAAACCCCCCTGTGCTTTCAAAAATGTGCGAAACCCCCTTATGGTTTTCTAAATGTAGCCCGAAATCCCCAACTCCGTTAAGGTTAACGAAAGTGCTATGCACGCGTTCTTCATGCGTTTTATGGTGTTTTTTTTTGACTTTTTTGCAATAAAATGATATATATACCTTTTTTTTGACTATATTAAAAGATTAATTCTCTTGTGGGGTTTCTTGCAATTGTAAACACTTCCTTCAATCTGATTTTTTACATTAACAACTATATATTATTTGTTTTGTTTTTTAATTAATTTTTTTATAATGTTAATTTTATATATAGTTATTTATTTTATTGTTTTCAATACTAACAGTTGGTATGTATGTTTCTTTTTTACTTTTGCTTATTTCAATTATTTTTTTTATTTTGATTTCTATTTAGTTATTTATATGATTGTTATTAATGATTTTTCTTTCTTTTCTTTTATTTTTTTCAATTAATTTTATTATTTTGCAACAATTGATACGTATATTTCTTTCTTTACTTTTTTTTTTCAATTCATTTTTTTAAAATGTTAAATTTTTATTTTGTTATTTTTTATTGTTATTAACTCAACTATTTATGAAGATTATATTAACTAAATAAGACTCAATATTAAGGAAAATATAAAATAAATAAATAAAAGACTCATTATTTAATAATTGTTAGGTATAACAAACAAAATTAACCATACTAAGAAACAATTAACATACCAAAAAATTAACCATACCAAGAAACAATTAACATACCAATTTATCATAAACAAACAACAACAACAACAACAACAACAACAATAATAATAATAATAATAATAATAATAATAATAATAATTATTATTATTATTATTATTATTATTATTATTATTATTATTATGCAAGAAAACTTGGACTGTAACTACAAACAAAAGATAAAAAAGATTATATCAAAAAACTTGGAACATACCTTGTATTAGTTTCAGGTTCTCATTCTAAAACAAAATGTATCTCAATAGCAAAATTTCTCATTGTTCACGCCATTAGTCATCTATATTTCTCCAAGAAATTCAATGAATTTTTAATTTTTTTTGTATGGACATCGAATATTTTTTTGAAGCAAGATAGTAAATTAATTATATTTAGAGTCTCCTTAATTACACTTTAGGGTTAATTTGATGTGAAAATAATATATTATCAAATATTTCCACATCCTCCTCATCAATAGTCGACATTAATACCAATAAAATAAAAAATGAATTGAAAAAACCAAAAGCACATAAAGAAATATACGTAGCAACTGCGTCATTAATAATAATAAAATAAATAACTAAATAAAAATTAACGTTGAAAAAAAATTAATGGAAGAAAACAAAAGTTAAAAAAAAAAAAATACATACCAACTATTAGCATTAATAAAAATAAAATAAATAACTAAATAAAAAATTAACATTGTAAAAATATTAACTGAAAAAAAATAATAAATAATACATAGGTGTTAATGTAGAAAACAAGCTTGAAAAAAGTGTTTGCAATTGCAAGAAACCCCCACAAGAGAATTAGTCTTTTAATATAGTCAAAAATGAGTAAATATGTCATTTTATATTAAAAAGTGAAAAAAAACACCAAAAAATGCATGAAGAGCACGTGCATAGCACTTCCGTTAACCTTAACGGAGTTGGGGATTTTGGGCTACATTTACAAAACTACAAAGGGATTTCGTGTATTTTTTAAAGTACAGGGGGTTTCACGCCGATTTTCCAAAACACAAGGACATTTCGCGCAATTATCCCGTTATATTAGTATAACCTTTTATGTACAAATATCATAATCATTATATACTAATAGAATAACATAAATGTTATATTATTATAACGAAAAAGTTAAATTATTATGCATAAATATTATATTATTACAACATAAAAGTTTAAAATGTATTATAGGTGTGTAATATACTACAAAAGGTTATGCGAATATAACTAAAATGTTATGTGAAGATAACTAAAAGGTTATGCGAACATAACGAAAATGTTAGACGACTTTAACAGAAAGGTCAGGTGTGGCTAGGATTCGAGCGAAGACCTGAACGCGCGTGTGGGCGCGTGAAATGTGCATGAGACGTGTGAAAAACACTGTCGGATCGAGCCAACCCAGTTGCACGGTTCCCAATCAATGCTTTTGATGCATATAAATAATTGTGAATAAAAATATTCGAAAATACACATCTCTTTTAAAATTAAAATATCCAAATAATTGTAAGTTATTCAGATTATATAATCGAGACAACTACAAGATATTCAAAAGTATATAATCATATTATTATAATTCATACGAATACTGTGCTCTGTATATCTGAAAAAGCTAAAGCTATCCATATCGCATGTCATATGTTTTCACAAATCTTCAATTACTAACTTGAAAATACAAAGTCCGAAAGTCATATTTTCTATAAAATAATAATAATAATAATAACTTGAGAATATGACCATAAAAATACCATAGACTATGAGCATGAAGGGGAGATTTTATATTCACGATAATTGCGATAAGTAATTGGTTTTTCTTAATGAATTCGAGGGGTGGTAGAGAGGAATAAAGATGGGAAAACTTGCACGATCCTAATTCAAATTCTTATTATCACAATTTGCATCTTTATAAAGATGAAGTACCACTTGAACTACAAAGTTCGTGGTTGTGGTGAGTAGTTGATTGACCGTATATTGAATCACCCTACTATTAAGTCAAAAGTATAATATTTTTTTATACCACAAAATCAAATAAAATTAACTTTTCTACCACAACATATAGTAATGTTATTTTTCTACCACAATTTTGCTGAAAAATCTAAAATAACTATAGCACTTACATGTGCATAATGTAAGATTTGTTAACTAATGTGATGAGAGATGTTATTTATATTTAATCAATAAGTGTGTCATGATCATTTTTTTATATTGATGAATTTTTTTTTATCTATTATGACAGAAAAACAACTCATTATCTTTAATTATGGTAGAAATAGGTGTTATCTCGTTACTTAAAACTAAGCCAACTAATAAATGAGACCCAAAATATTCTAGACAAAAACTTTTGTGCATCTAGTGCATGAACCATAGATCTGTGCACTCGAGTCGACCTGACTCACCATGCGACCATATGCGCCTGCACGCGCCTCTAGGTCGAGGACAAAATTCGCTCAAATATGTTCCCAGGTGCCAGATATTTATGTTATGTTAACTATACCTTTTAGTAGTGTTAGTCATACATTTTAGTTATGTTAAACATACCTTTTGTAAGGCTAGCTATACCTTAGCATTTTTTTTAGACAAACATATTAATCTTTTATTTCTTTTAATTATAACAGTCATACTTTTTAGTTATGTTAAATATATACCTTTTAATTATGTTAATTGTACATTTATATATTACATAAATGTATGACTGTGTTGATACCTTTATGTAGTATTAGACATACTTCTTTATGTAGTGTTAAGCATACCTTATGTTATGTTAGTCATACCTTTTAGATTTTTACATGTATCTTAACATATTTTCAAACAACTATTAATACATTTCATACCTTTTAATTATATTAGTCATACCTTTTAATTATATTAGTTGTACCTTTATATATATTATATAAATGTATGTTTATGTTGATATAAATGTATAAATAATATCATATAAATGTATGAGTAATATCAAATAAATATAAATATCTACAACTAGTGTCGAAATGAGGGTTTATTGTGCCGAAATTAGGGTTTATGGTTAAAATATTACATAAAGGTATGATATTTGTATATAAAGGTATGACTAATATAACATAAAAGTATGACTAACATAGTATGAAGACCAACGAATTTATTTTTTTAAAATTAAACTATTGCACTAAGGGTATGAAATCTGGACATAAAGTATCACTAATATAACATAAAGATATGACTAATATAGTACAAATATATAACTAACATAACATAAAGGTCAGGACAAGAAAAAAAGGAAATACACGGATCCAGATCAGATTTGACCCGACCCGACCCGATTGCATGGATCTAAAATCCATGTATCAGGGGAGACTGACTCAATATTCTACTACATCAAATCATTTAATCAATGCCAACTTGATGGGTAAGGACCCATCGAATTTTACCTTGAAAACTTTTCATTACAGTAAAAACATACACATGAGTGCAAATCTACCCTATATTATGCCCTTAAAAGTAAATCTACCCCATATTATGCCCTTAAAAGCTATGACAAATTTTAAATTTGAACTCCTAATTTTTTCTTCAAATTAGATTAAAAAGTGCAAATCTCGCAAAATATCATGTGGCCAGAAGTGACCCCAAAGAACATGAAGTGAGAAAATGAAGTAATTTAATTTTCCCCCAATTATATTTCAATTTGGTAAATAGGCAAAGAAAGGTCCAATCCATTATTTCAGTTTTAATATCAAAATTTTTAAAAAATAAAATAAAATAAGAAACATAAAAAACGAAAAAGTCATAGGTTAAACAACATACAACACGAAGAAAGAGCCAAAGATCCTGGGTAATGATGGCTTTAGCTGAGTCAACCCAGAACTTGCAGCTTATATCCTTCAAAAGCTACAACCTGGTTATGTCAATTACTTATTTGCCATTATTATGAGTAAGGCAAAAAGAATGAAGCACATCACCCACACTGGTCATCTTCTAGCAGTTCTAGATCCTACAACAACAAAACAAGAAAAACAAAGGTTACGACCATTGATAGCATTTAAATACAGATTGACATTGCATAGTTATACTTACTACAACGCTTCATCCGACAGAATTTGCTGCCACATTGACAATGGAATGCCTTAATTGGGTGTTCATGGTCGTCAAAATCAATGCCATAATCCTGTTAGCAAAAAAGCTTCAGTGTTAAAAAAACAAAATCAATGCCATATACATTTTTGGCAAAGTATTATTGTTTCGAGTGAAGAGATTCAGTGACATTCACCAAAATTCAAGGTAGGTTTAGCTGGAACCAATAAATAATTCTGATCATAATTGTGGCATAATGTGGGAAATAGAGTATCCTATACTTCATAGTAATAGTACTAAACAATAGTACTTCATCACCATCATTTTATTGTATATGCCTTTTATGTTTTCTCAGAATTATAGGGATTATAAAAGGCAGTAGCAGCAATGGTGCAAATCTTTTTTTGTCATCTGATTGTTTGTTTCAGGATTTGACTCCGAGAAGATGATTGGCAGTGCTAAACAAGTTGGTGGCCTCTATACTTTCTTCAATTATGACTCAAGTAGGCAATCCCAGATGACTTGTCTTAATTTATTTCTGAAATAATATTATGGGGGCACCTAAATTTTCATTATTTGAGTCATCATGGGCCTTTTTACTTCGTGAAAAATCAGAAGCTGAATTGTGTTTAAGAATTTTTACAACACATTCAAATTAGCGGATATTTTTCAGTTCAGACCTTTTCAGGTGCAGGCTTCGTTTCGGTTTTGATAATCTCCAAGACCCGTGCACATCTAATTTTGAGATATTCGAAACCATTCCTAGGAAAGAATCGTTTTTCAGGAAGAATTACCAGCACGGAATCAAGTTTACATGGATGCTGACTGAGTGACTGGGTTAGACATGTCACTGATACTGGGTTAGACATGTCACTGATAGGAGGTCTACTTCTGGATATTGTACTGTTTATGGGGCAACTTGGTGACATGGATAAACAAGAAACAGAGTGTAGTTTCAAGGAGCAGTGCTGAAGCAGAATAAAGAGGAATGGCTAAGGAGTGTGTGGGATACTGTGGTTAAGAAGGATCTTGAAGGACCTTCAGACCCATAGAGTTACTCATTGATACGATATTTTTATTATTCAAGAACATGTAGGAAAAAGGAGCGCATGTGTAATTTTCACTTGCATTTTTCACCATTTAATCCTACAACTTTAAAGTCAAGGAACACATGTTTTTAATCATAAAATGAGAAATACTACCTTGAACAAGCACTTGACTATTTTGAAAGGCATGCATCACTAGAAACAAGATAAGCAATTTTGATCAGAATTACAGGCAACAAAACTTAATCCAACTTACCCAAGTGAGTTCTTCCATGGCTTTCACCTTTCTAGTAGTGAAGAAGGCAAGCTGAGAAAAAAGATCCAATAAGATTTTGTGCACAAACTTGAATTCAGATAACTTAGAAAATGAAAATGAAACAAGATAAAATATGTATAAAAAGTGATGTGATTCTGTACATGGTAATAGTGGTGATCAGGAGTCTCCACTTCCACTGGTATCTCCACTAAGTTTGAGTCATAACATCTAGCATGGTTACAAAAGATGGATAAAGAATGTTAAGAATATCTGCAATTACAATCAAAGACTATGAAACTTTCGAAGAGTCTTCCTTGCTTGGTTTTTGGGTGGGTTGGGGGTAGAAAGATCAATATCAATTTCAGAAGGTAACCTACTGATTGAGTAAAAGCAACTTCATTGTCAAAGCAATGCGCACCAAGCACCAGCATTAGCAGATGCTAGAGAAGGAAGCGCCCGGTTAAATTATAATGGTATTAATAAGCTTCAGCAATAGCAGAAAAGCAACTTCTTATTGATCAAGTTTCAGATGCTAGATATCTGACCAGAATCTTGTTACCGTATTCTATTTCAATAGATATAAAAATAGGGATGCTACAACTATTTCCAGAAAAAACAACAAATTAATGCACCCAATGAAATACTTTTTCGCATAAATGAACTTACTTGTGATTAATAAACCTTGCAACATTTCCATAATACGTAGCATCTAAACAAAGAGCATCTTCATCTTTTAGCACTCCTTCCGCACACCAATCAGCATCAAGAAGCACAGGGTATGAATGTTTCTCCCCTTCAGGACTCCTCAAAACACGTTCAAATAACTCAGCATTGGTCAAAACTTCTCCTACATACTCACAAACAAACGCACCCTTTGGCAGGTCTTCTAGAGTACGTAGACCCCAACCTTTTCCTTTAGGAGTCATAAACACCTTATGACCAAATTAAGGGAAAAGAGAGTGAACATTACTAACCCTGTTATATTAAATGCAAGAGATTGAAGATAGGACGATGCAGATGTACCTGTAATTTGCGAGTAATTCCTCTCTGTACCACTCGATTGCCGCACTGCTTATTACAGCCACATTTCCTCCAACATTCTTTTATAAACCTTCTTACTAGATGCCCTTTACAAGGTTCAATGATATTGTCACATTTTGATCTTTCTAAAGGACATTCCTTACAGAAATACTGACAATGTTTCTTTGGATTACGATTCATGGAAATACACTCTTTAAGAAATTCCTCCTTAACAAGGCCATCTGAGGTGTATGCAAACTCACCTCCAGTTTCATATGAACATGCACAAGGTATGGATAATGATAGACAATCCCCAGAGCAAGCAGCACAGCAAATGTTATCTCCAATACGAGCCAAACAGAAATTCATATATGCATTTTGGAACACTGCATTTTGGGGAATGTAGTAGAAAGATGGAGGCGGCTCATCATTGACCTCATTCACCAGTGTAATTACAACGTTTTCATGTCCCTTGGCAATGTCAACATCATGGCATGCCCTGCTAATCTCACGAGCCAGTTGAGGCTGCTGAATAGCCCCCAGGCTCAGACCATTCATTTCTTTAGCGGTATTCTTTTGGTTTTCTCTATTTAATACAATTTCATCTCTGGCATCTGACTTGTCCAGAAGTTGCTCGCCATTTTTGCCATAACAAGGTAGAGAAAGTACTACAGATTTGGGCAAAGGAACCTTGGCACCAGACCGCAAGCCCCTAGCATTTTTAGCATATGCTACAGAAGATTTGCTCATAGTATCAATGGTTGGAGTCAATTCCATGATTCGTGACTGGCTATTTGAATCAGCTCCTAACTTCAGAAAGCTTTCACATATTTCTTTCATAAGATTCATCACTGGAAGATCTTGCTCCAAAATTTTGGGTGATCTGAAATAACCATCCTCAACTGATTTTAGAACAGCCTCAAGGCTAGGCATATGGAAACCGGGCCTTCCAGGAGCCAATTTATAGCTCAAAGAGATTTCGACTTCTCCGGAAGAAGAGGAAGCAATCTCTAGACTAGGAGAGCATCCTGAGACTACATGTAGCTCACTATAGTTTGATTCCTTTAACTTTGCAGTACCATCAGCTGTTTCCTTTTCAATTACAGATTGTAATGCTGAGGATTCAGGAACCAAATTTTTTCTACGCAGATCATTTCTACTCAATGAATCCCCACCATCTGATGTAACTGTAATTTATGAACTAGGATCGTGAGAAAATTCTGCAACAGTTAAAGAGAGAACTATAAAGGAGATAACTAATAAGTGGAATCATCAATTTGTCATTATTGTGCCTGATGATTATAACAAATCTAACTGGACATCTCAATTTAGACCCATTGTAGTACATCAATGGCACTGAACTAAGAGTCACACAATTAACACATGCCCAAATATTAACTAATAAAAATAAAAATTTAATAGCATGGTAGAATCAGCATACTACCCATAATTACTGATTTCTACCCATAATTCATTGACAAGTAATATATACATGAGCCTAAGGAGGCAAATAGGTAACAGGCTATGCAAAGAGAGGAGTGATGCTCATAATTACTACAGAAAAAAAGCCACACCAATATTCATTGACATTTAGGGCACACTCAATCCATTAAAACTTATGGCGTAAAAAAAAAAAAATCAGGGACTTCAGTGGAAAAAAGAAAAACAAGAGATTTTAGGGATCCAAGTGCTCTAAGACGGACCATCCACATGGATAAAGTATTGAAACTATATAGCTAAGAGTAGATCTTTGAATCTCAGTTTATGATTTAGTTAACACATTTCAATTAAAAAAAAAACACAGAATGTATGAGTATCCTAAAAGGTGGTGGCAGGGGAAAAAGGAAATGCAAACCTGTATTATTGATCACATCGCTAACCTCCGAACACTGTACTTCATCAGCGATTGGCTCATCTTTAGGCTTAATTGAAGCACAACTTGAAGTTTTAATCTTTTTGGGTGACGAAAGGGTGCTAAGCTCAACTTTAGGCTCTTTAAGTGGTACAACATGGGATGAACCCTCAGGAACTGGCCTCTTTTCCTTGTGCGGAATTTCAAAAGAGGTAGCCCCTTTACCCCTGTCTCTGAGCTTCATTGCATGAAATTGTGGTCCGGATTTAGTTCTTAATTGGGTACCTTGCTGACTTCTATTGATGCTACTCTGGCACGAATCACCTCCCTTGAGGTCATTGACCTCCAAAGACTTCGAAGAGATAGGTTTCTTTCCTTTAGTGACTGCCTGTGGCTTAGTCATAGTTTTTTCAGCATTGAGCTGAGGTGACTCCACATTGCCTTGTGGATCATTTAGTTCCAGGAGATGGGTTTCAGATAGTTCATCTGGTTCTTCTTTAGGCCTGACAGGTGGAGTCCTAGGCATGCTGGAGTTGGATGTATTTAAGGGGGAAGTTTGACCATCCTGGTCTCTCCGCCGCAACTTTTTCAGAGGCCGTTCAGGTTCTTCAGTTGCCTGAGCTTCTTCCTGCAAATATTCTTCTGTGTTTAGGAGATTTAAGCCATTACATAACCTCAAAAGCTTGGAGAAAAACTACAGTGAATAGGATAATATTATATCCATTATGCAATAAACATTAATATTTATAAAGACCACCAACTTGAGTATTCACAATCTTCTTTGAACTCTTCTTTACCAGCCAAATGATATATATATATATATATATATATATATATATATATGGAAAAGAAACAAAACCTACTTAAAAATAGAGAAAAGGAGGGATTATAAATCCCTCAGAAAGAATTCACGAAACAACAAGTTCAGCAAGAGAAGACCTAAAATACCATCGACCACATCCAAAAACAACCTAGACAAGACTCCGACTCTTACAAAACCAGTCCCCAAAATATTAAAATATTAATCAAAATAATAGCACTTAAGCATGAGGAGCTTAATTAAACAAGCACCTATGTTCCTTTCATACGGTTCCACCATATTTCCTGGAATAGGTATCTGTATTATGCACTAAGATTTTCAACTTTGAAAAAAAAAACAACACGACATTAGGAATTGTTCTGTTTTTCAAACTTCACCTTCACAATCTCCGAGAAAGAAATAGCAGGTGGATATTCTTTTATTTTATTTTATTCATTTATTTATTTATTTCATCTCTCTCAATCCCTTTGCCCTTTAAGAGTAGGAACATGTTCCCTGTCTTTATGTGCAACTAGAATTAAGAGATTGGTTGACTTAGTTAATACAATTATGGAGCTGATCATCACATACTTCATCGCGCACATTCTTTTTTGAATAGTCTTCAGCCTGAAAGATAATACAGCATGAATCCAGTTTGATTCAAATTAGTCTAAACAATAAAGATCAGAGAAACCAACAAAAAAGAATAACCCAAATATGAGAAATGTAAAAAAGGTGCATAGGAAGCAGGAAAAACTTGGAAATAAGAGATGGAACCTAAGTGCTCATCCCACAACACTTACTTCATCTCTCTCAAATATAGCATCAGCAAGGGCTCTATAATCTTCATCTTCAATAAGCGCCCAGTTTTTATCATACAATTTCAACAAATTCTTCAATACCGGCTTCACTATATCTTCTTTGATCCCAATAGCCTTCATTGCACAATAGGCCTTTGCAAATCTAACTTTAGTTTCCTTGTTGTTCATTATATCAGATGTAAGTCACAGAATCAAACCCTCAATAAACCTGAATTCCTTAATTTCATTAGCAATCGGAATAGTTTCTAGCAATAGAAGAAATAAATCTGCTGAAGTAGCAAACAGTAAAAAAAAAAAAAAACCATTGGTTAGCCTGATATCATGTACGGTATGATCAAAACAAGATAACCATAGCATATCAAATAATCCTCACTCGTTCAAGCAGGATATAAAGCTTGTCTTGCCATGTAATCAGTGCTTAAAGCTTGTAAAATAAAACTTGATAGTTTAAGGTTACGCCTCATGCCAATACTATTTCTTGTTGGGTAATCAAGAATCGATATCAACTGTGCAAAACCATCCGGCAGGGCATCTGAGTACCACCAACAAATTAATTTCACTATAGATCATCAATACCATTTAAACTTTCCATTGTTATGTAAACTTCAATAAGTACATCAAGCTGGCAATAAACATATGTCTTCAATTAGGCTTAAGGGACAAATGTTGAACATCGTACAGCAACAAGAGTAAGAGTGTCTTATTCCATGTAATGTCAGTCATCGTCTTCCTCTAGGTTAAATCAGAAATATCAATGCTGTAGACTTTTATCAAACAGAGTCACCAGGAATCGGTTTTCTCATTATTAAAAATTATTACAGCACCAAATAAGATGGCAAACTTCAGGGAAAAGCAGTACTTACAAGTGATAATGTGAATAAGTCAAAATTTAGTCTCTTGCCCAAGTGTAATTGGGAATCATCACCTGCCTGCTCCAGAAAAACAACCAAATCAGCAGCCACACAACTCACTTAATCATTACAGCGAACAAAATAAATGGACAAAATCAACAAGAATCTCAGACCATGCATTGCAATGACATTCAAGCTATGATAGACGGGAAGAAATTGAGGTCAGTGCATATTGAACAGATTGCTCTAGAGCTCCACTACTAAAGATGAAATAAATTTTCTAAACGGAGTATGATAATGCTGTCATCACCCAGTTGAGAATTAGTTCACTCTATAGTGATGTGAGAATCTTCAAGAACATTTAGACTTTACTGTACTCAATTCGAGAAGAAGGAACTATACATATAATAATAGGGAAATCAGGAATTTCAGCCTGTACTGGCAGATATAGTAGCACACTACAAACAGAAAAATGTACAGAAAATTTTAACTGCTAGACATTCATATAAACAGCAAGAAGTGAGATTTTTTCTCTATAGAACCTTTCATCTACTGAAAGCAAAAAAGACAAAAATGAAGATGATATATATATCCTGATCGGTTTACATGTATGAGATGTGGAAATATCCCTTTTGCTCATCCAAAAGCATGTGCTATTTATAATTCTGAAGCAACATCAATTAATGGGTTTTCAAAATTCAAAATGGTTACCCTAAAGTATATTGATAGGAATAAGGTTTCAGAGATATATTTTCATGAAAACATACAATATTGAAGCTAGTAACATAGAAAATGAGACCAAGCAAAAAATGGGTAATTTACCCTACATATACCACCAACTGCAACTCAGAAATTCATCAGAGCTAGGTTATGTTAGCTAGGCCAAGAGAGAAGGTATATACAGGTGATACGGAAGTGCATCAAAATGTATCACTGTTTACACATGAAATTTGAGAATTCAAATACTACTATAGCAGTGAAATAACAAGGACTATTAGGGGATAGGGGGAAGTAATCTATTGCCATGTATACTCTTGTTTAAGTTATTATATCATATATTAGTCATTTTTATTTAACAAGTGGAAATGATATAAATTCAACAAACCATTGTGAAATATTTTTACTATTTCAAACATATGTAAATCAGCATAAGTTTTTATAAGAAAATAGTACAAACATAATGAGAGGATCTAATGACACAATTGACTAAATGGAAACCAGTTTGCAGTTCACTAGAATTTGAGTAAATATCATTACTTAATTATGCCAAAAATATCAACATATTAGGAAAAAGAATAAGTAACTAACAAAGGACTCAAATATACATGGCAGGCAGGGGATTTGGGTGTGGCCCATGCCTCCTCAGTAGTACCAAACTAGAAGAAGAACCGAAAGGGGCTCTCATTAGATGCTACACAAGTATATGTCTTAAAAGGACCTGAAAATAGGTTGAGATTTTATTCCTTTGAACACAGTCACACACTATTAATTGAATGATTGCAAAACCAGATTTTGATAGGATCTAATAACGAATTGAAACAGGATAACAAAAACCACTAGTTAAACACAAAATCAAATGTGAAGCACAGCTGTAGGTAAAATTATCAGTTGTAGCCTAGAACAAGTAGACAGTGTTTGATTCATTCTTGATTTTTTTTCTCCCCCCCACCCTCTCTGTCCAGGAAATGTATTCAGTAAGGTGAATTATTTCTGGTTTTTCCTGTAACAAACGTGCAATATAATCTTGGAGAAAGCTGTGCCTGACTTTGTTCATGGAAAAACATTTTCTGCTTGAGAGACCATGTCTTGCAAGACTATATGTGAATATAGGTGTCACATCATCGTCCATATTGTTTTTTTTTTTTTTTTTTTTTTTTTTGGAGTTATAAATGAGGGTGGGGGGACTCAAACCTAAGACCTTGTTTGGGTTAGAAATATACCTTCCGTTAGGCTAAACCATATTGTTTTATACTTATGTACTTATATTAATGTAATGAATGTAATATGCACAAATATATCATTCACCAAAATAATAGTTTACTATAAACAAAAACATATGAAAATTATAATAATTTGAGACTCATATATGTTTGTATAGTAATAGTTAAAAGTTTTTGAGAAAATAAATGATAGGAGAGACAAAATCTTGATTTTTAAACAAAAAGCTCTATTATAAAATAAAGGGTTAAAAACATTTTCCCATACGAACTATACGTGATTGAACAATTTTTTGTATAAACTTTGCAACATTCCACTTTGCCACATGAACCTTAATGCATTTTTACATATCAGACAAATCCTTGTCGTGAATTTATGTGCACAACTAGGATTTGTCCACTATTGTTATATCAAATTTAAAGTTCATAATGCAAAGTAGAACATTTCAAAGTTTGTACAAAAAAAAAAAAGTCAAATCACGTATAGTTCGAATGAGAAATATTTTTTATCCTAAAATAATAACATAAGAATAGAAAGCTTCAAAGGAGAGAGAAGAGAGAAAATCTATTACTTTGATTGATTTTTAGACATAGGAAATGGGAGGGGGCCTTTATTATAGACTTTTAGATAGATCTTTGTTCTGATCATGTCTCTTCACTAATATCGATTTGGACTGTAGGACTTATGTCTCTAAGATATACATTATAACCATGACTTATTGGTATATGGTGTAACCTTCTGAAAAGTTCACAATCCTTATTTTAATAGATGTACACTCACTACGCCTCATTAGCACTCTTGTATCTACACCTCTTTCTCGAGTACCATTATTCCAACAATCTCCACATGAATGAAAATACAGTAGTAGACATGACATTAGGAAGATGAAGAATGTTGTCTAACACATAATAAATCAATATAAATAACCTCCCTTAAACCTTCCCTGGTAAAAGCTTTGGTCTCATTTGCTCCATATTCCAGGTATTAATCAAGCATTTATTGAGTTTTGTTTTCTATAGTGTTCATTATTTCAGCTATGAAGTCCCTTAGGATCTACAAGTGTCTTCAAGATAATTCGCCATGTAATTTCTCTTAGGACCGACCGTGATGACAATCACCTAGTTGATGTCATATAAAGAGCATCCTACCATACTCTACTTGTATTTCAAAAGATTTAGAGATCATTAAAAATAATGCTTATCCTTTCCAGCTTTATCATGCATCATAAAAATAAAGGACTTGAGTTTGTACTGCACCTAACCTTGACATGAATTACTAGTTTAGTAGTTTTAGCATGAACCTAATCTGAAGACCTCATAAAGACTAGGTTAGAATTCTACTAAAACAAGTCATTCAATCTTTAGCCTTCAAAATGAGTCACTAGGATATCCAATCCTTTGATGTGCAGTACATTTGTTTCCATTTTTGGTCACCGGTTGGTCATGTTTTCAGCTATGAAGTCCTGTTACATATTGGCCTATGTCATCTATCCTTATCAAGTTAACAGAAACCTTCTTTCTTTAATCATATTATTTTGCCAAATTCAAAGACAAACAATCAGGTCCTCTATCCTATCTTGATCTCTTCAGGTCGGAGGAAATACAATGAGGAGTCCTTCATTTAAAGACTTTTACATGCCTCTTTAGAGATGGCATGTTGTCTCATTTGAATCAATTGCAACTATTTGATGATCATAATCTGGTGGTTCAAAACCTGTCGTTCCACGAAAGTTTACAATCTTTATTCTACACACCTCTTACACTTGAATGGATCTAATCATCATGCCAAATCAATATTCATGTTCATGTCTAGTCATATGAATCTACCTTCTCAAGATAAATCGGATACCTTTCCAATTCACTTCAACATTCCTACAAATTATCATGCAAAACTGAAAGAGCCAGCCTATGTGTTGTTTGTAGAGCCGAAGAAAATTGCATACTTCCATGGAACCACATCCAACTCATCATTTTAAGAGATAGTACGAAGCCCGCATCACATTGCGAGTTTACAAGACAATGCACTTCTCTTTGACAAATTTAATGGACATTCCAATTCATCAGTATAATCAATTCCCATTCGTTAATGGTGGCATTCCAAAAGCAAATTACAGGGACTGGCTCTTTACAAGACGAATCACATTTTCTTACTAAACCAAATGCAACTACAGAAACAGACTTTATATTCTCTTAAACCAGTAATAAACCCTAAACCCCCAAAAGGATGGAAGAAATTGCTTCGGCAAAGTATTCCAATTATCACCGAAACATAAAATGAAGGGAACTATATCATCCATTAACATAAAAAATTGCTGCTATTGATGCATTTGAGGAAGAGGATGGAACGGGCATGAAATATAGCACAAGAAAATCGAGAATTGAAAGCGAGAATTGGATACGCACAAAAGCGAAAGGGAATTGAAGGTTACCAGTATGGCAGCTGTATATGCGTAAGCGTGGGAGAGAAACAAGGCAGTGAAGCACCGGTAAAAAGGGGAGCTGGTCTGAGCAGAGCAGGTGTGTGTACTCCACGTGCCGGAAGAAGCGTGAAGAAAGGATTGCGGTATTTTTTTTGGGTTATTTTTTGTAACATACAAATGTTAACCGAAAAAAACCGGTACTATATATAGCTCTATTGAGGTTTTATATTTTCAAGTAAAAAGAATAATAATAAACTTCTTGAGTAACCTTCTCCTCTTATACATCAGATGTATAATCTAGAAATATAGCTATATTGAGGTTTTTTATTTTCAAGTAAAAAAAAAAAAAGACAAACTTCTAGACTAACCCCCTCCTCTTGTACATTAGTTTTATAATCTAGAATTGATGTCCGATGAATCCATTTCTTTTTGTTCACTGAAATCTCACCAAATAAAATATCACCAATGAGAAGGGTTTATGTACCTCGGGGCATGGATACTATGAAGGACTTATGTATCGCGGGCTAATCCGACCTGTCCAGTCCCCTACCCTATTTTTTTTTTCCTTTCTAACCCTAGTTGATCTCCTTCTCCACCACAACCTAAGCTACTGCAATCTCTCGTTCTCTTCTCCTTGTTTTTTCAATCTTCTTCTTCTCGCAATCTCTCATTCTCTTCTCTTTTTTTCCTTATTCTTACTCTTCTTCGTACGACATCTTCATCTTTTCTATTTCTTCTCCTACTTCAATTCATGATTCCATGATTATGATTTTTCTTCAAATCACAATTTCATATTTGTAAGATTTCTTATTCTTCTTCCTCTTCTTGTTTTATTTCATCTTTGTAGATCATTTATAGGGCTACTGTTTATCTAGCGACTATGTCATCCATCTTCTCATTTTTATTCGATTTTATGAAATTATTTGCAAATTGTTTGAGGAAGAATATGATTTCGATTTCATGAAATTATTTGCAGAAGAAGATTGGTGAAAAATAGTGCATTTAAAATTTTAAAATTTTAAACTTACACTCTACACTACACTGATACCTTAAGAGTATACAACTAATATCTTTCACTAAATTTTCACTAAATGAATATACACTAATACCTTAAGAGTATATAACTAATACTTTATGTGCATACACCAAATACTTCACAAAATGAACAATTGATATCTTAAGAGTATATAACTGATATCTTAAGAGTATATAACCGATACTTTTCATAGATTGAATAATATGGAATCAAGTGGTGAGTGGCGCACACCAACTATGGAGTGGTCATGCGTGGGGGGGCATGTGGAGGCGGCCCACGTGCCGGGTTGGGTTGGGGGCAAGGATCTTAGATCCGTATCCCTGATGCACATAAGTTTTTACCATCACCAATATTATATAAAGGTATTACTTTATACGTAAAAAAAATGGAGTAAAGGGAATAAAAGTCTACAAAAACTTGTGTGAGACGATTTCACGGATAGTTTTTGTGAGATATATCTTTTTTACCTATAAATCAAACTCATTTTCATAAATTTATATGTAAATTGTTAAGTGTGGGTTGTGGGTTGACCTGTCTCACGCAAGATGATATGTGAGACGGTCTCACATAAAACTCATTCATAAAAGTCTGTGCTTCTTTCCATTTAAAAAGTTATGATAACAAAAGGAGAAAAAAATTTAGACTAAGATCCTACTTATGGGAACAATGCGAAATAGTGTGAGAATGAAGGTGAACACCGTCCACAGTAATTCAAGGATTAGAGAATTTTTGAAACTAAATAAAGTTAAAAGATTCTTGAAAACTTCCAAAAAAAATTAAAAAAATATCTTCAAAATTACTTCGTAAAATCGATTCTATTCTGATTTGATTGTAATAAAATGGATAAGTTCGAGTTTCGGAGATTCAAAATTTTATAATTTAAAAAAAATATTCAAGTTAGAACTAAAACAAATATTAAGTATGAAAACTTTATCATTCTATAGACATGCTTAAATCAATGCAACATAAAAGATCGAGATAAATACCTCAAGTCATTGCTATAACTCAAGGATGATTATGATATTGACTCATGTTGAACAATGCTTCCAAATTCTTCTTCTCTCTACTAGATAGTGTATTAGACCTTATGAGAATTCCAAGTTCTTCTTCTCTCTATTGGATAGTGTATTAGACTTTATGAGAAGTAAATTTAGGGACATTTTTCAAAGGTAAAATTCTTTCTTATATAACTTCTGTCCTTCACAAAAATTAGGTATGACCATGATTATGGGTGAAATCTTTAATTGATATAATTGAAAATTTACCAGCCTAAATTTATTCCTCAAATATTGGAAACATTAGAAACATATCAATAATTATCTTTATATTGATTGTTACCATATATAAACCAAATCAATTTATTCAATTATTGAGATAATTCTAACAATTTATTCAAATAAAATGAAAAATAATAAAGTTAAATATATCATACAATAGTATATAGTTTATAACTTAAAACAAGTTATAAACAAATTAAATAGACTTGACAAGTCGTCTCTTCTAAAAAATAATAGATTTACATGCAAGCCTTTCTTCATATTTTATTCTTCGAAGTCTTCTTGATCTACATCACATAATGACCATCGGAAAATGAATTTATCTGACAATCAGAAACTTCATCTTTTAAAAGTGAAATAAATATGAGTTTTATACTTAATAGATTTTTTATTTGTTGATTATTTTGTTGGTTTCCAAGAATAATTATTACATATAATATAAAAAACATTTGTATTGCATTACTGCTAACTTTTGGGATTCCAATATAGAAAATAATAACATTACCTTTTTACTATTCAATGAAAAATTAATTTTGATAAAGTTATTTTAATAAATTAAATGTGTGTTATTGATTTTTGAATTTTGTTTCTTACTCAATCCATTGTTGTGGCTTCTTCTTCTTCAAGATATTGATGTGTTTATATATATATATATATATATAAGTAAAACTCATTTCTAATATGTTGGTCTCAAGTGGCACAGAGGTTAAGAGGGGGTGAATTAGACTTGTTCAACCGGTTTTTAAAATCGAAATCAGACCGGTTCGAAACCGCCGGTCAACGTTCGGTAAACCATTGACCCGGTATTGGTTTGAACCAAAATCGGGAACCGGGGTTCTACGATTCGGTTTCGGTTCTGGATTTTACAAACCGCCAGTTCCCCTATATATAAAAAAATCAGATATGATGACACGTGTTCGGCTGAGATGAAATAGCCGTTGATCATCAACGACTCAAATTAACTAGCCGTTGATCAATCTAGCTGTTGGAAGGTTCGAACCGACGGTTCGAACCACCAGTTTTGATTCAAATTTTCATCAACGGTCGTGATCATATGACCATTGATGATCTATGGTCCAGATCATTTGAATCGCCGATTCAACGAATCGGAATCGACGGTTCGAACCAGCCGATTGTAATTTTTTTTTTTGAATTTTCAATGAAATCTATAAATACCCCCATTTCATTTGTGATTTGGATACCAATCTTGATTCAATATCTCTCTCAATTCAACTCTCTCAAGCTTATACTTTCCATCTTTGATCAATTTCAATTCATACTTTATTATTTTTTTTTTCAATTTTATTTTGTTGGTCCCAAGTGGTCAGAGGTTCAGAGGGGGGTGAATGAACCTCTATCAATTTTTCGATTTTAAAACTTTTAGTGAAACAGGTTCCTAATTCTATAGAGAAGCAGTAACCTGACTCGATCAGAAACCTGGCAGTATGCTAATTCAGGTTTCTTTCTCGATGATCACAGTATGTAGTGGAATAAACTAAGATAGAGTTTCTTTATGAAAACCTGTTTTCCTTTTCCAAATATGATTTTATCAAAGTCTTTTACACAAAATGCTTATGGTATGCTCAGCAAGATAGATATGAAAATAAATACAATGCAGCAAATATAAAAATAATAAATACTTATAGCTTATAGTGGTTCGAATGTGATGTAAGCTTTCTACGTCCACTCTACTTCTTCTCAAGGAGGAACTTCGTTAAGTCAGTTTGATTTTCAAGTCTCGCTTTACAAACCTCTTCCTAACAAGTTATAGCTACTAGAATCAAAGATTCCTAGGCCAAATCCCACACATGGTACAAAACTCACACAGAGTAAATAGCCTACACAAGACTAACAAACTTAGTAAGGATCCAATCCTATCAACTAAGTACACCGAACTTAAAACAACCTAGCACACAGCAACTGGTTAAAAGTATATGGTATTTCTTCAATTAGTGCAAACTTAAAACAGCCTTGAACTTGAAAGCTCAAGTGCTTGAATAGACTGCTTCGAAGGTTGAGTGACTGAACTTGGATAGCTTGAGAAACTTGGAAATGAAAAGCTTGAATGCTTGAGAATAGTTGGTAGTTCAGTAATCTTCATGATCACTCATTCCTTCTATTTATATCAGTGGGAAAATGACCGTTGAAGAGAGACATTGTCTTTGTTGCATTTCAAGTTGATCTTGCAAATCTTTACAATTAATGCGACTAAAGAACTGGGGTTATAGAGCATGTCCTACTTTGATCCGTATTAATGGCGCCATACTTCGACTATAGTGCTTTTGCAGAGGTGCGGGTCTAGGTAGCATAACTTCATTGGCCAGGCACGAATTTCTATCCAACGGATTCTTGACAGGATTCCTCGTATAGCATTCAATATAATCCTCGTACTGCATTGAATAAGATAGTTCGACTTATAATTTATTGCTCAGATTATAGTACTTGCTTACTGTAGTTGCCAGCTTCCTGATCTGCGTCAGCTTCCTGATTCTGAACAGCTTCCTATTCCAGAATCCTGCAGACAGCTTCCTGATTCTAAACAGCTTCCTGTTCCAGAATCCTACAGACAGCTTCCAGTCTTCCAGTCAGCTTTTTGTTTCATCTGTTTACTGATCATTGTTCATTTTTCAATTTCTTGATTATTTCAAGCCTTCTTATGGTCCAGAAACCTGCTTATGATCAGCTTTCTCTATCTTTTTGATATTTATAACTTAGCAAATATATCTAAGAAATATAAACTTGTCAAACTACAATCCACTTATAAAACGTGGAAAATGGGTACTCTAAAGTCTTGTCTAAAAAATTACATTGTCTCATCAAAACCTAAACGAAAATATCCCAACAATTTCCCCCTTTTTGATGATGACAAAATCCATAACAAAGAAAGATAAGCAGCATGAAACGTTGTACTCTTGAATGTGTAAAAGTAACAAGTATAGTACAGTGTAAGCTTTACATCACATGAATAAACTAACTTACACCTTCATAAATAAAATGAAGAGAATAAGAATACAAGATTCTTTATAAAAGATAGTCTTACACAACTGTTTATCTGAGAGAATGCAGTAAGCTCATCTACTTAGTCTTCTTAGAGCTTGAACAGTTTCTTCTTGAGAGATTCACGTGTTGATGAAGAAAGCTGATTTAACTTAACACCTTCTTCATACTTAGTTCCCTTCCACCAATTAACAACAAAGTCCTGATATGTAGCACCCCAGACCAAAACGAAACATAATTTATTAATTAAATATTTAAACTCAGGATTTAATATGTATGTGCGTATGTTTTAACTGTTTAAATACGTGCGTTTCAGATAAGTGTTTAATGTGTGTATGAGATGGATAGTTTACCTAGACATGGAACATAAGATATTTTTATAACACTAGATGCGTTTTGGAAAAACGAGAAGATAAAAACGAACTAGAGATCAATCAGAGATCTGTAGCTCAAACGACGATGAAAAGAACAAAACACGAGGTTTCGGAAATATCAGGAGATATTTATGGTGAATAGTAAATGAGATATTTACCGGTGAATAGTAACTTTCGAAATCTATAAATAGAGGCTCCTTCAATTCATTTTTCACCCCTTCGAACGAGACAAAAGCACCGAAAAACACGTAAGTCTCTCTTCTCTCTCTCGTTTCTTTTTCGGCCTCCAGCGCGCCACCATCGGTGCCGCCGTCGGAGCCGCCGCCGACGCGGAGGTGCCGCCACCGGAGTTCGCCCAAAAAATTTCAAAGTTGTCGGTTTCGGCCGATTTTCGCACACAACGTAGGTTTTGACGAGTCGAGTCTAGAACAAGTCTCGGATTTCTATTCCGATTTCTCGTTCGCCGGAAAACTGTGAAAAACCATCTCAAAACCCTAAACCCTAACCCTAGTCAACTTTTCTCTCTCTTCGATTTTCTTTCTTCTTTCATTCTTCATATCGGAGATGTTTCCGGAGGTCCTCCTGGAGGTGAGGGTGAGATGTTGGATGAACGGCGCCGCCGTGAGTAGTGTCGTAGGAACTATATCGGAATGGGAAGAGTTATGCTTATATATGCATGTATGTGTGTGTATTTGTGTGTGTGCATGTGTGATCTATGTTGGGGGCGGCATAGGTGGTGCCGCCATGAGGAAAGTGATGACCGGTGCTGGTGATGTGCTGGTGGGTTGTGACGATGGGTTTCCGGCGACCTTCGGTCGTCGGCCAAGTGTTTTGTTGAGGATATGTGTTTATGTTTATACATGTGTGTCTGTGAGTATTGGGGTTTGGGAAGTGTTGATCTTGTAACGAAGATGTAGTAGTTTGGGATGATATAGTCGGAGGATCGGGAGGGAGAGACACCGGGCAGCAACGGGGCAGCCGGGGAGACTGCTGGGCGCGCTGACGTGCGGTCGTGCCGGAGGGCACGATCGTGCCCCAACCGGCAGAAGTTGCTGGAGGCTGGCGTACGGTCATGCGCGACCAGGCCGAAGTTGCTGGAAGCTGGCGCACGGTCGTGCGCCATAGGGCACGATCGTGCGCTGAGTGGGTGCGCAGGGAGAGGGTGCACCGGGAGAGGGTGCCGGGTATGAGATGCATGTCGGGTGATGCCGTGTTTCCAATCCTTTTTCATTCCTTTTCTTTTTCATGCCGGGTATGTGATGCCGTGTTTCCAACTTGATTACCCTCAGCAACCTGTTCAGACACAATACTTGCTTCATCAGGACAAGCAACAACCTGCTCTACTGTTGCTTCCTCAGTGACTTCAGCTACTTTAATAGGTGTAACTTTAGTCACCTCAGCAACCTCCTCAATTGCTTCATCAGCAACCTGACTGAAGTAATCCTGTCTCAGTAACCTGTTGTTACTAGATGAATCCTGATACAGAATACTGTTAGAGAAACCTGTTTCCGTATACTGAGATTTTTAAAGAATATCAAATATTGAGAATTTTAAATACTGCATTAGTTCCCCCTTACTTAAGGAACCTGTTTACCCTTACTCATCCAAGCTTGATTATCCCAAGCTCAGTTCTCAACATAGAAAACCTTAATTCACATAGAGGTTTTGTGAAGATATCAGCTAGTTGTATGTCAATATGCACCTTCTATAGTGTAATATCCTTCTTTTCCACATGATCTCTAATGAAGTGGTGTCTCACATCAATGTGCTTTGACCTTGAATGAAAAACAGGATTGTGTGTCATAACAATAGCACTTGTGTTGTTGCATAGGATGAGAGTTTCCTTCTCTATTATGCCATAATCCTTCAATTATTGCTAATCCACAAAATCTGTGCACAACAACTTCCTGCAGCTACATATTCAGGTTCAGCAGTAGACATTGCAATTGATGTCTACTTTCTGCAAAACTAAGAAACAAGTCTTTGTCCAAGAAACTGACAGGTTCCACTGATGCTTTTCCTGTCAATCTTGCAACCTGCAAAATCAGAATCTGTATACCCTTTAAGTTTGAATCCTCCATCTTTTGGATACAATAATCTAACATCTTAGGTGCCTTTCAGATACTTGATGATCCTCTTTACTGCTGCAAGATGTGACTCCTTTGGTGCTGTCTGAAATCTTGCACATACTCCTACTACAAATACTATATCTGGTCTACTTGCTGTTAGGTATAGTAGGGATCCAATAAGCCTTCTATACTTAGTAATCTCCACATCCTTTCCATCTTTATCTTTGTCCAAAGTGATAGATGTGGCCATAGGTATGCTTACTGATGATCCACTCTTCATTCCAAACTTTTTGATCAGCTCCTTGGTATATTTAGCTTGACTAATGAAAGTCTCATTCTGTAGTTGTTTCACTTGTAAACCAAGAAAGAAACTTAGTTCCCCCATCATACTCATTTCAAACTTGCTCTGCATGAGAGATGATAACTTATCACATATGTCCTTATTTGTGGACCCAAATATGATGTCAACCATATAAATCTGAACTAGCAGAATACTGTCACCATCTTGTATTCTGAATAGAGTTTTGTCCACTGTCCCTTTCTGAAATCCATTCTCCAAGAGATATAGGGACAGAGTATCATACCAGGCTCTGGGAGCTTGCTTTAATCCATATAAAGCTTTCTCTAATCTGAATACCTTGTCTTCTGCTTGTTTTTCAAAACCTGGTGGCTGTTCCACATATACTTCTTTTGATAGAAGTCCATTCATAAATGCACTCTTAACATTCATCTGATAAACCTGAAGTCATTGTGGGCAGCATAGGCCAGAAATATCCTTATAGTTTCAAGCCTAGCAACTGGAGCAAAAGTCTCATCAAAATCTATGTCTTCTTGCTGGCAGTATCCTTTTGCTACTAATCTTGCCTTATTTCTGACCACAGTACCAGATTCATCTAGCTTATTTTTGAACACCCACTTAGTTCCAATAACTCCTTGATGATCAGGCCTTGGAACCAGCTTCCCTGCATAGCCTGAATCCAGTTACTGTCCTCAAGAGCATCTTCTATATTCTTGGGTTCAACTTGTGATATGAAGCATGTGAACAGTAATTCTTGAGGTCTTGATCTTCTTGTTTTAACACCTTCATTGATATCTCCAATCACAAGTTCTCGTAGGTGATTTCTGAGCCATGTTCTATCAGGCTCAAAAGAGAAAGTAGGTTGCTGAACAGTAACCTATTGACCTGAAATCTGTTGATCTGCGGCATCCTGATTGTGGTTACTGTTGGTGTGCTGAAACCTGTTTACTTGTTGATCAGCATCCTGAGTTACTGCATTCCCTGGTGCAGCAACCTGTGTGTTGTTTGCAGCAACCTCTTCAGCAGACACTGGAACTCCATCAATATATCTTATAGTCTGATCCTTGACCTTCATTTTGGATAAATCTTCTTTAAGCTTGTCCAATTCAGCAGTATCACAGTGTGGTTTATCAAACACCACATGAATTGATTCTTCAACAACCAAACTTCTCTTGTTAAAGATCCTGAAGGCCTTGCTTACTGAAGGAATATCCTGAGAATACTCCTTCATCAGACTTTTCATCAAAGGTCTTTAGATGTTTTTTTTCCATTGTTCAGAATATAACACCTGTATCTAAAGATGTGTAAATATGAAATGTTAGGTGCTCTACTATACCATACCTCATAAGGGGTCTTGTCATGATCTTTATTGATCAGACATCTGTTTTGTGTGTAGCATGCAGTGCTAGTTGCTTCTGCCCAAAATCTCTTAGGTATCCCAACATCAGCTATCATCGTTCTTGTAGTTTCCTTCAGAGTCCTGTTTCTTCTTTCTGCAACTCCATTCTGTTGGGGAGTCCTTGCTGCAGAATACTCATGACAGATTCCATTCTCTGAAGAATACTTCTCAATGAACTTGTTTGTGAACTCAGTTCCTCTGTTAGATCTTATCTTCACAATGCTTAAGCTCTTCTCATTCTGGCAGCCTATTTTGGGTTTCAAATTTCTTGGCCAGAAAGATGGTCCAAGTAAATCTTGAGTAATCATCAACTATCACAAGGGAATACTTCTTCCCACTTACACTAACAGCTCCACTGGTCCAAATAAATCCATGTGCATTAGATCCAGTATCCTGTTTGAGGATCTCTGAACTTTATCTTTGAAAGAGTTTCTTACTTGTTTGCTTTTCTGACAGAATCTACAAACACTCTCTTTCTTGTAAGCTACATCAGGTAGACCTCTCACCAGGTTCTTCCTTGCCAGCTTGTTGATTGTTTTGAAGTTCAAGTAGCTCATCCTCTTGTGCCATAACCAACTTAGCTCTGGAGTACTCTTTGCTACGAAGCATGTTGGCTGTACTGTTGAACTCCAATCAGCAAGGTATATGTTGCCTCTCTTGGTGCCAGTAAGCTTGACCTCATTAGTTTTGTTGTTTTTTATCAGACACTTGTTGAGGTTAAACTCCACTGAACATCCTTTATCACAAAATTGACTGATACTCAGGAGGTTATACTTCAGTCTTTTGACATATGAAACATCATTGATACTTGCATTGTCTTTGATCAAGCTTCCTGTGCCCTTCATGCTTTCTTTGGAGTCATTTCCAAAGACAACTTTAGGACCTTTACATGGTTGGAAGTTTCTTAATCCAGCTTTGTTGCCAGTCATATATTTGGAGCAACCATTGTTAATATACCATACATCACTACTGCTTCCTGGCAACTGTACCTGTAAGTGAATCAGGTGGATTTAGGTACCCATATAAGTACGGGTCCTGGAGGGTTAGTTCCTTTTGGAACCCACACCTGCCTTATGATAATTGGTTTACCAAAGACATTGGTGGTTCTCTTTCTATAAGTATCCTGGGCAGGATACTATTTGTGAGATGTGTGTACTGGAGCTTTCCAGGATTTGTGCTTCCTATTGGAGGAAGATACTCCCTTATACCTTTCCTAGGTATAGACCATTTGGAATTTAGATAAGAGTATCTTGGTACGTAGGGGTTCAAGGTTTTTCTGAAACCTAATAGACTGTTGTCTTCTTCTCCTACTTGCAGGATACTGATTATGCTGCTTTCTGAGGTTTCTTGCAGTCTTACTGTCTTCTTCCAATAGTAGGGGTCTCTTTCTCTTATCCAGAGTACTTGTTTTATTCAAGCTCCCATTGATTGAAAGTAGCTCTTGAGCATAAGGAACTCTAGCTTGAACAAACTTTTCAATTTTGGATGTGCTGACAATATTCTGAGAGGTGTTGGCACAATATCCTAGACCATTTTCAGAATGTGCATTTTGGGTCATTTGGATACATTCATGTGTCTTTCTTGCTGATTTACTATACACATTAATTGTCTTTTGTAAGTCAGCTTTCTCAGTCTCTAGCTTAGTGACAAGCAGTTTGAACTTGGAGACTTCAGCTCTAAGGTTATTACATTGTGTACTGAAATAGTCCAGGTCAGTAACCTGTTCCTTTAGTACTACCTGCTCACTCTTGAGTTGGAGGTTTTCCTCCTTAAGTTCTTCATGAGCTGAATTTATCTGCTCAAAGTCACTCATGATCTGTCTAAAGGACTGGATCATGTTAAGCTTTTCAGAACTTGAAATGTAGAGAGATTATGAAGTTACCTCATCATCTTCATTGTCACGTCCCATTTTCTTACTTATAAAAATATCAAAGTTTTCTTTGTGGGTGTGAAGAAAGAAAGGGGAAAAATGTGCATGATATAAAACATAAACCTTTGGAAACATAAAACATACGATTTTTACATAAACAAAACTTTGGCATCTAGCCAAAATAAAATATTTAAACATAGCAGCGGAACATCATACAGGATTCATTACATAAAAGAAGAACAATTAACTTTATAGACTTGAAATATTATAAACATGTTGTTTTAAAAGACAAAAGGAGAAATCTTGGTATAACATCCTTCTCTCTTACAAATTTTGAATTTCTTCATCTCCTGTAGTGTGAATACAGATAAGGGTGAGTGCGTGGAATACACTTATGGGGATACTTTCATTGTTTTAACAGTTATTATATCGATAACAAATAAATTAATTCAACCATAAAATAGAACAATAACACCTATATAAGATCAACAATTAGACACAACACATATAATGCAAAGCACATAATTCGGTTCATTAATGGACACATAACCCATGACTTATTAATGGACACACAACCTAATGGACACCCAACCCATGACTCATTAATGGACACACAACCCAATGGACACCCAACCCATGACTCATTAATTATTTATGAACACATTAAACACAGCATATAAACACAGCACGTAGACTTCAATGATTTATTTAACATTTATTTTCATATGCATGCGTTCATTTATCATCATAGTATGTTAAATATAAAAACGTATAATTATTAAGGATTAAAAGTTACCCCCACCTTGTTCGGTGGTTACCACGTGAGTTGCCAAGTAACAAGTATCAAGTATCACAATGTACGGTCCGATTGATAGCCTATACAAGTAATGGCGTTCTTTAGATCTTTAATACGTTATTTACTTATAATTAAAGATATAGACGATCTCTGAGAAGATACTATCGATAAAGACGAGATGAAATGGAAGATCTAAAGATTGAGGTTGAAGAAATGAGAGTGGAAGTTCAGTTCAATATACTGATATGAAAGAGGGAAAGATTTGGGTTGCAACGGAAAAAGAATGAGCTCAATCGGAGTTGAAACGAGCTCAAACGAAGTGTTTTAAGATTGAGGGGCGTTTTGGTAATTTTGGTAAAAAGGTTGACTTTGACCTCAATCAACATCTCATCGCTGGCGACTCGACGATAACGTACGATGGAAAAAACAAGTTCGTATCGTAAACACGGCGTCGTGCGCACGCGCCCAGTGCACCCGGTGCCCCTCGGCAGCGTGCCCGCCAGCGCCCTGCATTTCTCGGCAGCAGCGCACGCCAGCGCCCGCCATGTGCGCCCAACACTCCGGTGATATCTCTGGTGAGAGAGAGAAAGAAAATATATGAGAGAGAAAGGGTGGTAAAAACAAGGGTTAGGGTTTTTCGGTGATGTTTTGCCGTTTTCCAGCGAAAGAGACATCGGAATTGAAATCCGAGACCTATCCTAGACTCATCTCAATGAGACCAACGTTCTATACAAAAATCAGCCAAAACCAATAAAAACAATTTTTCCAGCACCGGCATCGGCAGTGGCGCGGCAGCGGCGCGCTGGAGACTCAGAAAAGAGGAGAGAGAAAAGAGGGAGGAGAGAGAGACTTACGATTTTTTCCCGATTTTTGCCTCATTCGGAAAATGGTGATTTTTTGGCTTGAAAACACCTATATATATAGACTTCCGAAATCACTATTCATCGTAAAAATCTTGGGTTACTATTCATCAAAAATATCTCGGATTCACTATTCACCGAAATTATCTTTCGTTTTTCCGAATCTTCGTATTTCGCCCTTTTCTTTACCATTTAAGCTACGAGTCTCTGATTGACCTCTAATTTGTTTCTATCTTCTCATTTTTCCATTACGTATCTTATGGTAAAATTATAATCTATGTTTCGCGACTAAATTATACTTCCATCTAAAACATGCATTTATCACTTTTCTGAAACACATGTAATTAAACTAAACAGTCAAGGGTTAACGCACATAATAAAATAATTCAATTAAGGGTTTAATATTTAATTAACCAATTATGCTTCATTTTTGTCCTGGGCACTACATTCATTATCTTCATAGTCCTTGGCCATGAGGCATAACAGTGCTTCCTCATCGGAGGTAGAGCTGTCAGAATGGCTCTCGGATGAGCAATCATCCTTGGCAGGCTCCTTATAGCTGCTTGCTGCCTTTAGAGCTTCAGCTTCAGTAAGGAGAGCCCTGAACTTTTGCTTTTCATCCCTCCTCATTTCTCTTCTCTGCCCTCTCTCTTCTTCAGTATACTTGTGTACTTGAGGGTGGGGGCAGTTTCTGGTAAAGTATCCAGGTTTTCTACAATTATAACACAAGTTAGAGAAACCTGTGTTTTCTTGCTATTGTGGTCTTACCTGGGAACTCCTTTCTGATGTCTGATGCTTTTTTCTAAAGTCATTTACTTTGTGGTTGGTCTTTATGAATCTCTTGAACTTCTTTAGTAACAGTGTCATTTCTTCCTCAGCATCCTCAGCAAGCATTTCTTTCTGCTTGCTCTTCAGCTTACTACTGCTGGTAGTGGCAGTATCCTGTGCCCTAGCAGTAAGTGCTGCGACTTTGGCATTTGAACCTTCAATCTCTTTTCTTCTCCGTTCTATATCAAACTCGAATGCTTTGAGGTTGGAGAATAGGTCAAAATTACTCATCTTGCTGAGATTCAGTGAGACTCTCATTGCAGTTTCCTTGTTGTGCCACTCAAAAGGTAAGGCTCTCAAAACCTTTGTATTCTTCTCTTTCTGAGTGTAGAACTTCCCAAGAGATTCCAGTTCACTTGTAATTGCGGTGAACCTCAAATCAAGATCTTTAAGGGTTTCACCAAGTTTCATAGTGAACTGCTCATATAGTTGTGTGGCCTTGGAAATCTTATTATCTCTGGCAAGCTCGTTGTCTTCACAAATCATCCCCAACATTACCCATATCTCTTTGGTTGTAGAGCAACCCTTTACTTTGCTGAACGTTTCTTTATCCAGCGTGAGGAATAGGGCATTCTTGGCTACATTTTCAAGAGTAGCCCTTTTTCTATCCTCTGGAGTATATTCATGTCTTTCTTTGGGAATGTATTCCTGAGGTGGTGGAGGTCTTCTGATTCCTGGTCCAGCTTCTCGTGGACCGAATCCTGGAGGCATTTCATCGCTGTCATCTTCGGTCTCGGCTTCTCCACCTGTTGCATCAGCTGCAACTGCTTCAGCTCGCCTGTATTCGTGATGTTATTCCACATAAGCAGAATTTGCTTTGTATATTACTGGTGGTCCATTGGTTATTGCGAACCACATCTCATCGTGCATGGCTGATAGGTGAGCTTGCATGGGAATCCTCCAGTCATCGTATTCATCTATGGAAAACATAGGTAGTCTGTGATGTGAGAAATCTATGCTTATACTAAAGTGATATGTTTTGGTCTTGGAAAAAGAAAAGGTTTAACCAACAGAAACGGGTGGATCTGGATAGGTTACCAGAAAGTTGGTTTTGAACCCAACTTACTCTGAATACCTCTTGTTGGTCCCAAGTAGTCAGAGGTTCAGAGGGAGGGTGAATGAACCTCTATCGATTTTTTGATTTTAAAACTTTTAGTGAAACAGGTTCCTGATTCTATAGAAAAGTAGTAACCTGACTCGATCAGAAACCTGGCAGTATGCTGATTCAGGTTTCTTTCTCGGTGATCATAGTATGCAGCGGAATAAACTAAGATAGAGTTTCTTTATGAAAACCTGTTTTCCTTTTCCAAACATGATTTTATCAAAGTCTTTTACACATAATGCTTATGGTATGCTCAGCAAGATAGATATGAAAATAAATACAATGCAACAAATACAAAAGCAATAAACACTTATGGCTTATAGTGGTTCGAAGATGGTGTAAGCCTTCTACGTCCACTCTACTCCTTCTCAAGGAGGAACTTCGTTAAGTCAGTTTGATTTACAAGCCTCGCTTTAAAAACCTCTTCCTAACAAGTTATACCTACTAGAATCAAAGATTCCAAGGCCAAATCCCACACAGGGTACAAAACTCACACAGAGTAAATAGCCTACACAAGACTAACAAACTTAGCAAGGATTGTTGATAGTACACCGAACTTAAAATAACCTAGCACATAACAACTGGTTAAAAGTATATGGTATTTCTTCAACTGATGCGAACTTGAAACAACCTTGAACTTGAAAGCTCGAGTGCTTGAATAGACTACTTTGAAGGTTAAGTGACTGAACTTAGATAGCTTGAGAAGCTTGGAAATGAAAAGCTTGAATGCTTGAGAATAGTTGGTAGTTCAATAGTCTTCATGGTCACTCCTTTCTTCTATTTATATCAGTGGGAAAATGCCTGTTGAAGAGAGACATTGTCCTTTGTTGGGATATTTCAGTGGTTATTTTGATAAGACAGAACAATATGCGTAATAAGACAAAACAGTTTGCTAAGGGTATCAATACTTAAGTTTCCACTGATTACATGATCTACAGCTTCTCTATCCTTGGATAAGATCATGTAATAGTTTTCCAAGAGTTAAGGAAAACCAACCTTAGAAGAATTGAGGATACATCTTCTAAGGGTCAGCGAGCTATAGGGAATAGCAAGCTGAAGGAAGTATCTGTATAAGAAGCAGATAGGATGCTGCAAGTAGAAGACAGCAAGCTATGGGAACAGCATGCTGGAAGATCAATGAAGATAACAGAAAGCTACAAGCAGGAAGCTGTCAACGAAGGAAACAGAAAGCTATAAGTAGGAAGCTGTTAGCAGACTACAGAAGTCAGCAAGCTGGAAAGGAGCAGCAAGCTGAAGACAGTAAGAAGCAACATCAAGAAGATCATGCAGTAAGAAGAAGAGTAAAGCTAGCTGACATCAAGCAGTCATTGCATGAACTTTAGCTATGGACCCATACCGACTTGATAGGTTAGCAGGAATGTCAGAGAGGTCTAGGAGCAAATAGTAGGCGCATTAAATGCACATATCAGGAACAACTCAGAAGCATTTAATGCGGCCATAGAGAAGATCTTGGGAGATCAAATTTCAGATTCAAAACGGAGAAGTATCTCTCTTCAACGGATACCTTTTTCCAATGGATATATTCTTAAGATCTATAAATAGAAGGTGTGGCTGACTGAAGACATTGCTGAACAGAGTCGAGAGAAAAATCAGGCATATTCCAAAGCTTCTCAAGCTTATCCATGTTCAGTCACTCAACCTTCCAGGAGTAGTCTACCATAGCATTGAAGCCTTGAAAGATCAAGACTGCTCCGCACCAGTTGAAAAACCTTTTATTTCTTAACCATTGTGTTGTGTGCGCTAGGTTGTTTATGGTGTAAATTAATTGAGAAGATTAGATCCTTGCTAAGTGTGTAGTCTAGAAACAGGCTACTTATCCTTTGTAGGATTGTGAACCCTTTGTGGGTTGTAGCCTCGAACTAGAGTCTGGGATTCTAGTAGGCATAGTTTGTTAGGAAGAAGTTTGTAAAGCAAGGATTGTAATTCGAACTGACCTAACAAAGTTCCTCCTTGTGTGAAGGGGTAGAGTGGACGTAGAAGGCTTACACCACCTTCGAACCATTATAAACCTTGTGTATTTATATGCTTTGATTTACGTGCTTTATATCATATGCATATTCATCCTGTTGCATTCATCATAAGCATTCTGGAAAAGGTTTCTGCTAAAACCATATTTTAAAAGAAAAACGTGTTTGCCAATCAGAAACTCTATCAAGTTTATTCTGTTGCATTGCATTCTGATACAAGGTCAGTAACCTGATTGAGCCTAGGGCTAGGTTGCTGATTCGAGATAGGTTATTGTCTTCTCTGTTGAGACAGGAACCTGTCAGTCAGAAAAGTTGTTTTTGAGTTTGCAAAATCGATAGAGGTTCATTCACCCCCCTCTAAACCTCTGACCACTTGGGATTTTTGGGACCAACATCCTTTTTGCATTTCAAGTTGATCTTGCAAATCTTTGCAATTAATACGATTGAAGAACTGGGGTTATAGAGCATGTACTACTCTGATCCGTATTAATGGTGCCATACTTCGGCTACAGTGTTTTTGCAGAGGCACGGGTCCAGATGGCATAACTTCATTGGCCAGACACGAACTTCTATCTAACGGATCCTTGACAGGAGTCATTCCTCGTATAGTATTCAATATAATCCTTATACTGTATTGAGTAAGATAGTTCGACTTACAGTTTACTGCTCAGGTTGTAGTGCTTGCTTACTGTAGTTGCCAGCTTCCTGATTCTGAACAGCTTCCTATTCCAGAATCCTGCAGACAGCTTCCTGATTCTGAATAGCTTCCTGTTCCAGAATCCTGCAGACAGCTTCCAATCTTCCAATCAGTTTTCTATTTTATCTGCTTACTGATCATTGTTCTTTTTTCAATTTCCTAATTCTTTCAAGCCTTTTTATGGTTCAGAAACCTGCTTATGATCAGTTTTCTCTATCTTTCTAATATTTATAACTTAGCAAATATATCTAAGAAATATAAACTTGTCAAACTATAATCCACTTATAAAACGTGGAAAATGGGTACTCTAAAGTCTTGTCTAAAAAATTACATTGTCTCATCAAAACCTAAACAGAAATATCCCAACATATTTCACTTCTATTCCAAAAAAAAAATCTCGAAGAGGTTCTTCATCCGCTGGTTCATCTCGTGGAAAGGGAAAGAGTCTGATATTAATGCCGCCACCACAATCTTTCCACGATGATGATGATGATTATATTAAGTCATATCAATATAATCAAGATGATTTGGAGGCGACGTTAGGCCCTAATACCGTCGTCGTCTTTGCCGAAGAAGAAGAGAAGGTGCCGAGAGAAATAAAAGAGAGTGGCAACATAACACGCACCACTACTCCTCGAGCACCTTCTACATTTCGAAGTGATATTTTCTCTTTTCATTTTAAGAAGAAGAAAGTGTGGAATAGCAACATTGACTACATAGTCACGTGCAACCATTGTACGAAGAACTATAAATTCAAGCATGGAGGAGGCTACGGGACATTCAACAATCATGTGTTGAAAAAGCATTCCGACAAGATGGGCATCGATTGAGGACAAATGCAACTTCAGGGATTTACCGATTCTTTTCAAGGTGGAGGTATGGATCCTCTAACTTTTAAATTTAGTCAATTAAACCATAGGAGAGACGTAGTTGAATTAGTTACCGAAATCATCTACCATTTCAATTTCTCTGTGATGATGCTTTCGAAAAATACACTAGCACTTATTTACAACCGGTGAGTAGAAAAATATCTAAAAACATCGTTACTAGGGATAATAGAAAAAATAGTAGGAGAGTATAAATATAAATTAATTGAAGACTTTAAAATTTTAAAATAAAAACTTTCTATATGTAGTGATATTTGGAATGATCCTTTTAAAATGCATGATTACATGGGTATAACTTGTCATTGGATAGATGATGCATGGAATATTGAAAAACGTTTAATTGCATCTATTGATTTTGATGAAAGACATACGTCTATACTCATTGCACAAAAAATTAGACATGTTTTAAATGATTATGGTATATTAAGAAAAATATTTTCCATAGGATTTGATAATGCTGGTGGTAATACGGCTAGTTTACCTCACTTGATTGAGTTTTGTCGACCCCCGATTGGAGGAATTTTTTTTCATATTCGTTGTATGTGTCATTGTTTAAATTTATGTGTTCAAGATGGATTAGAATTATTAAATGAATATATAAAACCTATTAAAGATGCAATTTATGAAATTGCTAGCTCTACGACATATCATAAAATATGGGCTAGGTTTTGTAAGAAAAATGGTTTGGAAGTTAAAAAATGTGTAGTCGATGTGCAACATCGATCGATGGAATTCTACATATTACATGCTTCAAGATTCTTATGAATATAGACAAATGCTTTGTGAATTTTATTAGGAAATCCACATGATGACATTGTTTTATTTGAAAATTCATGGGATACATGTCTTAGTTTAATTCAACTTTTAAAAAAATTTGAAGAGGTAACTAGAGAATTAAGTGGTTGTTATTATGCTACTTCTCCTATAGCTTTAGATCATTATGTGAAAATTACTCTTATATATTTTGAATGAATATTCAACATGTGATATTTTAGCTAACACATGCTTAGTAATGAAAACTAAGTGGTTAAAATATTTTCATGAAATACCCGATATATTTTTATGTGCTAAGTTATTAGATCCTAGAATTAGAGAAGATGGCTTAGAAGAATTGCTAAAAATGTATTATAATGCATTGTTCTCAAATATGATATTAGGAGATTATGATTTATGTGATTATGTTCCCAACCCTATTGAAGTTGTAGGTAAAACCAAATTCTATTTATACGATTTGTTTAAAGAATATAAAACAATGTTAGGTGATTCTAGTAATGATATAGGTGATCAAAATGTAGGAGATAGTAGTCAATCGACACAATCATCTAGTTTTCATGCAGCTCCGACACTTAGTAAGTTTTACAATTTTTATGATGTTAGAACACAAAAATGAGCTAGAGATAGAAACCCTTATCAAGAATCAGATTCTTATTTAGGTGCCACATTTGAACAAATTATATTTGAAAATCCTATAGATTTATTGAAGTGGTGGTCAAGAAGAACCACCATTTATCCTATTCTAACGATTATTGCTAAGGAAATTTTTGCAAGTCCCGCCTCAATCATTGTCGTCGAACATGTTTTTAGCAAAGGAGGACATATGTTGAATCCAAGAAGATTCAAGTTGACGAAAGAGAATGTACAAAACATTACTCTCCTTGAAGATTGGGTGAGAGCAAACAACCGTCAACAACATCTCGATTTCTCGTATTTAGATGAAGATGGAGATGACATGTATGGATACGATTCAAACACGTCCTCCTCCATCGGAACTAACATCGACAAATGAAGATAAATTTAGGTGAGTTAGAGAACTACGTGAGCTTTGATTCCTTCATTTTGACAAGGATACATATGCAATTTCATTCTAAATTTGGAAGTTGTACTTTCAATCTTAAAATGAAACTCAAGCTCTTTCAATTTTTTTTTCCTCTTCTTCAATTTATTTTATACAAAGATGAAAAAGTTGTAATATTTTAAATTCAAGTCTTCAATATTGTAGTATGATTCATCAGTCATGATTGTAATATATTGAGTTGTAATATATGATTTTGAACATATGTTGTACTTGTATTTCTAAATTTCTAATGTTTTATTGTAATTTTTGAATTGATTGTATTTTATTAATTTTCACTCATTTTACTTTGTTAAAAGTCTTAAAACTTTATATAAAAATCTAAAGACTAAAATTATGAAATATTAAATAATTAATGCAAAAAAAATAAGAATTTTTTTTTTAAATTGTGCGCGCGCACAACCATGTGAGCCGACTGTGCACCAAAAACAGTAGGTGCGCACGCACCGTGCAGCCATGCGCCAATACTAATTTAAAAAAAAACTAAAAACCGAACCGCTGGTTTTGGTTGAATCAGCGATTCCGAACCGGAATCGAAATTGAGCCCCCATAGATCGGTTCCGGTTCGCCTATCCACGGTTGAACACCCCTAAGGTGAATGAACATCTATCTATTTTAATTTTTTTTTTATTTCACTGCATTGTAACTTAGAAAGCTTACATCGTAGATTGCAGTTCAACTTACAACACTAGTATGCAATACTGTTTACTGTAACTTGGAGTTCTTGCAGCAAAAATGTAAACTTTTTGTAATAGAGTTTCTCTTTGAAAACCTTTTGAAATATGAACTTGAAAAGATCATTTAATGCAGTATGGCAAGATATATAGATGCATCAGAATAAAAGAAACAAATATACCAAACATAAAGAAAACAAATGGTTTTATAGTGGTTCGAAGGTGGTGTAATCCTTCCACGTTCAATCTACTCCTTCTCCAAGGAGGAACTTCATTAAGGTTGAGTGACTGAAACTACTTCTCTAGAGGTTGAGTGACTGAAACTTATAGATTTGTATGAACTTGGAGCTTTGATGACTTTCTTACTTGAGCTTTGTGAATTCGTAGTTTCAGTTGTTGTATCAGTCAATTATTCTTCTATTTATAGGTTAAGGATTATGCCTATTGAAGACAAACGCAACCCTTTGAATTTTAAATCTCTTCTAAGTTGGTAGAGCTCACATTTAATGTGGTCTGTGTTTGCATTAAATGATTTCTTATCTTGCACTTCAGGTCATTAATGCGAATGTACTAGGCTGCAGCTTTCTGCAGTATATTAGGTCACGTGTCAGCTGTATACTGGCTCTCATCACTACAACTTTTAGGTTGTCTCTATTGGTTATATTTTGAACTATTTGAAATGACATTCCTTGGACTGAATTTGATCTTCCTCGTACTATAATTGTTGTTATGTTTGCTCGTTGTTTAAGGTTGGTCTTTGTCTTGACAACATGTAGTATTTAGTCTTCCTGCAACCTGTCTTTAAGTAGTAATATAACATACTCTATTGGTGATGTATCTTTGTCTGTTAACAACATAAAATGTTGTATTCTTACAGTAACAGTCTTCTTAGTGCTTGCAGCAGTTCTTCTTTTGAACTTTTCAACTACTGTAACTTGATCTCCTCCATTCTTCAACCTATACTATAGACTAAAGACCTAGTCTAATTTTACTTAAACACTATGAAAAATGGGGTACTCTAAATTTCTATTTCATTTGTGTTTTGTCTCATCAAAATCTAAACAATAATTTTCTAACATAAGATCTTAAAATTTGAGAAACTTGAGTTAGAATACAAGCTTAAATAATTTCTCTTATTTTACTAGAGCACTAAGTTAGTACAATCTTAAAGAAAAAATATGCCAAATTTCAAAATCCTAAAGAAAAATATGTCGTTGGAAATCTGCCAGTTAATATCATCTACAATTTATCAAAAAAAAACCAATAAAAATGTTGAATATATGTATACATATATATTCGAAGAGATTGGAGGCATAAAAAACAATTTGTAGTTCAGTATTGAAGAAAAACTTGATGTTTTCTTGAGAAGACATAGAAGAAAAAAAAAAGGAAAGAAAATCATTGCTCTCTTGAGAAGAGAGAAAGAAACACAAGAAGAAAAAATATACAAACTTAAAATATGGAGAAGGGGAATATATATATATATATATATATGTCAGTATAGATTTTTTTTAAGAGAAGATAAAAACTTGATAAGAGACAATGAGACCAGAGACGGAGCAAACAACTCGATCGAACGTCGGAGCAGATGGCTAGCAGTTGGCAGTGGGATCCAAAAAAGTGGTTAAAGTCAAAGAAGATGAAGACGAAGGATGAGTCGTAGGAGAAGGAAAAATAATGCTAAGGTGGTGAATATTTCTGCTCTTGGAGGAGTCGACAAGGTGGGTTGAAGTCGGAGATGGAGGTGAAGTCATAAAAACATGCAGAACGTTGCTGAAGCGGCAAATATCTCTGCAGGTAAATTGCAAACCATTTTGATGTATAGATATAACAATATTGACTCTCATAAGATTGGACTTTAGTAATAGTTTTTCAGAAAATGGACATATTAATTGAGCTTTTTTTCTATTTTGAGTAGTAACCCATTTCATATAATTACATTTCAATGACCAAATTTTAGTTGCAAACATTCTTAGTAAACATAAGCAAATATCAATCACATTTTATTTGGACGATCCAAATTATAAAACTATGTTTGGAAATTTGAAGTTACAAGGTTAACATTTATTAAAATTATTTTTCAAAACTAAAAAAGCTTGAAAAATTAGTTTTAAAATCTTTTTTTACACAAATGAAAAATATAGACTAATAATATGAAAAATATTTATAAACTTTAAATTTATAATAAATTTTCTAAAATTAACGGTAACATATGGTGAAAAAAGGTCAAAAGTATAAATCAAAAACGTAAAATCAAAAAATATTTTTTTAAATTAAAGTAAATATTAAAATCATTATGTATTTCATGTTGAAATTTCATTAACAATACATTATGTTATCAAAATTTAAAAATTACTAAAAATTATATGACAAATTGTACAACGTACGGGAAAACTGCTAGAAGTGTTGTTTATAATGAAGTTTTTAAGAAATTGTAGTATTTCGTGAGATCTGTCGCTCTTACAAATTTTCATGATTTTAATGTATAATTCGGAAAAAATAGTTTGACTTAATTGTTTGCTATTTATTTTTTATATTCTACTATTATGAAATATAGTTATGTGGCAATATATATATATATATATTCAATGCTCATTTGTTGTGTATTTATGATTAAAATTATATTATATTAAAATGATTGAGTTATATGACAAGACGAGCAACACATGGGTACGCTAGTTACTTTAATATATGAAAGATTCTCTCCGTTATGGTTTTGCCATATGTTAAAATAAGGATTAATTTTCGGAAAAATTATGATGTTTACTTTGATTGTAATTTTAACAAACTTTTTGGGTAATTGTAAAATAAACATATCTTTAGATATATTAATGTGCAATTCCAATCATAGGATAGATTTTGACTTTATTATGGTGATGTGTTTGGACAACTCGACACGTCAACTACCAACATAAGAATAAAATATCTCATTTATATTGGCTTAATTTCCAAAAAAAAAAATCATGATTCTGACTCCATAAGTTCGGTAAAATGAATGTCCAAACATTTGGGTATTTACAAAGAATACATGAATTCTGGTACTTCATGTAACCCATCATCGATCAAATTCACACGTGATACGACATTGTTTCTCTTAAATCATCACCACCACCACCATTGTGTTTTTTGAAAAAATACAAAAAATTCTATACACCTGGTGCACGGATCTAGGGTCCCTGCATTTAGGTCGACCCGGTTACCACGCATAGCCACACGTCGTCATGCGTCTGTATGCGCCACCAAGTCGCGCACAAATTCGCCCATACATGCTTCAGGTGTCATACCTTTATGTTATATTAATCATACCTTTTAATAGTGTTAGTCATACATTTTAGTTATATTAGTCATACCCTTAGTAATGTTAGTTGTACCTTAATATAGGTATGTTATTTGTACATTAAGGTATGACTAATATAACATAAAAGTATGACTAATATAACATAAAAGTATGACTAATATAACATTATGGTATGACTAACATAACATAAAGGTTAGAGCAAAAAAAAGGCACGAATCTGTGTCAAATCCGACCCGACCCGAGTGCATAGATCTAAGATCCATTCATCAGTTGCACAAGAAACCTACTTGATATGTAGAAAAATGTGCATATTATAATTGGTTTTGAATGTATTTCTAATGCATTTTATATGTTTGCACTTGATATTTTTCTACATATCTTCACTTTTTGTAAAAAAAACTCCAATCTTGGTTTATGCAGTGATTTTGATGCAAATGAGGAGATGAATAATAAATGTGGATAATTGGAACTGCAGAAAGACACATATTGGATTCACTGTCATCACATTGGATGATCCAATGTACGAGCAAAAGCCTAACGAGAATTCAAGTGACCAGCAAATGCCCATGATTGAGAAAGAAATCTTTGGCCCATGATTGAAGCAGAATTATATATATCCTGTTGGAGAGACAATAAGGGAATTTGAGGTTGTGGACAGTTGAGCGGCAGAACACAAAGCCGTAGAGGCTATGGAGAATTTTAGTTTAGGATTTGCCTTTTATTTTCTCAAGATACGAGACTAAATTATGTACACTAGTTCGAAGGGATGTTGAACTTCTATTTTTTATTTACTCTGAATGATTAGTAACGTTTTCTTGATTTCTATCTTTTGAATGATTTGTTTTGCTTGGTTTATTGATTTATGATATTACATGATTTGATTTAGCAAGGCCCATTAGATTGAATTGTTATGATATCTATTGCTAGAGTATAAACTGTAATTCGTAATTGTTACTAATTTATATTACTTTGTAGCAAATAACGTTTGATTCGTTAGGGGCAACACATCTCTAAATTATCCGAATCGAACTTGTAAATTTGGAGTCTATTTCGTCCTATTGTCTTAGAGATTAATGCGTTCGTCACATTAAACCTAGAGGTCGTACTGATTAGGTTGTCTAATTGAACAGGGTTTACTTGTTTTTATAGACTAAATTTAAGAGACAATTTGAGTTAGCAGATCTTGTTGCTAATCTAAGGACGGGATTTTGAGAGATAGATTGAGAGAAATGTTGTTAATTAATCCATTCGATCAAGAATAGAAGGGGAAACTAAACTGAGACTTGTGCCTTATTTATTGATTCTTATTTGTTTGTTTAATTGATTTCATCTTTCATTAATTCTTAGTGTGTCACGCCCTAAAATCTTTTCATATTTTATCAGAGTTTTAAACGTTGGGCATGAAGATAGAATAAGCAAGAGACGCATGTCAACAGAAAGAAATAAGTAAAGGACAACAGAAGAAAGAGGTAAGGGACGAAGTGAATCTCTCACTTATAAACATACGGCCTCTGCCGTTAGCAATCGGTCTCACTACCGATATAAAACATCATATGCAGCGGAAACTCATCAGGATCTCACATCCTTACATGTACCAAAATATTACAAAACATGAGCTTAACCAAAACATAGTTTGAAAATGTTTAAGAGACCTCGTCTCATTACAACAAAACCAGATACAGTACTTCCTCTCTCCTCCTAGGGTTCCCCATGCACATCATCACCTGTAGTGTGAGTACAGATTAAGGGGGTGAGTGTGTGGAATACACTCGTGAGGATAAAATCTGTCTCTTGTGACTCAACAGAAAATAAATACCGAAGATAATCTACAATCACATTGCCACAACACATAAAAGCAAAGCAGATATTAGAAATGGCAAGGGACGAATAGGTGCGGGATTCCCCCGTCTTACCCTATATAACGGTATCTCACCGTTAGTGCATTTCAAGAGGCTCACGACACCTCAACAGAGTAGTAGAATAATAGCAGGGGACGAACAGAATGCATGATCGGAGGACCTCTGTCCCTCCACAGTTATATCATGGCACAACAAGTATAAACACAGCACTTAGTATTCCTCAATCATGTATATATAGGGAAAACAGTAAACAGATAAGAGATTAGAATGTACCCCCACCTCGTATAGTGGTAACCACGTGAGTAGCTAGAACAGTAAGTCTGATAACCGCGAAACCTCAAAGCTCAACTCAAAGCTCAACTCAAAGTTCAGCCCAATAAGTAGCCTACACATGTTATGACGTTCCTTAAATCCTAAATAAATTATAATTAAAGCTGTAAAAGGTGCCGTTGGAAAACAGTCGTTAAATACGCGACGGATCGAGCGATCTAAAGATTGGGATTTTGGAGACAAGGCTGAAAGACAAGTCCAAAGGGCTGAGATAATAGGAAATGAAATAAGGATCGCAACGCAAAAAGAATGAGCTCAATCGGAGTTAAAACGAGCTCAAACGGAGCATTTTAAGTTTAGGGGTAAAATGGTAATTTTGGTCAAAGGGTTGACTTTGACCAGGCCCACGGACCCCGATCAACGACGTCTCGTCATCGACGACTCGATATGGATGAACGACGGAATGAAAACGAGGTTCGGATCGAAAATACGGCGTCGAGTGCGCGTCGGCACCCAACGGGTGCGCGCCGGCTACCCGACACCCGACGGCTGCCGAGTTTTCTCGGCAGCTGCGCGCAGCTCAACCCGGCTGGTCGAGTTTTCTCGGCCAGCCTCTGCCCAGGTTACCCGACGGTGGCCTGCTCGAGCAGGCCACTTCCCGGCGTCGCCCGGCGCGGCGGCGCCGCCTCCAGCCACCACCACCTACCTCGCCGGATATCTCGCACCACCGGCTACCACCTCCGGCCGTCCATCGCCGGATTCCGGCATGAATAGTGCCCGGAAATTACACCGCAAAATCCTTCGAAGCCCAGTTTTTTCGGAAAACCAACACCCATCCAAAAGCTCCGGCCGGCGACTCCAGTCGCCGGCAACCACTCCCAGCCCCTCCGACGGCGACTTCCCGTCGCCGGCCACCTTTCCCGACCAACCCCAGCCATGTACACAACCTCTACACCTACTTGCATAACACACACACACATACGTATTATACACACACACACTGATTCCTCTCCGGCCGGCGGCCACCTGCCGCCGGCGACCACCGCCGTCCACTCAGACCTTGGCCGGCGACCCCCAGCCGCCGGCCACCACCACCGCCGTCCACGCTCACACACACACATACATAGCACACATACACACACAACGTGAGGTGTGTTTACACACACCCACCCACTGCCTCTCTTGGTCGGCGGCCACCAGCCGCCGGCTACCTCCTCCTCCACCTCGCCGGCGACATCCCGTCGCCGGCCGTTCATTTCCTCACGGCGGCGTCCCCCGGCGCCGCCTCCAACAGCATGCACATCAACACACACCAACACACCATGAAACACACACACATGCATGCATACATATATATACACCCACTGTCCATCTCCGGCGCCGCCATCCACGACGGCACCGGCACTCCAGCATCTGGCCACGACCTCCGGCAACCTCCGGCAGCTTCTCCGGCGCGGTGGAGAGAGAAAGAATAGAGGAGAGAGAAAGGGTGGTGCAAGGGTTAGGTTTAGGGTTTCAAGGCTATTTTTCACCATTTTCCGGCGAACGAGAAATCGGATTTGAATTCCGAGACCTATCCTAGATTCATCTCGTCGAGACGAACGTCGTGTGCGAAAATCGTCCGATTCTGACAACATTGAAATTTTCCGGCGACCGGCCGGCGGCGGCGCGTCGGAACCCAGAATATCAGAAATGAAAAGACGAGGAAGAAGGACTTACGTGTTTTCGTCAGGTTCGGCTCGATCGAAGAAACGGTGATTTTTGAATCGAAATCACCTCTATTTATAGAAATCCGGAAATTACTATTCACCGAAAATATCCGGATCACTATTCATCCAAAATATCTCCGTTACTATTCATCAGTTGACTTTTCCAAATTACTATTCACGTAAATATCTTCGTTTCCATTCACTGTAAATATCTTCCGATTTTCCGAAACTTCAGGTTTTGCCCTTTCCGTCACCGTTCGAGCTACGGGTCTCTGATTGACCCCTACTTCGTTTTTATTTTCTTGTCTTTCCAAGACGCATCTTATGGTATAAAAATATTCTATACACCATGTCCATGGAAATTATCCATCTAAGTCATGCGTTAAACACGTATCTGAAACGCACATAATTAATTAGACAGTCAAAATATACGCACGTAATTATCAAGTCGTACGTTAAAATATTTAATTAATAAATTATGCTCGTTTGATCCGGGGCGCTACATAGTGGCTAGATAGATTTTTAGTTTAATTAAATAATTTCCAATCAACCCCTTGTTTATCTTGTTTATTTGTTGAGTTATTAACACCAATGAATTTAATTAATTCCTCTATTTCTGTAGGATCGATTCTTACTTGCTGCTTCTACAAATTTATTGAAGGTAAGAAGGTAATATTAATTTTACGTACCTCGACAGTACATATCACTACTCTTGAAAAAAATATCTTATGTCTTCTTGTTCGTCGTCATCCTCCTCCGTAATTTTTGCATGCATTTTTGGAAATTAAATAAATGATGATTAAAATATCTAACCAATTTAAAGAAATTGCACGCATGAAATCGAGTTCCAGAAAAATGATTGTATTAAAAAGGAAATTTGGATGGGGAATGAGGTCACCACGAGATTCGAGTTCCCCAATTATAATGAAATAAAAAACAAACCTTAAATTTCTTTCTTTTTTTTTTTTGAGTAAAAATAAACACCAAAATTTCTATACATCAGATGTATGTATCTTAGATCTATGTACTCGACTCGACCCGGTCTACTATACATCACCACACGTTAGTACAAACTCGCTCTCAAGTGTTATACATTTATTTTATGTTAATCATATTTTTTCGTAATGTTAGTCATATCTTTATGTTATATTAGTCATACATTTAAGTAATACTTGATATATTACATAAAAATATGATTATATTGATATAAAGGTACATATAATATCACATAAAATTATATATGTACAAATTATGCTGAAATTGAATTTTTTTTTTTGATATTAAAATATTATATAGATTATGATATTTGCACATAAATATATGACTAATATAACATAAATGTATAACTAATATATCATAAAATTAAGACTAATATATTATAAAGATAAATGTAAAAAAAGACGTGGATTCAGATTTAATGTGGACCGACCCGATTGTATGGTGCACCAGGTGCACAAGAGGGAGACCTTCTAAAAAATAAGTTAAAGCAACAATAATTCAATATAACAATGAATTTACTATTAAAATAAATTACTATTTTCAAACTGAAATATTTTTAATCTATTAAAAAATATATAAAATAAAAACGGGAACAGAGAAGAGGCGGCTTCAACCGGGTGAATCTTAGTTCCCTTTTTTTTTTTTTTTTTTGATTCCTCAACCTGTAAGCTTTGAGTCCTATTGGGGATGGTTCCACATGGAGAAATTAACACCCATAGTTTTAAGATTCTCCCTACCATTGAAATTAACTTATTATTGATGTATGTCTTTGTTTATGCTCATTTTATTTAACATGTATCGAGGTGGCTTGAGGTTGTTGGATATTTGATGATTAGTAGGTGTATTGTACATGAGTGTCATATTTATTAATAGAGTAACAATTCATGCATCAGATGCAAAGTTTTAAGATTATTCTTTTTACATATATTGAATTTTTTTTCACGCTGACCTATTTTTTCCCCAGCATTTGTAGAAACCTCTATGTTATATTATTATAATCTTTATGTTATATTAGTATAACTAGGATTGCAAATGAACACCTTGTCTCCGAACTGCTCGTGCATAAATTTGAAAAGGGCTCGTTTGTGTTGGTTCGTTTATTAAACGAACAATAAATGAGTCAAATTTTGTGTTCGTTAAATGAAACGAACACAAATAGTGTTGTGCTCAACTCGTTTATGTTCACAAACAAGTTTGTTTACTGTTCACGAACAAGCTCATTTATATTCTCGTTTATAACTTGTTTATTTGATCATTAATATTTTTAATTATTTTTTAATAATTATAAAGAAAATATCTTTATTTATATATATATATATAAAAGAACAACCAATTAACACATGTCATCCTCTCCTTAAAAGTATTCCTACTAAAAAAACACGAGACAAAGTTTGTTTATTGGTCGCAAACAAAATCGTTTAAGTTATTCAAGTTTGTTCACTAACGAACATGAACATTAAAAAATTAAACTTGAACAAGCTCGAACACAATAAATAATTCTAAATAAGCTCGAGTCAAACTTGAACAACCCAATAATTAAATGAATGAATATCGAACAAGTCAAGCTCGGCTCGGCTCATTTGCAGCCCTATGAGACTCTTTGATCAATATTTATGGAATTTTTTTAGGTAAAAGTGTCTTAAAATATGGAATTTGAAGCTCAAATTAAGAAGTGCAAACACTTGCAGTTTGTAATTAATACACCTCATTAAATTCCACTAAAACACTTTTCCTAACACACGAGTTCAAAAAAAAAAATAATAATAATAACACAAATATTTGTATATATCTGGTGTATGGAACTTAGCTTTATGCAATCAGGTCGATCCAACCCGAAATGTAATATTTACGCACCCCACTCGCTTTCATGTACTCAGATGTTCGCATCCACACTCTATCTCGTGTGTTTGTAATCTGACAAATATGTTATACATTTTAGTTATGTTAGTAAAACATTTTAGTTATGTTAACGTGACATTTATGCTATATTAGTTTAACATTTACATTATATTATACAGATATGTAATACCTCTTAAACCATTATGTTATAATATTTAACATTTATGTTATAATAATATTTATACTGACATGTAATACCTTTTAAACATTTATGTTATAATAATATAACTTTTATGTTGATATAAATATATAAGTAATATTACATAAAAGTATAAGTAATATACATAATGTATGAGACTATCACATAAAGGTATGATCAAATTGTGTCAATTTTTTTTAAGTTAAAGCATTATATAAAGGTCATATATTTGTATATAAAGATTATCCTAATATAACATAATTGTATGACAATGTTGAAGTAAAGGTATAACTATACAACATGAATTTTAAATGTATGACTATTTTGATATAAAGGATAAGTAATATTACATAAATGTATGAGTAATATCACATAAAGGTATGTTCAAATTATACCGAATTTTTTTTAAGTTAAAGTATTATTTAAATGTTATATATTTTTACATAAAGTATATAAATAAAAATCATTTTTTTACTCTTGATCAGTTCACAAGTACTTTCAAATTCCAAAATTTAAGACACTTTTACCTAAAATTTTCCCATAAATATTGATCAAAGAGTCTCATTGTGTTCAAATAAAAATCTTTTTTTTGACTCTTGATCAGTTCACAAGTACTTGAGTAGTGGAGAAAATAAAGAATTTGAATGCATATGATAGATCATGCTTGATCAATTGAGTTGAGTTATATATCATATTTTATACACACTTGAGTGTTGAGTGATACACATTTACTTTGTGATGATGTACTATTTGATGTGCATCTTTTTGATCCTTTATTTTTTTTTTTCCCATTACTTTGAGGATGGGCAACTGTTTAAGTTTGAGGTTTGGAATACATTGTGTTTTTAATATTTTAGATTTGTAATTCATTATCTTTTTAAGATGTTTTATATGTATTTTAGGGTGGTTTTGATTATTTTTGTGTATAAGTTGTATTTGAGGATTTTTGTTAGAATTCAAATGATTTTGATTAAAAAAATACACAAATAGAGTTGATTATGTTTTTCCATATTGGTGAGGATATTAGAAGTCAATTATATGTAGAGAAACAAAATTGAAACCATATGAAGAACTAAGGGTATGTTTGCTTCAAGACTCGTGAGTCAGGATTTGAGATTTCATAATCTCAAATCCTCGTTTGTTACAGGTTTTAAATTATGACTATGAAATCAACTCAAATACTAATCTATTTATAAAAAAAAAAACACTATAATTATATCTATACTGTAATCTATAATGTAACCTATTTTTACACAAATTCCAAAATACAATTAAAATAATATATGACTCTCCCTATGCATCACCACCATCCAAAATTAAAAATACATATCTATTGTAATAAATTGATTAACCGTCCAAGGTGAATGCATTTACTGCAATAAAGTTATTCATCTTCATCCAAAATAAATGCATTCACCTTCCCAATAAATGCATCCATCTTCCCCTCTCTCTCCTCTCTCTCTCCCCCTCTCTTTTTCTCTCACATGCGGCACTTCTCTTCTCTCCCCTCTCTCATCTCTCCTCTTTCTCTCTCTCCCTCTCTTTTTCTCTCTCACATGCGACACTTCTCTCTTCTCTCCCCTCTTATTATACCTATTGCCCCATTGTATCTCTGTTTCTCGCTCTCCTTCCCCTCTGAATTATCTTTGTTTTTACTCTCTACAAAAGTGAAATACGCTAACTCCCATCACTTTCTTCTCTCCTCCATAAATCAATTTTTCTACCAAAATGAGATTTGTATTTCACCTATGTGTAGATATATAATCTGCTATTAAATATTATGTGACTACTCCCCTGCTTTTGGTGCAGAGATTCTTCACTATTTCTTGCAGTGATTCGAGTTATGTGGATAGTTTTATTGAAGCAAGTTTGACTCTGAAAAGTTGATCTCGAGATCTCGCTCCTCTACTCCATTCCTCTGTATATATTTGACTTCTTCAAAATTTGAAGTACACTGTTGTTGTATTATATTACATTGTATGTTTTTTGTATTTCTAGTCTTGTGTATAAATAGAGTGAGATATTTACAATGAATGTTAACACAACCCACACACTGTGCACCAGAGGCCACGGTCTACTGGAAACAAGAAAAAAAAGAGGAAGACAGCTCCGGAGTAGAAAGTCGAGCGATTAGTCGAGTTTTCTTTAGAGCAGAGTTTTGTGGGTAGCAATTGTGTACCCTATCCGCCTCGCCGAAAGAAGGTTGGTTTATATCATGTGTGTTTTTGTTATTTTGCTTCTTTTAGATCTATGCTTGCTATTGATTTTTGTCTATACATTTGGTTTTGCAACTACTGTGGTTTTCTGCATAATGAAATGATAAACTGAGTTTTCTGTTCTTTTTTGTTTCTTGAAGTTATGAAATTGTGGTAAGTTGTTGGTTTATGACTTTTATCTTGATAAAATGAGTTTTCTGTTGGTTTATAAAATAATATTTTTGTTCAGTGAAGTTATGAAATTTTATTTTATGTTGGTATATGTTCCACATATATATTTTTTTCTTTTTCTGAAAATTTTCAATGAAAATGAGTGTTGGTCTATCTTTGACTATTTTTAATAAAAGGATTGTTTTTTTTGTAAACTTTGGTCATGGTGAGTAGTTCTCTATTTAGATGATAACTCATTGATGAATTTTATAGGATGAAAATGATTGTTGCTAGTTACTAGCTCGTTCTTCAATTAGTTAGATTATTGAAATAGTTTTTGTTTGTTAATATAGGTTACTATTAATATAGACAAATAACATTTGATTGCAAATATAGGTGTAAAAAAAGTAGATTATATTACTGTTAATATATATATTTGATGTCTATTTGAAGTTATTTGCCATTCTTGAGGACTCCATCTCTAAATCTGTTTGTTTTTGCATCTGCCCTTCATATAAAAAAGGGAGATCATTAACTTGACCATATAAGTTGAGGTTCTAGACTTGCTTCTAGAGATAAATCATTTATATATATGCATGATATATAATGGTGTTAGATTTGTCATTTTATCTTGGAATGGAGCATGAGCACTACTATATGTCATCATAAAATAAGACAACAATCCTTTTTATTGTCTTAGGTGTATGTATATCATGTCATAGTCCTTTGTCATGTTCTTTAATGTGGTTTGTGTTTATTGTTGTTGATGTGTAAATGGATGTCTTATTCACCTTTATGTGACATGTTATAAGTGTTTCTTATTAGTTGAAGAAATTGTTTAATGATGACATTATATTAAAAGGATTGTTTTCATTGTAAGAGCTCAAAAAAATTTATTGTTTGCTCCTTATTAGAACAATTCGACATTTTAGAAGTTCTATAATAACTTTCGTAGAAAATCAAATTGAAATGGAGGCATCACTGTTGTATAGAAGTACTTTCTTAATCTTGTATTTGGCGATAATTTGACCACTTGTATACTTTAATGGTTAATGAATAAATTGAACACTTGTGTTTTTTTTTTATCTTACATGTTATTTATGTTGTTTCTAAATTGTTATGAATTAAAATTTATTGAGACAATTGATTTATTTTTTGTGACAAAATGATAAATTTACTAATGTACGTCGTTATCATAAGGAATAAGTTGGAGACAGACTAAGCCTAGCTCAATTATAAATTTTTTGACCAAGTTTAAGTATCCAAATTATATATATACAAATATATCAAAAATAAATTTTTTATTTATGATGTATTTTAGTATGCTCCACAAGTTTTAATGGTTCATAACACTGCATACATTAATCAAGTAAAAACAAGTTACAATGGAAAACATCTTTTAATTAGAGAATGTTTATAAAAAAAAACCTTACACTAACAACACGTGAAATCTAGATGCCTCGTGGAAATGGTGGTGTCGGACGGATGAAAAAGGTCACGTGGACACGTGATAATGAGGCTCAATTCATAGTATTCTGCCATCAAGAATATATGAATGGACTCTTCCTCACAACCTCGATCTCCAAGCCTGTAATGGGACAAATTTGCAATAGGTTGAACGTCATCGTTGTGGGTCACTACTCCTACAACGTTGATCAAGCTCAGATAAAATGGAAGAACATTAAACACGCATGGCGTTTGCTCTTCAACCTACGATTCAAATGTGATTCCGGACTTGGTTAGGATTCTGAAAATGAGACAATCGTTGGGCCTCACGATGCTATGGGTGTGATCTATGCGGTAATTTGATCTTACCTATCCTTCAATCTATATAAATTTCATCATATGTTTTGAATATAATCATTAATATAAATTTTATAAATAAATTTATGAGGGCTAATAAATTTACTCATTAATGGAAGTATACGTGTACATTGTAGGAGCATCGGGATAATCATGCGATCATCCGACGGGGTCTTTCCCACTTCGACCTATGCACAGAGATGCTTGAAAAGAAGATGGCCACCGGTGATTATGCTCGTTCTTCTAAACAACCTCCGTCCTCATCTGAGAGTTCTTCTGATGATGACATTCTTCTACCCCCACCACCTGGCCATGGAGATCATGATGGATCACCACGTGTTTGTCCATCATTCAATTTCACGCCAGACTTTAACTCTATAGACAATGGAGGATCCTCCAAGTCATCAGGGAAAAAAATGATCAAGTGGAGCCTCCAAGCGAGATGTTGTCCTTGTTCGAGCCATGGCTAACATCGAGGGTTATTTTGGTGATAAGAGGAAAAAGACATCAGGAGCTGAGCAAATGTGTGATAAGTACCACACATGCATCCTTATGATGATAGAAATGAAGGATATCCCGTTGGACTCTCGTGTCATCGCTGGTGAGTGCCTCCGCAAGGCCACTACAAGGATTATGTTCTTGTCCTTTAGTGAGGATAAGCGTCGTCGATGGTTGATTCGGCTAATGGATTGATGAGGATGTTGAATGGTTGAAGACTACTTAATATTAGTTATCTTAATTATTATGGGTAGTATTAAGACAACTGTTATATGCGTATTCTGACATTTTTAATTTTTAAGCATGTTTATGTGATCTTGATGCTCAAATATAATGAGCAAGACTTACAAATGATTTGGGTATTCTATGTTATATCGTATGCCCTATTTCGGTATTTTATTTGTGGTTGCAAGTTTATTCTTATATTTATTTATTTTTTATCTTTCATTAATTATATCTAATGACCATATGTTACTCAATGAGTAAATTGTTGTTTGATCATGCAAGGACTATGTCGCAATCACCTTCATGTGATGAACAAGAATTGGATGATTTCAATTCTGGGATAAGTAATTCATCCGACACAGAGAGCTATTCATCAGCTGATGAAAGTATTGCAATTGTGCTTACTGGAATTATAATTCCAATGCTCACAACTCTAAATCGTGTGACAAGAAATACATCGAGGCTTCAAGGAAATGATTGGGTCAATGAAATCCTTATGGGGACAGAGGGTCGATTCTACGATATAGTACGAATGAGCAGACCAAGTTTTTATACCCTTGTGGAGGTATTGATGGGTAGGGGATTACTCATTCAGGGTCCGCATGCACGGGTATCAGTAGTTGAAGAGGTTGTGATGTTTCTACACACTACTTCTTCACATGTGCGAAATTGAGAGAGTATAGAACGCTTTCAGCACTCACTAGAGACTATACACCGCCACTTCCACCGTGTACTTGATGATATAGTTGAGTTAGCCCCAATATATATATAATGTCCCCAAACTATAACAAGACCCCACCACAAGTGTCGAACAATGTCGATTCTTTCCATATTTCCAAGTATAATTTATTTGAAATTATTCCACATATATATGTCTTATTATGAAATTGCTCAATGCATTTTCCAATAATTTTATGGAGTAATTGGAGCTATGGATGGGACATTAATCCCGGCATGGGTGCCACAGTCTAGACAGAATGTCTTTCGATCTCGCAAGATAACCGTCTCCCAAAATGTCCTTGCAATTACTGATTTCAATATGATGTTCACGTACGTATATGCCAGTTGGGAGGGCAGCTCTAGTGATGCGAATGTTCTGTTCAATGTCATTGACCCCAACTTTCCTTGGCCTCCAGAAGGTATTATATATAATTAACCCACATGTTTTATTGTTATCTAATTGAAGAAAAAAAAATGAAAGAACTAAAAAAAGTCATACATATTTAGGAAAGTACTATCTCGTCGATGTTGGGTATACCAATTATGGGCCTTTCCTAGCACCATACAGGGGGACTCGTTATCATATCAATGAGTTTCGACAAAGCGGAGCAGTTGCTAGTACGCCAATGGAGCTTTTCAATCATCGACATTCACGTTTGAGAAATGTGATCGAGCGGTATTTTGGATTGTTGAAAAGTCGATTTCCCATTCTAAGATGGAGATGTCTTCTTATAAGATACGGACACAAGTGAAAATTGTGATTGCATGTTGTGTGATCCACAATTTCATACGTCATAGTGGGTTACCAGATGTTCTATTTGAGGGGACTTCAGAGTAGTAGATGGATGACGTCGATATTATATCTCATCGCTACCATCCCACAGCTGCGCACATTGAGCAGCAATCTGAGTTTCGTGACTCTATGACGGATGCAATGTGGTATAGAACAGAAATCCCTGAAATGACATATTTACGTCTCAGATACTTATTATATTTTATATTAAGCTCTTTGTTGTCTTACCACTGTGTTCAAACAATGTTTTAAATTATGTTTTAATTTTCCTATGTAACAGGATTGTGTTTATCTACTTTCTATGTGTTTAAACAATTTCATGATCTATTTTATGATAAGACTAATTGAGTTTATTCTGATCAGCAACACCTACTTAACAAATTATATGTTTTTCTATCAATAATCAATCTCATTCTTTTCCATACAAACAAATGTTTCAAGAGCATCCGAATTGTTCATGTGGGGCAGGACCTATGATTTTATTGCAGTGTAAGAATACTGTGAACAAGGGTTGTTACTTTTACGCATGTCCATGTGACGTTAGACATGTTGGGTCATTTATGTGGTTGGACACATGGACTACTTATAGATGTGCGTCTTCTACTATATCTAGGAGTCAGGCTAGCCTAATGCAAAACCACACTTTAAACCGTAGCGGCGCTAAGCTACATAGTCAGGCATCCACTGTTGAGGATGGCGAGGTTGCAAGTTTATTGGGCAGTGGTTCTTATCGCGCACTAGATAACAAGAGTGGTACAGATTTTATATTTTGGCTTGCAATACCAATTTACGTGCTCATACTCGCACTATTAGTGAAAATGGTGTTTTCTTGAGTATTTGCAATTTCTTAAAAATGTTGTTTTCTTGGGTATGCTTTTATCATCATTAGAAGTTTTTGTGATGTCCAAAACTATGATAATAATGTGTTTGATGAAAATTTATATATTTAACTTTGTATATGAACCGTAGTATGATTATGGTGACAATTTTTATATTTAACTTTATATATCTATATATACATATATTTTATTATAATCATGTGTATATATATATATATTCCGTGACATAATTAATTAATTAACTAGTGATTAACTAGTCAATTTATACATATATGATTATGTTTATATATAATCATTTTATTTTGAATATAATAATATACAAATATAATTACATAGAATAAATATTATTATTTCAATTTTTAAAACGTATTAGAAAATTTATAGTATAGTATATATATATATATATGTTTGTTTTTACATAGTATAAATTATATTCATAGATAAACATGGATTTTTTAAATGGTAGTGTATGTAATATATAGTATATATTATATATGTATAAATAATTTTTTGTTTATAAATATTAGGAAAAAAACCAAAGTAAGAAATATATTGAGTTTCATAATTTGATTTTAATATATCAATAACAAACTATCATATCAACTTTTCCAATTGATTTCAACATAACAAATTAATAATTACCATTACATCAACTAACAATATAATATTACACACACATACTTTTTCCAGCATTGATTTGACATCTACAGTAATAATCATATCCTATAAAATCTCATAACAAACACATATTTTAACTATTCACATTTATTTATAAAATCCAGGATTCCAAAGTCGGACTTCCCCAATCCTACATAATCTCTAAACAAACATACTCTAAAGTTTTTAAGATAGTTAGAAAATTGTCCCGCGTAAATTATGAATTTAAACATCTAGTTTTGGGAGAAATGATATATCTCTCAATTTAGAAGTCTCAATTATATGTAGGATCCTCATCTTGTTGGAAATGTAAGGACGAGATACAACTTTTCATGTTTATATCACCCAACTAGTATAGGGCTCGTGTAATACACAGGATTTTTCAAAAATATAAATTTAATTTAATCAAATTAGAAAATTTAAAATATTATTCATATAGTAAAATTAATTTATGATTTGTGCAATAAATATCGCAACATTAAATATAACGTAATATGATTAAACAATTATCTAATTCTTAGAATATATATTGCGTTTGTAGAGGACCATAAATAATTTTTTATTTATTATTAAAAATAATATATATTGCTATGGTTGTTGTATCTTCAACCCACTCATCATTTTTTTAGTTTGCTTTTCATTGTTAACATCTATAACAATCTTCAATTTTTCTTTTCAATTGAATAATAAAAAATTGAAATTCAAAATTTCATAAATAAATTTTAAATTTTATTTTAAAATACAAATGCAAAAAAGAATTATACAATTTTTCATTAATTAATAAGTTTAAATTAAAAGTTTGAACAATTATTTTCAATAAGTTCATCTTTATTTTAGTGTTTTTATTTTTTATTTATTTATACTTTTTTCTAAAATTTTAAATTTCACAAATTTTAAATATGCAAATAATTCTTATATTGAAGCCTGTTATATGTTATTTAGATAAATTTAGTTAACATTTCTAAATTATTTAGTAATTTTTCTTAGCAACATAAAATTTGAAATCATTAATTAGTCATATTTAATGTCAAAATAATGTGAGCAAGTCAAATGTTCTTAATGATCTTATTTTTATATATATAAAGATTCTTTCTCCAAAGTAGCTAAAAATTACGAGAAAGTTGTGCAAAGACGTTATAACTCTTGTCTTGCTAGGACTCTTATATGTCGAATATATCTTTGTGTAGAAATTGATATTGACTTGATATCGATGGAATTGAAAAATTAACTCAAAAGGCCACAATTCTCCTAAAGCACTCGAATCCAAATTCAAACAGGAAAATAGTCAAAATAATCAATAAAAAAAAGAATTTTAGTTTGCAAATTGAAAAATATCATATTTCAGGCAATCCAAAGTAGAATGCCTTCTAATACATTTTATATTATGATAATATATTATTTCATTATATTATAAAATATTTAAAGTTATTAAATTTTGACAAATCCTTGGATATTATCGTCTCGTGAATCATATTCCATGAGATGGAATGGATTTGAGTCGGTCAACGACCTAATCAATGTAGGTCAATGCATCGATCAACACTTTGGACAACAAAATCAAAATAAATATTTATATATGTATTAGATAATACTTTTATATTATTTAATATTGTTATGTATATAACTTAATACTTTAGATAATTATAATTTGACAAGTAATACTAAGTAGTACTTTTGTGTGTATTATGTAATACTTTTACTTCCAATATTATAAATTCATGATTAATTTGAGAGATTGTAATTTCATAGGTAATATATTTATTCTCATCATGTAATACTTTTGAAAAATTATAATTTGATAAATATTATATGTAATACTATTATTTGTATAAAATAGTCTGTATACATAAAAGAAAAGGAATTTTTTTTGGATCCATGGCTTCAAATCAATGATTAATTGAGAAATTGTAATTTGACAAATAATATTTTTATTCTAATAGTGTGTGTGTATATATATGTATATATCATGTAATACTTGTACGAGTTATTATATGATATTTTTTAAAGTATTCACATGTTAACGTATTAAAGTATATGATACTTTTACATATACTTTTGTAATACTTTTATGATATTTTTGGGTCAAAGACGTTTACTGACAATCAATCAATTAATTTACACCATTTATTCATGTTGATTGATAAATTAATAGTATTGAACCATATTAACTAGATCAAATTAAATAAACCAAATGAGCACCATGAAATCGAATCAGATTGACCACTCTCCTAAAATAAGACCTACTGATTAATTTATTTTAGACAAACTATGTTATGAAAATACACTAGTATTTTTGACATGAACAAACCATATTTCCTAATGACCCGTGTTAGGAAATTGAGTATCGCTTATAAAGATAAAGTCGATGGTGCCTTGAGTTAAAAAAATTATCCACTTAAACCCTAGAAACCCTTTCTCAGTCCTATTTTCTTCTCATCGACCTCTGTTCATCCAGAATGTCTTCCGAAGGAATCCTCTCACGCGTCTCCTCAACTGTTTCCCAGTCTCCGATCGTCTATCGAGGCAAGAAAGCGGCGTCGGATTCCGCCTTTGTTGCCAAGAAACTTCTCAAGAGCACCGGAAAAGCCGCCTGGATCGTCGGCACCACTTTCCTTATCCTCGTTGTCCCCTTGATTATCGAGATGGACCGCGAGCAGCAGCTCAACGAGCTCGAGTTGCAGCAGGCTAGCCTCCTTGGCTCCAGCCCTAAGTAATTCTTTTCTTATATCGAATTTCAATTTGTTACTGGATTTATTCGGGTTTTAATTCCTCCATGGCTTTACTGCTGAAGCGAATTTTAATTTGTTCTGGAAGTATTAGGGTTATTCCTCCCTGGCCTTACTGCTGAAAATCGTTACAATTATAGTTTCGACTGTCGTAATATTAAACACAACGATTTTACCAATCTCTGATTCGAATTCGGTACTGTGTGGCTGCGGATTTTCTTTTATTTGCTTGTTGTAATGGCTAAACTAGTTCTTATTGCCGTGAAGCGTCTTATCGTCTGTGTTCTACTGTTCTTTCCCCTGCAATATTTTGCTAAGGGCAATTAGTTTCATGAGCGTGAACTTGTTAGAGTTGTAGGAGTTGCATTCTGATGCCAATAACACACATTAGCTAAAACTTTCCAGTATTTGGGTCCAGAGTTGTGACGAGTAAAGGAACATCATATTGTTCACCAGAATAGAATAACATGTAAGTAAAAGAATAAAACCCTAGGATGAATTTCACTGAGGCATTATTTTGTGTACGTCTTATTAAAGTAATATGCCTTGTGCACGTTGCTTTCAGGCATGCCTCTAACAACTATGATTAATAGTTAGTCAATTGATCATGGGTAAAGTGAGTGAGGTGTTCATTCTTGGTTCACAACTATCATCAAACATTCCTGAACTTCCAAATGTCCCCTTATCACATTTCTCAGGGTATCTAGTTGAGTGATTCCTTACCTTGGTGGCAGCTTTTTGCAGAGTCTTACATGATAACAGAACACCTATGTATAAAATTACTGTGTGTGTAACTAAGATTTATATCACCATAGATGGATTGGAGTTGATCAGCATATAGTTTCTACATTTTTCATGCCGTTCTTAAGAACCAATCGTGAAATCTGAGTTTAGGACCAGACTGAAAATTGTTATTTTCAGATTTCGTATACAAGATGTCACAGGAATGTCCATTATGCGTTTTATGATACTTCTTTCAGTAAGTTGTTTCAGGAACTTCAAAGATTTCAGCCAGTTGCCTTTACGCTTTCCAATTATTGGTCTGTGCAATATCAGCAACCTCTTATGATCTTTGTAGAAGTGGTTAATTGCTGGCATATCATTGCCAATAGATATTAGGTACTGTTTGTATGTTGAAAATTTGAGCTTAAGGGTTAACATATTGAAAAGGCCTGCTGTATATAACAATTATACTGCCAATGGTTAGTTGATTACACATTTTAGCTCAATGATTTTCTTTCATAGTTGAGAGACTTCCACAGTTTGCATTATAGAATTGATAAGTTATCCCAGAAAAGTAGTTAGCTTGTCTTTAATGGAGAACACCTTATAATTTGCTAGAAGTTGATCGCCAAACCCTTTTGTTGCTAATCATATAACTTGTTTTATAGTGAGGCTCCTGTGATGAAACTCGAAATCTCTATCTTCTGTTCATTTGAGCCTGCATAACTTTGGTACAGTATAGTACAACTTGAAGAACTTATAATATGCTTTGATCTCTCAGAATAAAAGGAAAATCTGTTAGTAGGAGAACAAATGTGTTTTCTTCATATCTAGATTGGGAAGTCTAAAGTCGTCTCAAATTCAAATCTGAAGAAAGTATCTCGTGGCAATGCTGGCTGTAGTGTCTGTGGTTAATCACCAACTAATATGGAAAGGGTGGGTGGGGGACTTTGTGAAGATGCAGACAAGTTTTAGAAATATTTGCTTGTATGAGAATACTAATTTAATTATAGTTTGCTACACCTAAGATCATGTCTAAGACTATGTTATTTGTTTTTATCTAAAGATGATGACTAAAATGTACAGAGCATGTACTTGGTTTTGGCTGCTATTGGAAATATGAGGAAATATTTTATGTAGTTGTTTATACATTATTCAATAATACTTAGCTTTGGCTGCTATAAGCTATATGAGGAAATATATTTTTCATTTAAATATATTTTAGGTTGATTAATATACTTAGGTTTGAGATGATGATGAGAGAATCCAAAGGTTGAAGGCAATATGTTCAACATTATTCCCATCATCCCATGTTACCGATGTCGGATTCAATTTGTTGACCCTTGCAGTAGAATATTTATTATGTCTTGCTCTTCACTTGCACTACCCATTGCCATAATTGTTTTTTTATTTATTTGTTAAATTTTAAGATCGTGGCTCATACTGAGTTACTGTGTGGAACAAAACTGTCTATTTTTTCAACTGTGTGTTAGTTATATTGAAATAAAAGAAACATTATGTAAACTATATTTCAATACATTTTCAATTTGGACAAAGTCTTATGTTTGAGTTTTCCATTTCTAATTGTAACTTCAAAAAAAAAAAGCTTATATCTATTTGTTGCCCATCATTTGAGAGATGGATTTAGAATTTTCGTTCGAGGTAAATATTTTCATATCTTTTATATATACTAAAGTAGTAACCACTGAGGACACTTGTCAATTTGTGGTTGAATCATTTTCCTCCTAAAATGAAAGCAATCATATCCTTACATGTGTCAATATTTAATAGCATTAATTTAGTTCTTAATTAAGAAATATCTCTATTTCAAAACTCCTCATTTCTTTAATAATAATAATAACAATAATTGAAAATTAAAAGCTCTAGATACATGCATCAATATCATGTCATATATTTATTCATGAGATTCGTGAAGCATTATCTATTAATTAAAATCGTACATAATGATTTATTCTTCTAAAAATTAAATTGAGTTTACTTATTTTTTTATTTAAAATTAATCACAAGACTTCACTTTTTGTTATTGTATAAAAAAATTCTTCTATTTATATTCATTTTGTAAAATTATTAATGTTGAAAAATTAAATGCCATAAACAGCTGCAAACAAAATTTTTATACACATATATATATATATATATATATATATATAAATGTATATTATATTCAAATATTAAATGAGATTATACTTATATTTATTAATAATTATTTTATTTGATTCATTTACAAAATTGATATTTTTTAAATAAAACTTCGTGTATTATACGGGATCTATACTAGTTAAAACATAAAGTAACGGATACTTTTTTAATTAAAAGTGTGGTAAATAGCCTTCTGGATCCTCTATTTACAATACTTACAAACATGCTTCAAGCATATTAATTTATGAACTATTCCCTTTTCTGTTTTTGTATTTTGATTTTAGTTTTGTGTTAGATCTTTAGAATAATACTAGTATAGATCCTTTGTGAAATATGTAGCTTACTAAAAACAAATAATTTTAAAAAACAATATGGATGTAGTTCTTTTTTAGCCAAATACATATATAATTTGGAGAATAAATTTAGTTTATATAAAGGAACTATTTTTATGGTAATAAAAAATGACTTCTGCAAAACAGACAATTGATAAGTCGGTTGCTAAGACATTTATCCCCAGTCCTCAACTTAGGAATTTGCAAAGATATCTTAGGGAATAATTTTTCAACATTTTATTAAAAGTTTTAAAGATCTTTATTAGCAAAGTTTGTAACATATACTTCAAATATATGTTAAATTAAATTTAAATTAAGATCAAATCCCGTATAATAGTGAGACATAGAACACAACATTTTTAATGTTTTTAAAATATTTGTATTAACAAATTAACTTAATGTTTTTTTTTTTGTTAATATTGTTTTTTTTATGTATTAATATTAGCAAACAACAATTGGTTACAAATTAAGTTAATTAAAAAAGTTCTTTAAAATATACAGCAATCATGTTTTTTTTGTTTTTTTTTTAAATTCACTTATGTTTGTTTTTCTTAAAAAATATTTTTTATAATTGTATAGCTAAAGTGTGTTTGAAATGTCAATTTAGATACATAATTTTCGTTTTCATGTTAAGAATGAAAACTTCTTTTATAGTAACCTTCATTCTTATCCAACTCTCATGAGAATTTTTTTTTTTATGGTGTTTTCTTTATTTTTGTTATTTTTTAGTTATTTTGTCAATTATACAATTGATATGGGATACCATTGTACGATCAAAGTTTGGATGATATGTGATGAAAGTGATCTAATTTAATTATGTTGGTACGAGATGATCAGGTGGCACCACCCGTGTGTGTTTTGGATGGTATTTGTTGATTTAAAAAAAATGACCTAATTTTATTGGTACGTGATAAGATGATACAATGTATATTTTGATGAAGAACTAGTGCACGGTATGAGTGAGAATGGTGAAAATGCCCAATTTTGGCTAAAAAAGAACGTTTTATCCCACTAGTAGTTATAACTTATAACTGAAACCACCCCTATTTTTTCTATCTTCTGTGATTATATATATGGAATTTTGCAATATGTATTTAAAACTTATTTAGTATTGTTACAGTACTTAAGATAAATCATGAATGCCTTTAATTTTTTTTAATCTATTCTAGTTTTATTTGTTAATTTTTTTTTTCTATTTTCATATGTAAACAATAGAATAATGTTGTTGAATCTAATAATAAGTAGTATTTCTTTTTTAATATGTAAACAATAGAATAATGTTGTTGAATCTAATAATAAGTAGTATTTCTTTTTTTAATAAGTTAGAAGGTAAAAAATCATAATTTTTAAAATATGGGTGAGTCTATCCACATCCAACCCTTTTCTAAGCACGCCCCACATTTAGTATATTTTAATTAAAATACATTAAAAAAAATCAAAAATCTCAATTATACCCTTTATGAATTAAAAAATAATAATTTTGAAACCCTCCCCCGTCTTCCTCTCTTCCTTCCGTCTCTCGTTTTCTCTCTTAATTTTTTTAGTAATGAATGATAACATAACGAGGAGCATCTCACGGGTTCATTAAATATGTAAAATCGTGTCAAATTAACCATGTATAAAAACACAAAAAATCGTTCAAATTGAACAACTCTATCAATTTCCAAAGTCAAACAGAGCTATCGATTTGACCAAATTTTAGCGTTTTTTACATGATTTTCACACAACTTTTACAAGATTTTAACATGATTTTCACATATTAAAATTAATTCATGAAATACATCTCTTTATATTGTTATTTTATTCCAAAATAAATCTAAATGATTGAGAGAGAGAAAGAGAGATGGGAGAAAGAGAGGAACAAGAGAGTTATTATTATTTGTTTAAAATTCTCATTAAAAGGTAAAATTGAAATTTCTTATTTTTTTGATATTTTAATTAAAATAATTTAAAGAATGGGATGCACTCAGAGAAAGCAGAAGGATGGAGTGTGGATTACCCCATCCTTAAAATATATACTTATATATGCATACATTAATTAAAGTAAATTAATATTTATTATATTGACTACAATCGAGTATTAAAAATATATGAAAAAGGTTCAAATAAGTCACTGAAGTTTACACCGAAGTTCATATATCCACTGAAGTATTTTTAGGTACAAAAATATCATTGATGTTTACATCAAAATACAACCCACTTAAATTTTATTTATAATATAATACACCAATAATATTGTAAAATAAAAATATTTACACATCAAATTTTATTTTCTCTTTTTGGCTCATATTTTTTTACATATTTTAGAACAAAAAAAACTATTTCATGAGAACATAAATATAATAGCTTATTATATATGTGTGTGTGAGTGAATATATTATCATTATTATTATTAGTTACACTTTTTACTTTGAAGACTAAACTGTTAAACAACTAGGTTTATTTGATTTTTTTTCTTACAACTATGATATCTTTTTCACCTAATATTTCATATAATATAGAGGTTTAAGTTGTATTTAAATAAAAAAAATAATATCCCTAATATCATAGTGAAATTATTATTTCAAATAAACCTAGTTGTTTACTAGTTTTAGTCTTCAAAAGTAAAATGGTGTAAATAATAATAATATATATTCACACACACATGCCCACACAAACACACACATATATATAATAAGCTATTATATTTATATTTTCATAAAATACTTTTTTTTTTGTTCTAAAATATGTAAAAAAGATATGAGGTCAAAAAAAAAAAAAAATTAAAGTGTGTAAGTATTTTAATTTTACAAAAAATATTGATATATTATATTATAAATAAATTTTTAGTGTGTTATATGTATTTAGAGGTGAATATTAATGGTATTTTTGTACCTAAAAATACTTCAGTAGGATATATAAACATGAGAGTAAACATTAGTGGCTTATTTAAACCTTTTCCCTAAAAATATAATACAATTAAACAATCAAAATTGATTGATTGGATATTAATAATTTAATAATCATATATTTATTTTATTTAGAAAATAAAATGATAATGAAATTTCGCTTCCTCCATTTTCCTATCTGCTTGGAACCTAGACAAAATACAGTCTAAATTCTAATTTGGGTGGGAAACTAAATTAATGACGCCATATATCCTAAATATTAAAGATTTGAATTTCAGTAATTTAAAGTTTGAATTATATTTACTCTATCAATTTTTTTTTTCGTTTTCTTTCATACACATTAAATTCATCAATTTTATTTTTTGGGAATATCATTTTAAGAATCTTTGAAACTAACTAGCTAGGAATTGAGTCTTTAATTGATAAGTTTTATCTTCTATTTCTCAACCCCAAATTGATAAATACATATCTTTCAAACCCTAAATAATGAGAAAGTTTTATCTTCTATTTCTCAACCCCAAATTGATAAATACATATCTTTCAAACCCTAAATAATGAGAGATATCTATGAGACTATCTCAGAGATTAAGATTCGTGAAATGAATCCATTTATAAATCTAAATGATAAATCTTTTATCCGTAAGATTTTCAAGGTTTTTTTGTTGGAGCCCAATTTTCACCTGTCAAATATATCTCCAAAATCAATTCCTCTCTTTGGTGTCTTTTCTAAAAAGAAATCATGGATTATCAACAGGATACAAGAAAGACGATGGCCATGGATTCATCACCTTGTGAATTTTATATCGCTCGGTCCTACAAATTACATTCTAATGCAATTTTGTACAAAGATGAGTGGCATTGTGAACCGAATGAACCCTTATAACTCGGTTAGATCTTTCTACGTAACTAACAAAAAAACATACACTTTGTCAAAAGATGTTAATATCAACGTTGCTGATTGTGACCAACAATATCTATTTGTATATAAGAATCTCAACCTCTCAAGATTGCTATATCTAAGAATGGTTTCTAAATGTTGTGTTAGAGTGTAAAATGCACTATAATGAATTGTGAGGAGTGCTGAAAGAAAAAGAAATGTAATTGAAATTGATAATCATGTAATTGACAATCAATTGTCCATGGTGGTGTAGTTGACCACGGAAAATACATGAATATGGTAAATATCTTATGCAGGGCTAGAAAGTAGTTTCATAGTGTTGGAAATTGGTTTGGAAAAATTGGTGTTGATCAATCTTTGATCAATTTTTATATGATGTTTCGTTTATTAAAAACAAAAAATAAGTTGCAGATTTGAAATCTACGTTTCGAGTAGATAAATTTAGAGTATTCATTTTCTCAAATCCAATTTCGGATGAATGAAAAATTAATATTTAAAGTTGACAACTTAAATTGAAAATGTGTGAAGGTTTGAAGAGGTGTAAAGTTGTGAAAATATGTGAGTTTGAATTGAATTGATGCAACCCAAATTAAATGGATGCATCTAATTCGAATCATTGTGAGACATACTATTTCATTCCAAAAGGTATCTAATTATGGAAAGATTTCAATTCAAATCAAAATGTGTCTAATTATGAAAAGACATCATTTCAAATTAAAAAGGTGTCTCTTATGGAAAGACACTACACCTCTTCAACTTCTATAAATAGACCCCACATTCAATCATTTCATTGACCCCACTACAACTTGCATTATAAGAATTCTAGCAATTGTAGTCTTCTCACCTTCTTGTCTTAGAAAGTTCCAAATATCGTTTTCGTTTGCCGAAGAACTTTTGGATTGTTGTGCTGCGATCCTTAAGTTAGTAAGTCATTGTATCTTGAGGACATTTGCCACAGACAGTAAAACACTGAATACGGGGTAATTTCGTCTTACGAAGAAAGAGACCAATTCTTGCCTCGACTTTCCCATTTATCATTTGAATTATTTTCAAATATACCATACACTATCTCCAACACATAGTTCCTTTCTAGTGAAGAGATAATATTGATCTTGTTTTCCACAACATAAAGTAACATATGGCGATGCCAGCGACGACGACAACGAGAGTGGGGGAAGAAGACGAGAAGGGATGGGGAATACATGCGCCAATTTTCTTTTTCCTTATCTTTTCTTTTCCAATTTCCTTTTTCATTTGTTCATTTAATTTATTTTTTTCCCAACAAAATTGCAAATGTTTTAATTTTTCTGTTTTATTTAAATTTCACATGGCTTGATGATTGAGATGATGACCGGATGATTTATACACTTCGGGCTCCACATCAATAATTGGAGTCCGAAAAGTTCGATTATGTGCCAAATTGATACAAATTATAAATTGAGCGTTTATGATGTTAATGTTCAAAGTTCATGTTGTAAATGAAAATAGATCCTAAGTTCGTGTTTTTTTATGTAGTTAATCCTATTTTAATGTACACTAAGTACACTTCAATGCTTTATAAGTGATAATCTAACATATACTACGTAATATTTAATATATATCAAGTGGTGCTTTAATTAGCAATATATTAAATGATATTTTAATATACAATAAATAATATTTTAACATATTCAAAGTGATACTTTATTATCTTCCCTTGATGCCATTTTAAGTAGACAAAGTCTTGCGTAAGACCGTCTCACATATCCTATTTCTGTGAGACGGGTTGGGTTGGGTCAACCCTAATTAAATTAAATGGTTCCAACCCTAATTAAGTGAGTTTCTGCTTCTTCCCAGCGCATAAGCGTGTTTGAGAGGTGAAAGAAAGAGAGTCCGTGAAGGTGTCCGAGAGGCTTCAGAGGAGGAGCCACCGCCAGGTTCAGAGAGAAGATCGAATCCGGCACCATCAGAGCCTGAGAAACCTGCAGAGAAAAAGGAGGTGGTTTATTTCTCTCTCTACTCTCTCTCTGTCTCTCTGTCTCTCTTGAAGTTTTTGAGTTCATGTAATCATGGCACTCCATTTTTTATGAAATGGCTGATGAGTTTTCTACCTCAATTTTCTGTTTTGTTTCACCCCTTTCCAATTGGGGTTCAACAGAAGACCAAATACTCTGTAAGAATTCGCGACCTTAGTAAGCAATTTCAACCTAAATTTCAAAAATGACTTTCCCGCTTCTTTTATTGTTCTATGCTGCAACTGTGTTTGATGTGATTATTAAGACAAATTGATAATTTATTTTGAAAATTGGAGATAGATTAGGGTTTTCAGTCTCTGTCGAGTTGAGAGTGACTAGTGCAACTTAGATGAAACTATGCTTCTTCTTGGTGTGTGGTTGATGCTTGAGATTTACTTATTTCCTTATTTGGCCTTTTGTAAACATACAATTTATTAGAATTTCATATAATGTTTCATTTCAAAGTATGTTTAGGAAGATTGAGGCCATGAGGATCTGAATTATTCTACCATTAATTTTGAGAGTGGAAATTTTCTAAAAACTATATAACAAACCTGTAAATGACATGCTGTTATTTTGGTTTGCTTCTACTAAATCAATTAAGATAACAGTTATGATCATATGTCCTTTGAGGAATTTAAATAGAATCAATGAAATTTTGGAAAGGAAGGAACTACCCCTGTTGAGAATCATGGTTATTCTAGCTAAATATACCATGTCTTTTTATAGTCCCTTATGTTCAGTCTTGATTGTTGATTGTTGATTGCATGGAACCTTCTTATGTTATCAGATTTGAATGATGATAGGTCGTCTTTGCTGAAGAGAGCGTGCAATTTTTGTGTGGAAAAGCCAAGTTTGATTGCAAAGAAGGGTAAAAGGAAACTGAAGAAACAGTTTTGTAATGATTTGTTGCAAGGATACATCTTAAGTGACTTTGTCTTTCTCTAAGAACATGTTTTTATGGGAAATCTTTCCTCTTTGTTAGAAAGGATATACATTGATTTATTATTATGGTGTTGCTTACATATATTTCACAATTTAAAAGAGATTGTTGATTTGTTGCAAATATGAGTCTGCTTCTATGGGCTGCTTTTTTAAATTTAATGCAAGAGTGTTGGTTGTTTAGTTTGATAATATGATATGATCGTATTGTGATAGTAAGTTTTTGATTGATGAATTAAATGAAAGATTGATGTAGCCAAATACATGGTCATAGATAAACATGAAATGAATCTCTGGATATGCATTGGAATGAATTTACTGAGTTATCAACTCTCAATATGTAGTACTTTTATTTATGTTAGGTAATACTTATTAAAGTATTACATAGTATGGTAAAAAGTATTAACTGATATTCATTAAAGTATTTCATATTATTATATGTAACTAATTAGACTAAATTATGATAAAAGTCCACGTGTAACTAATATTTATTGATAGAACAGAAAAGTATTACATAATATGCTTTAACCTTAGAAATGTAAAAGTATTACATATTAAGAACTAAATTATTAATGGATAAATTATTAACAAAAGTATCACCTAATACATCAAAAAGTATTACCTATTACATATAAAATTACTACATATTAAGAGTTTATATTTTTTCAAATTAATCGAGTAAAAGTATCACCCAATATATTAAAAAATATTACCTATTACATATAAAACTACTACATATTAAGAGTTGATATTTTTCAAATTAATCGTGCAAAAGTATCACCGAATACATTAAAAAGTAATACCTATAACATATAAAAGTACTACATATTAAAAGTTGATATTTTTTCAAATTAATCGTGCAAAAATATCACCCCCAATATATTAAAAAGTATTAACTATTACGTATAAAAGTACTACATATGAGTTGATATTTTAAAAGTACTACATATGAATTCATATTTTTTTCAAATTAATCTTGCAAAAGTATCATCCCCAATATATTAAGACGTAATACCTATTACATATAAAAGTACCACATAATAAGAGTTGATATTTCAAATTAATCTTGCAAAAGTATCACCCAATATATTGAAAAGTATTACCTAACATAAATAAAAGTACTACATATTGAGAGTTGATATTTTTAAAATTAATCATGCAAAAGTATCACCCAATACATTAAAAAGTATTACCTAACAACATTAAAAGTACTACATATTAAGAGTTGATATTTTTTAAAATTAATCTTGTAAAAGTATCACCCAATACATTAAAAAGTATTATCTGATAGAAATAAAAGTACTACATATTAAGAGTTGATATTTTTCAAATTAATCGTGCAAAAATATCACCCAACATATTAAAAAGTATTACCTATTATATATAAAAGTACTACATATTAAGAGTAGATATTTTTTCAAACCGTGCAAAAATATTGCCCAATACATTAAAAAGTATTACCTAACAACAATGAAAGTATTATCTATAGATTTTTCAGGTCAAGAATGACAAAACAAAAGAATAACAAACTAATGAAAGCGCAATGAATGAAGACACTCCAGTTCACTTACATTTGCAATAAAAGGATGCTTCCTATACTATCTACGAAACTGCTAAATCAATTCTCACACATATAATAATCACCACCACAGATGGAAAAACAAGACAAACATGGCAGTAGAACTAGGAAATGCCTCATGCAACCCAAACATGAAACAAGTTCCCGAGAGAAATTAAGAATAGCATACCCTGTCTAGTTTAGTGGTCATATAAAAAATTAGTAAATCCACACCCACTTACACCTTGATATGTAGTACTTTAACATACAATATGTAATACTTTATTTCAAGATGTAAATTGGGTTTTCTACCTTGTTCTTCTTGCACGTCTTCTTCTTGTTCTTCATGCATGTCTTCTTCTTCTTCAGAAATAAGTACAATCTCTTGATTCTCCATATTCAAAACTTTCTATTTATAGATATTTGTAAGAATCGAAATTCAATTAGAAGAAATGTGTGGCTATTTTTTTTTCTTCAAAAAATCACCATTGTAGGTGGAAAATTCACCGATTTGCAGCCGAAAAGAAGAATGAAAGAGAGAATGAAAAAGCTTTAGTTGGACTGATGGAGAAGATGACAAAGAAACGCATAAAAAACAGAAACATGTAAGGAAGTAAAGAAACACACTAAAAAGGATTGGGATCCATTTACTTTAATTAGGGCTGACCAGACCCGACCAGTCTCACGGATTGGTGGATCCCAATCCGTGAGACGGTTTCGCACAAGACCCACTCTTTTAAGTACCGCATTAGATGTTCAATCTTGTTTCTAATTATTGTCTTGTTGGACATTTATGCAACTTTATTACAATATTATTGATATTCATATTCCTAATTTCATTTATTAGTTTCGATAGATTAGTCAAAATTTTAAAAGGGATCAGATGGAGTAATAAGTAACATCTTAATATATAATAAATGGACCTTCAATTATACAAAGTGATACTTTACCATATGATCATTTATATTTTAACATGTAAGAAGTGATACTTTAACATATATAGCAAGTGATACTTTAATATAACGTTCAAATGTGATGTATGAAGTGTTACTTTAATAAATATTAAATGATATTTTAACATACAAATATACAATAAATATTATTTTCAACATACAAAGGGTGATAGTTTAACATACAGTTCAAATGTGATAATTCTTCGCTATGTTAACCATGGGAACTATGTTGAGCCACATTAGTTACCTATGTTGAGCCGCATTAACTAGTGAACTCGTCTGATTGCAATATGTGGCTTACAGAAGGAAATCCTTAAGGTGGTCTCATATAAGAATTTGCCAATCAATAAATTAATAATAGGATCTATTTTATATGAATGTGTAAAGTTTACACATGAGAAGAAGGATGTTAGTCAAAATTGTCATCCCAAATTGTGCAGCTTTAAAATGAGCATATAAAGAGACAAATATAATCTGCTTTCTTAGTGTAAAGCGATAGCAGGAACTTTAATAAAAGCAACATCACAATTTTGCAATCATATACACAATTACTCATGCCACTAACATAGAGGACCCATTTTTACACTAATGCTTACTACCTTTCTTCTGAAATAGACATCTCTCAAGTGTTAATCCCAAAAAGAGAGAGAGAGAGAGAGAATCACAAAACTTGAAGAGGAAGAAAAGCTTTACATCTCTATAACAAAGTGAAGCAAATCTGCCATCTTTACAACCCCCAATGCACTTGTTTGTGTCCATACTTACACTTAGCTTTACTCCAAACTCAACTCAAAATATTCCCTGCTAAGAAAGAGTTAATGTTTTCAGAAAATAAAAGCTATTAAACATTTTAATCCAAGTTGTGAATTAAAATAAATAAAGTGACTAACCTCTTTATCCACCATACTTGTAAGAATGAGGCTTCTTCTTGAAAGTAGATTTAGCAAACAACAAACAAGCCATTACCAATCCTACACCCACCACTCCTCCCATCACTATTGCTATTGTCTTCTGTGTATTCCTCCCTGCCCCTCCTCCACCTATATTCATAACAACCCTTTTTATTTCTATTTAATTCTACATAAATCATCCATTATATTCTTGATTCAGTGCTATTTTCATCGATTTATAAAATGAGTGCAACATTTGTCAAGTTTCAATCAATGCGTCTTTAACATTATCGTTATATCACCTAATTTTACACAAACGGACCAAAATTGCACATAGTTGACAAAACCATACTTGCAGCTAAAACAATAGAATCAAGCCAAATTCGAATATTTACTTATTTTTATTCCTATTAGCCCACATCAAACAACAACTAGTGACTTGCAATACCACAACCAAGATTCAAAAATATGATCACATGTCAAAAAAAAAAGATGGAATCAAAGAGGAATAATATATATACCTGATGGTGAAATAGGGTGCTGATTGGTGGGAACACCATTGGGATAATAAGTGTAGCTTATGTAGCATTGTTGCAGATATATTTGTGCAGAAAGGGAGGCCCCACAATCAGACTTTGCCCTCTCCACTGCATTTTTCACACAGTTCACACACTCCCCACCGCTCAAATCACCTTCACACTGCCCCAACACATACACCGATTGATAAGCCCCTGCGTAGAATCCACTGCTCCCACTGCCCACCCCCTTCACTATTTCCCCCAAAGCCGAGTCCAATCGGTCCCCAAACCCGGCCCCACTCGCCCGATTCGACCCGCACACCTTGTACAGCAACTCGGTCCCACCCACCTGCCTGAACCCGGATATCTCGTACCTCAGATAGCACCCATTCAGCTGAACTCGGGCAGCAATCGCCTGCCCGCAGAGCTTCTGCGCGAAATCCGGAGTCCTCTTCACGCAGTTGCTGCAATCGCCGCCGGAGAGATCGCCTCGGCATTGGAAGAGGCCGTTAATGGCGGAGGATGATCCGTCGCCGGATGTGGTTTTGTAGAACTTGGAGGAGGAGGACTGGGAGATTAGGGAGCTGAGGAGGGTTTTGAGAGCTTGCTTGTAAATCCCGTTGGAGTCTTGGAAGTTTTGGTCGGCGCAGCCTTTGAAGACCAGGGCGGAGTAGTCGGCGGCGGCGGAGCTGAGGCTGAGAGTGGCGGAGAGAGTTAGAATGAAAAATAATAGGGAGTGAGATTGAGATTGAGATGGACCCATATCAAAAATTTTGAAGATTGAAATGATTTCTTGGAGAAGAATTTGTTGGGACCCTTCACGCTTGATGGGTGGCTAGCTTCTAGAGTTTTTTTAAGAAGGAAGAAATTTGATGTGTGATTGTGAACTTGGCTTTTGCTTTTCAAACGCTCTGCCAATTTTACAGTTGGCAATGTCTAGACTACGTTCATCGACAACCTAATTTCTCTTTCATTCATATACACGATCTATAACTCAATCAAATTCAATTTTTTTTATATTTTTTCAATAATTTAATTTAACCTAATCTTTTAATAAAATATTTATTTTTTTCTCATCTACGTACACAACCTAAAATCATTTTTTTCATAAATTAAAAAATCGAAAAACCAAAAATATTTAAAAATATATTATTTTGAGAGTTTTTTTTTTATATATTTAACCAACCCAAACCTTTAATTTTTTTTCTCATTATATAATAATTGCATATTATATTGGGAGCCTTCTTATTATATTCAAAAATATAATAATTGCATTTTTTTTGATATTTTAATTCTGCAATTATAGTTATGAATTTTTTTATTTTTGCCATACACTTAAAATTTGAAAGTTTGGATAATTTTGAGAGTTTGAAAAATAATTTATATTATTTGGATTCATGATAAGAAATGATAGAAATTAGTTGATAAACTAGAGAATTTCAGATCGTGAGAAAAGAGAGAATTTGAGATTTTGAGAAAATAGAAAGCTTCAAATTGTGTTTTAAAACATATCAATATTAATCTCTATTTATAAAGGAAAAAAAATACGAATTTTGATAATGTAAAATATTTTTCTTAATAAAAATTAACTTCAATATCAACAATATAAATTATATCTATAAAAAAATTAATACTAATAAAAAAATGACACATGGCATAATTGGTGTGATGAACTAGGTTGTATCTTAGGTTGGTCAACCAACCATTACCTCAACCGGTTATCCATTTATTTTTATTTATTATTATTTTTTTTACAATTTTTTTGTCTTTTAGCTATGACCTTGTAAGTTGGGTCATGGATGGAGAGTCTTACAGATTGTACACTGATATCTTCAAAGCATTCCTCAAATAGCACACTTTAATTTTTTTTAATTGAAATCTACTTTTGTTTCGAACATTACTGTGTTTCAATTTCATGTTTTACCTTTGAGGTAAATGCAAAAATTACTATAAAAATTGGTTTTTTTTTCCTTTCGATTTACAAATCAATCTTTTTATTTTTTTTATCCGATTGTAATTTGAAATTCTAAAATCTTTTAAATAGCAACTTTCAGCTCATTTTTCGAATTTTTTTGATCAGGTGATTAGCACACTGATTGCAGAAGGTATTCTTGTCTTCTAAAGGTAATTCTGTAACTTATAAAAACATATTAAAAAATACAAATAAAAAAAGAAAAGAAAAAAAGGCAAATTCAGAACACTTAGATAAATGAATTAAAAATCCCAAAATGGAATTAGAATTCATAACCCAAAATTAAGCCTTAATCATACATAGGTGACTTCCACTCTTGAAGCATGCACCCATAGTCATGAATCATCTCTACGAGTACCATTTAACAGAAAAAACTTCATGGACGAATGTAATCCCAGGGAGGAGGTATTCTTGGCAAATTTAAATAAAAATTGCAAAATTTAATCTGTCTTAATAAAGTGTGGCATTGACAAAGGAATTACAAAAGTAGGCAAAGTCGCAAGCACTACACACGACTATACGGAAAGTCACAAGCATCAAGCGAAACTTTGCCAAGTCATACACAACCCTGTTTTTTTTTTTTTTTCACAAAGTCGAGCACACAAGTTGTGACTTTATGTATTTTTTTTTAATTTTGAACAAAGTCGAGCTCACAAGCTACGACTTTACATATTTTTTTAATTTTGAATAATCATACAAAGCTTGTGACATGGCAGAATCTAATCACAAAGTTCGCAATCTTAGTTTGCGACTTTAGGTTCGGACACAATCACGTCCTGCGTGTAGTGCATAATTGGCAGGCTACCGTGTTTCTCGCATGGTTGTATCTTGCGTGCAGTGCTAGGAGCTGTGTTTTCTCCATGGTCGTGTTGTGGCTGTGTTCCACGACATAGTCATGTCCATTGAATTTTCAAACAAAGTGTATTTTGATTCGTTTAACAATCGAATTTGGTTTTATGTTCTTCATGAAAGTTGTAGCACTTTAAGTTAGCTTTACAGTGAGATAAAATTCAACTTAATAGATATTTTATACCATAAGTTATGCCCAAAATACTAGAGCCCTGTTAGGATGAAAAACATAACATCTTTACACAATTTACGTATTGTCTTAATTTTCTGTTTTGTTTGAGAGAGAATTGACAAAAATGATAAACATGAAAGTTGTAGCTCTTTAAGTTAGCTTTCTAATATGATAAATTTCAGCTTCATAACTTTATATACCACAAGTTATGCTCGAGTTACTAGAGCCCTATTAGGATGAATACATAACATTTTTACACAATTTTTGCATTTTCTTAATTTTGTGCTTCGTTTAAGAGAGAATTAACAAAAATGACAAACATGAAAGTTGTATATCTTCTCCTTAGTGTTCCATCACATTATAAATCTCTCAATTTAGACTTTTAGATTAAGAGATATATCAGTTCTTGTACAACTGTGCACTTCATCTCATAGTCTATATATGCAATTCAATTTTTAATGTAGCTTAAAATTTTCTTTCGTCAAGTGGTTTCAACTTCGTTGCTCATATTCTCTATATAATTTAATCATCACTTGTTAGACAAAAGAAAATATGAAATAAAAAATTCCAAAATCAAACAACAAATTGTGATTCATTGTCTTAATACATATGAATAAAATTCATATACTAACAATAACGTGATCCAATTCCACAATAACATCTTGTTTGATCATGTTTTCCTCTACCTTTTTCTTGGGTGTGATGTCTGCCACCATTGTCATCATTGTTGTTGTCGTCGTCTTCATCATCATTTCTGTTATTATTCAGATCAATATATGGACGACATGAAGATGACAATGTAGTGCTTGAATACATCTCATCAATACCTCTTGGATCATATCAAAATTGACCAAATGGGACCGGAGAGATGTTGAATTGTGGACCACTGTATGCAAATGGGTATTGGCCTACCTCCAAAAGGGAAGTGAAAGATTGATCTAGCACAAAACTCTGGAAAAATAATCTTATGATGATGGAGGCACATAGTGATCTTCAACACTTACTGTGTGCCTAGGAGGACAAGATGATAGACCAGCCACATCTTCAGTAGTATTCATGTGTGAAGGATTTTCACTTGTAGGGGCTCGTCATGAGTTATCATGAGATGTTGTGCCACGTTTCCTTCTCTTACTTGATGCTTTATCTTGTTCATTTTGTTGAGGCTTAGGTTCATAGAATAATGGTCGAGGATGACGAAAATAAGGTCTTGCTTTCTAATACAACTCATTTATTGATCATCTAAAAGACTCATTAAGATTCTACTACGCCTCAACTGCCGAATGCATTCTTTCAATTATCATTTCCTAAAATTATTTCTCAATAAATATCAAGATGAATAGAGTATATATTAAAAAAAGGAAATAATTATAACATACCAAAAATTTCTATGGATGCACTGTTAACATGTTGGTGTCTTTCTTCCACCTCTAACCATGATGGAGATATAAGCCGACGTGTAGTTCTTTCATACCACGTAAAAAACCAATATCTACATCATCGTCATGTGAACTAATCAAAGGTGTCGAGATAATTTGTTCATGTTTGTTAGCCCACATCTAAACATACATGGAGTGGTAAGCAGGCCAATTCTAATTCTAGCGTCCTCTTTGATCTACACTATATAATGTCTCATGCACATTAGGGATAAAATCCGGAATTGGTTGCCTCATGCCAAATTGACGCATGACATGATTAGGAGGATATAACTAAATAATAGAATATTGTATAAGTGGGCAATTTGATCTCCACGTATCTGATATAGTAATGAGGCTAAGTGTAATGTAAATTGTAATCTCAGAAGGGATTGTCTTATAAGACTGCTAAATAAATTAGATAAATGACGTTTAGTTAGTTTTAAAATTTGGTTTGGTATCATAAAAGTCTTTTTTAATAACATTGGTACCCGTCTCACAGTCTATCTGTCTAGACTATCATGAATGGTGTGAATGTGGTGACCAAGACCGTGTGAAATTATGGTATTGCATCCATCTTGTACCATATGATGCTACATGAAAGTTTCTATGGATACTTTCAATTTCACTTAATTACAACTAGTCGATTACTACCTTTTCTTGGTCTTGGCCCAACAAAGGTAATATGTGACCATGCCCAAATCTATAAATAACAAATAATTTAGTAAATATTCTAAGAGGCAAAAATATATATTAAAACACATATGAAATATTGAGTAATAAAATTTTCACCCGGAGAAGATGCATGGCCCCGCCTACTTGCATACGATGTCTCTAAGTAACATTATGTAGCTCATGGTATAAATGGCTCGATACTGTACTTCCCCAACTAAATTTGCAACATTCTTCAATGTTCTCCAATTGGGATGAGTACACTAATGATACCAATTGACTGGAAGTATCTGGACACAATATAGAACTTAATAAAATTAATGCACATCCATGAGCATATTGATCTACACGCTGCTGATGAGTATTATCTGTCACAGGGTTGGCCATCAAATGGTTACTAAGTGTTGTCAATGAAATTTTAGATCCCCTAATCTCTCTTTCATTAGAGATCCATCCAAGAAGAGTCTGACAATGCATGAGCCAACAGTCATTGTCGGTGTTTTTATCCCCACTAATAATAGGGTTACCTTCAACAAGTAATTCCCAAATGAATGTAACATCTTGTAGTGTGACAGTAGCCTCCCTAACCCTAAAGTGAAATGTATGGGACTCAGGTCGTCATCATTCAATTAAAGTGGTGATCAAATGTTGATTAATCCCACAATCACCACATCTATACACATCGTAGAAACCCATCACATATAAAAGATATACAACAACTTAGGTATGTAACATTTGATCAACATCATCTAGTCTCCAAAAGATACCATAATTCCTAATCGATATGCCAATACTGAATCCACATCTCTAGAGAATACATCCTCAGAATGATGTACTTTCTGTTTTGACAAGATTTGAGAGTGATGAGACCAAATTACCCATGATAGTCTATCATGTAACATGTTGGAGATCATTAGATCATATATGACAATTGTACCCCAAAATGATTATATATATATATATTTATTATTTATTAATACACCCTTATATAATAACTTAATTACTATTTTGCCATAGAAAATTTTCCTACGCAACAAAATGTCCAACATAGAGAGACAATAGAGGGTTGAGAACAGAGAGCCCTTCACTCCATTTCATCTTCTCGCATTCTCGTCAAATTTGAGGTATTTTTTTCATTTATTTATCTATTTTTCCATTCATACTTTATATTGTTCATACTTATTGATTGATTTAATTTATTAAGTAGTAAATCTGATGTTGTTTATTCATAATTTAGGGTTTGTGTTTTTTCATATTAGTCTATGAAATTTATTGATTTGTGACAAATATGTTGTTAATTATTTTTGAAATTATTATGGGTTGTAATTATAAATGTTAATTTTTTATAGAACTTATTTTGTTCTTATTATTTACTATTAATTCTATTAGGGATGAAGAATACTCCTAAATCAAAGAAAATAAAGACAATGGAAAAACAACCAGATCTTTGATAATTTATGTTCAAGAAAATGAAATCTCAAGAAAATTCTTGCTCTTCATCGAGAGATGATTCAGTTCCTCAAAAAGATGGTGAGTCTCTTTCTTCTCAATCACTTAATTCACCTCAAATTCAAGAAAACTAAAAGGAATCAAGTGGTTCAAGGGAAAGTAATATAGCATCAGAAGAGGAAGAATTATTATGTGATGTTGAACTTCTTCCCCACGATCCAAGAAAAAGAATAAATATCATGGATTATCCTTCAAAACAACGAAATACAATGAGATGAGCATATATTCTTAAAGAACCATGCCAACCAAAAACTCATGACTTCTCTCAAAGAGAACTTGGAGATATATGTCGATTTAGTGTCTCTTGGTTCAAAAAGTATGATTGGCTTGAATATAGTATTGATAAAGTTGCAACATTTTGTTTCATTTGTTACTTGTTCAAGAATGAAGTATTTCTTAATGTGGGGGGATGCATTTGTTAATAGAGGATTTAGATCATTGATTTAAGAAGCATGTTGGTGGGGGTTAAAAATGTAGCGCCCAGGACAAAATGAAGCATAATTTGATAATTAAATAATTAAACCCTTAATTGAAATATTTCTATGTGTGTTAATTTTGGGTGTCTGGATTTATTTATGTGCGTTACAGATATGTGTTTAATGCCGGTTTAGAAGGATGTAATTTTTTTTAGACATGGAACCTAGAAGATTTTTATATAATGAGATGCGTAACGGAAAAACGAGAAAATAGAAACGAACTAGAGGTCAATCGGAGTTTTGTAGCTCGAGTAGTGAAGAAAACAGTGAAACAAAGAATACGACGTATACGAGATGTATACGAGGGATGGCATACGAGATATTTAACATGAATAGTAGCCATGTTTGGAGGAGTATATATAGGATGTTTTTAAGTTGAAAAATCACACGAGCTCATAATCGAAAAACACGTAAGTTTTTTCTCCTTCTTCTCTTTCTTTTTCCGGCGGCCGCCGCCACCGGTGGCCGAAAAAGTCAACCTTCTCGGAATCGAATGGTTTTCATATAGGTCGTAGCTCTCATCGAGGCGAGTCTAGTGACGGTCTTATTTCTCCGTTCCGACGGTCGGATCGCCGGTCAACCGTCCCAAAAACCTTGTTTGAGTTCATCACCTTTTCTCTCTCCTCGTTTCTTGCTTTCTCTCTCTCGTCTTCCTTGCCGGGATGGTAGATAACCATTCCGGGGTGTTTTCCCTTTGGTTGGAGGTGGTGGAGCCGCCGGTCGAAGTTGCCGAAGTTGGGCGCAGTGTATGTGTGTGTGGGTTGAGCTTGGGTTTATGTGTGAGTTGTGTGTGTTGTTCATGCTCGAGTGATGTGTTTTGCATGTTATTGAGTGTTGCCGGTGATGGGAGGTCACCGACCATGGTGGTAGAAGTGTTGTCGGCGACGGGAGTCGTCGGCCGGAGCAAGAAAGCTTGGGAAGGAGATGGCGGCGCTGCTGTGTAAGCTGATTCGCGTAGGACCGTGCGCTGGGGCACGACCGTGCGCCGGGAGTGAGCGACCGTGCGCGGCCATTGGAAGGTGGCGCACGGTCAAGTGTTGTGGGGCACGGTCGTGGGCAGTTTTGCACGACCGTGCGAGATGGAGGTGTGTGTGGGGTTTTATCGGGTTTTGCCGGGTGCGTCGTGGGCGCACCGGCGAGTGTTTTCATGGGTCGGTTTGAGTCATGTGTTTCCATCCTTGTGTCGGGAGTCGGGGATCTCGGTCGAGTCAACCCTTTTTACCAAGTTTACCTTCCACACTTGTCTTGATATCCTTAATCTTCGAGTCTTCCTTATCCGTCCCGTCTTCTCGATCGTTCTTTTCTTTATTTATATCCGTCTTTTAATCTTTTGAGGATCTAAGATATCACGGTACTTTTGTAGGCCATCGGTTGGATCGTACGCATTAGGCTTGACTCTTTATCTTGTCAGAACACGTGATAACCTCTTATCGAGGTGGGGGTATTTTCTAATTCTTAATCTGTTTACTATTTTCCCTACTTTGATGCTCGTTTGGGAAATGCTAAATGCTGTGTATTTTAAGTGTTGTGTTATATTTATATTGTGCATGGGATGCGGTCCACCTCTGATCATGCATTCTTCCCCTACCCCTTTTCTACTACTCTTGAAGGTTTGGTGGTCCTGGAAATGCACCAACGGTAATGAGACCGTTTTTATAGGATAAGACGGGGAACACCCGCACCTATTCATCCCTTACCATTTCTAATGTCTGTTGTGAATTTTACTTGCTATGACAACGTGCCTCTTTATTGTGAACTTTCGGTTTATTATATATACATCTTTGTCGAGTGTTATAAGATGCAGAATTTATCTCCATCAGTGTATTCCATGCACTGACCCCTTAATCTGTACTCACACTACAGGAGATGACGAACCATAGAGCAGTAGAGAGAGAGATGGTGCCACATTTGGGATTTTCATAAAATGTATTTTACGAAGTATCAAGAAAACAATGATCACAATCTTTTGTAATGTAAATATAATTTCTGTAAACTCTGATGACGATGGATCCTGTTGATATTTATCCGCTGTGTTGATGTTTTGAGAATCGGTTGTGTCCGATGTTTGTATGATATGGAGTCGGTGGTGTCCGATATGTTATGAGAAAGATTTTGACGTCTTCTATCTTCTTCTTCTGATCGTCCCTTGCCTTCTTCTTTTTTTGCACGCCTCTGTTTTATTTAAAACTCTGATAACTTTTGTATGGAAGAAACTGGGGCGTGACAATATGGTATCAGAGCAAATGTTCTACCCTTTGTAGGACTTTGCTTGGTTTGGTTTGATAAAGAGAAAACGGGATAAAATGTGTTGAAAATGTTTAAATATCTTTTCTAAAGAAATGTATAAGCACCACTCTCTCTCTCTAAGCGTGTCTCTCCTTAAGTTATATAACTTGGCATAAAGAATATGTGTTGATACATGACATCTTGCTTACCTGATATACATCGTTAGGGTTCGAAAGGATGATACGGATAAAGTTTCATATGAAACAAAACAACTCATGTAGCTTATGCTTGACAGATGGCTAGATTTAGACGTATCGCTAGAATGCGTGTTCCGCCGGTTGAGACGCGTGAGGTACGACTTAGACGACATTTCTTTGAAAGCCGAGTGTCAGGAAAAGTATCAGTTGGTGAGCATATATCTAGATTGTTTCATTGTTGGCGAGAGACAGGGGGAACAGGGGGTAGTATCCCTAATATGCAGGCTTGCACACATATGATTCATACTTTGCCGAATGCATGGGCGGCTAGGACGCGTCTCGTTTTTCATGATGAGGTGGTGTATTCAGCTGTGGATAACACACCTGTTGTGGATTTCGGAAGAGTGGCGAGGAATATGTTAGAATTGTGGGACCGTCATAGCTATCCGACTACCCCCGAGCCTGGACCTTATGACCCTTCTAATGACAGCTCGGAGGATGAGGAAAATGATTTGGAGGAGGAACCTGAAGAGGATTCTGAGGAGGAGGAATCGGAAGAGGATCCTGAAGAGGACAATCCGGATGCAGATGACCCGAGGGATGTGGTACCGGGCCTGCAAGGACCTCCGTCACCTCCAGCTACTGTGGCATAGATGATAGGAGAATGAACGTTATTTTGTGTATATAAACCAGGAATGATGAAACTCTTTTATACGTATGTGGTAGTCGTTTAACTATTAAGTGTATATAACCCTTTTTGGTGTGGGGTAAAGGCTACCCATATTTTGCTTATATGTACATTTAAAGCACGTGTATCTCCTTCCTATAATATGGAATTCGCGTTTATCTCTTCATGCTTGCCGTATTTATTTTCTTTTACTTATTATATACTTATTTTGAAACCTGAATGATATATACGTATATATCGTAACAGAGCTATATCTCGAGGACGACCCTGGAGAGAACAAACACCTATGGCTAATCAGCCGGAACGAGAAGCAGACCCAAGCATGGGAGATCTAGTGTCGGTGCTAAGAGGATTAGCACAACACTTTGAGGTTACGCGAGCCGCACCACCACCAGCTAGACCTGATCCGAATCTAATATACGAACAATTTCGGCATTTTAATCCGCCGTCATTCAGTGGAAAAGGTGAACCCTCAGAGGCAGAGGAGTGGTTGAGATCACTAGATCGACTGTTTAGGCATTTGACATGTACCAAGGAACAAAAGATTTCATGTGTGATTTTCCAGCTCACGGAGGAGGTAAGCCATTGGTGGGATTCATACGAAAGGACGTTGTTGCCACAACAAAGGGAAGAGATGACGTGGGAGGACTTTAAAGAAGTAGTTACTCATCATTTTATACCGCAGTCCTACCGAGATAGAAAGGAGATGGAATTTTTACATCTACGTCAAGGAACTATGACGGTAGGGGAATACGAATGGAAGTTTAATCATTTGAGTAGATATGCCACTCACCTGATCGACACTGATGCCAAAAAGGTCCGAAGATTCGAAAAGGGTCTACGCCCGGAGATTGGGTCGATCCTGGCAGGACAGGGAGTTATGACTATTCTAGTATAATTGAGAGAGCTCAAGAAATTGCCTCCCGACTGCGATTGGATGTGGTGCTTCCTAAGAAGTTTGTTCCGACGCCGATGAAAAGAAAGTGGACAGGGCCGAGTCAAGGCGTTACCCAAAATAAGTTTCCAAGAGAGAACAACGCTCCACTTCTCCCCACTCCTCGACCTGGAAATCCGTGTCCCAGATGCCGAAGAGTACACATGGGGTCATGTCAACCAGAAACACGGAGCTGCTACTCATGTGGGGAGCCGGGGCATATTGCACCGAATTGTAGGAAGTTAAAAAGGCCAGCAACTGCAACTACAAGTACGAGGCCGATAGCCGGCAGAGCTCGGGCTTTTGCTCTTACTCGCCCGGAGGCTGCGGAAGGGTCGGAGACAATGAAAGGTATGTTAACAGTATGTGATATACCTGCTCTTGTTTTATTTGATACCGGAGCGACCCACTCTTTTATCTCTGTCAATTTCTGTAAGCTGTTGAAGTTTGAGGATAGTAGGGTAGATGCTAAAACCCTAGAGGTTAGTATTCCGTCGGGAAAGTTGGTAAAGACGAAAAATTTGTATCGTCACCTACGTATCACCTTTGAGAGTAGGATCCTTTTTGTTGATCTTCACGCATTGGAGATGAAGGATTTTGATATTATCCTCGGAATGGACTGGCTTGAGTCGAATCACGCAGTGATCAAGTGCCGTACAAGAGAGATAATTTTTCAAACACTTGGAGAACCCGAGTTCACTTTTTATGGGACACGAGTTAAAGTTGATACGAGAATTATATCGGTTATGAAGGCAACCCAAATGCTTAGCAAAAGGAATTGCGAAGCTTGGTTGGTCAGTATGGTGAGTCTGGAACAAGAGATGAGTTTCATTGAGGATGTACCGGTGGTAAGAGAATTTATAGATGTATTTCCCGAAGATTTACCTGGTCCTCCACCAGATCGTCAGGTGACCTTTGGGATTGATCTTGTACCAGGATCAGCACCGGTATCGAAAGCCCCTTACCAAATGGCACCGAAAGAATTACAAGAATTAAAGGTGCAACTACAAGAACTTCTAGATAAGGGTTTTATTAGACCGAGCGTGTCTCCCTGGGGAGCTCCAGTGCTATTTGTGAAAAAGAAAGATGGAAGTTTCTGGATGTGTATTGATTACAGAGAGCTGAATAAGAGAACTATCAAGAACAAATATCCACTACCTCGAATCGATGATCTCTTTGATCAGTTAAGAGGTGCTAGCGTATTCTCAAAGATCGATTTAAGGTCCGGATATCATCAGATGAAGGTTAAAGATGTCGATATGTCTAAGACAGCATTCAGAACCAGATATGGCCACTACGAGTTCGTAGTAATGCCATTTAGACTTAGTAATACACCAGCCGTCTTCATGGATCTGATGAATCGTGTTTTCCATGCTTATCTCGATCATTTTGTTATCATGTTTATCGACGATATTCTCATCTATTCATATGATAAGACGCAACATGAGCAACATCTTAGGATTGCGTTGGAAGTTCTACGGAAAGTAAAGCTCTTTACAAAATTTAAGAAATGCGAGTTCTGGATGGATAAGATAGGTTTTCTTGGTCATATCGTTTCATCACAAGGGATCGAGATAGACCCCGACAAAGTTGCAGCTGTCAGCAAATGGGAAACTCCAACAAATGTCAAGGAAGTACGGAGTTTTATTGGTATGGTGGGGTACTATCGAAGGTTCATAAATGGATTTTCGCAGATTGCTGCTTCGATGACTCGTTTGACGCGGAAGGATGTAAAGTTCCAATGGACGGAACAATGCGAGCAAAGTTTCCAAGAGCTAAAGAAGAAACTGACAGAAACACCAATCTTGACAGTTCCGGATGTAACAAAGGAATTCGTGATCTATAGTGATGCGTCTAAACAAGGTTTAGGGTGTGTTCTGATGCAGCAAGGAAAAGTGGTGGCTTATGCATCCCGACAATTGAAAGCTCACGAACAAAATTATCTGACACACGATCTGGAGTTGGCTGCGGTTGTGCATGCTCTAAAAATTTGGAGATATTATCTGTGTGGCGTGAAGTGTGAGATATACACCGATCATAAGAGCTAAAAGTATTTCTTCGAATAGAAAGAGCTAAACATGAGACAGAGAAGGTGGTTAGAGTTGGTGAAGGATTATGACGTTACGATCCATTATCACTCTGGTAAAGTAAATGTGGTGGCCGATGCACTCAGCAGAAAAGAAAAAGGAATTATGACGTCTATGATCACCAACCAACGTCATTTAGTCGAAGAAATGTCAAGGTTGAATCTAGAAATGGTCTCACCTCCGAACAACATCGAAGCCTTGATGGCAACTTTGACTGTGAAACCCACACTTCGTGAACGGATTATTGAAACTCAAAAGAAGGATAACAACTTAACGAAGATGAAAGCTCGCATGGACCGTGGAAAAGCTGAGGGCTTCTCCTTTGCAACAGATGGAGCCCTTGTATTCAGGGGAAGAATATGCGTGCCAAAGGACGAGAATCTGAGAGAAGAAATCCTTGAAGAAGCTCATTACACGTCGTTGTCAGCACATCCTGGAGGTACGAAAATGTACCGAGATTTGAGAGAAAATTTTGGTGGGAGAATATGAAAAGAAGCATTGAACTGTTCGTAAAGAAATGTCTGGTATGTCAACAAGTAAAAGCTGAACATCAACGTCCAGCTGGATTGCTAACTCTGTTGGAAATCCCGGAATGGAAGTGGGAGCATATAACTATGGATTTTATAGTTGGTTTGCCAGGAACCAAGCGAGGGAATCATGCAGTATGGGTCATTGTGGATAGATTAACAAAGTCTGCACACTTTCTACCGATCAAGATGACTTTTGGACTGGATAAGTTGGCTCGGATTTATCTTGAAGAGATTGTCCGATTGCATGGTGTACCGGTTACTATAGTGTCTGATAGAGATCCTCGATTTACATCCAGGTTTTGACAGAGTCTACAGAAAGAGTTAGGGACCAGACTAGCTTTCAGCACAGCTTTTCATCCTCAAACAGACGGACAGTCAGAAAGAACAATACAGATTCTGGAAGATATGTTAAGGGCTTGTGTGTTGGATCTTCAAGGGACTTGGGAAGAACACTTGTGCCTAGTAGAATTCGCTTACAACAACAATTACCAATCCACAATTGGGATGACGCTATATGAAGCTCTTTATAGAAGAAAATGTCGCTCTCCTATTTGTTGGGACGAAGTAGGTGAAAAGAAAGTGTTGGGACCTGAGTTGGTGGAACAGACAGTCGAGGTAATAAAGAAAATTCGGGAGAGAATAAAGATAGCACAAGATCGACAAAAAGTGTACCAGATAAAAGACGATGAGAGTTGAAATTCGAGGTGGGAGACAAAGTTTTTATGAGGGTGTCACCCACTAAAGGAGTTCGTTGATTCGGACAGAAAAGAAAGTTGAAACCGAGATACATAGGACCCTTTGAGATTTTGGAACGAGTTGGAGAGGTCGCATATCGTTTAGCTTTACCGCCAGACCTCATTGGAGTACACGATGTCTTGCATGTATCTATGCTAATGAAGTACATTTTCGACCCAAGTCACATAATCGAACAAGATGACATAGAATGGAAGAAAGATTTGACCTATGAAGAATTTCCTATAGCCATTTTGGATAGGAAAAAATGTCAGCAACGGAATCGAGAGGTGTCTATAGTTAAAGTTCAGTGGAGTCGACATGGGAAGGAAGAAGCCACGTGGGAACTAGAAGATCATATTCGGACGAAATATCCCGATTTGCCTTTCTTAAGCACGCGTCTAATTTCGAGGGTGAAATTCTTTTAAGGGGTAAGAGATGTAGTGCCCAGGACAAAACGAAGCATAATTTGATAATTAAATAATTAAACCCTTAATTGAAATATTTCTATGTGTGTTAATTTTAGGTGTCTGGATTTATTTATGTGCGTTACAGATATGTGTTTAATGCCGGTTTAGAAGGATGTAATTATTTTAGACATAGAACCTAGAAGATTTTTATATAATGGGATGTGTAACGGAAAAACGAGAAAATAGAAACGAACTAGAGGTCAATCGGAGTTTTGTAGCTCGAGTAGTGAAGAAAACAGTGAAACAAAGAATACGATGTATACGAGATGTATACGAGGGATGGCATACGAGATATTTAACATGAATAGTAGCCATGTTTGGAGGAGTATATATAGGACGTTTTTAAGTTGAAAAATCACACGAGCTCATAATCGAAAAACACGTAAGTTTTCTCTCCTTCTTCTCTTTCTTTTTCTGGCGGCCGCCGCCGCCGCCGGTGGCCAGAAAAGTCAACCTTCTCGGAATTGAACGGTTTTCACATAGATCGTAGCTCTCGTCGAGATGAGTCTAGTGACGGTCTTATTTCTCCATTCCGACGGTCGGATCGCCGACAAATCGCCGGTCAACCGTCCCAAAAACCTTGTTTGAGTTCATCACCTTTTCTCTCTCCTCGTTTCTTGCTTTCTCTCTCTCGTCTTCCTTGCCGGGATGGTAGATAACCATTCCGGGGTGTTTTCCCTTTGGTTGGAGGTGGTGGAGCCGCCGGTCGAAGTTGTCGGAGTTGGGCGTAGTGTATGTGTGTGTGTGGGTTGAGCTTGGGTTTATGTGTGAGTTGTGTGTGTTGTTCATGCTCGGGTGGTGTGTTTTGCATGTTGTTGAGTGTTGCCGGCGACGGGAGGTCGCCAGCCATGGTGGCAGAAGTGTTGCCGGCCAGAGCAAGAAAGCTTGGGAAGGAGATGGCGGCGCTGCTGTGTAAGCTGGTCCGCGCAGGACCGTGCACTGGGGCACGACCGTGCGCCAGGAGTGAGCGACCGTGCACGGCCATTGGAAGGTGGCGCACGGTCAAGTGTTGTGGGGCACGGTCGTGGGCAGTTTTGCACGACCGTGCGAGATGGAGGTGTGTGTGGGGTTTTATCGGGTTTTGCCGGGTGCGTCGTGGGCGCACCGGCGAGTGTTTTCATGGGTCGGTTTGAGTCATGTGTTTCCATCCTTGTGTCGGGAGTCGGGGATCTCGGTCGAGTCAACCCTTTTTACCAAGTTTACCTTCCACACTTGTCTTGATATCCTTAATCTTCGAGTCTTCCTTATCCGTCCCGTCTCCTCGATCGTTCTTTTCTTTATTTATATCCGTCTTTTAATCTTTTGAGGATCTAAGATATCACGGTACTTTTGTAGGCCATCGATTGGATCGTACACATTAGGCTTGACTCTTTATCTTGTCAGAACACGTGATAACCTCTTATCGAGGTGGGGGTATTTTCTAATTCTTAATCTGTTTACTGTTTTCCCTACTTTGATGCTCATTTGGGAAATGCTAAATGTTGTGTATTTTAAGTGCTGTGTCATATTTATATTGTGCATGGGCTACAGTCCACCTCTGATCATGCATTCTTCCCTACCCCCTTTCTACTACTCTTGAAGGTTTGGTGGTCATGGAAATGCACCAACGGTAATGAGACCGTTTTTATAGGATAAGACGGGGAACACCCGCACCTATTCATCCCTTACCATTTCTAATGTCTGCTGTGAATTTTACGTGCTATGACAACGTGCTTCTTTATTGTGAACTTTCGGTTTATTATATATACATCTTTATCGAGTGTTATAAGATGCAGAGTTTATCTCCACCAGTGTATTCCATGCACTGACCCCTTAATCTGTACTCACACTACAGGAGATGACGAACCATAGAGCAGTAGAGAGAGAGATGGTGCCACATTTGGGATTTTCATAAAATGTATTTTACGAAGTATCAAGAAAACAATGATCACAATCTTTTGTAATGTAAATATAATTTCTGTAAACTCTGATGACGATGGATCCTGTTGATATTTATCCGCTGTGTTGATGTTTTGAGAATCGGTTGTGTCTGATGTTTGTATGATATGGAGTCGGTGGTGTCCGATATGTTATGAGAAAGATTTTGACGTCTTCTATCTTCTTCTTCTGATCGCCCTTTACCTTTTTCTTCTTTTGCACGCCTCTGTTTTATTTAAAACTCTGATAACTTTTGTATGGAAGAAATTGGGGCGTGACAAAAAGTGCTCATAATCTTACTTACGAAAACTATTTGAATTTAAGAGACTCAAAAAAGAAATCTATTGTATATGCTTTTGGTAATGCAAATGATATCATTCGAAATGAGTATGAAACTCATTTGAAAGCTTCACTTAGTTGTTTGAGGTATCTTTTGCGTCAAGAAATGACATTTTGTGGGCATGATGAAAATGAATAATCAATTAACAGAGAAAATTTCCTTGAGCTTTTGAAATGGCTAGCAGAATCTAATGAATATGTTAAAGGTGTTATTTTTACAAAAGCTCCATGTAATAATCAAATAACGTCTCCCACAATTCAAAAAGATCTCATCAATTATTGTGCAAAAGAAACAACAAAGCACATTATAGAAGGACGTGGTGATGACTATTTTGCTATATTGGCCGATAAGTCAAGTGATGTGTCTCAAAATGAATAATTAGCTCTTTTTTGTGTTATGTTGATGGTAAAACATGAGTAGTAGTGGAGCTTTTTCTTGGACTTGTACATGTTGGTGATACCACTACCTTGTCACTTCAAAGCACAATTATGTCTTTACTTGTGGGGCATTCATTAAGTCCATCTAAGATTCGATGAGAAGGGTATTGTGGAGCTGGCAACATGAAGGGTGAGATTAATGGTCTTAAGACTTTGATTATGAAGGATACTCTATGTGCCTACTATGTTCATTGTTTTGCTCATCAACTTCAATTAACACTTGTTATTGTTGCTAAAACAACAACGATTGTGATTGGCTTTTTGAAACACTTGCCAATTTTTTGAATGTAGTTGGAGTTTCTTGTAAGCGAAGAGAAATGATTCGAGTAGTTCAAGCTCAAAAAGTTACTCAAGTCTTGGAAATTAGTAAACTTGAGAGTGGATCAGGTTTGAATTAAGAGGTTGGTTTGAAAAGACCTAGGGATACTTGTTGGAGGTCTCATTATAAAACTCTTTTGAATGTTATCAATTTGTTTCTTATAATTATTGAGGTACTCATCATGGTTGGGGAGAATGCTTTATGTTAAGAAGATAAGAGAAAAACTCAAGCCATTTTGTTCTCATTGGAGTCGTTTGATTTTGCTTTCATGGCACACTTGATGTTGACTATTTTTGGGTACACTAATGATTTGTATCTAATTTGCAAATAAGAGACCAATATAATGTTAATGTCATGTCTCTTGTTTCTTTAACTAAGCAATTATTGCAAAAAATAAGAGATTATGGTGGAAAACTCTCTTGAATAAGGTCACTTTATTTTGCAACAAATATGACATTGTGGTTCCCAATATGGATGCTCCTTATATGGCAAGAGGAAGATCAAGATGTTTTGTACAACAGAGACAAACCTTCAACATTTTCAAGTTCAAGTTTTTCTAGGAGTGATTGATTTACAACTTAATTAACTCAATGATCAATTTGATGAGGTGAATATGGAATTGCTTACATGCATGACTTGTTTAAGTCCTAAAGATGGTTTCTCTTCTTTTGATAAGGAAAATGTGAATAAACTTGCCACATTTTATCCATCCGAGATTTCAAATATTGATTTGATGACTCTTGAATGCTAACTTGACATATTCTTTGAAGATATGCAAAAAGATAATAGGTTTCGGGATTTGCATGATCTTGGTGCCCTTTCGAAGAGGCTAATGGAAACAAACATGTGACTTATCCAGTAATTTTTTTGTTTATCAAGTTGGTGTTAATTCTCCATGTCACTACTGCAGATGTTGAAAGAGTGTTTTCAGAGATAGTATGGGTGATCAATTACTAAATGATTGTTTGGTCACTTTCATTGAGAATGATGTGTTCTTGCAAATTTCTGATGATGATGTCATAGATCACTCCAAAAAATAAAGAGTCGATGAACTAAATTATAGCTTATAACTTGAATCTTTTGTAATATTCTATGTATTTGATTATCTTGGTTGTAAAACTTTATATATGAAACAATGTTTATGCGTAGTTTTTTTTCTATTATTTATTATTTATTTATATGTACCCCCAATTTAAATATCCTGGATCAACCTCTAGACCACACTGACTGGTTTATTGTTCCATTTGATATTGTTGTCTTGCACGTGCTTCAGGTCAATCTATCTTATTAGGGATTCTAGTAGTGGTATCTCGCCCTCGACTCATCTTAGTACGCAATTTTGGATTGTGAATTATCTCAAAAGATGGTTCATTCTGTCACGCCCCATTTTCTTTCATAAAATTATCAGAGTTTTCCTTTTTGGGCGTGAAGAAAGAAATGGTAAGAGACATTTTCATAAACAGATGAAAGAAATAGAAGACGATAGAAGAATGAGGTAGGAGACGATGTGAATCATTCACAGATCAACAATTGGTTTCAATCGATAATCATAACATATCATAGTAGCGGAATATATCATCAGGATCCATCATCCGAAACATAAACAAGATTATTTGTTACAAAAACGTGAATTAATTAAAACATTATTTGAAAATGTTGTGAGACATCAACTTAAATACACAAGTCCGGATAGAGCTCCACATCTCTCTCTCTAAGGTTCATCATGCTCGTCATCTCCTATAATGTGAATTACAGAATATGGGGGGTGAGTGTGTGGAATACACTTGTGGGGATAAAATCCTAATCTTATAGCAATCGATAGATATTATTTACAGGAAATGTAACATTCAGTCACATTGTCACAACACTTATAATGCAAGGCACGTATCTCGTAACTCATCCATGAGGTACGGGAATTTCCCGTCTTACCCCCTAAAATGGTCTCAATACCGCTAGGGCATTTACAGGACCGCCAGACTTTTCAGGTGGTAGAAAAGATAAGAGATGATTTTTTTACGGTCCATAAGACCCTTTGAACATGTAATGTGAACCGAAGTCCTTTCACAGTATATCATGAACATATAATCATAGCATATAACCACAACATTTAGTATTCCTCAATCATGCTTCAAAATAGGGAAAACTGTAAACAAATAAAGAGTTAGAAATTACCCCCACCTTGTTCGGTGGTTTCCGCACGAGTAGCAAGTATCAAAGATCAATTATCTCAATGCTCAATCCAACTGTTAGCCTACATAATTTATGGTGTTTCTTAGATCCTTAGTATAAATAAAGTTATAAATGATTCCGAAGAAAGTACGATCGTTAAAGACATGACGGATCGAGAGATCTAAAGATTGGAGTTGAAGAAACGAGAGTGGATGTTCAGTTTATATGGTTGAGATGAAAAAGGATGAAATTTGGGTCATAACGGAAAAAGAATGAGCTCAATCGGAGTTGAAACGAGCTCGAACGGAGCATTTTAAGTTTGGGGGTATTTTGGTAATTTTGGTCAGAGAGTTGACTTTGACTGGGACCCACGACCCCGGTCAACGACATCTCGTTGGCGACGACTCGATGATAGCGTATGACGGAAAAAATGGGATTCGGATCTAAAACACGGCACCGCGCGCGCACTCGTCACACGGCGTGGCGCGCATGCACGCACGCTCCCGGTGTCGGGTAAATTTCTCGATAGCTCGGCAGGCGTCCTCGGCAGCTGCGCGCACCAGCACCCGACGCTTCTTAGCGGACTCGAAAGACTCGGCAGGTGTCCTCGGCAGCGGGCCGGTTTCTCGGCAGCCTCGGCGCCCCTCGGCGAGATGCGCGCCCAGCGCGCACCAACAACTTCCAGCTGCCGCCTGTTGCGGTGGCGCAACCCCCACCTGGTCCGCCGGCTACCCCAGCCCCGGCCGCCACCGTCTCCGACCACCTTACGGCCGTGAATAGTACTTTTCCAGCAAACCCTTCCCAAACCCCAACACACACACATGCATATACAAACCTTACCAACACAGCCCTTGGCCGGCGACTGGAAGTCGCCGGCAACTCTCCCCAGACCACTCGGAACACTGGCCGGTGACTTCCAGTCGCCGATAACCACCCAACAGCCCCGCATACACACACGAAACATCATACTCACACACGCATATATATACCAACACACACACACACCTTCACAGCTTGGCCGACGACTGGAAGTCGCTGGCCACCCATCTCTGAGCCTCGCCGACGCATCATCAGCGTCGGCCCACTGTTCCCCCACGACGGCGCCACCCACGCCACCCTCAATTGCATGCATATACAAACACACACACACTATACATGCACACACCATGCAAAACACACACACAGCCTGTTCAGCTCCGGCACCGCCACCCACGGCGGCGCCGACCCTCCAGCGACTCACCCTCACCACCAGGAGGACCTCCGGCAGTAGCTCCGGCGAGAAGGAGGGAGAAATTAGAGGAGAGAGAAAAGTTGGCAAGAATTAGGGTTTAGGGTTTGGAGGTGGTTTTTCACCGTTTTCCGGCGAACGAGAAATCAGAATTGAAATCCGAAAGCTATCCTAGACTCGTATCGACGAGACCTTCGTTCTGTGTGAAAATCGGTCGAAACCGACAACTTTGAAATTTTCCGGCCACCGACGGCGGCGCGCTGGATCCAGAAAACAGTAAAGAGAGTGAGAGGAAAGAGAGACTTATGAGTTTTCATCATTTTCGGCTCGTTCGAAAAATCGGTGATTTTTGAATCGAAAACGCCCCTATTTATAGAATTCCCGGAAAACACTATTCACGTAAAAAATATCTCCAAGTTATTGTTCACGGTGAAAAATCTTGGTTACTATTCATGTAAAATCTCAATTACTATTCACCATAAATATCTTTCGGTTTTCCGAAACTTCATATTTTACCCTTTTTGTTGCCGTTTGAGCTACAAGTCTCAGATTGACCCCTAGTTCGTTTCTATCTTCTCGTTTTTCCAATACGCATCTAATAGTATAAAAATAATCTATGTTCCATGTCTAGGAAAATTATCCATCTTAATCATGCATTAAACACATATATGTAACGTACGTAATTAATTTAAACAGTTAAAAATCAACGCAGATAATTATTCAATTATGAGTTTAATATTTAATTAATCAATTATGCTTCGCTTTTGGTTTGGGGTGCTACATATTCTAATAATACTCGTCTATAACAGGCTCGAACCTCCCACTATAGGTGTCCACATAAGAAATTGTGTTGTATTAGGATTTCATGATACAAAGCATTAAAGAATGGAATTGTCACGAGCATAGCATATTCTATGTAGGTAGATTATTGGCCATGTTCTTGTTGATTATACAAAGCCTGAATGTCTTCAACACCCATATTATCTGCTTGTATCTCACAATCTTCCCCAATGTCATTGTCATTGGATTCGGAATCTTCATGTTCATTAGCACCAAAATTTTCAATCAAAGGTTCACAAGATTGGTTATTTGTGACGTTCATGTTCCGGCCAATGTCATCATGTCTTAATATTGACGCATATTGATAGTACTCACTACTTAGTGAATGTCTGATGAAGCATTGGTATGTAATAGTTCAATGTTAATATGAAGGTAGACATATTTATTGCCCGCCTCTGTGTTAAAGAAAAATCAGAAACATTCATCTCACCTATAGGGATTAAAAGGGATCCATCTTTAGATACTGTAGTATATACCTTCAACATGTATTGATTGCAATCGATTCTTGTAATCCTATATAGTGCTGAAAGCAATCCCGAATATCCTAAGTGATGTGAAACTCTCATCGTGTGCATAGTTGGACTAGTACTGCCAACTTTCAAGTGCACCACAAGCTCGATTTTATTAGATGACATAATCTTCAAAACGTAAAAGTGTTAAATATCAACAAAGTTAACTTCAATTCAACATGCAAAGTCAATAAATTCAATCAACAATTCAACAAAATTAAGTGCAATCCAACCAACATTAATAATAATCGAAAGAGTTGGGTCATGCATGTATACACATTATATAAGTATGAATCGAATGATGAATAAATCAAATTTTAATTAATATTAAATTATATAATTTTTATTTAAATTAACCAAATAAATTGCCTCAAACCCCTATTTATTTCCAACACCTCCTTTGTCCACTTAATTAACATATCAAACTAAAAAGATAATTATAGGAAATAAGCAAAAGATAAGATTGCTTCAAAAATATATGAATGTCTAATATTAATAATTAAGAAATAATTAGGTCATCATCCCACATAATGTGCTTCACATCAACCTTAGATTTCATCCAATACATGTGATTGTACTATACAACTTGGAAATTCAATATTTTAGCACTAATTTGTTGTAATATGGATTTTTGTTTTTTCTTGTATGCAAATAGAGGTGTTATGACACGACCGAAAGTTTCTAAACCAATTTTAGTTCAATACCCAAAATTTTAGCATTCATTATTTTATTCATGGAGGTTTTCATAGTTGTTGGTCCCAAGTGGCATAAAGGTTCAGAGGGGGATGAATGAACCCCTATAAAATTCAAAACTTTTGAACTTTTCTACACACTGCAAGCTACTTGAGGTTGTAGTGTTAGACAACAGCTTCTACGTGTAGCACACAATGCAGTGTTGTAATCAGTTCCTGCAAGAGTTCATTTAGTGGATTACGCCTAGAGGTTCCTTTTGAAAACCTTATCAAATATGAATTTTCACAAGACTTTTATGTTATATGACAAGATATAGAATACAACAAATAGATATGCAAGATACAAAAGAATATAAATAAATACACAAGGTCTTATAGTGGTTCAAGAATGGTGCAATCCCTCTAGTCCACTCTACTCATTCACAAGAAATTTTTTTGTTAAGTGTTTTTTAATTTACATGACTCTTTCCTAACAAACACTAGACTAAAAATGAGACACCTATTATGCCCTCAAACCCACATAGGATTACCTTAACCCACATAGGGTGATTGCTAAATGCTAGTAATATACACTCAACAAGAAACAAACTTCTTATCAACCGAGACCACTTAAAACAACCTAATACACTGTACAAATATAGAGTATATAAGGTTTCTTCAACTGGTATCAAGCAAGCCTTTGAATATTTGAGGTTAGAGTTTTATGAGCTTGAATGTTTGGCTTGCTTTAAAGACCGAGTATCTGAAACTATGAGCTTGTGAGTACTTGAAAGTTGAAAGTTTTTCTTACTTATAAATTTGAATAGTTGTAGTTTTAGTCGTTGCTTTAGTTAAGTCTTCCTCTACTTATAAGAGTGGCTTTCTACCAGTTGAATGAGATAAAAATCCTTGCATTTGAATTCCTCTAAACTTATATCAGGTCTGCATTGAATGTGTATTGTCTTCTTCTTCAAGTGACATTTAATTCAACTGTACTAGGTTGTAGCTTTATGTAGCCTGTCAGGCCAGGTGACAGTTTCTCATTAGCTTGTAGCTTTGTAATCTTCATTTTGTCTCTACCAGCTATATTTATATCAGTTGATAAGACTTATCCTCGGATTAAATGTTGATATTTCTCGTACTATTTTAATGACTTGTTTGTATGTTGTTTAGATTAGATTGATGTTTAATTAAAGCATGTAGCAAACAGTCTCTGCAACTCTAGACTTTGTGCAGCAAGTCTTTAGTAATCAGCTTGCAGCAGCTGCCTTAGTGCAGCTTGCAACATATATTCTTATAGCTTGCAGCAAGGTCTTGGCTTTGTTTCCATTCTTTAACATTTTCTAAGGAATCAAAATCTAATCTAATTTCACTTAAATAATGTTAAAAATGAGATATTATAATTTTCTATTATACATGTGTTTGTCTCATTAAAATCTAACATTAATTTCTTAACAATGGCCTAGATTGGCTGGCTTAGAATGCACTGCAATATTCAAAAGTGTGGTAATAGATATTCTTCTTTGAGGATTGCAAGATGTAGATAACACTTGGGAAAGAACATTCTCAGCAGGTGATTTTCTTACTTACAAATTGTTGTTGTTATGGTCAATCTTGAAAATACATATTGGTTAAATATGAACATTAACTAGTGGTTGTATATCTTTGTTGGTTTCAAGTGGCAAGTGGTTTAGAGGGGGTGAGTAAACTTCTTCAAAATTTTAAAATTTTTACTCCAAAGACTATGAAGTCTCTACTACTCGTTGTAGGCTAGAGAGCTTACAAGCACCCTAGGTAGGAAGATTGGATACAACGCAACAAAGTGTTGATGTATGCTGAAAGAGAGAGACTTCTAAAGAGTTTTGTGCAGTGGACTTGAAAGACTTGTGCAACTAAATGAGTTTTAGCAGAGGTTAAATGCAGTATGTTAAGTGATGTATGGCAAATGTTATAAGGAAAACAGTAAACAAATAACAACAAATATATAGTGGTTCAAGGATGGAGTAATCCCTCTAATCCACTCTACTGAATAGGAGAAACTTTGTTAAGCTTTAGTTTGGTTTACACAGCCTAGCTATTACAAACTTTCAAATCTAACAAGCTACAACAACTAGCTTCCATATAAATTGCTTGAGCTACTTTAGACTAAGACCCACATGGGATCATACTACTCACACATGATCTTCATTCTACTAAGAGTGGAAAACACTTAGCAAGAACCTCATTCTTTTAGCTAAGTACTCCTAAATCAACCTAAACACACAATACAAGGGCTAAAATATATAAAGGTGTCTTCAATTGGTGTTGAGAATTTTTTTTTATTTCTGATAGTGAACTTGAACAGTTGGCTTGCTCTAGAGATTGAGTGACTGCAACTTTGAACTTTGAAAGTGCTTGAACTTGAGCTTTTGTTGCTTGAGTATAAATCTTGAGAGTTTTAGTAATTATTCCAGTCTTACCCTTTCTCTATTTGTAGTGATAATTTTGCCTATTGAAGAAGACAAAACTCAACATTTAATGTTTAGTCTTTTATTGTACAATCATTAATTAATGCATTTTGACCTCTAGTTGTGGGACCGTTTCTTTCTTGCGATGACTGCTGTGTGCATCCAACTGTTCATCTTAGATTAACTCTTGTTTCTATTTTTGCAGCTTGTCTCTACTGGTAACTTTTCTAATCCCACATTATGTCAACACTTATGAGTAAAGTACACTCCAAAAATGTATGTCAAGCATTTTCAAAACCAGTTTTACAAATGCCAAAAATATTTTTAACTTGCAAACCGTTTTGTAAAAAAATTAGCTTTGTTCAAAAGATAATCATGCACAAATCACCAAAGAAAATGTTTTACTTTAGGGGGATTTTGCAACTTCTAGAATCTATTCCAATTACCTTCCATATTAAAAGATGTATCGAATGTAAGAGAACAAACCAAATGGCAAGCTGTTTAAACGTAATAAATTCCATCATGGGAGAAGTGCCAAATAAGATGACCATTTTATAAATTTGGACCCAAATATAATAGACAATATCTCTTTTGCATCCTCCTGATCAAATAACTCTTCAACAAGTTCAGAATCCTACTATTTAACCTTAGGTATAAATAACTCACAAACTTTCAAATTTGCTAATGCTAAATCCAAAGAAGTCTTGATGAAAAAATTTGAGAAGTGTTCTACTAACTTACATATAAGTGAAGAGTATCTGATTATGAAAGAAAATAGAAGAAATTAAATTCTTGAGTCATAGATATCTTAGTTTTTTTCCCCACTATTTTGGCAAACTTTGTATGTGTTCATGATTTAGAAACCTACTATTAATAAGTTTGCATGTGTTCATTAAAAAAATGATATTGAAATAAAAATGCAAAGCTTCAGTTATTAACCATCTAAAGAGTACAAGAAGTTTCGGGCACCAAAATAACATGAATGTCTCGTTCAATTGTATATGAAGAAATTCAAAAAAATGATTTTTATCGTGTTATGATGTACTCTATCATGTATGAAAATTTTGGACATGACATCGGGAGGTATTTTAATCGTATTTAATAAATGTTGATGTAATCGTGATATAAAGTTCTTTATTCTTAATTTATGATTTTCAGTCTTTTGTGAAACATTCTACAAAGTAAATTCTTTTTAAGTAAGTAATATATTTTAAAATTATAATTTGAATTCATATAATGGAGCATTGTTTATTAATCTTAATATATACTAAACTTTAATCTTTGTAATTATGTATAATTTTATAATAAGCATTAACAAAAATTGTTTTAAAAACACATATTTTTGGTATGTAGATATTATTTTTGTATAGAAATCAATTTATATTGTTATTCTTATAAAAAAAAATTATCATCGTTATCCTTTCTTTTTCAGAGCTTGATCATTAATTCTATTAAATGACATATATTAATTTTGTTTCTTAATATTCTTATATATCATTATTTTATTCTCACACAATCTCAAATCAAAAGGTAACTCAAGAATCAAACCTCATGATATTCAAAATTCAAGTAATGATAATTATAAGGGTAAAAAATAACCCATCCCAAGTATACCTTAGTTTACATTTTGCAATATCATGTATAAATATTTTTGTAAAATACAATAAATCCTGCTGCCACGTCATCAAATCTCACCAGAGACTTTTCTAGTAGATTTTAATTTAGCATTTTGCTATACAAACTTTAAAAGTTTTCATTTCACTATATAAAGTATAAGGTTTTTGCAGGTTATAATATTTCCAACTATCATATCACAAAATACTATCGAAAACAACTCACGTGCATCGATCTAATTTTCAGAAGGATAAATTTTTTCTTCTTCTCAAATTAGGACTTAGAATTGAATAATAATAATAATAAATAGATTAGATAATGAAAATATTGTAAATGGCATATTCAAAACAAATTTACTCTAAAAATCTTGTAAGTGAGCAGTTTTCGATGAGATTTTACGACATTACAACTGAAAATTTTGTAGCTTACAAAATATGTGGACTTTATATAATGAAATGAAAACTATTAAATTTTTTATAGTAAAGTGCAAAATTTAGATGCACTTGAATATTCTCCGACAAGATTTGATAACGTAGCAGTCGGGTTTATCATATTTTGTGAAATTCGTGTACATGATATAGTAAATTACAAACATTTATAAATGATATTGTAAAGTGTAAAATGAGTTATACTTAAGATGAGTTTTTATTTTTTACCCTAATTATAATGTCACATATGTACGTTCATTTTTTGTGCATATGAAGAAAATGAAGATTCATTTGAGCTTGATCATTCAAATCCTCTTAAATGTCATACACTATCTTTTTGTATTTGAGTGTATGTGTCTATATATATATATTTGTTAGAAAATTTATGTTTAGATTTTGATGAGACAAAACACATTGTAATAGGAAATTAGACTACCCCATTTTTCATATTGTTTAAGTGAAATTAGATTAGATTTGAGTCTATAGTATATGTTGAAGAATGATGGAAAACAAGTGAAGACCTTGCTGCAGGTTGTAAAGAAACAACTGTTACAAGCTGCAAGAAAGGATAAAACATTGTATGCTGAAGCCAGAAAGTTACAATAGACAGATTGCAAGTATATTTGTTGCAAGCAGACTAAGGTTGCAAGGATTGAATGTTGTATGTTATAAGCTGAAAAAGCATGTAAACAAACAGCATGCAAATCTGATAACAATAATGTACAAGAAAGATCAAGATCAATCCAAGGTTTGGTCACTTCAACAGATCAAAAACTAGTCGGTAGAGATAAACTAAAAGATGCAATACTAGGAGCCAATGAATAGTAAACACCTGGCTTAACAAACTGCACCAAAGCTGCAACTTAATACATACAATTTTAATGAACCTGTAAAGTAAGATAAGAAACCTTAAATGCAAGCCCTAGAAGACATTTAATGCAAGTCTTACTACCAAGAAAGAGAATTCAAATTCTAAGGTATGTGTCTCCTTCAATGGGTACAAGTCTTCACCTATAAATAGAGGAATACTGAAACAATTAGTGATGTTACAACTTTTAACCTCACAAACAATAGATTTTTTAGCATTCAAAGTGTTCTCAAAACATACAAGTTTCAGTCACTCAATCTCAAGAACTAGTCAAGTATTAGATCAAATACCCCTTTTATATACTTTAACTATTTGTTTTGTACTTGGTTGTTTTAGGTGTCTTCAGTTGATAGGAAAATAGTTCTTAGCTGAGTGTTATATTGTTAAGAGTCTTGAAAATAACCCTGTGTGGGTTTTAGAGATCCTATGTGTGTCTGCCGTTAGAACTTGTAGTAATCTATGTGGAAACTGAGTTCTAGTAGGTGTAACTTTATTGAGTATAGAGCTTGTTAGGGAGTCCTGTAATTTAAACATTCTTAACAAAATTCCTCCTTGAGAAGGAGTTGAGTGGACGTAGATAGATTACACCACCGTTGAACCACTATAAGACCTTGTGTGTTGTTTTATATTTCCTGCATTATATTCTATGACATGAAGATTAGAATGTAGACATATTTTTTAGGACCACTAGTTATCACCAAGCCAAATCCAGCTCTAGGTAGAGAAAGAAGAAAACAAGCTGTAGCAGAAGAAACAACAACAAAAAGAGTGGAAGATGAAGTTGCAGAAGCAGCTGAAAAAGACCAAAAGTAGAAGAACCTAAATAAATGAGAGCCCCACCTCCAGATGTTCTTGTCAAACCTCGACAAGAATGGAACACTAAAGATAAAAAAAGAACCAATCTAGACAATGCGGCCAAATATGCTCTTTTTGTTACTCTGGACAAACGTATGTTCAGCAAAGTCGAAATATGCAAAACTGTAAAGGAAATATAGGATAAGTTGGAACAAATATGTGAAGGAACTGAGCTTACCAAGGATAACAAGATATCCACCGCCACATAACTATTTAAGCTGTTCGAAATGAAGCCCGAAGAAACATTAGAACAGTTAGATTTGAGATTCACATCCATTGTGGATAAAATGAAAGCTCTAGGGAAACACTACACTCAAAATGAGAAAAACACGAAGGTGTTGAGAGCATTGCCAACATAGTGGGATAACAAGACTATTGCCATAAGAATGTCAACGATAAAGTCCATGAGTACTTTTGACTTGTTCTCTGACATTAAAGCCTTTAAATTCAACATCAATAGAAGAAAGAAAGAGGTCAAAGAATCAAGTACCAAGGTTACAACACTCACTGCAAGATCCTCCAAATATACAACAACTACAAGCAGCAACAAATAACCTGAGCTATCAATCAAGGATACAGAAGAAGACATCTCTATTTCTAAAGAAATTTAAGAAGTTTATGACGAACAACAACAGGGCCAATAGCTTCAAAAAGAAATCACCAACACCATAAACATCTTCTAACCCATAGTTAAATGCAGTTTTCTCTAATGTGTCATAATTGTAGGGAACCAGACCAATATGCAATAAATTATCCACAACTTACAACGCACAAATATCCTAAAGAAAAGAAGAAAATGAGGAATGAAAATCAGAAGCTTAGAACACTTCTTGGAGAAATCAAATCTGCAAAAACTGCAAGTTCTTCTAAGGAATAATTAAAGGAACAAAACTCTTTTGACGGTGACAGTGACAATATAACATCTGAAGAATAAACATTAATTTCTTGATGACGGTGACAATATAACATCAGAAGAATAAGCATTAATTTTCTTGATGGTCAAGGACTATGAAGATGAAGAAGATGATGAGGTAATCTATCACCTCAAGCTAATTTAGTTGATGAAAAACTGAACATGATCCAAGCCTTTAGGCGGATAATGAGCTTTGAGTAGATAAACTCACCTCATGAGGAGCTTAAGGAGGAAAACTTAATATGCTCAAGAGTGAGCATACTGTACTCAAAGAAATATTATCAGAGTATGATTATGATAATGCAATATATGACAATCTTAGAGCAATAGTAGTTAAGCTCAAGCTGCTGGTCACTAAGCTAGAAAGTGAGAAAGAAAGTTTGCAAACATCCATTAATTGTTTTAATAAGTCATCACGGGATGCACAAACTTATCTATTAATGACTAGAAGTCCACTTGAAACCTCTAGTTTGGGCTACAATGATGAATCTTCTCACAATACAACAAGCCCAACCAAAGCTTCAAGGTTTGTTTAGGCTGAAGTACTATTATCTAAATAGTAGTCTAAAATCTCAAAAAGAAAATAAGTGTTGAAAAAATGAAGTACATCTGATAATGGAAAGAAACCCTTGTATGTAAGTCTGCAAAAAGTCACAACTTGTAGCAGAACCAATCTGTTGTAAGTAAATGCAGGTTGTAGCAACCTCACAGGTTACAACAAAAGAACTTCAATCCTACTAATACCAAGACATACATGTCTAAACCTAAAAGAGCTTATACTTTAGGAAAGTATGATGGAAGACCACACAAACATGGTATAGGTAATATAAGAAAAGTTCCTACACACACTAAGAACAATCAGTATGCAACCAAGACTACTTATAGAAGAGAACTAACTATACTTACAACAAACCAATTATTGTTAAGCAAGTATGGGTTCCTAAATGAACTAACCCCAAAGGACCCGTACTCGTATGTGTACCTAAATCTATTTGAAATGTATGTAGGATCAATTGCCAAGAAGCAACAGTGAAATATGGTACATTGATAGTGGCTGCTCAAGATACATGACTGGCAACAAGAAAGCCTTGAAAGACTTCCAACCATGCAAATGCTCTAAGGTTTTAGTATTCGGAGATGATTCAAAAGAAAGCACTAAGGGTACAAGAAGCTTGATCAAAGACAATGCATGCATAAGTGAAGTATCATATGTGAAAGGATTGAAAAGCAACCTTCTAAGTATCAATCAGTTATTTAACAAAGGATACTCTATGGAACTTAACCTCAACAAGTGTTTGATAAATGATAATAAGATTAACGAAGTAAAGCTTACAAGAACAAGAAGAGGGAATATATACCTAGCAGATTGGAGTTCGACAATACAACCAACATGTTTCATTGCTAAGAGTTCACTAGAATTGAGCTGGTTATGACACAAAAGGATGAACCATCTGAACTTCTAACCATCAATAAGCTAGCAAGAAAAGATCTAGTAAGAGGATTTCTAGACTTAGCTTTCAAAAAGGAAAGTGTATGCGGAGCATATCAAAAAAACAAGTAACTTAGAAGTTCATTCAAGGATAAAGTTCAAAAATCATCTAATAGGATTTTAGATTTTCTACATATGGATCTTTTTGGTCAAGTTGAACCTGTCAATGCCAGTGGAAAAAAGTACTCTCTAGTAGTTGTGGATGAACACTCAAGATTTACATTGACAATTTTCTTAGCCAATAAGTCAGAAAATTAAAACATGTTACCAGACTTTATGAAAATGATACAGAATGAGAAAAACCTAAATATTGTAAAAATTAGATCTGACAGAGGGACATAATTCACAAACAAGTTCATAGAAAAGTATTGCTCAAAGAATATAATTTATCATGAATATTCAGCTGCAAGAACACCTCAACAGAATGGTGTTGCTAAAAGAAGAAACATAACTCTCAAATAAGCAACAATAACAATGATTGTAGAAGCTACTAAGGGTATGTTTGGACTGGGTGGAGGTGGATTTTGCAAGTCTGGATTTGGGATTTAAGTGGATTTTGTAAAAAGGTGAATTTTGAAATCTTGCGTTTGTTTTGGGATTTTATAGGGTAGGATTATAGTTAAGATGTCATCATCACATTGGAAATTGTAGAAAAAGTAGAGTTTTTAGGGAATTGTAGAAAAAGTAGATATTTTAATTGGGAGTTGTAAAAAAAGTAGGATGTAGATAGGATTTGCAAATTCACTCACACCCCACAACAAATAAGGATTGGGATTTTGCCCATCCCAAATCCAGATGGACACATCCCAATCCAAACATATCCTAAGAAATTTTGGGCTGAAACAACCAATACAACATGTTATAGCCAAAATAGATGTTTGATCAACAAAGATATGACAAGACCCTATATAAACTTTGGTATGGATATACTTCAAACATATCATACCTACACATTTTTTGATGCAGATGCTACATTTTGCATAATGGAAAAGAACACTTAAAGACCTTTGATGTCAAATAAGATGAATGAGTATTTTTAGGATACTCCTTAGTAAGTAAAGCCTTCAGAATCTTCAACAAAAGAACCCTAGTGGTTGAAGAATCAATACATGTATTAATTGATGAACCACCACACTGTGATACAACTAATCTTGAAAAGTTAAAAGAAGATATGTCACAACTAAAAATGACAAATAACATTGTTCCATACATTGAAGGTGTGCAAATTCCTTATAAAAGATGATACATGAGAACTTCTACTGGAAGATATAGCGGTTCAGATTACAGCACAAGAACCTGACAGAATACATCAAGTAACAAATCATCAAAACTCACATATGTCTTTGAACCAGATCGAACATGGCCAAGAAATCACCTCTAAGAACTCATCATAGAAGATCTCAATACTGGAGTAAGAACAAGAAGATCAAGATCTCATGAAGCTATGTTTGCTTATTTTATATCACAAATGAAACCTAAGAATATTGAAGAAGCACTGGAAGATTGATGTGTCGTTATTTTTATATATTTTATCATCATAATTACCCTCGATTATATTTCTTTTGTGCCTAATTGATTGAATTATTGTTCTAATTTGTAGGAATTGATTTTGGTGGACATTGAAGAGAAATTGAGTTAAAGAGTGCATTTTGGGCTTAAGCTATGATGTGGGCTTGGGAAAGATATATCAATTAGGCCCAGCTAAGTTGATGGTGGAGGAATGCCCAGGAAGAGTTTTAATCCAATTAAACTCTTATCTTTGTAATAGATTTGTATATCTTTTCAGATTAATAGAGTTTTATTAAGAGTAGGAGATCTTAGACCAAAAAATATTATTTTATCAGGATATCTTCCAATATGTGATTTCTCTCTCCTCACTCTCTCTAGCGCACACATACACGCTAGTTTTCTTAATCTTTCTTTTTTTTTCTTCTCTGTTCTCAAGACGAATGTTGGATATTTTTTATGGAGATGATTAATCAAGGCATGCGTGGCTAATTTTCCTTCCCTGATTCAATGGTCGTTTTAATTTGATTGTTATCACTGTGAGGCATTGTCCTTAATTTAAGTTCTTACTTTAATTCAAGTATCTTTTGATTCATGATTTTATTCCATAAAGTGAATTATAGTTTAGATTGATCTGACAATTCGATTTGAATTAAATTTTACTACTACTATCCGTGAATTCTGTGTTATACTTTGCTTCATCATATGATTCTAGGAGGATTGGTACTTAGTAGCAATATGCCGATTATACCTTGCTTCATTGTATAATTACCTAGTTGAATTAACGGGACTAACAGAAACTATAGACTTAATAATTTCATCTTCTGAGTTATTCGGTTCTAGGTATCTAGTTAGGTTTAACTGTTTTCACAAGAGATTAATGTAATTGTTAATTAATTTGGAGTGTACACCAATTAGTTGATAATTAGGTTGATTGAATGCTTAATTTGATCAATTAAATTAGGAAAACAGATGACTAGTCTATGGCTTCCATGATTAGTTTAAGGTTAAATGCTTGAATGTGTAAGATGATATTTGTGGCCCAGGATTAGTGATGCAATTGAATGTAAGTACCCTTGAATCGGAGTCTCGTAAGATTATTTTCTCTCATTTATTTCCATCGTTCGTTGTTAGTTGATTCTTATTTTTATTTGATAGTTTAGTAGTTAGTTTAATTAGTAGATATTCAAAATCCCCTCTATTTTCACACTCAAGTGAATTAATCCCTGTTCCCTGAGAATCGACCCTGCTTGCCGTTATACTTAGTTGTTATTTTGGAGTAGTTAATTTATTTTGTTGTCTTGACACCCATCAAATTTTGGTGTCGTTGCCGGGGAACAACATTGAATTAATTCTTTTGAGTTTTATTTTTTGTTTCTGGTTTATGCCTCGTTCTTCTCGTACAGGTGAACTTGTGTATAATCCAGAAATTGAGAAAGAAGCAAGAAGACAAAGGAAAGAGATAAGACTATTGAAACAAACTTCTCACCCATCATCACCCGATCTGAATTTAGCTTTGGAGTTTTCAAGTTCGGACCTCAGTGATTCTGATACTGAGATTGAAGAGAAATAAGAAGAGATGGCTGCTCAACAAATATTAAGGGAGTTGGTTAATCCTGATGTTAACCAACAACCTTTATGCATTCAATTTCTTATTGTTGAGACTGCTTTTGAACTAAAATCTGGTCTAATTCATTTATTGCCTACTTTCCATAGTCTTACAGGTGAAGATCCACACAAGCATCTCAAGGAATTCCATATGGTATGCACAACTATGAGACCACAAGCAGTTATAGAAGAGCAAATCAAACTGTGTGTTTTTCCATTTTCTCTAGCTGACAAGGCAAAAGATTGGCTATATTATCTTCCACCTGGATTCATAACCACATGGTTTGACATGAAGAAGTAGTTTCTAGAGAAGTTCTTCCCAGTTTCACGAGCTGCACATATCCGGAAGGATATTTGTGGAATTAGGCAATTGAATGGAGAGTCATTGCATGAATATTGGGAAAGATTCAAGCAGTTGTGTGCTAGTTGCCCTCAACATCAAATTCCTGAGCAATTGCTTGTGCAATATTTATATGAAGGTCTTTAAACTTTTGATAGGAGTATGATTGATGCCGCAAGTGGAGGTGTTTTGGTAAACAAGACCCCTGAAACTGCAAAGACTCTAATTTCCAACATGGTGGCCAATGCCCAACAATTTGGAACAAGAAATGACATCATTCAAGGGACTGTCAAAGAGGTAAATACAAGTTCGTTGATCAAAAACTTGATGCATTGACTACTCTTGTAGGAAAATTGGTTTTAGGAAAAACACCAGCACCTCAAGTTTGTGGTATATGTTCGGTCGAAGGACATTTTACCAATGCATGTCCTATATTGCAAGAAGACCCCACACAACAAGCTAATGCAATGGATGGATTTCGTGACCAACCACAAAGGAGATACGATCCATATTCAAATAGCTTTAATCCAGGATGGAGAGATCATCCTAATTTTAGCTATAGGAATCAAGGAGGAAATCAAGGATTTCCACAATAAAATTTCAATAACAAGACGGCACCCACACAACCTTCAAACTCAGGTATGTCCTTAGAGGATATAGTGAAGGCTCTTGCTACTAACATGGAAAAATTCCAACAGGAGACAAGAGCAAGTATTCAACACCTAGAGAATCAAATGAGTCAAATGGCTACATCCATAAACAAGCTAGAGACACAAAATTCTGGGAAATTACCATCACAAACGGTATTTAACTCGAAGGAAAATACAAGTGCGATTTTTTTGAGGAGTGGAAAAGAAATTGATGCTAGGACTGGAGTGCCTAATGAAGTCACTGATCAATAAGTTATGAAGGATGCCAAAAAGGAAGTTGAAGAAAGAGTTGAGGAACAATCGAAGGTAAAACCTTATTCTAAATCACCCACTACTTCTAACATGGTTGTTCCTCCATTTCCTAATAGGTTGACTAAACCGAAGAAAGAAGACCATGAGAGGGAAGTGTTGGAAACCTTTCGAAAAGTGGAAATCAATATTCCTTTGTTGGATGCAATCAAACAAATCTCGAGGTATGGTAAATTTTTAAAGGACTTGTGCACTAACAAAAGGAGACTGAAGGGTGATGAGAAGGTAAGTATAAGTGAGAATGCGTCTGCAATGATAAAAAGGACCCTACAAAAAAAATGTAAGGATCTAGGTATGTTTACGATGCCTTGTGTTATTGGTAACATGAAAATTGAGCATGCCATGCTAGATTTAGGTGCATCCATTAATGTCATGCCATACTCAATTTACTATTATTTAAATTTGGGTCCTTTGAAAGAAACTAGAGTAGTTATTCAATTAACAGATCATTCTAATTCTTACCCTAAAAGGGTAGTTGAGGATGTCTTGGTACAGGTTAAGAAGTTGATTTTTCCAGCAGATTTCTACATCTTGAAGATGAAGGATGATTCTATGACAACTTCAGCCCCTATCTTGCTAGGACGTCCATTCATGAAAACTACTCGGACCAAGATTGACGTGGATAAGGGTACCCTCTTCGTCGAGTTCGACGGAGAGATTGTGAAATTTAATATTTTTGATGCTATGAGGTACCCTAGAGAAAATCATTCAATATGCTCTATTGATGTAATTAACTCTGTTGTGCAGGATGGTTTTGAGAAGAACAATGAAGTTGAAAGATTTGATATGCAGTCGCAATTGGACATTGAATGAGAGCTAGCTGAGACTGCAGATATTTCGGAGTCATTGATGGAGGCACAGTCTGGGGATCCCAAGTTAGAGTTAGAAATCTTACCTGATCATTTGAAATACGTCTATTTGGGAGATAATGAGACCTTACCCGTCATCATTTCAAGAAAATTGACTGAAGATCAAGAAGAGAGATTGGTTCAAGCTCTCAAAGAGCATAAGACTGCAATTGGTTGGACTTTAGTTGACATAAAGGGTATAAGCCCATCATTTTGCATGCACCGGATTTTGCTAGAAGATGATGCTAAACTAGTACGAGATTCTCGAAGGAAGCTAAACCCAGTGATGAAGGAAGTGGTCATGAAGGAGATTTTGAAGCTTCTAGATGAAGGGATAATCTATCCTATCTCGGATAGTAAGTTGGTGAGTCCAATCCATGTTGTACCAAAGAAAATGGGCATCACTGTGGTAAGAAATCAAAATAACGAGCTGGTGCTTACGAGGGTACAAAATGGATGGCGTATGGTTATTGATTTTCGAAAGCTCAATTTGGCTACTAAGAAAGACCATTTTCCTTTACTCTTTATTGACCAAATGTTAGAAAGATTAGATGGAAAGGCTTACTTTTGTTTTCTAGATGGTTTTTCAGGTTACTATTAGATAGTGATCGCACAAGAGGATCAAGAAAAGATAACCTTCACGTGCCCCTTTGGAACATTTGCTTATAGAAGGATGTCTTTTGGTTTGTGCAATGCTCCTGGTACATTTCAAAGATGCATGTTTAATATATTTTCTGAATATATTGAAAAATGCATTGAAGTATTTATGGATGATTTCACTGTCTACGGAGATTCATTTGATCATTGTCTAGAACATTTGTCAAACATTTTGAAAAGGTGCATTGAAACTAATTTGGTCTTGAATTATGAAAAATGTCATTTTATGGTGACTGAAGGCATCGTTCTAGGACATGTTGTTTCTTCTAAAGGCATTGAAGTTGATAAGGCGAAAGTCGATTTAATTGTGAGCTTACCTTATCCTACTAACGTTAAGGGAGTTCGAGCATTCCTTGGACATGCAGGTTTTTATCGTAGGTTTATCAAAGATTTTTCGAAAATTGCTTTGCCCTTTCCAAATTGCTCCAAAAAGACGTATCTTTTGAGTTTGGAGAGGATTGCAAATTGGCGTTTGACAAGCTTAAGAATATGTTGATAATTGCACCTATAATTCAACCTTCGGATTGGAATTTGCCCTTCGAGATCATGTGTGATGCAAGCAACTATGCAGTTGGAGCTGTGTTGGGCCAACGAGTGGGCAAGAAGAGTCATGTCATATATTATGCACCAAGGACATTAGATTCTGCTCAATGCAACTACACAACCACAGAAAAAAAGCTTTTAGCAATTGTTTTTACTTTAGAAAAGTTCAGATCATATTTACTTGGCTTTAAAGTTCTTGTTTATTTTGATCATGCAGCCTTAAAGTATCTATTGACCAATAAAGAGTCCAAACCAAGGTTGATACGATGGATACTTTTACTTTAGGAGTTTGACAATGAGATCGTGGATCGAAAGGGGACTGAAAATCCGGTGACTGATCACTTGAGTCGGTTAGTGAAAGAAAAAGAGTCTATTTATTTCTGAATTTTTTCCGGATGAGCAGTTGTTTGAATTAAAAGGTACGATCACTTGGTATGCTGACTTGGTTAACTATTTAGTTACTGGAATTTTACCTGATGATTTTAGTAGAGCACGCAAGCAAAAGATTAGATATGATGCAAAGTACTATGTATGGGAGAAACCTCATTTATGGAAATTTTGTTCTGATCAAATGGTTAGAAGGTGTGTGCCTGAAAATGAACATAAGAGTATTTTAGCTTTTTGTCATAATTATGCTTGTGGAGGTCACTTTGGTCCTAAAAGAACTGCTAGGAAAATTTTGGATAGTGGGTTATACTGGGAGACTATGTTCAACGATGCTTACTTATTTTGTAAGAGCTGTGATAGGTGTCAAAGGACGGGTTCTTTATCTCAAAGGAATGAAATGTCTCAAATTCCTATACCTGTGTGTGAGATTTTTGATATTTGGGGTTTGAACTTTATGGGACCATTTCCATTATCTTGTGGATATTTATACATACTTTTAGTTGTTGATTATGTTTCGAAGTGGGTGGAAGCAAAACCCACTAGGATTGATGATTCTGCAACGGTTGTAGGTTTTATCAAGTCTAACATTTTCAGCAGGTTTGGGATTCCAAGAGCAATGATTAGTGATCAAGAGAGCCATTTTTACAATAGAAGCATTGCCGCCTTATTGAAGAAATATGGGGTGCATCGTCGTGTGGCTACTACTTATCATCCACAGTCAAATGGTAAAGCAGAAGTTTCAAATTGAGAAATCAAATCCATTTTAGAGAAGACAGTGAACCCCGGGAAGAAGGATTGGAGTTTTCATTTAGATAATGCACTATGGGCGTATAGGACCGCATATAAGACCCCTATAGAGATGTCTCCCTATAGGTTAGTTTTTGGCAAGTCCTGTCATCTACCCGTTGAGATCGAGCATAGAGCCTATTGGGTAGTAAAACATTGCAATATGGATTTGGGAGAAGCCGGAAAATCAAGGAAATTGGAGCTACAAGAATTAGAGGAAGTTCGGTTAGAAGCTTACGAAAATTCAAGGATTTACAAGGAGAAAATCAAGGCGTTCCATGACAATTCGATATTGAGGAAACAATTTTCAATTGGTCAGAAAGTGTTGGTTTTTAATTCTCGTCTCAAATTGATATCAGGTAAGCTTTGTTCTAAGTGGCTTGGCCCATTTGTTATTACTAATGTGTTTCCTTATGGTACAGTTGAAGTTCAAAGCTTGGAAACGGATAAAAAGTTCAAGGTGAATGGACATCACTTGAAATTATTTCATGAAGATGAGATGTCCTCTTCCGTGGTTAATCTAGTTCTCACGATCCCTTGTTACCCATCGAACTGAATAGATGTGACATGTCGAGCATAACAACATTAAAAAAAATTGCGCTATTGGAAGACAACCCAAATTAGTTTGTTTTTTTTCCTTTTGTGTTTTGTTCCAAAAAAAATCGAAGGTATACTCTATGTGGAGTTAGACGTGGTCACGACTAACTTGAGAGAATCTTCTGTTAATTCTTGGTTTTTTTTGCCTGCAAGACTAGGTAGAGTTAGGCATGGTCACGCCTTGAAAGGGTCTTCTATTCATCTTGCTTGTTCTTTAGAGACTAGATGGAGTTAGGCGTGGGCACGCCTAACACTAAAAAGTCTTCTGTTGAATTTTCCCTCGCTGTATCTTTACCTTTTTTTTCTTAGTTTTTATTTTTATTAAAAAAAACGAACAAATCAGAAAAATCAAAAAAATTTGGAGCCCTAATTTACTATACACTTTCTCTTTCTGCAGATTCACCTCCATCACAATCTTCAACACCGTCGTCGGTTTCTTCTCCAGCCATCCTCCAGCGATTGTTGTTCTTCTCCATCACCGTCATCTTTCTCTTCTTCTCTCTGGTTCCGATCCACATAGCCACCATCTCTCCTTCACAGCGGCGGCGAAGCAGCTCTGCAACAGCTATTCTTCTTTGTCCAACAACAGCTCACCTCCACCATCTTCTTATTTTCTCTTTCCGCCGCTGTTGTTCTTTATCTCTGTCACCCAATCTTCTCTAGCTCAGCCGCCATCTTCATCACTCTATCGCAATTGTTGATATTTTACTTAATAATTGTGTTTCTCACTTCATTTTGTTTCAACTTCAGGCATGGGTAAATCCAACGTTCCGGGTGGTGTTCGAAGGCCGTCTAAGAGAGTCAACTCAAGCAAAGAGGCAAGTTCTAGGCCCATTAGAAGGTCTAATCCTAATTCTCCTAAAGGCTCTTTGAGTAGCTCAATAAAAGCCCATTTAACTAAGGTGGTTAAAGATAAGAATTAATTATTGTTGCTTAATTATGAGGAGACAAATCTTTCCATAGATTGTTGCTTAATTATGAGGAGATCAAATCTTAAGAATATATTTCTTCTCCTCCAAGGGATATATTTCTTCTCCTTCAAGGCCCAAATTTTCGTGCACTTTATCTATAAATAAGGGTTGATTTTTCAGCCCCAAGATATATACAAGAGTGCTGATTTTTTAGAGCAATAAAAATGAGAAATTAATTCTTCCTACAAGAGTTAAAAAGAGTTTGTTTGATTCCCCACCGTATTTACGAGCTTGGACTTGGGGAATACTCAAGAAGGTGTTTGGGTTGAAGCAATTAATCTTCTCAATGGTGTCTCTCCGATCAAGAGGTAAATACATATCCCTTAGTTCTGCATGTTTAGGGCTTTGTATAATTCATCATTTATTCATAGCATAAATCTTTTTGATTTAATTGCTTTAATTCATAAGGTTAGATTTATGATAATTCTTATTTAAATTACACCCGAATAGATCCATGAAGATCCCCAATAGATGGTATTAGAGCCATGGTTTCGGGCTTTGTTATTTAAATTAGAATTTAAATCTATTTATATTGAATTGAAATTGGATAGTAGAATTGTTAGATCTTTTTTGCAGGTATCCTATTATCGTGGTTTTTAATGTATGTTTTAAATTCATGTTGTTTGAATGATGTTTTTTTTTTATCTGATTCGTTCAGATTCATTTTTCCCGTGAGAAAATCCACGGGTAGATTAGGATCTAGATGTTAGATTTTTTTTTAAAAATAAATTATAACGAATCAAAAATGAAGATCGAAGAGATGGATTAAAAAGATCGGAGACTACGACGGGTGTACGATCGCCGGATGATGTAGACGGACTGAATCACTATTTAGGCTACCCAAGTCGTCGCGACTGCTGCCCGAATTTTTCAAAAATTGGGTTCTCTTTTTCGAAATGGAAAATTAAATCATGATAATTGGAAATATTTATGTGTTTAATTTGGGTTTATTGCTGTTATTAATTTGATTAATTATCATGTATATCCATGAAAAATCTTATCGTTTTAAAATTACTAAGTATGTAATTTAATGAATTTATTCTGGATAATAAATTAACTAATTGGCCTCCATAATTGATTTATTTGTGAAGTCTTTGGCTATGCATTAGCAAGCGCCTTTCTCCCTAATGGATAGGCCAAAGACAAGTTCATTTGAATAAATTTCTTTGGATAATTGTGGATTATTATTAGTGGCAATATGACCTTCCCAACGAATGACTTATTCAAAACAAAATAATAATCCTATATTAAAATATGGTTATTACTTAGGTGTAAAATTGATATATTAACTCCCTAACGGAGTCCCTGTCAGTTTTATATGGTCAAGTGGGAGCCAACTATTAATTTTGAATTAAAGGTTTGTAACTATTTTTGTTTGTAACATGCTCAAATATGTTTGAGTAAACGTTCACACTCAACGTGACTTACTTGAATTGTTTTGAGATGTTGGTTGATGACATGTTTATATATATTTTGTTTTAATTATGTGATAATTTTGTGTTGATTGGATATTAATACAAACTGTATGTCTTATTCTTAGTTCAATATGTCGTCACCTTTTAATCCACTATTTCATATACTTAAAGATAACAAACTAGAGGGAGAAAACTATGTAGATTGGAAAAGACACTTACTCATAGTCTTGACTGCATAATCGCATAAGTTTGTCCTTGACGAACCTAAACCCACTGAACCTACGGATAAAACTAGTGAGGAAGATAAGAAATATCATAAGCAGTGGTTGAAATCCGATGAAATGGCTAGGTGTACCATCTTGGCTTCAATGTTATATGTTTTACAACACCAACACCAATACATGGAAACCGCTACAGATATTATGTTAAACCTTAAGGAACTCTTCACTTACTAGAATCATACGACAAGACAGATGGCCATACGAGATATGTTGTCGCTGAAAATGCTTAAAGGAATGCCCGTGAGGGATCACGTTCTTAAAATGATGGGTTTTCTTAACAAACTTGAGATTCTTGGTGCCGAATTCGATGGGGAAACCCAGGTCGATTTCGTACTCCATTCTCTACCGAAAAGTTTTGAGCAGTTCCAATTGAACTATACCATGAACAATTAAGCATATACGTTGGCTCAACTCATGCAAGCTTTGGTATCGACTGAGATGCTAAAAGGACCAAGAAAGAGTCAAACCCTGTTGAAAAACGGTCCATCTTCCTTTTCTGGACCTAAAGTTGGGAAGAAAAGGTCAGAAACAAGTTGACAAAATTGGAAAGGAAAAAACGCCCAATGAGGGTGGTATCAAGAAGAAGATAACCAAAGGAAAGTGCTTTAACTACGGTCTGAAAGGACATTGGAGAACGGCCTGTCCTCAGCCTAAGAAGGTTGGAAAATAAGATAATTCTCACACACTAGTAATTGAAACGTGTTTAGCGGCATATTCTTCCCATTCGTGGGTGGTGGATATGGGAGCCACTGATCATGTTTGTTTCAATATATAGGGGTTCCAGCTAACCCAGCAACTTAGTGGGAGTGAGATCATCATTACCATGGGCGATACTACAGAAGTGGTAGTTGTTGCAGTGGGAGATGTGCACCTATCTTTTAGTGATAAAATTTTAGTTTTAAGAGATGTTCTTTTTGTTCCAAGTTTTAGAAAGAATTTAATTTCAGTTTTTAAATAGTTTATGGATGGATATTCAGTTTTTTTTAATAAGAATGTCATTATTTCTCGTAATAATGAAGTTATCTATTCAGGAACATTAATAAACAATCTCTATACTATTAACTGTGCACAACCCACACACATGCAAAATGAATCATATAACACATCGTCTATTTCTAAGAAAAGAAAACATTCTTCAAGTATGAACGAAATACTTTTATGGCATCTTAGATTTGGTCATATTAATCTATAAAGGATTCAAAGGTTGGTGAGTGATGGCTCGTTGGAATCACTCCATGTTGAACCATTTCCAATATGCGAATCATGTTTAGAATGTAAAATGACTAAGAAAGCTTTTGGAGCTAAGATGAATAGAGTCAGTGAAGTGTTAGAACTTGTTCATTCTGATGTATGTGGTCCAATGTCGATTCAGGTAAGAGGTGGTTTTGAGTATTTTGTTACGTTTATCGATGACTACTCGAGATATGGATATATTTTCTTAATGCGGCATAAGTCTGAAGTCTTTGATAAGTTCAAAGAATTTAAGGCTGAAGCAAAAAAATGTAAGGGAAAAAGTATCAAGTTTCTATGTTCTGATCATGAAGGTGAATATCTCAGCAATGAGTTTTTGGACTACTTATCAGGGCAAGGGATTGTATCCCAATTGACTGCACCAGAACCCCTCAACAAAATGGGATCGCAGAGCGAAAAAACAGAACTTTTTTGGAAATGGTCAGATCTATGATGAGTTATTCAGATTTACCCAAGTTGTTCTGGGGATATGCTTTGGAAACATCGACTTATATTCTTAACTTGGTACCTTCCAAATTAGTTCCCAAAACCCTTCAGAATTGTGGATTGGACGAAAATCCAGTCTTAGACACATGAGAATCTGGGAGTGTCCCACATACGTGTTAGACAAGGAAGCTGATAAGTTGGAACCTCATTCAGAATTAAGGATGTTTGTAGAATACCCCAAATGAACGAAAAGGGGATTATTCTATAGCCCAAGGATCAGCGGATCGTGGTAAGTGTTAGGATGTATACTATAAGCCTAGCTTTTGTATGAACATCTTTTATGAAAGAGAATCACTTTGGTCATATGTTTGCATTTTATATTTGTTATATATGTTTATGCAATGTCCAATTAATTTATATTATAGATAACTTGGTGTGTGGTGCCACACAGAAGATCATGTTATCAGTTTCTTATAAATTATAAATAGTAGCTCACAACCAAGATGGATTTGGACAAATCATCGGAATGGTTGTAGTGTAGTTTGGTGTTAGTCTGTCTTGACTATAAAACTACACTAGTACATTTTGTGTGTATTGAGCAGGACCATTTGAGGTTGTTCGTTTTATACTGACTATATAATAGAACAAGACCTCTGTTATTATGGATGTGCGTTCTCTTAATCCATATATAATAAAAGCCACGTATACACAATATTTGTTTCTTTAATTTGCCAATGAGTGAGATTTATTTATTAAATCAATAAACTCGGTGAATTGGGAAACAATATTGTCAATATGGTGTACTATTGATTATAGAAGGAATCTGTGTCCTAATTATTTAGGATGATGATGTCCCCTTGAGGAGCTCATAAGGATTGTCATGTAAACCCTGCAGGTGGATTTAATCCGACATGATAATAAAGTTGAGTGGTACTACTCTTGGAATTAGATGTTAATTAATTAAGTTGTCAGTAACTTATTTAATTAACGGACATTCGATATCTTAAACACAGGGAGATAAACGTGCACATAATAAGAAGGAACCCATATTAAATATGGGATTGGGACAGTAGTTCAATAATAATTCTTTAGTGGACTGAATTATTATTGATGGGTTTAAGTTATGTGTTCGGGCCGAATACAGGATACTTAAGCCCATCAGGAGGCCCAACACAATTCCTCCTCTAGGTCCCTGGTGTAGCCTATATATAGCCCTTTTTCATCAGCGCCTCAAAATAAACACAGATCACAGAAAACACATAATAGTGAGAAAGAGCAGAACTGAGTTTTCTCGAAGGATCGTTGGCCACGCAACGTTTGAGAAAGGCTGTAGGAATACATCAGAAGATCAAGAGGTCTACAAGGGTATGATTTCTTTCCGCTGCGTATTATCTTTGGATCCCGAATCTGATAGCATAGAGTCGGTGATCCATCGGTTCCAATAATTGGTATCAGAGCCACGGTTTCTGGTTCTATGCAATTGGATCGGTTAATTATTATGATCTTATGCTATATCATACGTTTTATATTCAGATTGTATGATAGTAGGATTGCATAGGATAACTTGGTTTTGCAGGTTACCTATATCCAACTATTATGGTCTGTGTGCATGTTAATGTATGATCTAAACCCTCGGACCTGTCGAGGTTTTTGTTTTGGGTTGGTTGCATGATTGTAATAGTAAAAACACGGCGGTTTGTCGTGTTAGATTTTATGTTATTCTTGATTTGTTCTCGATGTAATACTGTTCGATCTCATATGGTGTAATCTGATCGTACTAGATTCTGTATAGGATTGGTAGATGTTCGAACTAGATTCTGTATAGGATTGGTAGATGTTTGAACTAGATTCTGTATAGGATTCCTGTTCGATCGAGATTTCTATTCGAACTAGGATTGGCGTTCGAAGGAGCTGTTCGATCAGATTGCCAGGTGCTGGAACAGTTCGCTGGATGTTGCCGTTGATCAGGGTTCGCTAGATTGGTGCTGATTCTGTGCAACAGCTCGTTGGATTTGCACAACAGCCTGCTGGATTCACGCAACAGGTCGATCCCCGTTTAGCAGGCGAACATTCGATCGAAGTGGCCATAATAGTTGGATTTTTTTTTCATTCCATATTTATTGCCTATCTATATGTTTGTTGTTTTATCAAGCATGCTTTTATATGTTACATGTTATTTCATGCTATATTCCCTCCTTTAAATAACTAAGTGGGAGAGGGATTTATTTTGAATAAATCCCATGGTCTCCATTACTGGTTTGTAAGTGATGCATTTAAACTTGCGCATTGGCTTTAAGTGCCTTCCTCCATATCGGATGAGTTTGATTGCGGATCACTAGATCAAACTTTCTTTATGAATGATTATAGAATATTATTTAGGAACATGTCACCTTCTCCATCTGAAGAGATACAATCTTAGATAATGGACTTAGTATCAAGTAATGGTGTACAGTTAGGTGCAATTGATAGTATCCTCCCCATCGGAGTCACTGCTGTTAATTGCATGGCCAAATTTGAACCAACTATTAATTTTATTTGTCATAAAGTTAGTTTGACAAGATAATAGAATTAATGGGTAAAACCTCCTCTAACAAATGTTTGAATTAGTATACGTCCACACTATCGTGGCATACGAAATTCACGGTGTATTAAGGTGTTGGTGAATTTAATTATATTGTTTGAGGGAACAATATAGGCTTTAAATTCTATATGTTATGACCTATGTATTTATTTATTTATTTATATGATTCTCAGGATTTCATTATGTCTTTCAACCCACTTGTTGTTATACTCAAAGAAAACAAACTTACTGGTCCTAATTATATTGACTGGAAAAGAAACCTGGATATTGTCCTAACTGCTGAAGAGTACAAGTTTGTACTCCATGAGCACTGTCCTGACATGCCTGATGAAAACTCTAGTGAAGAGGAGAAAGTGTATTATAGGAAGTGGGTTAAGGCAGATGAGATGGCGTGGTGTTACATTTTGGCTTCCATGTCAAATGTACTGCAACATCAGCATCAGGCCATGCCCACTGCCTATGATATGATGCACAATCTCAAAGAACTCTTCGGACACCAGAGTCGGGCTGCCAAACAGGAGGCAATGAGAAACTTAATGACGACCACCATGTCTGAGGGGACACCTGTGAGTGATCACGTCCTTAAGATGATGGCTCATTTGAATGAGATGGAAGTCCTTGGAGCTGAAATCGATGGGGAAACCCAGGTCGATATCGTGCTCCAAACACTGCCTAAGAGTTTTGAGCAGTTCCACCTTAATTATAATATGAACAAAAGGATGTACTCCTTGGCGGAACTTCTGACAGAACTCAAAGCGGCAGAAGGACTATTTCGTCAAAGTGCTCAAGCTTGCGTTGCTGAAAATATTTCTACTTCTAAGCCGAAAGGTGGAAAGAAGAAGAAGAAACAGAATCCTTCGGCGAAGAAAGCGAATGGACCTCAAAAGGCTGGGCCACAAGGTGGCGTGAAAAAGCCAAAGGGCAAGTGCTTCTCATGCAAGCAGCCTGGACATTGGAAGGTAGATTGTCCCAAGAAAAAGGAAAACAAAGAAGATATATCTTATTCACTAATTACTGAAACATGTTTAGCGGTGTTATCTACCGGTACCTGGTGTGTAGATACGGGAGCCACTGATCATGTCTGCAATTCTTTGCAGAGGTTCCAGGAAACCAGACGACTTAGTGAGGGTGAGATTACCATCTACATGGGCAACGCTACGAAAATGGCGGCTGTTGCAGTGGGAGATGTTTATTTATCTTTTGATAGGAATAAGACTTTGGTTTTGAGGAATTGTCTTTACGTACCTAGTTTTAGAAAGAACTTGATTTCAGTTTCTAAATTATTTTTGGATGGATATTCTGTTTCTTTTGATGGCAAAGTGGTGGTCAAGAAAAATAGGGTTATTATTTGTTCTGGTACGTTGGTTGGCAATTTATATACTCTTAATCCAATAACTCCTACGATGCAACAAATGGAAATTAATAATACATCTTCTAACTCAAATAAGAGAAAAGAACCTTCTAAAATGAACCAAACATATCTTTGGCATCTAAGATTAGGTCACATTAACTTGAGTAGGATTCAAAGGTTGATAGCCGATGGACCTTTGAGTTCATTGGAAGTGGAAAACTATCCGACTTGCGAGTCTTGCTTGGAAGGAAAAATGACCAAGAGGCCGTTTAAAGCCAAGGGGTATAGAGCCAAAGAAGTGTTGGAATTGGTTTATTCTGATTTGTGTGGTCCTATGACTATCCAGGCAAGAAGTGGCTTTGAATATTTTGTCTCTTTCACAGACGATTTTTCGAGATATGGGTATATTTATTTGATGCGCCGCAAGTCTGAGTGATTTGATAAATTCAAAGAGTACAAGGCTGATGTGGAGAAGCGTCATGGTAAATGTATCAAAACACTACGATCTGATCGTGGTGGCGAGTACCTCTTAGGAGAGTTTAGGAATTATTTATCAGAGGCTGGGATTCAATCCCAATTGTCTGCACCTGGTACACCCCAACAGAATGATGTGGCAGAACGAATGAATAGGACTCTTATGGAAATGGTTAGATCGATGATGAGTTATTCGAAATTACCGAATTCATTTTGGGGATATGCCCTGGAAACGACGGCGTATATTCTGAACTTGGTACCTTCTAAGACAGTACCCTCTACTCCCACAGAATTGTGGAATGGGCGTAAGTCTAGTCTAAAACACATTCGGATTTGGGGTAGTCCAGCACATGTGCTGAAGGGAGACGCTGATAAGTTGGAATCTCGTACGGATGTTCGGCTATTTGTGGGCTATCCTAGAGGAACGAAAGGTGGTTTATTTTATAGTCCTAAGGATTAGAAGGTCATTGTTAGCACAAATGCCCAATTCTTAGAAGAGGACTATGTAATGACCCACAAGCCCACGAGTAAAATTGTTCTAGAGGAAATCAAAGGGGAAACCCCTACCTTAGTACCGACGGTACAAGATGAGATACCACAGGAGTTCACACCGTGCGTCACTCATGATACACTGTTACCACGAGTGCCTCGTCGTAGTGAGAGGGTTGTTAGACAATCTGATAGATTCATGTTTTTAGAAGAGTCTTCGGACTTAGTGCCTGGAGAACATGAATCTGATCCTTGGACCTATGACGAAGCACTCCAAGATAAAGATGCAATATCTTGGCAAAAGGCTATGACTTCTGAGATAGAATCTATGGATTCTAATCAAGTTTGGGAGCTTGTAGAACCACCAAATGGTGTAAAAGCCATTGGATGTAAGTGGGTCTACAAAAGAAAAAGAGGATCAGACGGGAAAGTAGAAACTTTCAAAGCAAGGCTTGTTGTGAAGGGGTATACTCAGAAAGAAGGGATCGATTATGAGGAAACCTTTTCACCGGTAGCCATGCTCAAGTCTATCCGGATTCTTTTGTCTATTGCTGCTCATATGAATTATGAGGTTTGGCAAATGGATGTTAAGACAGCTTTCCTTAATGGAAGTCTTGAAGAAAACATCTATATGAAGCAACCAGAATGATTCATTGCAAAGGGCAAAGAGCATCTTGTGTGTAAGCTTAATCGATCCATTTATGGACTGAAACAAGCTTCGAGATCTTGGAACATCCTTTTTGATGAGGTAATCCAATCTTATGGATTCATTCAATGTCCGGATGAGTCTTGTGTATACAAGAAGAATGACGGAAATGTGGTGGTATTTCTTGTACTATACATAGATGACATCTTGCTCATTGGCAACAATGTCAAGACGTTGACAGACGTAAAGGTATTGTTGTCCAAGCAATTTGATATGAAGGACTTGGGAGAAGTTGGACATATTCTTGGGATCAAAGTTATAAGGGATCGCAAGAAAAGAATGTTATGCTTATCTCAAGCTTCGTACATTGATACCATTCTAGCTCGTTTTAGCATGCAAAACTCCAAGAAAGGTTTTCTACCTTTTCGACATGGAGTACCTTTATCTAAGGAGATGTGTCCTAAGATACCAAAGGAGATAGAGGATATGAGGGAAGTTTCTTATGCTTCGGCCGTAGGAAGCCTAATGTATGCAATGCTATGTACGAGACCAGATATCTGCTTTGCCGTGGGCATGGTTAGTAGATATCAAAGTAACCCAGGACAAGGACATTGGACTGCGGTAAAGCATATTTTAAAGTACCTGAAAAGGACTAGAAATTATATGCTGGTTTACCAAGCAGATGATTTGCTTCATGTGGGTTACACGGATTCTGATTTCCAGTCGGATAGGGACAACAGTAAATCTACCTCGGGTTATGTGTTTACCTTGGGAGATGGAGCCATAGTATGGAGGAGTGTTAAGCAGAAATGCGTTTCGGACTCAACCATGGAAGCTGAGTATGTGGCAGCCTCTGAGGCAGCCAAAGAAGTTGTATGGCTCAGAAACTTCATGATGGACTTAGAAGTGATTCCTAGTTTACCTAAAGCTATCACAATTTATTGTGATAACAGTGGTGCAATAGCAAACTCAAAGGAACCACGAGCCCATAAAGCAAGCAAACACATTGAGCGCAAGTACCACCTGATACGAGACATCGTAAAAAGAGGGGAAGTTGTTGTCGCCAAGATTGCATCAGCCGATAACCTAGCAGATCCTTTCACAAAGGCCCTTCCGGCGAAAGCCTTCGATGAGCATGTTGAAGGAATGGGAATCAGATGTATGGTAGTATAAATGACAGCATAGTCTTTTAGTATAAGTGGGAGATTGTTAGGATGTATACTATAAGCCTAGCTTTTGTATGAACATCTTTTATGGAATGAGAATCACTTTGGTCATATGTTTGCATTTTATAATTGTTATATATGTTTATGCAATGTCCAATTAATTTATATTATAGATAACTTGGTGTGTGGTGCCACACAGAAGATCATGTTATCAGTATCTTATAAATTATAAATAGTAGCTCACAACCAAGATGGATTTGGACAAATCATCGGAATGGTTGTAGTGTAGTTTGGTATTAGTCTGTCTTGACTATAAAACTACACTAGTACACTTTGTGTGTATTGAGCAGGACCATTTGAGGTTGTTCGTTTTATACTGACTATATAATAGAACAAGACCTCTGTTATTATGGATGTGCGTTCTCTTAATCTCTATATAATAACAGCCACGTATACACAATATTTGTTTCTTTAATTTGCCAATGAGTGAGATTTATTTATTAAATCAATAAACTCGGTGAATTGGGAAACAGTATTGTCTATATGTACTGTTGATTATAGAAGGAATTTGTGTCCTAATTATTTAGGATGATGATGTCCCCTTGAGGAGCTCATATGGATTGTCATGTAAACCTTACAGGTGGATTTAATCCGACATGATAATAAAGTTGAGTGGTACTACTCTTGGAATTAGATGTTAATTAATTAAGTTGTCAGTAACTTATTTAATTAACGAACATTCGATATCTTAAACACAGGGAGATAAACGTGCACATAATAAGAAGGAGCCCATATTAAATATGGGATTGGGACGGTAGTTCAATAATAATTCTTTAGTGGACTGAATTATTATTGATGGGCTTAAGTTATGTGTTCAGGCCGAATATAGGATACTTAAGCCCATCAGGAGGCCCAACCCAATTCCTCATCTAGGTCCCTGGTGTAGCTATATATAGCCCTTTTTCATTAGCGCCTCAAAAACACAGATCACAGAAAACACGTGATAGTGAGAGAAAGCAGAACTGAGTTTTCTCAAAGGATCGTTGGCCACGCAACGTTCGAGAGAAAGGCTGTAGGAATACATCAGAAGATCAAGAGGTCTACAAGGGTATGATTTCTTTCCGCTGCGTATTATCTTTGGATCCCGAATCTGATAGCATAGAGTCGGTGATCCGTCGGTTCCAATAGGTTCTTTATTCAAAATTTATGATTTTCAGGTTTTTGTGGAAAATTCTAAAAACTAAATTATTTTAAAGTAAATAATATATTTTAAAATTAGATTCCAAATTAATATAATGGAGTGTTGTTCATTAATCTTAATATACTAAACTTTTACCTTCTGAAAACACATTAGTAAACATTGTTTTAGACATCAATTTATTAGTGTTATTGATATTATTATAATTATTTTTTATTTTCCATAGAGCAAGATTAACATAAAAGAATGATATTGTGCACACAATTATTTTTACACTTTAATACTTATTATGATATCAATGTTTAAATTTTGTTGAAATAAATGTACTTAAGGAAGTTAAAGATACTCTCACTTTTCACCATGTATAAGTAATATGAAATAAGATTACCATCGGAGTCATTTGAACTAAGCCCAATAGGCAATGATTTGAATCGGTCTACTTAGAAATAACTGTAGTTTAATGTATGGGCCTTATTTGTAAAGATGGGCTGGTCAGCCCGAATTGTATACATCCCTCTTCGTGATGGGCCTTATTTGTAAAGCTATGTTCATTATATATTGGCGAGGACTAAAGGCACAACCCCTGTTGGAACCGACGGATCGCCGGCCCTATGCTATCGGAATCGGGATCCAAAGATAAATCGCAGCGGAAAGAAATCATACCCTTGTAGACCTCTTGATCTTCTGATGTATTCCTCTGAGCCCTTCTCGAACGTTGCGTGGCCAACGATCCTTCGAGAAAAATCAGTTCCGCTCTCTCTCACTTATCACGTGTTTTCTGTGATCTGAGTTCTGTGTTATGAGAGGCGCTGATGAAAAGAGCTATATATAGGCTACACCAGGGACCTAGAGGAGGAATTGGGTTGGGCCTCCTGATGGGCTTTAGTATCCTGCGTTCGGCCCGAACACATAACTGAAGCCCATCAATAATAATTCAGTCCACTAGAGAATTATTATTGAACTACCATCCCAATCCCATATTTAATATGGGCTCCTTATTATGTGTACATTTATTTCCCCGTGTTTAAGATATCGAATGTCCGTAAATTAAATAAGTTACTGACAACTTAAATAATTTACATCTAATTCCAAGAGTAGTACCACTCATCCTTATTATCATGTCGGATTAAATCCACCTGCAGGGTTTACATGATAATCCTTATGAGCTCCTCAAGGGGACATTATCATCCTAAATAATTAGGACACGGATTCCTTCTATAATCAACAGAACACCATATAAACAATGCTATCTCCCAACTCACCGAGTTTATTGATTTATGAATAAATCTCACCCATTGGCAAATTAAAGAAATAAACAGTGAGCATACGTGCCCGTTATTATATAGGGATTAAGAAGATGTACATCCATAATAACAGAGGTCTTGTTCTATTATATAGTCAGTATAAAACGAACAACCTCAAATGGTCCTGCTCAATACACACAAAGTGTACTAGTGTAGTTTTATAGTCAAGACAGACTAATACCAAACTACACTACAACCATTCCGATGATTTGTCCAAATCCATCTTGGTTGTGAGCTACTATTTATAATTTATAAGAAACTGATAACATGGTCTTCTGTGTGGCACCACACACCAAGTTATCTATAATATAAATTAATTGGACATTGCATAAACATATATAACAAATATAAAATGCAAACATATGACCAATGTGATTCTCATTCCATAAACGATGTTCATACAAAAAACTAGGCTTATAGTATACATCCTAACAATCTCCCACTTATACTAAAAGACTATGCTTCTATAAGCGTCGCCACACATCTAATTCCCATCCCTTCAACATGCCCATCAAAAGCTTTCGCTGGGAGGGCCTTTGTGAAAGGATCTGCTAGGTTATCTGCTGATGCAATTTTGGCGACAACAACTTCTCCTCGCTTTACGATGTCTCGTATCAGGTGGTACTTGCGCTCAATGTGTTTACTTGCTTTATGGGCTCGTGGTTCCTTCGAGTTTGCCACTGCACCACTGTTATCACAATAAATTGTGATAGCTTTGGGCAAACCAGGAATCACTTCTAAGTCCATCAAGAAGTTCCTGAGCCATACAGCTTCTTTGGCTGCCTCAGAGGCTGCCACATACTCAGCTTCCATGGTGGAGTCTGAAACGCATTTCTGCTTAACACTCCTCCATATAATGGCTCCACCTCCTAAGGTAAACACATAACCCGAGGTAGATTTACTGTTGTCCCTATCCGACTGGAAATCAGAATCTGTGTAACCCACAGGAAGCACATCATCTGCTTGGTAAACCAGCATATAATTTCTAGTCCTTTTCAGGTACTTTAAAATATGCTTTACCGCAGTCCAATGTCCTTGTCCTGGGTTACTTTGATATCTGCTAACCATGCCCACGGCAAAACAGATATCTGGCCTCGTACATAGCATTGCATACATTAGGCTTCCTACGGCCGAAGCATAAGGAACTGCCTTCATGTCCTCTATCTCCTTTGGTGTCTTAGGACACATCTCCTTAGATAAAGGTACTCCATGTCGAAAAGGTAGAAAACCTTTCTTGGAGTTTTGCATGCTAAAACGAGCTAGAATGGTATCAATGTACGAAGCTTGAGATAAGCATAACATTCTTTTCTTGCGATCTCTTATCACTTTGATCCCAAGAATATGTCCTACTTCTCCCAAGTCCTTCATATCAAACTGCTTGGACAGCCATACCCTTACGTCTGACAACACCTTGACATTGTTGCCAATGAGCAAGATGTCATCTACGTATAGTACAAGAAATACCACCACGTTTCCATCACTCTTCTTGTATACACATGACTCATCCGGACATTGAATGAATCCATAAGACTGGATTACCTCATCAAAACGGATGTTCCAAGATCTCGAAGCTTGTTTCAATCCATAAATGGACCGATTAAGCTTACACACAAGATGCTCTTTGCCCTTTGCAACGAACCCTTCTGGTTGCTTCATATAGATGTTTTCTTCAAGACTACCGTTAAGGAAAGCAGTCTTGACATCCATTTGCCAAACCTCATAATTCATATGAGCAGCAATAGACAAAAGAATCCGAATAGACTTAAGCATGGCTACCGGCGAAAAGGTTTCCTCATAATCGATTCCTTCTTTTTGAGTGTACCCCTTCGCAACAAGCCTTGCTTTGAAAGTTTCTACTTTCCCGTCTGATCCTCTTTTTCTTTTGTAGACCCACTTACATCCAATGGCTTTTACACCATTTGGTGGTTCTACTAGCTCCCAGACTTGATTAGAATCCATAGATTCTAATTCAGAATTCATAGCTTTTTGCCAAGATACTGCATCTTTATCTTGGAGTGCTTCGTCATAGGTCCAAGGATCAGATTCATGTTCACCAGATACCAAGTCCGAAGACTCTCCCAAAAACATGAATCTATCAGGCTGTCTAACAACCCTCCCACTACGACGAGGCACTTGTGGTAATTGTGTATCATTAGTGACACATGGTGCAGACCCCTGTGGTATCTCATCTTGTACTAGTGGTACTAAGGTAGGGATTTCCCCTCTGATTTCCTCTAGAACAATTTTACTCGTGGGCTTGTGGTTCATTACATAGTCCTCTTCTAAGAATCGGGCATTTGTGCTAACAATGACCTTCTGATCCTTAGGACTATAAAATAAACCACCTTTCGTTCCTCTAGGATAGCCCACAAACAGCCGAACATCCGTACGAGATTCCAACTTATCAGCATCTCCCTTCAGCACATGTGCTGGACTACCCCAAATCCGAATGTGTTTAAGACTAGGCTTACGCCCATTCCACAATTCTGTGGGAGTAGAGGGTACTGTCTTAGAAGGTACCAAGTTTAGAATATACGCTGCCGTTTCCAGGGCATATCCCCAAAACGAATTCGGTAATTCCGAATAACTCATCATCGATCTAACCATTTCCATGAGAGTTCTATTCCTTCGTTCTGCCACACCATTCTGTTGGGGTGTACCAGGTGCAGACAATTGGGATTGAATCCCAGCCTCTGATAAGTAATTCCTAAACTCTCCTAAGAGGTACTCGCCACCACGATCAGATCGTAGTGTTTTGATACATTTACCATGACGCTTCTCCACATCAGCCTTGTACTCTTTGAATTTATCAAAGCACTCAGACTTGCGGCGCATCAAATAAATATACCCATATCTCGAAAAATCGTCTATAAATGAGACAAAATATTCGAAACCACCTCTTGCCTGGATAGTCATAGGACCACACAAATCAGAATGAACCAATTCCAACACTTCTTTGGCTCTATACCCCTTGGCTTTAAAAGGCCTCTTGGTCATTTTTCCTTCCAAGCAGGACTCGCAGGTCGGATAGTTTTCCACTTCCAATGAACTCAAAGGTCCATCGGCTATCAACCTTTGAATCCTACTCAAGTTAATGTGACCTAGTCTTAGATGCCAAAGATATGTTTGGTTCATTTTAGAAGGTTCTTTTCTCTTATTTGAGTTAGAAGATGTATTATTAATTTCCAGTTGTTGCATCGTAGGAGTTATTGGATTAAGAGTATATAAATTGCCAACCAACGTACCAGAACAGACAATAACCCTATTTTTCTTGACAACCACTTTGCCATCAAAAGAAACAGAATATCCATCCAAAAATAACTTAGAAACCGAAATCAAGTTCTTTCTAAAAGAAGGTACGTAAAGACAATTCCTCAAAACCAAAGTCTTGTTCCTATCAAAAGATAAATAAACATCTCCCACTGCAACTGCCGCCACTTTCGTAGCGTTGCCCATGTAGATGGTAATCTCGCCCTCACTAAGTTGCCTGGTTTCCTGGAACCCCTGCAAAGAATTGCAGACATGATCAGTGGCTCCCGTATCTACACACCAGGTACCGGTAGATAACACCGCTAAACATGTTTCAGTAATTAGTGAGTAAGATTTACCTTCTTTGTTCTCCTTTTTCTTGGGACAATCTACCTTCCAATGTCCAGGCTGCTTGCATGAGAAGCACTTGCCCTTCGGCTTTTTCACGCCACCTTGTGGCCCAGCCTTTTGAGGTCCATTCGCTTTGTTTGCCGAAGGATTCTGTTTCTTTTTCTTCTTTCCACCTTTCGGCTTAGAATTAGAAACATTTTCAGCAACGTAAGCTTGAGCACTTTGACGAAATAGTCCTTCTGCCGATTTGAGTTCTGTCAGAAGTTCCGCCAAGGAATACATCCTTTTGTTCATATTATAATTAAGGCGGAACTGCTCAAAACTCTTAGGCAGTGTTTGGAGCACGATATCGACCTGGGTTTCCCCATCGATTTCAGCTCCAAGGACTTCCATCTCATTCAAATGAGCCATCATCTTAAGGACGTGATCACTCACAGGTGTCCCTTCAGACATGGTGGTCGTCATTAAGTTTCTCATTGCCTCCTGTCTGGCAGCCCGACTCTGGTGTCCGAAGAGTTCTCTAAGATTGTGCATCATATCATAGGCAGTGGGCATGGCCTGATGCTGATGTTGCAGTACATTTGACATGGAAGCCAAAATGTAACACCGCGCCATCTCATCTGCCTTAACCCACTTTCTATAATGCGCTTTCTCCTCTTCAGTAGAGTTTTCATCAGGCATGTCAGGACAGTGCTCATGGAGTACAAACTTGTACTCCTCAGCAGTTAGGACAATATCCAGGTTTCTTTTCCAGTCAATATAATTAGGACCAGTAAGTTTGTTTTCTTTGAGTATAACAGCAAGTGGATTGAAAGACATAATGAAATCCTGAGAATCATATAAATAAATAAATAAATACACAGGTCATAACATATAGAATTTAAAGCCTATATTGTTCCCTCAAACAATATAATTAAATTCACCAACACCTCAAAAACACCGTGAACTTCGCATGCCACGATAGTGTGGACGTATGCTAATTCAAACATTTGTAAGAGGAGGTTTTACCCATTAATTTCATTATCTTGTCAAACAAAATAAAATTAATAGTTGGTTTAGCTTCAGCCATGCAAACAACAGCACTTACTCCGATGGGAAGGATACTATCATATGCACCTAAGTGTGTACCATTTCTTAATACTAAGTCCATTATCTAGGATTGTATCTCTTCAGATGGAGAAGATCATACGCTCCTAAATAATTTTCTATAATTATCCTTAGAGGAAGTTTGATCCAGTGATCCGCAATCAAACTCATCCGATGTGGAAGAAGGCACTCAAAGCCAACGTGTAAGTTTAAATGCATCACTTACAAACCAGTAATGGAGGCTATGGGATTTATTCAAAATAAATCCCTCTCCCACTTAGTTATTTAAATGAGGGATTTTAGCATGCAATAACATATAACATTCAAAAGCATGCTTGATAAAACAACAAACAAATAGAAAGGCAATAAATACGGAATAATATAAATCCAACTATTATGGCCACTTCGATTGAATGTTTGCCTGCTAAACGGGGATCGACCTGCCCGGTCAGGTCGCGGGGATCCAGCGAACAGAATTAGGGTTTAAAACCCTAATCAGCACCAACATCCAGCGAACAGAATCAGCGCCAAATCCAGCGATTGTTGCGCAAATCCAGCAGGTTGTTGCACAGAATCAGCGCCAATCTACTGATCTGATCGATCAGCCCCATCGAGCAATCTGTTCCAGCGCCTAGCAATCTTGATCGAACAGCCCCTTCGAACGCCAATCCTAGTTCGAATAGAAGTCTCGATCGAACAGGAATCCTATACAGAATCTAGTTCGAACATCTACCAATCCTATACAGAATCTAGTTCGAACATCTACCAAACCCTATGCAGAATCCTTGTAGGATCAGAATACACCATATGAGATCGAACAAAATTACATCGAGAACAAATCAAGAATATGTAAAACCTAACACGACAAACCGCCGTGTTTTTACTATTACAATCATGCAACCAACCCAAAATAAAAACCTCGACAGGTCCGAGGGTTTAGATCATACATTAAACATACATACAGACCATAATAGTTGGATATATAGGTAACCTGCAAAACCGAGTTATCCTATGCAATCCTACTATCATACAATCTGAATATAAAACGTATGAAAAAGCATAAGATCGTAATATATAACCGATCCAATTACATAGAACCAGAAACCGTGGCTCTGATACCAATTGTTGGAACCGACGGATCGCCGGCCCTATGCTATCGGAATCGGGATCCAAAGATAAATCGCAGCGGAAAGAAATCATACCCTTGTAGACCTCTTGATCTTCTGATGTATTCCTCTGAGCCCTTCTCGAACGTTGCGTGGCCAACGATCCTTCGAGAAAAATCAGTTCCGCTCTCTCTCACTTATCACGTGTTTTCTGTGATCTGAGTTCTGTGTTATGAGAGGCGCTGATGAAAAGAGCTATATATAGGCTACACCAGGGACCTAGAGGAGGAATTGGGTTGGGCCTCCTGATGGGCTTTAGTATCCTGCGTTCGGCCCGAACACATAACTGAAGCCCATCAATAATAATTCAGTCCACTAGAGAATTATTATTGAACTACCATCCCAATCCCATATTTAATATGGGCTCCTTATTATGTGTACATTTATTTCCCCGTGTTTAAGATATCGAATGTCCGTAAATTAAATAAGTTACTGACAACTTAAATAATTTACATCTAATTCCAAGAGTAGTACCACTCATCCTTATTATCATGTCGGATTAAATCCACCTGCAGGGTTTACATGATAATCCTTATGAGCTCCTCAAGGGGACATTATCATCCTAAATAATTAGGACACGGATTCCTTCTATAATCAACAGAACACCATATAAACAATGCTATCTCCCAACTCACCGAGTTTATTGATTTATGAATAAATCTCACCCATTGGCAAATTAAAGAAATAAACAGTGAGCATACGTGCCCGTTATTATATAGGGATTAAGAAGATGTACATCCATAATAACAGAGGTCTTGTTCTATTATATAGTCAGTATAAAACGAACAACCTCAAATGGTCCTGCTCAATACACACAAAGTGTACTAGTGTAGTTTTATAGTCAAGACAGACTAATACCAAACTACACTACAACCATTCCGATGATTTGTCCAAATCCATCTTGGTTGTGAGCTACTATTTATAATTTATAAGAAACTGATAACATGATCTTCTGTGTGGCACCACACACCAAGTTATCTATAATATAAATTAATTGGACATTGCATAAACATATATAACAAATATAAAATGCAAACATATGACCAATGTGATTCTCATTCCATAAACGATGTTCATACAAAAAACTAGGCTTATAGTATACATCCTAACAACCCCCACTTCTAAGAGCACAACACCAAATTTTTATGCTAATTTAATAAAATATTAAAAGACTAAAATACCCTCCATGCATATATTATATCAAAAATAACCCTCCAAACCCTTCTTCTACACTTCTCAAGCTTTTCACCATTACTACAACACTAACTTAAAAAAATTTCACCATTTGCCCCCTCATTTAGTGAAGAATCGTACAATGATGAATAAAGATTCATTCGGGACAAACAATGTAAGTTTTCGGTTAAATGTAAATGGGTTTTATGTTTCGTTTTTTCAATTTTGCAAAATCATGCAGAACTTGCACATTCGGCCAGCACAGACCGAACATAAGCGCGTGAGTTCGACCAAGGCTAGCTGACCATAACCGCACGCGTTCGGTCAGGCCGGCCGATCATATATGCGCACGTCCGGCCGACCATATCATGTGCGCTTTCAACTAAGGCAACCGAGCCTTGTGTGCACTGTTCGGTTGTCTTGGCCGAACTTTTCACTATATGTTCGGTCATCTTGGCTGAACAGTGTGTTCCTCGATGTTCAATAAATACGAACTTATTTTTTTATGTTCTTATGATGTTATTTACTCATTTATAACAGGAATATATCTCATATTCCACTGAACTAAGCCATATAAACCGAATGGATGTTGAAGAACCATTGGATGAAAAAGAACCGATGTATGAAGAAGAACCGATGAATGCGGAAGATCTAGATTCTCAATATATGTAGATTGATTTTACTGCTGACTTTATGTTGGTCCCAAGAGGTCAGAGGTTTAGGAGGGGAATGAACCTCTATCGATTTTTCAAACTTTTCAAAATAATATAACTGATAATCAGGTTTCTATCTCACTTAGGAGGACAGTATCCTATCTTGAATCAGTAACCTAGCCCTTGGCTAAATCAGGTTACTGTCCTGATATCAGAATGCAACGCAATGGAATAAACTTGATAGAGTTTCTGATGAAAACCAGTTTTCTTTTCCAAATATGATTTTGTAACAACGTTTATCAGGATGCTTATGATAGATACAACAGAATAGATATGCAAACAATGCAATGCAACAAATAAGATAAGCAGTAAACACTTATGGCTTATAGTGATTCGAAGGTGGTATAATCTGTTGGGATATTTCAGTAGTTATCTTGATGAGACAAACAGGATGCATAATAAGATAATGAGAGTTGTTAAAAGAAGCTTCCACGTACTAACATGATCATAAGCTTATCTGTCAATGAAGAGGATCATGAAATGGTTTTCCAAGGTATAAGGAAAACCAACCTTAGAAGAAAAAGAAATAAGTCTTCTAAGGGCCAGCAAGCTGGAGGGAACAGCAAGCTGAAAGAAAGTATCTGCATAAGGAAGCAGATAAGATACTACAAGAAGTAGATAGCATGCTGGAAGAGAAACAGAAAGAAGAAAAGCTTCGGGCAGAAACCTACACAAAAGAAGAACCAATCTTAGAAGATATGAGAATATTCTAAGAACAGGAAGCTGGAAGCTGATACAGAATACTGGATGTTGCAAACAGGAAGCAACAAATAGCAAGCAACGGAAGAAAGCTGAAAGAGCAAAGCAGCAAAATAGTATACAACGACAGGAAGCAGACAACAGGTTTTAGGAATAGGAAGCTAATCTAAAACAGAATCCTGGTATGGAACAGGAAGCAGCATGGAACCACATCCTGAGCAGCAAGCAGAAAGGACCCACTATCTACAGAATCTCAGGCAGTATCAGGAAGAGCATGCAGCGCAAAGAGAAGCAAAGCTAACTGACTCCAAGTAGCCGTTGCATGAACTTCAACCTTGGACCCATACCGACTTGACAGGTCAGCAGGAATGTCAAAAAGGTCCAAAAGCAAATAGTAGGCACATTAAATACACATGTCAGAAATATCTCAGATACATTTAATACGACCACAGAGAAGATCTTGGAGATAAGAGCTTAAACTCAAATGGGAGAAGGATCTCTCTTCAACGGATATTTCCCAACGGATAAATCTCTCAAGATCTATAAATAGAAGGTGTGGCTGATTGAAGAACGTTGTTGGACAGAGTCGAGAGGAAACTCATATACCTTCCAAAGCTCCTAGAAGCTTTCACATGTTCATCCACTCAACCTTCATGGAGCAGTCTACAACAGCAATAGAGCTTACAGAGATCAAGACTGTTTTCCACCAGTTGAAGAAACATTTTCTTTTAACCATTATGTTGTGTGTGCTAGGTTGTTTTAGTTGGTGTACTTAGTTGATAGGATTATATCCTTGCTAAGTTTGTTAGTCTTGTGTAGGCTATCTTTTCCTGTGTGGGAGTGTGTATACCCTGTGTGGGTTTAGACCTAGGAATCTGCGATTCTTGTAGGTATAACTTGTTTTGGAAGAGGTTTGTAAAGATGAGTCTTGTAAAGCAAACTGACCATAATGAAGTTCCTCCTCAGAGAAGGAGTAAAGTGGACGTAGAAGGATTACACCACCTTCGAACCACTATAAGTCATACGTGTTTACTACTTACTTTAATTACTGTATTATCTTACTTGCATATCTATTTTGTTGCATCCATTATAAGCATACTGTTAAAACGCGTATTGCAAAATCATACTTGGAAAAGAAAACTGGTTTTCATCAGAAACTCTATCAAGTTTATTCCGCTGCGTTGCATTTTGAAACCGGGACAGTAACCTGATTCAGCCAAGAGCCAGGTTGCTGACTTGAGATAGGATACTGTTCTCCAAGTGAGACAGAAACCTGTTATTCAGTTATATGTTTTGTAAAGTTTGAAAAATCGATAGAGGTTCATTCACCCCCTTTCTGAACCTCTGACAACTTGGGACCCAACAAGATGTACAAGTAAGCTGTCATTGTATCCCCTTTATCTTGATGATGACGGAACATAATAAGATCAAGAGTCATTGTAATAAGAATACTCTTTTTTATGAAACTATAATGTTTGTACAAGTACAATCATGTTTTAGTACAAAAGCAAGTAAGGTGTTCTTCTTCACCTAGCTATACTTCTTTCTTCAGTTTCATCAGTTGTTTCCACGTTTTTCCACCAGGGAGTTCTTCTTCTCCCTCTCTACCATCTCTGATCTCTTCATGCATTTTTCAGCATGTTTTCATCAGCCAGCTGCATTCTTCAAGTCTTGAATGATCAGCTTGCTGCATCTTTCAATCAATCCTTTAGATGGTAGGTTGCTCCTGATCGCCATTATTATCTGATTCCCCCTTGCTATAAGGCTTCAGCACTGACTTTTGACTCTTGACTTGGAACTCTTCCCCCTTTCTGTTATCATCCTCCAGCTTGCTACTCAGGGGTGGAGTTACAACGCCAAGTATGGCAGATCAGGGTTTTCTCTTGCCCATCAATTACTGCTCAAAACCAAAGAGCAGTAACATGTTCGTACTTCCCACTAAGCATCCTCTTTCTTATTCCTACCCAAGGGAATAAGCTGCTCAGCTTCAGCACGTGACAAGAGATCAGGAAACTGACCGATGGATGGTCAGTTACCTATGCAGCTTCATCAATGTCCAGACACATTCACCTCCGATCCTAGTTGACTGCTGGTCTGGTTTGTAATTTTGTCTTTTACTTTGCCCAGACTCCAGCTTGAAGCTGCTTGACACTGAATCCTTGGATATCTTGTGAAGCACCTGCTGTTTTATTTATCTCCATGTATGGCAGCAGGTGTCTTCTCTGTCCAAGGATTGGTCCTTGATGGCTTGAGTTTCTTCTTGGCAGCAGGTGCAAGAGTTTTTGCATGACATTCTTGTCTACACCGTGGAGGGAAGATGTGGAAGTTATGATAAATGTACCAATCTATGGTTCAGGAAGATGACTGTTATTGTCAGGGAAGAAAAAGTAAACTGGGCTCAAGTTCTCTTTCAACGAATTTGGGAAGAAACAATCAAACCCTAGGAGAGGAGGGGGTTTGGAATTGTGCTCTAATCAATTCTAACATCATTGAGGTTACCCCTAGAGAGAAGTGTACCTAATGTTGTTGGGTGGTACCTAGGAGTGAAGAATGGATACACCAAGGATGAGAAGAAAGAAAAAGAACCCAAGAAGAAACCAGCAAGCAGACCACAAGTTCCTGACTCCTCAAGTAATTCAGGAAATAATGACAATACACAAACAAGGAAGAAGACAGTGAAGAAAGCTTCCTTAAAGAAGAAGAAAGCACCAAAGAAAGATATTGTTCCATCTAAACCTGTGATACATTCTCCCAAAAATACTGATGATTTCAATCCATCAGATGCTACGAACAGGTTCCTGATCAACCAGAGGAACCAGTTACTGAAAAGGCTTTAGTGCCTTCGGAGCAGGCAGAAGAAGAGATCACTGTTCCCGTGTGTGAAGAGGATTCTGAAGACGTTTAGGAAATTCAGGATGCTGCTCCAGTAATCCAACTCTTTGGGGAATCAGATAAAGTAGATACTGAGGAGGTTATTGAACAGATTTCTGATCAAAACACTGAACCTGCTGTTGAAGAGATGCGGGAATCAAGAGGAAAAAGAAGGAGGTTAATCAAGAAAGCTGACACCACTATCAAGAAAAGGAAGTGGTTAGGACCCAAAGAAGAATTAAGGGAGATCAATATCCTTAATAAAGTAGCAACGGCCATTGAGTCCATCACTGCAGCAGAAGCAAGCAGAGCATTGAAAGAATCTGCCAACTCCATTTGGAAGAGATTTGCAGCTGCCTATAATGATTGGAGATGGATGCGGCTGGGTCCTGGAGTGGACTTGGTAAAGTGGTCTGATTGGCTTACAGTGGAGAATATCATCCTAGAATGGGTAGAAAATTTTTTGACTGAAGAGGATCTATCCCATGGTCTTTTACCTTTCTTTAGCGAGGACTACATTAATCGACAAGCTAAAGAAATGACAGCCCTCATTCAAAGTAGGTAGGAGACCCTGAATGCCTATTTGATGACTGAGGATGAGCCAGAAGAGACTACAGGGGAGCAGTTAATGAAGCTTGGGGAAGACAACACATTGATGAACCCCATAGCAAAGACTGTTGGGAACCCCACTAATTTGGAAATGGCTGAAGCTCAGCTAGCTAACCTCACTCATGAGGAAGCTAATGCAAGAATGCTGCATCTGGGAATGGAAGCTAGCCGAGTTGAATATGTGAGGCCTCCCAGAGTACTGCAACAAGGGGAATGAAGTTCAAAGGCTGTGGAGACACATGACTCTCCAACATTTACAGGTACTGCAGTTTTTTCTCCTATGACTCGTTTAGACACTGTGGATATTGTTATCCAGTTGCTTGATTATTATGTTTCCCCTGTAATTCTTGATCAACCGACTGAGGGAGAAGCATCATCGATCATCCATGGTGTTCTAGAGATGATTGTAAAGGAGGTTGCTGATGAAGCATCTGTGAAGGAGGATGCAGAGGCAGGACTCCCTGTACTAGCCAGTATTGCAATACAGGAAGCTCAAGAAATGGAAGCAGAACGGGTTCCTATAGAGAATCCTGATCAAACTCTCGAACTCTTGCATGAAGCTGCTTCCAGACTAGCAGAAGTAAATCCAGATCCTGCTACAACTGCTGCAAAAGTTGTTGATATTCCAACTACTGAAGCAATTACTGACATCGATCAGTCATATGAAACTGGTCAGGTTCCTGATAAAGTAGTTGGTCGAAGCTTCTAACCTACAGGAAGCTGAGATTACTGTGGAAGCAATGAACTTGCATAATGACGAACCCAATAAAGTAACTACTGTATCTGAATAGATTACTGAGGGCACACAAGCTCATAATGATATAGCACCACAGGATGCTGATTCTCAACAAGCTGGTGAGACAACTAATCCTGAAGCGATCTTGGGTATGGATATTGTTGAGACGCCTCCGGCGGAGGATTTAGAAGAAATCAAGTCGAAGGACAATGTACCTTCTGGAAACAGAAATGTGATGGTTGTTGTTAATGCTTCAGCTCAAAATGATGATGATGATTCATCTAATTCAAGTGAAGATGAACCATCAAACTCCCCTTCTTACAATGTCTTTACAAAGGTCAAATTGACAATGGAGAAAAGAAAGAAATATCAAGCTGACTTAGAAGCACTAGTAAAAGTACTTGCTGAGGAAGAAGCTAAATAGAAATTGGATCAGGACCTGGTCTTATATACTTAAGCAGAATCAAGATCAGGGGATAGGGTTGAGACCCATACTGATTCATATAGTCTAACTCTTCAAGGTGTAATGAATGTCGTTCAAGGTTTAATGAGAGCCATGGAAACACATCAGATGAATCTGGCTACAAATACCATTATGAGAGAACGTGCACACTCAGAAACCTTGCAAGCTCTGAAGAATCAACTAGATGATCTTCCTGGTAAAATACAAACAAGGATGAACTCTAAGTTCAATGCTCAACATGTTGCCAGAAAAAGGTTTGAGAGAAAACGACAAGCTGCATCTGAAGCTCGAGATAAAGTCATAGAAGAGATGAGGAGCACTCAAGCAGCACAGAGTTTAGCTCAAGAGGAAATCATTATCACAACTCGAAGCAACAACGACAGTATTCTTAACATTGAACTGTTTCTAGGAGAGATGAGGACACTCATGGAAAGAGTATATCCGAGGGAGACTGCTGCACTTAATAACCCCACTGTTGTCCAGATTGATGATGCCAAAAAGGGGGAAAGTAAGCAGCTAAGTGAACCAGATGCCGAAATGGTTGAAACCTTCACCAAAAAGCTTGATCAAGATGATGATGATGATGAACTTCCCTTAACCAAGATTAAGCGCAAGAGATCTGGTGTTGATGAACATGGTCAGGATGGTGACTCTAAAAGAAGGAAACCAGATGATGATGATAATGCAGGTGCTGGTGGTATTGCTTCTCGAACAGTAAGCAGCACTGCATTACAGCAAGTTCAATAGGTCACTGCTGCTTCAACAAGATCAAGGACTTACAGACAGCAACCTGGTCGAGGTCGAGGTCAAGGAAGAGGAAGAAAGCAAACAGGTCAGGCTTCCAGTTTACAACCTTATATGGCCTTACCTGTTAACCCAAGATTAAGGCTCTCTGAAGAATGATGGAGGCAGCTTAAGGCTGCAGATGAGGAAAGAATGAGAAAACAGGCGGACTGGATTTCAAGATTGGGGATTGTTGGGAGAAGGACAATAGTTGAAGAGAAAGTTGATGCAGCTCTTCACTCATTCCCTGATCAAGAGCCTCCTGATTTCAATAAGGAATATGTTCCAACTGAGGTGATAGTACTGTTGGAACAAAGAATTGAGGATATCAACTTTTACTGGGATCTAAGTATCTTCGAACAAGTATACTTGCCCAAGAATAGGAATCCAACATTTGAAGAAATCACCAAGTTCAAACGCTCAGAATACTGGAGGTATTTTCGAAATCTCCTCAAGTGTAATTTCTTTAACAATTTTCCGTCATGTGAGTATGCATTGAAGAAATATGAAGAACTGGCGAGAGAAGGAGAAGTAGATCGCCAAAAGATCTTGATTGGGAAAGTCAAGAAAGAGGAAGAGATTCCTTACTGCCAGGATTTTTGGCTAAGATGGATACAGATTCCTGAGATTGCTACATAGTTGGAAAAATCATATCAAGATTGTATCTTGAACTGGTGGAAAGGAACAGAGTAAAAAGAAGTCGTCAAACGGAATCAACAAGCGTCTAGAGGACATGATCTTGTAAAGAGGAAGCTGTTTGGTGACAAAGAACCTAATAAATGATAGCTTACTGATTATCTCTGATCATCCTACTGTAAGCATTTCTTGTAAAGGATTCTTGTATTCTTTTATATTCTTCATCTTTTTATCGTAAGCATATGTATTTAATGTATTTGAAAAGCTTACATTGTACTATACTTGTACATCTTACACATGTATAAGTATATTTGTTTCTACTACTTTATATGGGTTTTGTCATCATCAAAAAGGGGGAACAGTATCTTGTCTGAAGTCAGCAACTTGGCCCTTGGCTAAATCAGGTTACTGTCCCGGTTTCAAAATGCAACGCAGCGAAATAAACTTGATAGAGTTTTTGATGAAAACCAGTTTTCTTTTCCAAGTATGATTTTGCAATACGCGTTTTAACAGTATGCTTATAATGGATGCAACAGAATAAATATGCAAGTAAGGTAATACAGTAATTAAAGTAAACAGTAAACACGTATGGCTTATAGTGGTTCGAAGGTGGTGTAATCCTTCTACATCCACTCTACTCCTTCTCTGATGAGGAACTTCGTTATGGTCAGTTTGCTTTACAAGACTCGTGTCACGCCCCAAAATCTTTTCATATTTTTATCAGAGTTTAACATTGGATGTGAAGAAGAAATAGTAAGAGATGACAGAAGAAGGGGATTAGAGACGACAGAAGAAGGAGGTGAGGGACGATGTGAATCTTTCACATAACAATAATCGTCCTCTGCCGAAGATAATCGGTCTCACTACCAATATAAACATCATAATAAAGCAGTGAAAACAACATCAGGATCTCATGTTCACAGTAAACTCAGAAATAATTACAAAACGTGAATAAACTTAAAATATTGTTTGAAAATGTTTGTGCGACACAACCTAAATAAACACAAGATCAGGAACAACACCACCTCTCTCCACCTAGGGTTCGATATGTTCACCAGCTCCTGTAGTGTGAGTACAGAATAAGGGGGTGAGTGCGTGGAATACACTCGTGGGAAGTCTGCATCTTATAATATTCGATAGATATAAATATCGGAAAAATAATCTACAGTCACAAAATCATAGCAAGTAATATGCAAAGCAGATATTAGAAATGGTAAGAAGAATATGCGCGGGAACAGCCCGTCTTATCCTATAAAACGGTCTCATATACCGCTGGTGCGCTTCATGAGGACCACCAAACCTCAATAGAGTAGTAGAAGGGAGGGAGACGATTTTTTACAGTCTCGTAGGACTCTCCGAACATGCAATGTGAACCGAAGTTCTTTCACAGTATATAGTATGGCATAGCACGTATATTCATAGCATTTAGTATTCCTCATTCATGCTTCATAATAGGGAAAACTTAAACACATTAAGAGTTAGAAATTACCCCCACCTTGTTTGGTGGTTACCACATGAACAACGAGTACCGACGGATCAGATATCACAAGCGAGTACCAAAGGATCCGATATCATAAGGCTCAACTCAACAAGTAGCCTACACAAGTTATGACGTTCCTTAGATCCTTAATTAATTATAATTAAAGCGTTAAACGTTTCCGGTGGAAAAACGATTATTAACTACACGACGGATCAAGAGATCTAAAGATTGGATAAGACACGAGCTCATTCGGTGTTGATACGAGCTCAACCGAAGTATATAGAGTTGGAAGGTAAAAAGGTAAAAATGGGAAAATGATTGGAAAACACGATGTCTCCCGACACACGTCCCGCACCCGGCGCCCACTCGGTGCACGACCGTGCCCTCCAGGCACGGCCGTGCGTCACCTTCCAGTAGCTCTTCCTGCTTCAAGGCACGACCGTGCCCTCCGGCACAACCGTGCGCCACCCTCCAGTGGCTTCTGCCGGCTGGGGCACGACCGTGCCCTACGGCACGACCGCGCGCCAGCAGCCTGCGCGTCCAACAGCCTCCCCTGGTTGCCCGACTTCTTCCCCTCCCGATCCTCCGGCTACTTCGTTCCAAACTCCTCATCCCAAACTAGTACATCTCCGATACTAAACCACTATTCCCCAACCCCATCTCACACACACACAAACATATATATATACAAACACACTCATCACAAAAATGTTTGGCCGGCGACCGAAGGTCGCCGGAAACCCATCGTCACAACCCACCGGCGTATCACCAATGTCGGTTATCACTTTCCTCATAGCGGCACCACCTGTGCCGCCCTCAACAGAGATCACCCACACACACACATAAACTCACACACACATATGCATATAACATACCCAACCCGATATAACTCCGACACCACCACACATGGCAGCGTCGTCCCCCCAACAACTCACTCTTGCCTCTATGAGAACCTCCGACAACATCTCCGATTAAAAGGACGAAATGAAAGAGAGAAACCGATGAGAGAGAAAAGTTGGCTAGGTTTAGGGTTTAAGAGGGTTTTTCGCCATTTTCCGGCGAACGATAAGTCGGAATGGAAATCCGAGACCGGTTCTAGACTCAATTCGTCAAAACCTACATTGTGTGTGAAAATCGGCTGAAACCGACAACTTTGAAATTTTCCGACGAACTCCGGTGGCGGCACCACTGCATTGGCGGCGGCGCGGGTGGTGGTGTGCCGGAGGCCGAAAAAGAAACGAGATAGAGAAGAGAGACTTACATGTTTTCGGCGCTTTTGGCTCGTTCGAGGAAAGGGGTGAAAATGAACTGAAAGGAGCCTCTATTTATAGAGTTGGAAAAGTTACTATTCATCCAAAATATCTTGACACTATTCACGGGTTGACTTTTCCAAGTTACTATTCACCGGAAATATCTTCCGGTTTTCCGATCGAAACTTCGGGTTTTGCCCTTTTCATCGTCGTTCGAGCTACAGGTCTCTGATTGACCTCTAGTTCATTTCTAACTTCTCGTTTTCTCGTTACGCATTTAATGATATATAAATATCCTATATTCCATGTCTAATAAAATTATCGATCTAAAACGTGCATTAAACACTTATCTGAAATACACTTAATTAATTAAACAATCCAAACATATGCACATAATTATTAAATCATAGGTTAAAATATTTAATTAATTTATTATGCTCATTTTGATCCGGGACGCTACAACTCGTCTTTACAAACCTCTTCCAAAACAAGTTATACCTACAAGAATCCCAGATTCCTAGGTCTAAACCCACACAGGGTATACACACTCCCACACAGGGAAAGATAGTCTACACAAGACTAACAAACTTAGCAAGGATATAATCCTATCAACTAAGTACACCAACTAAAACAATCTAGCACACACAGCACAATTGTTAAAAGTATATGACTCTTCAACTGGTGAAGCTTGAAGTCGGTCGTGAGCTTGAAAGTTCTGATGCTTGGCTTGACCGCTTCTGAAGGTTGAGTGACTGAACTTGAAATCTTTAAATAGTGAAGAATAGTATAATAGCTTGAAGAGCACAATTTGTTCAGTATGTAAACACAATCCTCTCAACCTTCTATTTATAGATGTCTAGAAAATGCCCGTTGAAGAGAGGCATGATCCAAGTTGCAATTTTGAAAAGATCTTCAAATCTTCATAAGTAATGTGGTGTGAAAGATTAGAGCTTCATAGCACATCCTACTCTGGATCCGCATTAATGGTGACATACTTTAGACACAGTACTTTGCAGAGTCACTTTCCACGTGACAGTTTGTCAGTGGCTTTTCACAAACTTCTATCTACTGGTAACTAATCAGGATCCAATCCGTGTATTGTTTCCAGCGTTTTCCTCGTACTGTATTAAGTAGATTAGGACTTATGCCTTTTATTCTGTTTGCAGTAGTCACCCGGTTGTGCTTCAGGATTCTGTTCCTGATCAGCTTTCTATTCTTGAATACTTTAATCAGCTTCCTGACTTGCGTATTCTTTCTGATATACTTCCTGTCTTCTGATCAGTTTCCTGTTTCTGAATCCTGATGTCTACTTCCTGATTCTGGCTTTGACTAACTTTGCTGACTTCCTTCAATGCTTTCTCAGAAACTCAAGGTCCAGAATCCTGCTAACATAGTTCTACCTATCTTTCTGATATAATAAACTTCTTAAAAATACATCTTAAAAGATTTGATAGGCAAATGAAAATCCACTTATAAAACGTGGAATATGGGTACTCTAAAAGTTCATCTAATATTACATTGTCTCATCAAAACCGATACAAAAATATCCCAACATAATCCTTCTACGTCCACTCTACTCCTTCTCTGAGGAGGAACTTCGTTATGGTCAGTTTGTTTTACAAGACTCGTCTTTACAAACCTCTTCCAAAACAAGTTATACCTACTAGAATCCCAGATTCCTAGGTCTAATCCCACACAGGGTTTACAAACTCCCACACAGGGAACACAATCCCACACAGGGAAAGATAGCCTACACAAGACTAACAAACTTAGCAAGGATATAATCCTATCAACTAAGTACACCAAATAAAAAAACCTAGCACACACAACATAGTGGTTAAAAGTATATGTTTCTTCAACTGGTGTAGTTCGAATACAGTCTTGAACTTAACAGCTCAGATGCTTGGCTTGACTGCTTCTGAAGGTTGAGTGACTGAACTTGAAAGCTTGAGATAATGAAGAGTGGTAGAATAACTTGGATAGCTCAATTTGTTCAGTAGTCTTCACAATCCTCTCAACCTTCTATTTATAGATGTCTGGAAAATGCCCATTGAAGAGAGGCATGATCCAAGTTGTAATTCAAAAAGATCTTCAAATCTTCATAATTAATGCGGTGTGAAAGATCAGAGCTTCATAGCATATCCTACTCTGAGTCCATATTAATGGTGCCATACTTTAGATACAGTACTTTGCAGAGCCGTTTTCCATGTGGTAGTATCTTAGTGGCTCTTCACAAATTTCTATCTACTGGTAACTAATCAGGATTCAAACCTCGTATAGTTTCCAGCATTTTCCTCGTACTGTATTAAATAAATTAGGACATACTGCATGATGTTCTGATTGCAGTAATCACTATCTGTTGTGCTTCAAGATTCTGTTCCTGATCAGCTTCCTGTTCTTGAATACCTTAATCAACTTCCTAACTCGTGCATCCTTTCTGATATGCTTCCTATTTCTGGCCAGTTTCTTATTTCAGAATCCTATTGTCTGTTTCCTGATTCTAACTTCGACTACATCTTACTGACTTCTTTTTATACGGACTAGTCTCTCTGAGAACTCAAAGTCCAGAATCCTGCTAACAATGTTCTACCTATTCTTCTGGTACAATTGACTTCTTAAAAATATAGCTTAAAAGATTTGATAGGCAAACAAAAATCCACTTATAAAATGTGGAATATGGGTACTCTAAAAGTTCATCTAATATTACATTGTCTCATCAAAACCTAGTCAGAAATATCCCAACAATTTCCCCTTTTTTGATGATGACAAAACCCATATAAAGCAGTAAAAGCAGATGTACTTTTATACTCGTATGATGTACAAGTATAGTTACAAAGTAAACTTTTCAAATACATATGCTTACAAAATTAATAGAGAAAATGAAGGATTTAAAAGAATACAAAAATTCTTTACAAGAGATGCTTACAGATGAATGATCAGAGATAATCAGTAAGTTATCCTTCATCAGATTCTTTATCGCCAAACAACTTCCTCTTTACTAGGTCATGTCCTGAAGACGCTTGCTGATTCCGTTTGACGACTTCTTCATACTTCGTTCCTTTCCACCAGTTTAAGATAGAATCCTGATATGATCTTTCCAACTGTGTAGCAATCTCAGGAATTTGTATCCATCTTAGCCAATAATCCTGGCAGTAAGGAACCTCTTCTCCTTTCTTGACTTTATCAATCACGATCTTCTGGTGATCCAATTCTCCTTCTCTCGCCAGTTCTTCATATTTCTTCAATGCATGCTCACAAGATGGAAATTTTTGAAAGAAGTTGCATTTTAGGAGGTTTAGAAAATACCTCCATTATTCTGAGCGTTTGAATTTCATGATCTCTTCAAATGTTGGATTCCTATTCTTGGGCAAATATACTTGTTCGAATATACTTAAATCCAAGTAAAAATTGATATCCTTAGTTCTTTGTTCCAACAGTACTAACACAACCGCTGGATCACTTTCTCTATGAAAGTCAGGGGGCTCTTGATCAGGGAATGAGTGAAGAGCTGCATCAACCTTCTCTTCTACTTTTGTTCTTCTTCCTACAATTCTCAATCTTGGAATCCAATCCGCCTGCTTTCTCCTTATTTCCTCATCTGCAGTTTAAGTTGCCTCTATCTTTCCTCAGACAGTCTTTTTCTTAGATCAACAGGTATGGCCATATAAGGTTGTACATTCGAAACCTGACCTGTTTGCTGTCTTCCTTTTCCTCGACCTCGACCAGGTTGCTGCCTGTAAGTTCTTGGTCTTGTTGAAGCAGCAGTAACCTGTTCTCCTTGCTATAATGCAGTGTTGCTTACTGTTCGAGAAGCAATACCTCCAGTACCTGCATTGTCATCATCATTTGGTTTCCTTTTTTTAGAATCACCATCTTGACCATGTTCAGAAACATCTGATCTCTTGCACTTAATCTTGGTCAAGGGAAGTTCATCATCATCATCTTGTTCAAGCTCCTTGGAGAAGGTTTCAACCATCTCAGCATCTGGTTCACTTGGCTGCTTACTTTCCCCCTTTTTGGCATCATCAACTCTAGCGACAGTGGGGTCAACAATTGTAGCAGTCTCCCTTGGACAAACTCTTTCCATGAGTGCCCTCATTTCTCCTAGCAACAACTCAATGTTAAGAATGATGTCATTGTTGCTTCGAGTTGTGGCAATGATTTCCTCTTGAGCTAAACTCTGTGTTGTCTGAGTACTTCTCATCTCTTCTATTATTTTATCTCGAGCCTCAGATGCGGCTTGTTGTTCTCTCTTAAACCTTGTTCTTGCAGCATGTTGAGTATTGAACTCAGAGTTCATCCTTGTTTGTATCTTACCTGGGAGATCATCAAGTTGCTTCTTCAGAGCTTGCAAGGTTTCTGAGTGTGCACATTCTCTCATAATGGAATTTGTGGCCAGATTCATCTGATGAGTTTCCATGGCCCTCATTAATCCTTGAACGATATTCATCACACCTTGAAGAGTCAAATCTTGTGATTCAATCACACCTTTGCTATGGGGTTTATCAATGTGTAGTCTTCCCCAAGCTTCATTGACTGCTCACCCATGTTATTCTCTGTCTCAACCTCGGCCATCAAATAGACAATCAGGGTGTCCTGCCTACTTTGAATGAGGGTTGTCATTTCTTCAGCTTAGCGGTGAATGTAGTCCTCGCTGAAGAGAGGTAGAAGTCCAGGAGATAGATTATCTTCAGTCAAAAAGTTTTCTATCCATACTAAGATGATATTCTCCACTGTAAGCCAATCAGACCACTTTATTAAGTCCACTCCAGGACCCAGTCGCATACATCTCCAATCATCATAGGCAGCTGCAAATCTCCTCCAAATAGAGTTGGCATATTCTCTCAATGCCCTGCTTGCTTCTTCTGCAGTGACGGATTCTATGGACTGTGTTACTTTGTTAAGGGTGTTGATCTCCCTTAGTTCCTCTCTGGGTCCTAACCACTTTCTTTTCTTGATAGTGGTGCCAGTCTTCTTTACTAATCTTTTTCTCTTTCTCCTTGATTCCTACATCTCTTCAACAACAGGTTCAGTAACTTGATCAGAAATTTGTTCAGTAACCACCTCAGTATCTGCTTTATCCGATTCCCCTGAAGGTTGGATTACTGGAGCAACAACCTGAATTTCCTGAACATCTTCAGAATCCTCTTCACCAACTAGAACAGGGATCTCTTTATCTGTCTGCTCCAAGAGCACTATAACCTTTTCAGTGACTAGTTCCTCTGGTTGATCAAGAACCTGTTTGTCAGTATCTGATGGATTGGATTCATCAGAAGTTTTGGTAGGAGAAGGTGTCACAGGCTTAGAAGGAACAATATCTTTCTTTATCACTTTCTTCTTCTTTGAGGGGGCTTTCTTCACTATCTTCTTCCTTGTTGGCTTATCGTCATCATTTCCTGAATTACTAGAGGAGTCAGGAACTTGTGGTTTGTTTGCTGGTTTCTTTTTGGGTGTTTTTTCTTTCTTCTCACCCTTGGTGTACCCCTTCTTCACTCCTAGGTACCACCCAACAGCATAAGGTACCCTTCTCTCCTGAGGTAACCTCAATGAGGTTAGAATTGATGATAGTACAATTCCAAACCCTCTCCTCTCCCAAGGTTTGATTGTTTCTTCCCAAATTCATTGAAAAAGAACTTGAGCCCAGTTTACTTCTTCCTCCCTGATAATAGCAGTCATCATCCTGAATCGTAGGTTGGTACATTTATCATAGCTTCCACATCTTCCTTCCACGGTGTAGACAAGAATGTCATGCAAAAACTCATACTCCGGCTTGAGTTTCTTTTTGGGAAAGTTGTTGGTGGCAGCCTTTTTCTTTACTGAATCCAGTGTGAACTGATTCCAGCTTTCTTCTAGATAATCTTCTCCATACTCTGTCAGATCATAAAGTGTCATACCTATATCAGAAATACCAAAGGTTTTGGCAATGTCTGCCACAGTGAGCGTGTTAACTTCATCACTATCCTCATCGATCTTGAAGGAGATGGTCTCCTTATCATCTGAGAGTTGTGCCCAAGCATAGAATTTCTCTATTGTTATGCTAGAGAATCCTTCATATGTAGTTGTGAACAGCCCATCCAGCTTGCTGTTGTACACATGATCCCATACTTCAGAAATAAGTTCCTTGTTGTCGTATGGTGACTTGTCACCCAGTAACACTCTTGTGTCAACAAGTCTTCCTTCCAATACTTTGTTAGTGATCCTTCCTCCTTCCATTGAATGTTTGTGAGAGACTTGAAAGACGAAAAGAGTTTTGAGAGAGTGTTGTTTGCAGAGAGTTGATAGCAGTTTTTCTTTTGAGATAAATCAAAGAAGACGTGATATTGAAGATAAGGGGATATGAACAGTTTATTTTCGAAATCTCATTCCAAAAATATCGACGATCCAGATTAAAACATTAAAGGACGTGCATGATCAAGTGGTTGAGATAAACTGGCGAAAGGAAAAGTACGTAAATTACTGAAGACGTGTCAAAGATTTGAACCGCGTCTTTTTCGCCTCTTCTGAAAAAGCGGTTTTTCGCATTAAATGCGAGAACCAAATTCTCTTTTATAATAATCACGTAAACAGATTACTATTCCTAGTACGAGGTTGCATGGCTCAATGAATGCTGATCTTAGTAAATGTTGTTTGCAACCTCCAGAAACCTGTTTCATACCGTTGTGACAGAAACCTGTTGTTATATGCTGTATCTTGAAACTATATACTGCTAGAGAATCCTGTTTTGATTAAAAACAGTATCCTGTTCTAGTAATCCGAATATCTGAAAACATAGATAATACAACATAAGTTCCCCCTTACTTAGGAATCCTTAAAATCTTACTCATTAGAGCTTAATGACTCCAAGCTTAGTTCTCAGCATAGAAAATCTTGATTCACACAGAGGCTTTGTGAATATGTCAGCAAGCTGCATGTCAGTATGTACTTTGTTTAGAATAATATCTTTTTTCTCCATATGATCCCTTATGAAGTGATGTCTGACATCAATGTGTTTAGTTCTTGAGTGGAAGACAGAATTGTCAGTTATGGCAATAGCACTTGTGTTGTCACACAAGATGGGAGTCTCTCTTTCTATTATCCCATAGTCTTTTAGTTGTTGCTGTATCCACAAGATCTGAGCACAGCAGCTTCCAGCCGCTACATATTCAGCTTCCGCAGTTGATGTCGCAATGGATGTTTGTTTCCTGCAAAACCAAGAAACTAACCTGTCTCCCAAGAATTGACAAGTGCCACTGGTACTTTTCCTATCAATCTTGCATCCTGCAAAATCTAAATCTGAGTATCCTTTAAGATTGAAACCTCCATCTTTTGGATACCATAGTCCAACATCTTGAGTGTCTTTCAGGTACTTGATAATCCTCTTTACTGCTGATAGGTGTGATTCTTTTGGTGTTGTTTGGAATCTTGCACATACTCCTACTGTAAATACTATATCTGGTCTGCTTGCTGTTAGATATAGTAAAGATCTAATGAATCTTCTGTACTTAGTAATCTCAACATCTTTTCCTTTTTCATCTTTATCCAGGCTTATGGATGTAGCCATTAGTATACTCACTGATGAGCCACTTTCCATTCCAAATTTTTTGATTAACTCCTTGGTATATTTAACTTGACTTATGAAAGTCCCTTGATCTAGTTGTTTGACTTATAAACCAAGAAAGAAACTTAGTTTTCCCATCATGCTCATCTCAAATTTACTTTGCATGAGGGATGAAAATTTATCACATAGATTCTTGTTTGTAGAACTGAAGATTATGTCATCCACATAAATCTGAACAAGCAGTAAACTGTCTCCATCCAGTATTCTAAAAAGAGTCTTGTCTACTGTTCCTTTTTGGAAACCATTTTCCAAGAGATACAGGGACAGTGTATCATACCAAGCTCTAAGAGCTTGCTTTAGTCCGTACAAGGCTTTCTCTAATCTGTATATTTTTTCATCTGTCTATTCTTCAAAACCTGGTGGTTGTTCCACATAAACTTCCTCTAATAGAAGTCCATTAAGAAATGCACCATTTACATCCATCTGATAGACTTTGAAATTACTATGAGCAGCGTAGGCCAGAAATATTCTTATTGCTTCAAGTCTAGCAACTGGAGCAAAGGTCTTATCAAAATATATGTCTTCTTCCTGGCAGTATCCTTTTGCTACTAATCTTGCTTTGTTTCTGACCACAGTACCAGATTCATCCAACTTGTTTTTGAACACCCACTTAGTTCCAATAACTCCTTGATGATCAGGCAGTGAAACCAGTCTCCATACTTGGTTCCTCTTGAATCCATTTAATTCTTCCTGCATGGCCTGAACTCAGTTACTATCTTCAAGAGCTTCCTCTATGCTCTTGGGCTCAACTTGTGATATGAAGCATGTTAGAAATGATTCTTGATTTCTTGTTCTCCTTGTTCTAACTCCTTCATTGATATTTCCAATCACAAGTTCTCTTGGGTGATCCCTGAGCCATGTCCTGTCAGGCTCGAAAGAATTGCTAGGTTGATGGATGGTAACCTGTTGGTCTTCAATATTCTGTGTGTGATTACTGTTGGTCTGCTGAGTACAGTCTGCTTGTTGCTCATCATTCTGCGCTATAGTATCATGGTTTGCAGTGGCTTGTGAACTGTTTGCAGTGATTTCTTCTGCAGGCATTGGAACTCCATCAATGTATCTTGTTGTTTGATCATTGATCTTCATATTCGATACATCTTTCTGTAATTTATCCATCTTAGCAGTATCACAATATGGTTCATCAAATACCACATGTATTGATTCTTCTACGACCAGACTTCTTTTGTTGAAGATTCTGAAGGTCTTGCTTACTGAAAAGTATCCTAAGAATACTCTTTCATCTGACTTTTCATCAAAGGTCTTCAAGTACTCATTTCCATTATTCAGTATGTAATACCTGCATCCAAAGATATGCAAATAAGAAATATTAGGTATTATGTCATACCATACCTCATAGGGAGTCTTGTCATGATCTTTATTGATCAAGCATCTGTTCTGAGTGTAGCATGTTGTGCTAGTTGCTTCTGCCCAGAATCTCTTGGGAATTCCAACATCAGCAATCATAATCCTTGTAGCTTCCTTCAAACTTCTGTTTCTTCTTTCTGCAACTCCATTCTGTTGAGGGGTTCTTGCTGCAGAGTACTCATGACTGATCCCATTTTCTGAACAATACTTCTCTATGAATTTGTTTGTGAATTCAGTCCCTCTGTCAAATCTTATTTTTACAATACTTAAGCTTTTCTCATTCTGCAACCTCTTCATGAATTCCGGCAGCCTGTTTTGAGTTTCTGATTTCTTGGTCAGGAAGATGGTCCAAGTAAATCTAAAGTAATCATCCACAATTACTAGGGAATATTTCTTCCCACTTAAACTGACAGGCTCTACTGGTCCAAATAGATCCATATGCAGAAGATCTATTATTCTGTGAGAGGATCTCTGAACCTTATCCTTGAATGAGCTTCTTATTTATTTTCCCTTCTGAAAGACTCTACAAACATTCTCCTTTTTGTAAGCAACATCAGGTAATCCTCTTACTAGATTCTTTCTTGCCAGTCTGTTGATAGTTTTGAAGTTCAAGTAACTCATTCTCTTGTGCCATAGCCAACTCAATTCAGGAGTACTTTTTACAATAAAGCACGTTGGCTGCATTGTTGAACTCCAATCAGCAAGGTAAATGTTGTCTCTCCTGGTGCCAGTAAGCTTAACCTTATTAGTTTTGTTATCTCTGATTAGACACTTATTAAGGTTGAACTCTACTGAACATCCTTTGTCACAAAACTGACTGATATTTAGGAGGTTGTACTTCAGTCCTTTGACATATGATACATCACTGATACTTGCATTGTGTCTGATCAAACTTCCTGTGCCTCTGGTGCTTTCTTTGGAATCATCTCCGAAGACAACCTTAGGTCCTTTACATGGTTGGAAGTTTCTTAATCCAGCCTTGTTGCCAGTCATATGTCTGGAGCAGCCACTATCTATATACCATACATCACTGCTGCTTCCTAGCAACTGTATCTGTAAGTAAATCAGATAGATCTAGATATCCATACAAGTACGGGTCCTGGTGGTTAGTCTTCTTTGGAACCCACACTTGCTTAATAATAATTGATTTACCATAAGCATTGGTGGTTCTCCTGCTATTGATATTCTTAGCAGAAAACTGTTCGTGATGTATGTGTGCTGGATGTTTTCAGGTTTTGTACTTCCTGTTTGAAGAAGGTACTCCTTTATACCTTTCCTGAGCATAAACTCTTTGGAATATTGGCATGTAGGCCTTGGTATATGAAGGGTAGAGTTTTTGCTGTTTTCTGGAAGTTTGCTGATTTCTTATCTTATTGACAACATATTGATTATGCTGTTTTCCAAGGGTTTGAACAGACTTACCATTGTCTACCTATAGCAGGGGTTTCTTACTCTTGTCCAAAGTATTAGTTTTATTCAAACTTCCATTGATTGGAAGGAGTTCCTGAGCATAGGATACTCTAGCTTGAATAAAATTTCCATCATTGGATTTGTTTACAATTCTTTGAGAAATACTAGCACAACATCCTATACCATTCCCTGTAAAGGTGTTTTGGTTCTCTTGGATACATTCTTGTGTCTTTCTTGCTGACTTGCTATATACATTGATTGTGTTTTGCAATCCAACTTTCTCAGATTCTAGCTTAGTGACTAGCAGTTTCAACATAGAGACCTCAGCTCTAAGATTATTGCATTCTGTACTATAGTACTCCAGGTCAACAACATGTTCCTTCAGTACAGTATGCTCACTTTTGAGTTGGAGATTTTCCTCTTTGAGTTCTTCATGAGCTGAATTTATCTGCTCAGTCACTCATGATCTGTCTAAAAGACTGGATCATGTTAAGCTTTTCACAATTTGAAATATCAGTAGATTGTGAAGTTACCTCATCTTCTTCATTGTCCTCGTAATCCTTGGCCATTAAACACAGTAGTGCCTCTTCATCGGAGGTAGAGCTATTAGAATCGCTCTCAGATGAAAAGTCATCCTTGGCCTCCTCTTTGGAGTTGCTTACTGTCTTTAGGGCTTCAACTTCACTGAGAAGGGCTCTGAATATTTGTTTGTCATCCCTCCTTTTTTCTTTTCTCTGCACCCTTTCATCCTCCGTATACTTGTGAACTTGAGGATGAGGGCAGTTTCTGGCGAAGTGACCAGGTTTCCTACAATTATAACATAAGTCAGATGTACCTGTGTTTGTTTGCTGTTGTTTTTTTTCCTGTGGACTCCTTTCAGATGTTTGAGGCTTCCTTCTGTAGTCATTTCCTTTGTGATTGGTTTTCAGAAACCTTTTGAACCTTTTTAACAGAAGTGACATCTCTTCTTCAGCATCATCGGTAGGTACTTCTTTTTGTTTGCTCTTCAGCTTACTACTGCTTGTGGTGACAGTATCCTGTACCCTAGCAGCAAGTGTTGTTACTCTGGATGTTGATCTTTCAGCCTCCTTTTTTCCTTCGTTCAATGTCAATTCAAAAGCCTTGAGGTCTGAGAATAGATCAAAAGTGCTCATTGCGTTGAGATCAAGTGGAACTCTCATTGCAGTTTTCTTGCTATGCCACTCCAAAGGTAGTGCTCTCAAAACCTTCAAATTTTTCTCATTTTGTTTGTAGGTTTTTCCCAGAGATTCCAGCTCACTGATGATTGCTGTGAATCTTAGATCAAGTTCTTCTAGAGTTTCTCCAGAATTCATGGTGAATTGTTCATAGAGTTGTATAGCTTTTGAAATCCTGTTCTCATTGGCAAGTTCGTTGCCTTTACAGATTAACCCTGGCTTACTCCATATTTCTTTAGTTGTTCTGCAGTTTTTGACTTTGCTGAACGTACCTCTATCAAGTGTAAGAAATAGAGCATTCTTGGCCATATTGTCAAGGTTGGCTCTTTACTTTCTTTAGGAGTATATTCATATATTTCCTTGACAATATATTCCTGTGGTAGAGGTGTTCTCCTGTTACTTGGTGCAGCTTCTCGTGGGCCATTTCCTGGAGGATTTTCGATATCATCATCGATGATTGTTGCGCCTTCAATTTCTCCACCTGCTGTAGCTGCAGCTGCAGCTTCTTCAGCTCGCCTTTGTTCGAGAAGCTGTGCTACATAGGTAGAGTTTGCCTTGTAGATTACTGGAGATCCTTCAGTGATAACATACCACATTTCGTCATGTATGGCTGACAGATGAGCTTCCATGCGTATTCTCCAATCGTCATATTCATCTATGGAAAACATAGGTAGCTTGTGATGTGAGAAGTCCATGCTTATGCTAAAATTATGAATTTTGGTCAGAAAACTAAAAATGGTTTAACCAGTAGAAACGGGTGGATCTGGGTAGGTAGTCAGATACGTTGGCTGTTAACCCAACGTGATCTGATACCACTTGTTGGTCCAAAGTGGTCAGATGGTCAGGGGTGAGAATGAACCTCTATAGATTTTTCAAACTTTTCAAAACAATATAACTGATAATCAGGTTTCTGTCTCACTTAAGAGGACAATATCCTGTCTCAAATCAGTAACCTGGCCCTTGGCTAAATCAGGTTACTGTCCCGGTATCAGAATGCAATGCAGCGGAATAAACTTGATAGAGTTTCTGATGAAAACCAGTTTTCTTTTCCAAATATGATTTTGTAACAATGTTTATCAGGATGCTTATGATAGATGCAACAGAATAGATATGCAAACAATGCAATGCAACAAATAAGATAAGCAGTAAACACTTATGGCTTATAGTGGTTCAAAGGTGGTATAATCCTTCTACGTCCACTCTATTCCTTCTCTGAGGAGGAACTTCGTTATGGTCAGTTTTTTTATAAGACTCGTCTTTACAAATCTCTTCCAAAACAAGTTATACCTACTAGAATCCCAGATTCCTAGGTCTAATCCCACACAGGATTTACAAACTCCCACACAGGGAAACTTCTCCCACATAGGGAACACACTCCCACACAAGGAAAGATAGCCTACACAAGACTAACAAACTTAGCAAGGATATAATCCTATCAACTAAGTATACCAAATAAAACAACCTAGCACACACAGCACAGTGGTTAAAAGTATATGTTTCTTCAACTGGTGTAGTTCGAAGACAGTCTTAAACTTGACAGCTCAGATGCTTGGCTTGACTGCTTCTAAAGGTTGAGTGACTGAACTTGAAAGCTTGAGATAATGAAGAGTGGTAGAATAACTTGGATAGCTCAATTTGTTCGGTAGTTTTCACAATCCTCTCAACCTTCTATTTATAGATGTCTGGAAAATGCCCGTTGAAGAGAGGCATGATCCAAGTTGTAATTCAAAAAGATCTTCAAATCTTCACAATTAATGTGGTGTGAAAGATCAGAGCTTCATAGCATATCCTACTCTGAGTCTGCATTAATGGTGTCATACTTTAGATATAGTACTTTGCAGAGCTGTTTTCCACATGGTAGTATCTTAGTGGCTATTCACAAATTTCTATCTACTGGTAACTAATCAGGATCCAAACCTCGTATAGTTTCCAGTATTTTCCTCGTACTATATTAAATAGACTAGGACTTACTGCATGTTGTTCTGATTGCAGTAGTCACTATCTGTTGTGCTTCCGGATTCTGTTCCTGATCAGCTTCCTATTTTTAAATACCTTAATCAGCTTCCTGACTCGTGCATCCTTTTTGATATGCTTCCTATTTCTGACCTGTTTCATGTTTCAGAATCCTGTTGTCTGTTTCCTGATTCTAACTTCGACTACATCTTACTGACTTCTTTTGATGCGGATCAGTCTCTCTGAGAACTCGAAGTCCAGAATCCTGCTAACAATGTTCTACCTACTCTTCTGGTACAATTGACTTCTTAAAAATACAGCTTAAAAGATTTGATAGGCAAACAAAAATCCACTTATAAAATGTGGAATATGGATACTCTAAAAGTTCATCTAATATTACATTGTCTCATCAAAACCTAGTTAGAAATATCCCAACACTTTACCACCGATGAAGTATTTGAGTCTCGGAGTTTGATGATGAAATGGATAGACGGTGTAGCCCATCGATATAATATGGTAATATTAGTTGTGCGCTCTTAACTTGGTGGTGAGAAAGGTCATCGACCTTGAGTTGATTTGGGTTGTGAATGAGGTGGTGTATGTCGTGTACGTAATAAGACGAAATCATTACTAATGAATGAACTTGCCGATGGAAAGATTGTTGGGGCTTCAGGAATCGTCTGAACATGTCCAAACTGCCTCAGAACGCGGTCGGGAAGGTATGGTTCGATGACATCAAATGCTCGAATGCATCCATGATAGAATGTCACTTCGTGGCGTGGAAATACTTCCCGAACACCCGCATATGGAGTCCAAACAACCTACAACACAGTGCATCGTATAACATTTAAATTAACGCCCAATCTATATATATTAACATCTTTAAAATTGAGATGAACAGTAAAACATAAACTTACAGAATTCGGTGCACATGTATCTAACATCTCCCTCCAAGCAACTAAACGATCGAGGGAACCCCTAAGAGGGGCTTGCTTAGCCCATCGAGATGCCAGAGGTTCACTAAGTGTGTAATTGACATTGTGCGTCGGTCTTGTAATGGGAAAATACTCGTATATCCATGCCTGGAGATAAAAAATGAAGGTCAGTGAGAGTAACATAATGAAAATACGAGAAAATAGAATTTCTGGGAAAATACTCGTATATCCATGCCTGGAGATAAAAAAATGAAGGTCAGTGATAGTAACATAATGAAGATATGAGAAAATAGAATTTCAAGTGGTAAAAATTACCTCCAACAATGTCAAGTACCCACTTAGCTGCTTCACCCCATATTGAGAGGCAAGCCCTAGTTGTCGATACATGTTTGCAAGTGCAGCGATTCCCCAAGCAAACTTGTGAACGCGGGTGACGTTCTCCAGTAGACGAAGGATGTTGGTGCAGACTCTAGTACCGCTCTTATCAGTGGAAATTGTGCAACCTAGCACAAACCATAAGTATGCCCTAGCAGTATATAGTCTCTATGCATCATCGGGAGGAGCTGTCATGCCACTAAACTTTGATCGCAACCACTCAAGCTTAACAGAACTCCCTCTCTTCCCCGACACAACCTCCTTCGCCTCAGCCCGCGTCACCCCTAACAGTCGTTGAAGCACCTCAGAGCCCACTTTCCCATTTTCTTCCCTTTGGACAACCGATTTTCCTGTAATGGAAAGTCCAGTGATGCAGAAAACATCGTCCAGTGTAATCGTCATCTCACCAAATGGCATATGAAAATTGTTGGTCTCCGGATGCCACTGCTCAACAAAAGCACATATGAGGTTCTTGTTGGGGCTCTTATAACATATGGATCGTAGATCGGCGATTTTTGAACGACTAAGCAACCTCAACCACTGACTTATGTCGCCCTCGGAATTCTAAGATTTCATCTTCGTTGTGTGACATAAACACTTCAGTATACCTTGCTCCTCACCAAACCAAATCTTGGATGCCACATGTGTTTTAAAACTAGGTAGAAGACGGTGGTCGATCGAGCCTCCGGAAAAAGGTCTTGTAAGTAACTCACTGTCAACTACAGGCTCCTCATCAACTTGTTCCTCTTCAACATTACGGGTGACATCTTCGAGATAGTCGGGATGATGTGCCTCAGGAATATCTTCCATTTCAGCGATTTCGAGAAAGTCTTGAATATCCTCCCTTTCTGAAATTTCAGGATATTCGCCAGTGTGTGGAAAGTCTGTAATATTCTTCATTTCTGGAATTTCTGGATACTCTCTAATTATAGGATTGTCTTGAATTTGTTCTTGTGTGCTTGAATCTTCGCGTCTCTTCCTCCTAATATATGTCACACCTGGATTACAAACAAAAATAATTAAGACAATGGACCAAAATAATAATAGGTGTTCGGTCGCCTCGGCCGACGCGCGTGCTGGGCGTTCGGTCGCCTCGGCCGACACGCACGCTGTGTGTTCGGTCGACCAGTGCAGATGCGTGCCCAGATTTTCCACAACACCAGTTTCGATTTTTCAACAAATTCGATGAAAAACGAGCGTTTTAGCATACAAATTTATCAAATTAAACTATTAATTCACTAACCCATAACAAATTCTACAGATAAGTAAGAAAATTTCTACAAAAATCGACTCAAACAATTGCAAAATCGAAAACTTACCCGAAAAATTTATCTTTCCAAATAGCTCTTTAAAGTGTGGTGCCATTTCAGACGAATCAACCGAATAAGTGACGAACCGAACAAGTAGAACTGATGAATTCTTGAACAACCGAACTTGTGGAAGAAAATTGCAAGGTGTGAACCGAACAAGACTGCCCGTTTTTTTCTTTTTTTTGGCTGATTTTTTATTTTTTTTATTTTTTAATATTAAGGGTAATATTGGAAAATAGTGTGGTGCCCTTGGAAATAAATTTAAGTGTTATTTTAATGTATGTTGTGCTCTTAGAAAGTGTCGTGCTCTTAGAAGAGTTGTGCTTATACTCTCTCCCAAAAATATTGTGCACACAATTATTTTTACAATTTAATACTTATCATGATATCAATGTTTAAATTTTAATGAAATAAATGTACTTAGATACTCTTATTTTTCACCATATATAAGTAATATGAAATAAGATTACCATCAGAGTGATTTGAACTAAACCCAATAGATAATGATCCGAATCGATCCGCTTAAAAATAACTCAGTTTGCTGTATGGGCCTTATTTGTAAAGATGGGCTGGTCAGCCCGAATCGCATACATCCTTCTTGGTGATGGACCAAAGCTGTGCTCATTATATTTCTGACCCACACAATTAATATCCAGAAATTAGGGCAAGAAAGAATCCGCTTGTGAAGAACTCGAAGAAGAAGAAGGTATGTTACTTTCTTTTCTTCTTTTTTGTTTTATCCTGGAAGTCATGTTGTTTCCATATTCAATTTCCAGCTGCGATTTCGGTAGAGTGCGCTTCAAAACCCACTAATTATTTTCGGTAGGGCTTCCGTACTGTTCAGCAAATGTTGCGGCGTGATTTTTTTTATTAAAATAAATGGTGAACTAGAGTTGTGTAGCACCTTTTTTGTTTACAAAGGAATTACTCATCTTCATAGATGCTTGCTGCATTTCTTCTAGTGTTCGGAGGGTGCAATTTGTGAGCAATTGTGTTGTTGATTGGGGATAGTGATTAAGACTAAACAAAGGGCCCTTTCAATTATTTTGTTTTGGTAGGTTTTCGGAGAAAACCCAATTCTCTGCATCATATGCAGGCGCTGGGACAAAAAAAAAAAAAAAAAACAGCTTACAGAAATAGTTGTCGTTTGTAGTGGTTTGAAATTTTGGGGGAGGGGGGATATCATGCCATGTCGTTTTGAGCAGAGCAAGGTTTTTCTCTGGTTCTCTCCACAGCAGGAGATCCCCTTTTTTCATTAAGGATGTGATTTGTACTGATGATGTTTGTTTAGCTGATCTATTGTGTAATTTCAGGTGGTCAAAAGATACATGTTGAAATTATCATTATGTGTATGGTTTTCCATGCCAAGAAAATCATGCTTGGAATGTTATTGTTATTTGGTTTTATTTTTTGACCTCAAGGGCATCTTCATTTTCATTACAGTTATTTCTGTAAGTAGGAATTTCAGATAGAAAGATAGTTAATTACTTATAGATTCGTGAAGCACTTTCTTTCTTATTATTGTTCATTGCAATTTCAAATCTCTATTTCTTGTAATGTTGTAGTTGTGTATTTTATTTTATTAGAACTTGTCATTTTTTGTACATTATAATTAGTATACACATGGTGTGCAGTCATGATGAATGTGATATTAGAATATTGAAATATAAATGAACTAGGTCCGATGTAAATTAAGTGTTACATGATTTTAATAAGTTGTATGTTTGGATCAAAGTTATAATCTATAAAGTCTATATTAAATGGAGAGTGCTGAACAATGCTTTTTGAATGGTGTGCTTCACTTGGGTTGAGCACACACTTTTTTAGCACTCACACCTGAAGCACCTTAGCACCTTTGTGCCTTGGTGTGCTTTATGCTTTTGACTACCTTGCTAATACTTGTGTTGGAAAGTTAAAGCTTGTAAGTTTATACTGCAGAACTATGATATTATCTGAAAATTTCTCTTGGATGTAGGAGATCCATTTGACCTTTCATTTTATTTATTTCTCTAGAAACAAAGCCTTATTTGCATTTGATTTGCATATAGGTTGTTAGAATTAAACATTTCTAGCTGCTGGCATGACAATATAGTTAAGAATTTAATTTATTCACTTGATTGTTCTCATCAATAGGAGCTTTGGTGCAGCACAGAACGTCTCAATTATGTTTCCATTAAATTTTATGGGGTGTGTTTAGAAATGGATGGGTTGTGTATACCGGGCCCTAAATTAATATACTCTTCTTCCTCCATCTGTATCTGTCTCCATCGCTTGCTGTGGCTTCTGCTCCAGTTCCAGGTCTCTCCTTTTTCCCCTTCTCTTCCTAATCCAATGCTCTGTTATTACTATTAACACATTTACATGATTGAATACGCATTCATTTCCAGATTTCCCTTGATTAATAATTATAGGAGGAGGAAGCTGCAATTTGAGTATTGATGTTGTGTCACTCCAATTTGAATGGTGTGTGCTGAATAATGTATGTTTTTTTGTGCTTCTTAGGATAGGGTTTCTGTATGGCAAGTAAAGAGCCGTTGATAATCAGAGACAAGGATGAGATGAGACAGTGGTCGAGGTCCAGTAGAGCACGAGGGAAGAGCATTGGCTTAGTCCCCACAATGGGGTATCTCCATGAAGGCCATCTTTCTCTAATTCAAGAGTCCATGAAACATGCTGAGCTCACTGTTGTCTCAATTTATGTAAATCCAGGCCAATTCTCCCCCACTGAGGACCTCTCCACTTACCCTTCGGATTTTCTTGGTGACATTCACAAATTGAAGAATGTCTCCGGCGGTGTTGATGTTGTTTTCCACCCACAAAACTTGTACGATTATGGGCAAACAGATGCAGGAAATAAGGTGAAGAGTAATGATGAAGAAGAGGTGAAGGTGGTGTCTTGCGTGGAAAACAGTGGAATGGGTCATGAGACATGGGTGAGGGTTGAAAGATTGGAGAAGGGCTTGTGTGGGAAGAGTAGGCCTGTTTTCTTTAGAGGGGTTGCAACTATTGTAACCAAGTTGTTTAATATTATTGAGCCTGATGTGGCTGTGTTTGGGAAGAAGGACTATCAGCAATGGAGGATTATAATGAGGATGGTAAGAATTGTTCCCTCCTTTTCTGCTTTAGGAATTCCAATCGTTGATTTGTGGATACTTTGGTTTGAATGTATCCCTTGATTAATTGTTCTGCTAAATTAGTAGTAGGTGTTTTGGTTAATTTATATCTGTTAGCCTAATCTTCAATCCGACAGCAATTGGCTTAATTAGATGATAATATACTATAGCAAAATGCTCATATATAGAGCTGAAATGGTGAAATAATTTATTTCAGGAGTTGTGGATGGAAAATGTCATAGAAATGGAGTTGTCTTGATGAAAAAATCACTTCAAATTTTCTTCACCTTGTGTATGTTTTAGGTGCGAGATCTTGATTTTGGCATAAGAGTTATTGGTGCAGATTTAGTGCGAGATGATGATGGCCTTGCCAAAAGTTCACGTAATGTACGCCTATCACCACAAGAAAGAGAGAAGGTATATTTATTTTTGAATTATTGTCATAGTTAGATAATGCTTTTGCTAGTTATTATATGATGACATATCTGAATAATAACCAAAATAACTTTCAGTTGGATAGAAAAGAATAACAAAGAACAGCAGAATAAGCTCACAATTTATATAGTTTATGGTTTATTGATTAGGACTCTTTCTATAAATGAAGACACTAAACCCCATATCTCTCAATGTGTACCCCCACTTATATCTCACCATTTTATTATAGTTTTGAACAGCCATAATTTCGACGTTCTCTTATGGAAGCGGAAACAAATGATTAGCTACTAGCCTTCTGCTTCATGAATACCGTGAATGGAATTAAAATTTCAAACTTTGTTGTGACCATATCCATAATGGATCTTGGTATCTTAGTCGGTCTTTTGATTGCATTCTTTGGACCATCCAATTCAAGCCAAAATTTGTTCTTCAAGTGACCCCTACCCCCTCTCCCAAAAGGCTAGGGGAGAAAAGGGAAGTCTACTCACTCAAAACGTTTTGTTTTTCACAGGCATTATCTATAAATAAGTCACTGTTCAATGCTAAAGTTGCAGCAGAAAAGGGTCAAGTAGTTTGCAAAGAGTTGAAAGATTCAGTTGTCCGGACGATCCATGAAGCTGGTGGAAAAGTTGATTATGCCGAGGTGAGATACATAAGAGTGTTGTGTTTGGTACTCTTTTTAGATACTCTTTTCATGAAACTCAAAAAGAGTTCAAAATATGTCAAGGTGCGTGTTGATGCTAAACAGATTGTAGATCAAGAAAGTTTGGAAGCAATAGAAGAGATTAAGAGACCTGCTGTGTGTTGTGTTGCTGCATGGTTTGGGAATGTCAGGCTCATTGACAACATGGAGATCAACGTCTGATAAAACCTTCAAGATATTATTCCTACCATTAACTCTTTTCTTTTTATATTATCATATCCTTTCTTCGCCACTCATAACATTTGGCGCATTCTTTTAGTTTTTAGAGAAGAGGTTGTAACTTATAAGCTCTAAGAATAAAACATTATACATTTTTTTCTGAACTGCTACACTTATGATAATAATAAACATGATGTCCGTGAAAAACAGGGAAGCTCGGAGACTTTTTATTTTTTATGGATTAATTTAAAGCTGCTAATTAATATAATGCATCCTTGCTAGGACTTTTAGTTTGAAACTTTGAATCGAATAGAACATGTTATTCTTCAAGTTTACTGAAATTATCATTTGAACTATGTTCGAGCTTTCTGTTTGAAATTGTCTGCTTTCCAACCAAGTTGAGCTTCAGTGAAGTTCTTTTTGCCTCATCTATTTTTTTATTTCTTGTGAGAAGTTTTATCAATTTATGGCCTGTTTGAGAGATAAAAACTATTGATTTGGGCTTGAAAAATAAAAGTTATCACTTGAAGAACACAAAAATAAGCTCATGTTTGAGAGAGAAAAACTATTGATTTGGGCTTGAAAAATAAAAGTTATCACTTAAAGAACACAAAAATAAGCTCATGTTTGACTTCTCTAATTTTTAGTCTTATTTATTATTATTAAATAATTTTATTTCATTTATGTATTCTTTTGTTTTTCTTTTTATGTACGTGAGAAGTTCATCAACCAATTTGAGATTATCATTTTAGAATAATTTTAAATAGTTAGAATCATAATGCGAACAAATCTTAATTTAATGAGCTTATAATTTTATTTTTTAAATCTTGAATTGATAGTTTTATCTTTTCACGTTCCAAATTAATGATCGATTATTTTTTAAACTCTAAACTGATAAAAAGTATTTTTAACTTCTGCCTCATTGCTGTTGTTGGAAAGGGAAAAAAAACTAATAATAATCAAAGGGGCAGAAAAATAAAAAACAAATACCTGAAATGAGATCCAAATACAAAAAAAGACAAAATAATAGAAAAGATAATAAGGTAAAATACAAAAAATTGGAAGTAAGAGAAACAAAAAATGTAATTATCTTTATTTACTTATCAATCAAGTTTTAAATTTTAATGCATATAAACATGGTCAAGCTTGTTAATAGTATTATATTTATTGATTCAAGCTTAATTAAGCCTTTCTCAACAAACTATACCCACATTAACAGATGACAACTTGACAGGTGCAAAACAGTGGGAGTTTTCAACTAAGGCATCTTCAGAGAATAATTTGTAGGATTCAATTTCCACCTTAGATATCATCACATGCACTTGATATACAAACACAAGTACAATCAAGTAATCCACAAATGCTCTTCTATGTCAAATTAACAACTACAAATCCAAGCCCTGTCATGGTTTTCACCATTCATTTCTGCAAGTTATCTACCCTCCAAGATAAGTGGAGATAACTCACGAAAAAAATTACAATAGCCCACCAAAGTTAAGCTAGAAAACTAAATCTAACATTCTGCTGCCTAAAAAGATTGACAACTTGTACCCCAACCCCACCAAGAAAGAAAAAAAGACAAGCACTCATGGCATTGGTCTTATATCTTACAGCCGTACTACGTATCAGAATACACGCAGCAAAATTGGAATAATTAGCCGTCGCATCCTCCTCAGTAGTAACTGGCGTAGTACGTAGCCGCAGCAGCAGGGGGAGCAGCAGCAGGAGCCTGCTGGGCTGAAGTCAAAGTTGCAGCAGTTACAGCTGGTTGCGCATAAGTTTGCTGTGGGTAAGCCTACATATTTTACAAGGAAAAAACATTAATTAAAATATATTATCAGATAAGAGATGCAGGTATTATGAGAATGTGGAGAATAATATTGTCTTGTCTGTCAAATAAGAAAAATGAAATTTAAATATGCGCAAAAACGATATAAATTAGTAAAAAGCATTTTCAGTAGAAAATGTAACTCTGAAAATAAGGCTAACTCACTTTTCCCCAAATATAAATCAGTCTATCATTTCCCAGTACTCATTTAATCACATGTACGTGTCGACACATTTCCAAGAGATGGTCCCCAAATTTCATTTCCCCAATTAGGAGTTCAAATACACAATGATCAAAGAAAATCCAATGAAGTCAGTCATTTGCATGGATTAGGAAGAGTACAAGCATATAACAATTTTAACAATTTTACTAATAAGAAAGCATAAAACAATTTACTAAAACTTTATGTTACCTGAGCTGGATAAGTTTGAGGATAAGTTCCATATGCAGCACTTTGAGGAACTGATGCGGGGGCCTGTGGATGAGTGTAACTGGCCCCATAATTGCCATATGCAGCCTAGGACAAACAAACCAGTAATATAATTTCACATCTCAAATGCAAATTAACTAATAATAGGCAAGTGATAGAATTTCAAATCTCAATTGCAAATTACCAAAAATGTAGCAGCATCAGAAAATTTGAAACATAATGTAGCAGACAAGAAAATACTAATACAGCAGTACCAATATCAATGTCAATTTTTACCATAACCAAATCCCAGCTAAGCCAAGAATAAAAAAAAAAACGAAAAAAGTTGGAGAGAGAGAGAGAGAGAGCAACACATACCTGTTGGGCATAGCCAACGTTCCACTGTTGTGCCTGAGTTTGTGAGGCTTGAGGCCAAGCTTGTTGCTGTACACCATAACCTGCTGCCCACTGATTTTGCGTAGTGGGATACGCACCCATCACTGAAGGAGCAGTAGAAATGAGTGATTTTGCAAGTTTTGTTCTGTCTGAACCTAAATAATCCTCTGCATGACGCTTCTTAGACTCAGCTGTGCTTTTGTGGCTCAGGAACAGTTTTGAATGCCGATAGTCAGCCTTCTTCACGGACTGAGCATCTCCAAAGAGATCCAAGAACTGCAAATTCCAATTGTTACACAAGCCAAGAAAAAAAAAAAGTGCCACAATAAAGAAATAAGATACATTAATATTCACTTGAATAGGTATCTGATAATTATGATATCTATCTCTGCCGCGCGCCTGACTGCCCATTTTTTTGTCATGCATTTCATCAAATATAAGTTGCAACACATACAAGAAACATAACAGAACATATACAAGAAAATTTGCATTGGCTACTTGATCAACAAATATACCAGAGCAAACTTGGCCAACATTGTAAAAAAGTTCATTTGGCCAAAGATAACATGGGAAAAATACAACAAGAAGTCATGAACCTAATTATTTTCAACTTCAAGTTCAAAAACAGTACTAGGCAGCTGCAAGTGTCATTATTACCTCCAAGAAAATGTTTGACAGCTCCTCTTTTTCCTCCGCAGTTGCAATACTAGGGTTTTCGGGATTAGGGACTATGAATTTCTCGACCAAGGAATCTAGATATTCAATTTGCTTTGGAAGTGACTGAATTGACTCTAAGTGGATCATTGCCTGCAATATTCAAATGGAACACATATGAATCCAAACAGAAATACTACAAAACAAATAAAGAGACATGTTTCTCTAAAATACATTTGCATGAAAATTTTATCTTTCTGTAGGAAACTTTTTTTTTTTGCCAAAGAAAGAAAGAAGAGAGAGATGGGAAAGCTACAGAGAGAGCAAAAGAAAGTTAAAAAGGCATAGAACCTCCAGAAGGGGTTTTGACAATGGCCCAATCTCCACACCTTGAACGAGAATCTCTCTTGCCTTATCAACATTTCCAGAAACCTTCCAACACAAATTTGAAATCACATGAGATGTCACATGCCAACGCAAATAAATTCTTCACTATACTCACAACAAGAAGAGTCATCAAAGAGGGAAGCGTCAGGCGTATTTCAAAAAAGTCAAAAGAGAAAGGAACGAGACAAACCCGGGCAATTCAAACTAAAGTTAAATAATATAGGACATTTTCAGTAGTCATCAAAAGAAAATATTTTCTTTTTTAAGACAATAAAAAGATGTATTTGTTTTTGTAGTCATTTGTTTTTTAAGATACAGAAATATACATCTGAAAGGTGGGTTTTGACCAATCCCGCATTTCAAACATGAAAAGAGTTTTAACAATCTTAATTTAATTCCCTGATACAAACACTAAACATTAAAGAACATGCTAGTATGCTACATATTAAATTTGAATAGAATAACCATTTACAACAATGAATTTAGTAAGAAATACAACACATACCAAATATACGAAACGAGAGTACTGAGCGAACAACAAAGGCAAAGTCTGTGACTGCTCCTTCCCTTTCTCGATTGCAATTGCCTGTTCATACAAAGAACAAGCATCTTCCAAATTCCCCTAAAAAACAAGAGAAAACTGCAATTATAAATTGATGCCAGCATTGTTAATCTGTATCCACAAAGCTTGGTTGGGAAATCTTACAAGTCGGTGTTCCATGTTTGCATGCTTGATAATCGCTTCCAGAAGCCCAGGTGAAATTCCAGTATGCACATGTTGATAAGCAGCTCGGGCTCCAGAAATGTCACCATGCTGCTCTTTAAATCGAGCAGTAAAAAGATGAATCTCTGGTTGCCTCTGTTCAGAAATTCATAATTAAACAACAGGAAAACACGACCACCAATTGGACTCACAAAGCATAAAGGACAATTGATTACAAGATGACGGACAAATATTTTTTTACATAATTGTAATCACTGCATTACCTGTTGCACTAAAGCAAATTTAACTTGTTTTGCCGGCTAACTAGTCTTTTCCCTTTTGGTTTTTTTTTTCTTTTCCCTTTTGGGTCAATATAAAACACCACTTTTTTTTTTTTTTTTTTCCGTATTAGCTCTAACAAGTTTTGTTTCTCCTATTATAACTATCAAAATCTAAAGCTCAATTTCCAGACAAAGATATTAGCAAAATAATGGCTTAATCCATCTCAGATTCCCATCTTACATATAGAGTTTGAGATCAGTAATACCAAAAAGTCTCACATACACTTCCTGTATAAAAATATATATAGCACATTGCCTATGTCACATCTCTATGAGAACAGAAGTTAAACCCTTAAACAAGTACATGGAGGAAATTGAAATCACACATGATATGAATAACAGTTAAAATAATAATGAAGAATGTCAGTCCTTGATATCATTGACAAGCTAAAATGCAGAAAATAGTGTTCTTTTCTTTTTCGTTGTTTTAGAAGAAAAAGTTCAAATTTTTATAGTTTTTTCCATTTTTTTCCCCCTTCCAACTCCTGAAACAACTAAAATATAAGTAAGAGCTGTTCCAAACCTTTTTTATAAAGATATTCCAGCATGCTCAAAAAACCATTATATTGCCAATGGAATTAAAAAAACATCATAGATCACTCAATACTAATTAAATCATAGTATTAATTTGAGAAATGTTAGCAAAGTTTTTTTATGTACGAGGTCAAAATCCTTAGTATTTTGGTGAATGTACTGAAAATGAAGTATATTTTTCCTCAACCCACATAGCAAACTTACAACAGTATGAAAATATATCCTTTTCCTTGACAGGTTTTACGAAAAGCAGACTTCAAACAAAAACATTGAGTCAGAACCATAACAGAACTCCATACCTTTACAAAGACTTGAGTGGCACGAGCAAGCGCATTTTCAGCAAGCTCCATACTGCCACTAGTTTCCATGCACAGAACATAGCGTATCCAGTATTCAGGATATCTGGCACAAGCTATTAAACATCTTTCATACAGCTTAACAACCTGTGCATACAGATAAAGTCAACATGCCAAAAGATTCTGACCAATGCTATGAAATTTAAGAAAAAAAAACAAAGAAGAATGCACAACAAATACTCCTCGCTGGCGGAAAAAGGAGGCCCCTCAAATACGAAAGGAGGGACCCTCCTTGACTGACAGATAGATGGTTAGGAAGATAAGAACACACCTGCATGCATAACATTGAACTTTAAAACAAAAATATTGTCATACTACACATTGAACCCAGAATTTCGACTCACAAATGAGAGTTTGAAGTACTTAGCCTTATAGAAAGCAAATGGAAGGCCCATGCTTTAGTCCAAGTTCAATATCCCGTTTTAAAAGATGCTTCTCCAACGGTTTAGCCAATAAAGCATATGACGCGGCAGATACTACTTAACTGTAAGTCAATGTATAACAAGGACAACTAAAGCTACATGCCAAAATAAATTAGAATATTTCCAAATCAAACAAACTCAGATACCTTATTGAAGTCATCTCCACCTTCGATAAAATCAAGATAACTATGCCAATTTTCCAGCTCTGAGACATTGAGGGGCCGCACATGAAAATAGGGCCTCCTAATAGCTGATTCGAAACCAATGATCTTAGAGTCAAAGTCTTTAGCCTTCTTATATATCTCTTCTCTAATCGCAATGTACTTCTCCAACTCCTCAGCATCTTTTAAGCTTGCATTGACAACCTTAGAAGATTGTTCCGCAGCATTAGGAGGAACCTCTCCCTCATTTTCTTGAGAGTTTTCAGCTGCTTCCTCAGCTGTTCTCAATTCAGACAGAGGCCGACTTGCAACCAACTCTTTAAATCTGCAAGAACATCCACACAGCTAAAATAATTAGTCATAAGGAGAAACCCTTGCACACAAGCATACAGTATTTATGAGACAACATGGTCACATATTCAATGACAAGTGGAATGCCTGACCTATCTGTCAACCAATGTAAAGGATGACGAAAAACCACATAAGGAATATAGCAAAGCCAAGAGAAATAGGGTTAGGATATTTTCTTAGTGACAACACAAAAACGTGTTGATCTTCAGTTTGATTTTAACTGCTCAGCAACTCAAGAGCTTGCACCTCTATACCACCGAACAGACATTACCATAGATATCATTTCCTAACCACAATCAACTAATAATGCACAAGGAGGCAGGTTCAGAATGGACATTGACTTGCCTTAAAAAGAGAATTAGCATGTGATCACATTGTCAAGAATGATATGCATTTTTAGATTATAACCACAACAATCTGAAGTAAGTTTACCCTTCAAAATAACGATCGAGATGCTGATTTGGAATTTCCAATACTCTTGTGTAAATTGTAGCTACACGGGGCCAATCTTCTTGTGAAATTTCATACTCAATGTATTTGTCCCAAAGTGTGAAGCATAAATAATCAGTTCCAACATATGCTAGTGCTCTTTCAAATAGCCTGAAACATCAGAATAGTAAACTAACATTGAAAGATACAGTATATATGCAATTAAATTCACAATAAACCACAAAAGCATAAAGAAGACTGGTGTTGGGCAAGGGATAGTACACTCAAAGAGCACTTGAGAATTCTGAACTAACAAATTATGCTGTGCATTATTTACCTTTTCCTCAAAAGTTTCTTACACAGCTCGTCAGAGGAGGAGTCATACAGGCCATCTTAGCCTTACTGTGCAACATCTTCAGAGCGGCAATGGTGTTTGGAAGCACCTCATGTACCATGGTTAAAAACAGCAAAATATCATGAAGACTTAAATTACTAACCCTAGGGATTAGTGTAACCGAAAGGGTGATGAGGCCATGTTAGAATTGAATCCCAACTCAGCTACTAAATAGTAGCAGAGGATGCAAGGGTTTGCATACCAGGGTGAATTTTTTTTTTTTTTTTTTTTTCTAAAATGCATGCCCTACAAACCTTTACACCTTATACTTCAGTAACCGCTGTTGCAGAGGCTGAAATCATGTTAGAGAGTGTGAAAAGATCACTTCAACACCATTAACATCAAGAATATCATGGGGACCACACAGGCTAAAAGCAAGTAAGTAATAACAACGGAATTACCTTCTGATAGCATCAGGATCTCCATAAGTGCTAATTGTAAAAGCACAATAGTGGAGCCACATGTCGACAGAGTAGGTAACTCCTTGAACAGCTCGTTCATAAACCTCTGCAACTTTGTCCATTGAGCTGAGGCGTGCCTCGTGATCAGCATATTTCTTCCAGTAGCCATAGCATAGAGGAAATTCCGCCAAGAAGGTATCATAAACCTTTCGAATTTTGGATATGTTGCTCTAGAATTGGAAGGGAAGCAAGTTAGTTTCATTTGATAGCAACCAAAGACTCACAGTAGAACAAAGAAGCAAGTAGGTGTGAACACATCAACTCAAAAGGCAGCCATAAAAAATGACTGGTAGTATGTTGTAAGAGTAGTTCTTCACAATAATTAGAATTCCTTGGCATCCATTGTAACAAGGATCAAGCTCCAAACTTGTGCCGTTAGATAACAATACCAGAAAATAAAAAAAACACAAACACATACCTCTGACGTTCTCTCTGTTTCATCGATTAGTGCAGTCCAGGCATCAAAATCCAAAGAATTAGTTGTAACTATGCTCCATAATCTTTCTTCTTCTGCACTAAGGCCTGCCATAAAATATTTTAATAAATGAGCTGGCATTCCACTAGAAAAAGTTGTGGCTTCAATAGTGCATTAGAAGGAAAACAAATATAAAATTACCATTCTACGAGAAGGCTCTTTTATTTTTTCACATATAACCATTGAAAAATTCCACCCCATTTTCCTCCATAATCAAACTACCAACAATCTCCGCATGTCCATCTCATGAAAAAATCATATAAGGAAATGAAGAGATGTAGTGCACAGGAAAATGCACAACATGACTCGGTATATAGATAACAGCTGCCTATAGGAATCATATATCGCCATCTTGTTCAGTAGAGACACACTCTTCTCATTAATACTTAAGTATAACAGTTTTTTGGTAGCTTCTTTCCAAGTCTTTTCAGGTCTTCCTCTTAATTTAAGTTAAAAGATCTCTACTTATTTCAATGAAAGAGATTACTGAATGAATATTCAAATGTAACATCATTTTACATGGATAAAAAATGCTTTCCCAACTATTATATTCTCACTACATGCATTAATATCAAAGTGTTAATTCCACGATTGAAAAATTCAGATGGATTTGAAATCAATAATAAATATAAGAAAAATTCCAGTCAGGATGTTTGGATTGTTCTCTATGCTGGGTTTGAGATACTATTTTGAACCTTTATAACATTATTCCTTGAGATTTTTCATAGATTTGAAACTACTACATATAAATTCATTTTGAGATCCTTGCACAAAGTCCTGGTCAAATAAGATCCTTCAATCCAAGTGTAACTAAAGTATTTATTAAAAATTCATTGTTGTTAAAATGGATAAGCTATCCTTTAAACAAATAATAGCTTAAAGCATCATAGGTAAGTACCCGAACCATCCAGAGGCTGATGCAGCGCAGCAGCTCCAATACCATCAGCTGAAGCAATCCCATTTTCAGATATACTGGCTGTTCCATCCCCTGCTCCGCTAACCCCATTGGCATTCAGTGAAGAATCATAACCAGCTACAGCTACTTGAGTTGGACCGAGAGAAGAGTTTGCATGACCAGAAAAATGTTCATTAGTATCATATGTTGTTACACCAGGGGTTTCTTGCTGGGTTGTATTTACTGTTGTCGCATATACATTTCCAGTATCTGTCTTGAAAGCATTGGCAACTGAATCAGCTGTATTCACACCTTCAGCTGAAGAAACAATTTCTCCAGTATTAGATATACTGGAAGGAGCAGGATCTGCCACATTTTCATTGGTTGGAGCAATGGAAACAGCAGCATCAGAAGCTACAGTAACACTTCCATCATTTTGACCTACAGAAGATGTTGGTGTCGTCATGGTCCCAATGTCTTCCACAATACTGATTTGGTGCCTATAAAGAACAGCAGACAGCAGCATTGTTTAAAGGAACTCTACTCATTCAGCATACATACACAAGTATGCCGGATACAATCTCCTGGATGTTTTTCTACTGATTTTCAGTTGCACAACAAGTGTAGCCTACACAAATCAAACCTAATCAAGTTTATAACGCTACGACTCACGGAAGTCTACTTAGACACTAGACAGATGAACCTTCAATAACCTATACAACTCATATTCCATTAATTGCAATTGAGACGTTCTGTGTTGCACCAAAATTTCAAACCACTACAAACGACAACTATTTCTGTAAGCTGTTTTTTTTTTTTTGTCCCAGCGCCTTGCAGAGAATTGGGTTTTCTCCAAAAACCTACCAAAACAAAATAACTGAAAGGGCCTTTGTTTAGTCTTACTCACTATCCCCTATCAACAACACAATTGGTTACAAATTGCACCCTCCAAACACTAGAAGAAATGCAGCAAGCATCTCTGAAGATGAGTAATTCCTTTGTAAACAAAAAAGGTGCTACACAACTCTAGTTCACCATTTATCTTATTTGCTGAACAGTACGGAAGCCCTACCGAAAATAATTAGTGGGTTATGAAGGGCACTCTACCGAAATCGCAGCTGGAAATTGAATATGGAAACAACATGACTTCCAGGATAAAACAAAAAAGAAGAAAAGAAAGTAACATACCTTCTTCTTCTTCGAGTTCTTCACAAGCGGATTCTTTCTTGCCCTAATTTCTGGATATTAGTTGTGTGGGTCAGAAATATAATGAGCACAGCTTTACAAATAAGGTCCATCACCAAGAGGGGTGTATGCGATTCGGGCTGACCAGCCCATCTTTACAAATAAGGCCCATACAGCAAACTACAGTTATTTTTAAGTGGATCGATTCGGATCATTATCTATTGGGTTTAGTTCAAATGACTATGATGGTAATCTTATTTCATATTACTTATACATGGTGAAAAATGAGAGTATCTGAGTATATTTATTTCATTAAAATTTAAACATTGATATCATGATAAGTATTAAATTGTAAAAATAATTGTGTGCACAATATCATTCTTTTCTGTTAATCTTGCTCTATGGAAAATAAAAAATAATTATAATAATAACAATAACGCTAATAAATTGATGTCTAAAAAATTGTTCACTAATATGTTTTCAAATGGGGTGTGTTTAGTTATTAGTATAGAGGAGTGTGTTTAGAATTTACTGTTAAATATTGTTTGTTGTTTTTTAAAATTATTAATAAGGGTATAATTATCTTTGTGTAAATAATTTCATTTATATTTAATTTTTTGGGGTGTGTTTGGAAAATGATGGAGTGTGTATAGCCGGAGTCATAATTTTCTTTATCATCTAATTAAATGCCTAAATTATTTCCATTTCAACATACATCATGGTTATATTAAAATAACTCCAATATTTTAAGTTATAAGAATTTAAAAAGCCGTGAATACTAGTGTACTATAATCCAAAGATCAATTTTAAATAGCAATTTTTAAGTAAATAATAAATTTTCAAAGTTAGTTCAATTTTGTGTTAATTTGCCTTGATGGCTATGGCTTGGCCACAAGCAAGGAAACGCTTGGAGAGGGAAGAAAGAGACAGGAATTACGAAAGAGGGGAGAAATCTAAACGTTATGGTGGATGATGATGATAACCTTTTCATCAAAATCTTGACAAGTTTTCAATGGTTGTTGCGTTTTATTTTCAATTACATCTTTCGCGGGGTTCAGAAAATGATGAAATGCAAATGTTTCTCTTGGAGCAGAGTGCCCGATCTCTTGCGGGCCGAGCCTGATTATTTCTCTCTGCCCCAACCCCTTCCCACCTGGCCCCAAGGTACACCATCTTCTTTACCTCTTCTTCTCATAATATTGCTCCGAGATATTTTTATATGATTTCCTTTAACTTCTCTATGGGATTTGTACTTAATATTATTTTTGTTTGAATATAATGTTGAGTTCATGCTGAGGAGTTGTGTGTTTAAATTTTCTCTCTGCTCTGTGATTTTGTGTGTGTGTTTTAATGCAATTGATTTCTTTGTTGGTTTCTGAATTAGATTGCATGTAGTGTGGATATTTTGTTTTTTTCTGTTTTTTTTTTTTGGTTGTGGAGAAAATGATGTTAAGGAACTTTTATCTGTGCCTCTTTGCTTGCTGGAAACTCAAAGAATTATTTTCTCTTTAAGATAATTATAGGTATCCATTCTTTAATTAATTCCATACGATGTTTTGTTTTCATGACGAAGTTTGATGCAGAGTGTGCTAAAACATTTTCAATTTTAGTCTTTCTAGATAGTATTTTTTCAGATAAATCTTCTATCTCAACTTCTTCTTGTGCTTAGTGGTAATTAAATTTGAATATACAGGTTCAGGATTTGCTACTATGAGGATTAGCTTAGGAGAATTAGAGGTTTGCCAAATAACTAAGCTTGGTTTCATTTGGGGTTGCAATCTGTCTACAGATGGAAAAACCGGTGTTAGCTTTTATAAACCAATAGCAATCCCAAATGGATTCTGTTGTCTTGGCCATTATTGTCAATCAAATAAAAGGCCTTTACGAGGGTTTGCTCTTGTTGCTCGTGAAGTGACTAGGGAACATGACCACAATCATGTCCATATTCCAGCTCTCTTGGATCCTGTGGATTATTCATTAGTATGGAGTTCGTACGATGGAGATGATGAGAACTTTAATGGATGTGGTTGCGTGTGGTTACCACAACCACCCGAGGGTTATAAAGCTTTGGGCTTCGTGGTGACCCATGAGTCAAAGAAACCTGATTTGGGGGAGGTCAAATGTGTTCGTGCAGACCTAACCGATCCCTGTGAAGTTTTTCGCCGGTTAGAAAACGAGGATTCTAAATTTTCTAAAGTACCACTTACTGTTTTGAGTACAAGGCCTCTACATGGAGGAATGTATGGAAGAGGCGTTTCCGTTGGTACTTTTTATTGCAGTAACTCATGGAATTCGGGGGAAGAAATTAGCATAGCCTGCTTGAAGAATTTGGACACTAATTTGCATGCAATGCCCAATTTGAATCAAATCCATGCACTTGTGAGGCATTATGGACCCACTGTGTTCTTCCATCCTGATGAGGTTTATCTGCCATCTTCTGTTTCCTGGTTCTTCAGAAATGGAGCATTGTTGTATAGCAACAATAACTCTGATGGACAAGTCATTGATTCTGAAGGTTCCATTCTTCCCAGCGGAGGGACGAATGATAGAAAGTATTGGATAGATTTGCCCTGTCATGGTGGGAGGGAAAATGTTAAGCATGGAAACTTAGAAAGTGCAAAGCTTTACCTACATATTAAACCAGCTTTAGGTGGGACTTTCACGGATATTGTGATGTGGGTTTTTTGCCCTTTTAATGGTCCAGGCACACTAAAGGTGGGGATGGTGAACATTGCTCTCGGAAAGGTTGGTCAGCATGTAGGTGATTGGGAGCACTTCACTCTTCGGATTAATAATTTCACTGGAGAGCTTTGGAGCATATATTTTTCTCAGCACAGTGGAGGTATGTGGATGGATGCATATGATTTGGAGTTTATCGAGGGAAACAAAGCCATAATTTATTCATCGAAAAATGGTCATGCTAGCTATCCTCATCCTGGAAACTACATGCAGGGCTCTTCAAAGCTTGGGATAGGAGTGAGGAATGATGCTGCTCAAAGTAATTATTATGTTGATTCAAGCAGGCAGTATGAAATTGTTGCAGCTGAGTATCTTGGAGATGGAGTTGTCAAAGAGCCTTGTTGGTTACAGTATATGAGGGAGTGGGGCCCAACTATTGTCTACGATGCAAAAGCAGAGTTGGACAAGATCATCAAACGTTTGCCCTCGATGGTTAGATATTCAATGAACAATATTCTTAGCAAGTTGCCATTGGAGTTGTATGGAGAAGAAGGTCCTACTGGACCAAAGGAGAAGAACAACTGGATTGGTGATGAAAGGGGCTAGCCTTATTCAATTCTGTGCTGTTTCTGTAGCTATGTTTTCAGGACATGAGTAGAAACTTTGAAAACAAAACCTTTGGACATTCTGTTGTAACTTGTATGGCTCTAGAATCTCATGATCCATTGCTAAATACAAGGAAGAGAAAAGTGCAAAGAAAGTGGAATTCATACCATTGTTACTGAGAATGGGATTGTGGAATTCTGGACAAGATATAGGAACACGTTAAACACGTCTCGAATGGTTTTATATTCTCGTTCTATATGTTGTTGAAGATCATCCTCCATGATGAAGAGAAACAATTAATTGAAGGGTTGATATGTTGTAAACTAATAACCTCCTTCAGCTCTTGCATTGTTCTTTTGAGGTAATTGAAGGAAGTTTTGTATGGCTTCAATTCAATTGCCACAAACTATTACCGATCTGCAACCTTGTAAATTTTTTTTTTTTTTTTCATATTTTTGTTTTGAGTTATGTTGGAGGCAAAAAGTCTCTATTTTTGGTAGCTGTACAGTACTTCTTTTAATTAAGGGAATCGGTAAATGTTAAATATCAACTTTTGCATATGGTATACTTTTTCTAGCCAGATGCAGATGCAACAAGAACCACCTCCGAGTGGTCAATTTAATTTTTTTACTGAGGTAGATTTGTACTTGTTGAATGCCATTGAAACAAATTAAATGTGAATGTGAAGAGTACAGCTCCCCCCCCCCCCCCCAAATAAATAAAAAATAAAAAAATAAAAAGAATACAGACCTTTGAGAGCTGATCTGCTGCCTAATCCTGCTTCCATCAAGACATTGCTATCTGGGGTTTTGATAAGAAACCATTAGGGCCTTTCAATTATTTTGTTTTTTTTGGTAGGTTTTCGGAGAAAACCCAATTCTCTGCATCATATGCAGGCGCTGGGACAAAAAAGAAAAAGAAAAAAAAACAGCTTACAGAAATAGTTGTCGTTTGTAGTGGTTTGAAATTTTTGGGGAGGGGGATATCATGCCATGTCGTTTTGAGCAGAGCAAGGTTTTTCTCTGGTTCTCTCCACAGCAGGAGATCCCCTTTTTTCATTAAGGATGTGATTTGTACTGATGATGTTTGTTTAGCTGATCTGTTGTGTAATTTCAGGTGGTCAAAAGATACATGTTGAAATTATCATTATGTGTATGGTTTTTCCATGCCAAGAAAATCATGCTTGGAATGTTATTGTTATTTGGTTTTATTTTTTGACCTCAAGGGCATCTTCATTTTCATTACAGTTATTTCTGTAAGTAGGAATTTCAGATAGAAAGACAGTTAATTACTTATAGATTCGTGAAGCACTTTCTTTCTTATTATTGTTCATTGCAATTTCAAATCTCTATTTCTTGTAATGTTGTAGTTGTGTATTTTATTTTATTAGAACTTGTCATTTTTCGTACATTATAATTAGCATACACATGGTGTGCAGTCATGATGAATGTGATATTAGAATATTGAAATATAAATGAACTAGGTCCGATGTAAATTAAGTGTTACATGATTTTAATAAGTTGTATAATTAAGTGTTACATGATTTTAATAAGTTGTATGTTTGGATCAAAGTTATAATTTATAAAGTCTATATTAAATGGAGAGTGCTGAACAACGAAAAAGAAAAGAACACTATTTTCTGCATTTTAGCTTGTCAATGATATCTAGGACTGATATTCTTCGTCATTATTTTAACTGTTATTCAGATCATGTGTGATTTCAATTTCCTCCATGTACTTGTTTAAGGGTTTAACTTCTGTTCTCATAGAGATGTGACATAAGCAATGTGTTATACATATTTTTATACAGGGAGTGTATGTGAGACTTTTTGGTATGTAAAAGAATATTTGTCCGTCATCTTGTAATCAATTGTCCTCACATCCTGTGGTTTAATTAACCAGAGATTCATCTTTTTACTGCTCGATTTAAAGAGCAGCATGGTGACATTTCTGGAGCCCGAGCTGCTTATCAACATGTGCATACTGGAATTTCATTGTGAATATCACATAAACTATGTATTTGTTAGTTAGGTTTCAGGTTCACTTCTTGTTATGAACAATATGACAATGAAGCTTCAGAATTGAAACTTGCTTTTCTAAATTCAAACAATGTATTATTAGTATACAATTATGCAATTCCTTACATTGCCATTTCCTACCCTCTACATCTTTGCATTAGAACAATAATACCAATGCTCTCTCTTGAAAATGTATCAGATTCTACGCAGTTGCAGAAGCCATGAATCCATGGTGGATGAGTTGACCACCTCGTGCACTGTCAGCACCACTTTCGTCCTCCTCGTCGTTTTCTGTATCCCACAGAAAACTAGCGTAGGATGCTTGTATATGACTGATAAAACAACACCAATTCCGGATGAGTTGTATAAAACACAAACTGCTATCAACCACATCATTATGTGTGTTTGTCTAAGATTGTGCAAAAATGCAGATATTATGTATTTCTATTACCTGTCATCTGATGATGCTTGAACTGCTCTTTCATAGTAGTTAGCAGCTCTCTCTTTATCACGGTGAAGCTCCCATATTATTTTAGCATATTGTGATAGAATTTCACCATCTTTTGGATCTGCTAATATTGCCCTCGAGTAATACTCTTCAGCTGCTCCAAGATCTCCCTTTGTCTGTTCATAAATAACCAAATATTAATTTTTTTTTTATTTTAAAACACATACATACGATGACAATTCAACGATTGAAATATGAGATGAAATACCTGATACAAGAACTGAGCATAGTTTCTCAGAAACAATGCATTCCCTGGATTTTCTTCTAATATTCTCTTATAATGTTGTTCCATGCTTAGGGCGCGGCTATCTCCGCCGTCTCTGTTGAAGCCGACCAGCCTGTAACTTCCTCCACCACCACCATTGTCGCCGCCATCAGCAAAATCAATACTGGAGACTCCAAGCCCTGTTGCAAGGTACATCTTCCCCTCACCTTCAAAGCTCAAACCGCCATAACCGTTCACATCATTTCTCACTTGTTCCAGAGTTAAGTTCTCCACTCTAACCGAATTACAGGTATCTTCCATTTTGAATTTGTGATTACAATCTTCTTCTTCTTCTTCTTCTTCTTCTTCGGATTCAATTTCTTCCTCGTTATCACTGTCATCATCTCCGAAAGAGTAGACTGAGAAAGAAGGGATAGCTTCCAAGGCACAGCTGCTTCTCCTCCTCCTACCCGATTCAACGTTGTTCGAACCATCTGCCAATCCTTCCAAGTTACCTTCCGATTGAACTCTTCGAAACGCGTTGCTGCAACTTCTGGCCTCAGCTAGTGAAGGAGAATGGAACAGAGATTTCCTGAAATCCTGAGACCCTCCATTGGTGCATGAAAGTATGCTATGAATAGAATTTGGTGTGTGTTTGTGTGTGTGGCCATGAAGCTCAGAGTGGTGATGATTGTTGTTGTTGGGGGTTTCTGAGAATGATGGTAGAAGGGATCCAAGAAGGGGTGTTGAAGAGCTTCTTAGCATCATGCCTTCTTCTGGGATTTGATATTTATTTGATCTTCAAGAATCCTTTCTCTATTTGTGTTTGTATGTGTGTGTAAGTATATATATCAAGATGATGAAATAATCGTGTGGAAGAGAAAAGAGTTGGTGAATTATTGCTAATATCATGCCCTTTCTGTGAAAAAGTTGCCTTTGAGCTAGTGGACAAAATTTAAATTTTTATTAATCCTTCTGATTCCATTTAAACGTGGTTCTAGAGTTTTGTCAAAAAATTAAGAAAATTTTCATGGATATAGACTTAACTAATCGAATTGAAGATCCAAAATCTAAAAGAGAATTAAACTAATTAAATTAAAAAATATATTATATCAAGTTCCTAAATTTTAGTTAAAAACTCATCTTGTAGGTTGAAAATTAACAGATTTATTAGGAATAGTTTTAGAATAAATTTGTATAAAAGTCTGAAAAGATAAATAACTGAACACATGATTCGAACTCATATTTCAACTATTTTATTTATGGTGATGGATTTTCTAACCACAAAAGTAAGAAAATATGTTTTCCACCCATTTTCTTTTTTTTTTTTGGACGAAAATACTATTCAATGTGATTTATAATGAAACATCTTTTTTACCCAATTTTAGAGATATTTTAGTATGAAAATTTGATAAAATAAAATATTTTCCTATGTTAATCTCAAAAAAAAAAAACATTTTCTTAAGTAAAAATGACAATAACAAGTTTTTCCATTCTTTTGTCATCCAATTTTGTTCGTAACAACATACAAATAGAGAGAGAGAGAGAGAGAGAGAGAGAGATATTTGGCATGGACTGACAACACCAAATGTGAGTTTGCTTGGATGTTGCAAGTTGTTGACAAGTTGATAAAATTGGTAGAGAATTTGTAAGGTGGAGAATTGATTAAGTTAGGTGCCACACAAAGAAAAATCTCAGTCAGTATTGTATTACAACACAAAGACTGAGACACGTTTTCTTGATTTAGCATATTCTTTTTTCTCTTCCTTTTTTGGCTTTTCTTTTTCTAATAAGCCGTACACTACCACATTATTTTTAATGTGATGGAATTCAAGAACCAACAAATTTCATTTATGCATTTAATTTACTGGTGTACTAAAACGGAAATATATAGATAAATTATACTTCTATATATAGTTATCTATCTTTGCATTTTTAACAAATTGGGTAAAACATTTTAGTTATTACACTTAGAAGATATACACTTATGTGCACCAATTGCTCGATGCAATTGGGCACGACTCAAATTCAACCTCGATCCGTTGAAATTTAATATTAATTTTTTTTTAATTCATGCATTGATCTTTGTGTTATATTAGTATAACATTTATATTATATCAATATGACTTTTATGTATAAATATCATAATTTTTATGTAATACTGTAACTTAAAAAAAACAATAATTTCGACACATTTTGTATCAATATACCTTTATGTTATATGATAATTTGCATTATTTAATGCATTTCGGGACTTAATTTCCAAATCATTTTATGTTAAAAAGCATGCATTCATGATATTTTATATAGATTTTATTATCTTTTTAAGATTTCACGTACTTTTTTGATTTGAGAAGAATTTAATAGATTTTAGCACAAAGTGAGCTCAATCGATTGAAAAGCCAAGTTGGAGTCGAGATATGAAGTCCAAAACGTGCAGTTTTGCGTAAAAATTTATATCTCAAATTTTAGAAGTCCAAATTCAATTATTCTTATCTTGTTGGAAAGCTAAGAAGACATTCTACAACTTTCATATTCAACACTTTTCCTAATTCCACCTCTAAGAGAGCAGAAAATTACAAGGTGGAAGTTGTGCAAAATCATCGGGTTGTTTCGTCTTGACAGGGTTCAAGTATTTTGGGCATAACTTGGTGTAGGAAATTTATATCAGGTTGAAATTAGTGGCACTGGATAATCAACTTTAAGGCTACAACTTTTATGAAAACACCAAAGACCAATTCGGCCCATAAAAGGCACAAAACGCATCTGAAAATCCAGATTCGTGTCCACCCGGGCCAACTCGGGTTGGAAGTGGTCGGATCGCGGGTTTCCTACTTGAATTAGACTCTTTTTTTACTAGGACTCTTATCCAAATCTGATTTTGACTTTTCCAACCCTAAATAGGGACTTGAGAAGTCATTGGAAGGGGACGAGCACTCATATTTACGAAATACATCTTGAGAACAAGCCAAAAAACAAGAGATTGAAGGTCAAAGAGGAAGCACCCAAACAAGAATTCACTAAGTTTTTCTTTGATTTTATTTCTAATTTTTATCATGTCGTCTTGTGATTTATTTTAGGTTACGAATATGATTATTGGCTAGGTATCTCGTGGTCTTAGGGCACGAGAGTAGTTTTATGGATATTTTGTTGAATTTCTAATTTTAATCTTTCTTCTAAATCCATTATATCTTATTGATGTTTCTTCGTGCTTATTCCATGTATGAATTTTGGCCAAATTTATGCATGCTTTAATTAATTAGATTGAAATCGAGAGAAGATATCTAATTATAGATTTGAGAATACATGACTCAATTAATTACTAGATCGAGAGATTGGTAATAATTGGAATGAGAATACGATCTTAGGAGCTTTTGGGAGTTGGTTATTAACTATGAGGTAAAGATACAGACATTAATAATCAATCTACAGGTTAAGTTGCTCGAGAGAGAGACTAATCTATAATCGTGATTGCTCACATAAGGTAATTGGATTTGAGTTTGATTTTACTAGATTAGTAAACTTAATTGAAGTAGAATGAAATCGTAGCCTTAGGATCCTTATTTGAATCTTGATATTTCTTAATACTTATTTATTTGATTTTTGATTTCGTTGAATTGTTTTAGATTTGGGTTAATTAAAATAATTCTCTCAGTTCGGTCACCTAGATGAAATTAGGTAAATTAATTAGGTAGGTAACTTAATTTTAATTCACTAGTCTCTGTGGGATCGACCTTGTTCATCCCATCTATAGTTGACATCGTGCACTTGCGATTAAGTAAACTAGAAATAGGCTTCAAACATTATATTACTCATACATTTATGTGATATTATTTATACTTTTATATTAACATAATCATACTTTTATGCAATATTACTTATACCTTTATATTAACATAAATGTTATATTATTATTAGGGGTGAGCATCGGTTGGTTCGGTGACCGTATCGAACGGAAAATCGGTAAACCAAATTAAAATTTTTAGAATTTTTAAAACCGAAAGAGAAAACAATTTTCTGAAAATCGAATAACAATCAAACCAAGATATTATTTCTGTTCCGATTAAAATATAAAATCACAAATTCTTAACAATTTGAATTTACAAAGTCAATTGAAAGTTCTAAAAAAAAAGATAGTTTTTCACTTATCCTCAACAAGTAGGGATGTGAATAGTCTAGACATTTTAGTGAACAATCTAGGCTTAAATTGTAATATAAACCCTAAATCTAATCTGTTATATATAAGATATTTTTTAAGTCGCAGTCTTGCCTGTTTATAGATAACTTGGCCTAAAACTTATCAAAATTCGTTTAATGAAAATGAAATGAAACTTGGCCTATTCGTTTAATGAAAATGTAATAGATTGAAAATTTCGAATCTATAGCAGATAAACTCAACATATTTGTTATCTTTAAACTAATTTAGAATGACCGATATATTATTATTTAAAGTTGACAATTAAAATGTGAAATTTTATATTTTGTGTGGAGAAGTGTGCATTGAATGTCATATCCCATGTACGAAAAATAAGGTAAAAAATTTCACCTTATGAATATAGGTTCAATGAAGGAGTAATAAAATGTGATCCTGCGTGATGTAATGCTAGTTTTAAATGTAGCACAAATTCATGCTGAAAGATTGGAAAAATACACTGGAAATGATTTCGAGAGGTAGCATCATAAAATGAATCAATCTTGATCATTTGATGCTCTACTGATGATATAACGAAAACTGCTTCAGATGCATGAAATTATAGTGATTTATTGTGTTATAATTACATAATGGAACAAAGAAGACAAAAGAGTTATGGAAATCTTGGCCTAGAAAAGAAATACGAGACAAAAGATGTAGGAATAAAGAAAATATATAAATCAAAAAGTTGTTGAACTTAAAATGGTGGATTTCAAAACAATCATGTACCAAGTACTGCAATTGATCCTACATGAAGATTTGATCTTGAGACTAAGAATTGACAAGTCAAAACCGAGGGAATGAGAATGGAGGCAAAAATGAATGTGCCTTAAAAAGAAGCATAAACAACAGGAGAAGGCCAGGACAAAATTTATTCATAACATGTAGAATTTCATTTAATTTAATTTCTTAGTTGGGACCAAGCCCATTTATATAAAGCCCATTCATGCTATAAATTCTTTGGGCCTAATCATCATCTCAAAACAATTCAAAGCATATATATATATATATATATATATATATATATATATATATATATAGTCATGTTACTCTACCCATCGTGATACATTAATATGTATCCACTGTTGATATGTTAGATAACTGAGATATCTATTAATTTCACTTTCTATAATTATCACATCATCGATGGACATATTAAGAATTGTCAACGATGGACATTTTAACATTTTCATTTATATATATATATATATATATAATAAGATTAGAGTCCAAAAAAGAAAGCTCAATTTTCACGTTCAAAATCTCTTTCTATTTTTGGTAAGTCGACTTTTTTTATATTTAAATGCATTTAATTTTTTCATATTCAAATTTACTTAATATTTAATTTAACTATTCTATACAAATTAATCACTTTTAAATTTTTTATTTATTATTTAATTTTAAATTGAAAAAACATAATAGTTGTGAAATTTTTAGGAGAGGAGCTATGTATGGTTCCCCTTCCCCTTTTTACTAAATATAAATTCATATTTATAAATTAATTTTATTTAAAGTTTATTTTTAATACATGCATGATGTATTAAATTTATTATTATCACTTGAAAATTTATTTGTAAGTCATATGTTTAAAGTTAAATAACTTCTTCATTTATAATTCATTTTGTATACATGATGTATTAAATTTATTGTCAGTTAACTTTTTATTTGTATTTATAGGGTTTTAAGGTAGTTGAGGATAATCATTTAAAAAAAATCATGATTTTAAACTAAAACTTATTCATATTTTTTTTAATGCATGACATATGGAACTCATCGTTATTATGATTTTTAATTTGTTATTTACAATGTATATATAAAAATAAAAAATTGAAATTAAAATATTTATAATGATGTATCAAATTTATTATTCTTATATGTAATTTTGATAATTATCCACTTTATTTCATATTTTTTATTTTTATGGGGGTTTTAAATTTTCTAAACAAATCATAATTTAAAATTAAAATTTATTTTTCAATTTGCTTTCAATGGATGAAATATCGAATTTATCATTTTTATGATTTTTATTTTTATTTACCTTGCATTTATAAAAGTAAAATATCAAAATAAAATATTTATATTTGGGAATACTTGACTTAGTTTTAGTCCATGAAGGAATCCATAAATCTATAGACATTGTTGTAGGAAAGATCCATGTAGGAACGCCCTGTAGGAAGGAAATGTGAAGGTTCCCTGTAGGAACACAATGTAGGAAAGAACTGAGAAGGTTTTATGTAGGAACAAGTAACCTATAAATACTGTTGTTGTAGAGAAGCTTTTCTGAAGGAAGCACTAGGAAGGAACTGGGAAGGTTCCCTTGTAGGAATGCAATGTATATGAATGAACTGGGTTGGTTCCCTATGACTCATAGACGTTGCTGTCGTAGGGAAGGTTTTCTATAGGAATCACTGTAATAAGGAACTGAGAAATTCTGTATGAACGCATTATAAGAATGAATCCATAGATGATGGTACCTAGGGATTGCAACGGGGTGGGTTTGAGATGGGTTTGGTCTGTCTCAGACCCGTCCCACCAAAACTTTTTCAACCCGCCTGCCTCATCTTAACCCACCCCGTGAATCCGGTAAATAAACCCGCCCCATCCCACTATTGCTATTTTTTTTATTTTTTTCTTGTTTTTCTTTTGTTTTCCCTGAAATAATAACTTTTTGAAGCATAAATATAATGTATATAAGTCTTAACCATAATTTTATGTATGAAGAAAAGATTTGAAGAAGAGAATGTGGCTCATGGCTGCAGGCTGCGTGTTTGAAGAGAATAGTGATTAGGAGAGAGGAGACTGCGCAACGTGGGTTGAAGAGAGAGAGTTGGAGAAGAGACAAATTGTGTATTTGTGTGGATTGAGAGAGAGTAAAGAGAGGATGAATCTTTGACTCTAGATTTATTTTATATTTATTGTAACAGGGTGGGTTTGGGACAGGTTTAGCAAATACCAGGACCCTTCCCGGACCCGATGGAGACCCGTTTGACTGAGTTTTTACCCACCTCATGTGGGTCGGGTTTGTGTCAAGTCCGGGTTTGATCCCAGCCCATTGTCATCCCTAATGCTACCTCATTGTTTTTTTTCCCCTCTCAATCCCTCATTTCTTTCTTTTTCTCTCTTTGTAGGTAGGGGTGTGGACATTCGGTAGAAATCAAAATAATCGATAGAAATATTAAATTTGATTTGGTTTTTTTCAAATACGGTTCGATTTTGGTGTTTATTTTTTAGTAATTCAGTTATATCGGTTTGGTTCGTTTTTAGAAGAAAAATTACCGATTTAATCGAACCGAAACCGAATTATATAAGGGCCCTAGCTAAAATGTTAATACCCAATCTTCCACCCTTAATCAATAATCAAAACCCTAGCCACACCCACAGACACACATACTTTCAGTCTTGTGTTAGAGTTTTTATGAGTGTATTTATAGAGAATTTGATATGAACAAAAATAAATAACAATGATTTGTTCATCCAATTCGTCAAACTGACTATCTCTGTAGGCACTACCAAGCCAGGAGATCTACTAATTTCTCAAGTACTTGTAGTACAGTTAGATACAATGAATCAAATAGTTATTTATACCCAAAACGAGGTCATAGTCCTAAAAATCTATGTAATTCAAATACTACTGCTTAAAGGCCCATGTCAATATATCATCTCGATATATCCTACCTAATTAATACACCATATTGATATATCCTCAATATAAATAAATATTAATATTAGGCTACATAACTCAACATCTTGAGTCTTTCAGTGGAACTCACCTTATCGGCCATCGACAACCACATCGCCCATCCAAACCAAACCCATTACCCATCCCGTCAACCAACTAATCCCTAATACTATACAACTATATCGATGCTGGATTTTTCCAAAATCAGAGAAACATTCTCGCTCAAAATCAGGATGAAAGAGCTCATATTTGACCCATTTACAGCGGTCTTGGAACAAACCCGAAAAGAAAGCATCATTGAATTAGAAAATGAAAGATAAAGAGGAACTGAATAAGAGGTGAGAATTTAGGTTTTAACCATTTATTTTCTTAGTTTTTGGCAAAATCTATTTCTTCTAATATAATGATATGTTGTCACAAAAATTTATATCATTTGTCTTAGTATTTTTGTGTGCACATGAGTTTTTTTGGGTCTATGTGAATTTCTTTAAGCATGGTTATTTATTGTTTGCTTCTAAGAGAATTTGGCAAAAGTTATTTCATGTCAAAGACTCAAAGGGTTTTCATTTCAGTTTTTTATTAATATATTTACAGTGGAATTGATGATTAAGTATTGTTATTACACCATTATTAACATGATATCATGAGACAATATTGTGGTTGTGGTTGTGTTTGAGAGATAATTGGATAGAAGCAGATTTCTTGCTTATATATATATATAATATACTAGTATTTGAATTGGTTGAACACCAATTTCATCTTGTATTGAGGCACTTTCTTGCTATATAACTAAAATTTATTTCATTTTTTCCAATATGTTGTCTTCGAGTGTTTCATCCCATTGTAATATGCATATAACCTCAAATTCTTGATTCATGGCATAACTTCTTGAGTTTGATTTTATTCATTTATATGATTTTGTCTCATTTATCAAGAAATTAGTTATGGAGAAGAGTTTTTTCAATGTCATTATCTCGAGCAGTTGTTGATTAAGTTCTAAGGACATTGTTAGTTGTTAGTAACACCAAGAAACTCCATTTGTCATATGTTTTTAGTTGTTGGTGGAAACTCCAAGAAAAGTATTGATTGAGTTTTATAATCATTCGATTGTCATGTGTATCAAAAAAAATCTCAAGAATGGTGAAAAACTGAGATGAATTAATCTAATTATCTTATTTCAATCTTCTTATAAATATGCTTAACAAAAAAGATATTTTGTTGTAGATGTCTAACCAAGAAGCAATGCCAAAAGGGTGCATTGGAAGCATTGGAAGCAACTATTCTCAAGTCTCGTACTCACAGTCTGAATCTATAGATGTTTATCCTTTGAATTAGTCATCAAATGCAACTGATGCTCGATCAATGGTGAATAGAAGATAAATGAAAGCAATGTCCAAAGTATAAAAGCACTTTGAGAAGATTAAGGATGACAATGATGAAGTTTCAACAGCTAAGTGTAACTACTGTGACAAATTATTTGCATGTCATTCCAAAAGAAATAGCACTTCATCACTTAATTTTCACATGAATACATGCATAAAAAACTCACACAACAAACAAACTTGTCAATCATTGCTTAATTTGCAACCAGATAATGATTATTGCTTAATGATGAAATCAGGCAAGCTCTTGCATACATGATTATTGTAGATGAGTTGTCATTTAAGTTTGTGGAAGGTAAGGGGTTTCAGAAAGTCATGAGCAAAACATGTCCTGGGTTCAAAATTCCTTCTAGATAGGCAGTTATAGGTGATTGTTATCAATTGTATATTGATGAAAGGGCAAAATTGAAATCTTTTATAAAGAATAGTTGTCAAATAGTCAGCCTTACAACTGATACATGGACTTCTTGCCAAATGATTAATTAAATGTGTGTTATTGCTCACATTATTGATAATGAATGAAACTTGCCCAACAGAATTCTGAACTTTATCCCAATTTTAAGTCATAGAGGTGATTACATAGGAAAGTCAATTGAAACATGGGTTCTTGATTGGGGTTTGAAGAATGTATTCACCATAACTGTGGACAATGCAAGTTCAAATGATACGCCTATAACATTCTTGAAAAATAGAATGTTAAATTGGGAGGGTAGTGTGACAAATTGCAAGTACCTTCATATGAGGTGTATTGCTTATGTTGTTAACTTGGTGGTTTCTGAGGGCTTGAAAGAAGTAAATCCTTCAGTGAAGCATATGAGAGATGCAGTGAGGTACATTAGAAGTTCTTTGGCTAGATGTAGAAAATTTAAAGAGTTTGCTAAATGGGAATGGGTGAAGAGTAAAGGTTTGTTATGTTTGGATGTGGCAACAAGGTGGAATTCCACCTATCTGATGTTAAAAACAACTGAAAGTTTTGAAAAAGTATTTGAGAAGTATGAAATTGAAGAATCAAGTTTTGTGACTGATTTGGGGAGGGATGAGGTTCCAACATATTATGATTGGTTTTGTGTTCGTAAAATTGCAAATTTGTTGAAGCATTTTTATGAGATGACTTTACGTATTTCAGGATCTTTATATATCACTTCTAACTCCTTGTTTAATTAGATTAGTGACTTGTAGTTGCTTCTTGAATGATTGCAAGACGAGTGATGATCTTCTAGTGAGGGATTTGGGTGAGCCGATGAAAACAAAATTTGATAAATATTGGGCAGGTTTAGAAAAAATGAATCTACTCATTTTCTGGACAACTATTTTTTATCATCAGGATAAGTTTGAGTACATGAAGGACTCTTTACATGCGATGTATGGAATTGAAATTGGTGAAAGAATGCATCAAAGTGTGAGAGATGGGCTATCAGAGCTGTTCAATGAATACAAACAAAAATACGAACCAAAAAATGATATAGTTGTTGGTGGTAGTAGTGGTAGTAGCATCTCGAGCTCTAGTTCAGGTAATGCCATAGATTTTGATACAATCATTACCAAACTTGGTTTCTTAATTAAGGGCTAAATTTAAAAAACAAAAAATGGATAGTGGGAGTGGAGAAAATAAGAAAACTGAGCTAGATGTTTATTTGAATGAGGACATCGTAGAAGATGCTAAAAACTTAAATGTCTTAAAGTGGTGGCACTACAAGAAATTTGACTTTTTACAACGGGTAAAACCCGTTGTCGTATCCAATTTTTGAGCGTTGTCGTATCCAGCGTTGCAAAAAAAATTTCGCCATTTGACAATGCACCAAAAAGCGTTGTCTTATCTAGATACAACAACGCATTTATACCGTTGCAAGAAAGAGTTGTCTTTTCTGATTTTGTGCAACTATATATGCAACACTTAAAAAGCGTTGTCTTTCTGAAGTACAACAACACGAATTTATGCAACGCTTATAACCGTTGTCTTTTTTTTATTGCATACAATTACATTTATGCAACACTTTTTTAGGGTTGTCGTTTTTTAGAATAACAACGCTAATGCAACGCTTTTTAGGGTTGTCGTTTTTTAAAATAACAACGCTAATGAAAACCCTTTTTTGTGTTGTCTTTTTTGTTTATTCACATTTTTTACAATAATTTCATATTTTGCTGGATATATATATTAATATAATTTAATTATATAAACTAACAAATGCATTAGAAGAACATTTAAACATTGTCAATATCATCGGTTACATTCATAAATCATCCCAACAATATGTCTCATCCTAACACTTGAAATTACACAAACTTAAGTCCATAAATTTAAAGTACTCCAACAATTAATAACAAAATTAATGATCGAACTTGTTTGAATAACATCACAACCTTAATTTACAATCACGACATCATGAACTTGACATAGTGAGCCCTACGTCCCCACAATCTATCAAATGTAAGAACAAAGTTAACATGAACACCTAAAAATCATAACGTGATCATATTAAATATTCAAAAGAAAGCATTGCAAGTTAAAATATAGTAGTCACCTTGTTCTACCTATTTATATGTTCTTGAACGCAATCAGCCCATTCAACACGAACTTCATCAATATCAGCTCTAGTGTACTTAACATCAGTGAACTTTGAAAAAAGAATATATAGAATAATCAACTTCATTTCATTTTGGTGAAGTATACAATATGCAAACTAAATAGGAAGTAGTTACTCACAATTGAATGCAATGAAACCATGTCCGTCGTTGCATCCTTTTCCACAAGTTGTCTCATGTACCACAACACAAAAAAACCACATTGTTTGATATCAGGTTGCAAAAGAGCCTACATTACAATGTATAAGTATCAACTTACATATATGCTTGGTGATGATAAAATAAATATATACATAAGTAACAACGTATTATTCACATCTTCTTCATACATACCTTGACTACTTCCCATGTAGGTTGTTTTTTCCCATTCTTTCCAATTTCTGTATTGAACATTCTCAAGGCCCTTCATGACAAAACAAAGTATTAATCTTCGTACATGCAACATAAAATAAGGGAACAAAAATGTACTAAACTTATTTAAATTGAAACTTACAGATCAACAATTTTTTTCCAAGTTTGATCATGCAAACGATGATAAAGAGGGTCCAACAAATGACAAGTTTGCTTGTGGGGGTTGATGACAGTTAGAATCCAATGAAATCTATGGAATTAATAATTAAAACAAATCAATCACAACTTCAAATTTGAAGTCAACAAAACAAACGGCTGCAAAACCTTGTTAACAGTTACTATAAGGATCAAAACTGAAACTCTCCAAATCAGCTACTCGAAGTCATATTTACTATAATTATCAGGTTAATAAGCACATAAGATCATAATTAAAGAAACTATCTATCATGCAGTTTACTACTTACCTTGACTCATTTTCCATCTTCACTTATACAATTATAACATCTATGAAGTTAATCTTCTCACAAATAAATAGTTTGAGCAAAACGACATGTTATCACAATATGGAGTGTAAAAAAGCAAATCAAAACTTACCCTACATTACAAGGTGCCAAAACTAATTGGCTAGGCAATGTACCACTCAACCTTTTTGCTAGAGCACATGCCCTTCGTTCCATCTCATTTTCACGAAAATCTTCATCAACTTTTGTTGATGGCAAATGTCCTATTTTATATGGATCCACAAGTCTGAAATTTTGAAGCTTGTTTTCGTTTACCAACTTTTTGTAGAGATGCCTAACCGTAATTTTTTTAAAATGGAAAAAACCACAATGTTAAATATTATAATAATAATAATAATAATAAGAACAACAACAACAACAATGATAATTGCCCAGAATACTTACCGCATATAAACAACCACACATACGTATGAGATTGACTCCAACTTACAGAATGGAACCATATCTTCAATGTTAACAAAGATGTTGAACTCACGACCAAATACTTCACGATCAACTTCTATCTGCACATTGCCTCAATTCTGAATAATAAGCTTAGTATAGCAATATAACATATGTAATGGCTTTGGCACACTTGATAGATCAACAGAAGACAAGTCTTTGTGCACGATTTTCTTCTTCCCAGGTTTCTAAAAATTGTATTAGCATGATATGTAAGTAGGCATACTATATTTACGGAGCTAGTAAAAAATTAATGTAATATAAGATGAGGTAAAAAAGAATTACCTTCACTTTGGGTTTTATCAAATGCGATGGCCAAACAACATGAGAACCTACCGCCTCACCAATATTATTGCATTCTCCTGGAATTGGCAAAGGGGCATCGTGATCCAATGCTTGGTCAATGGACACACTCATGCAATTTTCAGGTAAAAGATTACCATGAAGAAATTGATTAGTTCCACCCACTTTGATAATTGTGCCATAAGCAGCAATATTTGCTTGAGATTCCAACGTTAATGCGACTGATTCACCCTACAATGTAGATTAGGTTATAGAGATAATTCATATATATTACAGAAATATTGTTTGTGTAACATGATACGAAATTTTACCTTTGATGGCCAATTATTCTCAACAATTTTGAGATCATCATCCGAGTCTTCATTTTAAAATAAGTTCTACATTTGTGGTTTATCATCTTTGTCTCTCTCATCTTCCATTATTAAGGGATGTGGGAGTTTAACTAAACAACTGCCCTTCTCTTCTTTATCATAAGCAGACGTAGATGCATTCTTCAAAATCATTGCTTCTAATTTTCTTACTCGTGCATTGAGTTCTGAATTTATCTTTTTTTGCTCTTGTAAAAGCAAATCTTTATCCACCAGCATACTAGACGAAACAACCTTGTAAGTTGAGGGAGTGACATGACCTTTGGTCCCCCTCAAACGTCCAAAGTGTTCTTCTGAATTAAGAGCTTTTGCAAGGATGCTATCTCTTTTTCCTTGTACGATGAAGTTACCCTCCTTTTTTTGTTGTATGTACTCGTCCTTCAAAGTAAATTAGTAACAACATAACAATAAATGAGATGGGTAAGTAAGAGAGAGTGTTAGTTTTAAAAATAATTAAGTACTAAAAAAACTCACAATCTTCGTAATTGTGTCTTTTAAACTCTCTTCTTGTATTTCCCCTTCTTTAGGCAATCGTGCTTTCATCCATAAAATAGCTCTGTTGATTTCATAATCATTGCCCAATTCAACAGCCTACAACCAATAACATATTATATAAAATGATCATTAAATATGCAAGTGATGATATAAATAATAATCGATCAAAAATGAAAGACTTACACACTCTTCAGCCAAACATGCATATCCTTTACGAGAAAGCTTATGAGGATATTGCACTTGACTTCTTCACTTATTTTGTTCCTGACTCTTTATCTACATCAATTAATTAACAATCATAAGACACCAATGACGAGAAATATCAATTAAACATCATAATTTGAATCTTACCTTGAACTCTTCTAATAAGCGAGTGATCACAAAATTACTCTAATCTTTTTGCTCAATACCAGACTTATTGGGTGGAGTATTCAACTTTTCAGGCTCATGGATTCTGCTGAAAACATACTTATTCGTGAGTCTTGCCTTATATTGACGCCACTTCTGGTTAGCCGAATTCAAACACCCCTTATTCCATGAAGGAGTAACCTCAAACAACAACTATAAAATAATGAGCAATTAGGACCATGGCAGCAAAATATTCTTATTTTAATTAAAAACACAATAAAAGAAACATATGCACTTACATTAACAGATTCCCATATCGAGTCCTTGACATCAGTATGCACCTCCCTCCAATCATCAATTGTTATATTGACATTTTCCCGAGCTAACACTCCAATGTAACTCTGCATTTCTGCACCAAAAGGCCCAATGGGCTGACCTTTGTTATTGAACAAGACTTTCTTTTTGAAACATTAAGCTCTTTGTATCGCAAGAGCATACATGTAAGTACGAGCCCTATACTGTCTTGATGTGCTCTTCCCTTTAGACATAGAGCTGCCTCTTCATCCGAGATTTCCAAATCTTTATCAACTTCACTTGAACTTTCTACATTTTTATCCTTTTGCAGTTTGTTCTTATTCTTCTCAATTGTCTCGTCTTCTTTTGTAGATGACCTTCTATGACACACCATGATTCGAGCCTACAAAATAGTTAAGATTAGGTTAGTTGGCAAATATTTGACAAACAAGTCGAATATCATAAGAGAAAAGTAATAAGGTCAGAGGTTATATACCAAAAAGATAATCATATAACTAGGAAGTGCAATTATAAATCCAAATCCCATCACAATCTTCACACACACATGATGCTTCGTTCTCATCTATACCATCAACTTCTAATGGGGCATCCCCATTGTAAAACATTGATGGTCCATGTTACATTCTTCTAAATCATAACCATTAATGTGATCAAAATACTCTCTACTAGGGGTTGAAAGTACAACATGCCATGCAGGATCTCGAGAGTCTTCAATGTAGAAGACTTGTTTAGCTTGACTACCCAATATAAATCGATCGGATTTGAATCTAATTCTATTGAGGTTTACTGTTGTGAAACCAAGATCATCTATTTTAATTCCATTATTGTGCTCAACCCAATTACATTTGAACATTGGAATGTGAAAATTGTGGTAATCAAGTTCCCATATCTCTTCAATAACTCCATAATAAACCATGTTCGTCACAACTGGATTTTTTTCCTTTGCACTAGCCACTTGCATGGTTTTTGCAACTAAACTGACTCCCGAGTTTTGAACAAATCGTATTCTATCACGTTCCCTAGTATGATAGGTAACTCCATTAATCATGTAACTAGAGTACTTCAACACATCTTTTTCGGGACCACTTGCAATCAACTTTAACTTCTCTAATACTTGACCATTGGAATGATCCATTTCATTTGAAACCTATAATTCAACAAATCGTAATTAACATTTTAATTAAAATTATAAAATCCAATAGGACAGGTTAGAGTTATAATACGTACTCGATCATTTATCCAATTAATAAATGTCTTGTTATGTTCATCCAAGAGTTGTTTCTCCGATTTTCTTCCAAAAGTTAGCTTTAGATGAGCCATATGTTCACTAAAAAGGTTTAATGAGATGAATATAAGAATAATAACATATAAGGTTTAATGAGTTAGTGAGATCACCTTATATACGGTTCAACCTCAATGTCATTTGTCAAAACATAGAGATGAGCTTGTCTCAAATCATCAGGACTAGCTTGGAGCACTTTTGCAGTTGATAATGGCCTAGTCATGTTACCTTGATGATGTTTTGATGGGATTCCAATTGTGTGAACACTAGAAATGTAGTTTGAACAAAATTCCACAGCCTCCTCGGCAATATAGCATTCAGCTATACACCCTTCAGGCCGATTACGATTTCGCACATAATCTTTTAAGACCTTCATGTATCTCTCAAATGGATACATCCATCTATATCAGACTGGTCTACACAATTTCACCTCCCGCACAAGATGAACAATTAGGTGAACCATGATATCAAAGAACGAGGGAGGGAAATACTTTTCAAGTAAACACAAGGTTGTCACAATCTCCTTTTGAATTTCATCCAACTCTGAGACATCTATAACTTTGTTGCATATCACATTAAAAAAGAAGCACAACCGAGTGATTGCATGTCTCACATTATCAGGTAAAACATCACGTATAGCCACTGGAAGCAACTGTTGCATTAAAGTGTGGCAATCATGTGACTTCACGCCAACAAACTTCAAATCTTTCATTGAGACCAAATTTTTGACATTAGATGAGTACCCCGTAAGGACCTTCATTCCCATCAAAGAGTAACAAACCTTTCTTTTTTTTCTTTACTTAGTGTGTAACAAGCTGGTGGCAAGAAAGTTTTTTTGTCACCCACCTTTGGTGCCAACTCTGTTCTAACTTTCATCGACACAAGATCTAGTCTAGCTGTTATTCCATCTTTCGTCTTCCCTAGAGTGTTAAGTAATGTGCCGACTAGACTTTCACATACGTTCTTCTCAATATGCATCACATCCAGAACATGTCTCACATGTAAGTGTTGTCAATACTCGAGTTCAAAAAAAATTGATTTCTTCTTCCAACATGGCTTATCTTCATTTACCTTTGACACATTGTTACGACTTTTTTGCCCCATGTACATTGGATTTCTAATACTCATTTAAAAATATCACGACCACTCAATGGTATTGGGGCAGGGTCAAACTCTTGATTACCATCAAATGACTTTTTTTGTCTTCGATAAGGATAAGTCGCATGGAGAAACCTTCTGTGACCCATATAAGACATTTTCCTGGAATGTTTCAACCTTTTTGCATACGTTTTATCACCATAAATAAGACACACACGATATCCTTTCATAATACAACCAAATAAGTTTCTATAAGCTGGAAAGTCATTGATGGTCCACAACAACACTACTCTAAGTAGAAAGCTTTCATCTCGAAAACTATCATAAGTTTCAATACCTACTTCCCATACAAGTTTTAAGTCCTCAATTAAGGGTGATAAGTAAACATCAATGTCGTTCCCTGGCTGTTTAGGACCACCAATTAACATAGTGAGCATCATAAATCTTTGTTTCATACACAACCATGAAGGAAGATTATATGTGATTAGCATTACTGGCCAACAACTGTACGTAGAAGTCATCATACCATGAGGATTGATCCCGTCTGATGATAGAGCCAATCTGAGATTTCTTGACTCGGAAGCAAATTCATGCCACTTATGATCCACTACTTTCCAAGATGGTGCATCAGCTGGGTGACACAAATAACCATTAACAACTTGATTATCAGCATGCCAAGTCAAGTCCTTAGATATCTCCTTGTTTCGAAACCTTGGAATAGGTGGGAAGTACCGAAGGACCTTTACTGGAATTCCTTCATAAATCTTAGAATTTTTCCCCACTTTCCATCTTGAGATACCACACTTAGGACAATTAGTAAGGTCCTTGTACTCCTTACGATACAGGACACAGTCATTTGAACATGCATGAATTTTCTTATAATCCATCCCCAATGCAACCAAGGTTTTCTTTGCATCATACAAAGATGAAGGTAATTCATTTTGGAGAGGAAGCATTTGCCTAACCAAACTAAGCAGCTTAGTAAAACTTTTATCACTCCAACCAAATTTTGTCTTTAAGTTATATAATTTCACAACGACAGACAACTTTGTGAAAAAAATACATCCATGATGTAGAGGTTTGTCTGCATCCTCAAGCAATTTACCAATTCATTTGGATTGTGATTAGTGTATTCATATCCAGCATGTACCATGCCAATAGGTTCTTCTACACCTAAATTATATTCATTTCCCCTAAACTGATCACCATCATAGTTAGACATTCTTGACCTAGATCTCTCTTCATGCCAGATCCATGTATGATATGTTTTATCAATTCCCTTAGTCAACAAATGCAACCTAACAATGACATGTTTCCATTTCCTAAGATTACCACAATCTGAACATGGACAAGACATTGCATTAACATCATCTATATTTTGAAATGCAAAATGCATAAAAGACTCGACCCCAGCCTTGTATTCATCTGAGAGTCTGTCCTTCAAACTCCATTCCTTGTCCATCTCAAGTAGGGAATAAACTAATTAACAAAAGATCACATTTCAGTAACCATTGATAAATTAATTACAGTAATTCAACATAGTTAGTTAATGTATAATACAACATTCAGTGGTTAACAAGTTATAACACAAATTTAGGTAGAACATCAGTAAGTCAAGCTATCATCTCATTCACATCCCCAAAGTTGTTATTAGTCTCTAATTCTTTGGGTAATTAAGGTGGAAATTTCTTGGTGTTGAAAGATTCATGAAAAGATAATAAATGTTAATAAAATTTAAAAGGGAATTTATGCAGAAAATTCTTTACTTTTAGAAGATATGTTCGCAGATTCAGAATTTGGCAGTACGAAGGTTATGTTAAATTGTTTTTTTCTTAGGCAGAGCAACACAAGAGCCTTAACAGTTCTAAATAATAACCTATGTCCTCTATTTGCCTACGCTTGGAAGTTGAGTGGATGATAGCATAATGCTGCCAATAGTAAACAGACGTACTCAAATGATGAAGACAAGATCAAGTATGAAAGAGCAGGGTGAATGATCTAAAATAGCTCAAAAGGCCAAGTTTAGTTACAGCTATACAATTCAAAATACTGCTTAGACACAGGATAACAGAGTCTATCTTCCCTCTTTGTAATTTCACGGGAAATATAATAAATTTTGATCAAATGAGAAGTAAATAAACACGGTTACCATTCACACTATATTGATCAGATAAAATAACCTCAAGTAGTCAGCAGAGTAATATTATCTTTGTCAAGATAACTAACAAAAGAGACAAAATTGTCGAAATTCAGAATTAAAGTAACCAGATCAAATATTAATGTAAGTTTGCTTCTTTTGTGCCACGTGAAATGCAGATGAAACTTCATATATAATCAAACATTTTGTTATAATAAAAGCAAACAACACCAGTAGATAATAAAAGCTATTATCTCATTCTCTATGCACTCAAACATGCCTCAAATAATAAAAGCATAGTCCAAACAATTTGTTATAATCAGCAGATATATCGCAGCAATTCAGATAAGGTAATTAATCTAACTAGCAAATCTATCTAATATCTGCTCACTTAAAACAACACCAATACCAATATCTTTTAAAAAATGGTAATAAATATAATATTGATCGAAATGATTAAAATAACCATCTAAATTGGGTTAAACAAACTAACCTTAAGAATAACAGTTAACTCTTTCTCTTCCGATTCAAGCTATAAATCCTGGTCACTCTTCCCAATCCCCTGCCAACGACCCCTCGATTCTTTATTATCCTCAACGCAATTCTGATCAACCTTTTTTCAACATGGTGACAATCTGATCACATAATTATACAAACCAAAATCAAAGAAAATCAATACTCAGTAAAAGGGGATATACCTATATTTGCTCTTTTTATTGATGAATGTGTTTGTTTTGTCAAAAGTATCAAAACCAATTACTGTGATATGCTAGGCAATTTATTTTTCAGCACAGTAAAGTGTACTTCATGCGACACCATTCACTAAAATGAAAAATTCCACTATCATTACACAATATCAGGACAAAAGATTAATCAAATGAATACTACAGTAGAACTACCACCAAGTAAGAGACACAAATATCCATGCTTAGTTCAGAAAATAAGATATTAATAAAAGAACAATGAATAAATTAACTTGCATCTAAATTTCTACAAAGTTCTAATGAAGCATGTCTAACATACCCTAAACCCTAAATCATATAAAATTGCATGCGCCTAAATTGCCTAAGATCTGTGACCTAAAATTTGAAATCATCAAATTAGGGCACTGAATCGTCAATTGAGAAGATTGTTCTGTGTGAGACTGAGAGAGAGAGAGAGAGAGGTATTAGCGGTGAACTTGCGGCGGGGCGATGAGAATAAAAAAAGAGAGGGACATGAAGATTCTACTAGGCGGCCGCGACGACGTGATGGCGGCAGATTCTGGGCGGCTGCAAGACGAAGAGAAAATAGAATGAGAAGATAGGGCGGCACGACTAAGCGCCGGAGGTGGGTTGAGCGGTGAAGTGCAGTGGTGGTGGAAAGGGATGACGGCAAGACAGTGGATTTTGGTGGGGGTGGAAAAGAATTGATGAAGTTTGGGTATTTGAAAAAACCCCGAGTCCAAAATTGTGTATAAGAATTAGTCATGTGAGTATTAATATTAACCGTTAGAAAATGATGACCAAAGATATGTTTGGTAAAATTGGTGATACCCTTCCACTTGAGTGCTAGGTTCGACCTTAGCAGCCTGCAGCCTTATTAAAATTAATGATTTAATTCTTATATATTCTTAATTTTAATTGATATGATTTATATATATCTTTTTTTTTCTTTATAAATTAATTGTTTCACTAATTTATGTTTTTTGTATTAATTTTAAAACACAATAATTTTATCTTTATTTTTTTTTAGAAAAACATTCATAATTTATGAATTATGAATTATAAAACACAATTTTCAAATTATGTTTTAAAATAATATACCAATTTTGTATTATTATATAAAAGGGTGAGAGTAATATTTTAGGTGTAGTTTCTTAATTAATTCAAAATAGTATTTAATAAAAATACTATTTTTTAAACTTATGAGTTTGTTCATATAAGATAATATTAATGTAAATAATATAATATAAGATAACATTATAAATTAATTAAATTTATTAAATTAAATTTAATTAAAAAACAATTATTTTATAATTAACACAACACATAAAAAAAAGGGTTGCATAATGGGTTGTCTATTGGCAAAAAAGTACTAAGAAAAGACAACGCATAAAAGCGTTGCATAAAAGAGTTGCATAAAAGAGTTGTCTTTTTTTTTTAAAATCCGCTATATGACAACCCTTTGAAAAAGCGTTGCACAAAAGCGTTGTCTTTTTAAAAAAAATGTCATTTAACAACCCTACGAAAAAAGCGTTGTCGTTTCCATTATTTGCGTTGTCGTTGAGCGAATTTTTTGAACAAAGACAACGCTTTTCGGAAAAAGGGTTGTAAATTTAGAAAAGACAACACAAATTCATAAAAAGGGTTGTCTTTTGGGGGTTGTTGTAGCCCAAATTTCTTGTAGTGTGGGAAGTCAACTCTAAAAGGTTTCCAATTCTTTTAAGAATGGCTCGTGATATGTTGGTTGTTCCCATTTCAACAATTGCATCAGACACTGCATTTAGTACCGGTGGGAGGGTACTAGATGTATTGAGGAGTTTTTTAACTCCAAAATTGGTTGAAGCATTGATATGTACATAAGATTGGCTTCGAGGTTCAGAACTCCCTGTGTGTTGAAGAACAACTAGATGAGCTTGAGAATTTTGAGAAAGGTAATTACTAATTTATTGAATCATTATTAAATTAAGTAAATATTTTATTTTTATATTGTACGATTTATAATTTATTTAAATTGATGTAACATTATATTTCAGAATTGCCTACTGTGGGAATTGGACCATCATTATCAAACACCAAAAACTAAACTGAAAATGAGGTATTTGTGGATTTTAACTTTCTCTTACTTATCTTATAGTGCTACTGCTAATTGATGGTTAATGATGAGCATTGATCTACTTATTATCCTATTAACTATTAAGTTTCATATTTTATATCAAATATTGGATATTGGATTAGATATACAAGTTGTTGTTGGACAATTGGAGTCTTGGAGAAAGCATTTTGTTGCAACGTTAATACTCTATTTGTCTTGTTGATTTGTTGTCTTTTACTCTTTTTGCTAATGGATGATTTCAACTTTTATTGTTGATTATGGATTATTTCTACATTTTGGTGGATTATGTATTAATTATGGATGATATCTACTTTTGTTATAAATGAGATCATTTTTTATTGCATTGATTCTCATCTAACTTTTTTAATTCATTGACTTGCTAATGAGAAAATATGATTATTTTGAGGGATTGATAAATGGTTTTGATAAGGGATTGTTGATTGTTGATCTATTTTATTTTTCTTGATGTGATGAATATGATCAACTTAGTTAAGCAGGCTTAAAGATCTTATCATTTTGTTTTGTTTCTTGAATTGTTTTTAGTTTGAAATGTGTGGAGTTACTCGACTGAAGTATGCCTTTTTGCATTGCAGCTACTTTTGTTCGGTAATTAGGTTCGGTTTCATACTGGTTTTCCACCTCAATTAAGTTAATTCGGTTTTTTTATATACTCAATTTGGTTATTTTAGTTTTGGCATATCGGTTCAGTTCAGTAGCCGAACTGACCGATGCACACTCTTATTTGTAGGAAGATATCGAATATGGAGTTGTAGGTGTTGAAGTCATATTTTGTAGATTTTGTATTAAATAAATCCTAGTCAAACACCAAAATAAATTGATTCAGCTCGAATGAATTGAACCGAAAAATAATAATAAAAGAGATAAAAGTAAATAAAAGTCAATGTTCGGTGTCTACCCGGGATGTAGCGCCCAGGACAAAACGAAGCATAATTGGATAATTAAATAATTAAACCCTTAATTGAAATAATTCTATGTGTGTTAATTTTGGGTGTTTAAATTTATTTATGTGCGTTACAAATATGTGTTTGATGCCGGTTTAGAGGGACATATTTTTTTAGACATGGAACCTAGAAGGTTTTTATATAATGAGATGCATAACGGAAAAACGAGAGAATAGAAACGAACTAGAGGTCAATCGAAGTTACCTAGCTCAAGTAGTGAAGAAAACAGTGAAATGAAGAATACGACGTATACGAGACGTATATGAAGGGAGGCATACGAGATATTATTGATGAATAGTAGCTTTTTGGAGGAGTATATATAAGGTGTTTATAAGTTGATAAGTCACACGAGCTCATAATCGAAAAACACATAAGTTTTCTTTCTCTCTTCTCTTTCTTTTTCCGGCGGCCACCGCCATCGGTGGCCGGAAAAGTCAACTTGCTCGGAATCGAACGATTTTCGCATAGGATGTAGCTCTTGTCGAGGCGAGTCTAGTGGCGGTCTTGCTTTTCCGTTCCGACCGTTAGATCGCCGGCAAATCGCCGATCAACCGCCGGAAAAACCTAGTTTAGTCCACCACTTTTTCTCTCTCCTCGTTTCTTGCTCTCTCTCTCTCGTTTTCCTCACCGGAGTGGTAAATAACCATCCCGGATGTTTGACCTTGGCTTGGAGGTGGTGGAGCCGTCGGAGAGGCGGTGTGACCGGAGTTGTGAGTGTGTGTTTTGGGTGAGAGGTTTGGTTTTGAGTGTGTGTTGTGTGTGTGGTTCTTGCTTGGGTTGTGTGTTTTGCATGTTGTTGGATGATGCCGGCGACGGGAGGTCGCCGGCCATGGTGGCAGAAGTGTTGCCGGCGACGGGAGTCGCCGGCCGGAGCAAGAAAGCTTGGGAAGGAGATGGTAGCGCTACTGTGTAGGCTGGTCCGCGCAGGACCGTGCGCTAGGGTACGACCGTGCGCTGGGGCACGACCGTGTGCGGCCACTAGAAGGTGGCGCACGGTCAAGTGTTGTGGGGCACGACCGTGCGTTGGGTGTGAACGACCGTCGCGGCCACTAGAATGTGGTGCACGGTCGAGCTTGGTGGGGCACGGTCGTGTGTGGTTTTGCACGACCGTACGAGAGGAGTGTGTGTGGGGGGTTTTGACGAGTGCGTCGTGTGTGCACCGGCGAGCATTTTCGTGGGTCGTTTCCAGTCGTTTGTTTCCGTTCTTGTGTCGGGAGTCGGGGATCTCGGTCGAGTCACCTCTTTTTACCAAGTTTACCTTTCACACTCTTCTCGATATCTTTAATTCTCGAGTCTTGCTTATCCGTCCCGCCTCCTCGATCGTTCTTATCTTTATTTATATCCATCTTTTAATCTTTTGAGGATCTAAGCTATCGCGGTACTTTTGTAGGCTATCTGTTGGATCGTACGCATTAGGCTTGACTCTTTATCTTGTCAGATCACGTGATAACCTCTTATCGAGGTGGGGGTATTTTCTAATTCTTAATCTGTTTACTGGTTTCGCTATTTTGATACGCGTTTGAGAAATGCTAAATGCTGTGTATTTTAAGTGTTGTGTCATATTTATATTGTGCATGGGCTGCGGTCCACCTCTGAACATGCATTCGTCTCCTACCCCTATTCTACTATTCTTGAAGGTTTGGTGGTCCTGGAAATGCACCAGCGGTAATGAGACCATTTTTATAGGATAAGACGGGGAATACCCACACCTATTCGTCCCTTACCATTTCTAATGTCTGCTGTGTTTTTAAGTGCTGTGACAACGTGCCTCTTTGTTGTGAACTTTCGGTTTACTATATATACATCTTTGTCGAATGTTATAAGATGCAGAGTTTATCTCCACCAGTGTATTCCATGCACTGACCCCTTAATCTGTACTCACACTACAGGAGATGACGAACCATAGAGCAGTAGAGAGAGAGATGGTGCCACTTTTGGGATTTTCATAAAATGTCTTTTACGAAATTTCAAGAAATAATGATCTATATCTTTTGATATGTAATATACATTCTGAAATTTCTGATGATGATGGATCCTGATAGTACTTTTCCGCTGTGATGATGTTTGAGAATCGGCTGTGACTGATGTTTTGTATGATATGGAGTCGGCAGTGCCCGATATGTTATGAGAAAGATTATGATGTCTTTTATTCTCTTCTTCTTCTGATCGTCCCTTGTCTTCTTCTTCTTTTGCATGCCTCTGTTTTAAATTTAAAACTCTGATATTTTTGTATGGAAGAAACCGGGGCATGACACGGGAAATTGTATTTAGGTTGTTCTGGCCTGTTGAATCTTGCCAGTCAGAACAATTTTATATATTCTATGAGAGAAAAATCTCTCTATATGCTCTAATCACAATGAATTTTGGTTTATTTTGAATGAGACTTGAGACCCTATTTATAAACTAGGCTCAAGATACATATTTTAGGAAGATGAGATCAAATCTCTTGATTTTAGGAATTTAAATATGGAAAAATATAGATTTTTTCCTATCTAAATCGAATATGATTTGTTCTTGAATTTGTTTCATTCTTTAGATTCCTTGGGCTTGAAGACTTCCTTTTAAGTTGAACTTCAAAGACAATTGGGCTCTTGTTGGATAGATGATGTTCTAAGTAATCTCTGGTTGTCTAAGTTCTTGTAACTTTGGTCTGCTCGACCATCTCTGGTCGGCCAAATCCTATACTGGTCCTCTGAAGATTCAACTTAACTTTGGTCTGCTCGACCATCTCTGGTCGGCCAAATCCTATACTGGTCCTCTGAAGATTCAACTTGGCCAACTCGGCCTATTCGACCCCTTAGCCAGCTAAAAGCCTAGTCGAGCTGGACTTGGATTGGAGTTGATTCTATCTTTGATTTGTTTCATTTTTTAGATATCTTGCACTTGAAGAACTCTACTTGAAGTGGACTCTTAAACTCCTTGAATTGTGATGAGATGAGGAAGATTGGTCCGAGCTATGGCCGACTCGATGAGCTTTGACCAGCTTAGTCTCCTCTGGCTAGCCCCAACTCAGGGTATGTCCTCTAAAGTTGCTCTGGCTATGACACGACCACACTTACTCAACCAAACATAAAATGAATTTGAATTATAACATAATATGTAAACCTATTATATATTTTTTCTTTCACAAAATAACATCATCTCGTATTCAACAATACCTTGCTCACATTTATATAAAATAGGTTCCAACAAACCAGCAATTCACAAACAAGTTGCATGTTAACCCACTAATACGTACTAGGTTATATAATACATGACATATCCAAAGGAGACTCAATATTCAAAAGTAAAAGTAACATAAACCACAACCATTCCCAACAGATCGTCATCTATGTACACGAGTGCTTAAAACCTTACGGGAGCTCCACAACTTATGTGGTACGTCCATAACTTGTTCAAGAGCCCCTGAAATGTTCCTACAATGTTCAATATATTCCCCCTACAACATTTCTTAACAACATGCGTTCCCTATAACATCCTACAACAGCCCCTACAATGTTCTAGTATCCATTTTCAGTGAGATATGTAAGATTTGGTTCCGATTCAAATAGAATTCGACACCCCTTTATTTTTATGTAGTTTTGTTTATCGTAGTTGTTACTCTCTTTTTTTGTGTATGTCAAGAGTTGTAGATATGAGAGATTTTGAAGAATATAGAAGGAAAAGAAAAAAAAAGTTGAACAAAGGAAAAACAAAGAAGTAAAAGAGAAAAAGAATAGAGAGAACTCATTAGCAGTGATAATTATTAACGAGAGAGAGGATTACCTACTTGACAGGTAAAAATTCAACAAGTGCACCATACCCCACGTGCACTCCAAAATAGCCCAAAAATTGAAACACAATTTAAAATTAATAGTAGAGTGCGTACCTTTTTTTTCCCCAATATTTTTCCCCTTTTTTCTTCTTGTTTTCACTTTTGTTCAACTATTATTATTATTAGTGATAACATGAGTCATCACTTAGATATGCACATATGTTTTTTTTTTCTTCTTCACTCTTATTAACATTGTGAGTCATCGACTCTTACCTTTATCAAATTACTAATTTTTTTTATTTTCTTTATTAATACAATATATATTTTTCTTATTTTAGTTATGTAAACAAGTATATATATGTTTACACACATATATAATAGAGCTTACATGTCCATGATATATAATTTTCACGTATAAAATTTTATTTTCCAATTATCCAATTATAGTAAATATAAAAATATTGTATACCTAATTTCTCATGTCTCATGTATTCTTCAGCACATAAGTTATGACTTTCAATTACTAATAATAAATAAATAAATTCAAGATTTAACAAGTTTAAATAAAAAAAAATATACATTATATGATATCAATGTAAACTCAAATATCATATAAACACCATTTAATTCATGAAATGCATGGATGCATGAACTATATTAACCAATGAGTAATGAGAAGCTCGAATCTGTCATTTTCCTACAACTTGAATCTTGACTTTTCTTTTCTATGACCAAATTTGAACTATTCCAAGACTAAACTCTTTCTAAGTTTCATTTAAATAATGTGAAAATGGGGTACTTTAAAGTCGATAGTATAATTATCTTTTGTCTCATCAAAATTAAACATTGATTTTCTAACATATAAAGTGTATTAATTTATAGAATTTAGCAGGTTATGTGGAAAAAACATTAATAGATAAACTCAATAATTTAAATGATTTGGTGTAATTACCATTTTATAAAGAATCTGGTTGATTTTCTACCACTTTATATAACAACTTATTTTTCTACCACGAAAGATAAGAAGTACTTTTCTACCATATTTCAAAAAAATTGACAAATTTATCCATAAGTACAACCCCTATGGATCATATCGTATAACTCTATATGAATCATGTTTTGTAACCTTGACTTTATATGGATCATTGTATAAACCTATATGGATCAGATCATATTGTGTAACTCTATATAAATCATGTTGTGTGATGTTAAGGTTTATCATAATTACCCTTACTGGTATTCTATTCATTACTCTAATATATATGTATAATTTACAAGAGGAGTTTAAAGAATAAAATAAATATAACTAGGAGATTAAGTATTGCTAGGATCCTCTAAATTATTCCTAATATCCTCCTCATGTGAAGCATGAGACTCTGTTGAACGTGATGCTTGAGATGAAAGAATTCAAACAATGAACGAGAGTGACATTTAGTGTAAATATCAACAATTTGTAAGTGAGATGGAACATATTACGTAGATAGCTTTACAGAGGTGACGAGTTCCCTAACAAAGTGATAGTCAATATCAATGAGTTTTATCCATTTATGAGCATGATTCTAACTAAGAAATATAACACTTTTGTTATCACAAATGAGAGTGGGATGAGCAAGGGGCAAACCACACAATTCACGAAGGAGGTAGGTAACCCATACCATTTTAGCAGCAGCGTTCACAAGTGCATGATACTCCGATTCATAACTAGAACAAGTCACAGTGGGCTACTTGCACTCCGGGAGACAAGATTATCACTGATAAAATTAGAATAACCATATGTTCAACATCGAATCTCAACACACCAGGCCCAATCACTATCAAAATACCTAAGTTAGGAGGAAGAAGAGCTTCGCGTTAGAGCAAGACCGTAAGAAAGAATGACATTTATATAGCGCAGAATGCGTTTAACAGCATAAGAGTAATCAACAATGGGAGACGGTAAATATTAACTGACAGAATTTACGACACAAACATGATCCAGACACGTGATCGTGAAGTATTGAATGACACCCACTATTGATCGATAAAGGATAGGATTAGAAAATAACGGCCCATCACTCGTAAGATGATGGTTGGTGGCCAATAGAGTTGAAACTGGCTTTGACTCATGCAATTGACTTGAGTATACATATTTGTATGGACTTAGAAATAGTCCAGACAGAGTATACTGATCTTCCAACACCAAAAAATAGTTCAAGCGACCCGTCTTTAATGACAATTTCTTTATTGATGCGAGAGATAAGTCAGCCAATCAATTCTGAGTTATTTCTTGTGAGGATGATATCATTAACCTAAACTAGGAAATATAATAAGTGGATCTCACATGTAAAAATGAATAAAAAAGTGTCCATACGGCTACAAGTGAAACCAAGGTTTGTCATGAAAGTACTAAGATGAAGGAACCAGCCAAGAAGTGTTTGTTTTAATCTGTAAGGAGCTTTCTTGAGATGACAATTATGATGTGAAAAATGAGGATCAACATAACATAGTGGTTGTTCTATGAAGACAAGTTTAGTAAGATGCCCGTTGAGAAAAGTATTTTTTTACATCATGTTGGTGCAATGGTCAATTTCTCATCACAACAATGTAAGAACAATATTAATGATCAATGCTTTGACAACAAGGCTAAATATGTGAGTGAAATCAAAACTGGGTAATTGTGTAAAGTCTTGAACTGCTGACGAGCTTTAAGATGCTCAATAGAGCTTATGAACCAAGTATTTAATGCAGAAAATCCATTTAGACCTAACGACGATAGCTCTTTGGGGGCAAGGAACAAGTTCCCAAGTATCATTAGCATGAAGCACTACAATTTCATTATTTATGATAGAGAGTCATTCGGGGTGCTTGGCTGCCAATTGTAACCCTTTGGGTTCTACTAATGTAAATAATGTTGTTAACAATCCTGACGAAAATGTAAATGATAAATTTACTATATGTTTAGGTTTAAAAATCCTAGCCCGAGCTCTTGTAATCATTGGATGTAGTGGGGCCATGCAAACTAGAGGAATGAAGACTATTAGCTGGCTCAAACTGATCCATTCAAGTAGACGGTAAGTTGGGCTAGTCCAAGAGGTAAGGGCAACTGTTGTTGCACAACAGGCTCAAGAGATGAAGATGGACTTGCAACTAGACATAAAAAGTAAGGGCCCGACGTGTGAGTTGATCAGACGGAGGATCTGCAAGTGGATGGGCCAAATTCTGATAAGTAGGGACATTATCTAGAAATGCCGAGAACTCTAGAATGGCTTGTGATGTAGTGGGTTGCTTATAAAAAAAAGAAAATATTTTTCATCAAATTGCGTGTGACAGGAGAAATAAATGCATGACGAAACTGGTTCAAGACAACAAAAAATGCACAAGATATTTCATGGAGATAATTTGTGAGCAGAATAATCTCGAAGGAAACAAAAATGCCACATTTTGATTAAATTCTTTATGCTTCCATGAACATATGTTTTTGTCATTTAGTCATAACAAAACTTTTTGAGTCATATTATATATCATTTGTACGAAAATCGATAAATTATATATTGCACTTAGTGACACTTGTGATGTAAATGTATCTACAAACTCGGTTTAATGGAAAGATACTCAATTGAATGAGAAAAGATAATATTTATGATTAACAGAATTGTCGATTGCTTTTAACCTTATCGAAAAGGTCCTCAACAAAATGGATTGTAAATTACAATTATGGATAAAACTGTAAAACATTTATAGGTAAACAAAAATGCTCATAATTAAACTATGATAACAATAAATATAATTAACAACATGCTGCATTTTGATCATGCTCAAGTCTCCTAAAGAAATGTAATTAAATAATAAAATCTCAAAGTACTTCATTGAGCTACAAATATGTATTTCGAAACCTATATTTTTTTCTTCTTTGATAAAGTACTTTCATGGTACATCTTGACAACACTAGATTTTCTTGCAAATTATTTTGTCATTGAAGTTGCTTTACATGAGGCTTCATACTACGTATTTTTTAGGTATAACATTGATATAAAAGTTATTAATTTAAAGTAAGTCTCCTATAAAAACCTAATTTAATAATAAAATCTCAAAGTAGTTTATTGAGCTACATATTTGTATTTTGAAACATTTTTTTTTCCTTTGTTGATATAGTACTACTTCTTGGGTACTTAATCTTGACAACATTGGATTTGCTTAGATTTTTTTTTGCATTGTTTCGTGAATGAAAGTTGTTTTACATGAGGCTTCATAGCACGTAACTTTTTTAGGTATAACAATGATATAAAAGTTATTAATTTAAAGTAATATAAATGGAATGAAAACATTAATATTTATGAATGAACCTCTATCAAATTTTGCATTTTAAAACTTTTCTATAAGCAGGTTGCTGAATTCTAGAGAAAATACAACAACTCTCTCGATTTAGTAAGCTGGCATAATGCTTGTTCAACTTACTGTCTCGGTTTTCACAATATGCAGCGGAAACTTAAGATAAAGTTTCTTTTGAAAAATATTTTTCTTTTGCCAAGTATGATTTTAACAGAATACTTTTAAGCAGAATGAATAGGATATATATATATATATATGATATACATCAAGTAAATATAAAGCAATAAACACACAAAGGTTTATAGTGGTTCAAAGGTGGTGTAATCCTTCTATGTCCACTCTTCTCCTTTACACAAAAGGAACTCCACTAAGTCAGATTGATTTATAAGTCTCGACTTTACAATCATCTTCTTAACGAGCCAAACCTACTAGAATCAGTGAGATTCCTAGACTAATCCCACATAGGGTACAAATACTCACACAGAGTAAGAAGCCTTAAACAAAGACTAAACATTTTGTGAGGATCTAAATCTTTCCCACTAAGGACACCAACTAAAACAACTTAGCACACAACAAATGGTTAAAAGTATATGGTCTTCAACTTGTGCTTTCAAAGTCAGCCTTAAGAACTTGTAAGCTCGAAATCTTGGGCTAGACTGCTTTTGAAGGTTGAGTGACTGAACTTTTAGCAAACTTGTGTTTTGCTTGAGAAATCTGATCGCTTAGAAAATATCTTGTAAGTTTAGTAGTCTGTCTGGTCACCCTCGCCTTCTATTTATACTTGTATAATTATGTCCGTTGAAGAGAGATATAGTCCTTGTAGAAAATCAAATATTGATCTTCATGATCTTCGCATTTAATGTGCCTGGAGAAACTGGGAAATAGGGCATGTCCTATTCTGATCCGCATTAATGACACAACTTCTCGGCAACAGTACTTTTGTAGGTCCGCGGTCCAAATGACATCACCTCATAGGTCAGGTGCTAACTTTCATCTACCGGTTACTTTGATAATGCAGAAACCTCGTATTGCATTCATTTCTTCCTCGTACTGCAATAAATAAGTTAAGACAAACTTATAGTTTTCTGCTTACGTTGCAATAGTTGCTTACTGTTCTGCGCCAGCTTTCTGATCTGCGTTTGCTTACTGATTCTGGAACAACTTCCTGTTTCTGAATCCTGCTGAAAGCTTCCAATTCTCTGTACTGAATTATGTATGCTACTTACTGATCTAGCTTGCTGATTCTGCTTACTGATTCTCCTTGCTGAAAATCAGCATCCGATACTCCTTTACTTCCTTAATCCTACTATGATCAGTAACCTCCATCTTTCTGATTTTTACATATATTTACAAAATCAATCCAGAAAGTAAACTTTATAAATCTGAGTTCCACTCAAACAATGTGGAAAAATGAGATACTCTAACTTCCTATATAAAGTTACTTGTCTCATCAAAATCCTAACAGAAATATCCCAACAATTTCTCCCTTTTTGATGATGACAAAACCCATTACAAAGCAGCATATATAGATGTACATAATTACAACTATTTTGTACAAGCAAAGTACAATATGAGCTAACATAAAAAATTACTTAGCTTACTAACTTCATAAATAAAATGAAGAAATAAAAGAATAAAGAAATTCTTTACAAGGACGTGCTTACTCAAACCATCTTCTGAGAAATTGCAGTAAGCACCACTTCCTCAGGTTTCTGATCCTTCAAACAACCTTCTTCTTACAGAGTCATGTCTAGCATCGGTTCCAGGTTGCTTAGCACACTGCTCATACTTCGTTCCCTTCCATCAATTCAACATTGACTCTTGATAGATTTCTTCTAGCTTCTTCTTTATGTTAGGAATTTGAATCCAACGAACCCAGTAATCCTGATAGAACGGAATCTGCTCTCCTTTCGGAATATCCAACTCTCCATTTCTCGCCAGTTTCTCAAACTTTATCAAGGTCTCGAGACATGTTTGATAATTCACAAAGCAATCATATTGATATAAGTGTTTGAAATACCTCAAGTATTCAGTTCTCTTGAACAACATGATTTCTTCATATGTTGGATTCTTATTCTTTGGCAAGTATTTCTGATTAAACATCTCAAATTCCCATGCCATATTTACCTTCTCAGGTTTTTGATATAACAGAACAGATACTTCGGCAGTGACTTTCTCTCGATCAAAACAGGGAACATTTTGAGGTGGGAAAGGGATCAAGGCTGATTTCTCCCATCTCCCCTTCTCTTCAACTTCTTTCAGTTCTCTCCACCTGTTCTCATCTAGTCTTCTACCTGCAGCAATACCCATAAAAGGTCTAACATCAGCATTCTGACCTGTTTGCTGTGATCTCTATATGTCTCGCTGTGATTGATGTCTTGAACTCCTCTGATGAGTTGTTGTAGCTGAAACTTTAACTTCTTGCTGAGCTGCAGTGTTGCTTATTGCTTGGGATGTAGTATCCCAGCACCTATATCTCCTTCATCTTCATCATTTTTCCTCTTCTTTGGTTGGATGTTTTGACCATGTTTAGAGTCAGAACGCTTTCTCTTCCTACTGATAACCAAATGAAGGTTATCATCTTCATCATCATCCTCATCCAACTCTCTTACAGTATCCTCTACTACAGCATCCAGCATGGCATCTGTTTGCTTCTTGTTTTCCCTCTTTTTGGCATTATCAAACGGGATAATACCTGGAGCAGTTGAGTCAGTGGGCACATGTTGAGGAAAAACCCGATATAAGTAGTCACGCATCTCACCAATAAACAACTCTAAGGTCGAAATCCTATCGTGTGTGCTTTGAACAACATGAGATTGTGTTGCGGCATTCTCTTGTATGGAGTTGAGCACCAGATTCTGCGTAGTCTGACTATTCCTGATCTCACCAACTGTTCTGGTCTGAGCTGCAAGGCTGGTTTTCAGTTTCTCGATTGATCTTTCTCTAAACTCAGATGTAGCTTGCTATTCACGCTTAACTTTCTTCTGCTCACGATACTGAGCATTCTACTCATCATTCATCCTTCGATGTATCCTGGAAGGGAGTTCAGACAACTTCTTCCTCAAATCTTCCATAGATGATGAGTGTAACTTTTCACTTACATGGACGTTTGTTGTCATATTGATCTCATATGTCTGTGTGGCTCGAACAAGGCCTTGAATATCATCCATGATCCCTTGGAAGGATTGTTCTTGAGAGTCAGAAAATGTCTCAACCCTAGCTATACTTGGTTCTACTTCCTGATGAGTATAGAGAACCATAGCCTGACTCTGGTCAGTATATTGTTGATGAACATCATCAGCATTCTGCATAAATCTCCTTCTTCTTTCTTCATCAGATTTCTTAACCTTGAATGGTTCTTTAAAAGGAGGACTATCACCTCTAAATCCTCATCATTATCACTCGATGAGTCATCTCCATCATTAGGATTCGGTGCAGGAGCAGCAATAATAATTTTTTTGCCTCCGTAAAACACTTCTTTCTTCTCAGCATCCCATTCTTTATCATCTGCCAATATTATCTCAACAGTATCTGCACTCGAGGTCTTCTTAGGAGAAGTTGTCTCAACAGCAACTTCAACAAAAGCTACCTCAGCTGTAACCTCTTCAGCAACCTTACCTGATTCAGCAACTATGGTGGCAGCATCAAGAAGATCAAGATTTTGAGCACTAAGATATGTATGCTCAATGAGTTACTGTAACTCCACCAAGAAGAAATCATCCCCTGATCTTTTAGCTCCAAAATGAGCTATTTTGAAGATTCATTCAGCAAGTTCTGTAAGGATGACAACATCTACAACTTCGGTATCCTGTTGCTCTTTAGCATTCTGTACTGCTATAGTAGCCACTACAGGGAATCCTGCCACAACAACTTTCTTCATAGTTGCTTCATCTGCAAATTCCTAATTGATATCTTTCAGGACTCCTTGAATCTTTGGTGATGGTTCCCCCTTAGATAATAAAAAATGATAAAATGGAAAATTGGAATAATCGACTAACTGTTGCTTGTCGATTTCCATTACATCCAAAATTACAATGGGGGACAATGTTGTAATACCTCTGAATGTTAGCGAATCATGTGCTTCAGCAGCAGCACTGCTTTCTTCACCTGGTTGCAGTATTCTGGGTGGTTACTTGAAGTGTTCTGCTCTGTCTAGCTTCCAAACCCAGCTACAACATTCTCTTGTTAGCTTCCTCAAGATCGAGGGTAGCTAGCTGAGCTTCAACAAGCTCTAGTTCTGTTGGGATTCTAACAGTCTCAGTATCGGGGATCATCAATGTGTTATCTTCCCCAGACTTCATCGACTGCTCACCCTCGGGCTCCTCAAAGGTAGACTTACCTTTGGCTTTTTGGTGCTTCTTCAGCTTTTCTTGCCTCTTATTGATCTTAGCAACCATTTCATCAAGACAAGTGTCAATGAATTCTTCATGGAAGAGAGGTAGAAGACCTTCAGATTCATCAATGAAATTGACAGTCCAAGTGAGAACAATGTCCTCCACTATCAGCCAGTCTTCCCACTTCAACAAGTCCCTTATTCCGGAGAGTCACATAAATCTCCAGAAGTCATAGATAGTGGCGAACCTTCTCTATATCGATTCAGCAGTTTCTGTAAGAGCATCCTGCACTGCTTTTGAATCGATATCATCGATGGACCTCTCAACTTTATTTATCATTTCAATCTCTCTGAGAGCATCCATCGGTCCCATTGAAACTCTTCATCTCCTTATAAGCCTTCAGGGTTTGCTTATACATTTCCCTTGCTCTCCTTTGCAAGCATCAACTTCTTCCTTCTCTGCTTTCTTACCTGTAGCAGAGAGAGCTGTTTTAATTCAGGTTCAGGATCAGGGGCCAGAACCTCTTCTTCTTTCTGAACAACATCCTATTCAGTAACTTGTTCTGTAACCTGATCAGGATTTTGAGCTTCCTGATCAGCACCCTATCCCATATCAGCATCTTTACCGTGAGGGTCCCGAATTGCAGCTTCCTGATCTTCATCAAATCTCTGATTAGGAATAGGATATGCTGGGACTAACATATCATCAGCAGGATCTCCCAGAGCAGCATCTTTAGTTGCTTTTTGGCAACTATCACTATTTTCATCATTAGAATCTCCTACTGCAATAACCTTAGGAGATTATACTACATTGGGGTTTCTAAGCCCCGTTTGTGCTTGCTCGTGGGCTGGATTCTCAAGAGATTGTACTTGGTCCGCCTCAACCACATTGAGATTTTTTCAATGGGTTCTTATTTAATGGAGCTCTCTTGAGATCCTTCTTCATCGACCTTCTAGCAGGCTTATCGCTATTATCATACTCATCGCTAGAAAAAGCTGAGTCAGCAACCCTCCATGTTGCATCATCTGAGTCACTTTCTACAATATTACGTTTTGCAGCAACCTTCTTCTTCTTTAGTTGCTCAGCCTTCTCTTCAGCTTTCTTCTTGCTGTACCCTTTCTTCACTCCCAGGAACCAGCTAGGAGCAAGTGGTACACATCTCTTAATTTTGATGTTCTTCTTGCAGAGAATGGAGATAATGACGATCCCAAAGCTCCTTATTATGGTCTTTTTGGAGGCCTCTTCCCAAATTTTGTTAAACAGGAATTATGCCCAGTTGACTGCTTCCTCTCAAACAATAATAATCATTAACCACATCCGAAGATCGGTGTACTTGTTAAAACTTCCACATCTGCCCTCGATGGTGTAGGCATAAATGTCATGAAGAAACTCGTACTCAGGCTTGAGTTTCTTCTTCTCGAAGCTCTTTGTTAGCCACTCTGAGATGGAATCCTATTTGAACAGGTTCTAAACAGTTTGTATCATATCAACAAAGTAACACATATCAGGTAAACACTTATTCCGCAAGTATTACATTCAGGGGGTCACCTATGGAGAGAGGACAGTGCCTATCTATGTCTTTTCGAAAATCTTTTCACGTTTTCAAATCCCACCTTTCTTACTTTTAAAAACCCGTTCCAAAAACCTTTCTCGTTTCCAAATCACACTTTCGAAATCACGTTTTCCCATTTTAAAACCAGTTCGAGCAAGTTCTCAATCTTAGAACTGCTCTGATACCATCTGTCACGCCCCAAAATCTTTTTGTATTTTATCAGAGTTTTACCATTGGGCGTGAAGAGAGAAATAGCAAGAGACGCATACACAACAGAAAGAATAAGCAGGAGACAACAAAAGAAAGAGATAAGGGACGATGAAAATCCTTTTTGTATTAGACAATCGGCCTCTGCCGAAAACAATTGGTCTCACTACTGATATAAACATCATAATAAAGCAGCGGAAATAACATCAGGATCTCTCGTTCACAGAATACTCAGAATTAGTTACAAAACGTGAATAAACTTATAACATATTGTTTTGAAAATGTTTGTGCGACACACTCTAAAAATCACAAGTTCAAAAACAGCACCGCCTCTCTCCATCTAGGGTTCATCATGCTCAGCAGCTCCTGTAGTGTGAGTACAGAATAGGGGGTGAGTGCGTGGAATACACTCGTGGGGATAACTCTGTCTCTTGTGACTCTCAACAGATATATAAAAACTAGTAAAATAATCTTACGTCACGTTGTCACAGCACATAAAATGCATAGCAGATATTCAAAGCAACTCAACTCAGGTGCGGGTATCCCCCGTCTTACCCCTACAAAGCTCAGGTGCAGGTATTACCTGACTTACCCCTACAAAACTCAGGTACGGGAATCACCCGACCCTATAGAAACTCAGGTACGGGTATCACCCGACCCTACTCAATCTCAGGCACGGATATCATCCAACCCTACGGAAACTCAGGTACGGGCATCACCCGACCCTACAATATCTCAGGTACGGGTATCACCCAACCTTACATAAACTCAGGTACGGGCATCGCCCGACCCTACAATATCTCAGGTACGGGTATATCCCGACCTTACGGAAACTCAGGTGCGGACATCTCCCGACCCTACGTAAGAATGAATGTGGACCCACGTCCTTTCACAGTATATCATGATCATGTATTCAAAGCATATAATCACAACATTTAGTATTCCATCAATCATGCTTTAAATAGGGAAAACTGTAAACAGATAAGAGTTAGAAATTACCTCCACCTTGTTCGGTGGTTACCACGTGATCCACGAGTGCTGACGGATCAGATTTCACAAGCGAGTACCAAAGGATCCGATATCACAAGGCTCAACTCAACAAGTAGCCTACACAAGTTATGACGTTCCTTAAATCCTTAATAAATTATAATTAAAGCTGTAAAAGGTTCTGTTGGAAATCGGTGGTTAAATACGCGACAGATCGAGCGATCTAAAGATTGGAATTGAAGAAACAAGAATGGATATCCAATCCATGTGGCTGAGATGATAGAGAATGAAATAAGGATCGCAACGCAAAAAGAATGAGCTCAATCGGAGTTGAAACGAGCTCAAACGAAGCGTTTTAAGTTTAGGGGTAAAATGGTAATTTTGGTCAAAGGGTTGACTTTGACCGGGCCCACGGACCCCGATCAACGACGTCTCGTCATCGACGACTCGATACGGATGAACGACGGAAAGAAAATGAGGTTCGGATCGAAAACACGGCGTCGGGTGCGCGTCGGCACCCAACGGGCGCGCACGGTGCGCGCCGGCACCCGGCACCCGACGGCTGCCGAGTTTTCTCGGCAGCTAGGCACGACCCAACCCGACTGGTCGAGTTTTCTCGGCCAGCCCTGCCCAGAAATTCCCGACGGTGGCCTGCTCGAGCAGGCCACTTCCCGGCGTCGCCCGGCGCGGTGGCGCCATCCCCAGCCACCACCACCTACCTCGCCGGATACCTCGAACCGCCGGCTACCACCTCCGGCCGTCCATCGCCGGATTCCGGCATGAATAGTGCCCGGAAACTTCGCCGTAAAATCCTTCGAAGTCACATTTTTCCAAAATTTCAACTCCAACCAAAACTCCGGCCGGTGACTTCCCGTCGCCGGCAACCCTTCCCTGAGCCTTGGCCGGCGACCCCCCGTCGCCGGCCACCTATTCCGGCCATCCCAACCCATCAACACAGCCACAACCATGCATGCTTGAACACCACACACACACACCCGTTTCCATACACACACACTGTTCTCTCTTCCTTAGCCGGCGGCCACCTGCCGCCGGCGACCACCACCACCCACTGTGAACTTGGCCGGCGACCCCCAGTCGCCGGCCACCTCCAGCCGCCGTCCAAAACACACACACGAGCACAACAGGTTGCACACACACAAACACCTAGCGTAAGGTGTGTTTACACACAGACAGCCGGAAATCCTTGGCCGGCGGACACCAGCCGTCGGCCACCCACCAGACCACCTCGCCGGCGACCTCCCGTCGCCGGCCCACCGATCACACACGGCGGCGCCACCATGCGCCGCCCCAACAGCGAGCTCAACAACACACACAGTCACACACATACAAACACACGCACATGCACATACTACATACACTTCCCCTTTTCCGGCCAGGCGGCGCCACCAGCGGCGGTGCCACCTCCTCCACATCATCATCACACCACCACCAGCTTCTTCGGCCACCGCTCCGGCAAGAGGATGAGGAGAGAGAGAGAAAATAGAGGAGAGAGAAAGGGTGACGAGGGTTAGGGTTTGACTGTTTTTCACCATTTTCTGGCGAACGAGAAGTCGGATTTGAAATCCGAGACCTATCCTAGATTCGTCTCGTCGAGACGAATGTCGTGTGCGAAAATCGTCTGATTCCGACAACGTTGAAATTTTCCGGCGACCAGCCGGCGGCGGTGCCGCCACGCCGGCGGCGGCGCCGGTGGTGGCGCCGCCGACCAAAAAACAGAAAACGAAGAGAGAGAGAGGAGAGAGAGAACTTACGAGTTTTCGGCGCGTTTGGCTCGTTCGGAAAAACGGTGAAAAATGAATCGTAGGAGCCCCTATTTATAGAAGTTGGAAAACACTATTCACGTGAAAATATCTCATCACTATTCATCGGTTGAATTTTCCACACTACTATTCACCGAAATATCTTCTGGTTTTCCGAAACCTCGTGTTTCGCCCTTTTCGTCGCCGGTTGAGCTACGGGTCTCCGATTGACCCCTAGTTCGTTTCTATCTTCTTGTTTCCTCGGTACGCATCTAACGGGATATAAATATCCTATGTTCCACGTCTAATAAAATTATCGATCTCTAACGTGCATTAAACACTTATCTGAAACGCACGTATTTAATTAAACAACCAAAACATACACACATAATTATTAAATTATAGGTTTAAAATATTTAATTAATTAATTATGCTCGTTTTGATCCGGGGCGCTACAAAGGGTGTATCATAACCGAGCAAAGTGTTGGTGTTGATGAGTCTTTCCTCCAAAATCTTGGTTTGTCTTCCGGCAGCCATTGATAAGTGTTTGAGAGATCTGTAAACTTAGAGAGAGAATAGAGAGAAATCTTGAATGCAAATAGTCAGTTAGTAAATCTCGAAAATGATAAGAGTGAAGTGTAGAGTAGAGAGGGAATGATGATCAGTTTTAATTCAAACATGTGTTTGAATTTGATCAACGGTTCAGATCAAATGACATGTAATATAGACGCATGATCCGACGGTTGAGATAAGAAGACAGATGAGCAAATCCATAATATCTCGGATAGGTCGTGTCAGAGGGATAAACCGCGTTCTTTCAACTTCTCTGAAAAAATAGTTTGGTATTTAATACGGACGCCAAGTTGTCGTTTAAAATGATTAGCGATAAGATTAATGTTCCTAATATGAAGTTGCAGAGCTTCTTAAATGTTGTCTCTAATAAATGCTATTTTCTGTCTTTTGTAACCTGTTGCAGTATCCTATTACAGTAATCTGTTGCAGTAACCTGTACTCTATTTGTTTTATCCTGAAACAGAATACTAATGTTGAATACTGTTCAGCAGTATCCTAGAATACTGAATATCCTGATGCTGAATGTTGAAATATTGCATAACTTCCCCCTTACTAAGAGAATCTTATCTTTTCTTAAACTTCAAAGCTTGATAATCCCAAGCTCATTCCTTAGCATAAAAAACCTTGATTCACAAAGAGGTTTTGTGAATATATCTGCTAACTATATATCAGTGTGCACTTTCTCAAGCACAATATCATTTTTCTCCAGATGATCTCTTATAAAATGATGTCTCATATCAATGTACTTTGTCCTTGAGTGAAAAACAGGATTGTGTGTTATAGCAATGACACTAGTATTATCACACAGAATGGGAGTCTCTCTTTCTATAATCTCATAATCCTTAAGTTGTTGTTGTATCCAGCAGTATCCTTACTGCGGTTACTGTTAGACTACAGTATCCTCTCTGCTTACTGTTCAATATCCTGCTTACTGTTCATCAGATTTTTCATCAAAGGTCTTCAAGTGTTCTTTTCCATTGTTCAGAATGTAACATCTGCATCCAAAGATATGCAAATATGAAATGTTTGGTGTAACTCCATGCCAAACTTCATAGGGGGTCTTATCATGATCCTTGTTGATTAAGCATTTATTCTGAGTATAGCATGTTGTACTGGTTGCTTCTGCCCAAAATCTCTTTGGTATACTAGCATCAGCAATCATAGTCCTCGCTGCTTCCTTCAAAGTCATGTTCCTTCTTTCTGCAACTTCATTCTGTTGAGGAGTTCTTGCTGCAGAATACTCATGATATATTCCATTCTTTGAACAATACTTCTCTATGAACCTGTTTGTGAATTTTGTTCCTCTACCAGACCTAATCTTCACAATGCTTAAGTTGTTCTCATTCTGTATCCTCTTCATGAATTCTGGCAACCTATTTTGAGTATGTGTTTACCTCTTGATCGGAGAGACACCATTGAGAAGATTAGTAGCTTCAACCCAAACACCTTCTTGAGTATTCCCCAAGTCCAAGCTCGTAAATTCAGTGGAGAATCAAATGAACTCTTTTGTAGAAAGTATTAATTTCTCACTTTTGTTGTTCTAAAAAATCAGCACTTTTGTATATGCGCACACACACTGGGGCTGAAAAATCAGCCCCTATTTATAAGCATAGTGGCTGAAAATTTGAGCCTTGGAGGAGAAGAAATATCAAGATTTGATCTCCTCATATCTAGAAACAATATATCGAAATATATGATATCCTCATATCTAGCAATAATAATTAATTCTTATCTTTAACCACCTTAGTTAAATGGGCTTTTATTGGGCTACTCAAGGGGCCTTTAGGAGAATTAGAATTGGACCTCCCAATGGGCCTAGAAACCAATATTGAGCCACAATATTATTCTAGCCCATTAATATTAATTCATTCCACTATAGAATTAATATTGCACTATCCATCCTAACCTATATTATGAAATATGGCTCCCGGTTATTATTTTCCATGTTTAAGATCCAATGTCCATTAATTAATTTAAGCTACTGAATGCTTTAATTAATTAATATCTTTTATTCCTTGGGAAAAGATAGCTCAACTTTATTATCATACCGGAAATTAATCCACTGGCCAAATTTGATATGATAAACGTTCTGAGCCCACCAAGGGGACATTATCAACTTGACGTATCAAGATATGATTTTTTGTATTAATTTAGCAATCTGTCATATAATTAATAATATTGCCCAAAATATAAAATATTGAATCTTTTTTGATCATTTACCCATAATAAATCAAAGCAACATTAATTAATTATATACAACCCCAATTAAGTGACATAAATTAAGAAATCAATAACCACTAAGATCTAATTCTTCTTTCCAAGTCAGTCTAGAAGAATTATCTCATTGTAGGTCCTATTCAGCACATCAAATACACTAATGTAATCTCTTGGTCAAGACAAACCAATCCGAGCCTTACATCTCAACTTCTACCAATGGATTGTTCAATTCCATCTAAGTTGTGAATTTTACTATACTTATTAAAAGAAATTGGCAATGTGACCTTCTGTGATCTTCTACACACCACATTGTCTATAATGTAAAGTATATTGAACATTTATGCAATAAATAAATAACATTCATAATATTTAATGCAAACAATGATAAAAGATTTATTCTCATAAAAATGCAAGAATCAGTTTATATACAAAGTAGCACTAAAAGTATACTTTTCAGTATATCCCTAACAATCTCCCACTTATACTCAAAGTCTGCTTTTAAGTATACTACAACATGTCCTAATAGATTTAGGTACTCATACGAGTACGGGTCCTAGGGGTTAGTCCTCTTTGGGATCCACAACTGCTTAATGACAATTTTCTTATCATTAGCCTTGGTGGTTCTCTTTCTGTAAATACCATTTGCAGGATATTGTTTGTGATGTGTGTGTGTTGTAGTACTCTAAGTCAAAACATTTTCCTTCAGTACAGTATGCTCACTCTTGAGCTGTTGGTTTTCCTCTTTCAATTCTTCATGAGCTGAATTTATTTGCTCAAAGTCACTCATGATCTATCTAAAAGAGTGGATCATGTTCAACTTTTTAGAACTGGAAACTTCATGAGATTGAGAAGTTATCTCATCTTCTTCTTCTTCTTCTTCACAATTTTTGGCCTGAGGCACAGTAGTGCTTCCTCATCGGAGGTAGAGCAATCGTTATCGCTCTCGGGTGAACAGTTGTCCTTGGTTTCTTTCTCTTTGACGTTGTTTGCTGCTTTCTGAGCTTCAACTTCACTTAGAAGAGCCCGGAGTTTCTACTTCTCATTTTTCCTCCTGTCTTTTCTCTGCTTCCTCTCATCCTCAGTATACTTATGTACTTGAGGGTATTGATAGTTTCTAGTGAAGTGTCCAGGTTTTCTACAATTATAACACAAGTCAGAGGAAACAGTATTTGACTGTGATGTTTGTCTTACCTGAGGGCTTGAAGGTTTCTTTTGTTTTCTTTCTTATTTATCTTCAGAAACTTCTTGAACTTCTTGAGGAGAAACGTCATTTCTTCCTCAACATCTTCAGCAAGTACTTCTTTCTGTTTTTCTTTCTACTTACTGCTGCTTGCAATAGTTGTATCCTTGATTCTTGTTGTAAGTGCTGACGCTTTAGCACTCGACTCATCAGCCTTATTTCTCCTTCAATCAATATCGAATTCAAACACCTTAAGATCTGAGAATAGATCAAAGGTGCTCATCGCATTGAGGTCCAGTGAGACTCTCATTGTGGTTGTCTTACAGTCTCGTTCCAAGGGTAAAGCTCTCAACACTTTCGTATTCTTCTCTTTCTGGGTATAGACCTTCCCAAGGGATTCAAGCTCGCTGACGATGACTGTGAATCTCAAGTCTAGTTCTTCCAGTGACTCTCCAGGTTTCATATTGAACTACTCATACAATTGTATAGCCTTTGATACTCTATTATCTTTGGCAAATTCATTGCCCTCACATATTAACTCTAGCTTGTCCTAAATTTCTTTAGTTGTTATACAACTCTTTACTTTGTTGAATGTTCATTTATCCAGCGTGAGAAATAATGCGTTCTTGGCCATATTATCCAGGTTGGCTCTCTTTCTTTCATCAGATGTATACTCACGTCTAGCCTTGACTATGAATTTAGCTGGTGGAGACGCTCTTCTATAATCTGGTGCTGCTGTATGTGGGGTGGTTCTTGGAGCTCTTTCAGCATCGTCGTCGCTGGTTGCTACGCCCTCAATTTCTCCAGTTACTACTGCCTTAGCGGTTGCAGCTTTTACCTCAACTTATGCTTGTTCGCAGAGCTCTCTCATAAAGATAGGGTTTGGCTTGGTGATTATTGGCGGGCCTTCTAAAATCACGTACCATATTTCATCATGCATGCCGATAAGTGAGCCCCCATGTGTATCAGTCAGTCATCGTATTCCTCTATAGAAAACATTGGGAGTTTGTGATGAGAGAAATCCATGCTTATGCTAAAAGTATGAGTTTTGGTATTGAAAATGAAAATGGTTTAACCAGCAGAAACATGTGGCTCTAGATAGGTTACCAGTCAAGTTGGTTTTAACCCAACTCGCTCTAATACCACTTGCTGGTCCCAAGTGGTCAGAGGTTCAGAGGGAGGGTGAATGAACCTCTATCAAATTTTATGTTTTAAAACTTTTCTATAAGTAGGTTGCTGAATTTTAGAGAGAATACAACAACTCTCTCGATTTAATAAGTTAGCAGAATGCTTGTTCAGCTTACTGTCTCGGTTTTCACAATATGCAACAGAAACTTAAGATAGAGTTTCTTTTGAATAACAGTTTTCTTTTGCCAAGTATGATTTTAACAGAATACTTTTAAATAGAATGAGCAGGATATATATATATATATGATATGCAACAAGTAAATATAAAGCAATAAACACACAAAGGTTTATAGTGGTTCGAAGGTGGTGTAATCCTTCTATGTCCACTCTTCTCCTTCACACAAAAGGAACAACACTAGGTCAGATTAATTTATAAGTCTCAACTTTACAATTGTCTTCCTAACAAGCCAAACCTACTAGAATCAGTGAGATTCCTAAGCTAATCCCACACAGGGTACAAATACTCATACAGAGTAAGAAGCTTTAAACAAAGACTAAACACTTTGTGAGGATCTAAATTCTTCCCCTAAGGACACCAACTAAAACAACCTAGTATACAACAAATGGTTAAAAGTATATGGTCTTCAATTTGCACTTTCGAAGTCAGCCTTAAGAACTTGGAAACTCAAAATCTTGGGCTAGACTGCTTCTGAAGGTTGAGTGACTGAACTGTTAGCAAACTTGTGTTTTGCTTAAGAAATCTGATCGCTTAGAAAATGTCTTGTAAGTTCAGTAGTATGCTTGGTCACCCTCGCCTTCTATTTATACTTGTAGAATTATATCTGTTGAAGAGAGACGTAGTCCTCGTACAAATTCAAATATTGATCGTCATGATCTTCGCATTTAATGCACCTGGAGAAATTGAGAAATAGAGCATATCCTATTCTGATCCGTATTAATGGCGCTACTCATCGGCAACAGTGCTTTTACAGCTCCACGGTCCAAATGGCATCACCTCATAAGTCAAGTGCTAACTTCCATCTACCGGTTACTTTGATAATGCAGAAACCTTGTACTGCATTCATTTCTTCCTCATACTGCAATAAATAAGTTAAGACAAACTTACAGCTTTCTTCTTAGGTTGCAGTAGCTGCTTACTATTCTGCACCAGCTTTCTAATCTGCGTCTGCTTACTGATTCCGGAACAGCTTCATATTTCTAAATCCTGTTGAAAGCCTCCAGTTCTCCTTACTGAATTATGTATGCTGCTTACTGATCCAGCTTGCTGATTCTGCTTACTCCTTCTACTTACTGATTCTCCTTGCTGAAAATCAGCATCCGATATTCTTTTATTTCCGAAATCCTACTATGATCAGTAACCTCCATCTTTCTGATTTTTACATATCTTTACAAAATCAATCCAGAAAGTAAACTTTACAAATTTGAGTTCCACTCAAACAATGTGGAAAAATAGAGTACTCTAACTTCCTATACAAAGTTACTTGTCTAATCAAAATCCTAACAAAAATATCCCAACATAAACTATTTAACATTGTTTTATCTCATCTTATTGAATTTTTCTTTCTATTTTCCATGTTTAAGATTTTATGTCTTATTAATGTGGGAAAATTCAAGAAATTTTATTTTCAACCCCTATTGTTTGCTCTTAATACTCATGTTTAACAATCACAAAATGTATTTACAATATTTGAATTTCACTATAATGGAGTCCTTTTAGATTTTCTATAATTGAGGAAAGAAGACTTCATTAAAGATTGTTGGTGAGTGTTACCACATTTGAAATTACTATTATCTATTCACGTAATCCAATGTAAGATTGGACTTTTTCGTAATTAATTAATTCTTAGGTTTCTCCACCTTTCCAAATCAACCCTTTATGCAAGTATTCACCAAATTTGATTGACTAAAATTACTAAATTATGAATATTTTTTAGGCTTATTATTGTTATATATGTGATATTAATTATCACCTACTAAAGATAATTTTTATGAGGTGGGTCCAACTCATCATAATAAAATGTCTTGTATCTTTGTGAGAGAGTTATTAATGGCTTTGCATCACCAACTTCTTCCCATCGCCTATATAAATTATTATTGGGGAGTAGTACTAGTCACTTGAAAGAAGAAATTGTTTACAAGAAGCTCTTTCTCTAGTAAGATTTTTCTTGTTCTACATTTCTTCAATTCCAATAGTTTTAGTAATAGATTTGCTTAATAGATGTCCTACAAAGAGTTTGGTAGAGATTTTTATATCACATACATGATTATGAATTTTTGAATGAAAATGGAATTGGGATCTACAGCCCCACAAGTTCCATAAATGTCTTCCTACAAGCTTTTTGTTGCAATTTTGATGCTAAGGCATGGAAGCAATTGTAGGAAGTCTCACTTATGGCAACTTCATTTAACTATTTTGAAAATTTTCTTTTAATTACAATTGATTTTTCTTTAATGGCTTGCTTTTTCATTCCCCTGATTATGATTTGGGAGGGTTTTTCTTGAAAACTCCAACAAATTAGGTGTACAATTATGTGGTAATTAATTTCACTTATTTTCTCTCAATTAATTGCTTTATAATATATTTAATTATTTTTGTTTTTTGTTTTTTTCTCAAACAGACTGCTGAGCCATTACTTTGACTATGGAAGGCCCATGAAATGAAGTCACACTTAAGGAATTCAAGGTCTTTTATGGGATTGACTGCGAGCTTTATGTCACCCTTATAAGAGACCTTTGCCGCAATCCCTCGGAATGTCTGCAAATCATGGGCTTCTGGTTGTGGATTGAGCATCAAAACATTTCCAACTTCATTAGCAAGATCTTCTCTCTTGTCTCGTATCTGATTAGCGAAGTTGCTGACGAGGCTTTGACATGTGTTAAGGTGATACACAACCACTCTCCATTCTCACCAATACCTGCTGATGTACCATTAACTTGTAGCCTTACCAAATCGGAGGCGGTGCTGTGTTACATTAATGAAAATCATCTTTCTGTGTATCATAACATCCAAATGTTCTTAAGTGATGTATATATACCGGTGTTATCGGACATCATGGAGAAAGCTCATCGTGGCGGCTTTGGAGAAAGCTCCGCTTCTAATTCAATCACTAACAAATCATATAATGTTCCAACTCCTGATCCGACGCCATTGGCCCGAAGAATCTCTGGCTTGAGGATAAAAAATGATAATTCCGCTAAAGGAAATGAACTCCAAAAGTATGGTAGAACCATGTTTGCTACCTTCTCGAAGGGCTATCCGGTGAGTGAGGGTTAAGTGAAGAAGTATTTCGAGACGAGGTTTGGAAAATGCATAGAGTATATCCAGATGCATGATACGCCGTGGAATGAGCAGTCTCTTTATGCTAAGATCCTTTTCTGTCGTTCTTTTTTTATCGAGATGATCCTTAATGGAGAGTTGAAGGTGAAATTCACCATTAATAGAAAGCATGTTTAGATCAGATAATTCGTGTCGAGGAATTGGAAGTTGCTACCTTGTGGATGCCCTAACATGGGACGCTCTATCTGTCCCTACCACCACTGACTACTATTTTGCAAATTTGAATGAGATGGATGGCTCTGATTTCCTTGTTTGGTTTATTGTTCTATGGTACTTATTTTAAGGTTTTAGGTTCATAATAGCACTAGTTTCCTGTTTCAAGTGACATTGCTCATCATTAATTGAAGTCAGTCATTTCCCTATTTGTTCTTTGTTAATGAAGACTGGTCTTTTTTTATGTCAAATCTATATCAATATTATTAGTGTCATTATGTTTGTATTTACTTTCTAGTATAAATATTTCATTTCATGAAGAATATGAAGTTAACAATAGGATAATTACATTTATTCTCTCTTGGGATTTGAGATAGCTATTAACTAAAGTAGAGATAAGACGATGCTCTTTATAATAAATATTTTGACTTAGTGCGGATTTGAATTCATATTTCTCCTAAACTCTCACGCACTTGGTTTATTATTATGAAAGCAATTCAACTAATTGAAGATTAATTTTTCTATAAATAAAATATTAACTTTTGATTATTTATTCACATAATTTATTTCAATATTCTTGTCCATAAAATATCACCAATCAATCTATTATTTTTCACCATCAATATGGTTAATCAATCGCTACACTCAATGTACATTAATCTGTTAGAGGATATTGTGTTGAGCTTATATGCTCTTTCAAATATTTTATAAGATAATTAGAAGTTTGTAAGGTCCTAAAAAACGTTAATTAAGTATTTAATTATATAAATTTACCCAAACACTATTTTACTCATATATGTGTACTATCTTCATCCCACAAACACTGTCCATTTCTTTTCTTCACTTTCACTAAGAAAATACATGTAATATACATAAAAAATTCACATAAATCCTTCTTGAAAGTCCTTGTTTAAAAGACGAAAGATATAATTAAATTATTATTTCCAAAAAAAACACCAGGTATGTAAATAAGCATTTAAGACACCTTTATAAAGAAGATGAGTTATTATTTTTTAGGATAGATAAAAAAAAAGATTATCTTTGTAATTTGTAGGTATAGAGCATTTAAAAATATTGCCTAATAAATAAAATTGACTAGAAACTTTAATGTAATATAACCCTTTTCCTTTCAAATCGACATGTAGTTTTCTAATTGACTCAAAAAAATGTGTTATAATAGAGTAATATGAATGCATAATGGTTTCAAATAAAATTTTTGATGCTCAAATTTGTTACAAAACAAATAATAAATAAATCAATGATTAAACATATTTTGTCAAACCCTTAATAAATTTTATATTTAATTAACTAATAAAATATAAGTATGTTGCAAATGATGCATATGATTTTCCTCAAGTAAATATGTTATTCTCAATATTTTATTTGACTTGCTATTATTAGGTGTTATTGTAAATAAAAAAATAATTAGATGCTTAATTAACTGAAATTGGACTACATGTTCAGAATTTGAAGGATTTATTGTTATTTGTATATATTTTATAATTATAATTACACTTGATTATAGTTCATTTTTGTTTTAACTAATTGGTTTTATTATTTTATTTGTAGGTATGGACTTTGATTGACTTTGAAAAAAATTGGACCAGTAAAATAAAAAACAGTTTGATTTTTTTCCAAGATGTACAAGCCACGATCATGTCATTCTTTTGCCAAAATTTTCCCTATATCCAAAGAGTGAATAGTAAACAATTTGTCAGTGAACAAAACATCAATTGGATAATCACTTGTCAATTGGCTAATAGAGAGTAAATTTTTAGTTATTTTCGAAACAACCAAAACATTAAGGAACTTGACAGAATCGGATAAGGGACGGAGACTATTTCTATCCAATATACAACATATAAAATGAAAAATACCCATTCAATAATAAAATAAGTTTTCTACCCAAAATGAAGGTAAAATTACTCAACTGCCCTTTAAATCAAAATACTTCCTGAAGATAGATCACGAAGTTAAATATCCTCGTGATCAATATTTAGCTTCGTGATCTATATCATCTTTTTATAAAATTTGAAATTCTTCAATTATACTCCATTTATTTAATAATATCTGAATAAACGTAAATTAATCAATATCAGGCCCAACATACTTCCGTAAAATTAATAAATCCCTTAAAATTCATACCTTTCTTTGATCGGAATAGCACCGAGTGAGATGGTTTGCAAGACTACCAGTTGAAAAATAACTGCCCCTAAACCATTTTACAAACAGTTCCTCACTGTTTAACTTCAACCCATCGGGAAGATGATCTACAAGTTATCCAACTCCTTCAGCAACTGCTCAGCATAACCTTGGTTCGTTTCCTACTCCAGGTGTATAAAGTATTTGTTCTAAGGGATAAATTAACAATACTAAGAACACATATTGAAGCAAAATCCTCTTTTTTATTAAGAACTTAAAAGAAATATTTATTACATTAGTAATCTCCTTTTGGGAGGAGAATACTTGTTTAGTGTCTCATTAATGAGGCCTTCAGTCGAAAACATATAAACTCAAAACACTCAAAATATTACAAGGATTTTTATTCTTAAGAAAACTAAGGAAAATGTTCGATGTCCTCAACTTCCTTCAACTCTCGCTATTTATAGACTTGAATCCGAACTTGAAAGACGGATTCCAAAGCTTATTGAAATATTAGCTGGTTGTCTTTTTCCTCTACCAGCGAGTGCTCTTTCTTTTTTCTTTCTCGTGACTCAGCCCATGTGATGATTGTTGGAGTTGTCGAGGAATCATTTGTTCTTTCTCGTGACTCAGCCCATGTGATAGTTGTCGGGGAATCTTTAAAAGTTTGGTCTTCGTGGGCCCCGAGGATAACATTTCTTGTGGACTGGGCCCTTATCTTTTTCAGACCCCTGTTCTTGTCGATCGGGTTTGGGTCGAAATCCTTTCCCAAACTTAGGCTCTTTCTGTTCGGGGCATACCTGATAGATTCGATCGATCCATCGACCAACATGCATCATGTTACAGAATTTTTGGTGAGTTTTCTTGCTAACCGGAATCTTATTTTCCCAGAGGATTCTTCTTTTAGTCTCAAAGAGTTCCTCCGCAAATCTTGTGGTTGATCCTGTCATTGAATTCAGAAGGAATGATCAACTTGCCGAATTCTGAAAGAACTTGAATGGATATTTGACTTTGTCCATTTCAGTTAGACAAACCCAAAGTCCCCATGCTCGTTGTGTAGAAGCTTCATCTTCCGAAATTGCTCCTACCAGTAGAGGTACTTCCTCCAGTGAAGCTGCCTTTATATTTTTCAAGGTATTTCCATCCGGTCTTCTGAGCTTGATAAAATGAAAGGCTTCATTAAAACCTTTCTTTGCTAGTTCTGGAGCTGCGCTTATGAAATATAGCTCCAAAATATCTTCTCTGGCCAAATGTGGATTATTGGCCCAAGTCTCGTGAACCGTTTCCCCAATCTATTTCGGTAATTTTGAAATTTTTGGGAATCTGGGTGACACAGTATGAATTGAAGCTAAAGCTCCAAAAGTATACCATTTTTGTACTTCATTTGGATGACTTCCCGGTTTCATCCAAACTCTCGGGTACTTTCCGGAGACATCAACCACCATTTTCTCTGGGTTGATACCTCTTCTAGTAACCAATTTCTCCTATTGACTTTGATAAACCTGCATTGGAGAAATCTTAATCTCGTTAGTTTGAACCTTAGTTTTGCCTATCTGTGGCCTAAGATTCAACTCTCCCTCTTTAACCCCAAAGGTGCTAGGTTGACTTGAAGACTCGGGTTGTGACACCGGAGCTTCAACATTCGTTACAGTTTGTACACCATCAGGAGATGCATCACCTGCAACACTTGTGATTATGGTATTTGAATCCATAACCTCCTGGTTAGAGTCCCGTTCTCTAATCACTCTTTTCTGCACCGTAAGAGATGCGACCTGGAGGAAGGACCCTTGTAACGCTAAGAACAATTGTCCTTTAGCGTAATGACATGCTCGTATTAGACCAGAAATGGATTTCTGATCAGCTTGTTGAAGTCGTCTAGCGACTTCAGCATTGAGACATAACGTCCCAAATTCTCGTTCTAGACTCTTCAAGTTTTTCCTGAGATATCTTACTCGTTTAAGGACCTCGTCAGCAATACGTCCTTCCATCTCGTGTCAAAAAATCTGCAAGAATATTTTCAAGAGATTTTACAATGAAAATATCATAATTATAATATTGACATTTAGCTTGCCATCTAAGTAATCTAGCCTTTTCTGGTTTTGATTCAATTTTATTTTTCAGAAAAACCTTGACACTTGAATTATCAATTTTAAAAGTAAACTTTTTAGCCAATAAGAATAGAGGCTATTTTTTTAAAGTCTTTCTGACTGCAAAGAATTTTTTCTCGTTGATATGTCATCGATTTACTTCTCCGTCTGTAAATAAACCACTGCAATATCTACATGACACTTCTCCATTTGGTGTGGCTTTCATAAGAACTGTCGCCCTCTAATAATCATTGTCATATTGAGGTATAGCAAGTTTTGGAAGCTTTTTGCAAACTTCCTTACGTTGCTTTATCTCTTCTCGATGTTCATCTTCCCATTTGAATATTACATCCTTCTTGAGTAATGGGCTGAACACCTTCCTATGATATGCCAAATTGTTGATGAACATTCCAACAAAATTAACAACTCCGAGAAAACTTTGAAGTTGTTTTTTGTCTTTGAGATTATTTGGAAGTTCCTGTATCTTTTCCACAATATGGCCTTGTAGGATGATTCCAGATTCATCGATTTCAATTCCGAGGAATTCAATCTGTCTTGTAGCGATTACTGTTTTCTTCTCTGAAAGCACTAATCCTTCTTTATGGCAAACATCTGAAAATATATCCAAATGTTTGAGATGATCCTTCATGTTCTTTGATGCGATAAGAATATCGTCGATGTATACGAACATAAAGTTGAAATAATCTTTGAAGAGATTATCCATCTTCATTTGATATATCTGGGGTGCATTTGTCAATCTCATGGGCATTACATTCTAGACATAGTGTCCTTGTGGTGTGGAGAAAGCTTTGAACTTCTTACTTTCTTCCTCCATCTTGATCTGGTAAAATCCAGATTTACAATCGAACTTCGAGAATATCTTGGCACCTTTGATACAGTTAACCAGATGTTCTCTGCTTAGGATATAATATCCATCGAACTCCAGAATGTTATTAATCCCTTTATAATTAATAACAAGTCTAGGTTTACCTTTTTTGATTTCTCCATGATTTCTTACTAGAAAACATGGGCTGCTGTATGGAGAAACTCCTGGTGAAATCAACTTACGGTCCAGATGTTCCTTAAGTATCTTCTGCATATCCTCTTGATCTTTCTGATTCATAAGGATTGGTTTGAGTCTCACAAACTCATGTTCCTTTCCTGGTTTAACCTTAAAGGACGTCGTGAGCTCGTTCCTATCCCACCATGCCAAAGGATTTTCATTGTAATTCATTTGGATCCTTTTTTTGATATCCTCCATTGATATTTATTCTTCAATGGTAATATCACTCTGTGTATTTCCCAATAGGCCTTTCAATAATTCTGCAATAGCCTCTGGAGGTACTCATTCTTCTCCTTGTATCCTGAATGAATACAAATTATTATCTCATCTCTTGGTATCTTTCTGCTTCGAACTATATTGTCGAAAGGATAATAATGCATCACCAAATCTTCTTTTATCCGCCATTTTTGGATGTCGAAGTTTGACTTCATTACCACGCTTGCTGCGAAAATTAAAAGGCATTTTTCTGTAGAATGTTTCCCGTAGTCTTTGGACAATAATCTTATGATCACATAATGTTGTGAAAATAAGACTTCTTGTCTCATTTTCTTGTGTAAATCGCTTGAATGTTTGTAGGAAATTGTTTCCTAGCAAAACATCTGCTCCTATATCATGGAAATAGATTGGTGACGTCTTTACTTTGTACCATAGGGTACCGTCTGTGCCTCCGATCATGATTTCTGCTTGTTTGATTCCTCGGTTAAGGATAAAAATCCTTTTAGAGAAATCTCGTCCTGCAATGGCTGGTAGATCTTCCCCAAATTCTTTAGGAAAAACTCCTTGCTTTGCAGTACATATCCCGGCTCCTGAATCAACATAGGCTGCAAAATACTCAGCCTTGTATTCCTCATATATCATTCCAATAGAAATGTATATGGAGAATGGACTAGTGGTCATCTGATTCTATATCTTTTCTCAGCCACTGTAAACTCCATTCCATCTTGTAATCTTTCCCAAGGCTTATGATCCTCAAGAAAATCGATACCCAGTGTTAATTGTTCTGGGATCTTTCCTGCTATTCCCATGATAGTCAGATCAATTTCACCCATCTTTAGACTTCCTTGATATCTTCTGACTATCGGTTGTTGGAGATAATATAGAGCATCATAAGGAAAAATATTATCCTTTTGGGTAATGTCGAATATTACTTTAACTTCTCTCCATCCTTCTGGACATTTCAGCTCTCCTTGTGTTTTGAACACACCTGGGATTCGCTAAACTGTACTAGGCCTTCTTTCTTCCCAACGACTGTCGCTTATCATTCTGTCTTGTTGGAAAGACTTTCTCTTTGTCTCCATTCTGAAGCTTTGACTCTTGTTGAAGACAGGTTGGTCTTGAATTTTCATATCGATCTCCTTTATAGTTGGAGACTCAATAATCTCTGGTAAAACCACCTAGGTGAAATCCTCAAAGATTCTTTTGACTTTGATAAATTCCTTTCTCAAGAATACATCTGAATGATGTGTATTCTATTAGGATGTATACTATAAACCTAGCTTTTGTATGAACATTTATTTTGAAATGAGAATCATTTTGGTTAAATGTTTGCATTTTATATTTGTTATATATGTTAATGCAATTGTCCAAAATAATTTATATTGTAGAAACATGATGTGTGGTGCCACACAAAAGATCATGTTATCGATTCCTTATAAATTATAAATAGTAGCTCACAACCAAGATGGATTTGGACGAACCATTGGAACAGTTGTAGTGTAATTTGGTATTGGTCTGTCTTGACTATAAAATTACACTAGTGCACTTTGTGTGTATTGAGCAAGACCATTTGAGGTTGTTCGACTTGCACTGACTATATAAAAGAACAAGACCTCTGTTACTATGGATGCGCGTTCTCTTAATCCGTATATAATAACGAGCACGTGTACTTAGTGTTTGTTTCTTTAATTTGCCAATGGGTGAGATTTATTTATAAATCAATAAGCTCGGTAAATTGGGAGATAATACTATTTATATGGTGTTGTTGATTATAGAAGGAATCTGTGTCCTAATTATTTAGGATGATGATGTCCCCTTGAGGAGCTCATAAGGATCATCATGTAAACCCTGTAGGTGGATTTAGTCCGGCATGATGATAAAGGTGAGTGGTACTACCCTTGGAATTAGATGTAAATTAATTAAGTTGTCAGTAACTTATTTAATTAACGGACATTCGATATCTTAAACACGGGGAGATAAACGTGCTCATAGTAAGAAGGAGCCCATATTGTAATATGAGATTGGGGCGGTAGTTCAATTATAACTCCTTAGTGGATCGAGTTATTTTTGATGGACTTAAGCGGTGTGTTCGGGCCGAACACGGGACGCCTAAGCCCATCAAGAGGCCCAACCCTAATTCTTCCTCTGGGTCCCTACTGTAGCCTATATATAGCCCTTATGTCAGTCGGCCTCCAGTATGACTTAATCTAACGCGTGCGTTAAAAAGCAGATCACGAGAAAGTAAGGAGAGAGCGAGACGACTGAAACCCTTTGGAGGATCGTCGTCCACACGACGTCCAAGGGAGGGCAAGGAATACAGTGGAAAATCAAGAGGTCTGAGGCTTCAAATCAATCGGATTGTTTTCATCCTTATCATATGATTTATGGACCCCGATTCTGATTGCGCAGAGCCGACGATCGATCGGTTCCATCATATTCGAGAGAGAATAGGAAATCTTGTAGGTTATCGAGTAAGGTCTATTCCTTTCTTTCATCAAATCATCTCTTTTGAGGTCTTGATAAAGGGTTTAGCCTTTATTGAAGTCTCGATCTCCTGAATTGTATGCAATTCTTGGATAGATATTAAATGCCAATTTTCCTGCATACAAATTTCCTGTGACTGCTCCAAGGCATGAATCCTTGAGATTTGAGATCCGCTTATCAAAAATTGCAAGATTGAGTGGCGAATCAATTCCTTCTTTGAATGTTGCTTTAATAATAACCCTTATGGCTCCGATGTGAATCCATGAGAGTGTATTAGCAACTTCTCTTTTGACTTTACTTTTGATCTCCTGTACTTCTCTGTAAGGGATCAACTGCATCTCAATCAGGTTACCAGTGAATTCCATTGGGATGACAAATTCTCTGGTAGTTAATCTATGGATAATTTGGTGTTTTCTATTACAAAACCCAAACGTATCCAAAGTTTTTTTCATAACTCCAATGGTAAAACCATCGTATATCTGGAGCTTTGGATCTTCCTTCATAATCCTCCTGAGAGTTTTATGAGAAACTGTAGTGTGAGAGAGGAATCCTGACATATCCTCTCTTGTTATCTGAAGAATTTCTTCTTCACTCTGATTCTGAAGTGGTCTCCCTTCCATCATCGGAATAGATCTCTTCTTCATAGATGCTTTCATCTGAGGGTAAATCCTCAAATTGATACACCTGTATAAGATCTTGATAATAGACAGCTTCTTCGAACTCTGGTGTTGCTTCAAACTGTCTAATACCTCTCTTTTGATTATCTGGGCAATCTATTGAGATATGTCCTCTTGCTCCATATGTCTAGCAATTACAGTCTTTAAAATTTTCATTAGCTCGAGTGTGAGCTCGCCTGAAAGTTCTCCTTCCCGTGGTTCTGCTGGTACCTTCTTGGTTTGAGCCTAATGAAAAGACTCTACTCCTGCTTGGTGCTGGTCTTTGCCCTGACTTGTAACTTCGGGCCTTTTGTTTTGACCACATCCGTCTAGGTCTCCATGAAGACCTATAACTCCTTCTTTTGTTGCTACATCCACGACTATATGGATGGCTTCTTTGCTTCCCCTTTTTATGCCTTCGTGGTTGACCTCTCACAACTATTGGGATGTCATTTTCTTCGCAACATAAGGGAACCATCTTATTGATTCCTCTTAGTCTCTTGTAGTTCTTGTAAAGTGTTGTCTGGTGGCACCATTCAGATAACTTGGCCTTTAGGAAAGACATTCTTCTGGCCACTGTATCCAAATCATCTGCACTCTGGTACTCCCTGATAAGCATTTCTCTCCAGGGACTTGGTATCTTCGCAAAGAATAGTTGCGAAGCTTCTTTGTCATCCACCTTGGACTTCCATCGGTACTCGTGAATAACTTGATATATTCGTCAATATGACAAATATCATGTAACTCGAGGCAGTAGAGGGCTTGTTTGTATCTTTTTTTCTTCTTCCAATCTCTCAAAATAGCCTATGTCGATAAAATGGATTTTGAATAATTTTGCCATATTATCGCCATTTTCTTTTAATGACTCCAGATGTAACGTTGTTTTTTTATTTCTGGTGTCGTCATATCCCACGCGATCTTTACAGATCCTTCAAGACTTATTTCAAGAAGTAAAATGAATCCTTCTTTGTAAGATCTAAGGTTCTTGCTGCAATCCTCATCGCTGATGCCCAATCATCGATAAGGACTTCTCGATTTTTGAAATATGGGATATCCAGATTCAGCATCAATCCATAGGTACAATTTACAAGAGGAATTTAAAGAATAAAATAAATAATAACTAGGAGACTAAGTATTGATTACTCTAATGCATAGGTACAATTTACAAGAGGAATTTAAAGAATAAAATAAATAATAACTAGGAGACTAAGTATTGCTAGAATCCTCTAAGTTATTGCTAATATTTAATGCATCTATGACTTGTGTTAAGTAATCCTATGTAGACCATATCATATTGGGTAATTCTATATAAATCATATCGATTCTATATACATGGATCATAAGTTTACTTTGATCTTCTGATATAAAAAAGATAGAAAAGTATAATTTTTATCCTTACGATAAATAAATTTGTTATATAAGGATTATTATATATTTCAAGCCTCGGTGAAAAAACTACCCAAATCCATATAAAAGATTTCATTTCTGCCACTAAAAATAATTTTGTGTCTTTTCTACCACAACTCAATTTTTTTTGACATTATTCTTTTGAAAAAAGTTAGAAATGATTATGCACTCAAAATTTTCGTGTCGCACAAATTTATATTTCGTGTTACATAAATTTACCCTATAATTTCATAAGATTTGCATGAAAATTTTAAGTGCGCAGTCAATTCTGATTTTTTTAAGAAGTATGATTTTGACTAATTTTTCAATTTGTGGTAAAAAAAAAAAAGCACAAAACTATATTTAATAGTAAAAATAGAATCTCTTAAGGGCATCTCCAGTATTGCACAATATTTTACTATTAATTTTGCACTATCCTAATGAAAAAACTATTGTTCATCATCAACAGTCTGCACTATTTGTTGCACTACAATAGAATATTTCATAATATTCCTTATTATTATTATTATTATTATTATTATTATTATTATTTATGCTTTTTTATTTGTCATAAATTTAGTAAAACCCATAATCATTATTAATTTATCAAAATTGATCTTTATTGTTTTATAATTTATATATATGTGTGCTGAAATCTTATTTAATATAATTATTTAATAACATTATTTTACATTAATAATGGATTTAGAAAAAAAATTCAAATTAAATAAAAATAGTTTAAACTACATAATATAACAATAAAAAGAAGAATGCAAAATAATAATAATAATAAGAAGAAGAATGAATAAAAAAAGAATGAAAAGAAAAGAAATGAAAAGAAAGGAAAATAATGAATTAAAAAAATAAAAAAGAAAAAAAATACCACAGGATTTTATCTGCGCTAACCTAGTGCAGGGTTGACAGTTACAAAAAATTAGTGTAGGTATTTACAGTATTGTTGGAAATGAAAATTCATAAATTCGGATGGAAATACAACAATGAAGATGTTATAATGTATTTGTATTAGTGTATTAAACCCACAAACAAGTATTAGAGCATCTCCAATGCAGTGAAAAATCAAGTGGCAAACTCTAATTTTGCTACAAAGTCGCTTCCAATGCAGTGGCTAATCTAGTAGCAATTTGCTACTTGTGAATAGTAAGTGCCACTTATTGTTCACAGTGGCAAAATCTTTTTTTTTTTTGATTTAATTTTGTGTTGTTTTTTTATATTTTTTTTTTCCTTTTATTTGATTTACTTTCATTTCATTGTATCAAATATTTCATCTAGTTATCAATTTATTTTAAATATTATATGTATTGTATTATTTGATTTTAGATTTATTAAAATTTAAAAAATTGAAAAACATATAACTTAGTTGTATTATTATATTTTATTAATAGGTTGCAAGTTATAACTACTAGAAATATAATAATTTATCATTAAAAATATAAATTACAAAATACAATGAAATTTACTACAACACAAACATTACTACTGTACATACTAAATTTAAACTAAGAAAACACAACAAGCATGCTAAATTTACTACAACACATGAACATAAATGAAATACAATTAAACATGAATAATATGAATATGTTGTAAGCATTTCATAAATATGTTGTAATATATTGTAAGCATTGCATTAATATTTTTCTAAGCATTGCAATATGTTGTATGACCATGTAATTTTATTCTTTAGTATTAACTAGCGGTACACCCGCGCGATGCGCGGTTTGTTATATAAAATTTAATAATTTTTATTGTTGATGACATAATGTAATGATATATCATTTAAATGTAAAATATATATTGCTTTTAATATCTATATTAATAAAAATGTTAATATTTCAACTTTAAAATTATGTTATTTTAAATAATTGTATTTGATAAAATTAGAAATTTTGAATGCAAACAATTTTGAAACTCAACATTTTAAATTTGATATAATTATATATGTAATGTAAATAATATATTATGAATTTTTAAATAGATATGAATTTGATATAACATGCATTAAAAATGAAATTTAAATGAAATTACGAATATAATTAATTTATAAATATAACACAATACAATATAAAATAATAAATTGAACATCAATATTCAAAAATTAATAAAATAATAAATATAACATCAATATTCAACAATTAAATTTGAAAATAAAATTGAACACAATATAAAATAATAATAATAGTTTTTTGTTTGTTAGTTTAAATTTCTGAATAATTAAGAAGTGATTTATTATACTTACTAATATGTTTTATTCTTTATATTTTAGAATTATTAAAATGAAAAGTTTAAATAAGTCGTATCGTAAATAAATTTTCTGCTTTTTTTTAGATGAATTTGTTCAAAAAAAATTAAATCTATTCCAAAATTCAATTTATATTTAAAATATTTAGCTTCCCAATTATTTTTACATTTTAAAATAATAATTTTTAGATTTTTGAAACCATGTTTCAGATTATTTTAGAATAAATTCTAGTTTTTTTTATACAACTTTTAGATTAATTATATCTCTTCATTTGAAATAATTTAGAATAAATTAGCAAATATTTTTATTATTTTTATTAAGCTATTTTTTATTCAATTTATTGATATTTATATCTTTCAAAATTAATATTACATATATATTTGAATTAATTTTTAAATTTTATTTGTTAATTTTAAATTGTTAAACCTTATTATTATTATTAATTTTAAATTTTTTATTATTTTGATATTTTTATAATAGTTTTCACACTTTTAAACATTTTATAACACATCATAAAATTAATTTTGGATATTAAAACTATTTTCCACATTTTATATATTAAAATTATTAACTAATTTTCCAAATTTTTAATTTTTGACATAATGTTTAAATTTTATTATTTTCAAATTTTGATCACATCATTAAAATATAATCATATCCTTAAAGTATATGATTACTGAAGTGAATATGTATAAAATTATATTGGTGTATGGTGCTAAACTTCTCCAAAATTTATAGATGTGGACAAATCTTATTTAGTACTTTTCTTGCTCTTTTTATTTTCTAGTAAAATGTATTGAGTAAATTCAAAATTAGGATGCAAGGAGGTGAATTCTATTGGAATAGGGCCCACAATTGAATTTTTTATTATTACAAATAGTATGGCCCACAATTGAATTTTTAAATATTATTATCATAACATTTTCTTGTAAATGACAAAAAATATTATTTTTTTAGAGTTTAGAAAAAATATCAAAATAAAAATATTTATACAATCATCAATTTGATGTGACATTTTTAGGAGGGAAAATGGCAAATTAGTAAATTTTGCCAACTTCTCTCATTTTATATATAGTATAGATAAGTATTTGTGATGAATTTTATAAAATAATTTTGATATTTTATATCAAATTTTTTAACAAGAATTTTTAATTTCATTGAAATCAATATATTTAATTTTTTTATTCACTTAAGTAAACAAACATTTGATAACATAGAAAACATAAAAGATAAAAATTAAGAATATTCTAAGAGAAAATTCCTATTGAGTTAAAATTTAAGTTTAATAATTTGAGATAATTTTGATATTTGTAACAAATTTGATGACAAATCCAAGTTTTGAGTCCAAATTTACGTGCGAGTGTTGGAGATGCCAAACAAGTGGATTTGTATTAGTTTGTTTGTTTGCTATCTTTTGGGACAGAGGATATCAAACTTAGGGAGGGACAAGATCTCAAGTAAATAGTTATGTGTGAAACAATAAAATCAAATTTACTCCATCTCTATGACTATGTGATCTAATTATGACGTGTATCTGTTCATGGGCCCTAATTATGAGTATGAGTAAATGGTTTTCTTTTGCTAAAACTTTACCAGTTGAGCTTGAGGCAGACAGCCAACGGCTTCCCTGTCCCCTCGGTGCACTGCACCAATATCACCTACCATCTTCCAATATTCAAATTCATTGACTTCATTACTATATATTCCTAATTAATCATATATATAAAACTCTATGTTTCATGTTTACAAGATCTCAACTTTTTTCAATAATTTTTGATAATAAAGAATTCACACGTATGACCAAATTATTAATTTTAACAATCTCCATCAATTTCAGAGAGACAATTTAATGTTGATAATCAATAATATCTACTTCTTTTCGTTATTTTAAAGAATTACTACATTCTTCTAGGAATAAACAGAACATTATTGTATGTTAATTCAAGTAGTTAATTTGAAGATTAAAGTGATGTGATTCTAGCCTAGGAGCAACGGGAATTGTGGATCAATTCCTATTGATAATAGTTAGAAGTTGAATCACTTTATTATTTGATGCAGTGTACATGCAACATTAATATATCATCTAATTGTTGCATGGTACAATTTATCTCCTCCACATAACTTCAGAGATCAGAGAGTGATGGGTTTTAGGGACAAGTGAAGAAAGAAGAAACGCATTTTTGGATCCTTACATTTCTATTTAAACTAAAAAAAAATTCCTATATTTCTATAAGCATCAAGTATATTATCAATAAATATGTATAAATATTTCAACTGACATTTTAAAATAAACATTATGTGTTACATTTATAAATAACATTATTAACACATTATGTATATTAAAAATGGTTAAATGTCGATAAAATCACTTTTTTTTGAATTAAAATTTTAACTAAATTTTTCAATATTAGCAAAAATGACACGACTGTTGCGTGTGTGTATATATATACGTGCAACTTTAATCTTTTTTTTTTCTTTTGATTAAATTGTCACACGGTCTTCAAGTTAATAATTTAGAAAAAGATTGTGAATTATCAACAATTAACACTATTAAAAAAATAAAAAAAATTAAACATTAAAATATAATAGAGAATCAAGATGTTGAGCTACCTTTATGAGATAACTAATACTTTATATATTTCTTCCTTATTTGGGATAAAAATTGAAATGAATTTGCATAGTGTTGCTTTTGAATTTCAATTATGAAGAAAATAGAAGTTGGGATTTGTACGCAACAATTTCAATTGTTTTTAGGGGTATTTTTAGCATATAAAGAAATATATTATTAAGAAAAATACATATTTTATGTTTTTACAGGGTATTAGTGTTTCCTTGTAAAAACGTTTTTAGGGAGAAAGAGTGAGCGAAAGAGATTGGTGTCCAACACAGAGTAAAAATTATTATTTCATTTTTTTTTCTTTTCATAACTTTTTTTATGATATATTTCTAAAATTATGCAGAGTAAAATGAATGTTGGTGTTGGGTAAATTGTGGGGAGTGGGTGGAGTTTAGTAATTAGGAGTAGGGGCCCACATGTGAGAGAGGTGTTGAGCCGTGTGAATTTGGGGTCCCCACATCTTGTCGGGTTGTCTTTTGGCGTAAAGTCGTTTTTGTCCCCACGTCCCTCAATTTCTCACGACTTTTTACATTCAATTTATCGTCATCAAATCCTGCATTTGGACTGGGTCAATGACGCTAACCTCCTCACCCATTGTATTTTGTAATCATTGGGAAATGTGCCTCTGGACTATTATTCATAGTTAGCTCCAAGTATGTTTGGGTGAATTTAACACGTTTGAATTTTGGATTGAGATTTTATAAATGGCAAAATGACTTGAAATACGGTTAAATAAGAGGATTTTTTTTATCATATAATAAAGTTTTCTTAAAAATTTGCTTACGGTAAACATGTTTAAAGAAGATTTTTTTTTATTAATCACAATGTCTTATGAAAATACACTAGCATAACATAATATGTTTTTTATAAGCAATATGACCATATTGTATAATCTTATGAAAAAACATAAGGATTTGCATAGTACGTGGTTTTAATTTCAAAGGATTACATAATAGACTATATCATATAACACTATAAAAAAACACATATCATTTAACTTCCGATATAAAATAGATGTTTTTTAAATTTATCAAAAAAATCAATTTCAAATTATCCTGGATTGTGGGAGAAAAGTAATAAAATTATTATTTATTTATAAATTGTGGTATTTTAAAATATTACACCCATAAATAAATACAGTATTATTAGCTTAAATGGAATGTGATGGTGAGGTTCTTCTATAAATATATGTGATTCGAACACATCTTTCAATACATGGATTTAATTGAAGATGAGAGTATTTTTATCTCTTTCTAAATTCTAATAATAAAAAAGAGAGGCGTGGAAAAGATGGGAGTAAAAAAGAGTGGAGAAGGAAAAAGGCACCGGGGCGGAGGTTCCTTGTTGTTGGTACAATAACATTGGTGTGGTGGGGCCCTCTGTTTGGAGATATCTATAATGCTGTTGAGGCGCACACACCCGACAACAGGGCCCCACCCACCTTCCCCATTTTTCCTTCCAATTCCTTTCTCTTTACCCTTGGAACCCAAACTAAGCAACATCTCTCTATTCCCCTTTTCTCCCCAATTCCCCTCTTTTTTTGATGCATAATTCCCTTCTTCACGGCGGCGCGGTGGTCTCAGGGCAGGAGAATACTACGGTGATGTCATCTGAGGAATCTTCCTCGTACCCAGATGATTCCGAGCTGGAATTGGGGCTTGGACTCACTCTAGGCTGTGGTGGAAACACCAAGAATAAGCCGTCTTCGTCTTCTTGGGATCAATATGCGAGAATCTTGACTGCTAAAGATTTTCCTCGAGTGGTTACGGCTAAAACGTCGTCGTCTTCATCCTCATCCTCTTCCGTTGTGAATACCTCTGGCACTAAAAGAACTGCTGACTCACCCTGTTCGCCCCCTGGTCGTTCTGCAATCAGGTATCCTCACTTGTTGGGATTCTATTATGTTTTTTTGGATTTTAAGTTTTTTGTTTCGGAAAGTTTTCATCTTTTTTATTGTTTGTGTGAGACTTCTTTTTGATCGTTTCTTCAATTTTTATTTATTTGTTTTTTGGGTGGTTGTAAGTTGGTAGGAATATTAGAAAAGTAGAATTTACAAGTTTAATCTAAATAGGCTGTTGCTGGTGTTACATTATTCGTTTTTTTTTGGTTGATTTTAGTCTTCAACCTCTCTCTCCAGTGTTGATAATTCCTGTGTACATTTTCTTGAAATGAAATCAATTTACTCAGTACTCGCTTTGAGATTGTATGTTAAATTCGAGATTGTATGTTAAAAGCTCATTTGAGCGTTTGACAATGATGATATTAATCCAATATACCTTTTCATTTGATAAAATATAAATAAATAAATAAATAAAAATCAAGAACCAAACTACTTTAGCTCGATTCGTGTTCAACTGAATCAAAGCTTGTTCAGGTTTGATTGAATTAATAATGAAACAACTTCAAACTCAATCCTTGAAGCTTGAACGATGATGCACAAGGCTTGACTAGATTCATCTGTAGACCCATTTCTATGAGGATTTCAGTTGGAGTAACTAATATAAATAAAATCAGTATAAAAGTTGTGATCTTTAATAATAATATTAGTTTAAGTCAATATGATTTCTGTTCAACAGCATTTTAATTTTATGTAAATGTTGTAATAAATCCTTAATGATGGCCTAGATGTTACCTCCAATGGGATTAATTATTTTTGAATGCAATTTATTGAAGCAGTCAGGTTGTTGGATGGCCACCTATCAGAACTTATAGAATGAACAGCTTGACGAACCATGCCAAGTCAGCAATCACCGAAGAATTTTTCACTGCAGCTGATAAATGTAAAAGCAAGAACACAGATCCGGATAAGACCAATCTTGGTGGTGCCACGAATAATAACATTACTGAGGAAAAAGGACTTCGAAAAACAACTTTGTTTGTTAAGGTTAACATGGATGGATTACCGATTGGAAGGAAGGTCGATCTGAATGCTCATAGCTGCTACGAGACTTTAGCTCTTGCGCTCGATCACATGTTTACACCCGTTGGGGCTACACGTAATTTTCTTCACTAGTATTTGATCTTATAAACTACTGATTTTCTACAACATTCTGTTTGTTAAACCTGTGGTTGTTATCTCGTTATGTATCCAACTATGGGGACACTTGTCACCATAATTTTTTTTTTCCTTAGACATTTATTACTTTTATAAAGTTATACATTAATTAGGTTAAAAGAAAAAAGTCTTGTGTACACCCCTTTATTCTTCCCAACTACCAAATTTCCCATTGAAAATAAGAACTCTGCATCTCTTCAAAGTGGGCAAGGAATAGATGAATGATAGTTTGATTGTGTGTGTTGAGAAAGAAGTTTTTGATAGTCTTGATCAGAAGTCTATCATGCAAATATTTCAGTCCATTGAAAGTCGTTGATTGCTGTTCGTTTATTATCATTTTTTATGATTTTAAGATTTTATTGATTTGGTGCATGTGAAATTCCGATGATTTCTTAGCTTTTCTTGTTCTGAATAAATTGGTTTTGAGACAAACTATTGATGTTGTTCCCTTTAGGATTGAATGTGGAGAGCCAAGTTGCCGTTGCTAGTACAAGACAACCCATGAGATTGTTGGATGATTCATCTGACTTTGTGCTCACATATGAGGACAAAGATGGAGATTGGATGCTCGTTGGAGATGTTCCTTGGGAGTATGTCCTCTTATATTGCTTCTATATATTATTTATTACGGATTTCAACGTTAAGAATCTCATGGATTGATTACTTCGTTTTGATCAGGATATTTTTGAATTCTGTGAGGAGGCTCCGTATTATGAGGAAAAACGATGCTAATGGACTTGGTACACACGTTTTTTCATATTCAAGAGCCTAGCTTGCTCACTTGATTTTTTTTTATCTTTACTGTTTACTTTTTTTTTTGGGGCTAAAGTGCCGTGGAATTCTGTTTCCAGGATGTGAAGAGAGGAACGGGAGACGGTCAATAGTGGCCATATAGAGAAGCATGAAGCTATAAATATAGTAATGCTGTATATTACCAGCAAAAATTATAGAGGCAACTCTGTTCTGGTTTCCCTTTGCCTGAATGGTTTTATTCACTTTTAAATCTTATTATCTCTAATAATATTTCGAAAAATCACATACCCCATCTCCTGCCACACATTTACCTGCATCTGCACGATGCAGATTGGCCTTCCCTTTTTTGTGTTTTGTAGGTAAGCATACTAAGCCTTGCCATTTGATAATACACTGTAAGTATGGAAGTGGCAAGTCGTTTGTTTTTTGGTGTTGGTCTCTCAGAACTTCTCGTGTTAATGAAAGAAAATATTTGTACGAGGCTGATGGCGTGCCGAATTTATACTTGTTTTTTGTGTTTCATTTTGTTGAAATGTGTAAAGAAATATGTAATCTTTACTTGACTCACATTCACTTACAGTATTCCATTTTAGATTTTGTGTTGCAATATTCACATTTCTTGATAGTGAAATACAGCAAGTAGAAGAGTAAATGCAGTTTCTCTATAAAAATTGGGTGCAATAAAATGGTGCACTCCAGTTCAAGTTTCTTTGACTATGTGATAACTTACAATAACATTAGAAAGAATCAAGAAAACTAGATTGAATTAGCACTTTATTGTACTCAGACAAGGCCACTAACAGGTGAAGTGCTGAACACTGGTTTGTCTTTGTTAGTGTTAGTAGCAGCATTACTATTAGCTTCATTGTAAGTCGAGCTGCTACTTTTTCGTCGTGGCTTTGCTTCTGCGAGCATTGACACGACGTCTCTCATTGAAGGTCTGTCCTTTGGCAGCTTGGCTGTACAAAGAATGGCCAATCTTAGAACCAAAAGCATCTCTTCTTTAACATGTTTGGTGTTGCCTATACTGGGATCTAAAGCTTCTTGAAGAGCTTGGTTCTTTCTTATCCATTCTACAATGTCTATACATTCTCCAAACTCGGGCTCCAATGGCTTCTTCCCCGTAACGAGTTCCATCAAAACTACTCCATAGCTGTAAATGTCGCTCTTTTCATCAACTTTCAAAGTGTATCCGTACTCTGCCAACCAACATGATATCTTATTAGTAAAATGTATTATAATGACGAGTATAAACGTATATGATGCAAGATGAAGAGTGACTTACCGGGGGCTATGTACCCGTAAGATCCTGCAACCATAGAAACCGTCTCATTCTTCTTGACCATCATTCTTGCTAACCCGAAATCAGCTATTCTTGCTTCGAGATTGGAATCGAGCAATATGTTGTTACACTTCACGTCTCGATGGATCACCGGTGGGTGACAATCATGATGGAGATAAACGAGCCCTTGTGCAACCCCAAGTGCTATGTTATACCTTGAAACCCAATCCACCAACAAATTCCCACCCTTTTTTTGGCCATGTAAAGCTTCTCCAAGGCTCCCATTCTCCATGTACTCATAGATGATCATAGCATCGGAGTCATTGTGAAGAAATCCCAATAGTCTCACAATGTTTCTATGCCTCAATCTCCCCAACACATTCACCTCTCCAATAAGATCATTGCTCCCTCCCATCTCCAAATCACTCCTTGATGATCTCCATAGCTTCTTCACAGCAACTCTCGTGTTTATTCTCTGTATCTCGGCCTTGTATACCGTCCCCGTTCCCCCCATTCCAACCACGTTCGACTCCTTTATGCAAGCCAGAATGTCATTGCTGTTGAAACCCAGCCTTTGGAATGCCATCAATCTCCAAGGCCATTCTCCATTCCCTGATTTCAATCTGTCCTCAAACCAATTCCCATCTTGCCATCTTCTGTACACAAACTGAGCTCCAACACCTGCTATGACAAGGGCGACTAGTGCTGATATGGCGATTATCCATCCTCCAATCAAGTGGTTCTTTTCCGGGGTATGTTCATTCGATGCATATCCTGGATTCCGAGAGCAAGGTGGAAGCACACCACCACAAAGACCAGCATTGCCAACTAGATCATCAGGGTTGATAGTTCTCAGCATTCCATTCGAAGGGACTGAACCCTCCAATCTGTTATAAGAAACATTGAGAATTTCCAAGGCTGGAGAGTTACCAAAATTCTCAGGAATCCCACCACTCAAAGAATTGTTTGATAGATCCAAAACAGCCAATGCAGGCATCATGGCGATGGCTTTTGGGATCGGCCCATTAAGCCGATTGTTCCGAAGATTCAGAGCCACAAGCCTCTCACAAGAAGTGATGCTTGATGGAATGCTTCCATTGAAGTGGTTTGAAGAGAGATCAAGAACAGAAAGTGAAGAGCAGTCCTGGAACTGATCTGGGATTTCTCCGACTAAGCTATTACCCGAAGCTAGGAAGCTTTGGAGACTAGGGATAGAGAGAATGGAAGAAGGAAGAACAGATTGAAGCTTGTTTCTTGATAGATCAATGGAGGAAAGAGAAGTAGAAGCAGAAAGGTCATTTGGGATTTGGCCTGTGAGACTATTGTTAGCCAGTTCGAATCTCTGAAGACTACCAAGCTTGCCAAAGCCAACTGGGATCGTCCCAGAAAGGCGATTGTTCTGCATCCTAACGCGTACTAATGATGCACATGTCGATAAGCCAGCTGGAATCGAACCAGAAAAGGTGTTGTTGAACATGATCACCTTAGTGAGGTTTCCTTTACTGCACAGAGTTGTTGGGATTTCACCTGAGAATGAGTTTGATGAGATGTCGAGCCATTTAAGAGGCGAATACAGGCCAAGATTGGTTGGCAAAGGACCTGATAAAGAGTTGTTCCATAGCTCAAGTACTTCTAACAGACTCAATCTCTCAATTGCAGATGGAACTTCACCAGAGAGATTATTACACATCAGATTCAGAAGCTGCAAATTCTTGAGACCACCTATCTGAGCTGGAATCTCTTCAGACAGCATGTTATCAGACAGATCAAGAAACTGCAATGAGGCTATGTTGCCAATCTCTGATGGAATCTTCCCCACAAGACTGTTCTTGTACAAGAACAATGTACTCAGCTGCTTAAGCTCTCCGAGTTCAGCAGGAATCGAGCCACTGAGATTGGCTATAGCAAGATCAAGATACACAAGATTGGTAAGGTTTCCAAACTCCATTGGAATCCCACCTTCAAACTCATTGTACCCAAGAACCATGGCCTCGAGCGAAGACAGTTCACCGAGCTCAGGTGGGATGCGCCCCGTCAGATTATTCCCCGATAGGCCAAGATACTTCAACCTCTTTAAACTCCTGTAAGAAATGGGAATGCTGCCACGGAAGAAGTTCCCTCTGAGATCAAGGCTTTCGAGTGAAGTAGCATTGGCAAGATCTTGTGGGAGATAGCCGGAAAAGTTGTTTCCGGAAGCGTTCAACGCGATCAATCCAGGCAGGGCGAGGCCAGCTGGAAATTCATCAGTGAAGAGGTTTTGGCTGAGATCAATGCTCTCAAGTGCAGTGAGATTGGATAGAGATTTAGGCAATGTGCCACTGAGATTCATGTTGGAAAGATTGAGCATTTGAATGGCGCCGTTGGAGTTGCATTGCACTCCAATCCAGCTGCAGTGGAGTGAAGTGTTGAGGTCTTTGTCATGATCTGGTGCTTTCCATTGGTCGAGATGATTGGATGGATCGATTATGGTGGCCTTTATTGAGAGGAGGATGGAGAGTTCATCATTGGAAGCAATGCTGTGATCAGCTAAGAAGGAGAAGAAGATCAAGAAAAAGATGGGGAGATTGTGTTTGAAGTTCATGATGGTTAAAAGTTGTTAGTTTTTGGTCATGTTAGAAAAGAGCAAGTGAAGAAGAGAAGATCAAATGATTAGTCGGTGTTTGAGATTGTTGTATAATAATATGTATGAAGTAGGGGAGTGATTAATGGGGATTTGTAGTGTTGAAGTTTTAAAATAATAACTCGTGAGATCTTGGGTTTTGTAATAGCTGTTCATTCCCATTTGGTGGCTGTAAGTTTTTGGCTTTTATTCATATCTAATCCACCACAAAACATGCTCTCTCTCTCTCTCTCTCTCTCTCAAGAGGCATCTATGAGAAGTCGTTTTGATCCCTTTTGTTGTGGTGTGAAGGGGCAAAAAGTTGGTTGAAAGTAGATTTCCACACTGTTTTAGTGTCCATACTATCCATACTATTCAGATGTAAGAGTATAAAGTTATTAAAAAAATGATTTTTCTTAATTGAGATTTTATTTGGTAATAATTTCAAAATATGATTGATATAATTCATGTTGTATATTAACAATTATACATAACAATTATATATAACAACAATAAAACAAAAATTTTGATGTGTCAAACATAACCTTTATTTTATATCTAAATGGTAATTCATCTTTTAAGTCTTGAATCTATAGTTTTTTTCTTTTTAGACTTGATATTAATAAGTTACTATCTTTCGAATTCTACATTGATAAAAGTAAAAAGAAAAAAAAAAAATATATATATATATATATGTATATTTATAACAGCTTTATGCAGGTGTTGAGGAAGTGGAAGATTATGAGTGTAAATTTATATATTTATTTATATAACATATTATGGTCGAATGATTTGGATAAGTTAACGAGAAGGTGATTTAACTTCTGATCAAAGTCAGCTTCCAAGAATGACAAACATCATATGAGGTCTACTTAACTGATGGGTCCCACTTTGAGGCATAATAATGTATTAATTAACACAAACTTGCATATATGTGATGTGGATAGTGGACCCCACCCACGCCACTCCACCCCCAAAAGTGTAAAAGAGAGTTAATTATGCTGTGAAAAGCCATTTTTATTATGTTTTTTTTATCAGGTCCATATTTATTATGTGATGTGGATTACGTGGATAAATTTTTAAAAACCATATCTAGTTTTATTTATATATTTACTAGTATAGAATCTGAATAATACACGAGTTTTAAAAAATTATAAATGTATTACAATTTGAAAACCAGCCAAATAACATAACAAAAAATTAAACTAGCAAAACTACAAGAAACAAGTTTTTTAGCCGAAATTGACTCATCTACCTTAACAAAAAGAAGTGTCCACGGCACCGCCAAAGAAGCAATATTTTTTTGCATGAATCGCACGATCCACGTGCATAACCTATACGATCCACGCGCACGAACATCACGATCCACGTGCACAAGCTGCATGTTCCACATGCACGACCCGCACGAGCCACATGCATGAGCCGCACGATCCTCACAACCTGCACAACTAGCATGAGCTATCTGCACGATCTACGATCTGCACGACCTGCACGAGAAGTTTATTTTTTAAAATTCATACGAACGATTCTTGAAAAATATCAGAAGAAATGTTGGTCCTAAATGGTCAGAGGTTCAGAGGGGGTGAATGAACCTCTATCGATTTTTCGATTTTAAAAATTTTAGTGAAACAAGTTCCTGATTCTACAGAGAAGCAGTAACCTGACTCGATCAGAAACCTGGCAGTATGCTGATTCAGGTTTCTTTCTCAGTGATCACAGTATGCAGCGGAATAAATTAGGATAAAGTTTCTTTATGAAAACCTGTTTTCCTTTTCCAAATAAGATTTTATCAAAGTATTTTACACAGAATGCTTATGGTATGCTCAGCAAGATAGATATGAAAATAAATAGAATGCAGCAAATATAAAAGCAGTAAACACTTATGACTTATAGTGGTTTGAAGATGGTGTAAGTCTTCTACGTCCACTCTACTCCTTCTCAAGGAGGAACTTCGTTAAGTCAGTTCGATTTACAAGCCTCGCTTTACAAACCTATTCCTAACAAGTTATACCTACTAGAATCAAAGATTCCTAGGTCAAATCCCCACACATGGTACAAAACTCACATAGAGTAAATAGCCTACACAAGACTAACAAACTTAGCAAGGATCATATCCTATCAACTAAGTACATCAAACTTAAAACAACCTAGCACACAGCAACTGGTTAAAAGTATATGGTTTTTCTTCAACTGGTGCGAACTTGAAACAACCTTGAACTTGAAAGCTCCAATGCTATGATTGACTGCTTCTTGAAAGTTGAGTGGTTGGACTTAGGTAAACTTAAAAAAGCCTTGGAGTATATCTGAATTTCCACTTGGCTTTATCCAGCAAGTTCCTTAGTCACTCACACCTTCTATATATAGAAGAGGAAAAGTATCCGTTGAAGAGAGATATTTCTCCATTTTGAATTTGAACTTTGATCTTCAAAGATCTTCTCTGTGGCTTCATTAAATGCATCATAGTTGAACTGACAAGTTGGCATGTAAACCTTTCATGAGCATTTAATGCGCCTGACATCGATTTTCGGACCTTACTGACACGCTTGCTGACATGGCACGGCGGTATGGGTCCGTCACTGAGATTCATGTAGCGGGTAGCTATTCTAGTTGATAGTTAGCTTTGCTCTTTCTTGAACTGCATGATCATCCTCGTACTGCATGGATGAGAGTAGCGCTTATCTTTCTGCAAAAGATCCATTGGCTATTTCCTGACATCTCTACAAACTGCTTCTGCTTGCTGCTTCCTGCATGCTGCTTGCTGCTTTTGCTTACTGTTTTCTGCATGCTGTTCCAGAAATCTTCAGATAGTATCCTGATTCTGAACAGCTTCCTATTCCAGAATCCTACTAACAACCTCCTGATTCTGAACAACTTTCTGTTCCAGAATCCTGCTAACAGCCTCCTGATTCTGAACAGCTTCCTGTTCCAGAATCCTGCTAACAGCCTCCTGATTCTAAATAGCTTTCTGTTCCAGAATCCTGCTAACAGCCTCCTGATTCTGAATAGTTTTCTGTTCCAGATAGTTTTCTGTTCTAGAAGATATCTTCCTATATCTTCTAAGGTTGGTTTTCCTTATAACTTGGAAAACCATTACATGATCTCTTACTGATAAAGGGACTAAGGATCATGTGATCAGTATGGAAAATAGGTACTTTAGACCTTAAGCAAATTATGTTTTGTCTCATCAAAATAACTACAGAAATATTCCAACAAGAAATCTTGAGGAATGGTGGAAGAAATCTTGAGAAATGTATTACTTTTCTCCTCCATGAGTGAAATTTTCACATCTATAGCTAGAATCTTGATGAATGTGTGGAAAATCTTAAAAAAAAACTTGAATTATTATGTTCAAAATTTTAAAAGAGAAAATATGAGGGGGAAGAAAGGAAGACGAGATTAATAGAGAAGAGGGATGGTGAATATTCAAAACCAAATTTTTTGACTAAAAAACATATTTTCTACTTCATGTCTAGTTTAAATTTATGTTATACTAGAAATACTCATTTCCTCTCAATAAAATGGTTTTAAGAATTATTTCTATCGAAAAAAATACTTGTAGTTTGCTTCTGCTCTCTATTATCTAATTTAGCCATCAAATATAAATTGTTTGATTAATATTTATTTGATTGTTCAAACATAAGTTGTATTGGTAATAGAACATAATTTTCATATGTAGATCAGTATATTATTAAAATAATAATTATAATTTTTATGTTAAAAAGGGCAAGTCAAAGTGTATCTCTAGTAAATCTCTTCTATAGGGTAAAGTCTTGCACAAGAGGATTTCACGGATCCTACTCCATGAAATAGATCGAATCGTACTATAAGAAAATAAGTAATATTTTTGTGTATATTATGTAATACTTTCTATATATTTAAAAATATTTTGTATTATATGATGCATAAGACGGGTTGGTAGGGACGGATTATAAGAAAATATGTAATATTTTTTTGTGTGTAATATTTTTTTATATATCAAGTAATACTTTAGTGTTATAGGATACATGAAACAGATTGAGTCAGGTCGGGTCATTAAAAACACGCAGATCCCAACAACATTGCTGCATGCTCTTCTACTTCGTGCTCTTCTCCCTCACGCGTGGATCGTGCAACATGAATACTTTTGTGTGTATTATGTAATATCATGTAATACTCTTATGTGTATTAGATAATATTATTTTATATATCAAGTAATATTATTGTATTTTGTACATACACTACATAATATTACTTGTCAAAATTATAATTTCTTATAAGTATCACATGATACACATAATTGTATTACCTACTAAACACAAAAGTATTACACAGTATTACTTATCAAAATTATAAAAGTATTACACGGTACAAACAAAAGCATTACATAATCAAAAGAAAAGTATTACACGTGTGTTGACTGACTTGACCCGCCTCATCTCACATAATGGATCAGTGAGACGGTTTTACGCAAGAGTGACTCATTATTATTCATATACTTCCAAAAATTCATTCTCTTTTATTTTCATTAACAAACAATTTTTGAAAATTTGACCAAAATGTTTGAATAAGCGCACCTTGATTTTTATTTTTTTTCTTTTTAAAATTTTTAATATTTTTTTTGTAAAATTTTAATTTTTAAATTAAAATGTAATTATAAATAATTATCAGCATCGCCAGTCATACTTTATATAATTAGTTGATGTCCGAATCTGTGAATTGATGATGATCAACTTGAAAGAGAGATTTAAGAGAGTAAACAACATGAACGAGAAAATATATGTTAAATTGGTATTACTATTCCAGCCAAGGAGGAGGAGGTGGACAAATTTCTGATGATTTTGAGTAAAAAATGTTGTGACTGTTGTAGAATAATAAGAATAAGCTATTATTTTCGTTCTTCGTAAACTATTTTCATTTTTAATTGTTGTAATATATGTTGTATTAGTAAAAAATATAAATAATTTTTTATTTATTATTTAGAAAAATATATATATATATATATATATCTATATTAATATTTATTATATTATCAAACCCTTAAATTTTATTTTCTATCAAATGATAAGAAAATGAAAGTCAATAATTCTAAAACAAATTTCATATATAGTCTATTTTAAAACACATATCTGTGATAAATATTTAATTTTTCTATTTAATAAGTTTAAAAGGTTTAAATAATTAATCATTTTTAAGCAACCCACATTTATTTTAGATTTTTCATTTTATTAATTTATATTTTTCTCTAAAAAGTTTTTAATTAACCAAATGTTCAATTTATAAATCATTTCATGTTTAAGTCTAACATGTGTTATTTTAACAAATTTAGTTAAAATTTCTATATTATTTACTAATATATATTATCAACATTAAATTTGATATCATTAAAATAGTCATTAATTAGATTTAAATATATTTAATTTGTAAAAAAGGAAGAAGAAATTAATATGAGAAAATTATAGGATTGACAAGTGTTCTTAATGGTTATCACTTTAATGTGCATGTTTATATATATAGCTATTATGTCCATCTTTATGCATTTGCCATTTAATTTTCACAAAAACTCACGTGAGATGGTCTCATGAATAGTTTTTGTGAAACAGATCCTTATTACCTATAAATTAAACTCATTTTCACAAATTCTAATATGAATTGTTAAGTGTGGGTTATGATATGCTCATATAACAAGATCTGTGAGACAGTTTCACATAAACCCTACTCTTTTAGTCAATTTTTTTATGTTTTGCATCTTAAAGATAAAGAATAAATTTTAAATACCTCATAATTGAAATGAAAAGATTGGGAAAGATCGGGAAAGATTGTCCACCATTTTTTATTCATTTTCCAATATAATTTTAGAAATTATCTGACAATAAAAAGAATACCAAACAAATATAAAAGAATGTAGTATAAAGTGTATGAGTTTGTATTATAAATTGCCTCAGATTGAAAATAAAACAGAGAAAGTAAGAGAATTTGTAGTATAAAGTATATGGATTTTCTAAAATAGTATTGATGTCATGCACTATTAATGATGCTAGTTGTTGGTCCCAAGTAGTCAGAGGTTCAGAGGGGTTGAATGAACCTCTATCGATTTTGAACTTTTAAGAACTTTTCGTGATCAGGTTTCTGATTCTATAGAGAATGCAGTAACCTGACTCAAATCAATAATCTGACAGTAAGCTGGTTCAGGTTCCTGACTTGGTTATCACAGAATGCAGCGGAAAAATATAACGATAGAGTTTCTGTTTGAAAAACGTTTTCTTTCACAGGTATGCTTTTAGAGAAACCTTTGCAGTATGCTAATGATGTATGCAACAAGATATAACAATGCAATGCAACAGGTAGATAAAAGCAGTAAAACACTTATGGCTTATAGTGGTTCGAAGGTAGTGTAATCCTTCTACGCTCACTCTACTCCTCTAAGGAGGAACTTTGTTTAGTCAGTTCGTTTTACAAGCCTCAACTTTACAAACCTCTTCCTAACACAAGTTAACCTACTAACCCACACAGGGTACAAAACTCACACAGAGTTACAAAGTGTACACAAGACTAACACTTAGCAAGGATCAAATCCTATCAACTAAGGACACCAAAAGTAAAACAACCTAGCACACAACACAAAGGTTAAAAGTATATAAAGTCTTCAACTGGTGCAAACTTGAAACAGCCTTGAACTTGAAAGCTCTAAGAATTGATTGACTGCTTCAGAAGGTTGAGTGACTGAACTTGAAGGCTTGAGAAATAGCTTGAAAGAATGATAGCTTAGAGAGATAAAATGTTTAGTTGTTCAGTAGTCTTCAAGGTCACTCCATCCTTCTATTTATATCTGTAGGAATATACCCGTTGAAGAGAGGCATTGTCCTTGTTGCAATTCAAACTTGATCTTCAAATTAATGCGTCTGGAAAAACTGGGTACAAGGACTCGTCCTATCTGATCCGCATTAATGACGCCACTCCACAGCTACAGTACTTTTTGCAGAGCTGCAGGTCCAGGTGTCACAACCTGATTGGCTTAGCACTGACTTCTATCTACCGGTAACTTGAGCAGGAACTAATCCTCGTAAATCACCAGGATAATCCTCGTTCAATGATTGAAAAGATAGAAGGAACTCACAGTTTTTCTACTCAGGTTGTAGTGGCTGCTAACGGTTCTGTGCCTACATTCTGATCTGCGTTAGCTTTTTGTTTCAGAATAACTTCCTGTTCTCGAAACCTGCAGTTAGCTTCCTACCTGCGATAGTTTCCTAATTCTGAACAGCTTCCTATTCCAGAATCCTGCAGTCAGCTTCATATCTTCATACATCTTCCTGTTATGCTGCTTACTGGTCCAGCTTTCTGATCCTGCTATCTTTAAGAAGCTGAAATAGAAACCTCATCAACTCCAGGATCCTGCTAAAATCAGTATATGCTACTTTCTGGTATATACAACTTTCAAAACAAGACTTAGCAAGTCTATCTTAAACAACCAAAATTTCACTTATAAAATGTGGAAAATGGGTACTCTAACTTTCTAACCAAAGTTACATTGTCTCATCAAAATTCAACAGAAATATCCTAATAATTTTCCCCTTTTTGATGATGAAAAAACCCACAAGCAAGCAACATAAACCCATGTACTTTTATACTCATAAAATGTATAAGTACAGTACAAAGTATCATAGCTTAGTGAGCTATATACACGTGAATAAACTAGCTCAACATCTTAAAAAAAATGAAGGAATAAAGAATACAAAAACAATTCTTTACAATGTTTTACAAAGATATACTGATACAGTAAGCAACTCTTCATCAGTTTACTGGTCTCCAAACAGCTTCCTCTTGATTTGTTCATGCCCTGCACTTCCTTGCTGATGCTGTTTGGTTACTTCATATTTAGATCTCTTCTATCAGTTTGAGATAGACTCCTGATATGGTTTCTGCATCTGTCTTGCTATCTCAGGAACCTGTATCCATCTCAGCCAAAAGTCTTGGTAGAAAAGAACCTGCTCCCCTTTCTTAACTCTTTCAATCAGCAGAAGCTGTCAATCTAACCTCCCCTCTCTTGCTAGCTCTTCACACTTCTTCAAAGCTTTCTCACAAGATGAATTTTTTTTGAAATAGTCAAGTCTGTAGAGTTCTCTGAAGTATCTGAAGTATTCTGACCTTTTGTAGATGGTGATCTCTTCGAATGTCGGATTCCTGTCTCTAGGTAAATGGACCTTTTCGAAGAGAGCCAAGTTCCAGTATACAGGATCAACTATGTTTCCAGGTTTCTGATCAAGCATGACAGAAACCTCTGCTGGAACTTCATCCTTTACAAAATCTGGAGCTTCTTGATCAGGGTAGGAATATTTCTTATCAGATAAAGAAATCCCAGTTCTAACTACTCCTAGCCTTGAAAGCCATTCTTTCTCCTTCTTCCTCCTTCTTTCTTCATCAGCAGAAACCTTTTGCTTGGATCAATAGCTTTGGTCATATAAGGTTTTGCTTTAGGGTCAGCTTGTTGTCGATCTTTTTCTTTACCAGGTTGCTGCCTAGAAGATCTCTGTCTGGTAGGAGCAGCAGCAACCTGTTCTTTTTTATGTGTCACAGTACTGCCTGCTGTTTGAGATCCAGCAACCCCAGTACCTGCTCCACCTTCTCCGTCATCCTTTTTCCTCCTCTTAGGATCAACATCTTGACCATGTCCAGTATCTGATCTTCTACGCTTGAGACTGGTCAAAGGGGCTTGATATTCTTCTTCTTCTTCTTCTTCTATCTCCCTGGTTGTGGCCTCAATCATGGCAGTATCGGGCTCTAACTGCTTGTGCTTCTCATTACCTTCCCATTTTTTGGCATCATCAAACTGCACAACACATCGGTTGGTAATCTCAGCAGCTTCAGTAGGGTAGATCTTTATTAGTATAACCCTCACTTCTTCTCTAAGCATCTCAAGAGTCTGAAAACCAGACTTGAGACTCGTAATATCACTGCCTTGAGAAGAGATATTCTCTTGCATATTTTGCATTACTAATCCATGAGTAGTCTGAGTGTTTTGCACCTCTGTCATACTCGATGTCAGAGTATCAGTTACAGCTTTCTGTTTGCGCTCAAAACTTGTTCTGGACTTGTATTGACTGTTGAATTCAGCATTCAGCTTCTCTTGAATTCTACCAGGGAGCTCAGGAAGTTCATTCCTTATTTCTTCCATTGAAAAAGTGTGTCTGATGTCATTGTCCTGAATGTTGGCGGTTATGCTCAGCTCATGTGCTTGAATAACCTGTGCTAGCCCTTGAACAACATCCATTACACTTCTTAGAGAGACCTCATGAGAGTCAGCAGGAGTCTCAACCCCATCCGCTGGTCTTGATTCCTGTTGAGTATAAAAGACCAGGGCCTGACTTGCCTCTCTGTCAGCCTGTTGCTTCTTTCTTACCTCATGTTCTGCCTCGTATCTCATTCTCTCCTCCATTGTCATCTTAATCTTGCCAGGTTCTTTGTATGGAGGGGAATCCTCTGGTTCATTATCACTGGAACTTGATGAGTCATCACCATTATCTGGATTAGGAGCAGGGGTAGCAACAACAATCTCTTTATCTCTCGAAGGCACATCATCTTTATCCTTCTGCCCTTCTAAATCCTCCGTCAGAGCTGTCTCAACAATATCCGCATCCGAGGTCTTCGTCGAAGAAGCTGTCTCAACAACTATCTCTGGATCAACAACCTTAGCTTGAGCAGAAACCTAGCTACCCTCAGTAACCTGTTCAGGCACAATAATTACTTCATCGGGTACCTCAGTAGCCTCCATCTCGGCAACAGAAACTGGGTCCGCAACAGGAACCTGTTCCTCAACAACAACGACAACTGTAGCTTCAGTTACTTCCACAACCTCCTCAACTGCTTCATAAGCAACCTGACTAGTTTCATATGAGTGTTTAATGTCAGTTGCTTCAACAGTTGGTACAACTTTAGCTTTCTCCTCCAGGTCAGCATACTGTACTGCTAACATGGCCAGTACAGGGAGTCCTGCCTCTACAACTTCCTCCAAGGTTGCTTCATCGGCGTACTCCATCTCAATTGATTGGCAAACTTCATGGATAATGGGTGTTTGTTCCCTCTCAACAGGTGTATCATTAAGAGTAAGAGAAGCAGAGTCAAGCACATGCACATCCAAATCCATGATATCGAGATGAGTGAGGGGAGAAAGAGCTGCGATACCTGAGTAAGTTGGAGAATCACGAGACTCAGCAGTTTTTGATAATCCTTCCCCTGGCTGCAGTATCCTTGGGGGTTGGTAAAATTGAGCTTTGCTTGCTTCAATCCCTTGTTGCAGCATCCTGGCATTAGCTTCTTCAGGAGTGAGGTCAGCTAGCTGAGCTTTAGCCATTTCCAGCTCAGTTGAGGTCCTAACAATCTCAGTGATGGGGATCTGCACGATTGAGTTATCTTCCCCTTCCTTCATCGACTGCTCGCTCATTTCCTTCATCTTGGCTATCCAATGGTCATTGAGCCTCACCTGCCTTTCATGGATAAGGGCAATCATAGCATCAGTTTAAAGATTGATGTAATCTTCGACAAGGAAATGTAGGAGCCCATTGGGAAATTCAGCATCTGCATCAACAAAGTTGTCTATCTATGAGAGAATAATATCTTCGATTTCGAACCAGTCTTCCTATGTCACCAACTCTCTCACTGCACCCAATCTTCTTGATCGCTAGGTTTTATAGGCGACAACAAACCTTTTGTAGATAGAATTTGCTATTTTACTTATGGCTTTCTCAGCTTCTTCGGCACTGATCGAGTCAATGGAGGTCTCCACTCTGGTAAGATGTCAATCTCCTTCAACTTCTTATTCTCGCTCAGCCATCTCCTCTTGTAGGAGCTGTCAACTTTCTTGACCAGCCTTCTCCTCTTCTTAGGTGTAGGAATCTCATCTGCAGCCTCTTCAGCAACCTCCTTCTCAAATTCATTAAGAACTTGGATTACTGGAGTAGAAACCTATTCGCCCAGGGCAGCTTCAGGATGCTCCTCGGGAATTAGAGAACCTAGAGCAGCAACCTCTCTCGCTGCCTACTCTACCGGTACTAAAGCTTTCTCAGCAACTGGCTCCACCGCCAAGTTACTTTCCCGTTTACCAATAGCTGATGCGTTGTTTCATCAACAACCTCATCAAATGTATGCTCCAAGAGCAAATCATCCTCAGCAGTTGGTGGAATGCAAGTGGTCAAAGGTTCAGAAGAGACAACAACCTCTTTTTCGGAGTCTGAATCCTGCAACCTGAGGATCGGTGCAAGTTTCCTTTCAGGGGCCTTCTTTGCTCCAGTCTTCTTCTGCACAGGAGCTTTCTTGACCACCTTTTTCCTCGCTGGCTTATCATCATCACTGCCAGAGTCATTGGAAGAATCTGCAGTTTGTGGCTTGGCAGCAGGTTTCATTATGGGCTTCTTCTCCTTCTTCTCGCCTTTGGAGAAGCCCTTCTTCATACCAAGATACCATCCTGGAATATATGAAACCCTCTTCTCCAAGGGTAGCCCTTTCCAACTTAGGATGGAGGAAAGTACTATCCCAAACCCTTTCCTCAGCGTGAGTTTGATAGCCTCCTCCCAAATCCTCTTGAAGATGAACTGTGCCCAGTTGACTGCATCTCCTCGCATGATGGCAGTCATCATCCTTAGCCTGAGGTTGGTGCATTTATCAAAACTTCCACACCTGCCCTCAACGGTGTAGACAAGAATATCATGAAGAAACTCATACTCTATGATTGTTGCGTCTTCTACCTCTTCAGCTCCTGCGGCTTCAGCTGCCTCAGCATGTTCATGTTCCTGATGTTGCCTCACAAAGATAGGGTTCAGCTAGTAGATAACTGGTGGCTCTTTTGTTATAACGTACCATATTTCATCATGTATGGCTGATAGGTGAGCCTTCATGCGTATCCTCCAGTCATCATATTCATTTATGGAAAATATGGAGAGTTTATGTGATGAGATATCCATGCTTGTGCCAAAACAATGATTTTGGTCACGTGAAAAGAAAAACGGTTTAACCAGCAGAAACGAGTGGATCTGGGTAGGTTACTAGATAAGTTGGCTTTTAACCTAACTTGCTCTAATACCACTTGTTGGTCCCAAGTGGTCAGAGGTTCAGAGGGGTGTGAATGAACCTCTATCGATTTTGAACTTTTAAGAACTTTTTGTGATCAGATTTCTGATTCTATAGAGAATGTCAGTAACCTGACAGTAAGCTGGTTTAGGATCCTGACTTGGTTATCACAGAATGCAACGGAAAAATATAACGATAGAGTTTCTATTTGGAAAACGTTTTCTTTCACAGGTATGCTTTTAGAGAAACCTTTGCAGTATGCTAATGATGTATGCAACAAGATATAACAATACAATGCAACAGGTAGATAAAAGCGGTAAAACACTTATGGCTTATAGTGGTTCGAAGGTAGTGTAATCCTTCTACGCTCACTCTACTCCTCTAAGGAGGAACTTTGTTAAGTCAGTTCGTTTTACAAGCCTCAACTTTACAAACCTCTTCCTAACACAAGTTAACCTACTAACCCACACAGGGTACAAAATTCACACAGAGTTACAAAGCGTACACAAGACTAACACTTAGCAAGGATCAAATCCTATCAACTAAGGATACCAAAAGTAAAACAACCTAGCACACAACACAAAGGTTAAAAGTATATAAATTCTTCAACTGGTGCAAACTTGAAACAATCTTGAACTTGAAAGCTCTAAGAATTGATTGCCTGCTTCAGAAGGTTGAGTGACTGAACTTGAAGGCCTGAGAAATAGCTTGAAAGAATGATAGCTTAGAGAGATAAAATGCTCAGTTGTTCTTTAGTCTTCAAGGTCACTCCATCCTTCTATTTATATCTGTAGGAAAATACCCGTTGAAGAGAAACATTGTCCTTGTTGCAATTCAAACTTGATCTTCAAATTAATGCGTTTGGAAAAATCGGGTACAAGGGCTCGTCCTTGTCTGATCCGCATTAATGACACCACTCCACAGCTACAGTACTTTTTGCAGAGTTGCAGGTCCAGGTGTCACAACCTGATTGGCTTGGCACTGACTTCTATCTATCGGTAACTTGAGCAGGAACTAATCTTCATACATCACCAGGATAATCCTCGTTCAATGATTGAAAAGATAGAAGGAACTCACAGCTTTTCTACTCAGGCTGCAGTGGCTGCTAACGGTTCTGTGCCTACATTTTGATCTGTGTCAGCTTTCTGTTTCAGAACAGCTTCCTGTTCTCGAAATCTGCAGTTAGCTTCTTGCCTGCGATAACTTCCTGATTCTGAACAGCTTCTTGTTCCAGAATCCTGCAGTCAGCTTCCTGTCTTCATACATCTTCTTGTTATGCTGCTTACTGGTCCAGCTTTCTGATCCTACTATCTTTAAAACGCTGAAATAGAAACCCCCATTAACTCCAGGATCCTGCTAAAACCAGTATATACTACTTTCTGGTATATACAACTTCCAAAACAAGACTTAGCAAGTCTATCTTAAACAACCAAAATTCCACTTATAAAGTGCGGAAAATGGATACTCTAACTTTCTAACCAAAATTACATTGTTTTATCAAAACTCAATAGAAATATCCTAACACTAGTGATTAGTGGTGTAGTTATGCCACATTTCTTAAAGAAAAAAAAAATCCGATTCAATCAATTTTGATAGGTGTTGACCGATATTCGATTGTGAAAATGATTTTTTGTCTCTAAAGGGGTCAAATCAATGACCAATTCCTGATTAAATCGATTTATTCGATCCGATTTCACAAACACCGACTGTAATGAGAAGAAAATAATTGTTTTATCTTGTGAGGCGATTGCCATTTAATTGCAAGCACCAAGACACGCCAATTTCATCTTAATGAGAGGTCATATATATAACACTCGCCTCTTCTACTTATTTGGTTTTTGTCCAATCAGTTTTGGTGCATTTCATGTCCTTATTTATTTGAATCGTGACCATTATATTACACTGACCCATACATAGAATAATTATCCAACACTTATGTCATTTATGTCATTTTCGATTCGAATTATTATTTTTTCCATTTGATTTTTGATCTTTATTAATCATGCATAATTTCATTTTCAATACTTATTGTTTTTAAATATTGATATTAATTGATAAAATTACAAAATCGTGCATACGTAGCCATTAAGAGAACATTGGAAAACAATGGATGTAATCAACCATGGTGAGAGTCATATAAATTAATAAATTAATTTTATTGTTATTAATTTTGACAACGGAATAAACTTCCATATATATTCACATGGAAAACAATAGTAGTTTGTAGTTTTATGGTTGCAGGACATACTCCACATGGTAACATGTGAGAGAGAGAGAGTAGGTATAATTAAAAAGTATTAAGGAATAGTGGTATGTCACTATGTATGAATATGCTGCTAAAGTGGATTCATGCCCATGTGAAACCACACCTTCCTACCTTCCTAATGAGAGAGAGAGAGAGAGAGAGTACATATCTAATCTTGAGAGAGAGAGAGAGAGAGTACATATCTAATCTTATTTCTACAGTACATAACATACATTAGACTATTAGAGTAGTCCCAAACTATTTATTACAAGTTAGTTGCAGAAGGATATTTCAGTAGAGAAAATTGAAGGGATAGAAAAGAAAATATTCGTAAATATTGAGTTAGTTGCAAAAGGATCGATACATCATTAGAAAAAAAGAAGGGATATATACAAAATATTCGTTTAATACAGTAGAATGTTTAATTACACTAGTTAAAAGAAAAAAATATTAATTAAATTGCTTGAAATATCTTTAATAAAATGAAAATTCTTATTTTCACTTATAGAGATGAATCAGAATAAAGAAGCAAGGTATTAATACACAAATTTCTCTTTTTCTTTGATTAGAAATGAGACATACCTAAAGTATCCCTAGTTATTTTCAAAATTTTAGGGGATCAGTGGCCCTGTGATCCATACTTCAGTCTGTCTCTGCATGCCACTAAATAATCATATAATAATCTAAATAGTAAATAAATTATAAAATTTCATTTATATAATTTTTTGTAAATCAAATTTCTAAATTTTAAAGAAGCTCAACACCCTTTGGACGTAACGCAGTTCCATTCCTGACAACGAGCATAACATGGGAAGAAGAAGGTTGGGAAAATGACGTGACATCATGTGGGACTGTGCCAAAACATACAACTGCCACTAGTTATTTTAATTTTTTACTCTCATTAATACAATTGAATATTATAAGTAAATACTATAATTATAATATTATATGTAATATGTAATTATATTAAAATAGGAGGTAAGATTAAGAACGAATCAGAATTCAGATTGCCCTTAATGTGGCACATGCAGGAAGGGACCTACGAGCTACTGTTAGTAGGCCCACCAACTGGATTTCCATTTTGGGTTATCTTTGGGGTAACTGGTAAGTAATGAAGGACTCACCTCTTCCATCCACGTAACTATTATATGAGTTTATTATTTTTTCGCCCAATTTGGGGTCTGGATATTCTGTCTTTTTTTTTTTTTGAATTGATAATTTAGGATTTTTGTTTTCAATTTTAACAATTATTACCCAATTTCAGCCTGAATTGTTTATTTGGGCTGAAATTGCATGTTTTTTTGCACGTGATATACCTAATCGGGCTCAATTTGCTGAGGTGACGCGTTATTTAGCGTGGTGGATTTTCAGATTTAATTTGTGGACCGCCATGTATATTATTAAATGGGCCCCCACTGACACATCACACAAATAAAAAAAAACGGATAAATGTCCAAGGGAGAAAATTCATCCCCAAATCGCGAACCCTAATTTCTTGTTTTCAAAAAATCAAGAACACCCATGGTTCGAAATAACAGTCGCGGTCATTGTCGCGGTGACCATCATTAAGGTTACATTGCAATTTCGTGGAGATTTCGCGGTTGTAACGGACAATTTATCGAAAAAACTCAAGAATAGCCTAAAACTTCAAGAAAATTACTTATATATATGTTTTTATTAAATTAACGTAAAAAACAATATTACAACTAGAATTAACATATAAAACATACAATTACATACATTATTAATACCACGTGGAATGTAGAGGTGGTTCAAAGTCATCATTATCTTCCCTTTCAGTATGAATAGGAAAATGTGCATAATCATAATGAGTTAGACAAGACATAAACTGTTCACATGGATACTCATGGTATGCATTGGATAAATCTCGATCACACTTATCTGTGACGGTAATTCTTGATCATGATGATAATATTCAAATCCTCGATATCTTATACTGTCAAAAGATCTATAATAATGATCATGGTATCCAGCACTAGTAGAAAATGAGCTCACGCTATGTCTCCCACTAGTATAACTAGAAGATCCATATCCGTGACTAGGTTGCAGAGCTTCAACCGACCAGTGCTATACCTTGTATTCTGAGGACCATAATCATAAGTATACCCTCCTAACCCAAGACTTTGCATTTGGTGATCCATATTTCCATATCGTCTAGAAGTTCCACGAGAATATAATTTCGGTGCCACTCGAGAAGTCTTGCAAGCCTGCCAAAAACCGACGTTGTTCTTATATCCCCGGACGATATCCATGATCAGTGTCTTAAGTGGCATAATAGTTCTCTTTTCCTTGTGCCCAAGACATGCCACTATCATGTTGAGCATCCTCTGTTCGAGCACTTATATCATCATGCATCTGACCACCATCATCCCCATCGTTGCCACCACCATCATCCTCATCGTTGTCACTGCTATCATCACTAGTATAATCAGTATCCCTGAGTAATGCATCACTTTTTTCTTTATTTTTTGTTGAAGGTTAAGACATATTTATCTTACCGGCGTGCCTTTGAGTACGACCTTCAGCTTCTGATTCATCTTCATGACTATCTTCATCTAACCATTGCATGTCATCATGTGATAATGCAGTCGGTTCATTCTCTCGAGTCCATTCATCTAAGATATCATGATCATTGAACACATGATTAAGATCAATGGGACTATAATAATCATCTTCTTCTCTTCTATACATCAAGTTCCTCACTCTTAGTCGCATATTGTAGTGGACAAAAACTAACTTATGTAACTTAGCAACAACTAATCGATTGCAGATCTTCGTATGAATCAATGACCATGTACTCCAATTTTTCTCACAACCAGATGATGAACATGTTTGACTTACAACTTTGACCGCAATTTTTCTCAAATGAGGAGCATCTTCACCATAGTTTAACCACCATTCAGCTGACATAAATATAAAATTATAATATTTTTTTTTTACATAAGGTTATTTAATTTTAGTTCAAAACATAAGAATATAATAAACCTGGAAGTGTTGTTTTCACGGCTCTTTCTGCAAGTGTAGATCCAAACTCTCCATGTTTATCAACAAACAACTTAATCTAAAATAATTAACAGATATATTATTTGAAAGTATAGAAATATATATAATTTTTAATAGTCTTCAAGATGATATACCTCATTCATTGCTTGTGCTTGTGCATCCACATTTGGTTCAAGTCTTTTAATTACAGTTTTCAAACCTTTTCTGACCTCATCGGTATATACGCAAGTGCCAGAATATTGAAGCGATGGGTTCAAAAAATATGTTGATAAATATTTTCAAAAATTAATAAATGAATGAACTTAAATATATTACAAAATATGATGTAATATTTAAATAAAGCCTCAGATTACCTGCAACATGCAAATATTGATGTAATTATTTGTACCACCTCTCATCTATCACATCCCAATAAATTTGCCAATCTTTAACAGCCTCTTTTATTGCTAGTTTGGTCATGTCCATTGCTTCATAAACAACAACTAATGTTGGTTTCTTATCTTGATCCACAATTTTGAGCACCTTTACTAGTGGTTCCATCACCAAAGAAATTTCTCGGGCTCTCTTCCAAAATCTGGCATCCATTATAATAGTTGAAATATTTTCAGCCTTCTTTTTTCTTTTCGAACTTGTATTATTGAATGTTTCCCACTCAGTGGTTGTACATATTCTCTTCAACTCCACACTATGCCAAACAAGACTTTCAATGGCAATAAATTCTGTTGCAAATCTAGTAATCCCTAGCCTTAGTAATTCTCTGTTTGCGGTGTATGATCTCATGAGATTAACAAGTTTGTCACTATTGTAAATGAAACTTGTGATCTTTCTCGCCTTCTGATACTTTTTTTTTACCTTTGTCATCTTTTCAATATCTTCTAACATCAAATCGATGTAATGTGCAGCATAAGGTGCCCAAAATATATGTGGTCTTTCCAACATCAATTTTTCTCCAGCAGCTTTGTTCGCGGCTTCACTATCTGTAGCAACTTGGACAACATTTTGCTCCTCTACTTCATCAAAAACTTTATTCATTAGAGATAAAAGAAAATCAGTTGTCTTCTTTTGTTAGTGCAGTCTACTGAAGTATGATATATCATTGCTCGATCACAATATATCATAAAATTGATTATGAGATGTCTGTTTTTAGTACTCCACCCGTCACACATGATTGTGCAACCATATTCTGGCCACTTAGACTTCAATGTTGATATATAACCTTCAATTTCAGATACCTCATCATCAAGACAAGGTTCACTTATTTAGTAACCCGAAGGTCCATTTGTCACGCCCTAAAATCTTTTCACAAAATATCAGAGTTTTCCTTTGGGCGTGAAGAAAGAAATAGCAAGGGATACATATCACAAACAGAAAGAAGTAGCAGGAGACGATAGAAGAAAGAGGTAAGAGACGATGTGAAACATTCACATATCAATAATCGTCCACAACCGATAGCATTCGGTCTCACTACCGATAAATTACAACATACACAGCGGAACAATTCATCAGGATCTCACATTCGTCATATGTATCCAAATATTACAAAACATGAATTATTTAAAACATTGTTTGGAAAAGTTTGTGTTACATCATCCTGAAATCACAAATCCACAAAACAGCACCACCTCTCTCCAACTAGGGTTCATCAGTCTCATCATCTCCTGTAGTGTGAGTACAGATTAAGGGATGAGTGCGTTGAATACACTTGTGGGAGTAAGATCCGCCTCTTATGACACTTGACAAAAATAAATACTGAAAATAAAAGCGTCTACCAGCACGTTGCCACAACACGTAAAATGCATAACAAATATTAGAAATGGTAAGGGACGAATAGGTGCGGGATTAGCCCGTCTTACCCTATAAAATGGTCTCACTACCATTAGTGCATTTCAAGAGGCTCACCAAACCTCAACAGAGTGGTAGCAATAGTAAGAGACGACAGAGTAGTAGAAGGTAGAGAGGTACGAATGCATGATCAGAGTGGACCTTGATCCTTTCATAGTTATATTATGGCACTGTAAATATAATCACAACACTTAGTATTCCTCAATCATGCATTTACTAAGGAAAACGGTAAACAGATAAAGAGATAGAAGTTACCCCCACCTTGTTCAGTGGTTACCACGTGAGTCGCTAGTATCAAAGATCAGATAACACAAGCTCAATCCAACAAGTAGCCACACAAATTACGGTGTTCTTAGATCCTTATTAATTATAATTAAAGCGATAAACGTTTTCAGAAGAAAGACGACCGTTAAAAATGCGACGGGTCGAGAGATCTAAAGATTGGATTATGATGGAAAAAAAATGAGCTCGTTTGGAGTTGATACGAGCTCAAACGAAGTATATAAAGTTGGAGGGTATGTTGGTAAAAAGATCAAAGGGTTGACTTTGATCGGGCCCACGACCCTCGGTCAACGACATCTCATCGGCTAAGACTTGATAATAAACGTACAAAGGAAAAGAACGGAATTTGGATCGAAATCAAGGCGTCACGCGCGTACCCGTCACACGGCGTGGCACGTGTGTGCGTGCCCAGCACCCGGCGCCCGCTTCCGGTGCGCCCACCCAGCGCATGCCTGTGCCCTCCCGGCACGGCCATGCGCCACCATCCAGTAACTTCCCCCGGCTGTGCACGACCGTGCTCTCTAGCACAAACGTGCGCTAACTTCCAGTAACTCCTGCCGGTTTGCGCACGACCGTGCTCTCCGGCACGATCACCCTGCGCCCTACAGCCTGCGCAACCAGCAGCTTCTCCGGCTGCTTCTTGCTGCGACGGCGCTGCTCCCTCCCGATCCTCCGGCTACTTCGTTCCAACCTCCTACATCTCCGGCCACCCCCAACGGACTCCGGTATGAAACCAACTCTTCCCCAACCCAAAACTCACACACACAAACACACATTTCTAAAACACTTGGCCGGCGACCTCCAGTCGTCGGCAACCCATCATTAAGACTCGCCGGTGCATCACCAGCGCCGGCCAACACTTTTCCACGGCAGCGCCACCTGCGCCGCCTCCAACAGAGATCACACACGCACACACACAAACACACACTCATATATGCATAACACAAACCCAACCCGATATGGCTCCGACGCCACCTCCCACGGCGGCGCCGTCTCTCCAACGACTTACCCTTACCTCCATAAGAACCTCCGACAACAACTCCGGCAAGAAGAAGGAAGAAAGAAAAAGAAAATCGATGAGAGAAAAAAGTTGGCTAGGGTTAGGGTTTAGGGTTTTGAGATGGTTTTTCGCCATTTTTCGGCGAATGAGAAATCGAAATTGAAATCCGAGACCTATTCTAAACTCGTCTCGTCGAGACCTACGTCGTGTGCGAAAATCGGCCGAAACCAACAACATTGAAATTTTCTTGCGACCGGCGGCGGTGGCGCCGCCGCCGGTGTGGCGGCATGCCGGAGGCCGGAATCGAAAAAAGATAGAAGACAGAAAGACTTACAAGTTTCGTCGCTTTTGGCTCGTTCGAAGAAAATGTGAAAAATGAATTGAAAGAGCCTCCTATTTATAGATTTCGAAAAGTTACTATTCACCGAAAAATATCTCATTTAACTATTCATCGTAAATATCTTCCGATTTTCCCGAAACTTCGTGTTTCACCATTTTTGTCGTCGTTTGAGCTACGGGTCTCCGATTGACCCCTAGTACATTTCTATCTTCTCGTTTTCCCGATACGCATCTAATGGTTTAAACATATTCTATGTTCCATATCTATGAAAAATTATCCATCTAAAACATGCATTAACCACATATCTGAAACACACGTAATTAGATTAAACAGTTAAAACATACGCATATAATTATTAAATCATGTGTTTGAATATTTAATTAATAAATTATACTTCGTTTTGGTCTGGGGCGCTACACCTTTAATTCATGCCCCAACCTCAGCAATTGTATTTATCATAAATTGGTAATATGGTCCACTATGAGCAGCATTAAATGGAATAGCATTAACCACAAACCATTTTGAAATAGCCTTACCAACATCTTTGATTTTTTCGGGAGCAAACCAATTCTTGATATTTTTTTGTTTTGATGGGAGCATGTAAGAATCAATCCCGCTTGAAGACTTATTAGGTCCTTCTCTAACACTAGAACTGCAAAATGTTCCTTGTTTTACACCTGATGCTCTGACACCAGAATGCCCTATAATAAAAAATATAAACATTAGATATATTATATAAATGGATAAATATGTATTAAACTGATAAATGTAATATACCATCTGGAAATCGTCTACATATATCTTCCTCATAATTAGCCATTCTGCGGCTTTCTCTCATGACATTCCTCAATTGCTCTAATTCATTCCTCTGTGATAATCTCTCTTGGTTGATATATTGATTGTTAAATTCATCCTCACTTTCATCACAATCCTCGATGTCAACAAAACTCTCTTTTTTGGTTTCTTCCCGAATTATCTCGATTATTGCTTCTTTTTTCTTTTTTAATGAAGTTTTTGCAACTTTGGATTCTTGAATATGTTTTCGAATCATTGCAGTTGCTTCTTTTGGAGCCTTAGTACATCTCTCTACATTTCCGGAAGCATGTGCAATATGTTCTTTTGCTCTTGTAATTCCACCGGTTATAATTTTACCACAATAGTTACATTTTATGCATCTATTTCCATCACCAATAGGACTACAAAAATCCCAACCAATATCACGTTTGGGGGAATCCTACAAATATTATGAAATCAGTAACTTCAACCATACATGTCACATAAAAAAGAATCAATATCTAATAACCATATTTTTATAAACCAATTTGATGTAATACTAATCTTTTATTGATTTTATTTATACTTCATACAATTCAAAAATATCCTTATATTGTCAATCTTTAACCACTCATTTCTATATTGACTTGTAAAAAAGAAAGAAGAAAAATAAAATTGAGATAAGAAAAATATTAGAGTAGAATTTTATGAGATCCTAATATAATTAAGACGTAGGCTATATTTAGTTATTAAATTAAAAAAATATCAATATTTTAATTTTATAAGGTTTGAGTGAGTAACTAACTATATCATTGTCTAATTAAATAACTTAGATTAAGTCATTAAACTTTAACACCATTCGTACACAAGGGCCAGTAGGCTCGGGCTTACCTAACATTTATTCATTAATACAGAAGTGATATTATTTTATTTTTTAATTAGAGTAGAATTTTGTGAGATTGTGATACAAAATTAATTTTATAGGATGCTATTTTTTTTATAATTATATGTATTAAGCATTCCACATCTCTCTTATAGGCTTATAGCAACATGTGCAGAGCTATTAAAGGTTGAGACATGAATGTCATTACAACAAAACCCTTATCATGATTTGTCCCTTTTTGTGTACAAATAAATAAGATTTTTAAATTTTGATTTGGTATTTTAAATTGTGATTCTAGATATATTTGAAAAGGATTGATTTATGTAATACTAAAACATAAAATCTTCAATTTTTCATTAAAAACAATCAAACCTTTAAATTTGAAGCATTAAAAATCTTCATGTCAAAAGATATTAATTGAAAATTGAAAATCAAATACTAAATATCTTGTTTACCTTTTTTTGGTATTTTTATCTTTAAATATCTTGTAGCTCTCCCCCAACTTCGCGTTTTCTTTTAACTAGTTTGGAGAGGGGATAAAATTGAACTGAAGAAAATATTTCAGGTGTTGTGATATTTGGTGTGGACTGAGGCAATATTTATCAACGCCCTAGGAGGTGAAATAAATAGTGTAAGTTCACTTTTTGTATAATTTTATTCTTTTATGCAGTGTAGGAGGTGAAATAAATAGTGTAAGTTCACTTTTTGTCCAATTTTATTCGTAGTGAATTACAAGATAGGGCAGCTTTTGTCAAGAAAATATCATATCCAATATTTCAGATAAACCAGCTGTATTGGTTCCAGAAAACATGTTATTTTCAACCCAACATCATATGGAAAATCTACAAAATCAATAATCTGGGGTCCGTTCAATTGTTTTCAACCCAACATCATATGGGAAATCCACAAAATCAATAATCTGGGGTCCGTTACATTCAATTGAAATTCAATAATCAAGATATTACATTCAATTGAAAAAAGAATCCGCTTTTATACCCGTTAATCTCCGTTAAGTCCGTTATAACATCGTTACTATCCGTTATAACACCACGTAACTCCTTTATGAGCGTCATCACACTGATATCATACCCAGTAATGTAGCCGGCCGTTTTTAACTGAATCAATGACGCGGAGGTGGCCATTACCATTACGTTAAGGCCTTTACGGCCTTTATAACGCCGTTATTTTGAACCACCCCATTCCCTTCAACAAAAAATGTGAAATTAAATGCACTGTTAGAATTTCCGGCATCGTTCATCACGTTTCTGCTGATCGGAAAACTGGACATAAAGGATTTCCTAATGGGATTATCGATGTTTAGTGGGATTTGCAGCGTGGGGTGTGTGTTAGCGAGTTGGAAGGGGATGGAAATCATGCTTGAGTTAGTGTCGTTCTTCTGCACGTGCACGACGGTTGACGTGGTCCTGATTTACACGTTGGAGTTGTTTTCAATGTGCGTGAGAAACTCGGTGGTGTCGATGGTGCAACAGGCGATGGTTCTGGGCAGCTCTCTCAGCCCGGTGCTGGTCGCGGTGGAGAGAAAAAATGGGGGCTGTTGTCTTACGGCGTGTTCGGGGTGGTGATTTCGGTGTGCGCGTTGCCGGTTCTGTGTTTGCCGGAAACTAGGAGGAAGACTTTGTGCAATACATATGATGAAGAAGAGCACATAGATTGTGCCTTCAATGGAGTTTAAGAGTCATTTACGACGTCGTTTTGATTTTGTTTCTACTTTCAAAATTCAGCGACAATTGTTCTGGAAAATAATTATGATATCCGTTTCAGATTATTGATAATTTGAAATAATTACGACGTCATTATGATATTTTGAAAAATAATTCTTTAGATTTAATTTCAGATTTATCCATTTTTTTTAATTTGTGTGATATGTCAGTGGTAGACCCATTTAATAATACATATGGCAGTTCACAAATTAAATCTGAAATTCCACCTCACTAAATCACGCGCTACCTCAGCAAATTGAGCCCGATTAGGGGTGTCACGTGCAAAAAAACGTGCAATTTCAGCCAAATAAGCAATTCGGGCTGAAATTGGGCAATAATTGCTAAAATTGAAAACAAAACGTCCTAAATTGCCAACCCGAAAAAAAAAGGTAGAATGTCCAGACCCCCTAATTTACTGGGCGAAAAAATTAATAAACTCTTATTATATTAACATGACATATGATATATTCTGAAAAAATGAATAATTAATGACTTTTTTTTTTTCTAAAGTTAGCATGTGCTATTCTTGATTTTTAGATTATTCTAAAATAACTTGTAGATATTTGAACATTTTTCATAAAGATTTTAAGTTTACATTTTTATTAGTGCATTTTATTATTTAAAAATTTATCAAAGCTTTTAAATATTTTATAATTTAAGCATATTAATTTTTTTATATTAATTGTATTTAAAATCCTTTATTGATTTTTGTTTTGTTGAAACTCTAATACTAGATTTTCATTTCTTATTAAATTGAGTTCAAACGAGCTTCATATTGAAGTTTGAAGCACCGATCCTATGGTTGTATAATGATCTAGTGCTAGATTATGGATGGCCTTGTTCAAAACTCTACTTTACACTTGTTTGTGTAGGTTTTTTTTTTTTTTTCCTTGTACTTGTGTAGAATAGAAATTGATATGCTAACTGTATGTATATTTTCAATGTCTTGTTCTGATAATTTTTTATATCTTTCAGTTTAATAACTTAATTAGTAATTGAATAAAAATTGTTGTTTGTTGTAATAATTAAATTAGCTATATCGATTCAAATATCAATTTAATGATTTATTTGATTTGTTATATATATATATATAATGATTACTAGTGTTTGAATAAAGAAAACATATATATATATATATATATATATGATTGATTAGAACAATTATCAAATTTTTGAAAAATATAGTCTTAATGAATATTATGATATATATTTGTATTTGATATATTTGTCGATATTTTCATCAAACAAAGGTTTTGATATATCCTCATATTTTATAATAAGAATGTTTTCCTGCATACTAATCATTGCATGCTTATCATTTTTAAATCTCACTCTATATAGAAAACATTGAATTTTTATAATAGGTAATTCCACATTTTTTATAAATATTGAGTGTAATCATATTAATAATTATGATTTGTCTAGTATTTTAAATTTTATGGTAGATTTAAATAATCATATAATTCTTATTATCATTCAATAACATATCATATTATATACATTTGAATTACATATAATTAAAGTTGGTTCAAAAAAAACATATAATTAAAGTAACTTTAATATTAATTTTTGTTAGATTAATTATGATATAAACATATTTATAATAAAACTGTAAATATTAGGGAAAAATTAAATTTTAATTGATATTATTGTTAATTGATTCATTTCATTGTTTTCAATTTCATGGACAATATTGAATCAACATATTGTTTGTTTTAGTTGTTTAATTAGTTAAATTGAGTAAAAATCATTTTAACTTCTTTTAACTGTTCATTAGTACTGTATATATAGTAATGATATACATTAATTTACAATAATAAAAGAAGTAATATAAATATAAGCTATCAAATGTCAAAATAAATAAAAGAAAAACAAACCATAATGAATTCTACATAAGTTTTAATTATTTAAAAACTTGAGAATACTCCTTGTTCAATGTTGTTAGAAAGAAAATTAATTAGTAAAAAAGAAAAATATTGAAAAAGAAAAAAAGTGTTAGAAAGAAAATTAATTAGTAAAAAAGAAAAAAAGGAAAAAAGAAAAAGATGTTGTAATAAAAAAATAGATAGTTGAGAGCCGTACGTGAAACTTATCTTAAAAAAAAATTGATGGTTGACACTCTCAAGGCATAAATATCTAAAAAACATGAAATTTTTAGATAATTTCTAAATTTATGTACAATTAATATATATATATATATATATATATATATATATATTAGCAAATATTTATAAGAAAGACATTGACATGAATAAGAAAAATGTTATTAAAAATGAGATAAAATAAGAAAGAATGATGTAGAATAAGAAAACAATTGAGATGTTAAAGAATGATATGGAAATTTTTTTTATTTAAAAATGGGAATAAATAAGAAAGAATCATAGGCGTAAATTAAATTAGTAAGAAAAGAAAAAAATAAAAGAAATTATGTAACAAAAGAACGGTGTACTTAAAGAAAAGAATATCGCAGTACGTTAAAAAAAATATATCTTTACGTTAAAAAAAAAACTTAAGATATTGGTGTACCTTAAAAAAAAAAAACTTAAAATATACTTGTATTGCTACATTAGCTAGATCTGGCTCAAGAAAAGAAAAAGAAAAAATCTTAAACCATACGTGTATTGCCGCATCAATTGACTCCATTAGAGAGAAAAGACATTAGGTAACAAAAAATATCAATGTACTTAAGAACACGTAAAGAAAAAAGAAAAATCTTAAAATATACGTGCATCGCCGCATCAACCAAATTGACTCCATTAGTAACCAATAGTGTCTATATATATACACACGGAGTGATGGGCCATGATTAAGAATTGGATCCAGCAGCCCATTTGTAACACAAGCCCAATAAATGGACCCTAAATTCTAAACTGAAAATATTTCGCGGGTGAATGAATAGTTTATTTATTTATTTATTTTAAATTATCGTCCAATCCATTTGAAAAGGCTTAGAATGTTATGGAAGTGAATGGTTGTCGTCATTACACACCATCCATCCAACCCCTTCCCTCTCCAAACCCACATTATCAATCCATTTCCCTTATAGACCTTTCTCTCTCCATCACATTTTCTTCTCTCTCTCTCTCTCTCTCTCTCAGATTTTTGTTTCAGGATGGCAGCACTGCAGTCCCTTGCTTTCTCTTCCCCAATCTCTCATTCTTCTCACCACCCTCTCTGCGTTCCAGGTGCCCTTCTCATCACTCTCACTCACTCTCTCTCTCGTGAAGAACTTCATGTTTTTCTTGGTTGGTGTTTGGTAAATGTGGTGTTTGTATTTGGCGATTGAGATGAAATCTGCTCTCTTTAATGTACTTTGATTCATAATGACATTGTACACTAGCTGTTGGAATTTGTACTGTTATGCAAGGCAAAAATTGGCAATTTAATTAGCCTTCTTTTAAATTTTATCATGTTAGTTGGACGATTTATGTTACTTGTGTTATTAGTTCATGAGGTGAATTGAGTTTAGTTAATGCTTTTATTTTGCTTCTTAGTTTGTATTTTACCTAAAGCTTGAATTTTGATCCCAATTATTCTTCTCATTCTTTTAGTGATGTATTCCGAATTTAGCTTATCTAGGCTTAAAAAAACCTTTCAGGAATGGAAGAAGAAGTTTGTAATTCCAGGAAGAAGTTCATAGACTGTAGGATGAAGAACTCTGCCCATGAAAGGTGTTTTTATGTTCATAAACAATCAAATTACTAATCATGGGTTTTTGTTATCTTAGGCTTGTCAATAGGAACTATTCATTCAAGTGCAAGCTCATCATTCAATGGCCAATCTTTACTCCTATCACGTTCAAGTTCGCCAAAACACAGCCACGTACATAGCATTCGCAGGCTGAGTATTACGATGGTGAAACCCACAATTCAGTTCATTCAAGGGACTGATGAAAAAACAACACCAGATGTGAGGCTAACCAAGTCGAGGGATGGAACCAATGGAATGGCCATATTCACATTTTCTGAGCCATCTGTTTTTGACTCGTCTAGTGTTGTTGGTGATATTACTGGTTTCTACATGATTGATGAGGAAGGGACCCTTCAATCGGTTGATGTGAATGCCAAGTTTGTGAATGGGAAACCTGCTGGAATCGAGGCCAAATATATCATGAGAACTCCACGAGAGTGGGACAGGTTCATGAGATTCATGGAGCGGTACGCCAATGCTAATGGATTGTCATTCGTTAAAAAATGAAGCATTCATTTTGCAGTTGTTTAATATTTTTTCTCTTTTGCAATCCATGTTGCTATAATTAGGTGCAAAATGAATATATTTGCTTGAGAGATATTTCTATCAAGGATTTTTTTGCTTACTTGATTTCTCTATCAATTGCTTTGTATAGTTTTCTCTATGAAGTAGTGAAAACCACCCTTTTATTCCCTAGTTGTATAATGAACTTTCTCATGTCTAATACAAGGCTGATAGATTTCTCATATTTGATCCTAAATCTCAAACTCCAAAATGAAACTACTGTCATTGATTACAAGTTTACAACTATAATGTTATTCACTTGGTTGATGACCACGTCACTGAGATTGGACTTCGAACCCTGTTATAGCTGCTCCGACTCACCCATGTCAGATGTCCTTGTGAGAACCTTGCATTCTTGCTTTGGTTTCGCTTCTTTGATGCGAACCAAACTTTGTAACTCAAAGTTTGATTCATACGTTTGAATATGAGACGACGTGGTCTAACTCTCATACTGACTCCCTCAGGTGCCTTCATTTCCAGTGAGTAAATGGAATTTGGGCTCCCCACGTTTGTCAACTGTCTTTTCACCATCTTTCTTGTATCCCCCTTTCCGAAAATCACAGAAAACGAGGGGTAATTGAGGCTGAAACCCCTGTTCTTCCTCAAGACTTCATGACAGCTCACATTCCTGTGAGTAATGCTGAATATTTCTGATCTTGTGTATCCAATGGAGCAGAGATGAGTAATGTGATGGCCTGGTTGGATATCGTATACCAATCCTGGATTAATGGCTCGTTCGGGGTTTACTTGCCCTGCTCCCATGGCGAAGAGCTCAGCAGGTTTATCTCCATCCATTATCGGTTCTCCCATATCATCATACATATCTGCACTCGTCATTAGTGCAGATTTGATTGCAGCCGGTGACCAGTTTGGATGAGCCGAGTGGATCAGAGCTGCAATGCCACTAACATGTGGGCATGCCATGGAAGTCCCCGACATCACTGTGAAGTTCACTCTTCTAGAATCTTCTGGAAGAGCGCTCGGGCCGAGATTCTGTGGCCATGCAGCTATGATGTTGACACCCGGAGCTATCATATCCGGTTTCAGAATCGAAGGGTCAGTGAAACTTGGCCCTCTTGATGAGAACTGTGCCACCCCAGGTGCTCTGTACCTTCCAATGACCGTTCCTCTGAATATGATTCTTGCTTTTGCTCGTCTTGTCGAGTTCATATACCTCTTTAGCTGATATGATTCTTGAGAACCTATGAGTGTTGCTGGGAGAAGATGAACATCAACTGAATCTTCTTCCAAATTGATCTCTGTGTTGGCTAGAATCATGGCAGAACCACCAGCTTCTTTAACTATCTGCCCCTTTTCGCTTCTCCCATTCACGCCACGATCACAGACGACCATCTTGCCTCTAACCTTGGCTCGTGGGAGAGACCCTCTTAGGCAAAATTCACTTCCCTTATTGCCCCCTGTGATGTAAACCAGCTCGAGCTCTTTCTCTGCGTCTGGGATCCGCTTTCCGGGGTACATGGATTCTCCGTATAGAAGCTTCTTGTTGCCTAGTCGAACCATGGCTGGAAACCTTCGGTTGAGCGTGCTTGCACCAATGGTGGCAATCCAAGGAGCCTCATTGGCAACTGAATTTTGGATTGGGCCATTATTCCCTGCAGCACAGACCACCGATATCCCATGCTCCATGGCACGGAAACTGCCAATGGCGATTGTGTCCTCGTAGAGGGGGACCGGAAAGCCACCCAACGAGAGTGAGAGCACGTCGACTCCATCTCTAATGGCCAAGTCCATTGCTGCAAGAATATCGGAGCTGTAACAGCCACTGAACCAGCATACCTTATAGACAGCAATATGTGCAGCAGGGGCCATGCCTCGAGCCTCCCCTGCTCCGTTTCCGAGCACACTAGCCATAGCCACCGGAACCCCCGCGGCTGTGGAAGCGGTGTGGGTCCCATGGCCATGCGAGTCACGTGGCGAGACGTACTCCACCACGGCCTCTGGTGATGACATCATCGAGGCCACACGATGGCCTTTGCTGAAGTACCTAGCGCCAATGAGTTTTCTGTTACAGTTTGAGGCATTGAAATCTTGGCCCTCTTGGCAAGTCCCTTTCCATTTCCGAGGAACCGGAGGCATCCCAGAATCGTCGAAGCTCGGGCTCTCTGGCCAAACTCCGGTGTCGAGGACTCCAACAATCGAGCCTCGACCGAATTTGGATTTCAACCAAGCACCACCTTCTTTGGTGGGACTAAGTCCCAAGAACTTGTAGGAATAAGTAGTGTGAATGGGGAGCTTCTGATCACTTCTCACGGATATAACTTGGGGAGATTTCTTCAAGGTGTCGGCCTCGAAGGGAGAGAGTTGAGCAGCAAATCCTTCAAAGGCAGAGGCATAAGAATACAAGAGCCTAGAAGAAGAGTCTTCATCAGCTGAAACAGAGTTGTCAAGAAAAGAAAGGTGCCAATGAAGCGTAGAGCTAAAACCGGAGCGGGACGGGGCGTCGGGGTGGAGCTGAACAATGTAGGTCTGCAAAGTGTCATGTGCATGAGAAGAAAGAAAGCACATCAAGAAAAAGATGGAGAAAAAGAGATGAGGTTTGAGTTCCATTGTTGCATGATGTTGGGGGAGAAATGAAGGGTATTTGAAGGGAAATGTAGCAGTGTGTTAGACACAAGATGAAGAAGCTCGTGAAATTTAAGAGCTCTCTTCATCACGAGTTTTCTTTGGGGGAGAGAAGAGCCTTTGGTTTTATTTCAGGAGTCTATGTATTTTCACGAGAACTGTTGCTCAAATTTAATACTGTCTAGTACACTGCGTTTTCAAATACTTCATCCACAATTGCTTCTCCACAAATCTCACTCTAAACATTCTCTTCCCAAATAAATGTTTTTTATCCACAAATATAATGAAAAATGTATTTTTAGTTATTTTTACTTTTTGGAGAAAACTATCCTTCAATTATATCTTAAAAAAATATAAGTAAAAATGTTTTTGTTCACTTTCTAGGAGTATTTTGGTCATTTAGATGAAAACATGAGTAAAAAATTAATATATTTTCTTATGTTTGGTGGATAAAAAGCTATATATATATATATATATATATATATTTACATGGAAGTGACATTAACAAATGTTTTCCCAATAGATCTGTTTGTTTTTTGTTGCTTGGTTGTCGGATTTTGCAAATCTTACAACCCTCCTATAAGATTTGTTGAATGAAGATATATTGGCCCACTTTTAAGTTGCCCTAGCCACAAGGAAATACTAACATCCCATCAAGAAATGACATATACTACACTGAATGAGTTTTATATGAGACCGTCTTACGAATCTAATTTTATGAAACAGGTAAACCCACAATTCACAATTCATATATGAATTTATGAAAATGAGTTTAGTTTATAGATAATAAGGATCCGTCTCACGGTAACTATCCGTAAGACCGTTTCATATAAATTATGTATACTACACTCATGTTTTAATTTGATTACATATATTGTATGATTTCAATACATAGTATAATCTAATATGATATCATAACTCAATTGGAACCTCTCTTTCACCAACAAACCTAATTCTACAATTCTTCCACATTGGGATTTAAGTTGAATATTTTTTTTTTGGCCTTTAATTACAATAAATAAACAAAGTTTTGAACTTAAAATCGTTTTCAATTGATAAGATAACAAATAGTTCAAGTTTCCTTGTGATATAGTGGAACATAAGGTAATCCATGTATTGGCAAAATAATTTTGATATTTTTTAAATATAGCAAAATACTACAATAGATGTTAGTATTTCTATATGTAGGTCTTTGTTTTAAGACCTCTGATTTTGTAAATAAGTTTAAACCATCAATGTTAAGTAAGAAATCATGATGGTTGTAGCTTCGACTCCCAAAATTGATGGTTGATTTGGAACGATTTCATAAATATGTCCAATGATGATGGTAGTATAATATCGCGATTAGGTGTTGGAAATGAGATCGATATAGTAATTGAAAAAAGTTCACAATTCGTGATTAACATTGTTACAACTTACAAATAAAAGTTTGTGTTATAATAAAATTCGACCAAACATTCATTATTAATTTTAATGTAATTAACCTATTACATTATTATTGAACATGATATCATATATATACTCCCTCCAATTCAAAATAAATGTCGTTTTGGAAGTTAAATTTATTTTTAAATTTAAGTGTTTTCAACTATTTTGCCACTTTTTTTTCCAAGTTTACCCCTAATTTCAATCCTTAAATGATTCCATAATTTTGAACTTACCTATTTAATCTCTTTAAAATTTATTCACACAAGATTTTTCTTATCTCAAATTTCCCTTATTTTTTTCTTTTAAATTATCTCATTTGATGTTAATTTACGAATGAATGAGGAGAGATTGATATAGAACATTTTTGTCCAATTTTTATGTTTGTTAATTAATGACAAAAACTTCAAAACAAACACTTATTTTAAATGTGAGGGATTAGTAATTTATGAAACTACAAAAAAAAAAAAAAAAAAAAAAAAACAAAACAAAAAAATGAAGCAAAATATTTAATAGAAGAAATGACTCCTTGCAAGAGGCAAATTTATGAGACAAGAGTGGCATTTATTAGCAAGGTCTGGTATTGTGTTTGGGAGAATTGGCTCCTCATACCACGTGCTTCTTGTGCACCCTTACAAGTAACTCATCTTCATCATACTTATAATATACATTATCCTTTAACATCTTAATTATTAATTCTCAATGAAACATAAATTCTTTAGTTTATTAGATGAAATTAATGTTAAGCACTATTAATAAGGTGACCTTCTATTGGTCCTTTTCATTTGTAAATTTTGATGGATTCTTGATTTAACTTGTTCGTGTATGGTGCTATTAGTATTGCTAGTAAATAACAGAGGTGTTTCACGTAAAGTTTTTAATTATTAAAATGTAATATTGTTTTATAATCCGTGAAATAATATTTAAAATATCGATATTTTTCAAAAAGTAATATTATTTTAAATATTGTTTAATATTTACTTTTTGTCTAATTAAAATATTTAAGCTACTTTATAAAGTTCAATAAAAATAATTTAAAATGAATAACATTTAAGTTTTTCCTTATCTAAATAATATTCAGCATTGTAATATTATATGTCATAAATACTTACATTCGATATATAAAATTAATACGACTAATTAATGATGTTAAATTTAATGTTGATTATAAATATCATTACTATATAATATATAAATTTTAAATAAATTTGTCAAAATAACACATGCTAGACTTTAAATATAAAAATCATTTATATATTTTTTGAATTTTTTGAATTTAAAAAAATTAGACAAAAATATAAATTAGTAAATAGAAAAGGGAAAAACTGAAAAATCAAGGTGGGATAATGAATTTTTTTTTTCATACTTTTAAAAAATTTGAAACTTATGAATGTGTTTTAAAATAAACTATGAAATTTATTTGAGAAATTTTGATTTTCATTTTTTTAATAATGGGTGTGGCTATACACATCCCATTTAAAAAAAAAAAAATTATAACTAACATTTATGTACTTTAAATTAGGAAAAAAAAAAGAGAATTTCAGCACAATTTGTACATATATACCTTTTTGTGATATTACTCATACCTTTATATGCTATTACCTATATTTTTATATTAACATAGTCATACCTTTATGTAATATATAAATGTGCAACTAACATAACTAAAAGGTATGAGTACATAACTAAAAATATGACTAACATAACTAAAAAATATAAAAAGAAATTACATAAATATATGATTATATTAATATAAAGGTATACGTAATATCACATAAAGATATGTTGATTCAAAAATGTGTTGAAAAGTGAATTTTTTTTTTAGGTTACAGAATTACATAAATGTTATGATATTTATACATAAAAATCATACTAATATAACCTAAATGCAACACATGAATAAAAAAAAAAAAAAAATTCGGATAGGTCTACCAAATTGCATGAATTTATAAATTCATGCAATTGGTGAATAGGAGAATTTGTGATTATAAATTATTAAAGGAAAACAAAAATATTGTTGTCTCTAACTTTGACCAAACCAAAAAACGAGAGAAAGTGCAAAAAGGTTTAAGAAGTTGCTTTACTGAATTCTATAAGTTTACAAAAAGATTGAAAAAAATAAATAAATGAAAGTTTGTAAAAAGAAATTCCATCCTCCACCCGTCGTCCATGCACCATTTTTCTCTACCTTTGAATTGAATTTGTCCAATATCATATAAAATTCCATCCTCCACCCGTCGTCCATGCACCATTTTTCTCTACCTTTGAATTGAATTTGTCCAATATCATATAAAATGTATGTATATTGAAAACTCATCACTCCTTATATTAGGGTAATTTTGTAGTGCATCAATGATATTACGCTAAAACTTATATGTCTCGGGATACGGATCTAAGATCCGTATCTCCAATCTGTCTCGGTGCGTGAACCGCTCCCACGCACCCACGCCGCGCGCGTACCTGACAGATATTACACATTTGCTGTAAAAGTATCACACATATACTCTTCAAGTATCACATAGCCTATATATAATGTATTATGTTCAGGTATTACACATTTGCTCTTCAGGTATCACACATCTGCTCTTAAGGTATTATGCAGAAACAATGTTGTTTTCTTCTTTTTTCTCTTTTTTTTTTCTTCTTTCTCCTTCTTCTTCTTAATCTCTTTTCTTATTGATTTTTATTATTCTTATTTGTTTAGTACATTCTTCTTCTTATTCTTCTTGTATATCTTCTTATTCTTATTCTTCTTCAAATTGCCATGAAATGATTTAAGGTATTACATAATTACCTAATAGGTATTTGTATATATTACTCTCAGGGGTATAACATAAATACATTTCAGGAAGTATCTTTTAAGTATTATCTTTTTAAGTATCACACATATTTCTTTCAAGTATAACATAAACACTTTATAGGTATTTGTATATGTAACTTTCAGGTATTACACAAGTATTTTTTAAGTATCACACATATTACTTTCAGGTATTACATAAATACCTTATAGGTTTTTGTATATGTTACTCTCATGTATTACATAAATACCTTTTACGTATTACACAAGTATCTTTTAAGTATCACACACATATTACTTTCAGATATTACATAAATACCTTATAGGTTTTTGTATATGTTACTCTCTTTCAAGTATTACATAAATACCTTATAGATTTTTGTATATGTTACTCTCAGGTATTACACAAGTAACTTATAAGTATCATACATATTTCTTTCAGGTATTACAGGTATTACATAAATACCTTATAGGTATTTATGTTTTCTTGAACTTTTGTCATTGTGTTCTTCTCAATGTGTATTAAGTTTCTCATAGATGATGTTTGTTGTTTCTACATTTAAACATAATTAGAGCAAATAAATAAGGATTCTCATCAAGAGCAAATATTTTCTTTGTATCACAAACAAAGCAAAAATAAAGTGAAAGGTAAAGAGAGAAAAAAACATCTTAACAGAATATCACTTCTAAGCCAAAAAACTTACACAAACATAGCCCCTATTTATACAGCTTTAGCAACATTATACACCATTTTAACGTCCTTGCATATCGAGTGTCTCATTCAAGAGCTTCAATCTCTCGATTCCATCACTAATCAAAAATCTAATCCTCTGTTTGTCCTTGCAATTCTTGTTGCTTTCCATCTCTTGCCTAATCATTCCCCTTAATTCATCTGAAATGACAAAATCAAATTTGTTTATTATTTCCTCTAAATAACAAAATCAACTTTCAGAAAAAGGATAACAGAATTTGGCAACCATTTCTAGATCCAAGAAAACGATTGATTTTAAATTTCAGACCAAATAAAACACATTGAATGAATATCAGTCTAAAATAATAGCTAGGATGAGAGTGGCCGCAACAAATGAAGGAAAGAGAGGAGATATATCATTGAAGAAATCCAATTATTAAAATGAAGAACACAAAATTAAAGGGGTTATCCCTATCATTTGGAATGGGCAGGGGCTTTGTGTGAAATTCTGAGAGCTTATCTGTAGAGCTTAAAACCCTAGCTCGGATAAGGAAATCCTGCAAATCCAACCCCACCACCATCACCAGACTCACTTTTCTCTCTCTAATTATTTTTTCTTCCAAAGGCTGAATCAGATCCTCCAATTGGAATTTCCCATGGCCGTCGTCAACCGACGACTAGCGGCGCCACCACCACAAGCAATAGAAAACTCATACAAAACAGAAACCCGGAAAAGGCCATCCTGAATTGAAGAAGAAGAAGAAGAAGGGCTGTGAAGAAGAGAGAAGGAGGGGTGAGACGTTAGGTTACAGCGAAGAAAAAATATATATATATATATACGCGGGTTAATGGGTCAAAGCGGGTTAGGGACACGGATCCAAGGATCCGTGTCCCCTGGGACACAGGAGAATCACTCGTGATATTAATACACCAGTGTTTTTTACTGTAGTATTTTTTATGCAAGGAAACTTTTATCTTTTGGGCTGTGGGTTGTTGGCTGTGGAATGCATTGAGTCTCTTTGCACTGATTTTAAATCCTGGTTTGCAATACATATAGACCCTTTCACTGATTTCTTTTTGCTATATGCATTTGATATTACTTGAATCACACCACACCAACGTTGTGGTGATTTAATTAATCATTATAAATTAATTATTTAGTAGATATAAATCCAAATCATTGTAAATGAATTACCACGAAAATATTGATCTTACTACGTGTATTTCGTTTGCATATGAATTAAACCTTGTATTGATTTAATTAATCATTGTAAATTAATTATTTGTACAAATGTGCCTTTTTATCCAATACATGTATGAAAAAATGAAAAATACCCACTTGTTAACAAAACATGTGTTTTACCCAATTTGGGGCTAAAAAGTCCTAAATGCCCTTATACCATATTTAATGAATTGCACTTCATTTAATGAATTCCACCTACCAATTTATTACCAATGAGAGAAGATTCAATTCAAGGAAAACGAGAGCTAACTTACCCGAATTCAATTCAAGGAAAACGAGCTAAAATCCTCTATTTTCATCAATTTCATCAATTCAAGGAAATTCATCAATCTCTTTTCAATTCAAGATCCTCTAGTCATTGTTGTTTCACTGAGGTAAGATAAACATTAGTATGAAAACGAGCTAAATGTAATCTTTATTTTTTGAATCTATTATGTAAATTTGAGCCTGAAAACCTAAAAAATGAAGGAAAAACATTTCAAGTTTGCTCGTTCAAGATCACGAAACATTGTTATTATGAAGATCATGAGACAAAATACATAGATCACGAGGGTTTTGTTTTCCATCAAATCACGAGATAAGGGTAGATCACGAGATATCATAGTTATTATGAAGATCACGAGACAGAATACATAGATCACGAGGGTTTTGTTTTCCATCAGATCACGAGATAATTATAGAACACGAGATATTTCATAGATCACGAGATATTTCATAGATCACGAGATAGTTATAGATCACGGGAAATTTTTTTCCATTAGATCACAAGATAGTTATAGATCACGGGATACTTCATAGATCACGAGATAAAATCCCTCGTGATCAACTGTTTCATTCATGATGTTATACATCAGGAGGGTTTTTTTTCCATCAGATCACGAGATAGTTATAGATCACGAGATATTTCATAGATCACGAGATAAAATCCCTCGTGATCAACTGTTTCATTCGTGACGAGGGTTTTTTTCCATCGTGATTAACCGAAACATAATTCGTGATCTTCATTTTCGTTCAGACGAACAGATCACGAAAGTCCACATAATTCACGAGTGTGTTTAACCTCGTGATCACCCCTTGTGATCTACACTCCTCGTGATCACGAATGTGGTTAATATTGTGATCTATGGAATTAATACGGAACTTCCTCGTGATCTATGAAATTAATAATGTGGTTAATCTTGTGATCTCGTGATCTATCTGTCCCACCACCTTGTGATCTATAAGGAACAACCTCGTGATTTATGTGATATATTTTATGTTTTATTATTGAATTGTCTAATTGAATAGAGATTATTTTTTAATTATAGATGGCGAACGATGAAATCATTATAGTTCATCGTGGATATTGGCATGGATCGGAGTATAAAAATGGGGAGGATGGTTTGATATATGCATCATTGCATATAATTTCTTATGCAAAACTGTTGGATGAAATTCATTATATTGTCCGAGCAGATCACCGTACTTGTGAGTATACATTGCATTGTTTAATGCCTACAAAGATTTCTGGTCAAGTGAAATTCAAAATTAGGACTGATGCTGATTTGAGAAGAGTTATTGAGGTGTATGAATACCCAAAAATATTTGTTACCATAGAACTAAAAGAGCATGATTTTAATATTCCACTGTCCTATGTGAGTATGAGGTGTAGTTTTGTTGAGCTTATGAATTCTCAACAACAGTACCTGCATCCGAATTATGTGCAAAGTATGACACCACACCAAATTCGTCTCTCCGTGAACCAAGTCCAAAATTTCACTCATTGTGCTAGCAATCCATTGGAGGATCTTAGGCTTAACACTTCTTCCGAACGACAATCAATGGAAGTGCAAGATGTTCAGGGAAAATGCTCTCCACCGGACCACTAGCTACATGATTTTGGCAACTGTAATGATTCCAGATATGTAGATGACGAAGATGTTGAATACGATGATTGTGGTACAGTTGCAGTTGTGGCAAATGAAAATGTCCATGAAAATGATGATAATGATGATGATGATGATGATGTTGAAGAAGAAGAAGTTCTTGGCGGGGTAAGGAATGTTTGTATTGATGAGCCGCGTTGTTACGATTATTTTGATAATGATGATGATGATGACGACGACGATGATGATTATGATGAAGATGATGAAGATGACAATGATGGTGATGATGATTACGCTGACGTACTTCATAGTCGTTTATTTTCTGAGCAATGGGAAATCGAAGATTTTTTTGTGCCAGAGGATTTTGTTCATAGTGAAGACATCGTTATTGGTTATAGTAATGTGCGTGTTCTTAGAAACAGATGCATTTCGATGAACGAAGATGGTTCAAGTGGTGAGTTGGGTCTAGAATTAGCACTTGATCACCGTGATGATTGGATTATTCCAGGGGTGTCCTTTCACACTAACGAGCCTGAGCCTATTTTGGTATGTCCAGTCGATGGTGAAAGGAAGCTAGTGGTTGGGTCAATATTCAACAGCAAAGAGCAATTACTGTATGGAGTGGGAATGTACCACATTAAGAATCGATTTCAGTATGCGGTAAAACGATCAGACAAGCAAAGATATACTATTGTTTGTAAACAACAAGAATGCCAATTTTTATTGCATGCAAATGGAACAGAAAAGGGACTGTGGACAGTGAAAAAGTTTATCGGTCCACATAGCTGTCGACTGGCTATGACTGGCCGACTGCGTCAATTGTCATCGAAGATCATTGGTGCTTATTTTGCTCCTTCATTGCTTTGAGATGGTCGAGTACTTAAGCCGAGAGAAATTATGGATGATCTTTCCACACGCCATGATATAGATATTCAATATGATAAGGCACTGAGAGCTTATTATCATGCCCACAGTTTAATATATGGTGATTTCGATCAATCGTGGAGTAAGTTACCTACGTACTTGTACATGGTCAGAAGATCAAATTCTGGTACCATCACATGTTTCAAAACAGACGACGATGATAAGTTCAAGTATGTGTTCGTGGCTCTCGGTGCCTCTATAAGAGGATTTCATGATTGTTGTTGTCACGCCCCAAAATCTTTCGTTAAAAATATCAGAGTTTTACCGTTGGGCGTGAAGAGAGAAAAAGCAAGAGACGCATACACAACAGAAAGAAAGAGATTAAAGACGACAGAAGAAAGAGGTAAGGGACGAAGTGATTCTTTCACTTAACAATGATCGGCCTCTGCCGATAGCAATCAGTCTCACTACTGATAATATACATCATACACAGCGGAAATGATATCAGGATCTCTCGTTCACAGAATACTCAAAATATAATTACAAAACGTGAATAAACTTATAACATATTGTTTTGAAAATGTTTGTGCGACACATCCTAAAAATCACAGATTCAAAAGCGGTATAACCTCTCTCTCCATCTAGGGTTCATCATGCTCAACAGCTCCTGTAGTGTGAGTACAGATTAAGGGGGTGAGTGCATTGAATACATTCGTGGGGATAAAGTCTGCATCTTATAACATTCAACAGGCATATATAGATCAACAATATATAACAATCGGTACAATGACATAGCAAGTAAAATGCACAGCAGATATTAGAAATGGTAAGAAGGATAGGTGCGGGAACAACCCGTCTTACCCTATGAAACGGTCTCAATACAGCTGGTGCGCTTCATGAGGACCACCAAACCTCAATAGAGTAGTAGAAGGGAGGGAAACAATTTTTTACAGTCCCGTAGGACTCTCCGAACATGCAATGTGAACCGAAGTTCTTTCACAGTAGTATGGCACAACACGTATATTCACAACATTTAGTATTCCTCATTCATGCTTCATAATAGGGAAAATTGTAAATACATTAAGAGTTAGAAATTACCCCCACTTTGTTCGGTGGTTACCCGTGTGAGTCGCTAGAATCAAACGTCTGATAACACAAGCTCAATTCAACAAGTACCCAAGCTTAATCCAACAAATACTCAATCTCAATCTGAAACGAAGCCTACACAAGTTATGATGTTCTTAGGTCCTTATTAATTATAATTAAAGTGATAAACATTCACGCGATGAGTCGAAGGATTTAAAGCTTGGATAAGGAATGAGCTCGTTCAGAGTTGATACGAGCTCAACAACGTATATGAAGTTTGAAAGTACATAAGTATCAAGGGTTGACCTCGACCGGGCCCTCGACCCTCGGTCGACAACTTTCCGTCGGCTAAGACTTGATGGTAAGGGATTTAAAGGAAAAGGAATGGGAAAGGATTGGAAACACAGCGTTACCCGACACGCGTCTCGCACCCGGCGCCCACTCCCGCAGCGTCCTGGCCGCGCACGACCGTGCGCCAGCTTCCAGCAAGTTCTGCCTGGCCGTGCATGACCGTGCGCCACCCTCCAGTGGCTTCTGCCAGCTGGGGCACGACCGCGCGCCAGCAGCCTCCCCCGGCAGCCTCGTTTCCACCCGGCGTTTCCGGCCACTTCGTTCCAAACTTCTCATTCCCAACTACTATCTCTCCGATACCAACCCATTCTTCTTCAAACCCATCTCACACACACACAAACATATATATATATATATATAAACACTCACAATCACAAAAACCCTTGGCCGGCAATCGAAGGTCGCCGAAAACCGATCGTCTCAACCCGCCGGCGTATCACCAACGCCGGTTATCACTTTCCTCATGGCGACACCACCTGTGCTGCCCCCAACAGAGATCACACACAAACACACACACACGCATGCATATAAACATAACCAACCCGTTGCAACTCCAACACCACCACACATGGCGGCATCGTCCCCCCCAACAACTCACCCTCGCCTCCATGAGAACCTCTGACAACACCTCTGGTTAAAAGGACGAAGGAAAAGAGAGAAAACCGAGGAGAGAAAAAGGTTGGCTAGGGTTAGGGTTTAGGGTTTTGCAAAGGTTTTCACCGTTTTTCGGTGAACGATAAGTCGGAATAGAAATCCGAGACTTGTTCTAGACTTGACTCGTCAAAACCTACGTTGTGTGCGAAAATCGGCTGAAACCGACAACTTTGAAATTTTCCGACGAACTCCGGTGGCAGCTCCACCGCACTGGTAGCGGCTCCGACGGCGGCGCCGGTGGTGGCGTACCGGAGGCCGAAAAAGAAACGAGAGAGAAGAGAGACTTACGTGTTTTCGGCACTTTTGGCTCGTTCGAAGAAAGAGATGAAAATGAACTGAAAGGAGCCTCTATTTATAGAGTTGGAAAAGTTACTATTCACCCAAAATATCTCTGCACTATTCATCGGTGGACTTTTCCAAGTTACTATTCATGTAAAATATCTTCGTTTCCATTCTCCGTAAATATCCTCCGGTTTTTCGAAACTTCCGGTTTTGTCCTTTTCGTCGCCGTTCGAGCTACAAGTTTCCGATTAACCCCTAGTTCGTTTCTATCCTCTCGTTTTTCTATTACGCATCTAATGATATAATAATACCCTATGTTCCACGTTTAATAAAATTATCGATCTAAAACGTGCATTAAACACTTATTTGAAACACACTTAATTAATTAAACAGTCCAAACATACACACATAATTATTAAATCATAGATTTAAATATTTAATTAATCAATTATGCTCGTTTTGATCCGGGGCACTACAGTTGTCGACCTGTCATCGTCGTTGATGGAACACATTTGAAAGACAGATATAAGGGCCTCATGTTTGTAGCTGCTACTCAGGATGGTAATAAACAGATTTATCCGCTTGCATTTGGTGTTGGTGATAAGGAAAATGATGAATCATGGCATTGGTTCTTAACTCAACTGAAGAAAGCCTATGGTCATCTGAATGATCTTCTAATTGTATCAGGTATAAATGATATTTTTCAGCAAGTGTCGTTTTTAACAATTCAAGTTGAGATAGTAGATCATTTTTTTGTTTTTTGGTTAATAGATCGTCATGTCAGCATACAAAATGTAGTTGAGGGAGTATTTCCAGGTGCTGCCCATGGGCTATGTTCGTGGCACATGGAGTTGAACCTTCGTGCATATGGAGCCCGATTTGTGAGCTTGTATAAGAAAGCTGCCTATTCTTATACATGAGAAATACACAAAAAGTACATGGATCAAATTAAAGTACTAAATAAGAAGGGCTGGAAGAAGCTGAGAAAAGCGAAGGTTAAAAGATGGGCTCGTGCTTGCTGTCCCGTGCGACGTTATGAGATTATGACATCAAACTCAGCGGAGTCTTTGAATTCAAAACTGTTATAGGCCAGAAAGTTGCCGATCTGTTCTCTTCTTGAATTTGCTCGCAACTTACTTTAGACATGATTTTCCAAATGACGTGCGAAATGGGCAACCGTGGAATCCAGCATCAGTCCAAATGTTCTTCATAGAATACAAGAAGCTCAAGAAGATAGTCAACGTTGCAAGATTTCCACGATTAGTGGATCAATTTTCAATGTGAAGGATGGTCTTCATAATCATGTTGTTGATTTGGGGCACAAATCATGCACGTGTCGTGAATTTCAATTGGATTTAATACCATGCAGTCATGTAATCAAAGCTCTCAAGTAATATTTATTTTTATATATGTCGTTTGTAATTATATTGTGATGATTTGAACTCTAATGAAGTTTATATTTGAACAGCGAGATAAATCAATCAATTATGGCCTACGTTTCAGACTATTACAAGACGACGACGTTATAGAAGTTGTATTTAGAGTTGATAATGCCTGTTCCGACTCCAGTAGACTAGTGTCTCCCGCAGTCAATTAATAATGTTATGATGACTATCAATCCACCAGATAATGTCAAGCAAGTTGGTCGTCCTAGACAAAAAAGACATCCATCAGGCGGAGATTCAAGTAGCAGGAGTCGTTCTCAAAAATGTTCGAGATGTCATGGTACCGACCACAATTCTGCACGATGTTCTTCAACTGTCGTTCCTCAACTACCTGTGCAGCCTAAAATTAGGCAACCGAAGAAGTGCAGCATCTGCCGTAATGTCGGACATACGAAGAGGACATGTAATGAACGAGCCCTTTTAACTAGTGATGAAAAAGAATGATGTTATTTAATCTATGTGAAGTGTATCCATTTGTCTGTTGGTATACTAAATTATTCCTTCATCAGATTCTGTCAGCTTCCATTTCGTTATATTAATCTCCATTAAATTAATCATCATCATCATCACTAATTATCAAAGCTTCTGAATGTCTTCTTTCAATTTGAGATTCTTCTATAAATTGTATTTTGAAGCCCTAAACCTTGAGGTTTTTTATTATATCCAGTAATCGTATATTTATTTATTTTTTATTGAGTAACTGATGTTTCAAATTTTATTTTTATACATTTACCGTTTTTGTTTTCTTGAGTTTCTAAACTTTAAAATTGTATTTATTGAAATCTCCCCTCTCTGGTAAAAAATCCCTCCTCAATGTCATCACTCACAAAGTACTTTAAATTATAGATTTTAATAGAAAATTTTGAAGGTTCAGAAAATCTATCTATATATATATAATAACAATTACTCCCTAAGAATAGAAATGACAAATGTTTTCCCGTCCATATCCCCTTACTAATATTAGAAATATTATTAAGTATTGTTTTTTTTTTGTGTGTATATATATGGTATATAATACTCTTTTATAATGGACAAAATCTTCAAATAAAAAATTTAACAAATTTTTCATTTTATAAACTTAGTAAGATTTATATTGATTTTTTTTTCTACAAGAAAACTAATTTAACACATCTAATGTGTTATAAATTTATACTTATTTTGATTTGAACATATGATATTTTATTAGTCAATTCATTATATTGTTTCATGAAACTGCAAAATTTCATTCCTACGTAATTATTATTAATCTCATTTCTTAATATTAGAAAAATCATTTTTTTTATATTGTCTCATTTATCTTGATTTTTTATAACAAAAAATAACTTTACATATCTTATGTGTTATAGATTTAGTACTGTGAATATTGATTTTTTTTTTAACATATGATATTTTATTAGTCAATTCATTATTGACATAGATATTGTATTAATCAATTCATTATATTTTTTTCGTGAAATTGCACAATTTGATCTTACATAATTAATATTAATCTCTAATTATGTAAGTTTTTGCCTTTATGTATATTAATAACCTCTTAAAAATATATCATTAATATATATAGATATATAAATCAATTTTGTATGGATCAATTTGAGCAGCAAAAAAATTAACATATTTGATATGTTAAATATATAATAATTAAGTTATTTAGCATAACTAATAGAACAATATAAATTAACTATTTCTATTTACCATATTCGAAATAAATATTGAAAAACTATAATAAAAATCACATATTTTTTATTTAACAAGTATGTCATTTATAATACTCAAGTCTAATATGTCTTCCATATAACTATACTAATCTAATTTCCACTTTCTAAAGTTGAAATACAAATATTGATTATTTTATAATTTATAAATTATAAATATTGGATTTTGCATCATTTATGTATATATCCATGATATAAAAATCATTTTTTATATACATGAAAATTGAGAAAGAAAAAAAAACATTATCATATTTGATATGTGATAAATTTAGCTTGATTTGTGTATATATGATAATAATATCATGCTAAAAGTTCATGAAAGTTGTGAACAACAATTTGTAACTTAATCTAAATCATTTTTTATATCCATAAAAATTTAGCAAACAAATATATCATTTTTTATGTAAGAATAAATATTGTTTCCTCCATGATTAAAAATCAATAAATCTGAAATTCCATTATTATGGTAGCATGAAGTTCATCATTATATGAATAATGATAAAATATTTTTCTTTCTATTGTTTTATAATTTCATTGTTTTAGATTTATCAGATTTTAAAATGTTTATTATCCAACATGATTTTTCTAACAGTTGAATTTTGATTTTAAGGCATTTAGAAAAAAAATTATATAAATGTTTTAATGGTATCTTAAATTTAGAAATTTTATTTTGTTTTAATGGTATCTTAAATTTAGAAATTTTATTTTGGGATAATATATAATAATATCATTGTTTTTACATTCATTATGATTAAATTATTAAACATATATTTACATAAATGTTTTTTTAAGGTCAATTGTGATAAACAATTAGTAAAGTAGCCACAAAACGTATGATGAAAATAAGAAATATTCAAAATTGGTAAATTATATGTGTAGTAGATGAAATTAAAATAACTTACAAGAACTATATTATTTTTCATGATCAACATTTTTATACCAAAAATTATTAACACTTGAAATTTATTTGCTGCATCACACGGGTACTGAATGAGGTTGAAATATTATTGAAACTTAATTATAACATACAATAATATCATCATTTTACACTCTTTATAAAGAATAAGTTATGAGCATATATTTGCATATTTTTTTCCATACTAATTGTGAAAAAAAAAAAATTAGTTCTACAGTAGCAGATAAGATAATGAGATTTATTTGCCCATACATTACACGGGTACCAAATGAGATTGAAATATCCTCGAGAACTTTATTTTTTTTTTGTAAATTAACATTTTCACATCAAACTCAAAATATTTAAATTTTATGATCGTGCGTAGAACGGGTAATAAATTAGATTGAAATCCTCCCAAAAATTTATTAGTTTTCATATTCAACATTTTCATATCTATATATATAAATTATAAAATTTATGTACCGTGCATCGCACGAGACTTATACTAGTTTAATATATAATAATGAATTTGGATCATATTATCTTGTACTTACAGTTCATATTCAAACTTATCTTCTATATATTTTAAGGTGTCTCTATTTAGTGATCTGTTATATATACAACAAAAGATGCATTACTAAATAAATTAGAAAAAGGTCATTGTACAAGTTGACTATTGGTCGGTCCGACCTTGTGTTAAAAATCAAAATTTCACTTCATCAATTTATCACACGAGACAAATGAGATATAATCAATTTATGTAATCTGATTGATATGGTTTCAGAAAATGGGATAAATTTAGTTATGTAATCCATTGAATTTATTTGGATGACCATCCTCCCTTTTATTGCAGAAATATCAATCAACGAATAACTGATCTAGATCACGAACTGCAGAAATTGTATATTTTTCACATTTAAACCATGCACTTTCAACTGTTTTAACAAAATTATCAACAAAATATGTTTTCATATATAAATGTGCATCCATACAATTATCCTAACTGGCTGATTCAAAAAGCTTAAGAGCTATTTGTTTCCTGTATTCAACAACCATCTCTTTCGAAGTTACAGGAACAAATTTGCTAGATATAAATCTTTCTACATACAAACATGCAAAAGGACCACAACTATGTTCATCCTCCTGCCTAAACTGCTCACTGAGAGGTACCTGGACACATCGAAAGGGCTCAAACCGCAGCTGCATGTCTGTCACCCCCCAAAATCTTTTGGTAAAAATTATCAAAGTTTTTCTTTTTGGGCGTGAAGAAAGAAAGGGGAAGAAGGCGTACATGATATAAAATAGAAAGAAAGAGGAAAGGATAAGAAGAGGTATGCTTGCAACATCGGATACAACCGATAAAATAGAGTTTGAAACCATACGCAGCGGAAAAACATCAGGATCCATTACAAAGGAGAAATACAGTTTTCTTTTACAAACGAACAACACGACTTTAAATGATAAAACCAGAAGATAGACACAGCTGATAGGGCACCCCTCTCTCTACGCATCAAGATTCTTTTCTTCTCCTGTAGTGTGAGTACAAAATATGGGTGAGTGCATTGAATACACTCGTGGGGATACTTTCCATGTTTTTTCCAGGTTATTAGACATGAATAACGAATCAAACATACATAATAACTCAGCAATTAAACACATCACATACTATTTGCAATACATAATTCGGTTCATTAACGGACACACAACCCATGACTCACAAATGGACACGCAACCCAATGGACACTAAGCCTAAAGGACACTCCGCCCATGACTCACTAATGGACACGCAGCCCAATGGACACTCAGTGCAATTGGACACTCAGCCCAATTGGACACTCAGCCCATGACTCATTAATGGACATGCAACCCAATGGACACTAAACCCAATTGGACACTCAGCCCAACCCTATCATACTATCGTAGGATAAACACAGTATATTATCATAGCACGTAGAGTTCAACAGTTCATACATTAAATAGGGAAAATAATAAATAGATTGAGTTTAGAAGTTACCCCCATCTTGTTCGGTGGTTACCACGTGAGTAGCGAGTACCAAATATCTCGTGTCTCAAATCCCGTGTCTCAAATTTTGTGTCTCAATGTTCAATCCAACTGACAGCCTTCATACGGTACAACGTTCCTTAGATCCTTAATAATGTATAAATAAAGTTATAAAAGACCCCGATGGAAAAACAATCATTAAAGGCACGTCGGATCGAGAGATCTAAAGATTGGAGTTGAATAAATGAGGATGGATAATCAATCCATATGGTTGAGATGATAGAGAATGAAATTTGGGTCACGACGGAAAAAGAATGAGCTCAATCGGGGTTAAAACGAGCTCAAACGAAGCATTTTAAGTTTAGGGGTATTTTGGTAAATTTTGGTCAAAGGGTTGACTTTGACCAGACCCACGACCCTCGGTCAACGAAATCTCATCGGCGATGACTCGATGTTGACGTATGGTGGAAAAAATGGGGTTCAGATCGAAAACACGGCATCACGTGCGACGGGGCACGCTTGTACCCGGTGCCGGGTGAAAAATGTGGCAGCTTGGCACACTCCTCGGCAGTTGCCGAGTTTTCTCGGCAGCATTGGGAACCCGGCTCGGCAGGTGGCTGAGATTTCTCGGCAGGCGTACTCGGCTCTCGGCAGGAAGGGCGCGGGTCTCGACGAGGGCCGAGATTTCTCGGCAGCTCTCTCCCGGCGCGTGCAGCCTCGCGCCCAGCTCTCCCGGCGCCGGCCTGCTTGACCAGGCCTCTTCCCGGTGCCACCACCCACGGCGGCGCCGTCCTCCTTCGCCGCCACCAAGTCCACCGGAAACCTTGCACCGTCGGCTACCACCTCCGGCCCCCCTCGCCAAATTCCGACAGTGAATAGTACCCGAAACTTCACCGCAAAACCCTTCGATATCACATTCGCAAAACCAAACCTAGGGTTTAGGGTTTTGGAGACGGTTTTTCACCGTTTTCTGGCGAACAAGAAATCGGAATTGAATTCCGAGACCTATCCTTGATTCGTCTCGTCAAGACGAACGTCGTGTGCTAAAATCGGCCAAAACCGACAACTTTCAGATTTTCCGGCCACCGTTGGCGAAGGCGCGCCGGAAATAGAAAAACGAGAAGAGAGAGAGAGGAGAGAGGGACTTACTCGTTTTCGTCGCTTTCGGCTCATTCGGAGAAACGATGAAAAATGAATCGAATGAGCCCCTATTTATAGATTTTAGAAGTTACTATTTACCAAGTAAATTTAAATTACCATTCATTAAAATATTATTTTTCCTTTTTACCGTTTATCAGGATTTTACTCCCTTGTTTTACCTAACCTTTGTATTTGACTCTTTTCTTCACCATTTGAGCTACGGGTCTCCGATTGACCCCTAGTTCGTTTCTATCTTCTCGTTTTCTCGATACGTATCTAATGGTATAAAAATATTTTATGTTCCAAGTCTAAGAAAATTATCGATCTAAATCGTGCATTAAACACATATCTGAAACACACGTAATTAATTAAACAGTCAAAACGTACGCAAATAATTATTACGTCATGTGTTTAGTATTTAATTAATCAATTATGTTTCATTTTTGATCCGGGGCGCTACAATGTCCATCTTTTCGAACCATCCTGTTATCTCAAGTAGTCGAGGCAGCAAACGCCTTAGCGGTGTTATTTGTAGAACCCTTCTCTAAAATACAGTACAACCCATCTCATCAGGTAAATGACTCAATGCATCATATATATGGATCTCCCACTCTTGTAGTCGCACTCGACACATAATCTAATGTGTGAACGTGCCGCAATGACATATCAATAGAAGCTGTGGGACATTGTAACATTTTTCATGAATATTTGTAATGCATCGTAAGAAATAATTTTGAACAACAGTTAAAGTTCTAAATCTTACATCAGGGACTCGATGCCATGGTTGTGCCCATTCGGGGAAGGATCCTCTGACATATTACTGTAGATTAGTATCCGATATCCAGTTCAGGTATGGGCATGGCCCCAATGGATCAACGTCGGCGTACCATGGCTCTTTTGTATAGATCTTTTTCCAGGCAAATCTCAGCAAGCTCTGATACACGTATGTTGTTATGTTAGATAGTTAAAAAAACAATACAAGATTTTAAGTAAAACTTAAATTAGTGTTTATTTTTTAATACCGCAAAGGTGGAATCAATGATGTTGAAGCTATTGACTGTCACTCTAGGTAGGATGGAGTCACCCATTCGCAACTGCATCACGAGAATGTGCATGTATCCATCCAAAACCTATCAACAAATACCAAGCAGATAATTAAACGGGTACAAATCCTATGATTTTTTTCGAACTAGTCAATGTTATGGATCATATTAACAGTAGACGTACCTTTATCGACAAATCAACTGCGGGGTTCTCGACATCCTTGAATCATGCTATATTCACGCTGAACTTCAATAGACCCAACAACTGTTGTTCTTCATCCGACTCTAAAAAAGCTGAGTACTCAGACTTACACTTTTCTCGTTTCTTCTTCTGATCAGGTTGAACGAATGGTGTCCGGATAAGTGATGATTTCTTTCTAATCCGACGGCTGAACACAACCAATAGTTTCTCCTCCTTCGGAGATGAGAGATCTCCCTCTACCTCAACCACCTCTACCTGCTGGTCTTCAGTCTCTCCCTGTTTCTCCATCACAGCAGTAGGGGTGGCCTGGAGAGGTGGTGGAACGAAGACGTTCTCTGTTGTAGGTGGGACCAACTGTGACTGTTGGTCCAACACTACTGGAAATCTAACATCCTATAATGAAACAAACACTGTCTATTACTTGCATGTATCCAAAATCATCAGATAAGCATATAAGGATACTGTGTTGAATATTTTAAACAAAGTCAAACGTCCTCTCTAGACTGTTTGAGCTCGGACCACGTGGACCCTTTGTCTCTCTCGAAGGATCAACAGACTCGGTCGATCTCCCATGTCCCACCACCTCTGGAATTAGCTCACGGAGCACCCCTGGCATAATATCCCTCAGGATATCTGGCAGCTCTTATCGCACTACAGTCGGAAGGATTTCTCGTAAGACTTGTTGTATCTCCGTCCTAAGAAATTCCTTCGTTGCTCGAGCGGATAACTTCTTTGACTTCTGTCACTTCTTTGTAGTATCCTGTGACTTTTGAATGTGTGACAAGAAGAGAAACAAACAATATTCAACTTGCTAAGAACACGAACAAACAATATTCAAATGATGATAATGTGGTTAAATTTTTGTACCTCAAGAGGTGGAGGTGGCAGAGTAGAGTTGACTTTCTAGGACCCTCTCGTGGGACCGAGGTTGGTGCTGTCATATGTCCCGTCTCATCACCATTCTTGGCAATCTTTGACCGCTTAGAAAGCCGAGATGTACTATCTGACACGTGTTTTTTCACTTTGGCACGCACAGTGTCAGACCGAGACAGTCTCGACCCCTCTGACTTAGAAGTCCTACGTCCACTCGGTCGATCTTGAGGGGTAAACTGTACTCCTGCAAATAGATCCATCTCAAGATCGACCATATACAATCGTAGCCTCTCCTCTTCGGTCGGCTCCAGTTGAATGGTCTCAATCTGAGGCATTTCACATTGAAATTAGTTTTGGAAATTCAAAGAATAGCGAAATTATCTACTTATTTTTGAAAAGTACTCACTTTTTTAGCACTGAAGATGTCGGGCACATTCGAATGTTTTCCAAGACTGCGCCATCGGGCTCCTCTTGGAAAGTCATCCAAAAACTTCTCTCCCAGTTGCTTCCCGAACTCAGGGATGCACTCAAACGCCCAGATCTAAAATGTGGAAAAACAAGTATGTCGTCAGATAATACACAATTGATATAAGCGATAAAATCAGTTGGATTTATAAATATACCTGTAGGGCTATAACGTAGCCATAAAGGTGATATAGCGGTCGACGAGCTCCGCTGGGCTGCAGTGAATGATCGAGATAGTGGAGCAATCTCTGATAACAGTAAGCACCCCAAGGGAATTTATCGAATTACTTAGGTATCTCGACCAAACACCACAACCATTGGGGCACATTTGTACGTACATCGACCCCAAAAAGGTGGAGTGTCAGTAGTAGAATATAGGCAATCTTCACGGCATCCTTCGGAATACTGCATAAATCTCCACCCGTAAACCGAGATAAAAGATCACCGGCCACCACAGACTGTCCATCGAAAAAGTGCTTATACACATCATCTGCTGGTGGCTCGCAATATGGGCTGTCGATCTTAAACTCCGAGCCTCCGAACTTTAACCCTGTGATCATACAAAACTCCATCTTGGAGAATCGTAGATCGTGATCACCTACACGAATCCAATGCTCGTGTGGGCTTGCTCCCAGCACAATGATCTCACGGTCGAAGAGGTGGAGGAGTCCTCGACCGCTTATGACGGTGTCTTTATCGAACTTCAGAAAGTGCCCAAAGCACGATCGTCTGAAAGCATCGAGCCCACCACAGTGGCGAAGCTCCGAAGCTATGTCTCCCAAAACTTTCGTGAGACAGTATGTACTGCATCGGGCCTCGAGATTTAAAAGTCCCCCCATTTCCACTGCGGCTGTTAAGAAATCATACACAAATACATATTCAGTAACATGAGCACAATCAGGGTACTAACAATAATAGTAAAAGCAAATGAGCACAATCAGGGTATATGTATAGATATAGAGAGTAATGATATCAGACGACGAAATCAACCTAATGAGCAGGACATTCTGTCCCAAGCTATATGATTTTTCTGTTATTGAATTAAATAAATTATGAAACTAACACACATTCCAACACCAACAGGCTTTGAAAGTTTCAATCTTAACTCTAGGCAGTGTCAATATATAGTGCGAAATGATAATTTAGTTTAACACAAAAACTTTTTTGCACTTACTGCATGGATATGAGATCTATCCACATTGAGGGGTCATTATTGGATTAGTCCTATACAATTGGGGAAATTTAGATCATTTTATAGAATGACCAAATTTTTAGAAAATGTAATCTATATACATGTTAGACATCCTTAAAAACTTTTCAATAAAGTTGAGACTCCGACAACATCTCTTGATCTACTGAGAGGAGAAATGATAATTAGAATATGCAACTGAATAGAACATATTGAATATAATAAATAGATCAGTTAGGGAAGGTTTTGAGCTGTAGCACCCCAGACCAAAATGAAACATAATTTATTAAATAAATATTTAAACTCAGGATTTAATATATATGTGCGTATGTTTTAACTGTTTAAATACGTGCATTTCAGATAAGTGTTTAATGCATGTACGAGATGGATGGTTTACCTAGACGTGGAACATAAGATATTTTTATATCACTAGATGCGTTTTAGAAAAACGAGAAGATAGAAACGAACTAGAGGTCGATCGGAGATCTGTAGCTCAAACGGTGATGAAAAGAACAAAACACGAGGTTTCGAAATATCAAGAGATATTTACGGTGAATAGTAAACGAGATATTTACCGATGAATAGTAACTTTCGAAATCTATAAATAGAGGCTCCTTCAGTTCATTTTTCACCCCTTCTTCAAACGAGCCAAAAGCGACGTTTACACGTAAGTCTCTCTTCTCTATCTCGTTTCTTTTTCGGCCTCCGACGCGTCGCCATCGGAGTTCATCGGTAAATTTCAAAGTTGTCGGTTTCGGCCGATTTTCGCACACAACGTAGGTTTTGACGAGTTGAGTCTAGAACAAGTCTCAGATTTCTATTCCGAATTATCGTTTGCTAGAAAATGACGAAAAACCATCTCAAAACCCTAAACCCTAACCCTAGCCAACTTTTCTCTCTCCTCAATTTTCTCTCTTTACCTCCATCCTTTTAGCCGGAGATGTTGTCGGAGTTTCTCCCGAAGGTGAGGGTGATTTGTTGGAGGGACGATGCCGCCGTGAGTGGTGGTGTCGGAGTTATATCGGGTTGGGTATGTTATATGCATGTATGTGTGTGTGTTTGTGTGTGTGCGTGTGTAATCTCTGTTGGGGGCGGCATAGGTGGTACCGCCATGAGGAAAGTGATGACCGACATTGGTGATGCGCTGGTGAGTTGTGACGATGGGATTCCAGCGACCTTCGGTCGCCGGCCAAGCATTTTGTTGAGGATGTGTGTTTATGTATATACATGTGTGTCTGTGAGTATTGGGGTTTGGGAAGTGTTGATCTTGTAACGAAGATGTAGTAGTTTGGGACGGTATAGCCGGGGATCGGGAGGGGGAGACGCCGGGCAGCAATAGGGCAGTCGGGGAGGCTACTGGGCGCGCTGGCGCGTGATCGTGCCGGAGGGCACGGTCGTGCCCCAGCCAGCAGAAGTTGCTGGAGGCTGGCGCACGGTTGTGCCGGAGCGCACGGTCGTGCCCTAGCCGACAGAAGTTGCTGGAGGCTGGCGCATGGTCGTGCTTGGGGAGCACGGTCGTGCGCGACCAAACAGAAGTTGCTGGGTGCTGGCGTACGGTCGTGCGCCATGGGGCACGGTCGTGCGCTGAGTGGGCGCGTCGGGAGAGGGCACAGGATGCGAGACGCGTGTCGGGTGACGCCGTGTTTCCAATCCTTTTCCGTTTCTTTTTCTTTGTATTCTTTATCATCGAGTCTTAGCCAATGGGAGGTTGTCGACCGAGGGTCGAGGGCCCAGTCGAGGTCAACCCTTGATACCAATTTACCTTCAAACTTATATACGTCGTTGAACTCGTATCAACTTCGAACGAGCTCATTTCTTATCCAATCTTTAGATCTCTCGACTCGTCGCGTAGTTAACAATCGTCTTTCTTCCGAAAGAAATGTTTAACGCTTTAATTATAAATAATAAAGATCTAAGGACACCGTAACTTGTATAGGCTATATATTGGATTAAGCTTGAGTTACTATTGGATTGGACTTGTGTTATCAGACTTTCGAGACTAGCGATTCACGCGGGTAACCACCGAACAAAGTGGGGGTAATTTCTGTCTCTTATTCTGTTTACTACTTTCCCTATTAAATACATGACTGAGGAATACTAAGTGCTGTGATTATAATTGCTGTGCTATACAACTATGAAAGAACCGAGGTCCGCTTTGTTCGTCCCCAGCTATTTTCTACTACTCTGTTGAGGTTTGGTGGTTCTCTTGAAATGCACCAACGGTAGTGAGACCGTTATATAGGATAAGACGGGGGAATCCCGCACCTACTCGTCCCTTGCCATTTCTAATATCTGCTTTGCTTTTATGTGCTGTGATGACGTGACTTAAGGATTATTTTACTAGTGTTTTATATCTATTAGGAGTCTCAAGAGGTGGATTTTATCCCCACGAGTGTATTCCACGCACTCACCCCTTAATCTGTACTCACACTACAGACGATGATGAACAAGAGGAACCCTAGACAGAGAGAGATGGTGCTATCTTTTATTTTCGCATGATTAGAACGATGTAACACAAACTTTATCAAACTATGTTTAATGTATTTCGGGTTTTGGTAATATTCTAGCGCCCCGGACCAAAACGAAGTATAATTAATTAATTAAATATTTTAACCTATGATTTAATAATTTTGTGCGTATGATTTAACTGTTTAATTTAATTTGTGCGTTTCAGATACGTGTTTACTGCATGATTAGATCGATAATTTTTCTAGACGTGGAACATAGGGTAATTTTATACCATTAGATGCGTATCGAGAAAACGAGAAGATAGAAACGAACTAGGGGTTAATTGGAGACCCGTAGCTCGAACGGCGACGGAAAGGGCAAAATCGGAAGTTTTGGAAAAAAAATCGGAAGATATTTACGGAGAATGGAAACGAAGATATTTACGTGAATAGTAACTCGGAAAAGTCAACCGATGAATATTAACGGAGATATTTTTGATAAATAGTAACTTTTCGGATTTCTATAAATAGGGGTGATTTCGATTGAAAAATCATCGTTTCTTCGATCGAGCCAAAACCGATGAAAACACGTAAGTCCTTCTTGCTCCTCTTTTTATTCCCGTCGTTCTGTTTTCCGGCCCGCCGCCGCCGGTCGTGGGTGGTGGTGTCGCCGGTGGTGGGTTGTGGTGGCCGCCGGCCAAGTATGGTGATGTGTGGGTGTGGAAACCGTGTGTGTGTATATGTGTATATATATATATATATATATATATATAGACTGTATGTAGGTGTTGGGGGTGGCCAGAGAGGTTGCCGGCGACAAAGAGGTCGTCGGCCGGTGATCGGAGGTTAGGGGGGTGGTCGCCGGCGACTGAAGTCGCCGGCCGGAGTTTCTGGATAGGTGTTGGTTTTTTAAAAAAACAGGGCTTCAAAGGTTTTTTGCGGCGAAGATTCGGACACTATTCACCACCGGAATCCGGTGAGGGATGGCCGGAGGTGGTAACCGGTGGTACGAGGTATTTAGTGAGGTAGGTGGTGGTGGCTGGAGGCGGTGCCGCCGCGCCGGGCGACGCTGGGAAGTGGCCTACTCGAGCAGGCCACCGTCGGGAAATCTGGGCAAGGGCTGGCCGAGAAAACTCGACCAGCCTGGTCGAGCCGTGCCTAGCTACCGAGAAAACTCGACAGCCGTTGGGTGCTGGGAGCCGGTGCGCACCCGACGCCGTGTTTTCAATCCGAACTTCGTTTTCTTTCCGTCGTTCAACCGTATCGAGTCATCGATGACGAGACGTCGTTGATCGGGGTCCGTGGGCCCGGTCAAAGTCAACCCTTTGACCAAAATTACCATTTTACCCCTAAAGTTAAAATACTTCGTTCGAGCTCGTTTTAACTCCGATCGAGCTCATTCTTTTTTTGTCATGACCCAAATTTCATTTCCTATCATCTCATCCCTTTAGATTTGACTTTCAGCCTTGTCTCCGAAATCTCAATCTATAGATCGCTCGATCCGTCGCGTATTTAATGATCGTTTTCCGACGGACCCTTTTGCAACTTTAATTATAATTTATTAAGGATCTAAGGAACGTCATAACTTGTGTAGGCTACTTGTTGAGTTGAGTCTTGTGATATCGGATCCTTTGGTACTCACTTGTGATATCTAATCCGTCAGTACTCGTTGATCACGTGGTAACCACCGAACAAGGTGGGGGTAATTTCTATCTCTTTATTTGTCTACTGCTTTCCCTATTATATGCATGATTGAGGAATACTAAGTGTTGTGTTTATATTTGTTGTGCCATAATATAACTGTGAAAGGACAGAGGTCCACTCTGATCATGCATTCCTTGCTTCCTTCTACTACTCTGTCGTCTCTTACTATTGCTATCACTCTGGTGGAGGTGTGGTGAGCCTCTTGAAATACACTAACGGTAATGAGACCGTTTTATAGGATGACGGGCTGATCCCGCACCTATTCATCCCTTGCCATTTCTAATAGCTGCTATGCATCTTATGTGCTGTGACAACGTGACTTAAGATTATTTTACTAGTTTTTATATATCTGTTGAAAGTCACAAGAGGCAGAGTTATTCCCACGAGTGTATTCCACGTACTCATCCCCTTAATCTGTACTCACATTACAGGAGCTGATGAGCATGATGAACCCTAGATGGAGAGAGGTGGTGCCGCTTTTGAATCTGTGATTTTTTTAGGATATGTCGCACAAACATTTTCAAAACATTACTTTAAAGTTTATTCACGTTTTGTAATATATTCTGAGTATTCTGTGAGCGAGAGATCCTGATGTTATTTTCGCTGCGTATGATGTATATTATCAGTAGTGAGACAGATTACTATCGGCAGAGGCCGATTGTTGTTAAGTGAAATAATCACTTCGTCCCTTACCTATTTCTTCTGTCGTCTCTTACGTATTCTTTCTGATTATGATATGTGTCCCTTGCTATTTCTCTCTTCACGCCCATGTGAAACTCTGATAAAATATGAAAAGATTTTGGGACGTGACAAATATGTTGATACATGTAAGGATGTGAATCTTGATGAGTTTTCACTGCATTTGATGTACTATATATATCGGTAGTGAGACCGATTGTTAACGACAGAGGTCGTATGTTTATAAGTGAGAGATTCACTTCGTCCCTTACCTCTTTCTTCTATCGTCCCTTGCTTATTCTTTCTGTTGAGTATGTGTCCCTTGCTATTTCTATCTTCATGCCCAATGGTAAAACTCTCATAAAATATGAAAAGATTTTGGGGCGTGACATGAGCATCAACAAATTAAAGAATATCAAAAGAGAAATTGAGAGTATTCATCTAAGAAAGTTGCAACTAAATCAATGACAACACATCAAAATAAAGTTATGCCTCTAGTTATTTATATAATATACTGATAGTTAACTCAAATCTAACATAAGAAAATAAATTATAAAGTTTAAACAAAATTATTGTATTTACCTCAAACTCGTCAAATGTTAAGAATTTGAACAAAGCAGAATGTTTCATTATATTTCCGAATGATAACAACTTTGATATATTTATTTTATTGGTAAGAATTTAAACAAACACTAAATAGTTGAAAATTTTAAGAAGAAAGTGGCGAATGAATGAGATTGTGGATGAAAATACTATTTTACCTCTAAAGAAATTTGAGATTTGAGGGATCTAGTGAACCCTTGTCCTCTATGTGTATTTATGTGTCTTTTATCTAATATATATAAAATACTATTTTGCCACTAAAGAAATTTGAGATTTGAGGGATCTAGTGACCTCTGGCCCTCTATGTAGCTACGTCACTGGCCACACACCATACGTGCACACACACTCCCTCATACATCAGTTCACATGCGACCACACCCAATTGCACCTGCTGATACCCTTATTCTTTTTTATTTTAGTACTGAAATGTATCACCTATGTATGCAAAAGATATTAGTGTGTATAACTAAAAAAATATTATATGTACTTAAAAAATATAAATATTTTTATTTAAAAAATATTACTTGCATAACTTAACCATAATACATTGTTTCAAGTTTCAAATGTATTACTTATTTTACTAAAGGTATTTTCTTGTATAATTAAATTGTATTATTGTTTGTTTAAAACGTACTACTTGCATATTGTTTCCCTGAAAAATAATACCCATATGATTAAAAGATATCATAATATTATATAGTATTAGTATATAATGTATAAAAAAATAGAATTCACGCGATTTCATCATAATTTTTTTTATATCATGTTAAACATCTTCCTTCTACAGATAATTATTAGTCTTTTATTTTGACTGAATTATTATGCTTAAAATCGTTGTGATAAAATAATCGTCAACAACATATTTGAAATATATATAAATATGTAGACATAAAACAACAATAATAAAAAGTCTAAATAGGTCTTTCTATCCAATATGCATAAGAAAAAATGAAAAAGCATAAGAACATAAAAGATGAACTAGATAAGAGGTGGAAGAAGCAAGTTACGAGGCATGAAAGTTGAAGAAATATGTTGAGAGATATGAAGGCGTGGTTTAGGGGGAGGAAAAAATGATGTTGTTCGGATCCGCAAATGAAGTAATACATTTTAGCCAATGAAATAAGTGCAAATGTGTCTTTTTATCGCAATACATGTACTAACAATAACAGTAAAAGCAAATGAGCACAATTAGGGTATATGTATAGATATAGAGAGTAATGATTGATCGGGTAGTGCAAGAAGCCTCAATGCCTAAGATTTGGAAATTGATCATGAATTTGGGCCAAGATCTATAGATCACGAGGTTATTTTGCTTCATCACGAGGGTAATTTTACTAGATCACGAGAAGATTTTGCTACATCACGAGGTTAATTATCAAAAGATTTCGAGAAGATTTCGTGATCTATAGTTGAAATCCTAAACAATAATTCAAAAAATTCTAGCAAATTCCCCTCGTGATGAAGAAATATTCTTTGTGAACTATTCACCCTGTTCGAACTACCCTGTGACTAAGCGATCTATACTTCGTGATCTATTTAAGAGCCTTCGTGATTTGTCCAAATGCCTCGTGATCTACCATGTGCAAGACAAATCATGGCACCGCACTGGAAATTACCCAACCAAATCAAGCTATCCATGAACATGTCGGAATCCCACATGAGGTAGCTATATGAGAAATGGGCTTCCCTAAAATTACTCGGAGCAAATCAAAAGTTGAGACTAAACACAATTTTCAATAGCATATAATCAATTAATAAACTGATTGGCTGGGCATTAAGTGATGAGAACCTTAAGTCTAATTCAATAACCCACAGTTACTGAGTTTAATTCAATAACCCATTGACATCTATCATGATGCATTATCAAAATCATCCAAGATACACAGGATATATTATAGTAAAAGGTTACTTAAGTAGTTAAAAATCACCCTCATTAACAGGAAAAATTCAAATCAATTCAAATCAAAGTTCGAAATTTAACGATATTCATTCCGCAAATCCAAAACTTACTTGTTTAGGAGCATTTCTCTCCGTCGATTTCTGCTGTTCGCCGCCATCTTCCGCTAACATTCTCACCGTCGTGAGTGTTTTGATTCTGCTGTTCACGGTCTCTGCTGGATATCCCTCACGGTTGCAACGCTAGTCTCTCAAGAACTAACGAGTTTGCTCTCAATTCACGAAATCACGAATCAGAAAAAGGAAAATCACGAAGAGTGGATTTAACTCTGTCAATTCGAAAATTACTGTCAATCGAGGGTTTGCAATACTGTGGGTTTTTCCCCTAATTCAATTCACATAGCAATAGTCAGGTTATTTTGGTCATTTTACCCCCAAAATGGGTAAAAAACATGTTTTATTAAAAGATAGGTATTTTTCATTTCACTCATTGTGAAATGGACAAAAATGCCCCTCGACCCCTTAATTATTTTGCATATATAAATCCAATTCATTGTAAATGAATTACCACGAAAATATTGTTTCATTTTAAATATAGTATTTCATATTTAAAATAAAACGTATATATTTTATATAGATTGAAACAATGAATTATTTTAATATTAATCGTGTAGTAATTAAGACATCCACATCATCCAACATGCGTATCAATTATTGTAACTCAATCTGTCACGCCCCGTTTTCTTTTCGTATTTTATCAGAGTTTTACCGTTGGGCGTGAAGAAGAAAATAGTAAGAGACGACAGAAGAAGGGGATTAGAGACGACAGAAGAAAGAGATGAGGGACGATACGAATCTTTCACATATCAACAATGGCCTCGGCCGATAACGTTCGGTCTCAATACCGATAAAATATACACAACATATTAACGCAGCGGAATAAACCATCAGGATCTCACGTTCACCGTATACTAAAAAATAATTACAAAACGTGAATAAACTTATAATATATTGTTTTGAAAATGTTTGTGCGATACATCCTATAATCACAGATTCAAAAGCGTCACCGCCTCTCTCCGTCTAGGGTTCATCAGCTCCTGTAGTGTGAGTACAGATTAAGGGGGTGAGTGCGTAGAATACACTCGTGGAGATAAAGTCTGCATCGTCGACATTCGACAAATATAAATATTGAAAATTTAACTGTAATCACGAAATCATAGCAAGTAATATGCATAGCAGATATTAGAAATGGTAAGAAGAATAGGCGCGGGAACAACCCGTCTTATCCTATAAAACGGTCTCATATACCGCTGGTGCGCTTCATGAGGACCGCCAAACCTCAATAGAGTAGTAGAAGGGAGAGAGACGAATTTTTTATAGTCCCGTAGGACTCTCCGAACATGCAATGTGAACCGAAGTTCTTTCACAGTATATAGTATGACACATCACGTATATTCACAGCATGTAGTATTCCTCATTCATGCTTCATAATAGGGAAAACTGTAAACACATTAAGATTTAGAAATTACCCCCATCTCGTATAGTGGTTACCACGTGAGTAGATAGAACAGTAAGTCTGATAACCCCGAAACCTCAAGCTCAACAAAAAGCTCAATCCAACAAATAGCCTACACAGTTACGGTGTTTCTTAGATCTCAAATACAGTATAATTAAAGCTGTAAAGGGATCCGGCGGAAAAACGTTCGGTAACGACGTGACGGATCGAACGATCTAAAGATTGGAGTTCAAGAAACGAGAGGGTCAGATCTGTATGAGTGGCTGATTAGATAGGAAATGAAATAAGGATCGCAACGCAAAAAGAATGAGCTCAATCGGAGTTAAAACGAGCTCGAACAGAGCATTTTAAGTTTAGGGGTAAAACGGTAATTTTGGTCAAAGGGTTGACTTTGACCAGGCCCATGGACCCGGGTCAACGTCGTCTCATCGGCGATAACTCGAAAAAGATGAACGGTGGAGAAAATGGGGTTCGGATCGAAAACACGGCGTCGCGAGCGCGTCGGCACGCGCGAACCCGGCGCCGGGTGGAAAAAACTGGCGGCTAGGCGCATGGCTCGGCAGCTGCCGAGTTTTCTCGGCAGCGTCGTGTCCCGTCTCGGCAGCTGCCGAGATTTCTCGGCAGCAGGTGCATGGCTCGACGGCTGGTCGAGTTTTCTCGGCCAGCCTTGCCCAGATTTTCCCGACGGTGGCTGTTCAACGCGCCTCCTTCCCGGCGTCTCCCGGCGCGGCGGCGCCGCCTCCAGCCACCACCACCTACCTCGCTGGATATCTCGCACCGCCGGCTACCACCTACGGCTGTCCATCGCCGGATTCCGATGGTGAATAGTACCTAAAATCTCGCCGGAAAACCCTTCGATACACAGTTTTTTTCCAAAAATCAACCTTCACCAAAACTCCTCCGGCCGACGACCTCCTTGTCGCCGGCAACCCTCTATCTCCGGCCACAACCCATGCAAGACCAAACAAAATACACACACACCCGTTTCTATGCACACACTGATTTTCTTGCTCCGGCCGGCGGCCACTTGCCGTCGGCGACCACCACCCATCACCCTCACCTTGGCCGACGACCCCCAGTCGCCGGCCACCACCACCGCCGCCATGCACACACACACACACGAACACAGTTGCACACACACACCTAGCGTAAGGTGTGTTTGCACAAACACACCTACTGCCATGCTTGGCCGGCGGCTACCAGCCGCCGGCTGCCTCCTCCTCCACCTCGCCGGCAACCTCCTGTCGCCGGCCGTTCTTTCACTCACGGCGGCGCCCCCTGGCACCGCCTCCAACAACATGCAAGAACACACACACTTATACACCATATATCACACACATGCATGCATACATATATATATAGCCACTGTCCTTCTCCGGCGCCGCCGTGGGTGGCGGCACCGGCACTCCAGCGTCTGTCCACAACCTCCGGCGACCTCCGGCAGCTTCTCCGGTGCGGTGGAGAAAGAAAGAACAGAGGAGAGAGAAAGGGTGATCAAGGGTTAGGGTTAGGGTTTAAGAGGCTGTTTTTCGCCGTTTTTCGGCGAACGAGAAATCGGAATTAAATTTCGAGACCTATCCTAGATTCATCTCATCAAGACGAACTTCGTGTGCGAAAAACATCCAATTTCGACAACGTCGAAATTTTCCGACGACCGGCCGGCGACCAGAAATCTAAAAACGAGAGAGAGAAGGGAGGAGAGAGAGACTTACTCGTTTTCGGCGCGTTCGACTCGTTCGGAAAAACGGTGAAAAAATGAAATGGGGGAGACCCTATTTATAGATTTTGAGAAGTTACTATTCATCCAAAATATCTTGGTCACTATTCATGAGTTGACTTTTCCAAGTTACTATTCACCGAAAATATCTTTCGGGTTTCCGTTCGAAACTTCGAGTTTTGCCCTTTTCGTCGTCGTTCGAGCTACAGGTCTCCGATTGACCTCTAGTTCATTTCTAACTTCTCGTTTTCTCGATACGCATCTATTGGTATATAAAAATCCTATGTTCTACGTCTAATAAAATTATCGATCTAATCGTGCAGTAAACACGTATCTGAAACGCACAAATTAAATTAAACAGTTAAATCATACGCACAAAATTATTAAATTATAGGTTAAAATATTTAATTAATTAATTATGCTCGTTTTGATCCGGGGCGCTACATCCCTTACCCCCTAAAATAATTTCGTCCTCGAAATTGAACGCGTACTAAGAACGACTCAGAACTAAACGTGTACTAAGAGCTGCGAGACTGGTTACTTTGTCAAAACTCTCGTCCTCTTATATGCGAGTTGCTTCTTTCTTTCCATTTCTCGTCAAGGAACTTCCTCAGGCTTGCAAGTTCCTTGATTATTTAGCTCAGGCTTGCAAGTTCCTTGATGATCTGGCTAAGCTCAATGTTTAGGACTTTCGTCAATCCTGAGCTTTTCCAATTCTTTTTCGATCCTTCCTGGCCGAACCGCATTTCTGCTCTTTATTTTTCTCCTCAAAAGCGTGGAGTCCGACGAAAGGGATCTTATTCTCAAAAGCAATTCTAAGGTGACGGTGTAGGTGTTCTGTCTTTTCCGTCTTTCCCGTGGGGATACTACTTCTATAGTCCGAGCGATTATCTTACCGTCCTCATGCTTCAGCAATTACAGAAAATAACAGATATGCATGTGTGTTTCATTCCAGCATCAAACAGGCTGTAAATAGGTATATCAGTTATTGATAGTGTACCTGGCATTATCCCTCAGCTCCCTCTGTAGCTCCTGGGCGATTAAGAGCGTAAGCCCGTGCTCTGCCCGCCATCGGCCTCGAGTTTTGAGACCTCGGACAGTTGACAGCTATATGCCCTGGCGTCTCGCAAGTGAAACAGTTCCGTGCTTCAGGCTGGCACGGTCCTGTGTGCATCTTCCTGCATCTTGGGCACGGATTCGCTGGTCCGGGAGTAGAAAGGAGTGGAACATTGTTTGCCCTTGGAAACTTATAGGGGGCAAACTCCTGACTCGGGCCCTCCCACTTCTTTTTCCCAGGAGCACGGAGAACTCTCTCAAGGGGTGCAACATCTAAACCCAATCGGGAGACGATCTCCTGGGCTCTCCCGATGACACTTGCATAGGTCATCTTTCCTTGGCCAGCTAGGATCGAACTAATCTCCTTACGAAGGCTCCTCCCAAATCTTCGAGCCTTTTTGAGATCAGTATCCACCAGATGTGGGGCGTACCGGCTCAACTGATTGAACCGCCGCTCATATTCCCCTACAGTTAAGTTCCCCTGTCGGAGATGGAGGAACTCTGTCTCCTTCGTGTCCTTATAGGACTGAGGGATGAAGTGCTGAGTAACCACCTCTTTGAACTCCTCCCAGGACATTTGCTCTCTTTGAGCAGGCAACAGCGTTCGCTCGTACGAGTCCCACCAATGACTCGCCTCCTCAGTGAGCTGAAAGATGGCACAACTGACCATCTGTTCCTTAGAGCACGTCAGGTGCCCAAACAATCGGTCGAGTGACCTTAGCCACTCTTCCGCGTCAGCTGGCTCCTCTTTTCCATTAAAAATCGGGGGGTTGAACCGTCGAAACTGTTCATAAATCAAGTTCGGGTCAGCTCTAGCTGGCTGAGGGATGGCCCGATCTGTTTCAAAGTGTTGTGCTAATCCTCGTAGAACAGTTACCAAATCCCCAACATTGGCTGTCTCTTCTCGCTCCGGCTGGTTGGCCGGCTGGGGTTGCTCTTTGCGGGGTCTTCCTCTTGACATATCTCTAATACGATATATGTATATATGTGAGTCGTTGGAAGATCACAAAACTCACTTATACGTAAGAAGAGTAACGTGATGTATAAAAAGATGCGTAAATATACACTATATATAATAAGCGAGACTGTACATACGCGTTTATACATAGAAGTCTACTAAGGATAGTCCTACACCATTCCAAAAGGTGTAAGTACATTATCGATGATGTATAAACTACCCTTACATATACATATAGAACAGAGTACTGTTTGTAGCGTTATATATATATATATATCAAAGTCTTCTCGAAACGGTTTACTACGGCTGTGGAAGATGACGGAGGCCCCGGTACTTCTGGCATTCCATCCTAGGGGTCACCAATCTCCGGATCATCCTCCGACTCGGAGCTACAGCTGGACGGGTCATTAGGTACCGGCTCCAGAGTAGTCGGAAGGCCATGTCAGCCCCATAGCTCCAACATCCGCCACGCTACCCTCCCAAAATCCAAACCAGGAACGGGGTTCAGTGATGAGAACACTAGCTCATTGTGATATACCCAGCGAGCCCTAGCCTCCCACTCATATGACAGAGTATGGATCATGTGCCAACAAGCCTGGATACTAACAATCCTACCTCCTACACCCCCTAACTCCCTCCAGCAATGCAGCAGGCTGGCTACATGCTCACCGACCGATCTATCGTCCGTTATTCTACTTTCATAGAAACGACGTCTAAGTCTTTCCTCACGCGTTTCCGGCACTCGCATCCCAGCGGTGAATCTTATCTTAGGCATCTGTAATGCTTCCCTCAAAACCTATCGGTTTAAAACAAAATATCACATAACAGACAACATTCATATACCGCAAAAGTCTTATGTTCAGTGAAAGTAACCTATTGAGAGAGGATAGTGCCTATCTGTGTCTTTTCAAAAACCTTTTCACATTTTCAAATCCCGTCTTTCTCACTTTAAAACCCGTTCCAAAAACCTTTCTCGTTTTCAAACCACACTTTCAAAATCACGTTTTTCCATTTTTAAAACTAGTTCGAGCAAGTTCTCAACGTTAGAACTGCTCTGATACCATTTGTCACGCCCCGTTTTCTTTTCATATTTTATCAGAGTTTTACCGTTGGGCGTGAAGAAGAAAATAGTAAGAGACGACAGAAGAAGGGGATTAGAGACGACAGAAGAAGGGGATTAGAGACGACAGAAGAAAGAGATGAGGGACGATGTGAATCTTTCACATATCAACAATGGCCTCGGCCGATAACGTTCGGTCTCAATACCGATAAAATATACACAACATATTAACGCAGCGGAATAAACCATCAGGATCTCACGTTCATCGTATACTAAAAAATAATTACAAAATGTGAATAAACTTATAACATATTGTTTTGAAAATGTTTGTGCGATACATCCTAAAATCACAGATTCAAAAGCGTCACCGTCTCTCTCCATCTAGGGTTCATCAGCTCCTGTAGTGTGAGTACAGATTAAGGGGGTGAGTGCGTGGAATACACTCGTGGAGATAAAGTCTGCATCTTACGACATTCGACTGATATAAATATTGAAAATTTAACTGCAATCACGAAATAATAGCAAGTAATATGCATAGCAGATATTAGAAATGTCAAGAAGAATAGGCGCGGGAACAACCCATCTTATCCTATAAAACGGTCTCATATACCGCTGGTGCGCTTCATGAGGACCACCAAACCTCAATAGAGTAGTAGAAGGGAGGGAGATGAATTTTTTACAGTCCCGTAGGACTCTCCGAACATGCAATGTGAACCAAAGTTCTTTCACAGTATATAGTATGACACAGCACGTATATTCACAGCATGTAGTATTCCTCATTCATGCTTCATAATAGGGAAAGCTATAAACACATTAAGATTTAGAAATTACCCCCATCTCGTATAGTGGTTACCACGTGAGTAGATAGAACAGTAAGTCTGATAACCCCGAAACCTCAAGCTCAACTCAAAGCTCAGTCCAACAAATAGCCTACACAGTTACGGTGTTTCTTAGATCTCAAATACAGTATAATTAAAGCTGTAAAGGGTTCCGGCGGAAAAACGTTCGTTAACGACGTGACGGATTGAACGATCTAAAGATTGGAGTTCAAGAAACGAGAGGGTCAGATCTGTATGAGTGGCTGAATAGATAGGAAATGAAATAAGGATCGCAACGCAAAAAGAATGAGCTCAATCGGAGTTAAAACGAGCTCGAACAGAGCATTTTAAGTTTAGGGGTAAAACGGTAATTTTGGTCAAAGGGTTGACTTTGACCAGGCCCATGGACCCGGGTCAACGTCGTCTCATCGGCGATAACTCGAAAAAGATGAACGGTGGAGAAAACGGGGTTCGGATCGAAAACACGGCGTCGCGAGCGCGTCGGCACGCGCGAACCCGGCGCCGGGTGGAAAAACCCGGGGGCTAGGCGCATGGCTCGGCAGCGTCGTGTCCCGTCTCGGCAGCGGGTGCATGGCTCGACGGCTGGTCGAGTTTTCTCGGCCAGCCTTGCCCAGATTTTCCCGACAGTGGCTGTTCAACGCGCCTCCTTCCCGGCGTCTCCCGACGCGGCGGCGCCGCCTCCAGCCACTACCACCTACCTCGCCGGATACCTCGCACCGCCGGCTAACACCTACGGCCGTCTATCGCCGGATTCCGATGGTGAATAGTACCTGAAATCTCGCCGCAAAACCCTTCGATACACAATTTTTTTCCAAAAATCAACCTTCACCAAAACTCCTCCGGCCGGTGACCCCATTCGCCGGCGACCATCCCTCCGACCCCCTGACACCGGCCGGTGACCTCCTTGTCGTCAGCAACCCTCTATCTCCGGCCACAACCCATGCAAGACCAAACAAAATACACACACACCCGTTTCTATGCACACACTGATTTTCTTGCTCCGGCTGGCGGCCACTTGCTGCCGGCGACCACCACCTATCACCCTCACCTTGGCCGACGACCCCCAGTCGCCGGCCACCACCACCGCCGCCGTGCACACACACACACGAGCACAGTTGCACACACACACACACCTAGCGTAAGGTGTGTTTGCACACACACACCTACTGCCATGCTTGGCCGGCGGCCACCAGCCGCCGGCTGCCTCCTCCTCCACCTCGCCGGCAACCTCCTGTCGCCGGCTGTTCTTTCACTCACGGCGGCGCCCCCCGGCACCGCCTCCAACAACATGCAAGAACACACACACTCATACACCATATATCACACACACATGCATGCATATATATATATAGCCACTGTCCTTCTCCGGCGCCGCCACCCACGGCAGCGCCGGCACTCCAGCGTTTGGCCACGACCTCCGGCGACCTCCGGCAGCTTCTCCGGCGCGGTGGAGAGAGAAAGAACAGAGGAGAGAGAAAGGGTGATCAAGGGTTAGGGTTAGGGTTTAAGAGGCTGTTTTTCACCGTTTTCCTGCGAACGAGAAATCGGAATTAAATTCCGAGACCTATCCTAGATTCGTCTCGTCGAGACGAACATCGTGTGCGAAAAACGTCCGATTCCGACAACGTCGAAATTTTCCGGCGACCAGCCGGCGGCGGCGCCGCCGACCAGAAATCTAAAAATGAGAGAGAGAAGGGAGGAGAGAGAGACTTACTCGTTTTCGGCGCGTTCGACTCGTACGAAAAGATGGTGAAAAAATGAAATGGGGGAGGCCCTATTTATAGATTTTGAGAAGTTACTATTCATCCAAAATATCTTGGTCACTATTCACGAGTTGACTTTTCCAAGTTACTATTCACCAAAAATATCTTTCGGGATTCCGATCGAAACTTCGAGTTTTGCCCTTTTTGTCGTCGTTCGAGCTACAGGTCTCCGATTAACCTCTAGTTCATTTCTAACTTCTCGTTTTCTCGATACGCATCTATTGGTGTATAAAAATCCTATGTTCTACGTCTAATAAAATTATCGATCTAATCGTGCAGTAAACACGTATCTGAAACGCACAAATTAAATTAAACAGTTAAATCATACGCACAAAATTATTAAATTATAGGTTAAAATATTTAATTAATTAATTATGCTCGTTTTGATCCGGGGCGCTACACAATCTTATACGATGGATGATGATATTAAAAATGTATCCAAATCCTAATCTATATAATCAAAAGATTGTGGTAAATCATAAATCATATGAATCCGATAAAATGGGATGCAACCAATATTTGATGAAATAGTATGCCACCAATATCCGATGAAATTAAAATGCAATCGATGCAATGATTTTGAATGTAATACATTATTAAATTAACCATACAATACAAAATGGATGCAACAATGATTTTAAAATGGATGGAACAACGATTTTGAACGGTGATTTTGAATGCATGTATCGATGAATTAATAACATTACATCACCAAATTAACAACACAACGTCAAAATGGATGCAACAATGATTTTGAATGCATGCCAACAAATCAATTAATAATAATACATTACTAAATTAACCACACAACACGATTTTTAAATGGATACAATAATGATAAATTATTGGTTCGATCATATTTTGTGTATGACTCAAGAACAAATGATTCTTATTTAGCTTAAGTATGCAATGATAGTGATAATTCACATTAATTTTGTAACGTAGCCCTAATTACTGTAAAATCATTTGGTATTATCCTTGTTAGGACGATTTTAATTATTTATTTTTGTTAAAATCACCTATTGATTTTAAAATCATTTAATTTGGATTAATTCAATAAAATTTAGATTTGATATTTAAAATGAAATTTGTATATTTTATATAGATTGAAACAGTGATTTTTAATGGTAATCATGTACTATTGCATCCATATTATAGGATAGGATCGATGCTAGCATTGCTTTGGATGTTAACCAAAATAATGATTGTTAAAAAATGAAATCAAATATGTATTTTGTCGATTTAATATAGTAATTTAGAAATAATATATTTGAGAATATACCACGTATTAAATCCAAATCCAAATGCAAATCGTTACAAAATCCAAATCTTGATATTGGTAATAGTAATTCGTTTGAGATACTAAAACTATCCAAATCGAAGTTCATATCTATATCGGCTAAAATTATGGTATCATTAATTGTAGTTGAATCTTATACAATTGTTTGATATGCTAAAAAATCTGTATAATTAAAAGATTATGGAAAAATTCAAATCTTGATATTGGTAATAGTAATTCGTTTGAGATACTAATCTATCCAAATCGAAGCTCATATCTATAATTGCTAAAATTATGGTATCATTAATTGTAACTGATACAATTGTTTGATATGCTAAAAAAATTTGTATAATCAAAAGATTATGGTAACATGGAACGTAATTAATGCATTATTAAATCATAAATCATAAATAATGTTTTATTCGATAAAATAGGATGCAACCAATATCCAATAGAATCCGATGCAGCCCCAATGATTTTTATTTTTAATGCAATGTATGAACTAATAATATTATAAATTAACCACACAACACAAACACAAGCAAAATGAATGCAACAATGATTTTTAACTGTGATCATATATTATTTAGAATAAAACATATTAAACAACAATCGACAACTAACGTTGTGATGTTTGAAGATACAATAATGGGGTTGTTAATGACAGTTTAATCACGCAATGAGATCTTAATAACAAAGATCACATCATGACAAAATTAAACATATCAAATATAGGTCTCAAATGATTCGTCATCACACAATGCATAATACCAGAAGATTTGATTGTGATTTTATGGTTGCTATTGACAACTAAATACAATAATCGGAGAAGATAGATATAGACTACATTGTCTGTGATATTAGACTTGTTGGGGGGAATATATGAGTTTTACTGAGGTAATTTTTTAAGGTAGGTAAAAAAGTTAAAATGAAAATGAAGGGTCATGATATAATGATCCAAGATCTAATGGTTAAGACCACTAATATATTAATACCATTGGTGTACTATAGAAATATCCAAACAAAAATATTCTTGTCTCGAACTTTGACCAAACCAAAAAATGAGAGAAAGTGCAAAAAGGTTTAAGAAGTTGCTTTACTGAATTCTATAAGTTTACAAAAAGAAAAAAAAAATGAAAGTTTGTAAAAAGAAATTCCATCCTTCACCCATCGTCCATGCACCATTTTTCTCTACCTTTGAATTGAATTTGTCCAATATCATATAAAATGTATGTATATTGAAAACTCATCACTCCTTATATATATATATATATATATATATATATATATACACGCGTGTGTGTTAATGAAACTATTAAATTAAAATTGATTTAAACCAACTTTAATTATTATTTACTTCAATTCAAACGATTAGAGAAATTGTCCAAAATGTTATCTAATATGCTTCACTCCTTGAAAATTATATAAAAAAACAAAAGCTTAGACTATAATGGTTAGAGTTTGAACTTTAATTACATAAGTTTTTTAATTTTTCCCTTCCCTCAACTTTCCATAGTCCATTTAGAAGAAAAAAAGAAAAGAAAAAAACGACACCTAAACTGACGTAAAATTTAATTTCAAAAGTGACTATAACTCCTATATCGAAACAGTTGGAGAATTATTTCATTTTACCCATGTTGAATGCAAGGCATGAAAGTAGCCGGACAACATGTTTAATGTTTGACCTCCTATATCTACGTTAGTGTTTAGAATGGAAAAAGAGGATGATGAAATTGACAAAAAGTCAATTGGTGGGCCCTAAATGATGTGTCATATTCCTCCATACAACAAATATTTTACCATTTTTATTTTTTAAGGAAAATCATTAAAAATAAAATAAATAAAAACAAAACAGATAAACATTATTTCAATTGTTAGAAAAATTATGTTTAGATTTTGATGAGACAAAACAAACTTATAATAGGAAATTAGAATATCCTATTTTTCACAATGTTTAAGTGAAATTAGACTAGAATTTAAGTGTGTAATATATGTTGAAGAATGGAGGAAAAACAGTGAAGAAACAGTCGTTGCAAGCTAAATGAAAATACAGTGCAACATGCTATAAGTAGTAAAGTTACAGTAGAAGCACTACAAGCTGAATTACTACAAGATGACCAAGGTTGCAAGAACTGTATGCTACATTCTCCAAGAATGAAGAGACAAGAATGATAAAATCATGGAGACCTAATATCAATGCATTACTAGGAAGAATATCATCAGTCTGAGGTTGATCACTTCAACGAATCAAATACTAACCAATCATTACAAAAATGTAGCGATTTACCGACGAAATTTACTAACAAACAATTTTGTTGGTAATTACCGACAGAATATCGATGGATTTTCATCGGTAACCAACTTCTTTGAAAATAGAACTTCCGTCGGTATTAGTGATGAAAAAATTTCATCAAAAAATTAGGTTTACCGACGGTTTTAGGGACGGAATTTCCGTCGCTAATTATTAATGAAAATTATTAAATAATATTTTTTTATTTATTTTACAAAATTACTGATGGAATGTAATCTATTGGTAATTACCGACAAAAATTATGTTTGTAAGTTTTTCAAAAAAAAATTAATTTTTTTTGCATAATTTACCGACATAATTAGCGACAGAATTTTTCGTTGATAAGTTTTCCGAATAAAAATTTTAAAAAATTAAGAAAATAATTTAAAATATAATTTAAAATTTATCCACAAACAATTCTGTAGGTAATAATTAATTTAAATTATAAAAAAATATTTTTTTAGCAAAATTTACGGACAGAATATGACTATTCCGTTAGTAAATCTGTCGTTAAACCCCAAATCTAGGGTTTAGAGATAAAAAAAACCTTTATTTTGATGATTTTTTTTTCAATAATCTAAATTTAATAACCGTTATATTGTATTAATAATCATAACATACAATATGAATAATGTTGTTATATTATAATATTATGCATGTGACGTATGCATATGTATATATAATTAATAAGTCAATGTTCGTCTAGCAAGATTTATCTTAATCTAATTGATATATACATATGTTTGTCGTTTAAATGGTTATTCTCGATTAATAATTAAATGACACTACTATCGATTGACAAGATATAATTTTATTATTTATGTTGTTTAAACGATTTTACATATTTATTTTTCATTTTCGAACATACTACCGATGGATTTAATAAGTTCATTGTATTAGATTGAACTCAACTCATTTATAAAATTGAATTCTTCATATAAGATTGTAAATGAAACTGAAAATGTATTATTGGAACAATATTCGAAAATAAAATATCTTAAAAAACATAGTAAATCGAATGAGAATAAATAATTTACTGACGAATGTAATATTTCAAAAATGTGGAGAACCCACAAAAAAACTGTGGGATTTACTGACGGGTTTTCTAGTATTCTGATAAATATTTTTCATTGGTATTTTTTTAATATATATTTTTTTAGTAATAACAATTATGAAATTAAAATAAAAGAAACGAAATGAAATCAAATGAAAATTAAAATTTTGTATAGACTTAATTAAAAATAAATTTAAAATTGTTTAGAAAATATTCCGGCATGCTCAAGATAGATCTTCATCTTCATCCTCATCAATACGGGTTAGAGGATCCACATTGGTCGGAGCAGGAGGGGCATCGGCATCGGGGGCAACTACTGACCGGATGAAAGCTGATCTTGTATCTCTACTAGATGTTGATGACATTCTGCATTTGTAAAGCAAGACGCTCAATCATCGAAATCCTTAACTCGATCTTCTGACGTAAGCGCTCTTCAGTTTCTCGCATAATCCTACCATAATTGATCGGATTGGGAGCCGTAGCATGAGAGGTGGTAAAGCTTGACGACGATCGTCTTTTACCAACCGATCCAAGTCCGTACACCTGCCCATTATTGACACCGATTGTCTCAATGTACAACTGGTCTAAGTCCTCAGGATGGGAATCCAATGAGCCCTCCTCTGGCTAACTGAGTTGAGACATCCTCTCTTGAAAAGCCTTCTGAAACATTTTTCCAAGTTAAAAAAATCAGAGGAAAAACAATTTTCTTAATTTTTGAAGTTAATTAAGAAGTAAATAAAATACTTACCTCAATTATCTTAACCCTGTCATCGGTGTATGACCAATCTTTGTCGGGGCCGTCAACCTCTTGAAGAGCTTGTGCTTATTAGCAGGACACCCTTCTTTTTGGACTGTGTAAAATAAACAACAAATTCCACAATATATATATATATAAATGAACTTAACCCTTAAGTAGAATTAATAATAAATTGAAATGTGGAATATTAAATACTTACAAGATCAATCATGTATTCAATAACAGACCTCGAGCCTCTTTTTATGCTTTGAGAAATCTGTATCTGGTCCTAGTGGCTCGCTCAGATAATTTTTCGAAGTCTTCTCAGACTTTGTTTTTACCTTGGGGTCAGACTAGTAGTCAAAAATCCCTTCCAGGTGGTGTCTAACACGCTCAGGGGCTGTTTTCCCTTATCAATTCATTTCCGCTTCCAACTGTTGATCAAATCATAGTAGTGGATCACAGCCTTCTCCTGGTACAAGTGTTGGATTTTATTGTCCAACATCAAGTCCCAAGTACACCGTTTCTGTAAATATTCTCAAAAAATAATCAAAGTATCAGACATAAGATGTGGTATGAAGTGTTGGAACACTTCGCACAACACTTCAGAGAATTATAAACAACAAAAATTATAAGGAGAATATGAAACATAGATACGAAATATTTTGCACAAGCTTACGCTTGTGCTGCTCTCATGAGCAAAAGAAATCACTATAAATGTACGATAAATCCAAACTTCCACAAACAGTCCGTCCCTCGATGTATATGAACTCGAGTTTCGTCAGGACGTTTAAACAAAAACAACAACACATAAATCAAATCCTAAACTACAATACACCCAAAGGGTTTAAGAAAAGTGCATCAAAGTGTGTTGTGAAAAAGTCTCTCAAAGGTGTTATCTAGATCTTGCAATACAACTTGTTGGGATTTCAGTGTTTAGATTTTGATGAGACAAACCAAGAATGTAATAAGAAGTTTGAGTACCCCATTTTTCACAATGTTTAAGTGAAAAACCTAGACTAGGATTGAGTCTAGTTATAGAAGCTGAAAGATGGAGGTACACATGCATACAATACTGCATTGAAGATTTCAGAACGAAGCTACTGCAAGAAAGCAGATATAGCAACACTGCAAGAAGGCAGTTACAGCATTGCAACATAGTAAGTAAGAACAACATGCAGCATCGTTGCAAGAATAAGTTACAGGAATACTGCAAGAAAAGATACAGCAGTACTGTACGAAGATACTGCAGGAAGGTCTAAGTTACAACAGCACTGTAAAGGACAAACAGCTGCAAACAGACCTAGGATACAGCACGAAGCTTACTACTCAAACTGTCAACAGCGCCAATGGCAAACAGAATAAGTATCATAGATTCCGAGGAAGGCTAAATACAGTACGAGGAATGAAGATCCAAGCAAGAATAAATAGAGCCATTCCAGAGAAGATCAAAGTTGCAGACACGGAGCCAATACCGATATGCCATGTGGACTGACGCGCTACAGAAAGCTGCGAGCCACAACCACCGCATTAAATGCTCCAGAAAGAAAAGTCAAGACGCATTAAATGTAAGTCATGTCTTTGATCAAGTACACTTTAATTCAAAATGGGAGATATCTCCTTCAACGGATATCTTCTCTACAAGTATAAATAGAGGATGAGCAACCCTGAAGCTGACTACTGATAACTGACAACTGAAAAAATTTACACAAAAACTCTCAAGCATTCAAGCTATACTCTCAATTTCAGTCACTCAACCTCTGTGAAGTGAAGCAAGTTCAAAGCTGAAAGATCCTTTGAAGGATTCAGAAGCTCACTCTACCGCACCAGTTGAAGAACAAATCTATATACTTTTTAACCTTGTTGCTATGTGCTTAGGTTGTTTTAGGTGTCGAACAGTTGATAGGAGAGATCCTTGTTGTTTGTATAGTTGTCTAAGATATAGGCAACTCCCATGTGTGGGAGTTTGAAACCCTGTGTGGCTTTGCCTTTAAAGTTTGCAGTTGTTGTGTGTACGTTGGACTCTAGTAAGTGTTTAGTTTTGTAAGTTGATAGATTGTTAGGAGTGTCCTGTAAATCAATCTTGCTTAACAAAGTTCTTGCTCGAGATAGCAGTAGAGTGGACGTAGAAGACTTACACCATCTTCGAACCACTATAAGCCATAAGTGTTTTATTGCTTTCTTATCTGTGCTTTATCTTTTATATCTATCTCTGTCATAAGCATAAAAGGTTTTGATAAGGATCATATTTGAAAAAACCAGCCTTGTGTCTTAAAACCTTTATTTTCCGCTGTGTATAAAACTCTAAGTTACAGCGTGTAGCACTGCATCCTAGTGTTGTAAGCAGTAACTGACTGGCGCTGCAAGTTCAAGTAACTTGCAGAACAGTATGTTTTAATTAGATTTTCAAAATCGACCAAGGTTTATTCACCCCCCTCTGAACCTCAAACACCACTTGGGACCAACAAGTGGTATCAAAGCAAGTTGAGTTAAAAGTCAACTTATCTGGTCACCTACCCAGATCCACATTGTCTCGCTGTTTTCTCTGCATCCTTAAAATCTCATTCTTTTTCAGCATATCATGGATTTCTCTTATCATAAGTTACCTATGTTTTCCATAGAGGAATATGACGATTGGAAGATAAGAATGCAGATACATCTTTCAGCGATGAATGATGAGATGTGGACAGTCATCACCGAAAGACCGATTATACCTACGAAGGTGAACCCCATGCTCGATAGAGAGATGGAAGAAGAAGCACAACCACCACCCAACTTCCTGGTCAAACCAAGACAAGAATGGAACAATAAAGACAGGAAGAGAGCCAACCTAGACAACGTGGCCAAGAATGCTCTATTCATCACATTGGATAAAGACACATTCAGCAAAGTCAAAACTTGCAGAACGTCCAAGGAAATTTGGGAAAAGTTGGAACAAATATGTGAGGGGACATAGCTCACTAAAGATAATAAGATCTCCAATGCCACCCAACTATTTGAGCTCTTCGAGATGAAGAATGAAGAGACTCTTGAGCAACTAGATTTAAGATTCACATCCATTGTGAATGAACTAGAAGCTCTGGGCAAGCACTACACTCAAAAGGAGAAGAACATGAAAGTACTTAAAGCCCTGCCCGCGGAGTGGGATAGTAAGACCATTGCCATGGGAGTGTCTATGGATTTGAAATCCATGAGTACATTTGATCTATTCTCCGACCTCAAAGCATTCGAATACGATATCAACAGACGGAGAAAGGAGACAGAAGAATCAAGCTCCAAAGTTACAACGCTAACTGCTAGAGGACCTAAAGATACAACAACCACCAGTTGCAACAAGCAATCAGAGGTTGCAGCAGAAGACGCTGAAGAGGATATGCCTCTTCTTCTAAAGAAATTTAGAAGATTCATGAAGAGCAACAACAACACCAACCTCAATAAGAGGAATGACTTCAGAAGAAGTCATCCACCTCCTCAGGTATCCCTCTCTCCTCGCTCAAATACGACTGATCTTGATTTGTGCTATAACTGCAGGAAGTCTGGACATTATGCCAGAAGCTGTCCACACCCAACGGTGCACAAATACCCAGAAGGAGAGAGAGAGAGAACAAAGGAGAGAAAAGAGAAGAGAAGATAGGCACAAGCTTCGAGCTCTCATTGGAGAGATGGAGAAGGCCAAGGATACAATAGTATCAAAGGAGATATTGAAAGCTGTAGAACCCTCTGACAGCTACACTAAAACCTCATCTTCTGATGAAGAAGCACTGATATGCCTGATGGCAAACAACTGCGAGGACAGTGATGAAGAAGAGGTAACCTACTAACCGTTGTCTATACCAGAAAAAGAGGAGCTGAACATGAACCACTCTTTAAAGAGGATCATGAGTGATTTCGAGCAGATTAACTCAACACATGAGGAGCTGAAGGTTGAGAATGAACATTTAAGAATCGAAAATGAGATCCTCAAAGGCAAAAATATTAATATTACTGATAAGCTCGTTGCATGTGAGTCTGATAACTCAAGGTGCAGTAAGCTACAAAAGGAGGTCTCAAGGCTAAGTCTGCTGGTCACTAAGCTAGAAACTGAGAAGGAGAACTTGCAGTCCACGATCAGAACATTTAGCAAATCAGCTAAGGATGCAAGAGAGTGCATAAGTCAAAGCAGAAGCCCTTTTGAAAAATTGGGCATAGGTTACAGCACTCACACCTCTCAGGGTACAACAAGTTCATCCAAGGCTGTAAAATTTGTTCAAGCTGAAACTTCAATGGAGAATGAGTTACCCTGTAACTTAGAAAGAATCTTGAACAAACCAGCATTGATGGATAAGGGGAAGAAACCCCTATGCTCAGCTGCAGGAAGTAAGCCTGCATCTAAGAACTGGCTACAGCAGAAGCTATCTGCTGTAAGCAGCAAGAAGATGCAGCAACCCACAAAGTTGCAGCACAAGAGGAAGTTCCCCACCTACACTAAGACTTATATGTCTAAACCTCAAAAAGGATATACTCAAGGGAAGTATGGTGGAAGACCGCACCATAAGGATGTTGGTAACACATATTTAGTTTCTGCACACACAGCTTTTAAGCAGTTTAAAAACAAAACGGCATACATTTAGAGAACCAACAAATCTTACATCAAAACATTGACTGTTAAGAAAATATGGATTCCCAAAGTAACTAACCCCAAAGGACCCTTACAGAAATGGGTACCTAAATCTGCTTGAAATTGTTGCAGGTTTCAGTGCTAGGTTGCAGCAGCGATGTATGGTACATAGACAGTGGCTGCTCAAGGCACATGACAGGCAGTAAAAAAGCTCTGAAAGACTTCCAAGAATGCAAAGGACCAAAGGTCATCTTTGGAGATGATTCCAAAGGAAGCACAAAAGGAAGTGGATGTCTAGTCAAAGGAAACATAAAGATCAAAGATGTATCCTATGTGAAAGGCCTCAGATACAATCTTCTGAGCATTAGTCAATTTTGTGACAAAGGATACACAGTGGAGTTCAACCTCAACAAGTGCTTAATCAAGGATAGTACATCAAATGAAGTCAAGCTTACAGGAACAAGAAGAGGAAACATATATCTTGCAGACTGGAACTCTTCTATTCATCCAACATGCTTTATTGTGAAAAGCCCACCAGAGCTGAGATGGTTATGGCACAAGAGATTAAGCCACCTGAACTTTAAGACAATCAACAAGCTAGCAAGAAAGGGTCTTGTAAGAGGATTGCCGGATGTGGCATACAAAAAGGAAAATATATATGGATCTTGTCAGAAGGGAAAATAAGTGAAAAGCTCATTCAAGGACAAGTTGCAGAAGTCATCTCACAGAATTCTAGACCTTCTACATATGGACCTCTTTGGACCAGTAGAACCAGTAAGCATAAGTGGGAAGAAGCACTCACTTGTGGTAGTAGATGTCTACTCCAGATACACATGAACCATATTCCTTGCTAAGAAATCAGAAACACAAAGCAAGTTACCTGACCTAATAAAGAAAATACAAAATGAAAAGAGCTTGAGCATTGTGAAGATCAGATCAGATAGAGGAACTGAGTTCACAAACAAAGTCATTGAGAAATTCAATTCTGACAATGGTATTTGTCATGAATACTCTACTGCAAGAACACCTCAACAGAATGGTGTAGCTGAAAGGAGGAATAGAACCCTCAAGGAAGCAGCAAGGACAATGATAGCAGAGATAGAGATACCCAAGATATTTTGGGCTGAAGCAACCAACACTGCATGCTATACACAGAACAAATGCCTAATCAACAAGGATCTAGACAAAACCTCTTATGAAGTCTGGAATGGATATACACCGAATGTCTCATATCTGCATATCTTTGGATGCAGGTGCTATATTCTCAACAATGGAAAGGAGCATCTAAAAACCTTTGATGCAAAATCAGACGAAGGAGTATTCTTAGGATACTCTACTGGAAGTAGAGCCTTTAGAGTCTTTAACAAGAGAACCTTAGTGGTTGAAGAGTCAATCCATATGGTATTTGATGAACCACATTGTGACACAAAGAAACTACATGAACCTGCTGAGGATACAACTCCAAGGAAAGAAAGTGATGTTCCATATGTTGAAGGAGTTCTGCATACAGGAGAAGACAAAGAAGAAGCTGTACCTCTGGATGCAGCAGATAATCTTACAACAGCAGAACCTCCAATCTTACAGCAACATGAGGAGCAACCTAGACCTATACATGTTTTTGAGCCTGACAGGACATGGCTGAGGAATCATCCTAGGATCTTATCATTGGAGATCCATCCATAGGAGTAAGGACAAGAAGGTCCATTCCTCATGAAGCAATGTTTGCATGCTTCATATCTCAAACAGAGGCCCAAAATGTTGAAGAAGCCCTACAAGATAGCAACTGGGTACAAGCCATGCAAGAAGAGCTAAATGGATTTGAAAGAAATCAAGTTTGGCAAATAGTTGCAAGACCAACTCATCAAAGAGTTATTGGAACAAAATGGGTCTTCAAGAACAAGCTAGATGAATCTGGACGTGTTATGAGAAACAAAACAAGATTAGTTGCTAAAGGATATTGCCAGGAGAAGGAATTGATTTTGATGAAACTTTTGCTCCTGTAGCAAGACTGGAAGCCATAAGGATTTTTCTGGCATATGCAGCTCACATGAATTTCAATGTATATCAAATGGATGTAAAGAGTGCATTCCTTAATGGTATTCTTACAGAGGAAGTGTATGTAGAGCAACCTCCAGGTTTCGAAGATCAAGCAGAAGAGAAGGTGTTCAGGTTACACAAAGCCCTATATGGACTCAAGCAAGCATCAAGAGCCTGGTATGACATCTTATCTCTCTATCTGCTGGAAAATGGCTTCAAGAAAGGAACAGTGGACAAAACTCTATTCAGGATACAGGATGGAGATAGTATACTTCTTGTACAGATATATGTGGATGATATCATCTTCGGATCCTCCAACAAAGAGTTATGTGAGAAGTTCTCCAATCTGATGCAGTCGAAATTCGAGATGAGTATGATGGGAGAATTAAGTTTCTTTCTAGGGCTGCAAGTAAAGTAGCTAGCTGCAGGAACCTTCATCAGCCAGGTCAAATACACAAAGGAACTTATCAAGAAGTTTGGCATGGAGAATGGGTCAGCAACATCTATTCCTATGTCTACATCCATAAGCTTTGACAAAGATGAAGATGGTAAAGATATAGATATCACGAAGTACAGACGGCTTATAGGATCCTTGTTGTATCTTACAGCAAGTAGGCCAGACATCATGTTTGCAGTTGGAGTTTGTGCAAGATTCCAAGCAGCACCAAAAGAGTCACATCTTTCAGCTGTCAAAAGGATTATCAAGTATCTAAAAGGAACTCAGGAAGTAGGCCTATGGTATCCTAAGGAAGGAGGATTCAAGCTCAAAGAATACTCTGACTCAGATTATGCAGGCTGCAAGATAGATAGAAAAAGCACCAGTGGGACTTGTCAATTTCTAGGAAATAGACTTGTCTCATGGTTCTGCAGGAAGCTAACATCGATTGCAACATCTACAGCAGAAGCAGAATATGTTGCAGTAGAAAGTTGTTGTGCGTAAATTCTCTGGATATAGTAGCAACTAAGAGATTATGGGATTGAAGAAAAAGAGACTCCAATTCTCTGTGATAACACGAGTGCAATTGCAATTACTCACAATCCCATATTTCACTCAAGAACAAAGTATATCTATATACGACATCACTTTATTAGAGATCACGTGGAAAAGAAAGATGTCGTGCTTGAGAAAGTTCATACGGATCTCCAGCTTGCAAATATATTCACTAAACCATTGAGTGAATCAAGGTTTTCTATGCTTAGAAACGAGCTGGGAATTCTGAAATTATGAGTGAAAAAAAAGAATGCAGAAGCCCAGGGGGAATAATTGCATGCTTGCGAGAAGCTGCAAGTATAGTGCTGTAAGCTGCGTCTGCATACAGCGCTGGGTTCAAACAGCGCTGCATCTTTTATCCTTACAGCACAGCAAGATAATAGGAGAGTAAGCAGCACCTGGTTACAACATTTATTTCAAAGAGTATTTAATATTCTGCAACCTCGTACCCAGGCTGCTGCTGTTAGGATGTATACTATAAGCCTAGCTTTTGTATGAACATCTTTTATGGAATGAGAATCACCTTGGTCATGTGTTTGCATTTTATATTTGTTATATATGTTTATGCAATGTCCAATTAATTTATATTATAGATAACTTGGTGTGTGGTACCACACAGAAGATCATGTTATCAGTTTCTTATAAATTATAAATAGTAGCTCACAACCAAGATGAATTTGGATAAATTATCGGAATGGTTGTAGTGTAGTTTGGTATTAGTCTGTCTTGACTATAAAACTACACTAGTACACTTTGTGTATATTGAGCAGGATCATTTGAGGTTGTTCATTTTATACTGACTATATAAAAGAACAAGACCTCTATTATTATGGATGTACATCTTCTTAATCCCTATATAATAACGGGCACGTATGCTCAGTGTTTATTTCTTTAATTTGCCAATGGGTGAGATTTATTCATAAATCAATAAGCTCGGTGAGTTGGGAGATAGCATTGTTTATATGGTGTGCTGTTGATTATAGAAGAAATCTGTGTCCTAATTATTTAGGATGATAATGTCCCCTTGAGGAGCTCATAAGGATTATCATGTAAATCCTGCAGGTGGATTTAATCCGACATGATAATAAGGATGAGTGGTACTACTCTTGGAATTAGATGTAAATTAATTAAGTTGTCAGTAACTTATTTAATTTACGGACATTCGATATCTTAAACACGGGGAAATAAATGTACACATAATAAGAAGGAGCCCATATTAAATATGGGATTAGAACGGTAGTTCAATAATAATTCTCTAGTGGACTGAATTATTATTGATGGGCTTAAGTTATGTGTTCGGGCCGAACACAGGATACTTAAGCCCATCAGGAGGCCCAACCCAATTCCTCCTCTAGGTCCCTGGTGTAGCCTATATGTAGCTCTTTTCATCAGCGCCTCATTTAACACAGATCACAGAAAACACGTGATAGTGAGAGAGTAGAACTGAGTTTTCTCGAAGGATCATTGGCCACGCAACGTTCGAGAAAGACTGTAGGAATACATCAGAAGATCAAAGAGCTCTACAAGGGTATGATTTCTTTCCGCTGCATATTTTTTTATGGATCCCGATTCTGATAGCATAGAGTCGGCGATCTGTTGGTTCCAACAGCTGCAACCTTAAAATGACAATAAATTAAGCGGTAAATCACATGTCTTTCAGCATTTAATGCAAGTCCGCTCTGTCAGAAGTCGGAGAGACGCGATCAGAGCCCATATCTGCACAAGTCATGATTATTTACGATTTGACCCCTCCATCATTTTCTAAGGACTGTAAGATCATATCCATCCTTTTAATCTCAACCGTCGATCTTACTACACGTCCTTTGATATTCTCCATAACCCTATAACCTTCCCTTTTCAATTTTATTTTGCCTTCATAACAAAGAGAAGTTTCCTTTTTTCGCAAGATTCTCTAGTCCCATATATCTCAAATCTCTCTCAAATCTTCATCAATGGCGGCTCGACAAACCACAGTCTTGGAAGGACGCTTGATCAACCAGGAGCACGTTTATACTTCTGGATTGTACGATAATTCCGTCATTTGCAGGATATTTGACGTGCTTGAATGGACTCTTATCCTATGGCTGTTAACCACCATCTACACTGGATTCTCTGTAGAATCAGTTCAAAGATTCTATGCCTTTGCTAGGACTCCCGAGGAGAAGAACTGCATCCTGTTCAAGATGGATGCAGATGAAGAAGAAAGGTCTCTAACCATTAGAGACATAGTCACCACCTTCATCATCTCGTCAGGAGGCCTGACCCCCAGTCAGCATGCGACATATGGGGAAAGCAACGCTCAAGAGATGTGGGATCTCTTTAGAATTAGAGATGTAGGGGCAGACATCAAAAGAAGCACCCCGAAGAAACTCTTTAAACTGGAGTTTGAATTGCTCCATGATATCTATGCGTACTCCATTGAAGGCAGAACGGGGAGTTACGATAAATGCACAGATCTCCGGTTTCGGATCATGTCTGCCATCATGGCCGGAGAAAAGGTGAACTGGGCAAGGTTCATCTTGAAGAGAATATGGGAGGAAGCAGAGAAGAGCACAGTAAGGAGGAGTTATGGAATCACCATTTGTTCTCTGCTCTGCAAGCTAGGCCTTCAGCTTGTAGCTCCCATCCTCATTCCCGTTGGGAAGTATCTCGGAGAGAAGAAGAAGAGTAAGACCCAACCGAAGACAGCTGTTGCTGGGGTTGCACGGAAGAAAACCAAAGATAAAAAGAATGCAATCCTGGCATTGCAAGATGAAGTTACAGGCAGCGAGGGTGAAGATGATGATGATGAAAATCCTCTTCCCGTCATCAAGGGGACACCAAGAAGGGCAGAACCTGAACCTAAGTCCTCGTCCTCAGATGATGACGCACCTCTGGCCAGGAGGGCCTCACGCAGCAAGAAGGAGGTTGCTGCAGCTGCTAATTCCCAACTCTCTATGCAAGTTTGTCAGTAGATGCTGTTGTGGATGAGTCACATCAGCAAAGGGTTCAGCCAGATGAAGAAGTTGTTCAGTCTGTGATCAATCTAACCTTCCCAGCTGCTAGAAATATGGAGCAGCAGTACAGTCTCTGGTGGGAGATGAGACTGTCCAAGAGAGAAATCTTGCTGCAATGGAAGGATTTCCTTTCTGTGGAGCAAGCAGTGGGCTAATTCAGAAGATATTATGGCACTCCTATAACCTGAGTATGCAGCAGAGGTGCAAGATCGATCAAGAAGCACTGCTGCTCAGGGAGCACTGGACAAAGGAAATGACAAAGCTCTTGCAGAATCCCACTCTGTAGAGCTACCGATGAAAGCAGCAACAGAGGATGCTCAAATCTTCCTAGCCCCGGCTGCAGAGGTTGTAAAAAGGGGCGATGATGTCGTATTTGTGCAAGAGCAAATCGACACCCTGGGAGTGGAGCAGGCTGAGGAGGCCATGCTGCAACATGCGCTACAAGTAAGTGTCAAAGAGACAAGGATACAGCACACTCCTAAGAGGATGCGGGGAGAAGGAAGCTCAAGTCATCACAATTCAAACTTCCCCGCATATGAGCAAATGGTTGAAGACCTCTCCAATATAGTCACGCTTGATTCTTTGGAGGAGGAGGAGATTCAACTGGTGGACTACGACGATTCCTCGGTGCACACCGTTCCTGATGTTGCACACATTTAGGGGGAACCAACCGTCATCATCAGAGACGCTCTCTCTGACATTGCTGAGATTGCCGATGACACAACCATAGAGGAAGTTGCAGAGGCGGTATTCCCTGTACTGGCAGAGACAGCAGTACAACAAGCAGCCACCCTATCAGAAGCTGCAGAAAAAACAGGAAGGGTGGATGCTGAGATTCTTGCAGCAGTCGAGCTTTCAGTGCTGCATACAGTGGAAGCTGCAAGAATACAACAAGAGCTGCAAGAACCCATTCTTACAGCAGAGACTATCGAAGATACAGGACCAACCGAGAAGACGGGGTCCTTACTGAAGACCTCAGGCGAGGCTGTTGTTCAGACAACACTCTCTGAGGGTGAAAAGACCTTTGAAAGGACGGCTGTTGAGACAGTACCTTTAGAGGATGTTCGAGGAGAAGCTGAGGTAACCACTAAACAGCTAGAGACACCTCATGAGGAGGTTGGTGCTGCTGCTGCTGCACGCTCAAAAGAACCTATCCAGGTTACAGCAGCAGAGGTTACTGAGGAAGCTGAGCTTGCTGAATTCCTCCGGATAATGGCTGACCACAACAGAGCCAAATATGGAAATATTGGTGACGTGGTAGTCACGATATCATCCGATGAGGAGGAAGAAGTCGTTGAAGAAAATCCCACCTCAGGCTGCTCAAGTCCCTTATCAAGCTTTCATGAGGATGAGGATGAAGAAATTGAACTAGAGGCTCCAAGGCAGGATGCAACAAAGCCCCCAAGATCTTTAGTTCCTTATGTTGCATCGGCTACTGCCTCTCAAAGATGGAATGCAGGCCTGACCCCTGACGAATCGATTGACGGGTAGTTGCTGCTGTTAAACACCTGTTTCATGCTCTTCAAGATCATGAATCTAACATGCAGAACAACATGATGGTCGGCGCCAAGTTCCACGCTGAAACCATGTCTCGCTTCAAGAAAGATATTGAAGAACTGTCTGATATGTTCAAGCGAACTCTGAATGATAATGCTCACAGGCTATACATGGACAGGGTTAGAATGGAGGGAGAACTGAAAAGAGAAGCTGCAAGCACCCGAGCTGAAGTCAAACTCTGCAAGCGACATGCAGAAACAACATCGAAAAGGCTGCACAATCACTCCATGGTGCTAGAGACACTTCTAGACCAAGTAACCGATCAATCCAATAGAACCAGAAGTGTCGACGATCGATTGGGGAACCTGGAGATGATCGTAGAAGAACTGAGGGACATTATAGTGAATGCATTCCCTCAGTATGCCCAAGGATCCAGGAAAGCCCCAGTACCTGCAAGAGGACCATGTTCTAAAGTGGTTCCAAATGCCCCTGCTCCACCCCCAACTTTTGATGATGCTAAAAAGGGGGAATGATTTCAAGATAGATACCGGAGCTTTGGGGAGAAAGAATGTGAAGAATGTGAGGAAGAAGATGATGACCAGCCTTTAAGGAGGAGGAGGAAGAGGTCTGGATCATCTGCTGCTGTTGACGCACCTTCTCTAAAAAGATGGAGAAAAGATGATGAAGGAAGAGCTGGTGGTGCAGCTGCTGCAAGCAGATCAACTGCAGGCGCTGCATACAGCAGTGCTGCAATAAAGATGCAACACTTTCCTCTTCTCATCATACAAAGAGAGGGAGAGAGAACCAGCAGCAAGGCTCAAGAAAGAGGGTGAGCAGAGCCGAGGCTGAAAGGCATTACAACGAGAAAATGGCTACTCAGATGGCGGAGAGAACCAGAGCTGAAAAAGAAGAATATGCCTAGTTGCAAAGGCTTGGAGTGATTGGTGAAAAGAGAATCTTTAACAAAGATCTCTACCAATACCCCCCTCAAGAAATTCCACGTCTCGACACGGACAACATACCTGCTGAAGTGTCAGTGTTGATGGATCAGAGGCCCGATAGAGAGAACATGGCCTAGAGCTTAAACATCTTCAAGGCAGTCAAGTTACCTACAGATAGGAATCCATCCTTCGAAGCAATCACACTATACAAGAGACCGAGTATCTCAAAAACTTCAGATTTCTGTGCAGAAAGGGCAAATTCAGTAGATTTCAAACCTGCCAAACTGCACTGAGAAGATATGAAGAGCTTACTAGGGCTGGAGAGCTTGAAGTCCAGAATTACTACATAGACCGAGTGAAGCAAAGCTATATAGTGCCTTACTGTGAGGACTTCTGGCTGAGATGGATTCAAATCCCAAAGATTCAGGAGAAACTTGAAGAATCCTATCAGGAGTCCATTCGAGACTGGTGGAAAGGATCAAGAGAAAGAGCAGAGCAAGAAAGGTCTGCTGAAAGAAGACCAGATGAAACGTCTACAAGGAGGTCCCTGTTTCAGCAATAATCTATATATTTGATAAATGAGTAAACAAGATACATCTCTGATACATCCAGTATTAGATTTTTTTTTCAAAGTTTATCATATATGTAATCCTGATGTAAAATGATATGATGCAATGTAAAAACTTTCTTCATGAATGAAATAATGTAATGGTTTTGTCATCATCAAAAAGGGGGAAATTGTTGGGATTTCAGTGTTTAGATTTTGATGAGACAAACCAAGAATGTAATAAGAAGTTTGAGTACCCCATTTTTTACAATGTTTAAGTGAAAAACCTAGACTAGGATTGAGTCTAGTTATGGAAGCTGAAAGATGGAGGTACACATGCATACAATGCTGCATTGAAGATTTCAGAACGAAGCTACTGCAAAAAAGCAGATACAACAACACTGCAAGAAGGTAGTTACAGCATTGCAGTAAAGTAAGAACGGCATGCAGCATCGCTGCAAGAATAAGTTACAGGAATACTGCAAGAAAAGATACAACAGTACTGTACGAAGATACTGCAAGAAGATCTAAGTTACAACAGCACTGTATAGGACAAACAGCTGCAAACAAACCTAGGATACAGTGCGAAGCTTACTACTCAAACTGTCAACAACGCCAATGACAAATAGAATAAGTATCCTAGATTCCGAGGAAGGGTAAATGCAGTACGAGGAACGAAGATCCAAGCAAGAATAAATAGAGCCGTTCCAGAGAAGATCAAAGTTGCAGATACGGAGCTAATGCCGAGATGCCACGTGGACTGACACGCTGCAGAAAGCTGCGAGCCGCAACCACCGCATTAAATGCTCCACAAAGAAAAGTCAAGACGCATTAAATGCAATTCATGTCTTTAATCAAGTACACTTTAATTCAAAATGGGAGATATCTCCTTCAACAGATATCTTCTCTACAAGTATAAATAGAGGATGAGAAACCCTGAAGCTGACTACTGATAACTGACAACTGAAAACATTTGCACAAAAACTCTCAAGCATTCAAGCTATACTTCAGTTTCAGTCACTCAACCTCTATGAAGTGAAGCAAGTTCTAAGTTGAAAGATCCTTTGAAGGATTGAGAAGCTCACTCCACCGCACCAGTTGAAGAACAAATCTATATACTTTTTAACCTTGTTGTTGTGTGTTTAGGTTGTTTTAGGTGTCGAACAGTTGATAGGAGAGATCCTTGTTGTTTGTATAGTTGTCTAAGATATAGACAACTTCCCTTTGTGGGAGTTTGAAACCCTGTGTGGGTTTGCCTTTAGAGTTTGCAGTTGTTGTGTGTACACTGGACTCTAGTAGGTGTTTAGCTTTGTAAGTTGATAGATTGTTAGGAGTGTCCTGTAAATCAATTTTGCTTAACAAAGTTCCTGCTTGAGGTAGCACTAGAGTGGACGTAGAAGACTTACACCACCTTCAAACCACTATAAGCCATAAGTGTTTTATTGCTTTCTTATCTGTGCTTTATCTTTTATATCTATCTCTGTCATAAGCATAAAACGTTTTGATAAGGATCATATTTTAGAAAACCAGTCTTGTGTCTTAAAACCTTTATTTTTCACTGCGTATAAAACTCTAAGTTACAGCATGTAGCACTGCATCCTAGTGCTGTAAGCAGTAACTGACTGGCGCTGCAAGTTCAAGTAACTTGCAGAACAGTATGTTTTAATTAGATTTTCAAAATCGACCAAGGTTCATTCACCCCCCTCTGAACCTCAGACACCACTTGGGACCAACACAACTCAAGCACCAAATAAATCACTCTATGAAATTGAGAAAAAATGAGAGATGGTGATGAACTCTATGTATATTTCTTTTTGTTACCTCTTGTCCTTCACACACCTATCTTGAAGAAAATGAAGTGGGTTTTATAGACTTTTTTCCCACTTGCTAAAGGTTGCAATTTCCCAATTGCAATCATGAAAATCTTCTTTTTGAAACTTCCACCTATCTGATGATGATGGAAGAGAACCTGAAAAGCCTTATTCTTTCTCTCTTCAGCCACCTTGATCTTGACAGAGTTTCTGCATGTTTCTCCATCAATCTTATAAAATTTGTTCTTTGTTTTCTTCTTTGTTTGACCATGAAAGAGTTGTGTATTATTGTTTGATGGAGACACACTGATTGAAGTAGTGTGGGCGGTGTTCTCTTCCAATGAAACAGTACTTGTGTTGCGCTCTTCTCAATAAAAATAAGTCTCTAATTAATTAGAAGAGAGATAAAAATCATTTATGTGGTTTAATAAATAAAAAAAAGAATAAATCTAGACCACATAAAATGATATATTTGGAAGATAAATGGACACATGGAAGGATGAAAATATATCCAAAAATAAAATCAAAAAAAGATTTGATAAAAAAAGGATATAAAAAATCCTAGATAAATGAGAACTCATTTCCTAATCAAACTCTATCTATATTTTGGATATTCTCAAAAATAACAAAACAAACCAATATTTTCGTTCAAAAGCAATATACTGTGGTTAAAATAATTTTTGAATTTGTAAAACATGCATAGTATAAAAAGAAATAAAATTAAACAAAAAATATAAAAAATTCTTCCCTGAGATGTTCCAACATCTTTTACAACATCTATTGCAACACTTCAACCTATGTAGAAACCTGAAATGAGAAATGGCAACATATATAACTCTAACATAACAAAAAATAATTACGAAACAATAATAATACTAAAATTCGACAAAATAAGCACAAAATTACCAAAAACTCCTCTCAGTACACCGTTTGGTGTTGGTCGAGACTAAATTCCAGCTGAAGCCCTTCGCATCGAGGTAGCTCTTGAACACATCCTTCAAAAGAGATGAACATTGATGCGATGATATTATGCTACACAATTAAATTTAATTAGATATAAACAAAATTTATCAAATAATAACAAAAACAGAGTACTCACGCTCCCCCTCCATCCACAAAACAATCTGAAGAGAAGAAGTAGATGTTTGTGATGCCAACTGTGATGAGTCCGGGTCAAATGCAGGGACCCGAGTGCTGATTGACATGCCCACTACATCATAAATGGAGTAGACTCCACCAATCAAACAACCGAAAGGGTTGGTTAGTGGTGGTGTACACTCTGGAGTAGTACGTTCTGGCTCATCCTGTAGGCGTCGACTGACATCTCTATTATCTCGACCAAGGCCTCATCCACGAGGAACTCGGTGGCCTCTACCATCATCTAATATGATATCGTTTATTTAATATATTAGAAACATGCAAAGTAATTAAACCTAAAACCAATCTAAATTATAATAATTAATTAACCCTAAATTCTAACAAAAAATTAACAGCATTTCGATGTGTACGCATTAATATACCAAGTTTTCGACTCTCCATCTCTTCACTAAAACAACATGCCATTCAATAATAACACCAATTCTGACTAAAATTCCACTAAATAAATATATCAAACTCAACATCACAATTCAACTATATCTAAATTAATTCATCACTTCAATACATAAAATAATCCTACATCATAAATTATTCAAAATTAACATAAACTAATACACTATACAACATTATAGCAAATTATAACCTAAAAGGGTGTTTAGTTACACTTTTTTTCACTTAGTGACGCCAATTAGAGTCATGAAGTAAATTATCCACACTTGTAAAAATGTCGCGAGTTGCGTTGTTAAATTTGCCGTCACGAATTTTTTTCTGACGCAAAAGTCATGCGTGGGCAAACTTCATTTAGTTTGATGCTTTTGATAATTACGTCATTAACATTAAAAATGGTGACACTATTTTGTGTCACTATTTTAAAAGAATAATATTATTTTTTTGTATTAATATGCCAACACTAATCATTTGTGTCACAAAAAATAGTCATGCATTTTATAATATGCATTGTTAAATTTTCAACATTGTGGAAAGTAAATGTAGTTGAATTAACAATGATTAGGTCAAATAACATCATTAATTTTGTAACACACTTAAAAGTTGAAGTCATAAAATTAACGACACTTCCTACAAAAAGCGTTCTTAAATCCGCAACTACCTACAATCAATGTCCTTGGAATTGGTGACACTATTAAGACCATTACGTACTAAAATTGCTAACACAATTTATAATTTGTGTCATTATTAACGTCCTAAAATCAACAATATTTTGAAATTTATCTCAAAATTGATGATCTTTTATATAACAAATGTCTTCAAATTACTAACAAATCTTTTAGATATTTTTGATGATCTTGTATATAACAAATGTCTTCAAATTACTAACAAATTTTTTAGATATTTAGTTGATGGATTGATGGCATTTTTCTAAAGGTAGTATTTCAAATTAAATACATTTTTATTAAGTGGCTCAACATTTGCATTATATAAATCAAACAATATTTAATCATAATATGAAAAATAGTAAATCAACAATACATTTCAATAATATGAAAATAGTAAATCAAAAATACAAATGCGCTACAAATGGAGAACACAAGTGCATTACAAATTATAAATAAACACTTGGTCTAAAATTCAGTATTCAATTCTCACATATTCTTTCACATTGGACATTCTCATCAGTATCAACATAAGTGCAGCCACACCTTCTTGAGCGCTTATCTAATTCAATGTTCACCAACAACTTGAGAACAAGCAACAAACAGAGAAAAAATGGAGATAGAACTAGTTGAATATTTGTCTTGATATTTCATTTCTACAAAAGAAAATCATGAAAGTGAATGCAATTTAGAATACCATTACATTAGATTAAACAAGAGTAAAGTTAGAAATTACAATGCTTTATTCTATTATCATTAAGTAAATTTAAAATAAAAATTTGAACCTCAAATAACAACACCAAAACTATCAAGTAATCTTATATACATATATTGAACAGAAACTTCGAAAACAAAATTAAATCCAGAAAAATAATATTTACCAGTTTAGTGTCTTCTGTGAGAGAAACAGTGGCAAAGAACACTTAGAAATCCAAATTCTCCAATCTGAATTTGCATTGATTTCCTGAAATTTGAAATTTTAAACCTGTAAAATAACGACAATAGATTTTTGTATCCTAAATCTCTAATCCAAAATCGTAGTGACTCAATCTCTTTACTTCTAGTATCATCACATAATGAAATGTTTATTCTCATATCAAAAAAATCCTAAATTGCAGACTCAATGTATGAAATCTATGTGGAATTGGGTTTGAAATCTAAGTAGAAGTAAGTCTCAAGCTGTAAAACCTTATTGGAAGATAAACCTCAAATTGTAGCTCTAACCAAGCATGAAAATCTGAAATTTGGAGATTCAATTTTTCTTCCTAAATACGAAGACTAATATGAAGCCCAAATAAAGATGAGGATTTTTATGAGAGGAAATGAGTCAAAACATGTTAAAATCAAAGCCTTAATTAAAGCCCCAATTGAAGAATAATGACAAATTGATGGTTGTTGATAATTCAACTATTATGGAAGTGATTATATTTAAGAATAATTTGTCTTGTAATTGGATTACCTATAAGCTAAGACCGTCAATCATAATTTATGGAAGGTCTTTGGAATGAGTTTTAATGTTATTTACTTTGTTAATAAAAGTGTTACTCTAACTTGTTTTCTAAAGGAGCTTAAAAAAATTATAAATTGTACATATTTAAATAAGAGTATGAATCATTAAAAAAAAAAACCTCTTCATCCTTCAAATTAAATTCATGATTGAAGATTTCATTTCAATTTCTATACTTGGAAACATCATTACAAGCTTTGATCAAATACCATTATATCTGTGAAATGCAAAGTGCATTTTGTTGTATGATAATAAGCATACAAAATATTATTATGTTAATATTATTTTACAACTCCTTTAAAAAAAATTAATAATATGTTCTTTCAAATAATTTTATATTGATGTTTTTTGAAATTTTTATATTCATCTCTCTTTAATCATATATATTAGCAATTACATATATATTTACAAAATTACACTTTTTATTGAATTATATATATATATATATTTCTTAATTTCATAATTTTCATCACAATTATGTGGTTTGTACTTTACTTTATAAACATTTTCTTTTTGCATTTTACCATTCTAAAAGTTATGTGTTTCTACAGAATCGTCTTTAAATTGTTAAAAAGTGGGGACAATTTTTTTTAAATTTCACAATTTTCATCCAAATTATGTGTTTCTATATAATCGTCTTTAAATTGTTAAAAAGTTGGGACAATTTTTTTAAAAAATAATTAAACTTCCTGAAATACAGTTTTTGAAAAACGTGATGATTTCATTACAAATGCATATATAAAAGTGTAATGAATTTCATTACACTTTTTGTTAAGTGTCGTATTATTAATGACACAAACAATAAAAGTGTTTGCAAGCATCGCAACACTTATGAATATTGTGATACTTAAAATTTTCAACACCACTTTTGAAAAGTGTCGTGATATTTTTTGTTAAAAGTCTCATTATTAACAACACAACAATAAAAGTATTTGCAAGCATCGCAACACTTTAGTTAAATTTTTCGACAACAATACTTTTGAATAGAGTTGTGACACCTTTTGTTAAGTATCATTTTGTTAACGACACAAACAGTTAATAAAAATGTTAGCAAGCACACAACTCTTTTGAATGGCGTTGTGAAATATGTGTTGAGATAAAAGACTTACCCAATTATATATAAACCCAAAATATAAAGTGTTATCAATTTAGTGACACATTAAACTAAATGTTATTGCTTTAATGATGCAAGCAAAAAAAGTGTCACTATAGCTTTTTCTCATTGCGATACTTTCAAGAATGTGTCAATAATTGTATTAAAATAACGACGCTTTCACCAAAATGTCTTTAAATTTATGAAAATGCTAACATATTTTTTCAAATGTTAGTAAAACTTATACCTTAAAGCACACTTTTTAAAAGTGTTATTAAATGTTTTTTTTTAATAACACTTTTCAGCGTCACTAAATTAGAGTAGTTAAACATCCTTTTTGTAAACTAACAACTAAAAACAAAGTTTATAATTTAACATAATCAACCTATAATTTAGAAATTGTAATTACTAACTAGTTTTGGACTTAATAAACATTTGAGTAAATCTTGTGTGAGCCCATTTCATGAGAAATGTTAGGTCAATACGACTCCTAGTAAAATATTTTTAGTCTCCATTTGGACATGCGGATTTGGGAAAAGATTTGAAATTCATGATAGCAAATCCTGTTGGGATATTTCTATTAGGTTTTGATGAGATAATGTAACTTTGGATAGGAAGTTAGAGTACCCATTTTTCACGTTTTATAAGTGGATTTTAGACTAATAAGTATATCTTTCTAAGTTATGATTTTTATAGATATATAAATCAAAAAGATATAGAATACTGACGTTAGTAGGATTCTGGAGATGAAGAAGTCTTAAAGACTGATTTTCAGCAAGGAAAGTCAGTAAGCTGAAGAAGTAACCAAAACCAGGAAGCTGGGTCAATAAGCAGCAAACAGTTAGCAGAAAGGGTAATTGGAAGCTGACTGCAGGATTCTGCAACAAGAAGCTATTCAGGATCAGGAAGCAAATGCAGATCAGGAAGCTACTGCAGGTCAGGAAGCTGACTGCAGGATTCTGGAACAGGAAGTTGTTCGAAATCAGGAAGTTTTTTGCAGATCAGAAAGCTATCGCAGGTTAGGAAGCTAACTGCAAGTTTCAGGAACATGAAGTTGTTCTGAAACAGAAAGCTGGCGCAGAAAAGAAAGCAACTACTGCAACCTAAGCAGCAAGTTGTAAGTCTTTCTAACCTATTCAATGCAGAACGAGGAATATGTTGGATACAGTACAAAGATTGGTTCCTGTCTAAGTTACCAGTAGATAGAAGTTAGCGTCGAGCCAATGAGGTGTTGCCACCTGGACTGCAGCTCTGCAAAAGTACTGTAGTCGAATTATGGCGCCATTAATGTGGATCAGAGTAGGACATGCTCTACATCCCAGATGTTCCAAATGCATTCAATGCAAAGATTTGAAGATCAATTTGAATTGCAACAAGGACAATGTCTCTCTTCAATGAGCATTTTCCTCATGATATAAATAGAAGGTTAAGGTGACTGTGAAGACTACTGAACAACTGAGCAATTTCTTATCTTACAAGCTTTCAAACTCTCAAGTTATTCTCAAGCTTTCTAAGTTCAGTCACTCAACCTTTTGAAGCAGTCATTCAAGCATTCGAGCTTTCAAGTTCAAGGCTATCTTTGAGTTGCACCAGTTGAAGAAAACATATGCTTTTTAACCATTTGTTGTGTGCTAGGTTATTTTAGTTTGTTGTCCTTAGTTGGAAAGATTAGATCCTCGTTAAGTGTTGAGTCTTATGTAGGCCTATAACTCTGTGTGAGTTTTGTACCCTATGTGGAACAGTGCCTAGGAATCTATTGATTCTAGTAGGTTAACTTGATTGGGATGAGGTTTGTAAAGTTGTGTCTTGTAAAGCAAACTGACCAAACAAAGTTCTTCCTTGAGAATGAGTAGAGTGGACGTAGAAGGATTACACTACCTTCGAACCACTATAAACCCTTATGTGCTTATTATTTTTGATTACTTGTGCATTACATTGTTGCATATCTATTTTGTTGTATTTATCATAAGCATACTGGTCAAAAGATTTTGACAAAATCATATTTGTGAAAAGAAAACTGTTTTTCAAAGAGAAACTCTATCTTTATTATTCCACTGCATACTGTGGTAACCAGATCAGTAACCTGAAACAGCATACTGTCAGGTTTCTGAATCGAGAGGTTACTGCATACTCTATAGAATCAGTAATCTATTTACAGAAAAAGTTTTAAAGTGAAAAATCGATAGAGGTTCATTCACCCCCCTCTGAACCTCTGACCACTTGGGACCAACAAGTGGTATCCGAGCGAGTTGGGTTAAAAGTCAACTTGTCTGGTAACCTACCTAGATTCACCCGTTTCTGCTGGATAAACCATTTTTCTTTTCAAGACCAAAACAAATTATTTTAGCATAAACATGGATTTCTCATATCATAAACTCCCAATGTTTTTCATAAATGAGTATGATGGCTGGAGAATACGCATGAAGGCGCATCTATCAGCCATGCACGATGAGATGTGGTTTGTAATAACTGAAGGGCCACCAGTTATCAACAAACTAAACCCTATCTTTATATGACAGCATCACGAGCAAGCACGAGCTGAGGAAGCTGCAGCAGCTAAAGTAGCAGGTGGAGAAGTTGAGGGCGCAGTGATCTTCGACGTGTTGTCAAAGTGTCTCCAGGATTCGGTCCATGGGAAGCTGCACCTGCACATAGAAGAACTGTTCCACCGTAAGAATACATTGTCAATGAGAGACATGAATACACTCCTGAAGAAAGAAAAAGAGCCAACCTTGACAATGTAGCCAAAAATGCTTTATTTCTCACACTGGATAAAAGAACTTTCAGCAAAGCAAAGAACTGCAAGACAGTCAAAAAAATCTGGGAAAAACTAGGTTTCATATGCGAGGACAATGAACTTGCCAGGGATAATAGGGTTTCCAAGGCTACACAACTGTATCAACAGTATACAATGAAACCTGGAGAAACCCTAGAAGATCTTGATCAGAGATTCATAACTATTATCAGTGAGCTTGAATCTCTGGGAAAAACCTACACCCAGAAGGAGAAAAATACAAAGATGTTGAGAGCTTTATCCCAGGAATGGGAGAGCAAGTAAACCGCAACGAGAGTCTCACCAAATCACAATGCGATGAGTACTTTTGATCTAATCTCAAATCTTAAGGCCTTCAAATTTGATATTGATCGAACGAGAAAGGTAGTTGAGGAATCAAGTACCAAGATTGCAGCACTTACAACAAGGACCTAGGATACTGCTACTGCAAGCAGCAGTAAGCTGAAGCACAAGCAGAAAGAAGTGCTTGCTGAGGATGCTGAGGAAGAGATGACACTCTTGCTGAAGAAGTTCAAGAGGTTCCTGAAGACCAATCATAAAGGAAATGACTTTAGGAAGAAACTTCAGGCATCAGAAAGAAGTCCCCACGTAAGACCACCACAGCAAGCAAACATAGGTTCTTCTAACTTGTGTTATAATTGCAGGAAACCTAAACACTTTACCAGAAACTACCCCTATTCTCAAGTACACAAGTATACTGAGGATGAGAGGGTGCAGAGAAGAGAAATGAGGATGGATGACAAGTAAAAGATCAGGGCTCTTCTGAGTAAAGCTAATGTTCTAAAGGCAGCAAACAACTCAAAAGAAGAAGCCAAGGATGATTGCTCATCTGAGAGTGATTCTAACAGCTCTACCTCCGATGAGGAAGCATTGATATGCCTCATGGCCAAGGATTGTAAAGACAATAAAGATGATGAGGTAACTTCACAACCTCTTGATGTTTTAAGTTTTGAGAAGCTGAACATGATCCAGTCTTTTAGACAGATCATGAGTGACTTTAAGCAGATTAATTCAGCTCATGAAGAACTCAAAGAGGAAACCTCCAGCTCAAGAGTGAGCAGGTTGTACTGAAGGAACATGTTACTGACCTGGAATACTTCAGTACATAATGCAATAACCTCAGAGCTAAGGTCTCTAAGTTCAAGATGCTAGTCACTAAGCTAGAAGTTGAGAAAGCTGGCTTGCAAAACACAATTGATGTATTTAGCAAATCAGTAAGAAAAACACAGGAATGTATCCTGGAGACCAAAAATGCCTATGCAGGAAATGGAATAGGATACCGTGTAGGTACTTCTCAGAAAGCAGCTAGCACATCCAAAGTTGGAAAGTTTGTTCAGGCTAAAGTCTCCTATACTCAGAAACTTCTTTCAATCAATGGAAGCTTGAACAAAGCTAGTACACTAGATAAGGGAAAGAAGCCCTTGCTATAGGAGGAAGACAGTAAGACTACACAAAAACTCAGAAAGCAGCATAATCAGTATGCTGTAAGTAGGAGAAGAAAACAACAATCTTCCAGGTTTCAGCAAAACCTTTACTCCTACTATACCAAGACATACATATCTAAACTCCAAAGAGTTCATACTCAGGAAAGGTATAAGAGAGTACCTTCTTCAAATAGGAAGAGTAAAACCTGGAGATCTCCAGTGCACACACATCACAAACAATATCCTGACAAGGGTACTAACAGGAAGAGAACCACCAAGGCTGATGGTAAACTGATTATCATCAAGCAGGTGTGGGTCCCAAAGAGGACTAACCCCCCAGGACCCGTACTTGTATGGGTACCTAAATCTACCTGGTTTACTTGCAGGAACAGTTGCCAGGAAGCAACAGTGATGTATGGTATATAGACAATGGCTGCTCCAGACATATGATTGGCAACAAAGCTGGATTGAGAGACTTTCAACCATGCAAAGGACCAAAGGTTGTCTTCGGAGAAGACTCCAAATAAAGCACCAAAGGCACAAAAAGCTTGATCAGAGGCAATACAAGTATCAGTGATGTATCATATGTTAAAGGGCTAAAGTATAACCTCCTGAGTATTAATCAATTATGTGACAAAGGATGTTCAGTGGAGTTCAACCTCAACAAGTGTCTGATCAGAGACAACAAGACAAATGAGGTTAAGCTTATTGGCACCAGGAGAGACAATATCTACCTTGCTGATTGGAGTTCAATAGTGCAACCAATATGTTTTATTGCTAAAAGCACCCCTGAACTAAGCTGGTTGTGGCACAAGAGGATGAGTCATCTGAACTTCAAGACTATCAACAAGCTAGCAAGGAAGAACCTGGTGAGAGGTCTAACTGATGTTGTTTATAAGAAAGAGAATGTTTGTGGAGCCTGTCAGAAAGGTAAACAAGTGAGAAGCTCATTCAAGGATAAAGTGCAGAGATCCTCACACAGGATACTGGATCTCTTGCATATGGATCTGTTTGGACCAGTGGAGCCTGTTAGTATAAGTGGGAAGAAGTATTCTCTAGTGATTGTAGATGATTACTCTAGATTTACTTGGACCATCTTCCTGGCCAAGAAATCAGAAACTCAAAACAGGCTGCCAGAATTCATGAAGAGAGTGCAGAATGAGAAGAGCTTAAGTATTGTAAAGATAAGATCTGACAGAGGAACTGAGTTTACAAACAAGTTCATAGAGAAGTATTGTTCAGAGAATGGAATCTGTCATGAGTATTCTGCAGCAAGGACTCCCCAGCAGAATGGAGTTGCAGAAAAAAGGAACAAGACTTTGAAGAAAGTTGCAAGGACAATGATAGCTGATGCTGGGATACCTAAGAGATTTTGGGCTGAAGCAACCAGCACAACATGCTATACTTAGAATAGATGCCTGATCAATAAGGATCATGATAAGACTTCATATGAAGTTTGGCAAGGGGTCAAGCCAAATGTTTCATATATGCATATCTTTGGATGTAGATGTTACATTCTGAACAATGGAAAGGAGCACCTGAAGACCTTTGATGAAAAATCTGTTGGAAATTGGAAGAGAATGTTGGTTTAGACCAATCTTTGACCAAATTTTAATGTTGATTCCATTTTAAATAAATGGAAATAAGTTGCTAAATCGGAATCTACGTTTCGTGTAGATGAATGTAGTGTATTTACTTTCGAATTTCCAATTTTGGGTGAAAGAGAAATTAATACACAAAGTTGACAACTTGGATCCTTCTTGTGAAGGAAAATGAGAGAAAAGTGAAGTTGTCCCACATAGGAAAAATGGAAGAAAAAGTTTCACTTTATTAATAGGAGCACATATATAAGAGATAATCATGTGTGTTTCCTTAAGGTGGAACCTAGTGCCATTTTTTGGACCTAGTTGGCTAAGCACTCACGCACCATTCGAACCGCACGAGGCATCATCACACTCGGGTTGGGTCTGAATCGGACTGGGTTGGGTTCGGACCAGGTCACGGGCCGGGTCGGGTCGCAGGTCGGGACGGGTCGAACCGGATCGGGCTGGGCCGGGTTCGGGCTGAGCCAATTGTGAAGGTGGTGTGACCCTTGAATGTGAAAGGGTGTGATCCTTGGGTCCAAATGGTTTGACCCTTGTGAAGAGGTGTGAACACACCTCTTGGGTCCATGGGTGGTATCCTTTGAGCGAAGGGACACATCTCCTTACTCCTATAAATAAGAGGCCCCCTCATTTCATTTCTTCATTCAGATTTTAGAATTCCAACATTCATTCAGATTTTAGAATTCCAACATTCATTCAGAAAATCACGCATAGTTAATATTAAGAAAGTCTCGAGTATCGAGTAAGTTCACCGATAGCTTTTGGATTGTTGTGCTGTAATCCTTAAGCTCGAAGTCGTTGTATCTTGGGGATGATTGTCGTTAACCGTGAGCACTTGGATACGGGGTAATATCATCTTACGGAGAAAGAGTCTAGCTCTTACCTCGACTTAACCCCGTAATTGTGCATCTTTTCAATACGTCTAACCACTTATTTTCCAACAAAATCTAATAAAGGAGTGTTCTTGGGATATTCCTCAATAAGCAAGACATTCAGGATCTTCAACAAAAGAAGCTTGGTTGTGGAAGAATCAATACATGTGGTGTTTGATGAACCACATTATGATACTGCTGAGTTGGATAAGCTGAATGAAAATGTATCTAAGATGAAGATCAAGGATTAGACAGTAAGATACATTGATGGAGTTCCAGTGCCTGCTGAAGTGGTTACTGCAGATAGTACACAAGTTACTACATCTGGGAATGCAGTGGCGTAAGATGTTGATGAGCAAGCAGACAGGATACTGGAATCCAACAGTAACCGCAGACAGGATACTGATGATCAATAGGTTACTATCCACCAACCAGTATACAATTTTGAGCCTGACAGGACTTGGCTCAGGGATCACCCAAGAGAGCTTGTGATTGGAGATATCAATGAAGGTGTTAGAACAAGATGATCAAGACCTCAAGAATCACTGTTCACATGTTTCATATCACAAGTAGAACCCAAGAGTGTGGAAGAAGCTCTTGAAGACAGTAACTGGATTCAGGCCATGCAGGAAGAGCTGAATGGATTTGAGAGGAACCATGTATGGAGACTGGTTCCAAGGCCTGATCACCAATGAGTTATTGGAACTAAGTGGGTGTTCAAGAACAAGCTAGATGAAACCGGTGTTGTGGTCAGAAATAAGGTAAGGTTAGTGGCTAAAGGATACTGCTAAGAAAAAGACAGATTTTGATGAGACCTTTGCCATAGTTGCTAGACTTAAAGCAATAAAGATATTTCTGGCATGTGCTACTCACAAGAACTTCAATGTTTATCAGATAGATGTGAAGTGTGCATTTCTGAATGGACTACTATCTGAAGAGGTATATATGGAACAGCCACAAGGTTTTGAAGAATAGACAGAAGATAAAGTATTCAGATTATAGAAAGCTTTATATGGATTGAAGCAAGCTCCTAGAGCTTGGTATGATACACTATCTTTGTATCTCTTAAAGAATGGATTTCAGAAAGGAACAGTGGACAAGACTTTTTTTAGGATACAGGATGAAGAAAGTATACTGCTTGTTCAGATATATGTGGATGATATTATCTTTGGATCCACAAATAAGGATTTATATGAAAAGTTCTCATCCCTCATGCAGAAGAAGTTTGAGATGAGAATGATGGGAGAACTGAGTTTTTTCCTTGGTCTACAAGTGAAACAACTAGAACATTCATAAATCAAGCCAAATATACCAGGAAACTGATCAAGAGGTTTGGAATGGAAAGTGGATCATTAGTAAGCATACTTATGGCCACATCTATCAGTTTGGATAAGGATGAAAGTGGAAAGGATGTGGAGAAAACAAAGTATTGAAGGTTAATTGGATCCCTACTATATCTCACAGCAAGCAGACCAGATATAGTTTTTACACTTGGAGTATGTGTAAGATTCCAAACAGCACCCAAGGAGTCACATCTTGCAATAGTAAAGAGGATTATCAAGTATTTGAAGGGTACTCAAGATGTTGGCTCATGGTATCCAAAGGAAGAAAGATTCAACCTCAGGATTCTCAGATTCTGATTTTGCAGAATGCAAGATTGACAGAAAGAGTACTAGTGGTACTTGTCAATTTTTGGGACACAGGTTAGTCTCATGGTTTTGTAGGAAGCAGACATTTATTGCAACATCAACCGCGGAAGCTGAATATATAGCTGCAGGAAGCTGTTGTGCTCAGATTTTGTGGATACAACAACAGCTGAAGGATTATGGGTCATAGAGAAAGAGACTCTCATTCTGTGTGACAACATAAGTGTCATTGCTATAACACACAATCCTATCTTCTACTCAAGAACAAAGCATATTGATGTCAGACATTATTTCATAAGAGATCATGTGGAGAAGAATGATATTGTACAGGAGAAAGTGCATACTAACATGCAGCTAGCTGACATATTCACAAAACCTTTGTGTGAATCAAGGTTTTCTATGCTAAGAAGTGAGCTTGGGATTATCAAGCTTTGGTGAGTAAGGGTATATAAGTTCTTTAAGTAAAGGGGAACTTATTCAGTACTTTAATTTTTCTACATTGAACTTTTCATACATTCAGCATATTGGAACAGGATACTGCATTTTATTAAGAACAACATTCTCTAACAGTATTCAATTTCAAGATACAACAAGTTGAGTACAAGGTACTGCAACAAGTTACTGCAACGGGTAACTACAACAGGTTACTGGAACAGGTTGGGCAGAGAACAACATTTATTAGAGACAACATTTATGAAGCCTGCAATCTCGTATTAGAAATAGTAACCTGATTCGCAATCATTTCCTACGATAAATCAGTGTGTGCATTAAATGCAAAACCGCTTTTTCAGAAGAGTTAAAAAAAGGTGTGGCTCAACTTCTGACACGTTCCTAATCAAATTACAGATTTATCCCTCCACTATTTTATCTCAATCGCCAGATCACGTACGTCGCATAAGTCATTTAATCTGGATCGTTGATATGTTTGGAATGTTTTTCAAATATAAATCGATCATATCCCTCATCTTCTTCTCTACGCTTACACCATTATCACTCTCAAGTTTTTTAACTCTCTGCAAGTTAAGTTTTTCTCTCTTTACACTTTCAAGCTTTTACAGATTATCAATAGCTCCTATCAAAGCTGCAAGGAAAACTAAGGTTCTTGAGGGAAGGCTGGTCAACAAGATTGTATTGTTGGGAGATGATTCACCATATGAGGACAGAGATCTCATCTCGGAGATCTGGGATCATGTTTGCAACAACAAATTTGATGGACTCTTTACCACCACTTACACAGGCTTTTTCGCCATATCTGTGGAAAAGTTTTATGCTTTTGCCAAACTTTCAGAGGATGAGAAGACCATTACCTTCAGACTGGAAGAAGATGATGAAGAAGAAGTCTTCATCCTCACCGTCGAAGCCATTGCCAAAACCTTTGCCATTTCCAATAAGAGGATGAAATATTCTGACCTGGAGGTGTATGGGTCAGAATACTTGGAGGAAAGTTGGAACCAATTCAAACTGGATTCCGTGAAGGAGCGCGCCACCAGTAACTTTGGCAAGAAGAAACTCAAGCTAGAGTATGAGTTTCTTTATGACATCCTTATCTACATTGTTGAGGGCAGGTGTGAAAGCTTTGACAAGTGCGCCAACCTCAGGATGCGGATGATGACTGCTATTGTTAGGGAATTAGCAGTCAACTAGGCTCAGTTCATCTTCCAAAGGATTTGGGAGGAGGCTTCAAAGCCCACAAACAGTAGAAGCTTTGGGATAGTGATCTCCTCTATTCTGAGCTTCAAGTAGATTCCCCTGAAGAGAAGGGTACCCTATGCCCCTGGATGGTATCTAAGAATAAAGAAGGGGTTTACAAAGAGTGAGAAGAAGGAGAAGACACCTAAGAAGAAACTTGTTGCCAAGCCACAAGTTATTGAGACCGATTCCGATGACTCTAGAAATGATGATGATAAGCAAGCAAGAAAGCTGGTGAAAGTGAAGGCACCTTTGAAGAAGACTTCCCTAATTGTGGGATATCTTCCTAGGAAAGAGAAGAAGGTTACTGTGACAGAATCTTCTCCAATTCTTCAGTTATCCCTTGATGTCTCTAATTCTGCTAAAGCTATTGAGGAAACCAATGCTGTGATTATTGAGGTTCTTGCGGATGATGAACCAGTTGCTGAGAAGGCTTTAGAAGTCCCTACTGTTGAGGAATAGGAAGCAGAGCAGGCAGCGGGACAGGTTGCTGCTCTAGGCGCACAGGTTGTTGATCAACCTGTTGAAGAGGTTCCTGAACAGGTTTCTGCTCCAGCTAAGAAGAGGAGGAGACTGGTTAAGGGCAAGAAAGAGCTTGCACAGAAACCTGAGGACAAGCCCAGACTAATGAGGCCAGGTCTGAATGTTGGGGATCTTCATGGATCTATTCGGGTGTAATTTAAATAAGAATTTTCATAAATCTAACCTTATGAATTAAAGCAATTAAATCAAAAAAATTCATGCTTTGAATAAATGATGAATTATACAAAGCCCTAAACATGCAGAACTAAGGGATATGTATTTCCCTCTTGATCGGAGAGACACCGGTGAGAAGATTAATTGCTTTAACCCAAACACCTTCTTGAGTATTCCCCAAGTCCAAGCTCGTAAATTCGGTGGGGAATCAAACGAACTCTTTTTAACTCTTGTAGAAAGAATTAATTTCTCACACTTGTTGCTCTAAAAATTCAGCACTCTTGTAATATCTTGGGGCTGAAAAATCAACCCCTATTTATAGATAAAGTGCACGAAAATTTGAGTCTTGGAGGAGAAGAAATATATCCTTAAGATTTGATCTCCTCATATCTTGCATCAATATATGGAAAGATTTGATCTCCTCATAATTAAGCAACAATCTATGGAAAGATTTGATCACCTCATAATAAAGTAATAATAATTAATTCTTATCTTTAACCACTTTAGTTAAATGAGTTTTTATTGGACTACTCAAGGGGCCTTTAGGAGAATTAGGATTGGACCTTCTAATGGGCCTAGAAACCAATATTGAGCCACAATATTATTCTAGCCCATTAATATTAATTCATTCCACTATAGAATTAATATTGCACTATCCATCATAACCCATATTATAAAATATGGCTCTCGGTTATTATTTTCCATGTTTAAGATCCAATTTCCATTAATTAATTTAAGCTACTGAATGCTTTAATTAATTAATATCTTTTATTTCTTGGAAAAAAAACGGCTCAACTTTATTATCATACCGGAAATTAATCCACTGACCAGATTTGATATGATAAACGTTCTGAGCCTACCAAGGGGACATTATCAACTTAACGTATCAAGATATGATTTTCTGTATTAATTTAGTAATCTGTCATATAATTATTAATATCGCCCAAAATACAAAGTATTGAATCTTTTTTTATCCTTTACCCATAATAAATCAAAGTAGTATTAATTAATTATATACAACTCCAATTAAGTGACAGAAATTAAGAAATCAATAACCATTGAGATATAATTCTTCTTTCCAAGTCAGTCTAGAAGAATTATGTCACTGTAGGTCCTATTCAGCACATCAAATGCACTAATGTAATCTCTTAGTCAAGACAAATCAATTCGAGCCTTACATCTCAACTTCTACCAATGGATTGTTCAATTCCATCTAAGTTGTGAATTTTACCATACTTATTACAAGGAATTGGCTGTCACGCCCAAGAACCTTTCACTTAAAATATCAGAGTTTTTCTTAGCGGGCGTGAAGAAAGAAAGAGGAAGAAGACGAGCATGAAATAAAATAGAAAGAAAAGGGAGAGGATAAGAAGAGATACACTTGAAACATCGGATACAACCGTTAAAAGGAGTTTAAAACATACGCAGCAGAAATATACCATCAGGATCTCTCGTTCACAGAATACTCAGAATATTTTACAAAACGATCAACATAACTTTAACAGTCAAAACCGGATAAAGGACACAGGTGATAGGGCACCCCTCTCTCTACGCGTCACGATTCTCTTTTTTGCCTATAGTGTGAGTACAGAATAGGGGTGAGTGCGTTGAATACACTCGTGGGAAATAACATCCGCATCTTATAACAGTCAACAGTTATACAATACCAGGAATATAACACTCAGCCACGTTGCCACAGTATAACATGATCACGTAATCATAACATATGACCACATCGTTTAGTATATCTCAATCATACTTCAATAGGGAAAACTGTAAACAGTTACAGAGTTAGAAATTACCCCCACCTCGTATAGTGGTTACCGCGTGAGTAGCTAGAACAGTAAGTCTGATAACCCAACACCTCAAAGCTCAGTCCAACAAGTACGCAAGCTCAATCCAATAGTTCGCAAGTTCAATCCAACAAATATAGCCTACATACGTACCGTGATATCTTAGATCCTCAAAAGATTAAAAGACAGGTATAAGTAAAGAAACGATCGATCGAGAAGACGGGACGAATAAACATGACTCGAAGATTAAAGATATCGAGAAAAGCGTGAAAGGTAAACTTGGTAAAAGAGTTGACTCGACCGAGATCCCCGACTCCCGACACAAGGACGGAAACAAACAACTTGAAACGACACACGAAAACGCTCACCGGTGCACACGCGACGCACTCGGCAAAACCCCACACAAACCTCTCTCGCACGGTCGTGCAATCCATGCACGACCGTGCCCTCCAACGCCTCGACCGTGCACCACCTACCAGTGGCCGCGCATGGTCGCTCACACCCCGCGCACGGTCGTGCCCTCACGCACGGTCCTGCGCGGACCAGTCTACACAGCAGCACCGTCATCTCCTTCCCAAGCTCTCTGGCTCCGGCCGGCGACTCCCGTCGCCGGCAACCCTTCTACCACCATGGTCGGCGACCTCCCGTCGTCGGCAACACCCAACAACACACAACACGCAACCCAACAAGATCAACACACACACCAAACCCAAGCTTCTCCCAAAAACCACACACACGCACACACAACTCCGGTCACACCATCCGGCGGCTCCACCACCTCCAACCAAAGGTCACACACTCCGGGATGGTTATCTACCACTCCGAAAAAGAAGACGAGAGAGAGAAAGCAAGAAACGAGGAGAGATAAAAGGTGATGGACTCAAACTAGGTTTTTCCGGCGGTTGACCGGTGATTTGCCGGCGATCTAACCGTCGAAACGGAGAAACAAGACCGTCACTAGACTCACCTCGACGAGAGCTACGACTTATGCGAAAACCGTTCAATTCCGAGAAAGTTGACTTTTCCAGCCACCCGCGGCGGCGGCGGTGGCCGTCGGAAAAAGAAAGAGAAGAGGGAGAGAAAACTTACGTGTCGTTCGATTATGAGCTCGTGTGACTTATCGACCTAAAATCAACCTATATATACTCCTCCAAAAGACTTACTATTCACCATAAATATCTCGTATGCTATCCCTCGTATGCGTCTCGTGTACGTCGTATTCTTCATTTTCACTGTTTTCTCCACTACTTGAGCTACGTAACTCCGATTGACCCCTAGTTCATTTCTATCTTCTCGTCTTTCCAAGATGCATCTTATGGTATGAAAATATTCTATATACCATGTCCATGGAAATTATCCATCTAAGTCACGTGTTAAACACGTATCTGAAATGCACGTAATTAATTAGACAGCCAAAATATACACACGTAATTATTAAGTCGCACGTTAAAATATTTAATTAATAAATTATGCTCGTTTTGATCCGGGGCGCTACATTGGCAATGTGACCTTCTGTGATCTTCTGCATACCACATTGTCTACAATGTAAAGTATATTGAACATTTATGCAATAAACAAATAACATTCATAATATTTAATGCAAACAGTGATAAAAGATTTATTCTCATAAAATGCAAGAATCAATTTATATACAAAGTAGCACTAAAAGCATACTTTTTAGTATATCCCTAACACTGAAGATAGAGCTGAAAATGATCAACACTCTCAATAGAGTTTAATACTCCATTAACTCCATTGATGCTAAATCAGTTGAGAATGTCCTGGTCGAATCTGGTATGGATATATAAAGAAGGTTCGCCACCATATACGAGACATGGAGGTGGTCGAGACTAGGTCTAGGGAGCCAACTAGTCCAATGGGAGGTATGGCTGGATGTGGAGGAGATCATTTTGACATGGATAGCCAATTTTGTGAGGATCCTAATACACTCCCCAGTGGGCTCCTACCTTTCTTCAGTGAAAAATTCATTGAGCTTAATGCCAAGGCTATCATTACTAAGATCTACGAGAGACAGGAGAAGCTGAGTGCCTAATGGGAGGCTAAGTGTAAGAGGATGATGAGTGAGCAATCGATGAAGGCTGAGGCAAACAACATATTGATGAGCCTCGACACCGAGACTGTTAGGACCTTATCAGAAGTGGAGCTGGTGAGAGCTCAGTTAGCTACCTCCTCTGTTGAGAAAGCTAATAAAAGAATGTTGCAGATGGGGCTGGAGGCAAACAGAGCACAATCCACTCAACCCCCCAGAATCCTGCAACCAGGAGAAGAGAGCTCAAAAGCTATTGAGGCACATGATTCACCAACTTTTACAGGTATTGCAGTTCTCTCTCCAATTACAAACCTAGATGTGATGGAAGAACAATTGCTTGATTACTCTAACTCCCCCGTTTATCATACTGTACCTTCTGAGGGAGAACCATCATCTATCATCCATGGATTTTGTGAAGCCATCAATCAGGAGTTTGCTGATGAAGTGGCTATGGAGGAGGTTGCAGAGGCAGGACTCCCTGTACTGGTAGAGATTGTAGTACAGAAAGCTGATGAAAGAGAATCAGCACAGGATGCTGATAAAGATGATAAAGAGGAGACCTTCCTGGCAATATTGGATGATGATATACCTCTTGTGATGATGCAGCAGATGATTGAGCACGCTTTCCTTGATGCTCAAAATCTTGAGATGCTGATTGTTGCTGCATCAAGAACCTGATGTTGCTAATGAATAGGTTCCTGAGGATAAGAAAGCAACTGTTGAGTCTGTGCAGGTTGCTAAAGAAGGACAGGTTGCTGAGGTTTCTGAGAATGTTGTTGAGATAGCTTCTCCGTCGAAGATCTCTGGCACGGATGTTGTTGAGACAGCTCCAATAGAGGATGTGAAAGGAAACCTGAGGATGGAGTGCCTGCAAGAGGCAAGGAGGTTGTTGTTGCTACCCCTGCTCCAAATCCTAATGATGGTGATGACTCATCAAGCTCCAATGATGATGAACCAGAGGATTGTCCTCTATACAAAGAGCCTGGCAAAGTTAAAATGACTGTGAAGGAGAGGAGCAGATATTGGGCTGAACAAGAAGCGAAGAAAAAACAGCAAGCCGATGAAGAGGCAAGTCAGGCCCTGGTCCTCTATATTCAAGAGGAAACTGGACCAGTGGTTGGGGTTGAGACTCCTACTGACTTGCAAGAGCAATCTCTTCAAGGTATTATGGATGTTGTGCGAGGGCTGATGAGAGCCATAGAAATTCATGAGATGAACATGGCCTCCAGCATCCAAGTCACTAAAAAAGCACATTCATCAGCTATGCAAGAACTAAGGAATGAGTTATTTGAACTCTCTTCCAAAATACAGAAGAAGATGAATGATGAATTCAACGCTCAATACCAGAGCAGGATGAGGTTTGAGAGAGAACGGCAAGAAGCTTCTGATGCTCGTAATGTAACCTTGAAAGATATTAAAACCTCAGTGGATGAGGTGAAGAGCACTTAGACTGCCCAAAACATGATAATGGACAGCATACAGGAAAACATTTCCACCCAGGGACAGGATGTTCGCAGTGTATTCTAAACCTTGAGCTTTTTGTGGGTGAGATGAGAGCTATAATGATGAAGGTTTTTCCTGCTAAAGTTACTGCCCTCAGAACTGGAAAAGCTGATGATGCCAAAAAGGGGGAAGGTAAGCAGCAAGCTGAGCCAGATGCTGAGATGGTGGATGCCACAACAAAGGAGATTGAAGATGATGATGATGATGATGATGATGAAGACAATGCTCCTCTAACCAGGATTAAGTGCAAAAGATCAAATTCTGGACATGGTCAGAGTATTGAGCCAAAGAGAAGAAAAAATGATGATGAAAGAGATGGCAATGCAGGTACTGGGGTTGCTAGGTCCCAAACAACAGGCATTACTACAACACTGCAAGTCCAGGTTACTGTTGCGCCTACAAAGACAAGAACTTACAAGAAGCAAACTGGCAGAGACAGAGGAAGAGGAAGTGGACTACAGTGAACAGGTCAGGATCCTATTGTCAAACCTTACATAGCTAATCCTGCAGGTCCTAGATTGAGTGAGGAAAGATGGAGACAACTGAAAGTTGCTGAAGATGAGAGGAGAAGAAAGTAAGTTGATTGGATTTCAAGACTTGGAGTTGTTGGTGCAGGAAGATCCAGAGCTGATATGATAGTTGACTCTGCTTTACATTCTTTTCCAAATTAGGAAGCTCTGGATATCGATATAGATTCGGCTCCAGCAGATGTTTTGGTGCTGTTGGATCAGAAACCTGAGAACATAAACTTCTACTGGGACTTGAATATTTTCGATCTAGTATTCCTGCCCAATAATTGAAATCCAACATTCGAGGAGTTCACCAAGTTTAAAAGATTAGAGTATTGGAGGTATTTTTGAAATCTTTTAAAGCATAACTATTTCAAAGATTTTCCTTCTTGTGAGAAAGCTTTGAAGAGATATGAAGAGCTTGCAAGAGAAGGAAAGTTGGACAGACAACTTGTTCTAATCGATAAAGTTAAGAAAGGAGAACAGGTTCTTTACTGCCAGGATTATTGGCTAAGATGGATACAGGTTCCTGAGATTGCTGAACAGATGGAGAATTCATATTAGAATTCTATTGTGAACTCGTGGAAGGGAGCAAAGTATGAAGAGGTTATCAAAAAGAATCAGCAAGCCGCTTCAGGACATGACCTAGTGAAGAGGAAACTATTTGGCGACAAGAAACCTGATGAAGAATAGCTTACAGGCTTTATCAGATATACATCATGTGTAAGCAGTATCGTAAAGAATTTTTGTATTCTTTTATTTTATTTATGAAGTTGTAATCTTGTAATTTTATTTGATGTAAAGCTTACATTGTACTATACTTGTACTTTATACTCGTATAAAAGTAAATCTATTTTTGCTGCTTATTTATGGGTTTTGTCATCATCAAAAAGGGAGAAATTGTTGGGATATTTCCATTAGGTTTTGATAAGACAATGTAACTTTGGATATGAAGTTAGAGTACCAATTTTCCACGTTTTATAAGTGGATTTTAGACTGATAAGCATATCTTTCTAAGTTATGATTTGTATAGATATATAAATCAGAAAGATATAGAATACTGATGTTAGCAGGATTCTGGAGATGAAGAAGTCTTAAAAACTGATTTTCAGCAAGAAAAGTCAGTAAGCTGAAGAAGTAACCAGAACCAGGAAGCTGGGTCAGTAAGCAACAAATAGATAGCAGAAAGGGAAACTAGAAGCTGACTGCAGGATTCTGGAACAGGAAGTTATACAGGATCAGGAAGCAAACGCAAATTAGGAAGCTAACTGCAGGATTCCGGAATAAGAAGTTGTTCGGAATCAGGAAGCTATTCGCAGATCAGAAAGCTATCGCAGGTCAGGAAGCTGACTGCAGGTTTCAGGAACAAGAAGCTGTTCTAAAACAGAAAACTGGTGCAGAATATAAAACAGCTACTGCAACCTAAGCAGCAAGTTGTAAGTCTTTTTAACCTATTTAATGTAGTACGAGGAATATGTTAGATACAGTACGAGAATTGGTTCCTGTCTAAGTTACCAGTAGATAGAAGTTAGCACCGAGCCAATGAGGTGTTGCCACCCGGACTATGGCTCTGCAAAAGTACTATAGCAGAAGTATGACGCCATTAATACGGATCAGAGTAGGACATGCTCTACATCCCAGATTTTCCAGACACATTCAATGCAAAGATTTGAAGATCAATTTGAATTGCAACAAGGACAATGTCTCTCTTCAACGAGCATTTTCCTCATGATATAAATAGAAGGTTAAGGTGACTGTGAAGACTACTGAACAACTGAGCAATTTCTTATCTTACAAGCTTTCAAACTCTCAAGCTATTCTCAAGCTTTCTAAGTTCAGTCACTCAACCTTTTGAAGCAGTCATTCAAGCATTCGAGCTTTCAAGTTCAATGTTATCTTCGAGTTGCACCAGTTGAAGAAAACATATACTTTTTAACCATTTGTTGTGTGCTAGGTTGTTTTAGTTTGGTGTCCTTAGTTGGAAGGATTAGATACTCGTTAAGTGTTGAGTCTTGTGTAGGCTTATAACTCTGTCTGAATTTTTTACCTTGTGTGGGATAGTGCCTAGGAATCTGTTGATTCTAGTAGGTTAACTTGATTGTGAAGAGGTTTGTAAGTTGTGTCTTGTAAAACAAACTGACCTAACAAAGTTCCTCATTTAGAAGAAGTAGAGTGGATGTAGAAGGATTACACCACTTTCGAACCACTATAAACTCTTGTGTGTTTATTGTTTTTGATTACTTGCTGCATTACATTGTTGCATATCTATTTTGTTGCATTTATCATAAGCATACTGGTCAAAGGATTCTGACAAAATCATATTTGTGAAAAGAAAACTGTTTTTCAAAGAGAAACTCTATCTTTATTATTCTGCTGCATACTGTGGTAACTAGATCAGTAACCTGAAACAGCATACTGTCAGATTTCTGAATCGAGAGGTTACTGCATTCTCTGTAGAATCAGTAACCTGTTTACAGAAAAAGTTTTAAAACAAAAAATCGATAGAGGTTCATTCACTCCCCCCTTTGAACCTCTGACCACTTTTGACCAACAAATCCATTTGTAGTGTTTGGATAGATGTGGATTCGAAATCCATCATTTTTATTTTGAACAAAGTTTGGAATCATTTTGATGGATTTCAAATCCACTCCAACTTGAAATCCATTCATTTGAATATCGGAATTTCAAATCATTCTATCTAAATGGAGCCTTAAATTTGATAAACAATATTTTTATTTAGTGAAAAGGCCTAATTACTCATTTTATAAAGAGATTTAGTTTTCTACCTAATAATAAACAACATTTCTACCCATTTCATATAGTTAGATGTCTAAATTACTCTTAAACTCTAGTTAGATGGAGGGATTTGGGAAAAGATTTAAAATTTCTAGTCATAAATCAATCAGTGGTGTTTGGATAGATGCAGATTTAAAATTCATCACTTTGATTTTGAACTAAATTTGGAGCAATGAGTAGATTTCAAATCCACTTCAACTTAAGTGAATTTAAAATTCATTCATTTTAAATCATGAATTTCAAACAAGTCTATCTAATGGAGCCTTAGTGAATAGTGATTTTGCCATAAAATGAGTTAAAAAATTTAAGGGTTTTTGTGGGAAAGTAAATATTTATTTTGCCCTAAAATGGATAAAAAAAGTTCTAAGGTAGAAACGTATATTGCCTTATGAAAATTGGTAATTAAAAACAAAAGACCTTGAGCCTTTTATTTATGTGTGTCCGGTAATGCTTTTGTATTACCCGACACACATTAAAGTATTATGTGATCAGAATAAACGTATTCCTTACCAAATTATAATTTCTAAAATCAATCTTGAATTTGAAGTCCTAAAAATAAAAATATTATATGTTACGCATAAACGTATAGATAATATATACACAAGATATTACATAGTATTACTCATTAAATTATAATTTCTCAAATGTATTATATGTACATATAAAAATACTAGTCAGATTATAAATTTTTCATATTATTGATGTTGGCCAAGGGCCAACAAATTGAAGGGAATGAAGTTAATTGACAGAGAATTAATCGACAATACTTATTGCGAAATCACTCAACCCAACCAAGTCAATCGTTTGTTCAAGAGGAATCACTCAACTCCAAGAAATAAATAAAACTTGCAAAGTTTGTGTAATTTTCGCTCAGAGTCTGTCTCTCATTTCATTTCAAAGAATTTAAATACTAAGTGTAGGAATATCCCTACCACGAGCCTTATAGTTTAAGTGGTATTTCACCTTCAGTTTTTTATGTAAAGTTGACATATCTGATTACATATCTGATAGGTGCCTCAAAATCTGCATTAAATATTATCTAATACGAAAAAAGTATTATATAAAAATATTGTGTGATGAGAGTAAAATATGACTTGCCAAATTATTATTTCTCTAATTAATCATGGATGTAGATCAGGAATCGAAAGTATTATCTGATACGCATAAAAACATTACATAATAATTATGAAAGTACTAGTTGATACATATAAAATATTACATGGTATGATTTATCAGATTATAATTTTTCAAAAGTAATTTACTTTATTCTAATGACTTTTATTAAAAAAAATATATATCCTTTTACATTAGAAAAGTAACCTAACAGTATAATAAATTATAATTTTGTCTCTTGGAGTGAAATTTTTATGTGGTGTTTGATCATTACTTTTACTATTTAGGTATAAGTCAATTGATTAACATCCACTTTTATTCAATTTTAAACATTAATTAGTAGATTTTGAATTTGATATTAGTGTTTGATTACTACTTGACATAATTGTTAGTTTTTTTTTCCTAATTCATTGCATTTCATTTACTAGAAACAAAAATTTGTTTAACATTTTGGAAATCTCAATTTCTTCAAGTTTCCATCTCAAACTGATCCGAATCTGTAGACCCAAATATCACTATTCTGAATCAGAATTTGGTTTGATTCAATTATGGAGATTTCATATTTCATTTTAGATTCAAAGATTTATTTTTATAAGTCTCCGAAGTTTAATTCAATTTCAAAGATTTTCAAATCTTCAAATCAACCGGAACCATTTATAGCTCTAGTATAGACAAATTTGCAAAGAATTAAATTGAATAGACGTAAAGAAGCGTATATTAAAAATGTTTTGACTTTTCTCAAGGACCTTTTCAATGAAAACTTATATCCTCTCATATTTAAAAACATAGTACTAGTTGTTATGAAGAATTCCTTAACACTAAAGAGTTCATAAACTCAACCAAACAATTCTTCACCATCACCTTCCCTTCTATGGTCTCTCTGTTAACTTCATGAATACTCATTTTGCAATGCCTCATTCTTCTCCATATCCTTTCATGCTCTTCACAACAGTTCTTCTCTTACCACTTCCAACTTTGGCTCAAATCATTGGAAATATAGCCGTGGGAACTTCTCTCACAGCAACAGAAAACTCCGATCCATGGCATTCTCCTTCTAGAGATGTTGCATTTGGCTTTCAACAGCTTCAAGCTAATAGAAATCTCTTTCTGCTTTCAATATGGTTTGATAAAATCCCAGATAAAACCATAGTCTGGTACGACAAAAACACCGATCCAGTGTCACGTGGCTCCACAGTCGAGCTTCATGCTAGAGACGGCCTTCTCCTCCGAGATCCTCAAGGGAAGCTACTGTATAACACCATTGATAACTATGGCCTTGATGATGAAGTAGCTTATGCAATCATGAATGATACTGGAAACTTTGTTCTAATGGGATCTGATTCAGCTTTCTTGTGGGAGAGTTTTAGGCATCCATCTGATACTATATTGCCTATTCAGACTGTTGAGATCAGTGAGACTCTGACTTCGCGAAAAACACTAACGGATTTTACACGAGGAAGGTTCCATGCCACCATGACGAGCGATGGGAATTTTGTTCTTAGAACGAAAAATGAGCCTTTGAATTCAGACTTTGATGGTGAGTACTATAGCAGCAAGACTTCGGGTGGTAATCGGTTGTTGTTCAATGAAACAGCTCATATTACTGTTGTGGGAGATGGTGATCAGCCCATGATCCTTCTTAGTTCTGGTTTCGTTCCTCCTCCTTCAGAGAATTATCACCGAGCAAGTCTTGATTTTGATGGAGTTTTCACACAATATTATCATCCCAAGAACTTTGGAAGCAATCCACAATGGGCTGCTGTTGTTTCTTGGCCTGATGATATCTGTTCCAGCTTCAAAGGTGAAGCTAAAGGCAGCGGAGCGTGCGGCTATAACAACGTGTGCACACTCAATGGAGATAGGAGACCGGTTTGCCAATGCCTACCAGAGTTTTCATTTGCCGATCAGAACAACACGCATGGCGATTGCAAGTCAAAATTCGCGCAGACTTGTATTGATCAAAGTGAAGATGGTTCTGTAGAATATGAGCTGCTCGATCTTCCTGGCATTAATTGGCCCTTTAATGATTACGAACGTATATTTCCTAGTACAGAGGAGAAGTGCCAGAGAGCTTGCCTGGATGATTGTTTCTGTGCTGCTGCCATATACGGAAGAGATACGGCATGTTGGAAGAAGAGGCTGCCACTCTCTAATGGCAGAACTGAAACAACAAGTACCAAGGCCTTTCTTAAGCTCAGGAAAGGTGATCAGAGTCATATTCCTTTAGTAAATCCAAAAAGGCACCAGAAGACTTTGATACTTGTGGTATCAGTACTTTTAGGCAGCTCAGTGTTAGTCAACCTCTTATTTACCATTGCAGCTATTTGCAAGAAAAGGTCACCACCGGTTCTGGGCCCTGTTCAAGACAATTGTGGATCACGTTTACGCTGCTTTTCTTACAAAGAACTTGTGCAGGCTACTGATGGGTTCAAAGAAGAACTGGGAAAGGGTGCTTTCGGAGTAGTCTACAAAGGGGTGATGCCCGATGATTCCAAAACCTTAGCTGCAGTGAAGAAGCTGGATAGAGTGGCTCAAGATTCCGAGAAGGAATTCAGAACTGAAGTGAATGTGATTGGGCAGATTCACCACAAGAATGTGGTCCATTTGATTGGTTTCTGTGATGAGGGGCCTCATCGTTTACTGGTATACGAGTACATGAGCAATGGGACACTAGCAGGCTTTCTTTTCCATGATCAAAAGCCGAGCTGGAGCCAGAGGACAGAAATTGCAATGGGGGTTGCAAGGGGACTAACATATTTGCATGAAGAATGCAGCACCCAAATCATCCATTGTGATATTAAACCTCAGAACATACTTCTTGATGATCACTACATGGCCAGGATTTCAGATTTTGGATTAGCTAAGCTTCTGATGATGAATCAGAGCCGTACACTTACCAATATCAGAGGCACCAAAGGCTACGTTTCACCTGAATGGTTCAGGAACAAACAAATCACTGCCAAGGTCGATGTCTACAGCTTCGGTGTGGTACTGTTAGAGATCATATCGTGTAGGAAAAGCGTGGTGGACATTGAATTGGGAGATGGTGGAAACCCGATTCTGACTGATTGGGCTTGGGACTGCTTTGTCGAAGGAAGGTTGGATACCTTTGTCGGAGACGACTCAGAGGCCTTAGGTGATAGAAGAATGGTGGAAAGGTTTTGGAAGGTTGGGATTTGGTGCATTCAAGAAGATGCATCCTTAAGGCCAAGCATGAGAAAAGCATGTCAAATGCTTGAAGGAACAATCCATGTTGAGCCACCTCCATGTCCATCCTCTTGAGATGAGCAGCACCTAAATCTGTCATGTCATATGAATAAGGAAACTGAATTAGCTTTACCATTTTTCATGGCAATATGTAGTGCTTGTTTGTTTGCACTAGTTTACTCAATTAGAGGCTATTCTGTTGTTAATCTATGATCTATCCCATAGAAACATTTACATTTTAACTTGCTTTTATAATCTGTTGTACATTTTGGCATTTAAACTTGTTTGCCATAATTTACTACCCAAAACAATGAGGTTTGTGTATGGACTTGAAACCCACCCAAATTGTTCAAATTTACAATCCAATTAAAACATCACAAATGAATTAAATCCAAATCTCAGAAGCTATGTTGACCCCATAAATAGATTTATCATTCTTCTTGAGCTATACACCCATGATAATAGGCGCTCCTCTCTGTGTGTGTTAACTAGGCAAATATATATATCTTGATGATTTTATCCTTTCTTTCCTTTTCGCTTTTCTTATCATATCATATCATATGTTTTCCCTTTCCTCTTCTATCAAAAATTGTTTGTTTCAATTTGTTTAAGTTGGGATGCATGAATTTCCTAAGAATCTTAGAAAATCCCCAACTCATGGTATTCTACTTGATTGCTTTTGAAAATTATATTGCAGTGCTTTTATTCTTCTTCTTCTATGGGCCTGTTTTGCAACTTATTTTTGCTCACTACACTTTTGTTGTAACAAGGAGAGACATTGAAGAAGTTGAGAAATGGTGGTGCACTTGATCATCATATTCTCACGTAAAGCCCATTATACAAAAGAGGTAACAACCAAGTTTTTGCTGTGTAGAGCTGGATTAGAATGTGGCACATGTTTTATTATTACACTTACATGAGACCATCTTATGCATATAATTTTGTGAGATACAACTCCACTATCCACAACTCCAACTCATTTTTTCACCATTTGTAGATTATGAGTCAACTCATCTCACAAAATTATATTCCTAAAATATTCTCACAAGATTCCTACTCATATAATATAATACTTATACACAATTTAGAAATAAAAAATGTAACAATTCACATCCTCACAACTCTGAAAATAAGGCCACAGTCTTGAATTCTTGCTGTGTGGGGTAAGAACAAATTGTCAAATCTACAATTAAAACAAAGATAGTTTGTAACATAAAAACCTAAACAAAATCACACTAACAAATAAGCAAAGAATGAGAAGGCTAATGTGAGAAATGCAAGCATGAAGATCAAACAAGTAGAAAAATCCATTTCCTTCTTCTTGGTTACCATTCTAAACCCTCTATCCATCTTCAAATCTTCCAAACACAAGCTAACTCCAGGATCTCCCATTTTCACCTCACTACCAATCAACACAGAGTTGTTAATGCCCTCTATATCATTGTTTATGTATATGTTTACGGTGCAACTCCCCTGAGACTCACCGGAGCCACCACCCGCTAGCATAGAAGCCCCGATGTTCCTACCACCCAACCTCACATTCTCCAAGGATGCACGACTCATCCGTGGTGGCATCTGGCGGCTCGTAGGGTTACCAGATGGATTCTCTTGCATTGGATTGGAGAAGTTTTTCATTGTAGCTCATTTCATGCTCTAAGACTGATCTCATATATATTATTTATGCACACCCATTCAGGTGCAAATACTTCACTAGAGCTACAAGGAAAGTAAATATTCCACTAGAATGACTTAATCACTACTCAATCTAACTTTTGGCTGTGGTATATATCCCTTGCCCTGTTAACTTGTCTTGACTAAAGTCATAATTAGGGCTGGACTTTATATTTTTCATTTTCTCTCTCTCTCTCTCTCTCTCTCTCTCTCTCTCTCTCTCTCTCTTGGCCATATTAATATTAGTCAACCAATTGATCAATCACACAGTAAAAATCAAGTTAATTCATTCTTCCCTACAAATCATTAGCTCACAAACAAGAGCCTCAGAAATAGTTATATAAAAGATAATGACACAAGAAAGAGCCTTGCAAAACTAAAAAAGAACCTGTCTTCAGTTATGTTACAGAAAGGCTTTCAAGCTTTAGCAAAAACAAATCTGCTGCCTCTCTTCTACAACAAAACAAATTTTCGGCAATATACAGAAATCATATTCTTCCTCTGTATCTTTATTCTTCCAAATGTCTCACCGAAAATTGTGCACTCAGCCATGTTTTGAAGGCCATACTGACTAATTTTACTGATCATAACAGAATCAACATAACCTTAAACATAAGATGTATTTTCAAATTGTGTTGCAGAAATGCAGCATGAACATGCCAATCTCAAACCTTGAATATGATTTCCTTATGTGTTTAAAAGAAAGAGAAACTGATGAGCATCAATCCCAATACCCTGGGGTAACTTTCTCACTGACGGTTGAACCGTAATTGGGGCCACCCTTACGATATTGTATAAGAAACTCAATTGGATACCCCTTCAGCTTGCGAGGCACAATCCCAAGATCCTCAAATGTAAGAGCTGGAAAACAGTCATCAGTTCAGACAATATTTTATATTAGAGAATTGACATATCCAATAAGAAAACTCAACAAAAAGTTCTATGCTTAAATCTGTGATACACACCGTCTTTAGATACCACTGTATCAGTGGAAAGGGCTTCAATCACGTCCAAATTGAATATTGAAGGAGTAGGCAGTGGGAAGGGAACTTTATTGAGCAATAATTCTCGAGGTGTTGCGATAGCCTGAAACCAAATATGCAAAAACCAATAATGAGATTAATCAAGTGACACAACAATACATTAAAACCATGTTCACATAATACAGATTGTTCCACTCTAATGCCACGAGAGTAAGATTTGAAAACAAACCAAATTTTTGAATCAAAAATATTAGTCAACAACATCCTCATTCAATGACCAAGGGTGCATATTTCCAAAGAGAGAGTTCATGTAGAAATCACATAAGCTCCACAATACCTATGAGGAAGTCAAAGAAGAAGAACTTGCCTTAGCAATAGGGAAAGGGATCTTCACATAGTGAGGCCATTCACGAATTGTGTCATACATAACTTCAGCCTATAGAACAATGCGAAAAATCCGTTCTTAGAGCTTGAGGAAAACATTACAATGAGACATGTAAGGGAATGGAAGACTCCTGAAAAGAAAGTAATTCAAGTATATACCAATTCATGCATGGTAAGAATTTCCGGTCCACCGAGTTCATAAACCTTTCCCATGCTGGTGCCATCATCTTTCAAGGCAGCAATGATTGCAGCTGCAACATCAATAACATATACAGGTTGAATCCTGAAGAGGCATGATAACAACATATCATTAACAATAATTTGATGAACCATGACAAAGATTAATGTCATTATGGTGTGGTGTCTTACTTGGTTGTTCCACCACCTAGTAGTGGGAGAAAGCTGTACTTTTTAGCAAACTGTGCCCATGTGTTTAAAATACGATCCTCAGTGCCAATCATCACAGCAGGTCTCATAACAGTGGACTGAGAAAAGATAGGTCGATTAATCAGTCAGATTAAGAAACAGCATTTAGTACAAGATACAAACGGGTACAGTTCCTTATTGAATTTAACTTTTGGAATAAAAAAGATATCATAAATATAGGAAGACAGTATTACCAATATGAACTACATGATTGCAGTTTGTATTCGAGGAACAACCAAGCCACGACATAGATATAGTAATTCTACTTTAGAGGACAACAAGCTAGAGAGAATTTTCATAGAAATAGATAAAACAATAAGAGAAATCCAAAGGAGACAAAATTATGTTAGTGAAGTAGCTTTAAGTCAAAGACAACTTTAGATTTTTTATTTGGAAGGTTAGATCTTAAAGCTCGACAAGATGCTCAGTTTTGATCTACTATTTTGGTCAATATGAAAGGAATCAACAGGTATGCAGCTTTACACTCCTTTTCCCTTCTGCTATAGTTGTTAGGAGCGCAACAGATAAAGGGTGCAGACTATAGCGCCTCTACAAGCAAGAGGTGGGCTCTATTCATGGGGTGCACACCATTCAGCACCCTGCGCCTTTTTGCGTTTCAAGGCACACCTATAGTTCACAGGCCACCCCCAACCCCAAACATATTTTTAAGATCCCTAAAGATTTTTGAAGACATTTTTTCCTTAATGAGAACATGAGAAAGGACAGAACTTCATTTTGAGAGGCAAAGTACTTGTTTTTTGTTCTTTTCATGACAATTAATATGGTTCCAACAATTTCCAACAATCTAATTTATCAAGTTTTGCAAAGTAACAAGTATGCCCTCCCCCCAACATAAGCTATAATCTGAAGTGGATGTGAAATGCATAGTTGTCCCTCATACTCTGAAGGCATTTCATGTCTTTATATTCCTCACCGGTTTTGCCCTTCAGAAAAAGCAGCCAGAGACTGCAGTTCAATTAAAAACTCAAATATAGGAATATAAATCATGCACCAGCAGAACGCACACCAGAAAGACAACCAATGAAACAATTATAAGTCCATTTGAAGCAAGGAAAGCAGAGTTAATGAATAATATACCTCAGGCAATTCTCGTAAGATAGCTTCTTCAGCAGCTGCTTTACTTCTAAGCATTCTGGATGGAGATGATGGAGAAGCCCCCAAGCAAGAAACTTGAATGTATCTCATGATGCCACCATGTTCTTTGGCGATCTGCACATAAGATACATGAATCACCAAATCATCTCTATGAAAAGATATGTAAGGAACATAACCAAAAAATATATATAGTTAAATTAACAGAATAGGTGACCATAAGCCAATCATACAAAGGGGATTATAGCCTATAGCTTTGCCTAGTTTCTTATTACTGATTCTAAAAGAGAAGCTTTTCCAAAGTTAACGAAAGTATGAGGTTTTCAATGTAAAATATTAAAGAGAAATCAACTCATGGTTTGTGAGTTGATTAAGGCACGCCCCCTGTACCCAACCAACCCAAATGTCAGATGACTAGAGCTGCCTCCAACAACTACCATTTTTCTACGTATAGTTTCAGCACCAACATCAACATTTTCCAAATTCACAAGACCATCAAAGTCAGTTCCTAGTTTCTCATTACCCAAAACCATCAAACCAGTTTTCATTACTTTTTCATAAACCAAATTCAGTCACTCCATGTTCTTCATATGTCAGGCTCTTATAACATATATTATCTTCACTAGATGTTAAACATATGTTGACAAAGAACAAGAAGATTACAGGGCGTAATATTCCCTGAGTGATTGGAAATCATCAATTGTGACATCACTTCAAATTATAAAAGACCAATATTGGAAACACAATAGCATCAAACTCAATAGACACTATATTACAAGTACAGAAGGATTCCTTTAACAGCTGATTCTCCTCTCATACTTAGATTATTAAACTTGAACAAGACTGGTATGCTCAAGAGTCGGCGCATTCCCTCAAAAGAGGAAATGTGGAAGTGAACATAACATATCATAAAAAAGAAGAAAAATATGAAAATTCAAATTTTTAAGGCGGAAGATTGATGATGGATCATGTGAAATGTTTTTAAACTGAGCATTGGGCAAGGGATTTGAAAAGGAAAATTAATTAAAATGACTGTAATTACAAATTTAATGGTTTAATTGTTACTTGTTTTTCCTTATAAGAAACTAAATATCAGTAAGTGACATGGAATCAAGTGATGGTACCAAAATCATCAGAATCAAAGAGGAAAAGTGTGAGAACAGAAACATACAACAGCAAGCTGTTCAGCCATGTGATGGTTCACTTCCTCAAAACTGTAATTTCTTGTCTCGTATTCCCTCCCTGTTTAAGGGAAAGTTTATGCATAAAGCAATTTCAAGTAAAAAATATTAAAAATTAAAGTGTTACCTATAAGGTTAATAACAACGTTAGCCTTTGCCATTACTGCCTTGATTGAATTTTCATCTCTAGGATCGTATTTCATGGGAACAATCTGCATGTTAGAATTGTGAGAAAATTGTAGGTTCTTTGAATGCATAGAGATTTATATATCAGTTTTAATAATCAATGGGTAAAATCACCTGACCCAAATCACCCATCAGTTTAAGGTGACGAGGGGAATCCTCAGAGCCTCGAAAAGGTACTAATACTTGAGAACCCATCTTAGCTACAGGCAGAAGAATATATGAAACTCCAAGTCAAAGATCACAGTCAAATTTTATTGTAAAATGCAGCACTTCTCCACATTGTAAAAAGCTGAATGAGAATTAAGCAAGATAGAAGAAACGAACCGAGTTGCTGCACTAGATATCGTCCCAGGAACCCCGTAGCCCCAAATACTGTTGCAACAATGCCACTGCCAGACACCATCATTTTTAGTGTAGATACGATTTAACACATCCAATGATTCATAAATGTGGGGAAATTTCAAGAAACTCAAAAGAAAATTGATGTAAGTCTAAGACAATCCCAATAAAACACTGAGAAGTTGCAAAATTTCAGATATTCTTAAGCCAATTTTCCAGCTCCAGTAAAGTTAATTCACAATTCGCAGCTAAAAACAGTCAAGAAATGAATGTAATGCGTAATACTGGAAATGTAACCAAAGATGAAATTAGGGCTTTGAAAACAAAATTTACCTAACAGATGATCTGCCACCAGTGCCCTTGCGAACTAAATGGCCCACGCCTTTGGTGGCAAGAGTAGAAGCCAACCTCGGATTTTCCACTCCATAATCTGAAAAGTATGCATGACATTCAAACATTTGTTAAAGAAAACAGAAAATGAAGGGCACTTCAATCAAGATATGTGCGTAATTAGCCCTAAAACTGTGCAGAAATCAATTACATTGATCATTCAGAGGGTAAACCGATTTGAGAGAAGAAGTTGAAGCGAGCGATTGCTTGATGTATTGGTGACCTAATCGCCTGCATAAGGTCTGCATCTTTTCTCCCGCAGCTAAGCTCCAATGGATGAGAGAGAGAGAGAGAGAGGCGAGATGTTGTAGAGGAAATATATAGGTACCAGGAGGTGTAAGCGTCTTTCTTGTCTTTTTAAAGATTTAATAATGATTATTATTTCTCTCAAATACAATATATAAATTTAACTTTAATTATTAATTATAATTTAAATTATTTAGGAAGAACCATAATTATAAAATATATAAAACCCTATGGATTTTATTTTATTTGTTAACTTTTGTCCATTGTATTTTTTTATAAAAGTACTAGACTGAAGATGATCATTCTTTCTCCCATGTATTTTTAATTGATTTATCTATAAGGAAATAAATTTATATAACATAAAGGTAAATGGTAATAAAAATTATTATATTTTCAAAAATTGCAAATTTATCCCAATTTTTCGATAGTTGTAAAATAAATCATGATATGTATTCATTATTGCGATTTAGACTTACATTTATATTTTCCTATGACCGGAGTCCATGTGATCGGCAAATATGTCATGTCACATGTCACATCGAATACTACGTCATTTCCAACAAAAATAAATTTAAAGATCAAATTGCAAAATAAAATCACCACATTTCAAAAGTTGCAATTTAATCCTAACTTTTTATATAATTAGCAATAAAAGTCACGACTTTCATTCATTGTTGCAATTCAAATTTATTCTTTGGTGTCTAAGTTTGTGTGTCCAAATAAATAGATGACCCAAGTAGGGAACTCAAGAGTGTGCATCAAAATAGATGACTTTAATTAATTGGTGTTTTCAGGGATTATGTGTGTAGTATTCTACCTATATAATATATATATATATAGTTACTTTTTTGCTTTGGTTTTTTTTTTTTTTGGTTGAATAGACTTGATTTCGAACTCCAATAACTAAACGCGACTGTTATTTTAGAATATATATGTAGTAATTGATGAATTCGGTTCTCTTGTCAAATGATGCAATAATATTTTCTTTTGTAATCATGCTATTACATATTTTCAAATATAACACAAATGTATGAGTTTTAATTTTTGAAAAACAGTTAAATACTTGAATGCTCAATAAAATAAAATAAAAACAAGGATACAACTTTTTTAAAAGGTTGTAATTGAGTTGAGATTTATTTATTCATTAAAAAAAGATGTTTAAATTAAAATAAACTTGAAACAATGTCGTTTTGATGTAGATAAATTATTTTTTAAGATTGTGTGGCCTTATGTGACGTCTCACGTGGAAATTTATTTGGACACATGAACTTTGACACCAAAGATAAAGAATAAATTTGAATTGCAATAATGTATGAAGGTTGTGACTTTTTTTGCTAATTATATAAAAAATTGGGATTAAATTGTAACTTTTGGAAATGTGGTGGTTTTATTTTGCAATTTCATCTTCAAATTTATTTTTATTGGGAATGATGTGGCATCCGATGTGACATGTGGTGTGTTTGCTGGATATGTGGACTTTGATCACCGAAAAATATAATTGTTGTCTAAATTGTAACAGTAAATAAAAATCGTGATTTTCTTTTTTTACAATTATTGAAAAGTTGGGATAAATTTGCAATTTTTGAAAAAGTTATGACTTTTTTTGCATTTATGCCTAACATAAATAATAATCTTTTTTTTCATATACTGGAATTAGATTAAGGGATGAGACGTTTGTAACATTAAAGTGATAAAATGCATAACTTTAGGATGATTAGATGATTTTACTCTTTAAAAAGTTTATACTACTACATGCATGCAAAAAATTTAGTAAAATATTTCTGGCACAAAAACTTGTGTGTATCAGATGCATGGATCTAGAATTCATATAATCTGGATCAAGTCGATCTAGTACCACATTTGACGCGTGTTCACTCGCTCTTACATGCCCCCACACGTCTTGATTTTTGTGCTCAACTCGCCCCTCATATTATACCTTTTAGTTATATTAATCAACTTTTTAGTAATATTAGTCATATCTTTTAGTAATATTAACTGTAATTTTACATTATTTTAGACATTTTAGTTATGTTAGTTATACAACTTATACTTTTATATATTACATAAAGATATGATTATGTTGATATAAAAAAATAAATAATATCACATAAAGGTATATATATATATATATACAAATTGTAGCAAAAAAAATTTTTAAGTTAAAGTATTACATAAAAATTATGATATTTATACATAAATGTCGTACTAATATAACATAAAGGTTACAAGCCCAGGAAGCACTTTCCCTTCATTCCTTCCCGGGCGAATTCTTTATATGGACATGAATAAAAAAAAAGTAAGAAAGTACAGATGCAAGTCGACTCGAGTGGACTGTGCAACTGGTGGCTTTTTACTCAAATATTGTGGAAAATTTATATATTAATGATTTATGGTGCTTTCTGGAGTTGTTATTGAAACCTTATAGTCGCCAATCCTGTAAGTGCCTTTTGTATTTATGTATATATTTTTTAAATTTGTTATTGTCATCTATAGCATAGGCGGCATTCAATTGTTGTTTTTTTAATTTAAGGAGATCACCTTTAGCATAGGCTACCGCAATATAATTTTTTGTTTATATGATTGTCTTACACACATATACACCTATGTTAGTGGAGAGTACTATGTTAATGGAGAGTATATATGATTAAATTAATCAAATATACACATACTAGTGGAAATTATATATAATTAGATTATTCAAAGTATATAGACTTTACATTATGTGTAGTGAATAAACCAGTTATGCACATGATTAATGTCCTTGATTATTACCTTTTACGGAAGTGATTGAACTTTTACCAAATATATAAATAAATTAATATATCACACCTGCATTGTATGTTAGATATTATAATTGTATGATTTATTATTAAGTATTATTTCTTTAGATATAAAATTTTCATCAATTACAACAATTTCTTTAAAACATTCAATTAATAATTAGTTAAAAATTATCAAATATGTTTACTCATGTTTTAAAAACATCTTATTTCTATTTTATCATAAAATAAAAACAATTATATTGGTCTCAAGTGACATAGAGGTTCAGAAAGGAGTAAATGAACCTTTATAAATTTTCAAAAATAATTCGAACTTCAACATTGTGCGTTGTAACCTATCAAGCTTATACTGTTGTATGCAGTTTCAGCTTACAACATTATTGAAGTGTGCAGTCTGCTGTATCTAAGTGTTCGTGCAACGGAAATAATTTTTATGCTTATGAGGTTCTTTTTTTTTTGAAAGCTTTCTGTAAATATGAGATTTTACCAAGAGTTTTATGTTGTATGATAAGATATATAAAATAATAGATAGATATATAAAGATGCAACATATAAGATAAATAAACACATAAGGTTTTATAGTGGTTCAAGAGTGGTATAATCCCTCTACGTCCACTCTACTCATTTTCAAGGAGAAACTTCATTAAGAAATGTTTGATTTACAACATACTCCTAAAGAATACTAGACTAAACGAGAATACCTATTATACTTAGTTTCCACACAGGTTGCTGCAAGCAAACATGTTGACCTACATCGGATTTCCAAACAACATAGGGTAAGTGCTTTAAACTAACATCATACACTCACAATGAACACTTTCTTATCAACTGGGACACCTAAAACAACCTAGCGCACAGCTAAAATGTTAAAGTTTATAAGGTTGGTCTTCAACTGGTGCAAGCAACATTTGAGTAAGAAATCTTTTGCTTGAATACTTGGCTATTTCTGAAGTTTGAGTGACTGAAACTTTGGCTTGAGAGCACTTGATCGTTTGAAAGGTTTTTCTTGCTTGTAGATTTGAATGTTGTAGTTTCAATGGTTGCTTTAGTCTTCTCTCATTCTATTTATAGGAGTTGATTTCTGCCCGTTGAAGGAGGCTGGAATCCTTGCATTTGTATCATCTAGGAATGGTACAAAATCTACATTGAATATGTTTTGTCTTATTCTTCATGTTGCATTTAATTTTGTTGTACCAGGATCCAACTTTATGCAATTTGTCAGACCAGATGACAATTTCCATTGGCGTAAGCTTATTTCTATCCGTTGAAATGACTGATCCTTGGACTGATATTGATTTTTCTCATACTGAATTATTTATTGATGTGTATGTATCTTTTCATCATTTTTCTCTAAGGCAATAACATGCAGCATGTAGTCCCCGTAATCTTATCTTCATTCAGCAACCTAACTTGCAGTGTGTCTTCTACAGCTTCCAGCTTATAGCATGTAGCATATTATTCATACATGTAGCTTACAATGGTTGTTTTCCATACAGCTAACAGCAAGGTCTTCACTTGCTTACTTCCCTTCTTCAACCTATTTCTAGGACTCAAAACTTAATCTAATTTCACTTAAACATTGTGAAAAATGGGGTACCCTAATTTCCTATTACATGTGTGTTTTATCTCATCAAATTCTAAACATTGATTTCCTAACAAGTTTTTATTTTTTGATGATAACAAAATATTTACATTATGCAGTTCATTGCGAAAAGAGACTAATATCAAAGCATAAGATTTTTATAAAAACAGATGTACCACCAGTTATGATAAAATACATCTAGGTTAAATACAAGCATATATCGAAACATAGAAAATAAAATTTAACTCCTGGATGCACAAAATGTGTATCAAAGCTATTTGAGTAGAGCATACATAATACAAAAAAGGCAGATAGAGCCAAGCATGCAGATAGATCACAAGATGTGAACTTTTGAACAAAAAGTAACTTGTTTTCATTAGATCTTGAAAAACAATAAAGTACAAGTTATACACAATAGACTTGAAAGGTAAGCTTACAAAGCAAAAACATGAACAAATAAGGTTGTAAGCTCTTTAGTTGTATTCTACGATCTTCTTGTTTTTCTTGTCACAACTTATTTCTTAGTTGGAAGAGAGCTTTTTTCGTTGGCCTTTCAGCAGACATCTTCTCATACTTGGATCTCCCACCAGTTCTCTATCGACTCTACATAGGTTTCTTCCAACCTGCTCTTGATCTTTGGATCCCAAATACATCTCAACCAGTAGTCATCTTTAAAAAGCTGCTTCTGTCCATTTTTAACCATTCTAATCAACTCTTTCTAAGTCTCTAATTCTCCATCTCTAGCAAGATTTTTATAGAATATCAAGACTCTTTTGCAGTTGTCAAACTTCTTGAATGATCTATTCTGACATAGACGTCTGAAATATTTCAAATACTCAGATCTTTTGAACAATGCGATTTCCTCAAATGAAGGATTCCTATCAATAGGAAGATTGAGTTTATCAAAGATCTAAGTCCCCAGACATGATTCTTCTTATATGGCCTCTGATCCCAAAGAAATAAGACATCATCTAAAGCTCTATTTGTACCAAGACATGGAAGATCTTGAGGTGGATAAGTGACTAGTGTCTGATCAACATTCTTCAAATCTTCTCTTAGGATAAACACCTAGCTTATCTATCCAAATATTTTCTTGTTGTTGTTGTTCTTCTTCTTCTTCTTCTTCTTCTTCTTCTTCTTCTTCTTCTCTGCAACTCTCTTTTTCATAAGCTCCTTGTTCAACAACATTTCAATCCTTGTAGGCTTAAGTGCCTCTTCTAAACGGATCATTAGCATCTATCTTCTTGTGTTGTTGATGTTGTTCAGATCTTATTTGTTTCTGTTGTATTGGTGGTGCTGCTGCTATAATTTTCACTGAGCTTACAGCTGTTTTGCTGACTACTAATATAGCACTACCAGCTCCACCAAATTCTTCGTCATCTTTCATTTTCTCAAGAAGACTGCGCTCCACATCATCAATTGTCCTTCCTCTATTTCTTAACATTTCATCTTTTTCCTATTCATTTTCTTATTTTGTTTTTATTTCAGCAACATTCTTGTAATGCCTAATTCTCTAATCACTTACATCTTACATTAAAATGCATTTATAAGCATTCAAGCTATATTTTTAAGCATCATATTATAAAATATGATGAATTCTCAAGTACATGTCTCTCTTATGATCTAATTAATCATTATGACTTTAACTAAGCATGAAATCAATATGGTATTTCAACTCCATTATCTAATATACTCTTTTAAGTTCTTATTCTCTTATAGTGGAAAAGTTTGGCTTGGGAAGAGCAGATAGATGTGCTGAAAACAGATATAAATATGCTAAATGCATAATACCTCTAAAATGACATTCCTAAATTAACTTGATTACACTTCTAATTTATGAATTTCATTGCATTTATTTAGAATTCTAAAGTAAGCAAAATAGTGCAATTTGATTGGTTAGTTGACTAGGTTGCACCAAAAGTAATTTTAAGGTGTTGCACTTGATTATTATGATCTTTCATCAAACACTAAACCTCTCATAAGGCTAAAAACGTGGTATGTTATCCATTTAATATCTACAATAGTTCAGCCAATTAGAACAAGACAAGTACTTCTCATTTTGTTGGGATATTTCTATTAGAATTTTGATGAGATAAATAACTTTGTATAGGAAGTTAGAGTATCCCATTTTTCCACGTTGTTTGAGTGGAACTTAGTTTTGTAAAGTTTACTTTCTGGATTGTATTTGTAAAGATGTGTAAAATCAGAAAGATAGAGGTTACTTATCATAACAGGATTCTAAAACTGAAGAAGTATCGGATGCTGATTTTCAGCAAGGAAAATCAGTAAGTAGAAGGAGAAAGTAGAATCAGCAAGCTCAATCAGTAAGCAGCATACAAAATTCAGTAAGGAGAACTTGAGGCTTTTCTGCAGGATTCAGAAACAGTAAGCTGTTGTGGAATCAACAAGTAGGATTCAGAAATAAGAAGCTGTTCCAAAATCAGTAAGCAGATACAGATCAGAAAGCTGGCACAGAACAGTAATCAATTATTGCAACCTAAGCAGGAAGTTGTTAGTTTGTCTTAACTTATTTATTACAGTATGAGGAAGGAGTGAATGCAATATGAGGTTTCTGCATTATCAAAGTAACTAGTAGATGGAAGTTAGCACCTGACCTATGAGATGATGTCATCTGGACCGCGGACTTGCAAAAGCACTGTTGCCGAGGAGTGGTGCCATTAATGCGAAGCAGAGTAGGACATGTCTTATTTTTCCAGTTTCTCTAGGTGCATTAAATGCGAAGATCATGAAGATCAATATTTGAATTTCTACAAGGACGATGTCTCTCTTCAACGAGCATATTTCTATAAGTATAAATAGAAGGTGAAGGTGACTAAGAAGACTACTGAACTTACAAGATATTTCCTAAGCGATCATAATTCTCAAGCAAAACACAAGTTTGCTAACAGTTCAGTCACTCAACCTTCAGAAGCAGTCTAGTCTAAGATGTCGAGCTCACAAGTTCTTAAGGCTGACTTCGAAAGCACAAGTTGAAGATCAAATACTTTTAACCTATTTGTTATGTGCTAGGTTGTTTTAGTTGGTGTCCTTAATGGGAAGGATTTAGATTCTCACTAAGTATTTAATCTTTGTTTAATGTTTTTTTTACTTTGTGTGAGTATTTGTACCCTATGTGGGATTAGCCTAGGAATCTTACTGATTCTAGTTGGTGTTGGCTCGTTAGAAAGATGATTGTAAAGTTGAGACTTGTAAACTATTTTGTCCTAGTGGAGTTCCTCCTGTATAAATGAGAAGAGTGGACGTAGAAGGTTTACACCACCTTCGAACCACTATAAACCTTTGTGTGTTTATTGCTTTATATTTACTTGCTGCATATCATATATATATATCCTGCTTATGTTAAAAGTATTCTGTTAAAATCATATTTGTGAAAAGAAATTTTTTTTTCAAAAAAAACTTTATCTTAAGTTTTCACTGCATATTGTGCATACCGAGACAGTAAGCTGAATAAGCATACTGTCAGCTTACTGAATCGAGAGAGTTGCTGCATTCTCTCTAGATTCCAGCAACCTACTTACAGAAAAAATTTAAAACGCAAAATTTGATAGAGATTCATTCACCCCCCTCTGAACCTCTGACCACTTGGGACCAACAAGTGATATCAAAGCGAGTTGGGTTAAAAGCCAACTTGACTGGTAACCTACCTAGATCCACTCGTTTCTATTGGAAAAACCATTTTTCTTTTTTAAGACCAAAACTTATAGTTTTAGCATAAACATGGATTTTTTACACCATAAATTGCCAATGTTTTCCATAGAAGAATAAGATGATTGGCAGATACGTATGAATGCTCACTTGTTGGTCATGCATGATGAGATGTGGTATGTGATTACTGAAGGGCTACCGAAAATCACTAAGTCAAACCCTATCCTTAGTAGATAGCACCGTGAGCATGCGCGAGCTGAGGCAGAAGCTACAACAATTGAGACAGCAGTAGTTGGAGAAATCGAGGGTGCAACAACCAGCGACGATGATACTGAAGGGATTCCAAGACCCGTCCCACATGCAGCAGCACTAGATTATAGGAAAGTGTCTCTACCAGCTAAATTCATAGTCAAGGCTAGACATAAGTATACAGCTAATGAAAGAAAGAGGGCCAACCTGGATAATTTTTCCAAGAACTTACTATTCCTACACTGGATAAGGAAACATTTAGCAAGGTGAAAAGCTGTAAAACAGCTAAAGAAATTTGGGACAAGCTGGAGTTAATATGTGAGGGCAATAAACTTGCCAAAGAAAATAAAGTGTCAAAGGCTACACAACTGTATGAGCAGTTCAATATGAAACCTAGAGAGTCATTGGAAGAACTTGACTTGAGATTCACAACCATCGTTAGGGAGCTTGAATCCCTTGAGAAGGTCTACACCCAAAAAGAGAATAATACAAAAGTGTTGAGAGCTTAACCCTTGGAATGGGATAGCAAGACAACCGCGATGAGAGTCTCATTGGACCTCAATGCGATGAGCACCTTTGATCTACTCTCCGATCTTAAGGCGTTTGAATTCAATATTGATCGAAGAAAAAAGGAGACTGAGGAGTCGAGTACCAAAGTAACAACACTTACAACAAGAGTCAATGATGACTGCAAGTTGTAAGTAGAAAGAGAAGAAGAAAAAAGTGTTTTCTGAAGATACTGAGGAAGAAATGACGTTCCTCCTAAAGAAGTTCAAGAAGTTCTTGAAAATGAACAAGAAAGAAAATGACTTTAAAGGAAGCCTTAGACCTCAGACAGAAGCCCCCAGGTAAAACCAACATCACAATCAAATACTGGTTCTTCTGAGTTGTGTTATAATTAGGAAACCTGGACACTTCACCAGAAACTACCCTTACCCTCAAGTGCATAAGTATACTGAGGATGAGAGGAAGCAAAGAAAAGACAGGAGGAATGATGATAAACAAAAGTTCAGGGCTCTTCTGAGTGAAGCTGAAGCTCTAAAAGCAGCAAACAGCTCCAAAGAATAAGCCAAAGATAATTGCTCATTCGAGAGCATAACTTTACCTCCGATGAGGAAGCACTACTGTACCTCATGGCCAAAGACTGTGAAGAAGAAAAAGAAGAAGAAGATGATGATGAGGTAACTTCTCAATCTCTTGAAGTTTCCAGTTCTGAAACACTGAACATGATCCAGTCTTTTAGACAGATCATTAGTGACTTTGAACAGATAAATTCAACTCATGAAGAACTGAAAGAGAAAAACCAACAGCTCAAGAATTAGCATACTATACTGAAAGAAAAGGTTTTTGACCTAGAGTACTACAGTACAAAATGCAACCACCTCCGAGTTGAGGTCTCTAAGTTCAAGCTGCTAGCCAGTAAGCTAGAAGTTGAGAAAACTAGCTTGCAAAACACAATTGATGTGTAAAGCAAATAAGCTAGGAAAGCACAAGAATGTATCCTGGAGACCCAAAATGCCTATAGAGGAAATGGTCTCGGATACTGTGTAATAAGCTCTTAGAAAGCAGCTAGCACATCCAAGGTTGGAAAGTTTGTTCAGGCCCGAGTATCCTATACTCAATAACTTCTTCCAAACAATGGAAGCTTGAACAAAGCTAGTATAACTGATAAGAGAAAGAAGCTCATGCTGCAAACAACAGATAGTAAGTCTGCAGAAACACTCAGAAAACAACACGATCAGTATGCTGCAAGTAGGAGGAGAATGTAGCAATCTTCCAGGATACAACAAAGTTCTACCCTTACTATACCAAAGCATACTTGCTTAAATCCAAAGGTGTTCATACTCCGGAAAGGTATAAGGGAATACCTTCCTCTAATAGGAAAGGTAACACCTGGAAATCTCCAGCACACCACATTATAAATAGTATCCTGCAAAGGGTACTTACAGAAAGAGAACCACCAAGGCTAATGATAAATAAATTATCATTAAATGGGTGTGGGTCCCATAAAGGACTAACCCCCTAGGACCCATACTTGTATGGGTACCAAAATCTACTTGATTTACTTGCAGGCACAGTTGTCAGAAAGCAGCGGAGATATATGGTATATTGATAGCGGCTGCTCATGACATATGACTGGCAATAAAGTAGGATTAAGGGACTTCCAGCCATGCAAAGGTCCTAAGGTTGTCTTCGGAAATGACTTTAACGGAAGCACTAAGGGCACAAAAAGCTTAATCAGAGACAATGCAAGTATCAGTGACGTTTCATATGTCAAATGGCTAAAGTACAACCTCCTGAGTATCAGTTAATTCTATGATAAAGGATGTTCAGTGGAGTTCAACCTCAACAAGTGTCTGATAAGAGATAACAAGACAAACGAGATGAAACTTACTAGAACCAGGAGAGATAATATCTATCTTGCTGATTGGAGTTCAACAATGCAGCCAACATACTTTATTACTAAGAGCACTCCTAAACTAGGCTGGTTGTGGTATAAAAGGATAAGCCACTTAAACTTCAAAACAATCAACAAGCTTGCAAGAAAGAACCTGGTGAGAGTTTTACCAAATGTTGCTTACAAGAAAGAGAATGTTTGTGGAACTTATCAGAAGGGCAAACAAGTAAGAAGCCCATTCAAAGAGAAAGTATAGAGATCTTTCTATAGGATTCTGGATCTCCTACATATAGATCTTTTCGATCTAGTTGAGCCTGTTAGTGTAAGTGAGAAGAAGTATTCCCTTGTGATCGTAGATGACTACTCCAGATTTACTTGGACTATTTTTCTGGCCAAGAAATCAAAAACTTAGAACAGGCTGCCAGAATTCATGAAGAGGGTACAAAATGAGAAGAGCTTAATCATTGTGAAGATAAGATCTGACAGAGGAACAAAATTCACAAAAAGATTCATAGAGAAGTATTGTTCAAAAAATGGAATCTATCATGAGTATTCTGCAGCAAGAACTTCCTAGCAGAATGGAGTTGCAGAAAGAAGGAACAGGACTCTGAAGGAAGTAGCAAGGACTATGATTGCTGATGCTGGCATACCAAAGAGATTTTGGGCTGAAGCAACCAGTACAACATGCTATACCCAAAATAGATGCTTAATCAACAAAGATCATGATAAGACTCTCTATGAAGTTTGGTATGGAGTTACACCAAACATTTCATATCTACACATCTTTGGATGCAGATGTTATATTCTGAATAATGGAAAAGAACACTTGAAGACCTTTGATGAAAAATCTGATGAAGGAGTATTTCTGGGATACTCATCAGTAAGCAAAGCATTCAGGATCTTCAACAAAAGAAGCTTGGTTGTAGAAGAATCAATATATGTGGTGTTTGATGAACCACACTGTGATACTACTGAGTTGGACAAGCTAAAAGAAGATGTATTTAAGATGAATATCAAGGATCATACAGTAAGATACATTGATGGAGTTCCAGTACCTGCTGAAGTGGTTACTGTTACTGCATCCGGGAACACAGTAACGCAAGATACTGAACAACAAGCAGAAAGGATACTGTAGTCCAACAGTAACCGCAGTGAGAATACTAGTGATCTACAGGTTACTGCTTAACAACCAGCTTACAACTGTGAGCCTGATAGGACATGACTCAAGAATCACCTAAGAGAGCTTGTTATTGGGGATATCAATGAAGGTGTTAGAATAAGAAGATCAAGACCGCAAGAATCACTATTCACATGTTTTATTTCTCAAGTTGAACCCAAGAGTGTGGAAGAAGCTCTTGAAGACAGTAACTGGATATAGGCCATGCAGGAAGAGCTGAATAGATTTGAAAGAAATCACGTATGGAGATTGGTTCAAAGGCCTGATCACCAAGGAGTTATTGGAACAAAGTGGGTATCCAAGAACAAGTTAGATGAAACTGGTACTGTGGTCAGAAACAAAGCAAGACTAGTGGCTAAAGGATACTGCCAAGAAAAAGGGATAGATTTTGATGAGACCTTCGCTCCTGTTGCAAGGCTTAAAGCAATCAGGATATTTCTAGCATATGATGCCCACAAGAATTTCAATGTGTATCAGATGGATGTGAAGAGTGCATTTCTGAATGGACTTCTATCTGAAGAAGTATATGTAGAATAGCCACCGGGTTTCGAGGAACAAGTAGAAGACAAGGTATTTAGATTAGAGAAAGCTTTATATGGTCTAAAACAAATACCTAGAGCTTGATATGATACACTGTCCCTATATCTCTTGGAGAACGGATTTCAGAAAGGGACAGTAGATAAAACTCTTTCCAGGATACAGGACAGAGACAGTATACTGCTTGTGAAGATATATGTGGATGACATCATCTTTGGATCCACAAACAAAGATTTATGTGAAAAATTCTCAACCCTCATGTAAAAAAAGTTTGAGATGAGCATGATGGGAGAATTAAGTTTATTCCTTGGTCTACAAGTAAATAGCTAGACAATGGGATTTTTTAAATCAAGCCAATTACACCAAGGAATTTATAAAGAAGTTTGGAATGGAGAATGTATTTTCAATAAGTATACCGATGGCCACATCCATCAGTCTTGACAAGGATGAAAGTGAATGTAGAGATTACGAAGTACAGAAGGCTTATTGGATCCCTACTGTACCTTACAGCAAGCAGGCCGGATATAGTGTAAGATTCCAAACAGCACCGAATGAGTCACATCTTGCAGTAGTGAAAAGGATTATCAAGTATCTGAAGGGTACTCAAGATGGCTTATGGTATCCTAAAGAATGAGGATTCAGCCTCAAAGGATACTCAGATTCAGACTTTGCAGGATGTAAGATTGACAAGAAGAGTACTAGTTGTACTTGTCAATTCCTAGGAGAAAGACTAGTTTCTTGGTTCTGCAAGAAGCAAACATCCATAGCAACATCGACTACTGAAGCAGAGTATGTAGCAACAGAAAGTTGTTGTGCTCAAATTCCCTGGATACATCAGCCATGATAACAGAGAGAGAAAGACTCATATTCTGTGTATTAATACTAGTGTCATTGCTATAACACACAATCCTGTCTTTCACTCAAGGACAAAGCACATTGATGTGAGACATCATTTTATAAGAGATCATATGGAGAAAAAGGATATTGTGCTTGAGAAAGTGCATATTGACGATATATTCACAAAACCTCTTTGTGAATCAAGGTTTTCTATGTTGAGAAATGAGCTTGGGATTATCAAGCTTTGAAGAGTAAGAAAAGATAAGATCTTTCAGTAAGGGGGAATATATGCAGTATATCAGCATTTAGCATCAGGATATTCAGTATTTTTGGATACACCTGAACATTATTCATAATCAGCATTCTGTTTCAGAATACAACAAATAGTATACATATTACTACAACAAGTTACAGCAAACAGAAAACATCATTTATTAAAGACAGTATTTAAGAAGCTCTGCAATCTCGTATTAGAAACAATAATCTTATCTCTAATCATTCTAAACGACAACTTGGTGTTCGCATTAAATGCAAAACCACTTTTTCAGATAAGTCAAAAAGGCATGATTTATCCTCTAACACAACTAATTCAGGATATTTTGGATTTACCCCTTCGTCTTTTTATCTCAACCGTTAGATTACATGCCTCTCTCACATGGTATTTGATCTGAACCATCGATCCGATTCAAACACATGTTTGAATTAAAGATCGATCATTATTTTCGAGATTTGCTAACTGACCATTTACATTCAAGAACTCTCTCTATTCTCACTCTAAGTTTTTTAGATCTTTCAGAAACTTCAATGACTGTTGTAAGAGAAATAAAGGTTTTGGAAGGAAGAGTAGTGAACACTGACGTGTTGCTAGGGTTTGAGTCACCATTTGACAAGGATCTCATTTCTGAGATCTGGGATCATGTATATAAGAACAAGGTTTTTGGGCTCTTCACCACTACCTATAACGAGTTCTCTACTCGGGCTATACAAAAGTACTCCATATATGCTGAATTATCTAAGGACTCAAAAACTATCTTTTTCAAGATGGATGCTGATGAAGAAGAGGAGTACACCCTAATGGCTAGTGACATTGTTGCCGCCTTCGACATCTCCAATGAAGGTATGAAGTTTGCTGACCTGGAAACCTATGGTTTAGGTTACTTGGAGGAAAGCTGGAACATGTTCAAATAGGATTCCGTCTCGGAGTGTATGACAAAGAGCTTCGAGAAGAAGAAACTCAAGCCTGAGTATGAGTTTCTTCATGATGTCTGTACCTATAGCATTGATGGTAGATGCAGAAGCTATAACAAGTACACCAATCTACGAATTAGGATGATGACAGTGATTGTTCGTGAAGAAGTAGTCAACTAGGCACAATTCATCTTTTGGAGGATTTGGGAAGAGGCTTATAAGAAGACGATCAAAAGAAAATATGGGATTACCATCTCCTCTATCTTCTGCAAGAAGGGCATCTCAGTAGAAGGACCCATGCCAATTGCTCCTGGTTAGTACCTTGGAGTGAAGAAAGGGTTCACAAAGTAGAAGGATGAGAAGAAGGCTTAGCAACCAAAAAAGAAGAAGGTTGCTGCAAAACGTAAGATTACAGAAAGTGACTCAGATGATGCTGCATGAGGTGCTGCAGACTCGGCTTCCCCTGGCGATGAGGATGATGATAGTGACAAGCCTACTAGGAAGCCGGTGCAGAAGATTAGAAAGAGAGCTCCAGTGAAAAAGAACCTATTGAAGGATCTCAATGTGGTTGAAGATGTGCAAGCATCAGCTCTTAAGGATGCTGCACCCAAGCAAGCACAAGCGAGGCTTAACAAGCCCAATATGGTAGAATCTCTTAAGGTTGTTACAGTGGGAGATTCTAATGATGAAAATAGTGATAGTTACCAAAAAGTAACTAAAGATGCTACTCTGGGAGATCCTGCTGATGATATGTTAGTCCCAGCATATCCTATCCTTGATCAGAGATTTGATGAAGATCAGGAAGCTGTGCTTCAGGACCTTCAAGATAAGAATGCTGATACAGAACAGGGTGCTGATCAGGATGCTCAGAATTCTGATCAGGTTGCAGAACAGGTTGCTAAACAGGATGTTGTTCAGAAAGAAGATGAGATTGTGGCCTCTGAACCAGTACCTGAATTAAAACAGATCGCTCTGCTACAGGAAAGAAAACAGAGAAGGAAGAAGCAGATGCTTACAAGGAAAGCAAGGGGAAATGCATAAACAAACCCCGAAGGCATATTAGGAGGTGAAAAGTTTCAATGAGATCGAGGGATGCTCTTAGAGAGATTGAAACGCTGAATAATGCTGAGAGGTCCATCGATGATATCGATTCAGATGCAGTGTAGAATGTTCTTACAGAAACTGCTGAATCAATATGAAGGAGATTCGACACTGTCTATGACTTCTGGAGATTGATGCGACTCTCTGGAATAAGGGACTTGCTGAAGTAGAAAGACTGGCTGATAGTGGAGGACATTGTTCTCACTTGGACTATCAACTTCATTGGTGATACTGAGAGTCTTCTACCTCTATTCCAAGAGGAACTCATTGATACATGTCTTGATGACATGGTTGCTAAAATCACTAAGAGACAGGAAAAGCTAAAGGAGCACAGAAAAGCCAAAGATAAGTCTACATTTGAGGAGCCAGAGGATGAGCAGTCGAGCCCAAGCTTATCACCAAATGTCTCTTCTATTACGAAGACCACCTGGTAATGAAGCCTGGGGAAGATAATACATTAATGATCCCCGATATTGAGACTGTTAGGATCCCGACAGAACTAGAGCTTGCTGAAGCACAGTTAGCTACCCTTGATCCTAAGGAAGCTAACAAGAGAATGCTGCAGTTGGGGATGGAAGCAAGCAGAGCTGAACACTTCAGGCAACCACCCAGAATACTGCAACCAGGAGAAGAAAGCAGTGCTGCTGCTGAAGCACATGATTCACCAATATTCAGGGGCATTGCAGTACTGTCCCCTATTGTAAGTTTGGATGCGATGGAGACCGATGAGCAACAGTTGGTTAATTATGCAAGTTTCCTAGTCTATCATGTGATCATCTGAGGGGGAACCATCACCAAAGATTCAAGAAATCCTGAAAGATCTCAATCAGGAATATGCTGATGAAGTAACCGTGAAGGAAGTTGCTGAGATAAGACTCTCTATACTGGTCATTATAGCAGTGCAGTGTTGAAGAGCAACATGATGCCGAAGTTGTAGATGCTGGCATCCCTACAGATCTATTGAAGGAATCATCCAGGTTACACCTACTGAACCTCAAAGAATAGAGGATGATCTCTTACTGGTGGAATTACAGTAATTATTTGAGCAAACATATCTTAGTGCTCAGAATCTTGATCTTCTTGATGCTGCCACTAAGGTTGCTGAATCAGGCAAGGTTGTTGGATCATAAAAGGATGCTGAAGCAAGTGAGGTTACAGCTGAGGATGTTGTTATTGAAGTTGCTGATGAGAATGTTGTTGAGACAGCTTTTCCTAAGAAGACCTCGGGCATAGATATTGTTGAGATAGTACTAGCGGAGGATAAAGAAAGAAATGCTAAGAAGAAAGAAGTGCCTCAGGGAGACAAGGAAATTATTGTTGTTGCTCCTACATCGAATCTTGATGATGGAGATGACTCATCGAGTGATGATGATGAAAATCCAGAAGGTGATTGTCCTCCTTATAAGGAACTGTTCAAAGTTAAAGAATCTGATGAAAAAAGGAGAAGAAGATTCATGCAGGACGCTGATGATGCTCAGAAACAAGAGGTTGACCAGAGTCAGGTTATGGTTCTCTATACTCATCAGGAAGTAGAACCAAGTACAACTAGGGTTGAGACCCTTTCTAACTCTCAAGAACAATCCCTTCAAGGGATCATGGATGATATTCAAGGCCTTGTTCGAGCCATGCAGACATATGAGATTAATATGGCAACTAGCGTGCAAGTAAGTGAAAAGTTACACTCATCATCCATGGAAGACTTAAGGAAAGAGTTGTCTGAACTTTCTTCCAGGATACAACGAAGAATGAATGATGAGTAGAACACTCAGTATCGTGAGCAAAAGAAAGTTGAGCATGAGCAGCAAGCTACATCTGAGGCAAGAGACAGATCTATCGAAGAGCTAAAAACCAGTCTTGCAGCTCAGACCAGAACAATTGATGAGATCATGAACAGTCAGACTGCGTAAAATCTGGTGCTCAACTCTCTACAAGAGAATGCCGCAATACAAGCTCGTGTTGTTCAAACTACAAACGACAGGTGACCGTACGTCGTAACGTGATAAAATCATTAATTTCATTCCTAACCTAACCAACTAGTAGCTAGGGCAAGTAAGAGTCGATCCCACAAAGAGTGATGATTAACTATGCCACCTATGTTCAATTCAAATAAATAATAAATTATGAGGGGTTTTGAAATTAAATAACTATCACTAAATTAAATAAAATAAACCTAGAAAGCAAATTAAACAAGAAATCAATAGATGCAAATATTCTAGTTAACAGTTCAATTATCCCCCGATATCAATTATTCCCTAATTAATGTATTACCTCTTTCTCAGATTATCATAAAATTATCACCCCTAGTCTAACAATAAGCTCTATTAAATCGAATCGTCTCTTAAGATTAGTTAAATTAGGATAAGATCTCTAAATAACCCTATTCAATTGAATAACCTAGAATAAGTCTCTATATTTAATTCATTAAATGCATTAATTATCAAGACGATAGGATGAACTATACTCTGAATACACAAGCTCTATTCGATAATCTAGGATTATGCTACCCTAGAGATGTACGACCTCTAGTTTATCACTTATGAAAATTAAACCACAACGATTAGGATTCATGATTTAAGTTTTTAGCAATCAATTATCAAACACTTAACCTAGGTGATCAGGCTAAATCAAGCATTAATAATCGAGAATATTATACACAGATAACATAATCAATTCCAATCAAATATCGAAAAGGGAATACAGGATTAATTAAAAAATAAATAGATATATGGGTTCAAATATCCATGTTAGCTGGAATTAGGAATTTAGTCGAGCATCCTCGAAATCGAATCTATCAAAGCAATTAAGAAATCCATCTGACTTAATCTAGGAAAAATAAAATTGTTTCTCTCTATCTAAATTCTCTCTCTCTAAACTCTCTCTCTCTCTCTCTAAAATATCTCTCTCTAAAAACTCTTGTCTTCGTGAACCATGAATTGGAAATGAAGAAAAATTATCAACTCTTTATGTCTTGGGGAGAAAGAAAATTAAAATCCTGGAAAAGTGGCGTGACTTTTTCCTCTTTCCAAAGGAATGGGCTTTTGTTTCTTTCTTTCTTTAATCACTAACCCAAGCCCTTTTAGTCTTCAATTAAATTGCTAGGTCCATTATCTCCATTTGAGCCCAAATCTTTCTTTAACTTCTTTCTTGACCTTCAAGCCCAATCAACCTCACTTCCATAGCCCACACTCGTGTCGTCTCCTTCCTATGATCCACGAACACTTCCTTTTATTCCAAAATACTCCATAATCCCTAAAATAATAAAGAAAATAATATATGAAGTATTTGGAGACATGAATCACATATATGTAGGAAAATAATACATCCAATCAAATAAACGATCGTAAAATCTTACATTAATCACCACAAAATTACACATATTTTCCACGTATCAACATGATTTCTAACTTAGAGCTGTTTGTTGGTGAAATGAGAGTCATCTTACATCGGACTTTTCCTCAACATGTGCCCACTAACTCAGCTGCTCCGAGTGTTGCCCCGTTTGATGATGCCAAAAAGGGAAAAACAATAAACAAGTAGATGTTGTACTGGATGCTGCAATGGAGGATACTGTAAGAGAGTTGGATGAGGAAGATGATGAAGATGATAACCTTCTTTTGGTTATCAGCAGGAAGCAAAAGCACTCTGACTTTGAACATAGTCAGAACATCTAACCAACGAAGATGAAAGATGATGAAGATGAAAGAGATGCAGGTGCTGGAGATACTACATCCCAAGAAGTAAGTAGCACTGCAGCTCAGCAATGAGCTAAAGTTTCAGCTGCAACAACTCGTCAAAGGAGTTCAAGGCAGCAATCACAGCAAGACAGACAGAGATCACAACAAACAGGTCAGAATATTGATGTTAGACCTTTTATGGGTATTGTTGCAGATAGAAGGCCAGATGAGAACATGTGGAGAGAATTGAAAGAAGCCAAAGAGAAGAGGAGAAGAGAGAAATCAGCCTTGATCTCTTTCCCACCTCAAGATGTTCCCTATTTTGACTGAGACAAAGTCACTGCCGAAGTCTCTATTCTGATGGATCAAAAACCTGAGAAGTTAAATATGGCATGGGATTTTGAGATGTTTAATCAGAAATACTTGCCAAAGAACAGAAATCCAACACATGAAGAAATCACACTCTTCAAAAGAACTGAATACCTGTGGTATTTCAGACACTTATGTCAATATAACTGCTTTGTGAATTATCCAACATGTCTCGAAGTCTTGATAAACTTTGAGAAACTAGTGAGAAATGGAGAGTTGGTGATAAGTCGGGTTTTGTGTGTGTTTTACATGCGTTATGTGACTAATTTCGTACTTAATTATTCACTACTTTGTTGCATTTACCCGATATTTATCATACTTGTCTCGGTGGCTTTGATTTTGCATTTTCCATGAATTTCAGGTTGTTTGCAAGAGAAATCAAGCGTGAAAATACAAGAGGTGGAAATCGCGTGGGCCGAAAGGGAAGAAGAAGCCCAACACTGAGAGCTTCAGTGTTGAGAATGTGAATGCTAGTTTCTTCTGGTGTGCAACAGCCCAATTCATTAAGCCCAACCCCTCCTTAAATCAATCTAGAGAACAAAGAAAGGAAGATGATGCCATTTTGCAAGATAATAGATAACCTCCATATTTTTTATCAATCTTGGAGAGATTCATGCCACTCATTTTTAGAAAGGAATTGAAGAGGAATTGGGGGTTATATTTTGGACCTGAGGGGATCAGACGCATGCAAAAAGGAATGGAGAAAAATAGAGAGAAAAGAAAGAAGAGAACTTATCCTTTGTAATTTGATAATGATGTTTAGAGGCTAAGTATTTTCTAGTCCGAGGAGACGCCAAACCTTGAATGTAGTATTTTTAATTGTGTAGTAACGTTTCTCTTACTCTATCTCGATTTCTTCATTGTTTGATCTTATGCTTTGCATGTTTGATTAATGGATTTATTAGGATTGGCCACCTTAATCTATTTGTTAATCAATTCTAGCTAACTCGCATGATATAATCCGTAATTGTTATATTTGTGGGAGTATCGTAGCAATTGGAATTTAATTCCTAGGATAACGAAGTCTAGGTTGCATGATTCGGACGTTTCGCTTTCATGGTCTAGTTTGCCCTATTATTTTGGATCGTTAATACATCTTGTGAATTGAATCTTGAATACATGTTTTGGGATTATTCATAGGGTAGATTAATTGGGGGTCGTACCTGCTAATTAATTAAACTTAAGAAATAATTCGAACTAGTTCGGTCGTACCGCTGGTTTAGGGGCAAGATTCGAGATAGGGAGTAGATAAACCAGGCTACCTATTAATTTGGAAGAATCATTCGAGGGGAGGTTATCCAAGGGCTAGATTGTTTAATTCATTGTTATTTTTCTATCCTTGTTTGCTTCTGTTTGCAATCTTTTTGTGGTGAATGATTTTAATATTTGCTCAACCAACCAATCCCCCTATTTTTATCACTTTCTGTGCATGAATTTATTCAATTAAATTACGCTAATCCCTGTGGGTTCGACCCCTTACTTATCCTACTACATAAGTGGATTAGTTGAGGTGAATATTTATTTTTGGGTGCCGGCGGCAGCACACTAGTTGGATATTCAGAAAACCTTGTTGGAAAGGATGAAGAAAAGAGAGCAGATTTCGTTCTATCAGGACTACTGGCTTTGTTCAAATTCCTAACATAAAGAAGAATCTGGAATAAACCTATCAAGAGTCAATGTTGAATTGGTGGAAGGGAGCATGTTGGGATATTTATGTAGTTATCTTGATGAGACAAACAGGATGCATAATAAGATAATAAAAGTTGCAAAAAGAAGTTTCCACGTATTACATGATCATAAGCTCATCAGACAATGAATAAGATCATGTGAGGAAAACCAACCTTGGAAGAAACAGGAATAAGTCTTCTAAGGGTCAGCAAGTTGTAGGGAACAACAAGCTGAAAGGAAGTATCTGCAGATAAGATACTGCAAGAAGTAGATAACATGCTGAAAGAGAAACAGAAAGCAGAAGAGCTTCGGGCAAAAATCCGCACGAAAGAACCAATCTTAGAAGATATGAGAATCTTCTAAGAACAGGAAGCTGGAAGCTGATATAGAATATTGGATACTGCAATCAGAAAACAGCAAGTAGCGATAGGAAGCTGGCTGCAGGCTTAGAATCAGTAAGCTACTCTGAAACAGAATCTTGGTACAGAACAAGAAGCAGTATGGAAAGCAGCAAGCAAGGAGGATTCACTATCTACAGGAAGAGCAGGAAGTAGACAACAGATTTGATGATTATTAAGCACTACTTCCTCTCATACAGTATCAGGAAGAGCATGCAGTGCAAAGAGAAGCAAAGTCAACTAACTTCAAGTAGCCATTGCATGAACATCAACCTTGGACCCATACCGACAAGATAGGTCAGCAGGAATGTCAGAAAGGTCGAAAAGCAAATAGTGGGCACATTAAATGCTTATGTCAGGAATAGCTCAAATGCATTTAATGCGACCACAGAGAAGATCTTGGAGATAAAAGCTTAAACTCAAATGTGAGAAGGATCCCTCTTCAATGGATACTTCTCAATGGATAAAACTCTCAAGATCTATAAATAAAAGGTGTGGCTGATTGAAGAAAGTGCTGGACAGAGTCGAGAGGAAACTCATATACTTTCCAAAGCTTCTCAAAGTTTTCACATGTTCAGCCACTCAACCTTCTTGGAGCAGTCTATAGCAGCAATAGAGCTTTTAGAGATCAAGACTGCTTCCCACCAGTTGAAGAACCATATACTTTTCACCACTGTGTTGTGTGTGCTAGGTTGTTTTATTTGGTGTACTTAGTTGATAGGATTATATCCTTGCTAAGTTTATTTAGTCTTGTGTAGGCTAACTTTTCCTGTGTGGGAGTGTGTATACCCTGTGTGGGTTTAGACCTAGGAATCTGGGATTCTTGTAGGTATAACTTGTTTTGGAAGAGGTTTGTAAAGACGAGTCTTGTAAAACAAACTGACCATAACGAAGTTCCTCCTCAGTAAAAGAGTAGAGTGGATGTAGAAGGATTACACCACCTTCGAACCACTATAAGCCATACGTGTTATCTGCTTATTATATTTATTGTATTGCTTTACTTGCAAATCTATTCTATTGCATCTCATATAAGCATACTGTTAAAACGTGTGTTGCAAAATCATACTTTGAAAAGAAAACTGGTTTTCATCAGAAACTCTATCAAGTTTATTCCATTGCGTTACATTCTGATACCAGGACAGTAACCTGATTCAGCCAAGGGCCAAGTTGCTGACTCGAGACAGGATACTATTTTCCAAGTGAGACAGAAACCTGTTATTCAGTTATATGCTTTGAAAAGTTTGAAAAATCAATAAAGATTCATTCACTCCCCTCTGAACCTCTGACCACTTGGGACCCAACAGAGCAAAGTATGAGCAGTGTGCTAAGCAACCTGGAACCGATGCTGGACATGACTCTGTAAAAAGAAGGTTGTTCGAAGGATCAGAAACCTGAGAAAGTGGTGCTTACTGTAGTTTCTCAGAAGATGGTTTGAGTAAGCACTCTTTTGTAAAGAATTTCTTTATTCCTCCATTTCTTCATTTTATTTATGAATTTAGTGAGCTAAGTAATTTTTTGATGTTAGCTCATATTGTACTTTACTTGTACAAAATAGTTGTATTTATGTACATTTGTATATGTTGTTTTGTAATGGGTTTTGTCATCATCAAAAGGGGAGAAATTGTTGGGATATTTCTGTTAGAATTTTAATGAGACAAATAACTTTGTATAGAAAGTTAGAGTACCCCATTTTTCCACGTTGTTTGAGTGGAACTTAGTTTTGTAAAATTTACTTTCTGGATTGTATTTGTAAAGATGTGTTAAATCAGAAAGATGGAGGTTACTGATCATAGCATGATTCTAGAACTGAAGAAGTATCGGATGTTGATTTTCAGCAAGGAGAAAGCAGAATAAGCAAGCTGAATCAGTAAGCAGCATACATAATTCAGTAAGGAGAACTGGAGGCTTTTCTACAGGATTCAGAAATAGTAAGCTGTTGTGGAATCCAGCAAGTAGGATTCAGAAAAATTTGATAGAGATTCATTCACCCCCTCTGAACATCTGACTACTTAGGACCAACACATTTGAATGGTTAAAAGTTGTAGGAAGTGAATTTTATGCTTTTATTTTATCATCTTAGCCCAAAAAACGTCCAGCCCTCTTCTCTTCTTCATTTCTTCATCCTTAGAACCCCAAAACTAGATACAAAGCTGAAATCAATCATTGAGTTTGCATATAAGATGAATTAAAGCTAGTTTGGTATTTCTTTTGCTTAAAACGTTGCATTCTTAAGCCTATTTTCTAGGTTTGATCCTATCCCTATGTTTTATGTTTAAAATTATATTTATATGATATGTCACATGATTTGATATTAGATTTGTTATTATGAATATGGATTGAAGATAACTAAGTCAGTTGAAGTAGTTTAGTTGAACTTGTGAATCTGATAAGTTATGGTTGTATATTGATTCTATTGATGCTTGGTATAGTTATAATGTTTGAAAGTGTGCTTGAAGAGTTAGATGATAGATAACTTAATTGATTATTTATGTTAACTTACACAAGAACATGAGTTAGTTCAGTTCATTTGAGTTCTTAATATCTTATCGCAAAGTTAGCGGTTGCCCTATTAGCATTCTTAACTTATTGAACTAAGAAATGATATTAAGATATAGGAATTATAAGGCATGATGTGTGTAATTGAATGATATTGTCTCTTTGGTGAATGAGTATTTAAATGTATATATAAGCATACTTGATCCTTTTAGGTTATAAGCACATCGTATCTTCCCCAAGGGCCAAACACTTCCACTATTGTACTCGCTTTGGATTTGAAGTTGAAGCTTCTATTTACTACATTGCAAGAATTAAGTGATATTCATGTGATTTAAATGATATTTGAATGATTACTCTATGTCTACGATTGAATTGTATGTGAGGTTCATGTGATACATAATGCATATAAAAGGTGTTTTGAAAGATGAAGTATAGTATTTGGTTGAATGAGAGTAGTCAATATAACTATACGGTCTACAGATGATAGTTGAGTACCAAAGAATTAATGGAATGGTGCTTGGCTATCGGAGAGTGGAATGGAATGATCTGCTGATATTGGTTGAGTACTAATGATAGTGCTTAACTAACAAAGAGTAGATATCTTGATATGACGATTGACCAATTTTAATGAAATGCTTATACGACCTACTGATATTGATTGAGTATCAACCTTCCAAGTACCCTATAAAGGATATTTTCACAATAAATGAATGTGAAAAAGCATATTGCATGATATGATTCATCATACGTGATTGTGTACATAAGTTTCAACTTACTGAGTCTATTGTTCATTATTAACTTTTTATAATGCAGATAATGATGTGCAGAGATAGTTGGCCTCCTAAATGGCCAGTCGGTTTGTTCATATGCCATGCTCGAGATTAACTTTTGAAGCTTATGTTCAGATACTTATCTTTTGGACAATTAAACCGTTGAAGTATCTTTTGTTGTAAATAGATATTTTGGATCCTATGTATAAATGATGGTATATTTCAATCGACAAAGTTCCTTTCAAGCACTTCGGAGTTATTTTATAAAATTTAACATTTTGGGACCTATTTAATGGCTTGCTGCATTTTGAAGTTAAGTCAGGAATCTAACATTCTCATACATGTGTTTCTTAAAATTATTTCAAATAAGTAAAGTTTGAGAGTGTTACAATTCTTCTCAGCAAATTCAGCAGCTGCTCTAGCTTTGTAGCTGAGGTTTCCCACTTATGAAGGACACTCGCAGGCTTGGACTTGTGTTGTTATTGCTACTTCTGCTTTGTTGTTGTAATCTGGACAACTATTCTTCTTGTTACAACCCTATCTAGTGTCAAAGATACAATACCAGTTCCACTTTTAGGTTTATCTTACTTGCTCTTCTTAAATCGAGACTGCAACTAGATAATGATGCAATCATTTTTCATTTAGTGCTTAACAGTTCTTCATCATCATCTTTCTCAAACTCAACCTTCTTCATCAATGGCAAGCTTGTCTTTTTCATTGTTTGGATTTTCTTTCTTTTCGTCATCATCAATAAAATGTATTTTCTTTACTTCCTGAACTTAGCCTCTACCTCGAGTGTCTTTCCTTCATTTGCTCGATGATGAGTAGAATTCAAAGATTAGACCATGCATTTCTGTAATCACCATCTCGATACCGTCTAGAAGATCATCCATGCTTTACATTCTCGAGTTTTATTTAGTTGAATCAGTCTATAGAGATTGTAGAGCAGTGCCATCAGTAGATAAAATTTCATTCATTATCTGTTGAGTTTTAGCAGTAGCCTAAACATTCTCTTGAATGTCTTGTATGGACTTCATTATTTCATTAAAATGTAGAGTCTACTACTCTTGGATGACGTCTCTGATTTCGGGAGTGAAATTCTCAAGGACCCTGCACTGCTTCCTGAATCTTTTCTTTTATTTCTCTGTGTTGTCTTCATAGATGTAGACATCATCTGCTCATGTGATTGGAGTGAGGAGATAAGTAGTTAAACTACATTGAGGCTTCGACATGAGCATCAGTTGATGTGCTTATGAGTATTATGGCACTTATGGTTGTGGTTACAACAACTCTTTCATGTTGCAATGATCCAGTGTTTTGGGAAATCTTTGTTTGTTCAACTAGATCAACAACATCACTTGAGGAAGCACATTTTTCTCCGATCTTCATCATACCAGCAGTTTTAGCTCCACTGGAAGGTGCATCATCCTCATCATCATCTTGTCATCGTTTAGAGAGGAGTTAGTCAGTTTTGGCTTTCTTGTGAGAGATAAATGTATGCTTTCTAGACTCGATTATAATTTATCTTCCTTATTGTCTGTTTTGGAATCAATAGGGATAGATTCTTCATCAGTGTTTGTTGTTGTATCTTGTGCAACAGACAGTTTTTTAATCTTACTTGCAGTGTCAATCTCTATCTGAGATGTCTCTAGCTGATTTTCTTCAACCATATTTACTGTCTCCTTAATGGGCTCTATTTCAATAGCTAACCCATCTGAGGTCTTCACCGGAGGCACCATCTCAACAGCCTGCCCTGTAACTTCAGCATTCTCCATCTATGTTGGCATTTGTGTTGCAACTTCAAGCAACTTTAGGTTTATGGTTGTTGTATAAGTTGTTATCACTAGTTGTTCAATCCTATAGAGACAACAATGTTAGTCTCCTCTAGAACATACAATCCTAAGTTTGCTACATCTTTCATACTTGCAGTAGTTTATACTGTAACTTCTACCAGTATGTGGAGTCTTACCTCTGCAGCTTCCTCCTTAACTGTTTCATCGGTGATGGCTTGTTGTAAATATCCATCAAGTATGTTCAAAGCACAACAATGGCTCCTCCCTCAACATGTATATATAGGGGTTGATGTAACCACATCTTGTTCTTCACATCTTCTCTTACGAATGAATCCCCATAATCTAGCAATTGTTTGTCTTCATCAATAGAATCTAGAATAAGAAGATTTGGTAGACTAGCTACTAGTGCATCGAAAGCAGGTGATCCTTAAACACTCATACCTAATGAGTTTTCTCTTGTTGTATGTTATAACCTTGGAGGGATCATCATTCTTGTGTCATTTTGCTTACCTTCAATGTATACCTCATCATTGTTTTACCAACTGTATTTTCTCTAAGAACAAATCTTTGTTCCTAGGGTAAATTGTACATCATCTCCAGTCTTTACTGCCTCTATAGCAGAAATAAATGCAAAACAGTCAGGACAGGAATAGAACAAAATGATTTTTAAGGATGAAGCCCCCATGGTAAACCGATTTTAGTTTGAGGCATTAGATCAAAGCTTGAAGGGCATACTACAGTTCCATAGCCCAAAAAGATCAAAGTAACCATTCGATGGAAAATTAGTGCTTCTTGGTTGTGATTTCAGACAAATTTACCAGTTATACTTGTTGGTCCCTAATGGCACAAAGGCTAATGAATGAAGTTCTATCGATTTTGAATTTTTTTTGAATTTGTTGCACTATAACCTATAACAACTTACATCGCAGGATACAATACAGCTTACTAAGCTAGAATACAGTGCAGCTTACTATATCGGAGTTTTTTATACAACGGAACTTAAACTTTTGAGATAGAGTTTCTTTTGAAAACATTTTGAAATATGAGTTTTAACAAAACTTTAAATGCAAAATCATAAACAAGATAGATGCAGCAATATAAAGCAACAAAAATGCTAAAATAGAAAGATAAACACATAAAGACTTATAGTGGTTCGAAGGTGGTGTAATCCTTCTACGTCCACTCTACTCCTTTCTCTAAGGAGGAACTTCATTAAACAAGTTTGATTTACAGGATTCGACCTTACAAACTATAAACCTAGCAAGTTATACCTACTAATATTCAGCTTCCACATAGGTTGCTCAAATCCTAAAGGCTGACCCACACAAGATCCTAAAACTCACACAAAGTTAATGTCTTTTCTCCTAAGGCTAAGACACTCAACAAGAATCAAAATCCTGTCAACTGAGGACACCTAAAACAACCTAAGAACACAACACAGAGATTAAAAGTATATGGGGTTCTTCAATTGGTGCTTGAAGCGGCCTTGTGAATCTTTGAGCTCGATCTAAGGTTTGACTGCTTCTATGAAGTTAAGTGACTGAAACTTAAGTATTTGTAAGCTTTTGGAAATTGAATGCCTTCTTGCTTAGAGCTTGAGTGTTAATAGTTTCAATAGTTATTCTAGTCAAGTCTTCCTCTATCTATAGATGAATAAATATACATGTTGAAGAGAGGCATACTTCTTTGAATTTGAATACTTTTCAAATGTTGTTGAGCTCCACGTTTAATGTCTCTCAGCTTTAAATTAAATGTTTCTTATCTTGCACTCTAGGATTTTAAATGCGGTTGACTAGGTTGCAGAGATGCGTAGTATATCAGGCCACGTGTTCGTTGTTTAATGGCCCTTGGTACTGCTTCATTTTGTTTATCTCTATTGGCTTGTTTTGAAATGACTTTTCATTAGACAACATTGATCTTCCTTGTACTGCATTGGGGTGAGGGTTAATTCATTCTTTCTATCCCCTTATCTGGCAACACTTTCTTTCTGCCAACTTAGCTTACTGCTCTGCCAGAATCCTGCTATCTTCAATAACTTTCTTCCAGCTTCAGTGGAATTTGACTTCTTACCACTTGCAATATTTATTCACTTTAAATCTTTAGTTACTGGATCTTGATCTCATTCATTCTTCAACCTAAAAATCTAGACTCAAAACCTAGCCTATTTTCACTTAAACATTGTGAAAAATTAGGTACTCTACTTTCCTATTACAAATATATTTTGTCTCATCAAAATCTAAATAATAATTTTCTAACAATACCCAATGAGAGTAGAGATTACATAATTTTCTCAACTATTAACTCTTCCTATCTATGAGAATTTTGTAAGGTGCTGAGGTTGACAAAGAATATGACGTTGATTAACACTTATTCGTTTCTTATTTTTGCCAATCAGAAATTAAAGAGTTATCTGCATGGATACTAAAAATTGGAGATGGTTATTTTGGTACTATAATTGATGGAGAAATGGTTGTACAAATTCTAGGAGATATACTAATACAACATGGTAATGATCCAATTTCAGTTATTGTTGATAATACATATCCTTCATTAATTGACAACTATTTAACTTCGAATTTTCTTGAGGAAAGAGCTATTCTTGCACCTACTCATAGTGTTATGGAATTGGTGAATGATTACATGTTATCTTTACTTTTTAGAAAGGAAAAAAAAGTTCTTAAGGTTTAATAGCATTTACAAAACATAACAATAATGCTAATGATTAGATTTTCTCTGTGGATTTTCTAAATATCATTCATTGTTACAGAATCTCAACATTTGAAGATTTTTGTGCTAGTTATGTTACTTCAAAATATATATCATATTATCGAGGCCAAGATTCTATTAGGAAAAAACATCAGGAATAAGGTGTATAAGCATTTGATAGTAGATTGCCGATGGAGTTTGAAAGAAGATAATTTCCACTACTCGTGTGTTTTGCTATAACCATAAACAAAAGTAAATGTCAGCCACTAGCTCATATTGGTTTATTTTTGCCAAAACCAGTTTTCACTCACGGTCAACTATATGTTGCAATATAGAATTAAAACAAGGAACTGTTTGAAAATTATGTGTTTAAACAATGACGGGAATATATGTAATACTAGAACAAATGTAGTGTATAAGGAAGTTTTCCAAAACTTGTGTTGATAAGGATGACAACATTATGTATATGCACCAGGTGTACAGGTCAGAAACCGTGCAACTGGGTCGACCTGACCCGGCGGTGCTTTTCACACGCCCACACGTGCGTCCAGGTCCACACTCAAACCCTAGCCTGCGTGTCTGACCTTTCTATTTTGTTCGTCTAACCTTTTAGCTATGTTCGTGTAACCTTTATATTATATTCGAATAACTTTTATGTTATGCTAGTTTAACCTTTTTGCAGTATATTAGAGACCTTTAATACCTTTTAAACTTTTATGTTGTAATAATATAACATTTATGCATAATAATTTAACCTTTATGTTATAATAATATAAGTTTTATTTTATTCTTTAAGTATATAAATGTTATGATATTTGTACATAAAAATTATACTAATATAACATAAAGGTTTAACTATACTACATGAATTTTTATACTGAAAAAAGTTAAAATTATTCTCTTAAAGATTATGATATATGTACATAAAGGTTATACTAATATAATATAAATGTTATACTCATATAACATAAAGGTTAAAACATAAATTAAAAAAAAAAACTTGGGTGTGGATTCGGACCGAACCGACCCGCACACATCCAGTTGCACGGATCATAATTTGTGCACCAGATTCACAAGAACACGACAAAGATAATGGTTTTAATCCATTTGAGATATTTTTTGTTAATTTATTAGATTTATCACAAGGATAATGGTTTTTATCCATTTGAGATATTTTTTGTTAATTTATTAGATTTATTACAACAACAAAGTTAAAAGTCATGTCATTGTTGAAAGGATTATTTATTTTATGCATTCGAGATTTTTACCAAAATTTATGAAAAATATACTTTATTAAAATAATTATAAAATTGAGGAAAAAATATGTTCAATCTTGAATGACAAATAAATTATGCATATATCAATATATATTTAAAATATATGAATAAATAGTAAATGTACAATAAAAATATCATAAAGTAAGATAAATATCAGACAAAACTTAAAATATAAAATAATTTAGATAAGTATATCATATACAAAATATAACCGTGTATTACACTAATAGCAGAAAGAGTGACTAGAGAATATTTGATTTATTGTATTCCGTAAATATCTCTTGTATTGTTGTATTGTGATACACTTTCCTTGTAATAGTGTTGTAACATCTTTTAAATAGTGGAAACCCAATCACACCGATTACGGTGAATCTCATATTCATTCTTTCATGGTATCAGCAGGGAACTCTGGGAAATCCTAAATCATCGCCGCCCCCCTTCTCGATCACTCTTCCGCCTCTTCTGCTTCTCTGATCTTAGTCATGGCTTCTGAATCTGTTCCTCTCACCACCCTTATTCACATGGTCACCGTGAAACTTACTGCCAACAACTACTTGCTATGGAAAACCCAGGTTACTCATATGCTACGGTTTGATTCACTCTTCTCCATCATCGATGGTAGTGAAGCCGAACCACCAAAAACCATCACTACTGATGGTAATCAGTCCCCTAACGTTGAACACGATGCATGGGTTAAGCGCCATGATCGCGCGATTGGGCTGATTCTTGTCTCTCTCACCGAAGAGTCCCTCTCTGAGGTGCTTGGTTTGTCTTCTGCTCGTGAAATCTGGGAAACCTTAGAACAAGTTTTCTGCCCATCTACTCAATCTCGTGCGCATCAACTGCGTGACGAGTTGCAATTTCTCAAACGTGGTTCTTCCACGATTCTGGAATTCAACAGCAAATTCAACACTTTAGTTCAGCAGTTAAACGCGATTGGTGAGCGTGTTTCGAAAGCAGACAAAAGTCGCTGGTTTTTGCGAGGTCTCGGCTCTCAATTTTGTACATTTGTTGATGTCCAGCTTTCTCTGTCCACCACTCCAAATTTCCGTGACTTGGTATCTCGCGCTAGAGATCATGAGATTCGGAATAATCTCCTTAACTCGTCAGATACAAGTTCCTCTCCAGTGGCCTTTGTTGCAAATCGCAACAACAATCGCGGCGGAAATAATCGTGGTTCTGGATCGCAGCAGCATCGCGATCAGCAAACAGTCCACCGTGATCAGCAGCCTCGTGGACAAAGCAACAACAGGCACCAGACTAATAACTCCGGCTATGGCAATCGAGAACAGTCCGGGCGACAGTATACTCTGCGTTGTCAGCTTTATTCCGGTAATCACCTTGCACCAGATTGTCCCAAGTACAAGCAGTTGCTCCAGCCCTCCGCCAATCTTGCCGATGCCTTTGCAGCTCAGTGTCGTCTCACCCGACTCCCAGTCCGATTGGTTCGTGGATACTGGAGCATCTACCCACATGACGGCTACTCCTGCAGGTCTCGAAAATTTGGAGCCTTATACTGGTAATTCTGTAGTCACCGTTGGTAACGGTGCTCGTCTTCCTATTACTAACATTGGCTCTTGTTCTCTTAATGAATTGTCACTACAAAATATTTTAGTCGTTCCTCAACTAACCAAAAATCTGCTTTCCATCAGTCGCTTAACTAGAGATTCTTCTGTTCAAGTTATTTTTACTGATAATTGTTTTGCCGTTCAGAGTTGTCGGACAGGCGAAACACTCGCGTAGGGCCGCTGTAAAGACGGCCTCTACATCCTGGATAATGCCACTTCTGCTTTTGCTGCTTCTATTAGTTCAAATAATTTGAAATCATCTTATGAACTTTGGCATTCCCGTTTGGGACATGTATCTTTTTCTGTTCTTCAGTTGCTTCACCAATTAGGTTGTTTATCTGTTACGTCTTTATTGCCTAAACCGATTGTTTGCTCTTCTTGCCAACTTGCTAAAAGTAAGAAGTTGCCATTTGAATTGAATGAAAAACGCTCTCAGTCTGTTCTTGATCTTATTCACTGTGATCTCTGGGGACCTGCTCCTATTGAATCGGTTGATGGATTTAAATATTATGTGGTGTTTGTGGATGATTTTTCTCGGTTCTCATGGCTTTATCCCTTGTATGCTAAAAGTGAATTTTATGATATCTTGGTTCGTTTTCATACTCTTGTTCTAAATCAGTTTGGTAAAAATATTAAAGTTTTTCAAAGTGATGGTGGAACTGAATTCACAAACCCTAGAGTTCGTGCATTTTTTGATACTAAAGGGATATTTCATCGCCTATCTTGCCCATATACGCCACAATAGAATGGACGTGCCGAGCGCAAGCACCGACATATCACTGAAACCGGGCTCTCTCTTCTTTTTCATGCTCACGTCCCCACTGTTTACTGGTTCCACGCTTTTGCTACTGCAGTTTTTCTCATTAATCGTCTTCCCACACCGGTTTTGCAAAATAAGTCTCCATTTGAACTCTTGTTTAATTTTGTTCCTAATTATGGTGTGTTTAAGGTTTTTGGTTGCATGGTTTATCCTTATATACGACATTATGCTCCTCATAAGCTTGCTCCCAGAAGCCTTCCATGCATATTCTTAGGTTACAGCAGTCAGCACAAAGGGTTTCGATGTCTTGATCCATCTACCAACCGTGTGTACATAACTCGTCATGCTCAATTTGACGAGTTCACTTTTCCTTTTTCATCGTCTAAATCGTCTACTTCTCCTACCAATCTTGATTTCACAATGTTTTTTGATACACAGGATTCTAACTCCACTAAGTCATTGTCTGACTCATCGCCTGACTCATCACCTTCCAGCAATTCAGTTCCAACTTCTCAGAAATCATGTCCGATGTGTGTCTCCTCACACGATCGGCCGCCTGACGATGCTCCTCCCAACGAGCCGCCGTTGGCAGCGGCCGAGCCACCTGCACCGGCCCTATCTCCACCGGACTCGCCTCCTCCTGCACACCCAGCAACACCGCTTTCTCTGGCATTTTTAAGCCACGTTACTTCGTTGATATCGCTAACACTGCATTACTCTCTGTTTTGTCTGTTGCTGCAGAACCAAAGGGATTTAAGAGCGCTGCCAAATCTCCGCACTGGCTTGCTGCAATGCAAGACGAGATAGATGCCTTACGTATCAATGAAACTTGGGATCTTGTTCCTCCGCCAAATGACGAGAATATAGTTAGTTCTAAATGGGTGTTTCGCACCAAATATCACTCTGATGGCACTATAGAATGCTATAAAGCTCGTCTGGTCGCTTAGGGCTTCACTCAAATCCCAGGATTCGATTTCACTCACACTTTTAGCCCCGTGGTCCATGCCGCCACCGTCCGCGTTGTCCTTGCCCTTGCTATCCACAGAGGTTGGCCGTTGCATCAGTTGGATGTCAAGAATGCCTTTCTTAACGACGTCCTTGCCAAACCCGTGTTTATGGCTCAACCTCCTGGATTTGTCGATGCCCGTCACCCTGACTATGTCTGTAAGCTAAAGAAAGCCCTATATGGGCTTCGCCAAGCTCCTCGTGCCTGGTTTGACAGATTTAGCTCATTTCTTTTTTCTCTTGGTTTTCTTCGTAGCCGCTCTGATACTTCTTTATTTTATTATCATGGCTCTACCTGCACCATTTTCCTTCTTTTATATGTTGATGACATTATTATTACAGGTAGCAATACAGATTTCCTGCGCCGGTTTATCAATCGTGTGCACAAGGAGTTTGCTGTGAAGGATCTTGGTCGTCTCAATTACTTTCTCGGTCTTGAAGTATCTCACTCATCCTCCGGTGTATTCTTCAGTCAAACGAAGTATGCACATGATATCCTCAAACGTGCTGAACTTCTCGACTCTAAACCGGTTTCCACACCATTGGCTCCTGGCGATTCATTTGTCAGCACTGGTGATTGTTTCAAGGACCCAACACTGTTTCACTCCCTGGTTGGCGCCCTACAGTACCTTACTGTTACACGACCTGACATCTCCTTTGTCGTCAATCATATAAGCCAATTTTTGCAACAACCAACTAATGATCATTTTCTGGCAGTTAAACGCATACTAAGGTATGTAAAAGATACTTTGCATTTTGGGCTATTTTTCACTCGCTCACCGAGTTTGGATATTGTGGCATATTCTGATGCTGATTGGGCTCGCTGTCTTGAGACACACCGTTCGACCTACGGCTACTCTATATTTCTTGGTGGCAATTTAGTCTCTTGGAGTGCTAAAAAGCAGCCCACTATTGCACGCTCAAGTTGTGAGTCCGAGTATCGTGCTCTAGCAAAAACTGCCGAAGAAGTCGTGTGGCTTACTCAGATGCTGAAAGAGTTGAGAGCCTTGCCCCACACACGCCCCGTCCTCCTATGTGACAACAAAAGTGCTCTTTTCTTGAGCCAAAATCCTATAGCTCACAAGCGTGCTAAACACATTGACATCGATTGTCATTTCATTAGGGAGCTGGTCTCTAGTCGTCTTGTGGACACAAACCATGTGCCTTCCGATCTCCAACTTGCAGATATCTTCACAAAAAGCTTACCCCATTTACTCTATTCATTTCTACGATCCAAGCTTCACGTTCAAGAAAATCCCACGCTTCGCTTGCGGGGGGTAATAGCAGAAAGAGTGACTAGAGAATATTTGATTTATTGTATTCCGTAAATATCTCTTGTATTGTTGTATTGTGATACACTTTCCTTGTAACAGTGTTGTAACATCTTTTAAATAGTGGAAACCCAATCACACCGATTACGGTGAATCTCATATTCATTCTTTCATACACGATATTATATATACGTAGATTGTAGAGAGAGAAAGAGGAACCTTGCAAATTGCGCGCATACGAAGAGGCACAGTTCTACAACAACCAAGGATCAAAATATCGCGATAAATCGGCGATATATCGCCGATTTATCGTGAAAAATTGGCAACCGATATCGATATGCTCGGATGAATTTTTCTGTCAAAATATCGGCGATATATCGATATCGGTCACGTTGTGCACAAATTTGGCAAAATATCGCCGATATATCGACGATATATCGCCGATATATCGGTTGTCGGTGGAATTTTTTTTTTTTGATTTTTTTTGAATTTTTTTTAATGGTAAATTAATTAGACTAGTGTGTTAAATAATGAAATACATATTTGAATTCAACTATATTTTTAATTAAATAATTAGTAAACTTATATTTAGTAAATTATTTGAATTTAGGTTCCTCATATAAATTAATTAGGCTAGTGTGTTAAACAATGAAATACGTATTTGAATTCAACTAATAGTTTTAATTAAATAATTAGTAAACTTATAATTAGTAAAGTATTTGAATTTAGATTTCTATCATAAATTATCATGACTAGTGTGTTAAACAATGAAATATGTATTTGAATTCAAAATTTGTCATGTTATCATAACCAGTGACGAAAATGTTATTATAAGAGATAACGTTTATATAATAGTTTATCTCTAAATTTGTTGTAAACATAACTTTTTATTTGAAATTTAAGTTCAATATATGTATTAATGTTACTTATAATATTATATAAAGTACTAGATATATTTTTCAATTTTTTTTCAAATTTTTTCAATTTTTTGCTCAAAAACCGATATATCCACCGATATCGATATATCCGTCAATATATCCGTAAAATCAAGGTAACCGATATTTTTATCCTTGTCTACAACTAGTCAACCCATACATAAACCTTTTTTCTGTAATATTTGGCGGGATAATTCGCTGAAAGCCTCGAAGAATTTGAAAGTCTCTCTCTAGCATTACATACATTCATATCGCGCGAGAATTTGAGGTAAGCTCTGCAATTGAGGCGGTAGTTTTCATTTCGTAATTCATGCAAATATAAGGTTGGGAACAAGCTCATAATCGGTGTGAAACCTATGTGAATCTGTGATCTGCTAAAGGAAGGGGACAAATGCCGAACATTAGAGTCTGCGTGCTTTTCAGACCTCTGAATTCGAAGGAAAGGTCCGATCATGGTGATTCCGTCAGTATCCGCAGCATTGATTCTGAATCTTTCGTATTCAAGGTAGATCACTTGCTTTCTTTTCTGTGGAAGCCTTCGTATGTTAATTTACATAATTTTAGATGTTGAGGTTTATCAGTTTACAAAATTTTACCAGTGAGGTTTATCTTTCTTTTGCCTAGAAATTTAATCAAATTCATGTTATTCTAATTTTACATTTGTGCATTGGATGATGGAGTCATTTATAGCTGTATGATTTAATTATGATAAATGTGGAGTTATGGCTGTATAGACGTGACATTGATGTCAAATTAAATGATCCAGAATTAGCGATGAATCAGGATGTATCTTTCTTCATAAGGTTATGGATAGGAAGCTCAATTAATTTTGAAAAATTTGGAAATATTTCCAAAATGAAAAGGAGAGTTAAGTAGCTGGAGTGTAAAGCTTATTTAACATAATCCACGTAGGACGGAAAGGAAGAGGAAGTCGAATTCCGCTTTGACAGAGTATTCTTTCAAGGATCAGAACAAGCTGACATATATCAATTCCTTGCTTTGCCTATTGTAAAAGGTATTTTCAGAATTTTTCAGAATAGTTTCTTCTTCATTTGGTATTCATTCTTTCCCTAGGCCATGACCTGCAATTTGCTTCAAACATCCTTGACATAATTTATTGGAAGCAGGTGTTGTTAATGGAGTGAATGGGGCAATTATTACTTATGGACAGGTATATTTCTTATTTAATCTGAGAAGTTTTTATCAGCAGATCCATTAACATGTTCTAAGACTTACTGTTAACCTACTTTTACTATTTATAAAAATGGTGAAGCGTACTTGAGGAAGTGGAACACCAATGTACGTCAAAATCGATCAATTTGTATCTGGATATGTGGAATAAGTAATAACAATCTGAACCTGAGACCTCATAGCCTAGGGATTCAACCTCACCAAAAGTTCAAGGCCTTGTTGGGATGACCAAAAAGCATTTATAGAACTTGAGAGTTCTTCTGGGAGCCATCACAAGGACAACACCTACTAGTCTTCACTTGATTCCTTTTTGTACTTTCTCTTCTTGATATGGTGAATCAGCATTCACCTGATCTAACTATTTGGTTCTTAGGTGAATATTTGTTTTGGATACTAGACTAGAAAAAACATGAAAAAAGCAACCTCTTATTTTGTATACTTTTGTCATCACTGCTCTCCAGAAAAGATGTTAAATGTTAAATTTAATCGGACAATTTCAAAAGATATTTTTGTATCTGCCTGTATGCATGTTATTGATTTCAGAGTTCAGATTTCTTATTCTTTTCTGAAATATCATTTTATTTCTGTTGCTGAGATGAGTGACCGTGCTTTATGTACTAGTTTTCCAACTCAGTAAATTTCAACCCTTCATATCGTTAAAAATACAAAAAAGTATGGTGTGTTTTTGTTTGTGTATTGCTCACTTGCAAAACTCTTTCCGTTCAACCTATTGTTCATCATGGACGAAAACTTGCGTGGCTAAGTGCATGAGCTCCTTCTCTTTTTCATCCTTTTACTGGACTCGTTATCTTGATGCTATTTCACCCATCTCAAAAACTTTATTTGCTTACGTCTTACCAGACAGGAGCAGGGAAGACTTACAGTATGGAGGTAATATGATGACGATGTACTATGAATTTAATACTGTTATATACAGTGCTTACTCTTCCCTCCCCCCCCCAGGGACCAAGCATCATAGAGTGTGATGAAAAACAGAAAGGTTTATTACCAAGAGTGGTGGATGGGCTTTTCAAGGCTATTAAACATTCAGATGGTACAACCAAGTATTCAATCAAACTATCAATGGTATGAAATCCCAATTGAACAATTTTGTCCTAGTACTTCATGTTTTCTGGTAATATTACTCATTAAATACGCACCTTTTCCAATTGAACTTACAGGTAGAAGTATACATGGAGAGAGTAAGGTTTGCATACTTAATAAAGCATCAGTAATTGCATTACTTGCTATCCTGAAGCTGGATAATAAGTATATTGAGATATCGGCATTCATTCTGAGTTAACAGGAACTTTTGATTGTTTAGGGACCTTTTTGATCTATCAAAAGACAATTTACAGATAAAGGAGAACAAAATGGAGGGAATATTTGTGAGTGGAGTTACAGAGGTAGTAGTCCTTCCTGCTTTCCTCCTCCTAACTGTTTCAACTTAAAACTAGAAGAACCTTGCTCTAGCTACCATTCTAACTGGACTGGAGAGTTGCAGCATCTGCTGTTAATGTCAGTATGTAAACTTCTCTGGTTGTTTAGGTACATATATATATATATATATATATATATGTATATTTATATTTGGAAAGGTATGACATTCGTGTTGTTGAATGGAAAAAAAGTGATATGCAAAATATTTAATATGTGTGTAAATCTCAATCAAATTACCAAGCACCTAACAATCAATCCATATTAACTTTGCTGTAACCAGGATTGAGTAATGAGTATTGTGTATATACCCATTCTTAAAATAAATTAGATCTGCTTTTAATTTTCTGTGATTCTGTTCATATTCCTGTGGATTTTCTCCTTTTTCATTGTACATATTCCATTGTTTGATATCATAATTTTCAGAAGCTTCATTTTACTCTCCAGATTTCCATCTCCGATTCTGCAGAGGCATTGCAAAGTCTTTCTGTAAGATAAAAGTTCCTTCAATTCCCTACCAAGACCAATGTTATTTTACATCCGATACATTGAAATCATTTTGCAGACTGGAATAGCAAACAGAGCTGTGGGAGAAACTCGTATCCTTACATCTGTACTTAACTCAATTCTTATATGCATGAGCTTCCTTCTTTTCATGCCCCCAAATTTCGTAGTCATCTAGCTATTTTGAAGTAAGTTTGTAAATCTAACATATCCAGAAATGAATATGGCCAGCAGTAGAAGTCATTGCATATATATCTTCGTGATCCAGCAGGAACTAAAGAAGGAGAAAAGGTAATTTCTCCCCAAACTCAATAGTTGTAGATAAATGGAACTAGTTGACAAAGTACACGGAAGATTTAACAGGTACGGAAAGTTGATCCTTGTGGACTTGGCGGGATCTGAGAAAGCAGAGAGAACAGGAGCTGAAGGCAAAGCCCTTGAAGAGGCCAAAACTATCAATAAATCATTGTCAGCACTTGGGAATGTAATAAATGCATTAAGTTCACCAGGGAGGGGGAACCACATACCCTATCGTGATTCTAAACTAACACGGATCCTACAGGATGCTCTTGTTAGTTTCTCATGTTAATCTCTTCTTATTAAAATTCTCATAGTCACATAAACTTACCTAGTAATTCACAGGGAGGAAATTCCCACACTGCATTGCTTTGTTGCTGCTCCCCTAGTCCCTCTAATGCATCAGAAAGCCTCTCGACTCTCCGGTTTGGTGCAAGGTATGATATCCAGTTTTCAGCACAAACCATCAATGAAGCCATCTCATACAAGATCTTATGTCACATGCATATTTCTGATATCATTTAGTATATGACTATTTGAAATAGAGGATCTCGTAAGTTGAATTCTTACGTTTTTCTCTTCTTTGAGCAGAGCAAAGCACATAAAGGCATCACCACTACCACATGTCACTCTCAAAGAAGCAGAAGACAGCAGCAGTCCAGGGGGCGTGGTTTCGATAAAAAACGAGTCTGTTGAGAGAATATTGAAACAGGTTGGATTCATGTTGCCTACAAATTCAAAATAAATACGTATCTAAACAGATTCTTTGTTCATAGTTGAGGGAACGAATGAAGCAAGAAGACGTGGATCTGCTTGAGCAGTTATTCATTGTAGAAGGAATTTTCTTCGACCCCAACTCATTGGAAGAAGTGGAGTCAGCTTACCAAGATGCTACTTTACGAACAATTTCATCACTCCAAAAGGCCGTTGAAGAGCTCATTACAACTAATGACCAGGTTAGCCTACAAATTTCCTATGTCTTTTCGTCAGACTTATTATTGCACAATCTGATGGATATTTTAATTTATTAAGCTCCTAACATGTAGAGATTTCCTGATTTAATCACAGCTTAAGAAGGAGAACCGGATCTTAAAAACCTCATCAAAAGCTGCTGAAACCAACATTTTCCTACTTCCACAGTATGCCATAATTTTTCTATACTTAATTGTTATTCTATTGCATTGTTGGGTTACACATTCACCATATTGAACAACTTTGTGATTTCTTGTATGGAAATATTTTGTTTAGACGTCAACTTTATGTTTTTTTTGGACTCCCCCAGAGTATGTAAAAGAATAGTTGCGTGTGAAATAGTGACATTTGAATTTTAATAGTGCGTGTTTTTTTTAACAAAAAATATAATTTGAAATTCATCACTTATTTTGATTGTTTTTTTTTAAAAATTAATTTGAAGATTTAAAATAAACTCAATTTGAATAGATTAAAAAAAAAACATTTTATTCAAATATCTCAATCTCGATAGATTTTGATGATAAATATAAAGCAAGTTTTATGGGGGGTGGGGGGGGGGGGGGGGATTAGGTAGCATCAGATCTCGAGTAACACTTTACAAGCCAGATGTGGGAAATAAAGGTTCACATGTATTCACAAACTTTTCTTCCACAACTGGTAGCATAGAATTCTACTAGTCTATAAACATGGCCAAAATGACCCAATTCTTGATTAGAGGTGCAATTTCTAACCAAGTTTTTACATCCAGTTTCACCACCAGTAGACAAAACACAAAGACATCAATGAGTTAAGTGGGTAAAATTCAGATGACACAGCGGTAAGTTTCCATATAATCAGTGACGCCACATTGGAAATCTAAGGGGATGTTTTGTTTTTCATCTCAGAAGCAATTTCCCAAATTTTAAATTATTGAAGTGAATATATATTTAAATTATTAATTATTCTCTACAATCTAAATTAATTATTTATTTTCAATATTTCTTTAGAATAAAGTATGATGGTTGATTTGAAACACATATTAAAAATCAAAATACTATTATTAGATTAAAAACTATATATATATATATATATATATATATATATGGAATAATTAGAAATTTCCAATCTAATCGATTATTTGGACAAAATAAATTTTAATAAAATATAAATGTAAATAATAAACCAAATTTTCAAAAAATTAGTCAAAATTTTTCAGAATTGTTATGTAAGTTTTTGTCAAGAAATTATGTTTAAAAAAATCTAAATTTATCTAATAAAATCTGATTATTTACAATTTTTTGTAATATATATATATATATATATATATATAGATTATTTTAATCGATCTTAAGACTATGAAGGAATGAACAATAATTGATAAAAACAAGAATACTTTAAATTAGTCTTTCGTTTCAGGAATTTTTTTTTATTTTATATACTTGTAATTTTGTATTTAGTTTATTACCATGAGATTTTTTTATTTTTTTTATAATTTTGTAAATCTTAGTTAGATATTTTTGAATATTTTCACGATTTTCATATTCCTATTTAATTTGAAATTTTAAGATTTATTAAATATATTCTTATTGTTATAAATATAAATATATATATATATATATATATATCTTGTAATTTTTCAAATTTTGTTAGCTAATTTACTATTTTTGTAATTTGATTAGTTTCAAAAAAATTTAGCTTTACTTGACATTTTTTTTGAAGATTTGAACAATTTTTTTTTAATTTTTTAAATAATCCAAATTCTCAATTTTTATGTTATAATTTTCAAGATTTATTTTGTTATTTTTTGAAATTTATGGAGAAATATGTTCTATATATATATATATATATATATATATATGAAGTTTAGAAGAAAAATTAACTCAAAGGAAAAAATATTAAGAATATATCTTCATATTTAAATTAAGGTTGCAAATATTAAAAGAATATAAAAAATTAAAATATTCTGAAAAGAGGTGGAAAATGACATAAATGTTATTCAAAACATTAAAAATTATGAAAAAAATGTCAAATTTTTTTAATTTTCGCACTACAAGCACGTGCAAACCATAACCGTTATATTTAACAATTTAGGAAAAATGTGCAATATTTATTAAATCACACGTGTAAGTGGTATATTTCTTTTAACACATTGGGAAAACACAAAGAATTTTTATATTATAAGAGGGTTTGACACATTTTACCCAAACTCATTCCATTTATATGAAGATGACTTAAACTGTTAATATAATCAATTACTTAACAAATAAAATAGAAATAATTTGTTAGAAAATCAATATTTAAATTTTGATGAAACAAAAACATATGTAATAGAAAATTAGAGTATTCCATTTTTCACAATGTTTAAGTGAAATTAGATTAGTTTTTGAGTCCTAGAAATAGGTTGAAGAAGGGAAGAAAGTAAGTGAGGGTCTTGCTGTAAGTTGTATGGAAAACAGTCACTGCAATCTGCATGGATGAATAGTGCGCTACAGTTGTAAGTTAAAAGCTGCAGCAGGCACAATGTAAGTTAGGTTGTTGAATGAATATAAGGTTACAGGGACTGCACGCTACATGATATTGCCTTAGACAAAACTAATGAAAAGATACATGCACATCAATCAACAATGCAGTACGATGAAGATTAATATCAGTCCAATGATCTATATTGGTCCCAAGTGGCACAAAGGTTTGGGGGTGAATGAACCTATATAGATTTCCAAATTTTTTTCAAACTTTAACACTGTGCGATGTAACCTTGAAGCTTACAACGCTATATGAAGTTTCAGCTTACAACACTATTGAAGAGTGAAGTCTGTTGTATCCAAGAGTTTGTGTAGCAGAAATAAATTTTATGCCTATGAAGTCCTTTTGAAAGCCTTTTGCAAATGTGAGATTTTAACAAGAGTTTTATGTTGTATGACAAGATATAAAACAACATATAGATATGCAAAGATACAACATTAAAATAAATAAACACACAAGGTCTTATAGTGATTCAAGGGTGGTGTAATCTCTCTACGTTCATTTTACTCCTTTTCAAGAAGGAACTTTGTTATTTTACAGAATGCTTTCTAACAAACACTACACTAAACGAGAGCACCTATTAAAGCTCAGCTTCCACACAGGTTACTGCAAGTTTCAAAGACATATTCATTTAATCTCATTTTCTTCAAGACACTTCCATGTCATAATGGATAATATTTTGGGATCGAATACGATATTTCTTAAAAGGTTTATGTTAAATATTTTATAAAGTTTATAAAATTACATCGTTGTCTTATTTATAACCTGTTCTATTTGATTCTCGACAGTTTTATATTTTTAAATTTTCATCTTGAATTCTATGAATGTACGACATTTTATAAATTATCCCTTTTAGTTTTATTTTTTTTGGATTTATTCTAATTCTACTTCCATGATTATTTTATTCTTATTTTGATGGGTAAATTACATAATACAACCCAAACTATAGTCACTTTTCTACTTTATTACCCGAACTTTCAAAGTTTACTGAAAAATAGCTCATCTTCGCGAATTTGCTAAACAGTCGCCAGAACCCACCGCCGATGGAATATTCCCCGAATATTTCATTTTTCTCCATCGGTCTCGAGGGTATTTTAGTCATTTCCAACCCTGAGCATTTAGCTGACTTACTGAAAGGGCAAAATTGGAATTTCCAAAATCAAATTAAATTAAATAAAAAAGATAAATCAATTTTAAAATTAATGAAAACCTAATCGACCCCCTCCCCCAAATTCACATCCCATTTTCCCCCCAAAATCGAGCCCCCAACGTTCACCCCCAAATTGAGAGCCTTAGAACACTAGATTTTTTCCCCCAAATTGAGTGTCTTATAACCGCAGCTCGATTTTTCCCCCAAATTGAGAGCCTTATAACCCTAGCTTGATTTCCCCAAATTAAGGGTAGAATTTCGCCTTAAGAACCAAAGACAGGGAAGTGACGACCAAATCTGAAAAAGGGAAGGAATGGGGTGGGTTCTTCGCACGAAGGAAGAAAATGAAAAACTCAATGAAGCACCAACACCTAATTACGGTATGCCTTTATTTCTGAATTACTTTCATTCACAACTGTGATGTTGTATATGTTATCATGGGTTGACAGAGTGTATATGCTATCTTCCACAAATGTTTGCTCTATGATAATATTTGTATCTAGTTTCCAGATTTTTATATGTTATCTTATAGGAATGTTTTCTAAATCAGAATATTTTTTGTATTAAGTAGATGAATGTAGTGTTATGCTTTTATATATGATATGAATTTATTTATTTAAGTTAGCCAAGAAAATAATTTGCTCTTGTTTTCTAAATCAGGTGGCAATTTAGATAAGTTTTCTATAAAAATTTTCCACTCCGCCAAATTTGCTTGTTTTGGGAAGATTGTTTACTATGGGCCAAATCTAAAAATTGACCATATAGATTAGTGTGATGTTGATGAGATTTTTATGCTTGAACTTGAGCAAATGGGTATTGAGATAGGGTTGGAAAAAGTTAAGGCTTTTTATTTCAACAAAGGCAGTGTGAATGATTGTAATAACTTGTATGCCTTACAAAATGACACTGATGTGATGGAAATAGTACACTGGTTAGATGAAGACAGATTGGTAGATATATTTGTTTAGCATGAGAGTGAGAGTGACATAGAGGATGATATACCTGAGGAGGAAGATGGTGACAGTGAAGATGAGGATTTTGAGGCTGATGTAGGGGATGTCCCTAGGGTAGATGAGTCTGTTGAGGCTGATGTAGGTGAGGTCCCTAGGGTAGATGAGTTGGTTGAGGCTGATGTAGGGGAGGTCCCTGGGGTAGATGATGAATTTCAACAGTTCACTGAACCATTATATAGTATGGTAGATGATAAGAGTAGTGGTGACAGTAATGATGGTCAAAGCCTAGGTTCTGATTCAGACCTCTCTGCAGAGGAGTTTGTGGACAGTGAAGATGATTCATGGTTTGATGAGTTTATAGATCATGATGTTGAGTGGGCTGGACTAGGCAAACACATGGATGGGGGTGAGGGATGTAGCAAAGATAGGGCAAGAACAAATGAAAAAAATATCTTACAGACTAGTACTCTAATTTTCACTAAGAAAAAAGGGTTGACTGATCCAAACTTCAGATTGAGCATGAGATTTCCAGATGCAGCAAGTTTCAGGAATGTTGTGAGGTCTCATTCAATCAAGAATGACAGAGATGTTAAGTTTACATTTAGTGGGAAATGGAAGGTTCAAGCTAGGTGTAGACATGTTGGCTGTCCTTGGATGATATATGCTTCAAGATACAAGAAGGATGACACATTTCAAATAAAGACTTTTGTAGGGAAACACCAATGTCCAAGACTACAGAAGATCTCACATGCAAATTCGAAGTGGTTAGCTGACATGTATCAGGACATGATACAGAGCAATCCCAAATGGCCAGTTGATTTCATGATGTTTGTAGCTCAGAAGGAACTGAGGCCTACCTTCAAGAAGTGGCAGTTGTATAGGGCCAAGAAAATAGCTACATCACTAAGTACAGAAACATATCAGTCACAATATGTCATGTTATGGTCATATACTGAGGAAATAAAGAGGTTTGATCCATCAACCATAGTAAAGATAAAGTGCAAGCATTTAGGAGGGAAGCCAGTTTTCAAAAGATGGTACACATGTTGGGGGCCTCTAAAAAAGGGGTTAATTGAGAATTGTAGGCCTGTTATATGCTTGGATGGGTGCCATTTAAAAAGTCATTGTGGGGGAATTCTTTTGACTGCAGTAGGTATTGATCCTAACAATGATATATACCCATTTGCCTATGCAGTAGTTGAGAAGGAGAAAAAAAATACTTGGTTGTGGTTTCTTAAAGAACTTGTGCATGATTTGAAGATTGTTAACCCATATAGTTGGACCATAATGTCAGACAAACAAAAAGGGTTAATTGATGCAGTTGATGAAGTGTTAAATGGTTGTGAACATAGATTTTGTGTTCAGCACTTGTATCAAAATTTCAAGCTCCTGCATAAATGGTTGGATCTGAAGAATTTGCCGTGGAAGGCTGCCAGTTCATGCAGAATGATAGATTTTCATAATGCAATGATGGAGATGAAGCAGATCAATGTGGCAGCTTATGATTGGCTGGTGCAGAGGCCAGCAGCACACTGGAGCAGATCTCATTTTAGTGAGTTCCCCAATACTGATCTTTTGTTGAATAATATTTCAGAAAGTTTCAATGTTGTTATACTATATGCAAGGTGTGAGCCAATTGTCAGCATGCTTGAGGTTATAAGACATATCCTCATGAAGAGGGTTCATATCAGGAGAGATCAAATAATGAAGTATTCAAAGAAAATATGTCCAAAGATAAGTAAGATTCTTGAGGAGTGGAAGAAACAGTCAATGGATTACATTGCTCATTGGAATGGCAAAGATCAGTTTGAGATTGAGGCTAGTACTCTAAAGAGATATAAAGTGCATTTGATTGAAAAAAATTACAGTTGTAGAAGGTGGCAGTTAATAGGGATACCATGTCCTCATGCTATAAGTGCACTATACTATTTGAATAATGAGCCTGAAGACTATGTTCATGACTACTATAAGAAGGAGACCTTCATCAATGCATATAGCAATCTTATGCCTACATTGAACAGTTGTGACATGTGGCCTAAATTGGATATTCAACCACTTATCCCACCTGTTGCTGAGAGGCTGCCTGGAAGACCCAAAAAAAATGATAGAAAAAAGGAGAATGGGCCCCCAAGGGTTTATGTCAAATAAGGCAGAATGAGGTTGAGGAAGAATGGTGTTATAATGACATGCTCAATATGTCGACAACCCAATCACAACTCAAGGGGTTGTCATTTGAATAAAAGGAGCAACTTGGATATTCCTGCACCCATTCACAACATGGAAGATGAGGTATCTCAATCAGTTCATCCTAGGCAAAAGGTATGATAAACAATTAAAAATTGATCAACTTGATGTTACCAGTCATATTTGTTAACAATTGAATTTCTTTTTCTGTGTAGGGGAAAAAGAAGCAAACCATTTCCAAGGAAGAAACAAGAACTTCCCAAGATGTTGATAATTCAGATCATGTGGCCACTGCTACAATGGTATCACATTTGTTTTTATGTATTATCTGTTTGTGAAAATATAGATGTTGATCAATAATGTGTCTTTTCATGAGGTTGAGGTCTTTTTCTGTGCAGGGGAAAAAGAAGCAGATCACTTCCCAGGAAGAAACAGGAACTAATGAAGAACAATCAAATTCAGCACTTGTGTGTTTTCATGAGGTTGAGGAGGAGTTTCCAGGCAAAAGAAAAAGCAAGGCTACTAAAGACAAAATTGAGAAGGAGAGCAAGAAGAAGAAGGTACTAACATCATAAGTATTCAAGCCAGTGCAACTAACACTTAACTCTAACAAATCTTTCTGTCACTCTGTTATATTAGACAAATTCAAGAGATGATATTATTGTACTGCCCCCAAGGGTTACAAGAAGCAGAGCTGCCATGACTTCCACAACACTTGTGACAGTGAGTGTTAATGAATTTCCCAAATAGAAATCCAAGTTCTATTTTGTTGATTCTGCAATATTTTTGACTTTGATTTTTCTGACTTTGCATTAGGTGAATACTAGTGAAACAAGGAGTGTTAAAATGGGATCCACTACAAGTCCTAGTAGGGTTACAAAAAGCACTACTAAACTCCATTCACCCTCTCAAGCTGTTGGACTAATTCAACCATCGAATGAGCTTGTTGCACTCAAAAGAGGCAGACCAAAGAAGACTGTACAAGATGGAGAAAGGAGTGACACCCAACAATCTTCAAACAAGGCTATGGTGGCACTTCCGGGGAAGAGTGGTGTCAAAGTATCAACCACAAAAGGACATACCTCAAAGAGAATGGTTGTACCATGAGTTTGAAAACATGAAGATGATAATTATGGACCATTGTTATATGCTTGAACTTGATATAGACTTTTGTATTAAGCAGATGAATGTATTGTTATCTGTTTGCATTTTGAAATACTTTGGTTCCTAGTAGGATGCTTTGAAAATGTAGTGATATTGTTATCTGCTTGACTCTTGTTCATGATGGAATGATGTACTTACCTTTTGTATTTGACAATGTATTTTTGGTGTTTTGAACACCTTTATTTGGGCATTTTCTGTTCTTTATATAGGGGTTGTTCTCAAAGCAGTTACTGCATTCTCTTTTCAGGTTTGAGTCTTTTGACTTCTTTCTTTTGCATGAATGGTCTTTCTTTTGGATATTTGACCTTTTCTAATAATGTTTTTGCATGAATGGTCTTTGTAAAGTTTTTCAAATCTCTGGACTTGATGAATGAGTACACAGTGTCATATTGACCACTACAAAATAGTATCTGATGTTTTTTAGTGCCTTAAATCCACAAAATTATACATAACACTGGAGTTCTATATCAGTTTTCAACTTTCCTTTTTCCTTTGCCAGAATGGTAGATTTCCAATTAAATCTGAGTGATTCTAAAAGTAGAGAGACTTCCACAAGTTGAACTGGCCAAATAAATTGCATTAAGCAAATAATGTCATTACAGTAGAGAACTTGAACTAGGCATTACAATAGAGAAAATTGCACTAGTTCATGAATACTAGAAACATTCCAAATTAATCACTTCATGAAATACATAATTATCCATGACACAAACAATGACACCAACAACCATTTCTCCCTCGAACTCTTGCGTTTCTTTTCATCATCAAGAATATTATTAACCCGTTCAAACTCAACTTGAAGGTTATTGATTCGTCGTAATAAACCCGGAATAATTTGTCGAGCTCTAGTACAAATAGGGCTATCAATCCAAACAAAGTAGTTGCATCCACCATCCTACAACACAAAATGTATAAAATCATTTCAAAGTAGGGCTAAAAATATATCAGGTGGATTACAACTACAATGGGTAAAATCATATCAAAATAGATGCAAAATCATATCAAATATATCTTTCATCCTACCAACAGACAATGATTACAGCAAATTCCACTGCATATTAACTGAAATTTTGGAAAGATGATTACAGCAACAAATTCCACTTCATAAACCTAAAGGTTCATCTTATGTTCAAGATCAGTAATATATACCTGCGAATTTTGGCACGATGCATACCTCCTCCCCGGGTTCAAATCGGTCCATGAAGTCCTTCTTGATGTGACATGACCACAAAAACATACTTCTTCCATGTGAGGGAATCGAGCTGCAGTTATAAGGCTCTCCCCATTCCTTCCCTTTTTCAGATTTGGTCGTCACTTCCCTGTCTTTGGTTCTTAAGGCGAAATTCTACCCTTAATTTGGGGGAATCAAGTTAGGGTTATAAGGCTCTCAATTTGGGGGAAAAATCGAGTTGTAGTTATAAGGCTCTCAATTTGGGGGAAAAAATCTAGGGTTCTAAGGCTCTCAATTTGGGGGAAAAATGGGATGTGAATTTGGGGGGAGGGGGTCGATTAGGTTTTCATTAATTTTAAAATTGATTTGTCTTTTTTATTTAATTTAATTTGATATTAGAAATTCCAATTTTGCCCTTTCAGTAAGTCAGCTAAATGCTCAGGGTTGGAAATGACTAAAATACCCTCGAGACTGATGGAGAAAAATGGAATATTCGGGGAATATTCCATCGACGGTGGGTTCTGGCAACTGTTTAGCAAATTCGCGAAGATGAGCTATTTTTCAGTAAACTTTGAAAGTTCGGGTAATAAAGTAGAAAAGTGACTATAGTTTGGGTTGAGTTATGTAATTTACCCTATTTTGATTTGAGCCAGTTAATATTGTTTCAGCGATTTTTTAATATAGACAATTATATTTTGCTGTCAACATTTTATTTTACTTTTTAAATAATAATTTTCTTTAAATCTATATTAATGTAGATCTAATTTTAGTTGAAGATTCAAAATATTCAAGATTGTAGAAGAAAGATAATCAAAATATGTAGTTTTTTTGAGTTTGGAATGTAAATGAACTCCTACATTTTATAATCAAATAGAAAAATATAATAAATATTAAATTATTTTATTGTCCTTAAAATATAATATTTGTATTGATCTTCATTTTTATTTATGACATTCCGGTGGCAGATTCTAAGGGACAAGAGGGGGATATTGTCCCGCAAAGAATTTTGAGATTATTCAGTAGTTCATTTATAAATAATTTTATACAATCGCCACCATTTCCCCAATCAAATGAGATTTTATAATTTTACCTTATATCTTATCTTATTGTTTGTATTTCCACATCTATTTATATATATATATATATATATATATATATATATATCTTTTATAGAATAGTCAAAAAAAATTTTTGTTAAATTATAGAAAATATATAGGTGAAAATTCAATATATTTAGACTTTTCATATATGTGTTCCTTCCTTCTGTCCTCGCAAACACTAAATCCTGGATCTGTCACTGGACATGTCTAACTAAATCTCCAACATTTAAATCTCCATTGTTATTTATTTTTATTTTATTTTGACTTTGTTAATTCAAATTTACTGATGTTTTATATAGATAATTCTCGTAATAAACGCTTAGATGTTTTACTTGACTTTCAGCGGGTTCAGCCTGTTCGGGTCCTTGATTCTTTATTCTTCGTGAAGTGGAATTTGAATGGATTTTGCCTTCAATTTTTGCTTTCTAAATAATGATTTTATTTTCTTAGGTATTTTTAAGTTTTTTTTTTAAAATTTATTCATATTAAAAAACTGAAGAATATAGTAGAAGAATAAAGTTTCGAAAGAAGCTATAACCATTGTAATTAATTATTAGTTTGAAAATTCATAATATTTACAAATTTGCATTTTAAATTATTTTTGTATTAGCAATATTAATGTTTAAATTTTTTTTAGATTTGATAAATTTATTTTATTTTATTTTCACTTTATTTATATTAAAATAAACAAATAAAATTTTGAAAAAAGAAAAACATAATAACATAATTTCTAATAATATCATACTTTAATAAAATATTAAATTTATAGTAATTTTTTTTACATATTCTTATAATATACCATTGAAAAGCTCTTTAAATATATATTAATATGAGATTATTTTTAGTTTAAAATTCAAAATGTTTAAGATCATAGAAGAAAAATAATCAAATCATGTAATTTTTCAAGAATAGTTTGGAATGTAAAGGACTCTTACCTTTTATAATCAAATAGAAAAATAAAATAAATTTTAAATTACATTGCTATCCTTAATAAAGAGTTTTTTTTTAATTAGAACTCTAATTTAATCTAATTAACTTTAATTATGTAGGACAAATAAAATTAACATTATGAAAAGTATGGATGTTTATATTGAAGATTAAATTAATTTTAATTATGTAGGACAGGTAAAATTAACATTATGAAAAGTATGGATGTTTATATTGAGTTACGTTATTATTCTTAATAAAGAGTTTTTTTTATTAGTACTCTAAATTTAATTTAATTATATTTAATTATGTAGGAGGGTTGAAACTAACATTATGAAAAATGGATAAAATATCCATAGTTATATATTTTGATACTAGCTCGGGCTCGAGCTCGGTTCAAACTTTGAAAATCGGGCTCAAGCTCGGCTCGAAATCAAAAGATTGAGCTCGATATGGGCTCGAGTTCGGCTCGAACAAAGCTCGAAATGGGCTTGAATACAAACTCATCAAAAGTTCGAAATAGGGGCTCGAATAAAGGCTCGATAAAGACTCGTCAAAAGCTTGAAATGGGCTCGAATACAGGCTCGTCAAAAGTTCGAAATAGGGGCTCGAATACAGGCTCGATAAAGGCTTGAAATTAGATTTTTTTATTTTGAACTAGATAAATTTTTTATACTCATTATGAATATATTATTAAGCATATATTTGTATACTTATAACTTATTTTCAAGACCAAAATGCTAAATTATTATGTTGATGATGAGATTATACTTGAAACATCAATATAATTATATGAAACATCAATATAATTATATCTTTTATATTAAGATAATATATCATTGGTAAATTGTATTAGTAATATCAAAATTTCAAAAAATTTCAGATGGCATGGCAAGCAATATATTAGAAATAAGTAAATTATATTTAATTTAGTTATTAATATGTTTATATTTTAAAATGTAATAGATAAAACAAAAGTTTAACAAGTAAATTAACAAGAGTATAAATTGGTCTTGTAGTAGTATAACTTATTTATATAATGGGGGTTTTGTGTTCAAGTCCTATCCATAACATTTTGGATTGGTTAAAGATTTTCTTTTAATTATTAATTATCTAAATTTTAAAAATTTATAAAATTCATAATCATATTTAAATAAAATATATAAACGAACAGGCTCACGAAACTATAAACGAGCCTATTCACGAACCCCTAAACGAACATGTTCGCGAACCAGGCTTGCGAACCCCTAAACGAACATGTTCGCGAGCTATCGAGCCGAACATGCCTAGGCTTGAGTTCGGCTCGTTAAGCTTAATGAGCTCGAAACTCGGGCTCGAGCTCGGCTCGTTAAGCTAACGAGCCGAGCTCGAACGAATATTAATCGAGCCGAGCCACGAACTATTCGCGAACGGCTTGGTTTGATTACATCCCTAAATTTCTTGATATAAGTATGTGATACCTGAATATAAGTATGTGAATTTTTGACTGAATTTAAGTATAATTATAAGTGTTCCTCTTGCATTATTCAAGTATGTCTCTTACATATTTGAGTATGTGATTTATGCATATAAGTATGTGATTTCTGTATAGAATAAAGTTTTTATTCTAGACCAATGTGTTTTTAAAGTTTAAGTCATGTATAAAATAAATTTTAAAAAAAATTGAACGATCCGGCCGGATGCTGTGTGACTTGGACCGGGTCGATCCCATTGGAAGGGACACAGCGCGCCAGCCGATCGGACTCCCCGAGGCCTGGGCGCGCATAAGTTTAATGATAAGTTTCATATGCTATCTCCATCAGAAGGGTCTGTCACTTGTCTTCATTTGTAACAGAGAATATTAGAGGAGTTATAAGTTCCATGATAAGTTTCATATGTTATCTCCATCAGAAGGGTCTGCCACTTAATATGAGAAGGCTACATTTGAATACTTCAAAAATCAATTCGGAAAAACTTAAAATTTAAATAAATTAACTATATGTTTCGAATTTAGAACTCTACAGTTAAAAATCAATTCAGAAAAACTTAAAATTTAAATAAATTGACTTTATGTTTCGAATTTAGAACTCTACAGTTAAAAATCAATTTAGAAAAACTTAAAATTTAAATAAATTAACTTTATGTTTCGAATTTAGAACACTACAGTCAAAAATCAATTCATAAAAACTTAAAATTTAAATAAATTAACTTTATATATTAAGAAGTTAGAATAATTAATCATACAATGAGGATCTTCCAATTTGAAAAACTTAATAATTGGAAATATCAAATGTCAAAATCTTATCAAGAATAGATTACTTTGATATTTGAGATATCAAGCTATATATTGACATTATTTAGAATATCAGTTCTTGGGAACCTAATCCCTTTTCATCCTTAGAGATGCAAGTCCAGTAACTCGAAACAAGAATTTAGAACTCTAGTCAAAATTCAGTTCAGAAAATTTAAAATTTAAATAAATTAACTTTGCATATTAAGAAGTTAGAATAATTAATCATACAATGAGGATCTTCGAATTTGAAAAACTTAAAATTTAAATAAATTAACTTTACATATTAAGAAGTTAGAATAATTATCATACAATCAGGATCTTCGAATTTAGAACCCTACAGTCAAAAATCCAATTCAGAAAAACTTAAAATTTAAATAAACTAACTTCACATACTAAGAAGTTAGGATCTTTTTTCTATCTATTCCTCCAAGAATTTAAACTCTTATTCTAGCATCAATCCATGTTTTTTCATGTATTCATAAGCATCAGTAATTTTTTAACTCTCTTGCCCAATACTCAAATAATCCACTCCTTTGAAATCGTGGTGAAAATATTCATCTAAGAAATTATATTCATGTAAAAAATTAAATAGTTCCACGCGTTTTTCCTTAATTTTTAGATTGTTAAACATTGCGATTTTCTAGTCCCTCTTTTCTAATACTCAGATAATCCACTTCTTTGAAATCACGGCGAAAATGTTCTTCCCCTTCGAATCGAGCTTGGAAGGTAACCTTCCATTTACAACAAAAGCTCGTGTAAACATAAATATGTCTTGGTTTGTGAACGAGAGATCATTCCATGTAAATTCATTGATCATGTTACTCTCGAGTAATTTGGTAAAAAGAATGCATTTCATGATATGATTTTTGGAATTGGTTGGGAAGTGTATGTTCATGTTAATTGTCCGGTTTTTATAAAATTGATTAGAGTTCTACACCATTTTTGAGTTTCACATACCCACTATAAAATTGACTAGTATACCACTTTTGAGTTTCACATAACCCACGAGGTTCACTTTTGACACTCCTAATGTTGTGCAATTTCGTTTAATGGGTAAAGAGTTTAAGTATAGCATTACTCAATTTAATCTTGCTTTGAATGTTGTTGATAAAACTTTTGTGCAAACCAACTCATATTCTTTTTCGAGAGTTGATTTTGATGTGACTTTTGACTCTTTTGATATGTAAACAGTTTCTGAACTAACCCTAATAGAGATGTTTTCCCTAGAATATTTATATCGTCAAACATCACTGTGGTGGAAACTATAAAAAAATTCATAAAAAGTTGTGAAATATAATCTAGATATTAATATATAGAAAAATGCAATGTTAGTCTTTCGAAAGAAAATATACATGAAAACATTTTGTATTTTAAGGTAGGAATATATCAATGTCGAAACTTTATTGAGATTTTAAAGGTATGAAAATATTAATGTCGAAACCTTATTGAGTATGTTATCAATATAAGCTTATATTTGAATATCTTTTAATATTTTAGGGTTATATTTGAAAAAAAGTATTGTTATCCACCCTACCAATTAATATCATAACCATGAACATTTGGGAATATCAAACTATACATAGAAATTATTTTAAATATTGGTTACCATAAAAAAAATTTAAAAAAAGTTGTGACATATAATCTGATTTTCGAAATTAAAAGTGAATAAAAGCTTAAAAGCCAACTTTTTTTTTTCATAAAACGATTATAGGATAATATATATATATATATATATATATATATAAATGGTTAAAGATGCAAGTTCTTATTCTAATGAGGATATATCGAAAAATATGAGGATATTTTAAACTTTGATAGAAGACATATTGTGTCAATAAATAGTATTGTTAAAGTTCGATATAGTAATTATCTTTTCATAGAAGATGATGTGGATGACAAGTCATTGCATTATATGGAGGCTCATGATCGTGTTTTCAAGGATAAAATATGATTTAATTATTTATCTTCATTTCCTGCTTAGTTATTAAGCCCATATTTATCTCCTGTTGGACCCTTGCACGGGCCTTGAGTACTATTTAATTGAGTTTTCAGAACATGTATGATTAGGGTTGTTGAATTGATTATTGAATAATACTTGTGAGAGACGCCTTGTATATCGTAGTATCAAGGCTCTTCTCTTCGTGTTTGATCTTCCGCTACGTCAGTTGGTATAACGAGACTAGGTACGATGCCTTCCCGTCGTCAACCCACTGTTGACCAGGCTGCTCAAGCTGATACACAATGTGATGCCGACGTTGCTGCTTTGACCCGTCAGGTTGCTGCCCATGTAGCCGGTTTGGAGGGCTTATGCCTCGCCATCACCACTGCACTACCGGGTGCTCATCACGGCCCGAATCCACATCCGAATCACCCACAAGGGCACCAACCGCGATGTGAGATGCACCGTGATCGATCCCCATCTCCTGATTCTGTTATGGATGAGAAAGACACTAAGTCCAATTTTAATCCCTTCACCCCATTAGCCCCAACCGCTGTTCATCATCGGGACGACGATCGTCGCTGGGAGACCGGATTTAAATTAGAAATCCCCGAATTCACGGGCAGCCTGGACCCCTGCGAATTCTTGGATTGGATGAACACTGTAGAGGATTTGTTGGAATTCAAATCTGTCCCCGATCACAGACGCGTGGCGCTCGTCGCTACACAATTTCGTGGCCACGCTTCATCTTGGTGGCAACAGATGAAGAATTCCCACCGCCGCATCGGAAAGCCAAAGATTGAAACATGGGAAAAATTCAGAAAGCATTTACATTGTGAATTTCTGCCATATAATTTTGAGAGTTCTTTATTCCAAAAATTTCACACGCTACGTCAAGGCTCGAGGTCGGTCAATTCTTATATCGATGAGTTTTATCGCTATCTATCGTGAATTGAAATCCGAGATACACCAGGGCAGTTGGTGTATGAATTTTTCGTTTAATATGAAAAATCCACTTGCACCCAATAATATTCTGCACATCCGTGGGCGGAACAAGTTCCCATGTGCCATTACGAACCAAAGCATCAAATTCAACCGACATAGCTTGTCGCCATCTAGAGTCTTTCATTGCTTGGGAGACACACGTAGGTTCAAGTATGTGAGATAACTCACTACTAGAAATTCGCTGAACAACAACACTGGAAAGACAATGCTTTTTGTTGTCTTTGAACATTTTACAACGCTTTTTGTGAAAAGCGTTGTCTTTTTGTGAAAAAAGCGTTGAAAGACAACGCTTTTTGTTGAAAAGACAACGCTTTTCACAAGGTGTTGTCTTTCAGCGCTTTTTTCGCTAATAGACAACGCTTTTTTGCAATGCTTTTTTATGTGTTCTTTTTCAGCGCTTTTTTTCGCTAATAGACAACGGTTTTTTGCAATGCTTTTTTATGTGTTGTCTTTTAGCTTTTATTTCGCTAATAGACAACGGTTTTTTGCTAACGCTTTTTTAAAAAGGGTTGTCTTTATGCGTTGTCTTTCAACGGATTTATTAACTAAAAGACAACCCTTTTATGTGTTGTCTTTCAAAAGCGTTGTCTTTATTAAAAACTTTTAATTAAATTAATTGTTTTTTAATTAAATTATATTTGAAAAGTTTAATTATTTTTTGATGTTATCTTATATTAGAATATTATTTAAAAAATCAGAATATTATTTAAATAATAATAATAGAAATTCTGAAAAACTATATTTTAAATTTTAAAATATTATTTAATTAAATATAAAAATACATTAAAATTAGAAATTTTATTTACAAATAACATAAATCATATTGAATATCTAACAATCAACAAATAAAGACAAAAAAAAAATTCTTGTTATTTAAGATTAAAAATTCTAATTAAAATTTTTTTTTTACTAATATTTCTATTTTCTTTTTAAGAATTTTAACGATTTTATTAATTATTTTACTTTTCACCATTTAATCGATACTTTTTTTTTAATATTTAGAGATAATTTTCCAACAAATATCTATCATGCTAAATTTTTTAATTGTTGGTTTATAAATATTTCAAAATACTTTAAAAAAATTTAATAACTATAATAAATAATTTATTTGTTATTATGAAAGTTTATGTCATTAATTAATACTGTAAACATAAGTTCCTACTACTACTACTATTATTATTATTATTATTAAACATAGATTTTAGTACGTAATTGAAGATAAGTTATGATTTTTCAAATATTTATTTTGAACTTATTATATTTACTTAATAAGTATTGTAAATTTTATTTGTTAAATTTAAAATTTGAAAATTAATTTTAATAATTTCATAATAAGATTATTTTTGCGTTATTTTAACATTTTCTTTTCTAGATTTCTTATTTGTATTTAGATAATTTAAAATATTTTTCTAATTATTTAAATGAAATTTCAGATTTTATATATTATATTAAATAATATGTTTAATTTTTTTTTACTTTTCAATTTTGAAAAATAATTTGTTTTGTCTTTATTTGTTGATTTTTAGATATTTAATATAATTTATGTGTTTTTATCAATTTTCCCTATTTTAGGTATTTAATATAATATATGGGGTATTTTTACCAATTTTTCCTATTTTAGGTATTTAATATAATATATGGGGTATTTTTACCAATTTTCCCTATTTTAGGTATTGAATAAATCTATGTACGTAAAAATATATGTATTTAATTGAGTCACATTTTATATCAAAATTGGAAATCAATGAATTATATTAATAAGTATTAATGGTACTTTATAAAAATTAACAAAAAAATATGTGATAACAGAAAAGTGAAAATTATCAAAAATTGATATAAAAGAAATGTATGCAAAATATTATAACATAAATCACCATTAGTCTAGTGGTGAGAGTACCTCCATGACACTTGGGTTCGATTCCCAGCCAACGCATAATATTGTTGTTGATGATGTGTTAGCTCTATGATGATGTGGCATGATGATCTCAGCGGTATGCTGACGTGTCGTCTCTACGATGACGTCAGCATCCTATTTAATAGTTTGTTAAAAAAGACAACACTTTTCTGCAAAGGTTTTTTGCGTTGTCGTATCGGGAAAAGACAACGCTTTTAGTCCGTTGTCTATCAGCGAAATTCTAGTAGTGACTGGGTAGAGAGGCTAAGTTTTGTGTTAGGTTTAAAAATATTATTTTTAGATCGTGTGACAACATGATATGGAGGTAGGGGTGGAGGGTCAGAAATAAGAGAAACAATTGGAGATGTGGGAGAGTTTAATGAGGGAATATTTGCAGGGATGATGGGCTCGGAAGGAGACATGAGGGATGTTGAAGGTGTTACTAGGGTGGTTGAGTCTGAAGGTGGTACATGTCCAGGGATAGTCGAAAGCGATGAGTTCGAGTTGGAGAGAAGCACTTTTGAAGGAAGTTATGTAGTGGTGGTCGATTCGGTAGGACGAGGTAGTTGAGGATCACTTGCAGCCATGGGAAAAACAATTTCAATGAAGCGAACATGACGGGACGTATATGTATGGTGGGTAGATGGATCATAACAAAGGTAAGCACTTTGGGTTAGCAAGTAGCCGATAAAAATACAGGGTGTTGATCTCGGGACGAGTTTATGAGGTGTATATGGTCGTAACCACGAGTAGCAAAGATATCCAAAAGCACGTAGTTTGTTATAGTTAGGTTCGACTTGAAATAACTTGAGATATGGGGAGTGCATTTGGAGGGTCGGGGTAGAGAGATGATTTATAAGGTATGTGGTTGTGAGAAAGACATAACACCAGAAGGATAATGGAAGAGAGACAGTTGTCATGAGGGCTAAACCAGTTTCGACTATGTGATGGTGACGATGCTCGGCAAAACCATTGTGCTCAGGAGTATGAGGTGGAAAGGTTAGATGAGAAATCCCATGAGAAGATAAGAAACCTGCAAGAGCAATAAATTCACCACCATTGTCAGAATAGAGTATTTTGATTTTCAAGTTAAAGTAGTTCTCAACTAGAGACTTGAATGTAGGAAATACTGTAGCAACATCAGACTTCTTTTTAAGTGGGTATAACCAAGTATAATGAGTGTAGTGATCAATAAAAATGACATAATATTTGTAGCTATTAATAGAGTGAAGGGGTGATGTCCAAACATCAGAGAAGATAACTTGTAAAGGAGATAAATATAATAGCAGATTGAGCAAACGAAAGTTTATGACTTTTAGTGCATAGACACCCATTACAAGCAGATTTGTTTGACACATAGCCTAGACCAAAATGTGAAACTAATACACGCTCGATTGACTTAGAGGGATGACCAAGACGATGATGCCAATTAGATGATGATTGTTTGACACTTGAGAAAGCAGACGGTTTAGATGAGAAAGATGACCACTCATACACGCCGCCTTTAGACTTGCCCTCCAGAAGAGGTGTTCCTGTCAGAAGATCCTTCACCACAAATGAATAAGGTAAGAATTCAATAGAAGTATGGTTAGACTTGCAAAATTGAGAAATATGTATTAAGTTGTGTTTCATATTAGGAACAAAAAGCACATCACGAAGATTAAATGTACGAGAGTGTAAGGAGAGATGTAGAACCCTTGTTGGAGATGGCTAGGTCTGTACCATCACCAATGACTATATCATCAGAACCAGTATATGGAGAGTGAAGAGATAAATTTTTGAGATCAGAGGTAACATGGTGTGAGACACCACTATTGAGGAGCTAAGTTGGGGGAGATCATTTGTGTCACGCCCCAACTTATCTTTCGTTAAAAATATCAGAGTTTTTCTTTTTGGGCGTGAAGAAAGAAAGGGGAAAAGGGCGTACATGATATATAAAAGAAAGAATAAGGAAAGGACAAGGAGTGGTACACTTGGAACATCGGATACAACCGATAAAAGGAAGTTTGAAACCTTATGCAGCGGAAATAACATCAGGATCTTTTACAAAGATGAGAAATACAGATAACATTTTACAAAACGTGGAACATCATTTTACAAACGAATCAACATAGGTTTAAAGACAAAACCGGAATCATCGATACAGCTGATAGGGCACCCCTCTCTTTACGCGTCAAAATTCTCTTTTTTGCCTGTAGTGTGAGTACAGAATAGGGGTGAGTGCGTTGAATACACTCGTGGGGATACTTTCCAACTTTTATCAGTTATTAGGTGAGCACAACAAATCCAACATATAGTAGTTCGTCAAGTAGTCACAACATATAAAATGCATAGCACACAATGTAAAAACACACGACTCTAAGAGCACTCGACTATACCCATTGCATTCCTAACGTATGGTGCTTTTTACGGGCCACCAGTTCATCCCTAACATGACGTATGGTGCTTTTTACGGGCCACCAGTCCATCCCTATCATGACGTATAGTGCTTTTTACGGGCCACCAGTCCATCCCTATCATGACTTAGGACATCCGTTCTCGTTCATCGTATCATACACTTTGCATGAAACAGTAATCATAAAGTATGCATGTACATAATAATCACAGCATGTATTCACAGCATGTAGAGTTCAATAGTTCAATTATCAATTATGGAAAACAATAAACATGTTGAGTTTAGAAGTTACCCCCACCTCGTTCGGTGGTTACCACGTGAGTAGCGAGTACCAGAGATCCCGTGTCTCAAATCCTGTATCTCGATGTTCAACCCAACTGATAGCCTACATATGTTATGGTGTTCTTAGATCCTTAACATCGTATAATAAAAGCTATAAAAGCTCCCGGCGGAAAAACGTTCGTTAACTAGGCGACGGATCGAGAGCTCTAAAGATCGGAGTTGAAGAAATGAGAGTGGATATCCAATCCATATGGCTGAGATGATAGAGAATGAAATAAGGATCGCAACACAAAAAGAATGAGCTCAATCGGAGTTAAAACGAGCTCAAACGGAGCATTTTACGTTTAAGGGTAAAATGGTCATTTTGGTCAAAGGGTTGACTTTGACCGGGCCCATGAACCTCGGTCAATGACATCTCGTCAGTGACGACTCGATACGGATGAACGACGGAAATAAAACGAGAGTCGGATCGAAAACACGGCGTCGGGTGCGCGTCGGCACCCGACGGGTGCGCACGGTGCGCGCGGCTTCCCGACACCCGACGGCTGCCGAGTTTTCTCGGCAGCGGGTAGAGCTCCTCGGCTGGCTGCCGAGTTTTCTCGGCAGCCATTCCCCAGATTTTCCCGACGGTGGCCTGCTCGAGCAGGCCACTTCTCGACGTCGCCCGGCGCGGCGGCGCCGCCTCTAGCCACCACCACCTACCTCGCCAGATACCTCGCACCGCCGGCTACCACCTCCGACCGTCCATCACCGGATTCTGGCATGAATAGTGACCGGAAATTACGCCGCAAAACCCTTCGATACCCTGTTTTTCCCAGATTTTCAACCACAACCAAAACTCCGGCCGGCGACGTCCCGTCGCCGGCGACCACTCCCAGTACCTCCACCGGCGACTCCCCGTCGCCGGCAACCCATTCCGGCCAAGCCCAACCTCCAACACAACCTATACACACAAGCTTGAGCTCACACACACAAAACACACACACACACTGATCTCTCCCTCTGGCCGGCGGCCACCTGCCGCCGGCGACCACCACCGTCCACTCAGACCTTGGCCGGCGACCCCCAGTCGCCAGCCGCTGGCTGCCTCCTCCTCCACCTCGCCGGCGACCTCCTGTCGCCGGCCGTTCCTTTCCTCACGGCAGCGCCACCCGGCGCCGCCTCCAACAGCATGCACATCAAGACACACCAACACACCATGAAACACACACACATGCATGCATACATATATATTCACCCACTATCCATCTCCGGCGCCGCCACCCACGGCGGCGCCGGCACTCCAGCGTCTGGCCACGACCTCCGGCAACCTCCGACAGCTTCTCCGGCGCGGTGGAGAGAGAAAGAACAGAGGAGAGAGAAAGGGTGATCAAGGGTTAGGGTTTAGGGTTTCAAGGCTATTTTTCGCCGTTTTCCGACGAACGAAAACTCGGAATTGAATTCCGAGACCTATTCTAGAATCGTCTTGTCGAGACGAACGTCGTGTGCGAAAATCATCCGATTCCGACAACTTTGAATTTTCCGGCCACCGGCCGGCGGTGACCTGCCGAGACAGAATATCGAAAAGAAAGAGAGAGGAGAGAGAGACTTACGGGTTTTCGTCGCTTTTGGCTCGTTCGGAAAAATGGTGAAAAATGAATCGGAGGAGCCCCTATTTATAGAATTCCAGAATTCACTATTCATCCAAAATATCAAAACACTATTCATCGGTTGACTTTTCCAATGTTACTATTCACGTAAATATCTTCCGGTTTTCCGGATCTTTGGGTTTTGCCCTTTCTGTTGCCGTTCGAGCTACGGGTCTCCGATTGACCCCTAGTTCATTTCTATCTTCTCGTCTTTCCAAGACGCATCTTATGGTATGAAAATATTCTATATAGCATGTCCATGAAAAAATCGATCCGAAACGTACATTAACACGTATCTGAAACGCACGTAATTAATTAGACAACCAAAATATACACACGTAATTATTAAGTCGCACGTTAAAATATTTAATTATTCAATTATGCTCATTTTGATCCGGGGCGCTACAATTTGAGGTTGTTGCCATATGAGCCATGGGTGGCCATGGTGAATCAATTGGTGATTGTGATGATGTTGGAGGAGTAGGGGAACGACCGGTAGCAGGGAACAACTGATATTGGGGACAACGAGAAGTTGTATGGCCAGGTTGATGGCATGCTTGACATTTACCAAGATAAGATCGCGGATTGCGATCGGAAGAACGAGAATGACCAGGTGATCTGTAGGTAGGGCTCTGGGAAGTAGATTGTCGTAGTGTATGATGGTGTTGCTGGCCTGAGTGTGACGGATATCGATGAGGTTGAGGTGTAAATTGATTTTGAGAGCGAGCAGAGGCTATGTTGGCCGTGGCATGTGTTCACTAATTTCTTTTAGCTACTTCCGCAAGTGTACGGTGTAGGGTGTAGAAGTGGTGAGCAAGGTCGATCCCACAGAGACTAATTATCTAGGCACTAACTAATTACTCAAATTCAGTTTCCAATTTTATCTAGGGAAAACAAATCACACTGATTGCAGATTAATTCAATAGAAAACTAACTATGCAGATAAATTCACTCAAGAATAACAGATATCTAAGACAGGTTCTAGGATATGCTTTCATCTAATTCTCATCAAAACATCACTTTAACTAATTCAAGTTCATTAATCAATCATCCTATATGAGAAATCACATATATCGAATTAACAGCTCTCCCGAGTCAGTTAACCGGTTGATTATTATGCCACCAGAGGTATCCCTACTCAATCTGATAGAAACATAACAACTCCCAAAAGCACCTAGGATTGATTTCTCATTACATAAATTCCTTAATCTCCCGATCTAAGTCTTTTTATGCATCATGTGTTTATTCTTCCATAATTAAATCTCATCTCCCGAATTTTGATCCAATTACTAAAACATGCTCAATTACCGACCGAATAATCAAACAATCAATCAAATCATAAACACACAAATAGGAGAAACGATCATGAACATTGAATTGAAATTAAAGATCCATCAAGATTCGAATCAGATTACTAACAAGCCTTAGAAACCCTAGAAAATTAGCTAGACATGATGATGAACAAACTCATAGACAAGATTGGAAATATCATATCTACTAAAATCTAACAAAAGAAGAAAAGATTAAAACTCTATTAGACGATCTTGCGATACGATTTTCTTGAATTCTTCTTCAGATCCTCGCGTTGCTTCTCAAACTCTCGTATTTTTCTCTGTATGAATCTCTCCTTGAATTTTTCTCTCTATCTCTTTTCTTTCTCTTCATATTCGTATTTATATGGCTTTGGGAATCTTCCAAGTGAAGTAAGAGGTGAAAACACTCCAAGAAAACTAACTTTCTACGCGTTCCTGTTCTCCCGGGCATGGTCGACCGTGCCCTCCCAAGAGGTCACTGGCATTTTCTCGGAGTCGACCGTGCCCCACGGCACGGTCGTGTCCTGCCATCCAGCACTTTCTGTAAACTGGCGCACGGTCGTGCTACATGGCACGACCAGACCGTGTGCCACCAAATCTTCCACGCGATTTCGTATTTATATTCTTCATTCCTTGGTCACCAATTACACTTGAAACTTGCACTTTTCTCATCAAAATCATGAAACTAAGCACAAACCCGTCAAATGCAACTTATATAATATAATATCATAAATCACCATAAAAATGTATCTAAATATATTCGAATGAATACATAAACATACGCAAAAATACGTGAAAAATGACACTTATCAGCAGGCATAATTGAAGTTCCAAATGATGTCTAATGAGTTTTCCTGAGCATCAACTCACGAGTAATTAGTTTTTTCATGAAGTTCTTCGAAAGAAATAGGTGTCTCCTGACCTTCAATAACATCAACGATGGAACGATAATCATCATCAAGTCCAGTAAGAATAATTTTAAGAAGATCTTCATGGTCCTTAGGCTTTCCAAGGACAGCAAGTTCGTCTGCACGAGTTTTGACAAATTGCATGAAATCTATGATGGATTGGGAGCCCTTAGAGGCACGACGGAGTTGGTCCTTGATTTGCATGATATGTCCATGGGACGGACGTGCATAGGTGTGGGCTAGGATTTGTCACGCATCTCGTGAGGTGGTGGCATCTTGAACCAACGGAATGAGGGGGTGGAAAGAGATCCAATGAGAGCTCCGAACAGAAGTTTGTCTTGGCGAACCTATAAGGAGTAATCCAGGTTAGGAACGGTACTCGTTTCTGTGGTGAGTATAGCGGATGGGCATAGAAAAGAGTCGTCAATAAATCGATAGAGATTATACCCAATAAAAAGAGCTTCGATTTGGAGTTTCCAAGCCAAATAATTAGTGGAAGTAAGTTTCACAATATTGTGATGGGATATATTGAGGAGTTGTGGAGATGGAGTAGGAGATGTTGGGTCAACAATAATGGCAGCAGAGTTGGAGGTATTAGTGGCCATGGTGGATCAAGAGAATGGAATTAAAGATGGAGGTCCCAATCAAGGCTTTGATACCATATAAGATATAATGATTGATGTGAAAAATATATATTATTCTTCATTGATCAAGGTATATATAGAGGTTATAAGAATACTTAAAAAGAATAAAGATTACAACAAATTTCTACTCCTAAATATGGTAACAAAACAGAAGGAAAGAATCAATAATTATGGATATAAAATAAAGCTAAATATATGAGAATATTATACACTATCAGGAAGAAGGGACAATTGTACAGCAAAGTGAGAGAGAGAAGAGGGTGGAAGAGAGAAGAGCGAAGGGAAAAGGAAACTAAGGGACATAACTGGAAATGTACAGAAAAAATTAACGACATTAGGTTTTGATTAGAAAAATGGAACGTGTATAGAGTTCTTGAAATCCTAAGTGTAAATGGTGTCATTCTTTTAACGGGGGGGACCAACGTAAAATTTCATAAACACGAGGGGGTTTCGTGCATTTTACCCCATAATTGTCTAAAAAAAACATAATCCATGTGCATGCATCTGTAGTCGTTGATAATCATTTTGATCTTTTAATCACAATCAATCATGTTGTCTTAAAAGTTGTGAGGGTGTAGAAAAGCACAATCCATGTGCATTCATTCTTAGCTATTGATAACCATCTTTTAATCTCAACCGTTCATGTTGTTTGGAAAGTGGTGATAATGTAGAAAAACACAATCCATGTGCATTCATTTGTAGTTGTTGATAACCATTTTGATCTTTTAATCTCAACCATTCATGTTATCACAATCCAATCTATAAGATACCCCTTCATTTCAACACAATTGATACACTTGAAATAACTCTTTCATTTGAATTCATTGATTTCTCATTTCTTTTTTCTAGCTTATCAAATCTACAATGGCCTTCCAAAAAGTTTTTTATTATATTGATGAAAATATACATCTTTGTGATGTGTTTGTTGATGCCTCTCAAGATCCAATTGTAGGAGCAAATCAATTTGAAACATGTTTTGGTCAGGTATAGAAACCAACTACAATTCTACTCTATCAAACATTATAACTGAAACTCGAAACGCAAAGTCATTATGTTGTATAATCGTGTGGTTGTTATCAAAAGTGCAGTCTCAAAGTTGAATGGATGTCAGACGAAAATTGAAATCTTGAATCCAAGTGGTTTTTCAAAAGAAGATATTGTAAGTTAATGTTTTTGCTTTATTTATTTATGTAAAATCCATAAGAAAAACATTCAATATTAACTTTCATATTATAAATTATGGAGATGTGTAAAGCAAAGACTTTACTGATGCAAGATCCAAAGTATAAGAAAGGATTAAAGTTTGATCAAGTGTTCATTACTATGAAAACTTTTATGGATTCAAGGAAATATCAATCAAAGACGCAACAATAAATTGAGATTCATCACAATCAGATGCATCAGTGTCAAATTCTCTTGTTCTCTCTTCTTCAGGAATAACTTCATTCAATATTAACTTAAGTGATGGAAATGATGGTGGTCCATCATCCCAAATGTGATCAGATGGAATGAAAAAAGCTAAGCTAAAAAGAAAAAAATGAGAAGATTCATCTCGTTCTATAAAATCTATGGAAGAAATACATAAATAGATGTCTAATTTAATAGCTGAATCAAACGCAAATTAAAAAAGAGCCATAGAAGGGCTTGAACAAAGAAGCATTTATAAAATAATGTTCAAGAATTTGGAGGATATTTCTGATTCGGTTAGACGTGAATGACTTCGGAATGAGCAACTCAAAATTATGCCAGAAAGTTCTCATCAATCTCAACCTGAAAATCCCTCCAACACTTTTGGCAATATTTTCATGATATTAGAGGGTCTGGAAGTGATCTACCGGACTACCTAAAATTCATATCATTGTTGTTTTAATTGTATTTCATTTATATTTACGTATTGTAGTTAATTAGCATGCTTGTTGTGTTTTCTTATTTAGTTTAAATTTAGCATGTAGTAATGTTTATGTGTTGTATTAAATTTCATTGTATTTCGTAGTTTTAATTTTTAATGATATCTTATTATATTTCTTTTAGTTACAATTTATGTCCGTATTAATAAAATATTAAAATACAACTAAATTTTATGTTTTCAAATTTTTAAATTTTCATAAATTTAAAATCAAATAATAATACACATAATATTTAAAATGAATTGATAACTATGTTAAAAATACTTGAGACAATCAAATGAATTAAAAAAAAAAAAACAGCTTAAAATTAAATTAAAAAAAGTGTGATTTACGTTTATGAATTTGCCACATATTGTTTGTTGGTGGCAATTACTGTTCATTGGCGTTTGGATTTAAGTCAGCCTTGGAGTTGGCTTTTTTTCTTCAATTTGGGTTTGCCTACTGATTTGTGTCCATCTTGGAGACGCTTTAAGAGGTGTCTTCGAAGAGGTGTGAACCAAAAATTGTGAACATTCATAAACGATTTAATAAGAATAATTAATTTGATAATTTTTTTTTGATATAAAGACACGCGCGATTGAATGATGTTGATTGATTTAACTCAAATGATGCACCTTTTTTACGACTATAAATATACCTTCTCTATTCAAAAATTTATACATTGAATAAAAATTGAATATGCATCAAATACACCTGAAAAATGTAATGATTTTTGTATGAAATTCATTTTGTTCGTCCTCATTTTCTATATCAAAAGATGGTTCAAAATATATTTTGATTCCATGTTTCTTATGTTTTAGTGTGATACAATTACAAAATGTTAGTCGTTGTATCCTCGGAATGATTGCCGAAAAACCGTAAACACTTGAGTGGGGTCATTTCGTGTAACATCCTCGACCAAAATATACACGTCATTTGACATTCATTTCATGCATTCATTTCATGATGCATTAAAAACATATCATATTGGCATTCGTAAAGAATTTAGAATAATATTTGGTTTGAATTGATATTAATATATATATAAGTGCAAGTGTGCGTGTGTGATATATATATATATATATATATAAAAGGGGCTTAATTAATATTATATATATATATACCTGGGTGTGTGCTATATAATATATAGGTTTAATATTATAATATATATTTATGTGTCGTGTGCATATGTTTAGACATAGTCTTATTAATTTTATAATATCATAATATATATATATATATGTGTGTGGTGAATGCGCATAGTGTATATATATATATATATATATATATATATATATATATATATATATTGGACATAAGCTTAACCGACTTTAGTATAATAATATAATAATTATAATAGTAATGCTAATAGAGGTACATACGTGTGATTTTAAAAGCTAGCCACCATATCGTGAAAATAATAATAATAATATAATAATAATCAACATGTTAAAATAAAAAGTGAGAAAAGGGGGCTGAACAGAGAGACGAAAACAGAGAGAAAAAGAAAGAAGAGCAAAGGAAAAAGAAGAAAGGAAAGAAAAGAAAAAAAAGAAGGGTTTGAGAATTTTGAGTTCGTTTCTTCATCGTTTTTCTTCAAATTTTGAGGGGAGCTCGTGGTAACATACTCTTCGATTTGATCGGAGTGAATTCTCAAAGATTGTCTCAAAAAGGTACAAAGAAATTAATGAATTAGATATATCTCAAGTTATCGTAATTATTGGATGTTTTGGTAACTATAGAGGCTGAATTAGGGAAAATTTAAAACACGAAAGTTATAGCCCTATCTCTTAGCTAAACTCAGAAGAAGACCGTAGATGTCTCGGTTAAATATTGAGTGAGATAATGTCAAAAGAATAAAGGTTGCTAGAATTTAGTATTATATATGTATGATGTGATTGTGGCTTAATTTTAAGCAGATTGGAGACTAAATTTTGAAAAATGCTAAACATAAAAGTTGTAGAGCTATATGTTAAGTTTTTACAGAATTTTACCTTGCTCCACTCGGAATTTTATAGCTCAAGTTATAGGGAAAATACTAAACATGGCTAATAAAACATATATGCATTGCATTTCATTGCATAATAGAAATATATATTAAGGGGATGATTAGATTACATTGCATTGAATTCTATAGGAGCACGGGCTATAGAACGAGAGGAGGAACCAGAGCAACGAACGAATTACTTATCATAGTCTGGTGAGTATAAACCGTACATGTGATTTATATGTAATGTGATGTGATTTATATGCGACATTGGTTATATGTGTTATATAAGAAATATGTATTTATATGAATTGTCATTGGATCAAATGATATATTGGTAAATGTATACGTGATCATATGTTCAGATGATTGTTATGTTGCATTACAATTGCACGAAATTAAAAGGCCTGTGACTGTCTTGCTATGGATCTGTATACACAATGGAGACCTACGGGTCTAAATCATATTGGAGACCTACGGGTCAAATTCATATTGGAGACCTACGGGTCTATATACACAATGGAGACCTACGAGTCTAAATCATATTGGAGACCTACAGGTCTATACACAATGGCATATTGGAAATCCCGGGACAGATCCAAGCTTGAGCAGTTCACAGAATAATAAACCGGACATAGTGGCATTTGCATATGTTTGATTATGTTTTTGATTAATGTTAATGATTGTTATTGGCATATTGTTTAAATAAATTAACGGTTTATATTCACTGAGTTGCGACTCATAAAAATCGCATATATATACATTGTTTTAGGTTCAATAGCTCTTTTGAGGTGGTTTGTATATATAAACGCCATGCTATACCAGGTCGGCCGGCTGATGCCTCGTGCAACCTTCTCCTCCTCCTCATTTTGCATTTTGGAACACATGTATCATGATTTGTATTTAATATGACCTATGTTGAGATATTGGTTATGTGTTTTTAATTTTATACGATATTAGTCTTTAAATAATGTTTTTATACTTATATGGATAAATGAAATGTCAGTATGACCTGTCTATATGATGAATATTTTATTGTTAAATATACGTCAGAGGGGTATAGGGTGTTACATTTCGTCTTACGAAAAACCAATCTAACTCCTATGTTGACCAAAAATTCTGTCACGTTTTTTAGCCATTTTATTTTGTGTCATTTTATTACACTCCCACCTAATTTTTCCAACTGCACATGTGTGTCTTCATTATGTACTAACCAGAGAAAGTGACTTCCTCTTAAATTACTATGTCCACACTGTAGCGCCCCGGATCAAAACAAGCATAATTAATTAATTAAATATTTTAACCTATGATTTAATAATTTTGTGCGTATGATTTAACTGTTTAATTTAATTTGTGCGTTTCAGATAAGTGTTTAATGCACGTTTTAGATTGATAATTTTATTAGACGTGGAACATAGGATATTTATATACCATTAGATGCGTATCGAGAAAACGGGAAGATAGAAACGAACTAGAGGTCAATCGGAGACCCGTAGCTCGAACGGCGACGGAAAGGGCAAAACCGGAAGTTTCGGAAAAATCGGAAGATATTTACGGAGAATGGAAACGAAGATATTTTACGTGAATAGTAACATGGGAAAAGTCAACCGAAGTGACCAAGATATTTTCACGTGAATAGTGTTTTCCGAATTCTATAAATAGGGGCTCCTCCGATTCATTTTTCACCGTTTTTCCGAACGAGCCGAACGCGCCGAAAACTCGTAAGTTCTCTCTCTATCTCTTCGTTTTCGGTTTTCTGGTCAGCGGCACCACCGCCGGCCGGTCGCCGGAAAATTTCAATGTTGTCGGAATCGGACGATTATCGCACACGACGTTCGTCTCGACGAGACGAATCTAGGATAGGTCTCGGATTTCAAATCCGACTTCTCGTTCGCCGGAAAACGGCGAAAAACAGCCTCTTAAACCTAAACCCTAACCCTTGATCACCCTTTCTCTCTCTTCTGTTCTTTCTCTCTCTACCGTGCCGAAGAAGCTGCCGGGGGTCGCCGGAGGTCGTGGCCAGACGCTGGAGTGTCGGCGCCGCCGTGGGTGGCGGCGCCGGAGAAGGATAGTGGCTATATATATATGTATGCATGCATGTGTGTGTGATATATGGTGTATGAGTGTGTGTTCTTGCATGTTGTTGGAGGCGGCGCCGGGGGGCGCCGCCGTGAGGGAAAGAACGGCCGGCGACAGGAGGTCGTCGACGAGGTGGAGGAGGGGTGGCCGGCGGCCACCTGCCGCCGGCCAAGGCCAAACCGTGGGTGTGTGAGTATGCATATATATGAGCGTGTGTGTGTATGTCTTCATGTTGTGTGTGAGCGGCGGCTGGTGGTGGCCGGCGACTGGGGGTCGCCGGCCAAGGTCACGGCGGGAGGTGGTGGTCGCCGGCGGCAGGTGGCCGCCGGCCAGAGGGAGAAGTCAGTGTGTGTGTGTATGGAATCGTGTGTGTGTGTGTGTTCAAGCATGGGTGTTGTGGCTGTGATTGGTGGTTGGGCTTGGCCGGAATGGGTTGCCGGCGACGGGGAGTCGCCGGCGGAGGTACTGGGAGTGGTCGCCGGCGACGGGAAGTCGCCGGCCGGAGTTTTGGTTGGAGTTGAAATTTTGGAAAAATGTGACTTCGAAGGATTTTGCGGCGAAGTTTCCGGGCACTATTCATGCCGGAATCCGGCGATGGACGGTCGGAGGTGGTAGCCGGCGGTGCGAGGTATCCGTCGAGATAGGTGGTGGTGGCTGGGGGCTGCGCCGCCGGGAAGTGGCCTGCTCGAGCAGGCCACCGTCGGGAAAATATGGGCAAGGCTGGCCGAGAAAACTCGACGAGCCGTCGAGCCATGCACCTGCTGCCGAGAAATCTCAGCAGCTGCCGAGACGGGACACGACGCTGCCGAGAAAACTCGGCAGCTGCCGAGCCATGCGCCTAGCCGTCGGGTTTTTCCACCCGGCGCCGGGTTCGCGCGTGCCGACGCGCTCGCGACGCCGTGTTTTCGATCTGAACCCCGTTTTCTCCGCCGTTCGTCTTTTTCGAGTTATCGCCGATGAGACGACATTGACCCGGGTCCGTGGGCCCGGTCAAAGTCAACCCTTTGACCAAAATTACCATTTTACCCCTAAACCTAATATGCTCCGTTTGAGCTCGTTTGAACTCCGATTGAGCTCATTCTTTTTGCGTTGCGATCCTTATTTCATTCTCTATCATCTCAGCCATATGGATTGGATATCCATTCTCGTTTCTTCAATTCCAATCTTTAGATCGATCGATCTGTCGCGTATTTAACGATCGTTTCTCCGCCAGAGTTGTCACGCCCCAAAATCTTTCACTTAAAAAATATCAAGAGTTTTTCTTTTTGGGCGTGAAGAAAGAAAGGGGAAAAAGGCGTACATGATATATAAAAGAAAGAAAATGAGGGGACAAGAAGAGATACTCTTAAAACATCGGTTTCAACCGATAAAAGGAAGTTTGAAACCTTACGCAGCGGAAAAAACATCAGGATCTTTTACAAAGATGAGAAATACAGATAACATTTTACAAAACGTGGAACATCATTTTACAAATGAATCAACATAGATTTAAAAGTCAAAACCGGGTAAAGGATACAGCTGATAGGGCACCCCTCTCTCTACGCATCAGGATTCTCTTCTTCTCCTGTAGTGTGAGTACAGAATAGGGGTGAGTGCGTTGAATACACTCGTGGGGATACTTTCCAACTTTTATCAGTTATTAGGTGAGCACAACAAATCCAACATATAGTAGATCGACAAGTAGTCACAGCATATAAATGCATAGCACACAATGTAAAACACACGGCTCTAAGAGCACTCGACTATACCCGTTGCATTCCTAACGTATGGTGCTTTTTACGGGCCACCAGTCCATCCCTAACATGACGTATGGTGCTTTTTACGGGGCCACCAGTCCATCCCTATCATGACTTATGACATCCGTCCACGTTTATCGTATCATAAACTATGCATGAATACAGTAATCACAACATATAATCACAGCACATAGAGTTCAATTATCAAATATGGAAAACAGTAACATCTTGAGTTTAGAATGTACCCCCACCTCGTTCGGTGGTTACCACGTGATCAACGAGTATCGACGGATCAGATTTCACAAGCGAGTACCAAAGGATCCGATATCACAAGGCTCAGCTCAACAAGTAGCCTACACAAGTTATGACGTTCCTTAGATCCTTAATAAATTATAAATAAAGCGATAACGGACTCTGGCGGAGAAACGATCGTTAACTACGCTACGGATCGAGAGCTCTAAAGATCGGAGTTGAAGAAATGAGAGTGGATATCCAATCCATATGGCTGAGATGATAGAGAATGAAATTTGGGTCACAACGGAAAAAGAATGAGCTCAATCGGAGTTCAAACGAGCTCAAACGGAGCATTTTAAGTTTAGGGGAAAAATGGTAATTTTGGTCAAAAGGTTGACTTTGACCGGGCCCACGACCCTCGGTCAATGATGTCTCATCAGCGATGACTCGTTACGGATAAACAACGGAGAGAAAATGAGGTTCGGATCGAAAACACGACGTCGGGTGCGCGTCGGCACCCGACGGGTGCGCACGGTGTGTGCGCGGGTTCCCGACACTCGACGGCTGCCGAGTTTTCTCGGCAGCGGGTGGCCCATCTCGGCAGTGGGCGCCCAGATTTTCCCGACGTCGGCCCTGCTCGCCTGTCACTTTCCCGGCTCCGTCCGGTGCGGTGGCGCCGCCTCCAGCCGCCACCACCTACCTCGCCGGATAACTTGCACCGCCGGCTACCACCTCCGGCCGTCCATTTCCGGATTCCGGCATGAATAGTGCCCGGAAATTACGCCGCAAAATCCTTCGAAGCCCAATTTTTTCCGGAAAACCAACACCTATCCAAAAGCTCCGACCGGCGACTCCAGTTGCCGGCGATCACTCCCAGCCCCTCCGCCGACGACTCTCCATCGCCGGTAACCTTTCCCGGCCAACCCAACACCCTAGCAACAACCAAACTCACCCACGCTCAACACACACACTTATACGCATAAACACACGCACACTGATTTTCCCAGCTCCGGCCGGCGGCCTCCTGCCGCCGGCGACCACCACCCATCACCGTCGACACTGGCTGGCGACCTCCTGTCGCCAGCCGCCACCTACTGGCCGCGCACACACATACACAGAGGCTTCCATACACACACGCATACAAACATATATACATATACCACCCACTGCCATGCTTGGCCGGCGACCTCTCGTCGCCGACCGTTCTTTCCCTCACGGCGGCGCCCCCCGGCGCCGCCTCCAACAGCATGCACGATCACACACACTCACACACCACAAAACTCACACACATGCATGCATACACATATATACACCACTGTCCTTCTCCGGCGCCGCCACCCACGGCGGCGCCGACCCTCCAGCAGTTCGCCTTACCTCCGGCGGCCCTCTGGTCGTCAGCTCCGGCGAGAAGAGAGAGAAAAACAGAGGAGAGAGAGAAGGTGGTGGAAAGGGTTAGGGTTAGGGTTTAGGGTTTAAGAGGCTGTATTTCGCCGTTTTCCGGCGAACGAGAAATCGGATTAGAAATCCGAGACCTATCATAGATTCATCTTGTCGAGACGAATGTCGTGTGCGAAAATCGTCCGATTCCGACAACGTTGAAATTTTCCGGCCACCGGCAGGCGGCGACGGCGCCGACGGTGGTGCCGCCGACCAGAAAATAGGAAACGAAGAGAGAGAGAGAGGAGAGAGAGAACTTACGAGTTTTCGGCGCGTTCGGCTCGTTCGAAAAAACGGTGAAAAATGAATCGGAGAAGCCCCTATTTATAGAATTCCGGGAAGTCACTATGCACCGAAAATATCCAGATCACTATTCATCCAAAATATCCCATCACTATTCATCGGTTGATTTTTCAACGTTACTATTCACGTAAATATCTTCCAGTTTTCCGGATCTTCGGGTTTTGCCCTTTCCGTCGCCGTTCGAGCTACGGGTCTCCGATTGACCCCTAGTTCGTTTTTATTTTCTCGTCTTTCCAAGACGCATCTTATGGTATGCAAATATTCTATATACCATGTCCATGAAAATTATCCGTCTAAGTCTCGCATTAAACACGTATCTGAAACGCACGTAATAAATTAAACAGTCAAAGTAAACGCGCATACTTATTAAGTCATACGTTAAATTTTTTAATTTAATCAATTATGCTCATTTTGATCCGGGGCGCTACAGGAGTCTTTTACAGCTTTAATTATAATTTATTTAGGATCTAAGGAACGTCATAACTGTGTAGGCTACTTGTTGGACTGAGCTTTGAGTTATTGAGTTATCAGCTTTCGGATTTATCGACTCATGTGGTAACCACTATACGAGGTGGGGGTAATTTCTATCTCTTTATTTGTTTACAGTTTTCCCTATTCAAATGCATGATTGAGGAATACTAAATGATGTGAATATATTTGTTGTGTCATATTATTACTGTAGTTGGACTGATGTCCACCTTGATCATGCATTCTGTTCGTCCCTTGCTATTTTCTACTACTCTGAAAAGGTCTGGCGGTCCTTGAAATACACTAGCGGTATATGAGAGTGTTTTACAGGGTAAGACGGGGGAACCCCACACCTATGCGTCCCTTACTATTTCTAATATCTGTTATGCATTTTATGTGCTGTGACAACGTGACTTAAGATTATTTATTAGAATTTATTATCTGTTGAGAGTCACAAGAGACAGAGTTATTCCCACGAGTGTATTCCACACACTCACCCCCTTAATCTGTACTCACACTACAGGAGCTGTTGAACATGATGAACCCTAGATGGAGAGAGGCGGTGCCGCCTTTGAACCTGTGATTTTAGGATGTGTTGCACAAACATTTTCAAAACAATATGTTATAAGTTTATTCACGTTTTGTAATTATATATTCTGAGTTTTCTGTGAACGAGAGATCCTGATGTTATTTTCCGCTGCGTATGATGTATATTATCAGTAGTGAGACTGATTGTTATCGGCAGAGGCCGATTGTTGTTAAGTGAAAATATCACTTCGTCCCTTACCCCTTTCTTCTGTCGTCTCCTGCTATTTCTTTCTGTTGTGTTTGCGTCTCTTGCTATTTCTTTCTTCACGCCCAAAGCAAAACTCTGATATTTTACGAAAAGAAAACGGGGCGTGACACACACCCCCACCTCAACCTCTCAATTATTTAGGTTCTTGTTTTGAACGTTCCTTCAGCAACTCTCTTTGAAAGGATAAGAGCAAGAAGAAGTGATTATTTAACTCAGCTTATTTAATTATTTTCTTTTTTTTCACTGTGTTTTTTAAAACATGTTTTACTCGAAATAAAATTATCTGTCATCGATTATTGTCTTTTGTTTTTTGGTGGAACAACATGCTTGGAGAGCGTTGGTGAAATTACAGGTAAAATTTGCTTTTTTTTGTTTCAACTCATATGCTGTAGTATTTGATCTCTTGTTTATTATATACACTTTCTTGTCATCTTGTTTGTATACATTCTTGTTTTTTACCTTTTTACAACTCTTAGGGTGTCAAATTTGATGTGGCCAAATCTTTTATTTATTAATTTATTTAAGACAAACAAATATACTGAACTAAAATAAAAATATATTTTCAATCATCTATATTGGTCGCTTTAGTTTTAGTCTTCAAGTTTTTCAAAAAAAAACACATTTACATTTCTTAAATAAAACTATTTATATTTTGGTAAAACTATTTTTGGTCCTTATATATCTTGCTGCAGCCAGTAATGTCATAAATAGGACGTATTGCAGAATGATAACTACCTGATTAATTTGATCCAAATTAATTGTTATTGTTTGCCAACTTAAGCAATTTGAGTTAATTAATCAAGAATAATTGGTGAAAAATTATCAATTACAATAGGTAGGGAACCAGTTAATTAATTAATCAAGAATAATTGGTGACAATTTATTAATTATAATAGGTTGGGAACCAAAAAAAAAATCTTTTTGAAGCATAGTGAGAGTTGAAATGTTTTACAAAATTTGAGGATCAACCGATCAAAACACAAGTTTTCAAGACATAAAAAATATAAATGTGGTTTTCTGAAACATGGAGACAAAAGAACCCAATATTTTAACATCAAATTAATTTAAATGTATATTTTTAAATGAAGTAACTTCTTTCATAATCATTTTTCATTAAAGTACATCAATGGGCAAATTTATGTACGAGAGACAGATTTGAATTCATAGACCTTTTATTTACTATTGTTTCTTACACCATGCTAATTAGATGATCATCAGTTTTAAAAGATTAGGTTGTTATAAAGTATTTATCAAGAGAAATTAGTTAGATGTATGCATGAAAATGAAAATAACAAATACATGCTATGATGAAAAGCAACTTTAGCCTTGTGGGATGGCCTATTTTTTTGGAACGGAAGTCTAATTTCATATAATAAAATATTTATATATTTAAATAAAATCTAAAGTTTGATTTCATGTAACAAAACATTTGTAACTCTTATCTTTCCCTAGCAGGCTAGCGTCATAACTGTTTTTAGTTTATCAATTATCTATTCTAATCGTACTCACGAAAAAATTTGGAGTAGATCTTGTGCGAAACCATCTACGAATCTCATTTCATGAGAAAGGTCAATCTGATCCAGTCAATAATTAAAGTCAAAAAGTCAATGGTCAACGGTCAAAAGTCAACAGCCAACGATCAACAGTCGATCAACATTGGTCAACGATCGGTCAACACCGATCAACATCATTGACTAAAAAGTATTACATTATACACATAAAAATTTACCTCATAAATAAAAGTATTACATGATACTTTTATGTATATCATGTGATACTTTCAAAATGATATACATAAAAGTATTACATGGTGTTTTATTCTCATAATGTAATACTTTCATATATACCATGTAATACTTTTATGTGTATCATGTGATAAATAAAAGTATTACATGTTGATACTTTCAAAACGTATTACATGATATATACATAAAGTATTACATGGTGTTTTATTCTCATAATGTTGTACTTTCATGTATATCATGTGATATTTTCAAAAAGTAATATATGAGGTACATAAAAGTATTACATGGTGTTTTATTCTTATAATGTAATACTTTCATTGTACCATGTAATACTTTTATAATTATCATGTGATACTTTCACAAAGTATTACCTAATATATATAAAAGTACTACCTTAGACTTTTGTTGACCGGTGTTGATTTTGATCATTGACCATTAACTTTGACCCGTTGATCGGGTCAAATCCGATCCGTCTCACAAAATAAGATCCATAAGACCATCTTACGCAAGACTTTGTCTTAAATTTAAAGTTGAAAATCAAGAAATATAATATAAATTTTATAAATCATTAAATATTTTTTATGTAGGCCTCTTGTAACGTTCAACAAAGCTTTAGTATATCCTAAAAGAGAAATCAAGTTTGACATATGTCAACTTATGATTAAATATTTTCTCACATAAATTTAATTTAATTAATCTTAACCATACATTTCTCTCTAATTTAATTTTTATAATCTTTCACATACACGGAAGAAATAATTAACTATCATAGAACACTTGTCAATCCTACAATTTTCTTATATCAATTTCATTTTTTTTTTTTACAAATTAAATCTATTTAAAGCTAATTATTATAGTTATTTAATGATATCAATTTCAATTATGATAATATGCATTAGTAAATAATATAGACATTTTAACTACATTTGTTAAAATTACACATGCTAGGCTTCAAACATATAAATGATTTATAAATTTGGAATTTGGTTAATTTAAAATTTTGAGAAAAATGTAAATAAGTGAAAAATGAAAAAAACTAAAATAAATGTGGGTTGATTAAAAATGATTAATTATTCAAAATTTTCAAACTTATTAGTTAGTAAAATTTAATTTTTTTTTTTGAAATAAACTATGAAATTTATTTGAGAAATATTGACTTTCATTTTTTATCATTTGATTGAAAAGAAAATTTGAGGGTTGAATAATATAACTGATATAATAATATATAAATTTTTTAAATAATAAATAAAAAACTATTTATGTTCTTTTACTAAGGCAACATACATATATATATTAATCAGGCTGTGTTATATTTAATGCTAAATTGAAAGATGTATATTTCATAAAACTATAAATATATATTTTTATATAAATAATAGTTTTTTTACTAATTAATTTTACTAAGTTTAATTTAGTTTTTACTATCCCATGTTTTACACGGCTCTATACTAGTTATATTAATTAAATTGAAAAATCTCCTTTCCTAAACACCTCTCTCATTTATTACATTTTAGTAATAATAATAATTGGAACTTAAAATCTATAAATAAATACATCAACATAATATAATACGTTTGTTCATGAAATCTGTGTATCAACTTCATGCGTAAATACTATTTATTCTTCTTAAAAATATATATTACTTACTAGTTTTTATTATTGAAATTAATCCTGAGAATTTTACTTTTTTATATTCTATAAACGTTTTAGTTTATTTATATTCATTTTTGTAAATTTATTCTTTCGATAAATTTCAAGAAATACACGAACCTTATTACTATATCAAATCATATTATAATCAAAATCTTAAATGGGATTACGCTATTCTTTTACTAACTATTATTATTTCTTAAATGAGATTACGCTATTCTTTTACTTAACTATTATTATTTTTTATTACGTTCATTTACAAAATTTATTAAATTATTCTATAAATATTGTGTATCTCATGGGATTTATTCTAAGTAAAGGAGATTATAATTCATACTATTTTATTACAAGGTTGGACTTAGCAAGTCCAGAGGCCCATAAAAGCCCAGAAATGAAAAGAATCCAATTGATCCAACATGGTTAACTTTTGAGAATTGCAATTTTGACAGGCTTTTCCTAATGATAAAGGAATGCATGAGGCTCAAATCAAAAGTCCATAAGAGCCCATATTCGGATCAAAATTAAATATGTATTTTTTTTTAAAATAACATTAAATATGTATTATAACTTAATTTTAAAATAAATAACTTAATTTCCATTTTGCCTTTTTGTTGTTTAAATTGCAGTATTCGCGGGTGAGAGTTCAGCAGTAAAATGGAAGCTTTAGTTTATGCAGTGAAACCAAAAATGGAGTTTCTCCAATTCTCTAGGTTTTCGCCAAGTTTATCGGTTGCAGGATGCGATCTTCGAACGACCAAGAGGAATATCAATTACTTGAAGAAATTCAGCTTTGATTCGACTTCAATTGGAAGATCCGCCATTGCCAAATTAGTGATGAGACCTCAAGCTTCTGCTTCGTATATTCGAGACTAAATCTCCTATCTATTTTACCTCAAAAACTCTGCTCCTAGCACTGATTTGAGGATGTTTGTTTACTTTTAATCACTTTCCATGAATTTTTAAATATTTTCTATGTAATTTCTCACAACAATAATTGGCATTTACGCAGAAGGCTATGTTGACAATGTTGCCCCTGCAAAAATCCAATTGAAATCATTTGGATCAGTATTGCCGTATGTTTGCATTTCTTGTCTGGGAGCAATCCTATTTGGATATCATATTGGGTATGTTCTTAGTTAGATTTTTTCCAGTGGATAAGGTTATCAGCTTATTTATTTCGTTGTGTTGTTGCACTTCTCTGCAGAGTAGTTAATGGAGCTCTAGAGCACCTTTCTAAGGATCTTGGCATTGTAGATTACACTGTGTTGCAAGGCAAGTTGTAGTTGAAAGCTATATCACTTTAAACGAATCGATTGTTTATGGCATTTGTGTTTATTGTAGGTTGGGTTGTTAGTGCAATTCTTGCTGGTGCTACTTTGGGTTCGTTTACTGGGGTTTCACTGGCGGATAAATTTGGGCGAACAAAGACTTTTATTTTCGATGCATTTCCACTTGTTGTAGGAGCATTCATTTGGTACTTATATAAATGGCGCGATTTATTTGATAGCATTTGAAAACAACAGTGCTTAAACTGTGTTTTAATATTCAGTGCAACGGCCCAAAATATAGAGACGATGATAATAGGCCGGTTTCTTGCTGGCGTTGGGATTGGCATATCTTCTGCCATTGTGCCTCTTTACATATCCGAGGTACCAAATTCTGGTGCTTTGTTTTGTGCACAACAAAAGATCACGATACAGTGGATTTTACATGCACTATTTCTTCTACTATCAGATTTCACCAACTGAATTTTGTGGTACACTTGGATCCATCAACCAACTATTTATATGTATTGGGGTTCTTGCAGCACTAGTAGCTGGTTTGCCTTTGGCGAAGAATCCCCTGTGGTAATATCTTCACTCATAACAGGAAGACGACACCTATTGCTCGATTTGTAAATATATGAGTACATAGATAAAAGTCCTGTTTGTAAAAACACAAATTGGTTTTGAGCATCAATTTACCTACAATTTTGGCATCATTACTCAGGTGGAGAACAATGTTCGGCATTGCAGTTATACCAGCTGTCTTACTGGTACTTGGAATGGTATTTTGTCCTGAAAGTCCACGTTGGCTTTATAAGGTTTCATCGTAACAGAAAACATACACTTACATTTAACTTGTTTTCATATTTGATGTGTCATACAAGTATGAGGTTTTGGTAAACAACGCTGAAAGAGCCATTATTTGTATTTGCAGCAAGGAAGAACTCGTGATGCTGAAGCCTCCATTAAAAGGTTGTTTGGTAAAGAAAGAGTTGATGAGGTTATGGAAGCAGCCAATCAAGGTTCCTCTGGACCAGAAGCTAGTTGGTTCGATCTTTTCAGCAGCCGATACTGGAAAGGTATATGTGTATGTGTGTATCAATATAACTTATACAATTGTTTGTACTTTTTGTCCTCATTGAAATTTAGTAGAGATGGATAAAATTCATGAATGAAATTGTTGACATGGTGTTTACAGTTGTAAGTGTGGGTGGAGCTCTCTACTTGTTGCAGCAATTCGCAGGGATAAATGCTGTATTTTACTACTCGACATCGGTTTTCCATCGAGCTGGAGTTACATCTCATGTTTCAACCACCGCTCTTCTTGGGGCTGCTAATGTTTTAGGTTAGTCATTTTTGCTTCATAAATGAGTGATGCAAGTGTTAACTTATTCCTCACAAGTTGTTAAAATCTTTCTTCTATAGGCACCATTATTGCATCCTCATTGATGGACACACAAGGACGCAAAAGCCTCCTCCTAATCAGCTTTGCTGGAATGGTATAAACTAGTCATTAAATATAGGGTTTCAATTGCACCATTATCATCAATTTTCTCATTTATTTATTTTCTTCCACCTGGCAAAGGGTGCTTCTATGTTGCTTCTTTCTTTGGGATCTACTTGGAAAGCCCTGTCACCATATTCAGGAACACTTGCTGTTGTAGGGATTGTTCTGTAAGTGATGTTTGTTGGTAGCTCATGTCTACATAATTTTTTTTCAAATGATAATGTTTTTCATTTAACTATATGATAAACCTATATTTCATTTCTCTAAACAGCTATGTCTTGTGTTTTTCTCTTGGTGCTGGCCTGTGCCTGCTTTTCTACTTCCTGAGATTTTTCCCTCTGTAATCAGAGCAAAGGCAATGGCATTATCTTTTGGTATACATTGGGTAAGTAAAAGCTCGAGAAATACGTATGTCTTATGTAGTATACTATTTAATTACCAACTGTATTTTCCACTTGAACAGATATCCAATTTTGTAATTGGTCTCTACTTCTTGAGTGTGGTGAATAAATTCGGGATCAGTAGGGTATACTTGGTATTTGCTTCTGTATGCCTCATAGCCGTTGTGTACATAGTTAGCAATGTCGTGGAGATGAAGGGACGATCTTTGGAAGAAATCGAACGTGCTTTGAGTCTAGCTACATAAGATAATCTTGATGACAACATTTGGCAATTGTCTTCCTACTCATTGCTCTATTACTTTATATGAAATGTATTGCAACTAAAGCTGGGGAACAATGGAGAAAATCTGTATGTATATTGCACAAATTTCATTGTTAACCATAAGACAGATAATATCTATATTGCAAGGAAAATGTGATATATTGTAAAATATGAAATTGAGGCCAACTTAATCAGCAATACGTAATGAGCCTAAAGTGAAGATAATCTCACGAAATGAATATCCTATCCTGCTACAAACAAGCATTCATAGAGCAAACCAGCTAGATGGGTTTTGAAAACACCCCAAATGAAGTAAATAGCAAACCGATCATTAAATGGTCTCCATGTCTATAATTGAACTTCATGATAAATTTATATTCATATCCTTACGTAGTGATCACCCTTCATCATTAGCTGAACAATATACAACCAGCTAGATGGGTTTTGAAAACACCCCAAATGAAGTAAATATCATGATTTTTTTCGGAGCTGAAGAAGTTATGACTTCAAAGATCACTCTGTTGCTCCTCCCCTCCAACCCCGCATCATATAAATTGGTGGCATTTTTCACATATTGGACTTCCGTTCCCACCTTTGTTTTGTGTCAAGCCTGAAGAATTCACAACAAAAGTAGAAGAGTCGTGTTATTTATACAAAATGATAAATAACACTAAACTACTAGCCTATCTCATCATAATGGTGAAATTCTCTTTCATCAACTTATTTTTTCTTCATTTTCAAGTTGTTAAAAACAAAAACAGCAAATAAATTTGAAGTGAAGTCCATGAGTACCCCCAATACAACTTCTGGCATGTTTTTGGTGCCAAGTTTCTTGTTGCGTTGTCTTCTTCAGACAATGTGTTTCTTGGAACACTAGTAGAATCCCCAGCAGATTTACTCAGTCCTTGGTTAACACAATCGTGAACTTCAATGGTCTTCTTGTGGGACTTACCTTTCTCATAACCTCCTGCATATCTCCAACAATCATTATACCATCAAAAAAAGAATCAATGCCCAAGCACAACAGTGTTACACACCTTTGTCTCTCTTCTGTACTTTAGATTTGGCTTTGATTTGTAAACGCCTCCTGTGCAATTCCTGATAATAAACATAAGACAGAAATGACTTCAAAAAAACGTTGCTTTCATAGCTCAAAAGTCAGAATAGACAGTAGATAATCTAAATTTTTCCTTTAAATCAACCAAAAACAACAATCATTAGAAAATTGGAACTCAACTCAATTGAACTCATCTTCATCTCACATTCATGAGGGTGTAGCAATTAAACTAGTTTCTTATGGACTTAAACTATAATCTACTCCACTTCTCAGATGCATCCTTTTCCAGTTAACCAATTTATCATGAAATTTCAACGTAATACACAAGGAAAATCACTAAGCAACTTAATCAACAAAACTCATTGACCCACGATTAATACACAATACAAAAATAGAAAGGGGGATATTCTATATGTTGTAAAAACATGATTCCAATTGTGCCCAAACAAACCCTAATTTTTCTAGGGTTTTTGTTCCTTCCATTCAAAGACATACAAATTGTACAATTAATGAAATGAAGTAACATAATTGTTGAGGGAACCTGAAATTTGGAGAGCTGAGAGTCTGTGATCCCACTTGTGGTCTTGAAAATGGGGCGTAAAAAAGCCGTTGATGCTATAGCTGCTTCTCTCCTTTCGTCTGCTTTTTCCTCTGTTTCTCTTTCCATCACCACTGTAATTTTTTGAGGTAAAGACAAATTTTATTTAGAATGGTAAAAATAAAAAATTCCAAGACAGTCATTATGAACTTATTCATCTTTACCGGTTAATTTATTTCAATAATTTATCAGCACCTCATGTCTTCTTTCATATCACCAGTATATTATATACGTAGATTGCACTAATAAAAAGACAATTAAATTGAATACAAAATCTTGATTTATAGCGGATAGTAATATATTATACTGTATACAGAAATCACACACACACATATATATATATATATTATTGACTTGTCGACTCATTAGTTCGAGCCCGAAACCAATTCAAATTCTACTTTTTCGCATTCGAGTTTGTGCACCCAAAGAGTTGGATTTCAATTTTTGAATTATATTTGAGTTTTGGAAAAGAAACAAATTCAAACATGTGGTCCTAAAGAGATTCAAATATCACATCTTCAATCACCACAATAAATCCTCATAAAAAGTACTTGTAAAACAAATATTATAAAAATAAATAAATGAAATTAAGGGTTGGAATAGAACCCTAAACATTGGGTTAAGTGAAGCCTGTTGATCTGGAATCGAGAAGCAATTGAGATTAAAAATTATTAACAAAAACCACTTTGGAGGTTAAATCAATAAAAAAAAAACAATATAGTATATATACATAGTAACATATATAATAACAGGACCATTTACAGAAATGGCAAAACTAATTTTCCCACCCATGGACCTATTCTATTTCTGAAAATCTGCAAATAACTGTTGTTTATTGTTTCTACTTTCTAGGGGCTGCTTTTTTGCAGAAAATTATGGTGTATGGCAGAAGTAGTAGAAAACTGAAGAGTCTTAAGGCATGCCTCTATTGATTTGATTGCATTTATTTATCAATTATTTTAAATACTTAAATTCTATTGATTCATACTGTACTCTGCAGCTTTTTAAAACCTGAAAATGAAATTTAAAAAATATATTTAAATGCAGGTGACACTTTCCATATACCTGATATGCATGTATAAATAGTGATACCAGTCATCAATTTGCAATTTACATTGATAGCCTGATAAGTAATTATTACGTTTTACTTCTAAATTTCATGCATTTGTGTAAAATCTATTATTTCCGTGAGTTTGTAATTGTCCCACTTGCATTAGGGTGATCATGTGCAAAGCTCATTCCTGAGTTTGTAATTGTCCCACTTGCATTAGGGTGATCATGTGCAAAGCTCATTCCTCAATTTACTAAGTTTTTCCTTTAAATAATCATTGAGTATAGTTCTTTGAAATGCAAACCTATACTCAACATGAGAGAAATTATGCTGAATATACTTAAATCAAATAAGCAATAAACAATGACAATAATAATTTTATTTTGAATTTGTTTGGAATCCATAATTTAAGCTTGAGAAAGTAAAGTGAAATATTTCGAGCAATTTTCATTTACTGAATTATGAAGTCATTACAACCAAACCCCCCCCCCCCCCCAATAAATGTACTATGAGGAATATAACAATATATCAAGTGGGAGGATCATTACTGGTAATTCGCATGATAGAGAAATACGTCAGAATTTTATTGATAAGTTACTGTTTTCAAATTTATTGGTCCTGAGAACTAATGTTAAGAAGGGTAGCATTTTTGCACTATTTGTTGAAACACAATAGATTCACATTTCTAATGAATCTCATGCTCAATTGTATGTCGAGATCATCCAACCATTCACAAAAGTTGGTGAATATTCATCACTCTACAATTAGGGCCAAATAACAGTATAACACATTAACACAACTTTTAATCCTTAAATACACTGCACCAAAACGCATGCAATGAATGCAGTAGTGAAACACAAAAAAATTAATATAAAAGAGTGCAAATAAGAAGGTGGTCATGGTTCAAATGGGATTTGGGACACCTCATCTTATAAGGAATGATCAACTCCAATAAATAACAAAAACTTGCTACTAAAAGGACAAATAAGTAAGCAATCAATCAAACCAAGCGCACACAAGAAAGAAACACAAGACAAATCCCATAATGTAACAGTGACTGAATATCAGAAATCCCATAATGTAACAGTGACTGAATATCAGAAAGATGAACAAAACCATTTTTACCTTTGAGATGAGCAATGCAGCTAGCTGCCTCTGGTCAAATTCTTCTACTTCATACAAACTTTTTCTGCACCCAGAACAAAAGGACATAATAAATGAAAGACTGGAGTTAAAAATAAGCAATTAAAATATAACAATTCAAACATGATAAGTGATAACTATTACAAATTAAGCTTTTACTTAAAAATAAAAAATAAAAAATTGGCAAATAAAAGAATACAAATGAATAAACAACTTTCTGTTTTCCTATTTACACTTAATGAAAAAGGAAATTCAAAAAATTGCAATATATTCTATCCAACAAACTAAAACCAACATTCAACCCCATAATACAAAATAATTCAGGTTCTTTCTATCTTTTCTTGTGAAAGCTACGCATTCAAGCCACAATTTAAAGTGGTGAACTGATAAAGTTACCATAACAAAAACAAAATCTTAAAAGGGGGTTGAACAGGTTTGCAAAAAAAAAAAAAAAAAGATGTTGCAATAAGAAAACAACACATGGAACAAACCTAAATTCCACCGAATGCATAAAACTAACATCTACATCAAAAACATAAGAATTATAATATTAATAAAAACTAAAAAGGGCAATTAACAAGTGTTGTCTTACATTCAAAAGTAAAAGAAAAAACTCAACTATTTATCTGTACGCCCTTGGACAAAGTCTATCTCCCTCTTTGAAAAGTAACGTAATGACAATTTTGCATCTAAATTTTATCAAAAGGTAGGAAATACATCCATGGCCAAAGACAAAAACATAACACAATGAGCTTGAAATTTTCAGAGAAGATTCAACTCAAATAATTATTAGATACTCTTGGACATGGTCTGTTAATCACTACAACAGTAACAAGGTATTGAGTTTCCATCCAATATTACAATGACTTCAAACCATCAACCTACAGTATTTATAAAACAACGGTTATGCCATGCATTTGTGTGTTGCAATAACCTTAACATAAATTGATTCCGACATTTAAACTAGATATTAAAAATATCAAGAATCAAACAGACGAATGACCAACATCTAGAGGATTAAGAGACTCGACCAATGAATGTCACCTAGAGAGAGTTTCTAGAGAACATTTACAAATCCTCATCTGGGCATTCCTGAAAATTAGAGGAAGCAAAGTAGCAGCTTATCTATGACAACATGAATGGCCATGCTCGCAATCATAGAGATAAATTCATACAGGAACTTTTCACACTCCATGCTCTAGGATATGCTATACATAGACATCATTTTCACTCTATTTCTCATGCTTCTTCATTCCACTAATCAGTTTGTTATGATTGCGATGCATATATCCATAATTATTAGCCCAATGCAAAATATTGTTAGCTTCACTATTTTATAGCATTTGATAAATAATGCGCCCGCTGCCCAATCAAGCAAGCTCTTCAAATACAACACAGAACCTACGCGCCTAATACAAGGAGAAGAACCTTCTGGTATTAACTCTTGAAATGACAAGTTTTCCTCTAACACATGAAAAGAGAACCTGACCACCCCCTTGTTTGTATAAAATAGTCAAGAATCATCTCAGAGAAGATGAAGTTTAAAGACCTGCTTCAAAATAAAGAACAAGCCAATCTGCAGAAAATGGACAGTTTTATAGTGGTTTGTGCTTAACCATTTTTTCTCCATCGAAACCACCGAAAGTCATCTTTGCAAAACAAATGGGATCTTTATTCTTTTTATTTCTCTTGAGAACTTGCACAGAGAACGCCAAGCCAATCCACGGAAAATGGACAGTTTTATAGTGGTTTGTGTTAAGCATTGTTCTCTCCAGCAAAACTGCTGAAACTTGTCTTTGCAAAACAATATGGGATCTTAATTTTTCATTACTCTTGAGAACTTGCTAATATAAAGCCAAACAAAATCAACCTTCAATTTGGACTTTATTGCAACCATAAGGGCACACATTGTCTCTTTATATGTTGATCCCTATGTTATACTGTAAGATATTTAATCATCATATGAAAATTGAGAGAAATAAATGTTTCAGAGTTTTGATGTTGATTCTAAAGAAAATGTTAGAAAGAAAACTACAGTCTCATCTAAGACATGTTCAATTCAAACAATCTACTACACCTGCCCTTGGTCACACTACTAATTCCCAATTGTTTTTCATATTCAGTCATTTTTTTTATTTTTCCTTCCATTTATTTTAATCTTATATTTGTTTTAATTTAATAGTTGAGGTATATATAAAGTTCATACTAATTTAATATTCTCACACATGGGTTAGCTTTAAGATATGTTCCTCTTCTTAGAATGGATTGGCTCGTAGGACCTTGTGTCTCAGATAAGTTTGCAGTGCTACAAAGGAAATGAGCCGTGAGAATGAAGGCATTAAGATAATCTTATGAGTAAATAGTAATTAATCTATGCAGTCCCGACCAAGTAAACAAAACAACAGAAAGAAATATTAAATATCTCAAACAATAAACCAAACAAATGAATGACCAAGTATGTACACCTAATTTTGTAAGCCATATTGGAAAATCCTTGGATCATCCCTAATCTCCAAATCATAATGGCAAGCAACAAAGCCATAGGTTTTAACAATCACCATGCATGCCAATGCCCTTATTGCAGAGATATTATCTTACATTTAACAAACTTGAGAAACGAATTATATCTAGCATATGCACTGATCAAATTCTCATATCCAAGTTACTTATGCAAAAATCAGAAGTAAAATTTTAAAATCAAGGCTAAGAAGCCCACCTTTTCCAGATTAATGGAAGCGGCTAAGTACAACTTGCGCAGTAGATTAAGAAGATCATAAACAAAAACAAACAAAAAAAAAAGTAGTTCAAAAGGAAAATCAAAGACAAATAAGTCAAAGGAAAACTACCATCTTGATCGACTGAATTCCACCACTGAACAGTGTTCAATAAAACGAAAACACCTGCAAAGCCACAAATAGAATCTTCAGATTCGCAAAATTGACAAAATGAGGTGCACTGAGAAAAAAATGTACTGCACCCAAAAAACAGAAATGTGTGTCCAAAAACAAGATCCAGATCCGAAGCAATAATCTAGGGTTCAACTTGACAAAATTTCAGATAAGATATAGGCATTCATCAAATTTATAACTCAGATAACAGATCTCCACAGCCTAATGAGTGGAATCTGTAATTACAAAAAAGAAAAACTCCAACAAAGTGGAATATTACGGATAAGTATTGAAAATCAGCTATAGAATTGAACAGATCGATCAAGCAGAATTCAGATTAACATTCTGATTACCTGCAAATTCACTAGAACCTCAGATCGGGCGAAGAGAGAGCGAGAGAGAAGTAAATCGAACGAAAGGCTTTGGGTGGCTTTTATATGAATAATTAATTTGCATATTCACCCTTGAGAAATGCTCATTTTGCAAATTGCACCTTAAACTGTGATGTTGGGAATATAGGGGTGTAATTTGTAAATGAGAAAGTTGAGTTATGTTTATATTTGAAATAAATATAAATTAACAACATTTTAAAGCTAATTTAATAAATAAACAAAGTCTGAACATTGCTAGCTCGTTTAGTATTAGTTTCAATATTGTTTTTTTCGAGATATATATATATATATATATATATATATATATATATATATATATATATTCCAATATTCAATTCAATTGGTGGATGTGGTTGACATTAGCAACAAAATAATGATCAACTTGCAACAATCAACCTTATTAGATAGTTTTTCTTATTTCTCTCTATTTAAAATTGTATCATTTCATAATTGAAAGAAGTATACTTTGCAGTTTGCCTTTATTATAATCTTTTGCATCTAATACACAAAATTTTACAATTTTCAAGATTATTACAAATATCAACTGATATATGAGTCATGTTGCCAATGAAGTTCCATGGTTTGAAGCATAGATGAAGTTATATGGGGGCCAAGGGGGCCACTATGTTCCCCTCATATTTAAACAATTATAGCGTATTTTATTAATTTTTAAATTATTTATGAAAAATTACATAAAAGAAAAATATTACTTATAATAGGTTGTTTATTTTTTTGTGTTAATGTGTAAGTAAATTACTATTATTATTGATTTATAACTCATGAGTGGATATATAATGTTCTTCTTAATTTTACACAAGTCATATACATTTGTATTTTTGCAATAAGTCAATATTAGACCTTTTTTTTTTTTTTTACTCTTGTCAATTGGGCTCCCTTAACAAAATTCATGTCTTCGTTACTAGTTTCAAGAGTTGTATTTTAAATCTAACTATAGTAAGATTTCAAGGCATGAATAAATCAATGTAGGGACTTGTTTTATTAATCGGAGTTTATTTAATGAGGTGCATTTCAACTAAAAATGATAAATACATATAATTTTGAATTTTTTTATTAATATTAGAAATAATTATATTTATAAAAAATTTATAAAAATAGTTTGGTGGGTATTTATTATAAGTCAAGTTGGACGAATTTTTTTGATTTTTATGAATACCTATAATTGGATTATATTATTATCATTTTTAGTTACCTTTGTTCACCCAATTTTTGCAAATATTTGTTCTTTCTAAAACCATGGCCACAAGAATATCACACTCCAATTTCTCACTACTCAGTAGACATTCGTATGAAAAACATTAATTAAAAAAGAATTAACAAAAAGTATACATTGCAGTGATAAATTAATTCAAATTGCACAAACTATTACAAAACTTCCAAATAATGACCCAATTTCTCAAAGCCGAATGGAAATGGAAAAACCGAATTAACTTGAGATTCAAAACCGAACAAGACATTGAAACCGACTTTCGGTCGGTAACCGAACTTCTCAAAACTTCACAAAATTTCCTTGTCTGCTATCAACTTAGAAAAATATAGAGAGAAGGGAATTTAATCCCAGATTCCAAATATACATAGAGAATGAAGAAAATCACACCAAATGGTAAAAAAGCGGATTAAAACACAATGTACAAATGAAAGAATTACAAACCAAAACTGATCAGAGTTTAATTCCGAAAAAGATAGAGAAAGAAAGTTTACAAATCTAAATAAAAAATTCAAACCTTTGAACTTAAAACTTGGAAGAGAATGGACTGGGAGGGACGAGGGAGAGAGACCATAACGGCAAACTGTCACGCCCCATTTTCGTTCTTAAAATAGAAGGGGAAAAGAAGTGTATGATATAAAATAGAAACCTTTGGAAACAGAAAACATACGATTTTTTTTACATAAACAAAACCTCGACATCTAGCCGAAATAAAACATTGCAGCGGAAAAATATCAGGATCCATCATCCATAGGATTAACGAAGTTATACTTACAAAATGAGAATTTTATAATTGTTATGTGACAAAAGACAGAATATAAAAAAATATCCAGATAGGGCACCATCTCTCTCTTTCTAATTAAAGCTCAACATGCTCGTCATCTCCTGTAACATGAGTCGTCTCCTGTAGTGTGAGTACAGAATAGGGGTGAGTACATTGAATACACTCGTGAGGATACTTTCCATATTTTTAACAGTTTATTAGGTAGGTATAACAAATCAAACATATACAAGTTTAGCAAATAGACACAACATACAGAATACATAGCACATAATATTCCATAGGTACGGGAGGGAGTTTTCCGTCTTACCCCGTACCCTTAGGTACGGGAGAGAATTTCCCATCTTACCCCGTACACGGTTTCAAGATCAATCCTTAGGTACGTAAGTTCAATCAATTCATAGCATGCGAATTTACATATAAGATAGCGTTGCATATATATAAGCAGGTCATCGGCATAACAAGACATAATAATCACTAAACGTAAAAGTCGTTTAAGTTCAGAAGTTACCCCCACCTTATTCGGTGGTTACCACGTGAGTAGCGAGTATCAAATATCGAGTATCTCAAAGCTCAATCCAACAGGTAGCGTGTTTTCATCGATTTCGTCTCGTTCGGAAAAACGGTGATTTTGAATCGAAAACACCCCTATTTATAGATTTCCAAAAATCACTATTCATCCAAAAAATCTAAGTTACTATTCACCAAAAATATCTCTGATTACTATTCATCGAAATATCTTTCGTTTTTTTTCCGAATCTTCGAATTTCGCCCTTTTCTTCGCCATTTGAGCTACAGGTCTCCGATTGACCTCTAATTCATTTCTATCTTCTTGTTTTTCTATTACGCATCTAATGGTATAATAATATTCTATGTTCCACGACTAGAAAATATTTCCATCTAAAACATGCATTAAACACTTATCTGAAACACACGTAATTAAGTTAAACAGTCAAGATTAATGCACAAAATAATTCAATTAAGGGTTTAATATTTAATTATTCAATTATGCTTCATTTTTGGTTCGGGACGCTACACAAACTATAGAATCCCATTCTTTAGATTTGAAAAATAGAGAATGAATTAGGGTCCTAGGGACTTGCAGGGATTAGGGATTTTAGATTTAAGAATTGGAAAATTTGTGAAAAAAGAAGATATTAAATACTAAAGGGTATGTTTGTTTTGGGTTTATGTAGGATTGGGGAAATTCGGATCTTGAAATCCTGGGATTTGTAAATAAAGGTGAATAGTTAAAATCTGTGTTTGTTATGAGATTTTATAAGGTAGGATTATTATTGTAGATGTCAAATCAATGCTGGAAAAGTTAGTAAGTATAATATTATATTATTAGTTGATGTAATGATTAAATAGAGTAGGATTTTGATAGATTTCATAATCCTTATTTGTTTAAGGATTTACATCAAGGATTTGAGATTTTAAAATCCCAAATCCCGACCAGCCAATCTCAATCCAAACATCACCAAAGGGATTAGAGGCGCCCTATCAACTTCTAAGTCCATCCCATATTTTTTAAATACAAAATAAATAGATATTAAAGGTTAAAATGCCCTCTACATATATATGATATAATTTTGTTAAATCTTCATTTTGCTTCTTCATATTCTCTATTACTACACTTAAACTTTAACTTCTAAAATTTTCATTATTTTCCCCCTCATTTTGTGAAGAAAACTATAATGGATGATGAAGATTCATTCGGAACAAACAATATAAGATTTCACATACAGTTTAAATGGTTTTAAGTAGTATAGATCTCATTTTTGTATTTTCAACAAAATCATCCAGAATTCACGCGTTCGGTCAGTACAGACAGAACATATTATAGAATGTTCGATCAGGCCAGCGAACAAAATTCACAACACACGACTAACTCAGCCAAACCTTTGGTAAATTGTTCGGCCATGTGGGCCGAACACATTGAATAGTGTTCGGCCATCTTGGCCAAACGTTTCACTACGCATTCAGTCAACTTGGCTGAACAGTGTATTCCTCAACATTCACAAAATATCAACTTATTTTTTTATATTTTTATGATGTTATTTTCTCATTTGTAACAGGAATACATCTCATATTCCACTGAATTAAGTTTCATAAACTGAATGGATGAAGAAATACAGATGGATAAAGAAGAATCAATTGATTCAAACAATTTAGATTCTCAGTATATGCAAATTGATTTTGATGTTGACTTAACATAGATGAAATATTTGAGTCTCAGAATTTGATGATGAAATGGGTAAATGGTATAGCACATTGACATAATATGATAATATTAGTTCAACGCTCTTATAGTGGTAAGAGTGGTCGTCGAGCTCGAGTTATGTTGGTTTGTGAATGAGGTGGTACATATCATCTACATAATAAGTTAGAATCTCGACTAAATTCAATTGATGGTGAAAAGGTTGGTGGAAAGAAAAGCTCTAGACTTACGACCACAAAAAAATGTGATTGTTCATTTCTTTTAAAGGTTACTCAATTGAACGAGACAGGACAATGGTCACCAACGACTCTATCTGGTGTTCATAACCACCCAATGGATCAGAACTTGGTGGATCACTCATATGCCGGTCGACTAATACCTGTTGAAGATCAGTTTGTAGCAGACTTGTCAAAAAATAAGATTAAACCGAAAGAAATCCTAAGTACTTTGAAAGAGATATTTGTTCAGAATGCATCCACTTTGAAGACTATTTACAATGCTCGTCATAAGTATATAATTGTGGAGCGTAGGGGTCGATCTCAAATGCAATACTTATTGGAGAAACTAAAGTTACACAATTATTATTACCTTGTCAAAAGATGCGAGAAAACGGATAAAATAAAGGATCTCTTTTATGCCCACCCACTAGTGTGGAGTTGTTGCGTGCCTTTCCAAATGTGTTGCTGATGGATTGTACATACAAGACTAATTGATTGAAGATGCCACTATTGGAAGTGGTTGGCACACATCTACGGATATCACATTTTCTATCACATGCATTTATTTGGAGGCCGAGCATGAGGATAACTATAGATGAACGCTTATGACTCTAAAAGGATTGATGGACTAATCATTCTTGCCACATGTCATTGTCACTGATCGTGAGATTGCTTTGATGAATGCGATCGAAGTGACATTCTCAAATGCTAAACATTTGTTATGTCGATGACATGTTAGTAAAAATATTTTTACCAAGTGCAAAAAAGAATTTCCATTTGAAGGTGAAGTGAGATTCATTTAATTACTCATGGAATACGTTGATTCTTGCGGATAATGAAATGAAGTTCAATGAGTACATTGGGAGATTAAAGGATGATTTCGCCGACTATCCAATCGTCGTAGATTATGTTATTTCGAATTGACTTGATCCTTATAAAATGAGATTTGTGTTATGTTGGACGAATAATATCATGCATTATGACAACATGACAAGTAGTCGGTACGTATCTTTAACAATGTGGCTAATTTATATGTTATCAATTTATTTATAGTTCTAGATTTAGATAATACATGAATATATTCACACAGGGCGGAGAGTGCGTATTCAAGATTGAAGAAACAACTTGGTACTAGTCAATCTAACTTTGAATAATCTTGGGAAATGATACATGACTTGTTGATCACATCTCACAGCACAATCAAAGCTTAATTTGAACAAAGTCAACACAGAGTGCATAATCTATACATGTTTCCTATTTTCAAGATAATTCGTGGGTTGGTGTCACATGTAGCTATACATAAGATTTTCGAGGAGATGAAAGGGGTTAATACAGGTGATATAGATTCGTTGTTATGAGGTTGCGTATTGAGAAAGACATGTGGTCTTCCTTGTACTCATGAACTTGCAGAATTGATACGTGTTGGTGAACTAATCCCACTTGAGAGTATTGACAGATTTTGGAGAAAATTGGATTGTGAAACATCTAAGACTGACGTTAGTGTTGCTACAGATCTTAGAAGTCGGTGGACGGAGACAGTGGGTGATGTAAATGGGTTGTTAAATCAACAAATGAGTCGCAAAGGTTATTGCTACTGAAAAGATTGCGGGAGATAACAAACATCTCAACCTCCTCATTACTTGAACCTGAGATTCATACACGTGTACGTGGTCGGTCTAACAAGATAAAAAATCGGCAAGATAAGTCTACCAAATGTGACAAAAGTGCTTTTGAATATGTTGAGTCCTTCAATGATAGTAATCCCCCACGTGATCAGAACATATTTATAAGTGGTTCATCATCTGTTGGGCCGATGTTTACAGGGAAAAAAAAAGCAAAAACAACCGGTCCAACGTCATTCTACACACACACCCTCGAATTTTCCATTCATAGAACAATTGTCCAGTCATTTCTGTCCTTTTATATTCAGTACAAAAAATGTGAAGGGTGATGGTCATTGTGGTTTTCAATGCCTTGCTGATGCTCTTGGTTTGGGTGAGGATTCGTGGCCTCAAGTCCGTAATGATCTAATCCAAGAGTTGGAGAACTCTTGGGATTTATACGCTAGTGTTTGGTATAACTGTATGCACATGGTTGACGAAATATTGGAAATGTTGAACTGTTTTAAATCTGAGGTATATGACAAAGATTATGCATTCACGTTTCCTGAGTGCTACTACCTAGCCGCTTCTGCATATAATATGACCATTGTTCACATCTCGCCACAAATGACCGTGCTATTTCTACCACTAAGAACATAAGTGCTGCTCAACTCTCGTTGCATATGTATTCCATTTGTTTGAAGCAATCATTTTATACAGGTAAACTTAATATTTTTAATTATTCTATAGGTAAAACTACATATAATCTCAATCAAAGATTTGTACTTACATGATTTGTTTGTCTTATCCTTATCTAGGTAAATTTGATAGACAATGCACTGCTTTCTCTTATTTTAAACATGTGGTTTGCATGTCGGTTTCCATGCGTCGTTAGTTGAGGTGTTATTTTCCAACAACAAATAGTGAAGTACAACGACATCTTTGGAAGTGAAAATAGTTTGTTGGGTGGAAGACCATTAGTTTAGATGATGATTGATGTAGTTTAACATTTGAGTGAATTTGTAATAATTATTTTCGAATTGTGTTATTAACAATTGAAACAATGATGAAAATATGGTGACGCTAGTTATTTTATTATGAAATTTGATTTTCAGTGTCATTGACATCCTCTTTGTTGGGTAATGGTCTTAGAAATCTTACACATATTTTGATTCTCACTGTACAATCATCGTGGCCGAATGCCACGCATAATATTCGGCTAGTATGGCCGAACGCCAAACATCATGTTCAGCTATTATGGCCAAACGCTAGTCATAAATTTCTGTCATCATGACCGATACCTAAATAGTATGTTCGGCCATTTTGGTCGAATTTCAGTACGTATGTTCGGCCCATATGGCCCAACATTGTGCAGAATATTACCTTAGCTTGTGCCAAGCTGGTGTGTACAAACGACATGTGAATTCCCACAAAATTTTTCAACATATTGAAAAAAGATAGAATATCACTTATCCATGCGATAAATAGTCAATACATAACCAAATAAACATAGTCAATACATGAAATGTAAGTCTTGTTTAACGAAAAAACAAAAGTACTACTTGACAATGTCTCAATCATAATGTCTCATGACTATGTCTTACGAGATCTACGAGACCTACTCGATGATGGACATCTCATAGGTTCTGACAACTGACTATCATCTACAGACAACGCCTCATAAGCCCAGTCATGTAAGCTATCACATAATTAATAGACAGTTCTGGATCATGTGCCATACACCTTTGGACTATCGGCTCAATGTGAGAATGTGCACTCTCAATCATCTCACACGGTTGTGCTTAAGAATGAATATCACCTGCAACTATTGATGTTCTTTCCGGATTCTGGATCAACAAATGTGAAATTGTACAGTACGAATCCATATTGTCGGGAGTGTATTCCCATGCTGGACTAGCAAGCCTACCCCAGACCTCATCTGCCAATATATGACTGTTCCATATATGAAAATAAGAACTCATGATATCTCAAACAATCTTGTATTAGGCACCTGTACTTCCTCGTCTAAATTTAATTTGAACCAACAGACCATCAGGAATCGTCTGGACATGGCCAAACTGTCTCAGTACATGGTCATGATGGTATGATTCGATAATGTCAAACACATGAATGCATCCATGGTAGAATGTCACTCATGACGTGGAAATGCATCTCTCATCCCGACATATAGAGTCCAGACAAACTAAACCATTATCATTGACAATCGAAATAAATTAACATCACTTATATATAAAAATATGTTCAATTACGAGAGAAAAAAACCTAAACTTTCAGTATTCACAACATAAAACTATTAAACGATCAACTGAACCCTCAGAAGAGGCTTGTTTGGGCCATCGTAATGCTAGATGTTCATCCAATCTATAATTCATATTGTGTGTGGGCCTTGTAATGGGAAAATGCTGGCATACATCAATTAAGAGTTACTACTGACCTTCAAATGCTGATACAGAAGGTTTTGAATGAGATGAATTATCAACTCTTATCTAAGAGGCTGAGCTCTTTCCTCGGAGAGGAGCTTGTGTTCATCTCTTTTAAATTTTCAATTAAGAAAGTCGGGTTTGCCCAAAAAGAGCATAGAGACATATACAAACACATAAAGTTTCATCTTATGTAACTTATTCAATTGCTTATTTGTAATGAGAGACAAGCTTGATCAGTTCATTGTAGTGAATTAGGTAATACTTTCTCTTCTTCCAATCATACCATATAAAAGATATTTGGTAGTGTATCTTTAAGTAGTTTATCCAGATTCGTCATCACAACAACTTCATAACAGGAAAAGATAATGAAACCTTTCAAATACACAAAAGAAGCAAGAAGCTAAAATTGTAGTTTACCTGAAAAAGTAAGTGTAAAGAACAATTCCATGGACATAGATCCTTGCTTTTAAATTTAATGAACATGCAGATCAATGTAGAAGATACATATAACCCACAAATTATACAATACAGAATGTAACTGACTGAAACTATAAAAAAACTTACCCATCTTCATAAATCCACAGAAGAAGTTTAGCTTTATCATTTTAGATGTATGCAGTTTCACTTATAACCCTATGTTTATTCATTAAATCCATGATTCAAAGTTGATCATAAGTTATAACCAGTCATAAGTGAGTTATAAGAGTATTATAGGTTTCATATTTAAGACGTTATGTAATATGACTAAAGCTTAACATGTTTATGATAGTTTAAAACACATTATTTCAATTTTTGCATTATATATCATCAAGAATAACAAGGAGATTATCTTCTAATGTGTATGGAGAAACACATTCACAAACCATGATAAAAAGAAACTTATACAATCTATATGAATCTTGTCAAGAAATGACCAAAACATATTATATCATTCTTCACATCAATTTTGACTCTTACTAGGCATATGTAGATAAAATAAATCGTACGAGTAGAAAACGTCATAATTAGATGGACTGATATTTCTTGCAATAGGAGTTGAGACACATCTGACCTTCTTCATGAATCCAACCTCACACAACTTACCATCATACACTGAAATCTTTTGGAAAATATCTTCTTTCTACCCTGATCCACAAGAAAACAAGAAAGATAAAAGTTTTCCCATTCATTGTATCTCTTAGGAAGCCTTTATTTTCTTTTTAATCTTACTTATTAACAAATTCAAGCCATTCCTATTGGGTCTTTCAGCTTTGCCTTTGGATGCTTATCTTCACATGAATGGAAGAAGTTGTAGTAGCCTGGGGGCATTAGCATTCTCAGTTGGTATATATGTAGAAGGTCCCTCAAAACCAACAGATGCGTAAAAGGGTCACAAAATAAAACATTTAAAGTAATAACTTCCACACACACTAAATATCATGTAATGATGCACAAATGTATATAAGTCATGATATTACTTCAATAAACTTCAAATTATAAAACAACCGCAACAACCCATTGATCACAATCCTACATGGATGCTGCTTATATCATTTCTTCAGATGCAATAACTCAATCTTTCAAAAAATGCAGCTATATAAAGTTAATAGTGAAAAAAATAAGAATATCCATAGGGATTAAATTCAACAAATTCAGACTAGAGGTAAGAAATCAATGAATTTTATTTCAGCCAAACCTTCTCAAATAGAAAAATCGTGTCTAGCATAGTATCTAGAAATCATAAATTGACCCATCAAGATAACACATCTGGTTTGTTCGTAGTGGAGTAACTTCTTTTTTAGGAATTAAAAAAACTCGAAAAATAGCAATTGAACAAAAGAAAGGGAAAAGAGTAGGAGTGAGGAATAGAGAAGGTCAAAACTCGATGAGATGAGTGACTGAGTGAGGAATGTATTAGGGTGTATTTAGTAAGAAGAAGTGTATAGAAAATAATAAATCTTAATCAAAATAGGAGATATCACATGTAGGGATGGAAGTGGTAGGGTATCCTTCAATTTAAATGGAGGTACTCATACCCTATTACAATAGATGTTATATTTTCAGTATCCATGTAACTCTATGTAGCGCCTCGGATCAAACCAAACATAATTTATTAATTAAATATTTTAACGTATGACTTAATAACTATGTGCATATATTCGGACTGTTTAATTAATTACGTGCGTTTCGGATATGTGGTTAATGTGTGTTTCGGATCGATATTTTTCTTGGACATGGTATATAGAATATTTTAATACCATAAGATGCATATTGATGAGACGAGAAGATAGAAATGAACTAGGGGTCAATCGGAGACCCGTAGCTCGAACGACGATGAAAAGGGCAAAACCCGAAGATCCGGAAAACCGGAAGATATTTACGTGAATAGTAACATTGAAAAATCAATCGATGAATAGTGATGGGATATTTTAGATGAATAGTGATCCGGATATTTTTGGTGAATAGTAACTTTCGGAAAATCTATAAATAGAGGTGATTTCGATTCGAAAATCACCGTTTTTCCAAACGAGCCGAATGCGCCGAAAACTCGTAAGTTCTCTCTCTCTTCATTTTCTGTTTTTGGTCGGCGGCGCCACCACCGGCGCCGCCGCCGGAAAATTTCGACATTATCGGAATCGGACGATTTTCGCACACGACGTTCGTCTCGATGAGACGAATCTAGGATAGGTCTCGGATTTCAAATCCGATTTCTCGTTCACCGAAAACGATGAAAAATGGTCTCCAAACCTGTTTTCTCTCTCTTCCTTTCTATCTCGTTTCTTCTCCGTTTTGGGTGAACGCAAGCTCTAAGTTGAAGCTCTCGTCGAGCCCGTCACAAAACCGGGCTCGTATTTCCGAACGGATCTCTCCTTCTCCAGCAATCGCCGGTCAAAGATCCGGCCAAAACACTCTCTCTCATCTCTCCCTTTTCTCTCTTCCCGTCGGCTCTTATTTCTCTCTTCTCTCGCCGTGTATGTTGCAGGGACAGGAGTTGGATGTGTATGGGTTGGGTTGAAGGTGGTGGCCTGTGACTGGAAGTCGCCGGCCGGAGTTGGAAGTGAGCTGGAAGGAGGTAGGGTTTTGCATGGGGTTTGTGAGGTGTGAGTGCATGTGTGTGTTATTGGTTACTGTTTGTGTGTGTGTGCGGCTGGTGGGAGGTGGCCGGCGACTTCCAGTCGCCGGCCAGGGTTCTGGCGAGGTCAGGGAGTGGTGGCCGGCGGCAGGTGGCCGCCGGCCAAGGCCGAACAGTGGGTGTGTGTGTATATGTTTTCATGCGTGTGTGTGTGTATGGCTTGTGTGTGTGTTGCGAGGCTGAGTAGGGCGGTGGCCGGCGACTTCCAGTCGCCGGCCAGAGTTCCAGGTGACGGGGGGGAGGAGTCGCCGGCGGTAGGTGGCCGCCGGCCAAGGGTTGAGTTGGCAAGGGTTTGAGTGTGTGTGTGTGTTGAGCGTGGGTTGTGTATATGTATATATATGGCTGTATGTATGTGTTGGCCGGCCGGAGAAGGGTTGCCGGTGACGGGGGGTCACCGGCGGCGGGGGTCACCGGTCGGAGGTTTTTGGTTGAAGTTTGGTTTTGGAAAAATGTGACGACGAAGGGTTTTGCGGCGAAGATTCGAGCACTATTCACCACCGGAATCCGGCGAGGGATGGCCGGAGGTGGTAGCCAGCGGTGCGAGGTATCCGGCGAGCTAGGTGGCGGCGGCGGAGGGTAGCGCCGGAAAGAGGGGCTGTTGAGCAGCCCGGCGCTAGGAGCGCCGGGAGAGGAGCTGCCGAGAAAACTCGGCAGTTGGTCAAGCGAGGGGATGCCTGTCGAGAAAACTCGGCCCTTGCTGAGACGGGAATGCTTGCTGCCGAGCCATGCGCCGGGGCCGCCGGGTTTTCCCACTCGGCACCGGGTTCGCGCGTGCCGACGCGCTCGCGACGTCATGTTTTCGATCCGAACCCCGTTTTTTCCACCGCTCATCTTTTTCGAGTCGTTGCCAACGAGACGTCGTTGACCGGGGTCCGTGGGCCCGGTCAAAGTCAACCCTTTGACCAAAATTACCATTTTACCCCTAAACTTAACATGCTCTGTTTGAGCTCGTTTTAACTCCGATCGAGCTCATTCTTTTTTTGTCGTGACCCAAATTTCATTTCCTAACATCTCAGCCATTGGGACTTGACTTTCAGCCTTGTCTCCAAAATTCCAATCTTTAGATCGATCGATCCATCACGTATTTAACGACCTTTTTCCGACGGAACCTTTTACAGCTTTATTTATAATTTATTAAGGATCTAAGGAACATCATAACTTGTGTAGGCTACTTGTTGAGTTGAGCCTTGTGATATCGGATCCTTTGGTACTCGCTTGTGATATCTGATCCGTCGGTACTCGTTGATCACGTGGTAACCACCGAACAAGGTGGGGGTAATTTCTAACTGATCTGTAACTGTTTACAGTTTTCCCTATTTTGAAGTATGAATGAGAAATACTAAATGTTGTGATCATGTTATGATGTGGCAATGTGGCTAAATGTTATATTCCGGTATTTTATATTTGTGAACTGTTATAAGAGACGAATTGCATCCCCATGAGTGTATTCCACGCACTCACCCCTATTCTGTACTCACACTACAGGAGATGAAGAGAAACTTGATGCGTAGAGAGAGAGGGGTGCCCTATCAGCTATGTCCTTTGTCCGGTTTTGTCTTTTAAAGTTGTTCTTTTGTAAAAGAAAACTCCGTTTCTCCTTCTTTGTATGAGATCCTGATGGTATATTTCCACTGTGTATGTTTTAAACTCCTTTTATCGGTTGTATCCGATGTTTTAAGTGTATCTCTTCTTATCCTCTCATTTTTCTTTCTATTTTATATCATGCACGCCTTCTTCCCATTTCTTTCTTCACGTCCATCTATGAAAAACTCTGATATTTTAAGTGAAAGATTTTGGGGCGTGACACTCTATTCTACCAACACGCTCTTCATATAGCAACACATATTTCAACTACAAATATTTCAATGGGGTGAACTCTCTTCATTTAGCAGCTATTTAAAGACAAACAAATAATGAAATTCATGTATCCAAAGTCTAGGACTTTGGAGTGGATCAAAATGGATCGAGTATCACTACTTATAATAATGATTGTGTCAGAATATTGTGATAATATTCATGTTTTGTTATATTATATGCGAAGAAATTTATGTTTCTTTAATTAATTACATATTTTTATTCTTATTTAGATTTAGGTTAAAGAATTTTGATCACCAAATCAAAATTTAGTTGAGTTGCAAATTCTGAAGGCGAGACACCATTTGAAGTATTAGATGTCTCTAATTTTCGTTAGAATATACGACTTTGGAACACAACCACTATTTGCATTTTTTTCCTGAAAATACATGGATGTTTTTTGATAAATCTTTATGCATGCAAATGAGACATATCGATTTCTAAATTATTTATGAAAATTGATATCAAATTTAGATGATATTGAACACTTCATTCAGATAGATCCTACAAAATTATCGTTTATCGTAGTGCAAGCTGGAAATATTGAGTTTTTGACCATCTTTATGCATGAATTTGCGTATATTTACCAGCTACTCTTCTTTACCATTAAGGTCATGTGTTTTGTCATTAACACATCATTCGGTGTTTGATCTTTCAAATTCTTCATATTTCTCATGTTTGGTTGAACAATTTCCTTAACTTTCCACCGTTGGTAAACATGACGAAATTGTTGAACCGAACATGAGAAACATGAAGAATTTGGAAGGTCAAACACCGAATGATGTGTTAATGATAGAACATGTGACCTTAATGGGAAAAAAGAACAGTTGGTATGTTAATGATAGAACATGTGACCTTAATAGGAAAAAAGAACAGTTGGTAAACATACCGCAAATTCATGTATAATGGTGGTGGCTAGAAACTCAATATTTCTAGCTTCTACCATATAAACAATAATTATGTACCATCTATCCGAATGAAGTGTTTAGTATCATATAAACTTAATATTTAATCCCACAAATCATTTAGAAATAAATATGTATCATATACATACATATTGATTTATCAAAAAAAAAAAAAAACAACACTCATCCATTTATGATTTTCAGAAAAAAAAGGACAGGTTATGTATAGTGATGCTTCAAATTTCTATTGTGACGAAAAACAAGTGCATCTTTGCTAGCACTTCAAGTAGTGTCTCACTTTTAGAGTTTGCAACCCAACTAAATTAGGATTGGTGATCAAATTTTCCAAAGCAAATCTAAATTAAAAAAATGTAATTAATTAAAGAAACATAACTTATCAAAATGTAAAAGATCAAAACAAGAACATTATTGTAATATTCTAACATAATCATTATTCTGAGTAGTGATAATTAATTAGATCCATTTCAACCCATTCCAAAGTCCTAGTCCTTGAATAAAAAAATTCCACTATTTATTTGTGTCTTTGGATAACTGCTAGATGAACAACGTTCACCCCATTAGTGAAAATATGTATTTGAATCTAACAATCTGCTTGCGAAATTTGTGTCTTTGAATAGTTGCTAGATAAACAATGTTCGCTCCATCAGTGAAAATATGTGTCGGGAATATAACAATCTACTTATAGCTTTCTTGTCGCCTTTAAAGTTGCACAAATGCTCTCTAGAATGTTATACCCTATTGACATACACTACAAGAAAAAAGGGCTACGACAAGTGTTTTTAACCCTTGTCGTAGCCATATTCAAACCCTTGTCGTAGTTGGTGTTGTCGTAGACTCTGAAAAAATCCGCTCATAGACAACGGTTTTTAACCGTTAAAAAACCGTTGTCGTAGCCATATTATAACCGTTGTCGTAGTCATATTAATAAATAAAATAATATTTTGCCACGTAAGCTTGCCACATCATCACACACGACACACGTCATGCTAAGGATGACATGTCATCATAAGGATGACATCATCACTGAAATCATCATAATCAATATTATGCGTTGTGTAAGATTCGAACCTGGGTGGCCCGGTGGTACTCTAACCACTAGACCATTGATGTCTCATGTGACAATGTCTTGCATATATTTCTTTTATAATATATTTTTGATATTTTTCAATTTTCTATTATTAATGCATTTCTTTGTTAACTTTTATAAAGTACCATTACTTATTAATATAAGTATTTGATTTCCAATTTTGATATATTAATATATATATATATATAATTGAATGATTAATGACTATATTAATAATAATTAATATAATTTTCAAATTATATATATAATGAATATATTTATAAAATTAATATATTTTTCAAATTATATATATAATGAATATATTTATAAAATTAATATATATTTCAAATTATATGTATAATTAATATATTTATAAAATTAATATATATTTCAAATTATATGTATAATTAATATATTTATAAAATTAATGTATTTTTCTCATTAATATATTTATAAAATTAATAATCTATTGTACATATTTTCTAAAATTTCTTTATAATGAAATAAAATTTAATTCTCAAAATTAGTTTATTTCATCAATTTTATTCAACAATATATAGCATTTCTTCTTTCATTTTTTAAAAAAAATATTGTAATATTTGACTTTTTTTTTTAAATATTAGTCTACGACAACGCTTCTACGAGGCTACGACAACGTTAGAAAACAACTCATGTGACATTGTCTTGCATATATTTCTTTTATAATATATTTTTGATATTTTTCAATTTTCTATTATTACATTTTTTTTTTAACTTTTATAAATTAAGTACCATTACTTATTAATATAAGTAATTGATTTCCAATTTTGATATATTAATATATATATATATAAATAATTCAATGATTAATGACTATATTAATAATAATTAATATAATTTTCAAATTATATATATAATGAATATATTTATAAAATTAATATATTTTTCAAATTATTATATGTATATTAATAATTAATATATTTTTCAAATTATATTTATAATTAATATATTTATAAAATTAATAATCTGTTGTACATATTTTCTAAAGTTTCTTTATAATGAAATAAAATTTAATTCTCAAAATTAGTTTATTTCATTAATTTAATTAATTCAACAATTAATATATGCATTTCTTTGTTAACTTTTATAAAGTACCATTACTTATTAATATAAGTAATTGATTTCCAATTTTGATAGATTAATATATATATATATATATAATTGAAAGATTAATTAATGATTATATTAATAATAATTAATATAATTTTCAAATTATATTTATAAAATTAATATATTTTTCAAATTAATATATGTATATTACTAATGCATATATTTTTCAAATTATATATAATTAATATATTTATAAAATCAATATATTTTTCAAAATTATATTTACAATTAATAAATTTATATAATTAATGTATTTTTCAAATTAATATATTTATAAAATTAATAATCTGTTGTAAATATTTTCTAAATTTTATTTATAATGAAATAAAATTTAATTCTCAAAATTAGTTTATTTCATTAATTTAATTCAACAATATATAGCATTTCTTATATCATTTTGAAAAAAAAATATTGTAATAGTTGACTTTTTTTTTTAAATATTAGTCTACGATAACGCTTCTATGAGGCTACGACAATGTTAGAAAACAACTCTTGCATTTGCTTTTCTCATATTTCTAATATATTAGAAAGTCTTTTTATTATTCCTATTTTATTTATAATTAATTTGAAGTAATCTAGGTTTTATTTGTGTTAAGTAATCAACATTTTTTGTTTAATTTAAGCTTATAATTTGTGGTTTATAATTTGTTGTAAATATTTACAAAATTTTATTTATAATGAAATAAAATTTAATTGTCAAAATTAATTTATTTCATTCATTTAATTCAACAATATATATAATTTTTTATATCATTTAATTAAGAAAAAAATTAAAATAATTGTCTTTTTTTTTTAAATTTCAGTCTACGACAAGGGTTTTAAAATGACTACACAATGTTTTCTAACTCTTAGGGGTCCTAGGACAACACGTCTACGACAACGATAGGTTAATACCATTGTCTATGAGAGAAGTTTTCGGGCTATGACAACGGTTTAAAAATGTCTACGACAACGGTAGGCTAAAACCGTTGTTTATGAGAGAATTTTTTAGGCTACGACAACGGTTTTGACAACGGCTGTTAAAAAACCCTTTGTCTATGAGAGAAGTTTTTGAGCTACGACAACGGTTTTGACAACGGTTGCTAAAAAACCCTTGTCTATGAGAGAAGTTTTTGAGCTACGACAATGGTTTTATCTATGACAACGGAATTTTAGTCTACGACAAGGGTTTTTAGCAAAAACACATGTCGTAGGGGTGTTGTCTATGAGAGAATTTCTTGTAGTGATATCACAAAGTGAATTGTGGAAGCAAGCACAATATAAAACAAAAAATTGTTCATGGAAAAAAAATCAATAATGTGCAACCTGGAAATCCCTGGCTAAGCATAGTAAAAAGAATATGATAAAACTTAATCTAAAAAATGAAACTCGACATGTCCACAAGGAGAAACAATTGACACTTAGTCAAAAATTTCTTTTTGATCCTAAAGTTGTATACATCAGGTTCATCTTTTTATATTAGATGCATCATTAAATACTCACATAGAAAATATCTTGCACATTTGTTAACATGTAGTGCAATGTTTTGATATATTTTTTTCTCCACAAAATCACACATACTACTACTTCCAAAAATCAAATTCAAATGATCTACAAATACAATGCATCAATTTCAGATTAAACTTTCAACAGACAAAGATGGAACTTGATTTTGTTCAAACGAGTATGCAAGGATCAAACAAGTAAATTGAATAGTATATAGCAGAAGAAAAATATATATCAAATCACATACAAGAAAACTTTCAATAATTACTGTAATATTTGATTACTAATATTAATGTTTTTATGCTCTTATTATTTGAAAAAAAAACTAGTATGGAACATTGTTGTTCGTTATAAATGTGTTGTAATTGACATTGGTGGAGTTTCATTATGGTTATTTCTCAATTGAGCAACATCTAAGCCATGTGATGCATTTTCTCTTATCAATATTAAGGTCATATGTCACGCCCCGAAATCTTTCACTTAAAAATATCAGAGTTTTTCATTTTTGGGCGTGAAGAGAGAAAGGAGAAGGAGACGAGCATGATATAAAATAGAAAGAAAAGGGAGAGGATAAGAAATGGTACACTTGAAACATCGGATACAATTGATAAAAGGAGTTTAAAACATACGCAGCGGAAATATACCATCAGGATCTCATACAAAGAAGGAGAAACAGAGTTTTCTTTTACAAAAGAACATCATAACTTTGAAAGTCAAAACAGAAGATGGACACAGCCGATAGGGCATCCCTCTCTCTACGCGTCAAGATTCTCTTCTTTGCCTGTAGTGTGAGTACAAAATAGGGGTGAGTGCGTTGAATACACTCGTGGGGATACTTTCCAAGTTCAAACATTCAATCATATAAAAGTTCGGCAAACAAATACATCACATAATGACACGTAGCTTAGAAATGGACCGAAGTCCCTTCGTAGCACAGTTATGGACCAAAGTCCCTTCGTAGCATCACCATCGTAAAATAAACACAGTATATAAACACAACACGTAGAGTCCAACAATTTATCGGTCACACAGATAATTATCGGTCACAAAGACAAATATCGGTCACGCAGACAATTATCGATCACAAAGACAATTCATATCGTACAATATCATAGTAAAATCATCAATTATGGAAAACAATAAACATGTTGAGTTTAGAAGCTACCCCCACCTCGTTCGGTGGTTACCACGTGAGTAGCGAGTACCAACGAATCAGATTTCACAAGCGAGTACCAAAGGATCCGATATCACAAGGCTCAACTCAACAAGTAGCCTACACAAGTTATGACGTTCCTTAGATCCTTAATAAATATAATTAAAGCGATAACAGACACCCACGGAGAAACGATCGTTAACTACTCGACGGATCGAGAGCTCTAAAGATTGGAGTTGAAGAAACGAGAATGGATATCCAATCCATATGGCTGAGATGATAGAGAATGAAATAAGGATCGCAACGCAAAAAGAATGAGCTCAATCGGAGTTCAAACGAGCTCAAACGGAGCATTTTAAGTTTAGGGGTAAAATGGTAATTTTGGTCAAAGGGTTGACTTTGACTGGGCCCACGGACCCCGATCAACGACGTCTCGTCATCGATGACTCAATATGGATGAACGGTGGAAAGAAAACAAGATTCGGATCGAAAACAGGGCGTCGGGTGCGCGTCGGCACCCGACGGGCACGCACGGTGCGCGCCGGCACCCGGCACCCGACGGCTGCCGAGTTTTCTCGGCAGCTAGGCACAGCTCAACCCGGCTGGTCGAGTTTTCTCAGCCAGCCTCTTCCCAGGTTACCCGACGGTGGCCTGCTCGAGCAGGCCACTTCCCGGCGTTGCCCGGCGCGGCGGTGCCGCCTCCAGCCACCACCACCTACCTTGCCGGATACCTCGCACCGTCGGTTACCACCTACGGCCGTCCATCGCCGGATTACGGCATGAATAGTGCCTGGAAATTATGCCGCAAAATCCTTCGAAGTCACATTTTTCCAAAATTCCAACTCCAACCAAAACTCCGGCCGACGACTCCCAACACCTACGTCGGCGACCCCTCGTCGCCGGCAACCTTTCCCGACCAGCCAAACACACACACACGGTCTATATATACACATGCATATACACATACTCTCTTGCTCAAACACACTCACACATACACTTACCAACCTTGGCCGGCGGCCACCTGCCGTCGGCCACCACCCTCAGCCTTTGCCGGAAAATTGGCCAGCGACCGGTGGTCGCCGGCCACCCTTCAACTCCGGCCACCATCACCACAACAAGCTTATATACACACACGCATGCAAGGAAACACACACACACCCTTCCAGCTTGGCCGGCGGCCACCTGCCGCCGGCCACCACCACCAGAGCCTCGCCGGCGACCTCCCATCGCCAGCCCACCGATCACACACGGCGGCGCCACCCGACGACGCCCCCCAACAGCAACCACAAGCAACACACACCACCACCACCCCGTCACTCACACACACATGCACAACATACATATATAGCTACTGTTCCTACCCGGCGCCGCCACCTCCCCGACATCACCACCACACCACCAGTAGCTTCTCTGGCCACCGCTCCGGCAAGAGGACGAGGAGAGAGAAAGGGTGACGAGGGTTAGGGTTTGCCTATTTTTCGCCATTTTCTGGCGAATGAGAAATCAGATTTGAAATCCGAGACCTATCCTAGATTCGTCTCGTCGAGACGAACGTCGTGTGCGAAAATCGTCCGATTCCGACAACGTTGAAATTTTCCGGCGACTGGCCGGCAGCGGTGCCGGCGGTGGTGTCGCCGACCAGAAAACCGGAAATGAAGAGAGAGAGAGAAGGGAGAGAGAACTTACTCATTTTCGTCGCTTTCGGCTCGTTCGGAAAAACGATGAAAAATGAATCAGAGGAGCCTCTATTTATAGAATTCGAAAAATTACTATTCATCCAAAATATCTCAAACACTATTCATCGGTTGACTTTTCAACGTTACTATTCACGTAAATATCTTCGCTTCATTTCATCGTAAATATCTTCCGATTTTCCGAAACTCCGTGATTTGCCCTTTTCGTCGCCGTTCGAGCTACGGGTCTCCGATTGACCCCTAGTTCGTTTCTATCTTCCCGTCTTTCCAAGATGCATTTTATGGTATGAAAATATTCTATATACCATGTCCAAGAAAAATATCGATCCAAAACGCACATTAACACGTATCTGAAACACACATAATTATTAAACCATACGTTAAAGTATTTAATTAATAAATTATGCTCGTTTTGATCCAGGGCGCTACATCATAAACAACCATTCAAACACTAAGACCCAAAACAACATAAAGATAAGCTAGAAAGCACATCGTCACTAAAAGACATATTTATAAATGTTCATTAACATTATATTTCTAGGGCTAGTTTGGTAGGGTATATATGAATAAAAAAATGATGAATAAAGAGATGTGTTGCCGGAATAAGGAATAAAGAGATGTTTTGAATTTAATATGATTTAATTTATAAATTGTTTGATATCCTAGATAACTTCATCAAGATTAGAAGAATTTACAATTTTGTCAATGAGCAAAAATTTATTCTCATTTATGCCATATTCTCTCATCTAAGACATTTTGGGTTTTGTTTTGAAAAATTAAAGTTCATCAATTGCTCAATTAGTCAATCGTATTAGCAATTATTTATCTATAAATTTATTAAATAAATATATAATACGAAATTATCATTAAAAATAATTAACCATTAAATATGAAATGTATTTTGAAAATATCAGTACTTGACCAACTTGAAGAATTTATAAGTATTAGAAGTAAATATGTATATTATAATGAATATATATCAGGATCTTAAAAATAAATATATTTGACATTTAATAATATAATTTCATTTTTTCCTTATAAATATTTTGTACACAATTTGATTATATAAAATTTTAAAGACGATAGAGTTGGGTTGGAGACGCATGGTTTATTCTGCTAGCTAGTATTTGTTTCTATCTCCATTGTTAACTAGTAAAACACTAACAAAGTGCCTAGTTCATTATTTCAAAATCAAACATCACACATGCTATATAATAATAATAATAATAATAATAATAATAATAATAATAATAATAATAATAATAATAATAATAATAATAATAATAATAATAATAATAATAGCGCATGATAATTTCTAATTGAGCTGACAAAATAGTGATCCAAATATTTTAGAACACTTTTGAAAGTTAATTGGTAGTAATCAGTTGTATTGCATCTGGCATATTAATTGCATCTGGCATATTAATTGCATCTGGAGCTCATATGTAGCGCCCCGGATCAAAACGAGCATAATTAATTAATTAAATATTTTAACCTATGATTTAATAATTTTGTGTGTATGCTTTGACTGTTTAATTAATTTCGTGCGTTTCAGATAAGTGTTTAATGCACGTTTTAGAACGACAATTTTATTAGACGTGGAACGTAAGATATTTATATACTGTTAGATGCGTATCGAGAAAATAGGAAGATAGAAACAAACTAGGGGTTAATCGGAGATCCGTAGCTCGAACGGCGACGGAAAAGGCAAAACCGGAAGTTTCGGAAAAATCGAAAGATATTTACGGAGAATGGAAACGAATATATTTTACGTGAATAGTAACATGGGAAAAGTCAACCGATGAATAGTGACCAAGATATTTTCACGTGAATAGTGTTTTCCGAATTCTATAAATAGAGGCTCCTCCGATTCATTTTTCACCGTTTCTCCGAACGAGCCGAAAGCGACGAAAACGAGTAAGTCCCTCTCTCCTCTCTTTCTTTTTCCGGGATTCTATCTCCGGCGGGCCATCGCCGGCGTCGCCGCCGGCCGGTCGTCGGAAAATTTCAACATTGTCGGAATCAGACGATTTTCGCACACGACGTTCGTCTCGACGAGACGATTCTAGAATAGGTCTCGGAATTTAATTCCGAGTTGTCGTTCGCCGGAAAACGGTGAAAAACAGCCAAACCCTAACCCTCGTCACCCTTTCTCTCTCCTCTGTTTTCTCTCTCTCTTCTCGTCCTCTTGCCGAAGCGGTGGCCGGAGAAGCTGGTGGTGGTGTGATGATGATGTGGAGGTGGTGGCGCCGCCGCTGGTGGTAGTGCCTGGCCGGAAAAGGGGAGGTGTATGTAGTATGTGCATGTGCGTGTGTTTATATGTGTGTGACTGCGTGTTGTGCATGCTGCTGTTTTGGGGTGGTGCCCCCCGTGTGGGAAGGGACGGCCGGCGACGGGAGGTCGCCGGTGAGGTGGTTTGGTGGGTCGCCGGCGGCTGGTGGCGGCCGGCCAGAGAGAAGTCAGTGTGTGTGTGTATGGAATCGTGTGTGTGTGTGTGTGTTCAAGCATGGGTGTTGTGGCTGTGATTGGTGGTTGGGCTTGGCCGGAATGGGTTGCCGGCGACGGGGAGTCGCCGGCGGAGGTACTGGGAGTGGTCGCCGGCCGGAGTTTTGGTTGGAGTTGAAATTTTAGAAAAATGTGACTTCGAAGGATTTTGTGGTGAAGTTTCCGGGCACTATTCATGCCGGAATCCGGCGATGGACGGCCGGAGGTGGTAGCCGGCGGTGCGAGGTATCCGGTGGGGTAGGTGGTGGTGGCTGGAGGCGGCGCCGCCGCGCCGGGCGACGTCGGGAAGTGGCCTGCTCGAGCAAGCCACCGTTGGGAAAATCTGGGCAAGGCTGGCCGAGAAAACTCGACCAGCCGGGTTGGGTCGCGCCTAGCTGCTGAGAAAACTCGGTAGCCGTCGGGTGCCGGGTGCGCCCGTGCGCGCTTGTCGGGTGCCGACGCGCACCCGACGCCGTGTTTTCGATCCGAATCTCATTTTCTTTCCGCCGTTCATCCGTATCGAGTCATCGATGATGAGACGTCGTTGACCCGGGTCCGTGGGCCCGGTCAAAGTCAACCCTTTGACCAAAATTACCGTTTTACCCCTAAACTTAAAATGCTCCGTTTGAGCTCGTTTGAACTCCGATTAAGCTCATTCTTTTTACGTTGCGATCCTTATTTCATTCTCTATCATCTCAGCCATATGGATTGGATATCCATTCTCATTTCTTCAATTCCAATCTTTAGATCGTTCGATCCGTCGCGTCGTTAACAAATGTTTTTCCATCGGAACCTTTTACAGCTTTAATTATACTGTATTTAAGATCTAAGAAACACCGTAACTATGTAGGCTACTTGTTGGATTGAGCTTTGAGTTATTGAGTTATCAGCTTTCGGATTTATCGACTCACGTGGTAACCACTATACGAGGTGGGGGTAATTTCTATCTCTTTATCTGTTTAGAGTTTTCCCTATTTAAATGCATGATTGAGGAATACTAAATGCTGTGAATATATTTGTTGTGCCATATTATTACTGTGGTTGGACTGATGTCCACCTTGATCATGCATTCTGTTCGTCCCTTGCTATTTTCTACTACTCTGAAAAGGTCTGGCGGTCCTTGAAATACGCTAGCGGTATATGAGACCGTTTTACAGGGTAAGACGGGGGAACCCCATACCTATGCGTCCCTTACTATTTCTAATATCTGCTATGCATTTTATATGCTGTGACAACGTGACTTAAGATTATTTATTAAAATTTATTATCTGTTGAGAGTCACAAGAGACAGAGTTATTCCCACGAGTGTATTCCACGCACTCACCCCCTTAATCTGTACTCACACTACAGGAGCTGATGAGCATGATGAACCTTAGATGGAGAGAGGCGGTGCCGCCTTTGAACCTGTGATTTTAGGATGTGTTGCACAAACATTTTCAAACAATATGTTATAAGTTTATTCATGTTTTGTAATTATATTCTGAGTTTTCTGTGAACGAAAGATCCTGATGTTATTTTTCGCTGCGTATGATGTATATTATCAGTAGTGAGACTGATTGTTATCGGCAGAGGCCGATTGTTGTTAAGTGAAAGTATCACTTCATCCCTTACCTCTTTCTTCTGTCGTCTCTTCCTTATTCTTTCTTTGTGTTTGTGTCTCTTGCTATTTCTTCTTCACGCCCAATGGTAAAACTCTGATATTTTACGAAAAGAAAACGGGGCGTGACATCATACATTAAACACAGTCAAAATCGTACTAAGGAACTGCATTAGTACTCAGCACAAAATCTTCTCTTCTGTATATGCTAGCAGAAGCACAACTAACCCTCGATGCCTCTATATGCCAATAAATGAAAGAAGATGTAATTTGATGTGATGTGAACCTAAAATGGGTGAGAGAGTTGAGACACATCCATGTTAGGAAATTTATGTTTAGATTTTGATGAGACAAAACAACATTGTAATAGGAAATTAGAGCACTCCATTTTTCACAATGTTTAAGTAAATCATAGATTAAATTTTGAGTCTAGAAAATAGGTTGAAGGATGAAGAAACTCAAGAATCAGTAACTTAATATTCAAAGAACAAAAATACTGCAAGTAGTATAAAAAAATTTGAATGCAGAATAAGGAAACAATGTCTAAACACTGGAAGCAGCTTAATGCAATAAGACTGCAAGCAAAACAAATACATCAAGCCAATAGAAACTGCTTTACTGCAAAGGTTTCATAAACTGCAAGTACCGCATCACATCCAAAGTCAAGGAGACACAAAGAATAAACTAACATAAATACATACAACAATGCAGTACGAGGAAGATCAATGTTGTAACGCCCCGTTCCCAATTTAATTGGAAATAGGTCGTCACCCTTTACTTACTTAGGAATTAAAGAAATTATAATTACTTTCTAATATACAGTGAAAGACTTAAAAGTGAAGACAAGAGAGTTATTAATTTTTATTTTTTAAATATAACATATATATGTAATTATATATCAACTATTAATCAAGTCTAGTCGTGTCTTACCCACATTTCTAGGGAAAATATTTGAACCAAAGACTTACATGAATTACACAACAAAACATATATATATATAATAGGATACGAGTCTAGGCCTATAGTTTATCATACTATACATATTTACAGCATATTGTTCTAAAAAAGAAATGTTATACTAGTACAATTTTATAGATACAGTGAGAAGTCAGCCCAGCCTGCTACACGTCCACGTCATCATCTGCCGAGCCTGAAAATTATAAAAAAGTAGCATCATGAGACACCTCCGGAGAGAGATTCTAGTGGGATAACTTTACTGTCAATACATTGAAGCAATTAAATTATGAAACAAGTATTACATGTCCTTCGGGTACGCTCACCCTGGACCATACATAACATAAAGGAATGTAGGAGTTGCTCGCCCACTAAACCTTGCATAGACCAGACACTTTCGCCCTTATGGTCGCTTTCATAGACCAAACACTTTCGCCCTTATGGTCGTCGCCCAGTATGGAAGTTACATACTGGTTATAGCTACGGGCTTCAACCGTAGATTTTCATACATAACTTATCAATTCAATTAACAACACATAGTAGAGAGTAGAAGTTACCCACTTGTACATTGATAGTGCAAAGATTGCTCTGGATTGACCGATCGTCTCGACTGCGCTCGACACACTTAACTGATTAGCCTCTTTATGTCATATAACATAATCTTTTGTATTTATATAAGATTACTTTAACCTAAAGCATATTCATACTTATAACTTAATTGTTAAACATTTAAACTAGTAATTTTGGACCTAAAACGACATATAAAGATGTAATAATTTTAATAATTCATATATAATTCCTAAAATCACAAAATTATTCATATAATCACATAGCTTCTTTTAGTATAACATACTGAAAATTCATAAATTTTAATAGCTTGTACAAAGAATTAAAAATCACACATTTAACTAGTTTTTCACTTCAATTCTAGCTCCAAAACAGCCTTCAAATGAAAAATTCACCATACCTTATAGGATTGATGAAATGCTTTCATATTTTTACAGTAATCAGACAACATATTCAATTATAACATATAAAAATATCAACTGAAATCACATGTTCTGCCATATTTCCCGAAATAAATATCTATGTTATGCTACAAGTCTAAGTTTCGGTTGTTCAATTCTATCTTTTTCCTATTATTCTTTATCATTCTTTTCTGTTCCTTTCATCACACCAGATAGAGAAACTTTCCTCTGGCTACTAAGATGTTTCAGTTCGCTAGGAAATAAGATTCACATAATTAGTTATGAATTTTCGAAGTTGGCTGAAAACAGGACATAGTACATGCTGAAAATAGACTTTCTTGTAAAAAAATATCATAAATCGCACAAGGTTCTAAAAATTACATGGTAAATTTCTACATACTCATAAGAACGTATATTACAACATAATGAAATATGGCTTATAAATATAATCTCAATAAATAGTTATGAATTTTAGAACAAGACTGAAAACAGGACATGGTTTACGCAGAAAATAGGCTATGTTGTAAAATTCGGCATAAATCGTACAAAACTCTAAAAAATGCATACTAAATTCCTACACGTACCTAAGAACTGGTTCTAAAACATAGTAGAAGATTATACATAAATTCGAAGTATACTATTCAAGAAAATTATATGATTCAGACCTAAAAACAGGGTGAATTTGTCACAGAACAGGGTCATGTTTGAAAATTCATAGTAAATCGAATTCAAGTCCAAAAATTCTGAAACTAAACAGAAATGTTCTTCACCTATATATTAAAACCTGTTAAAAGGATTTAGTCTAATTCAATCTCTAAGTCTTTCGAACAGTTCCAAAACAGAAGCAAAACAGAGCACATCCTTAAGTATATTCTAGAAACAACTTATTTCTCCATTCAAGCAACATAAAATTCCCAACCAATTGCCAAAGAACATCTTTGGACTTTCTAACCTAAGATATTAATCATAAATCATGAGATTTAATGAAGGTATTATGAGAGTTTAGCCAAAACTTACCAAGAGAGAGATGTGAGCACAAGACCGTGAGGGTTTGAGAGTATGAAACGCCCCAAAATCTTTCAGTCAAAATATCAGAGTTTTTTGTTTTTTGGGCGTTAAGAGAGAAAGTGGAAAGAGACGTACATGATATAAAATAGAAAGAAATAAGAGAGGATAAGAAGCGGTACACTTAAAACATCGGATACCACCGATAAAATAGAGTTTGAAAACCTTGCACAGCGGAAGTAAACTTTACATGATAAAAAAATCCTTCGGCACAAAGCCGGGAGAGATCATAGCAGTGGAAAAACATCAGGATCCTTTACATAGAAAAAGAACAGTTTAACATTTTACAAAACGTGGAACATCATTTCACATAGCTTTAAAAGACAAAACCAGAAGATGGACACAGCTGATAGGGCACCCCTCTCTCTACGCGTCAAGGTTCTCTTCTTCTCATATAGTGTGAGTACAGAATAGGGGTGAGTGCATTGAATACACTCGTGGGGATACTTTCCAAGTTCAAACAATCCATCATATAAAAGTTCAGCAAATAAACACATCACATATTGACACGTAGCTTAGAAATGGACCGTAGTCTCTTCATAGCATAGATATGGACCGTAGTTCCTTCGTAGCACAATTATGGACCGTAGTCCCTTCGTAGCATAGATATGGACCGAAGTCCCTTTGTAGCACAGTTATGGACCGAAGTCCCTGCGTAGCACAATTATGGACCGTAGTCCCTTCGTAGCATAGATATGGACCGAAGTCCCTTCGTAGCACAGTTATGGACCGTAGTCCCTTCGTAGTATAGATATGGACCGAAGTCCCTTCGAAGCACACCATCGTAAAATAAACATAGCACATAGAGTTCAACAATTCATATATCACATAGGAAAAATAGTAAACACATAGAGTTTAGAAGTTACCCCACCTCGTTCGGTGGTTACCACGTAAGTAGCAAGTACCAGAGATCGGATATCTCAAAGCTCGAGTCTCAAATCCCGTATCTCGATGTTCAATCCAACGGATAGCCTACATACATTATGGTGTTCTTAGATCCTTAAAAATGTATAAATAAAGCTATAAATGATTTCGAAGAAAGTGTGATCGTTTAACGCGCGATGAATTGAGGGATCTCAAAATTGAGGTTGAAGTAACAAGGGTGAAAATTCAGTTTCTTAGGCAGAGGTGAAAGAGAATGAAATAAGGATCGCAACGCAAAAATAATGAGCTCAATCGGAGTTGAAAGGAGCTCAAACGAAGCGTTTTAAGATTTGGGGTTCCCATCGTCGCGCCCACGCGCCTGTGCGAACATGCTACATAAACGGGCTTCCAGCCGCCGCCGGCCGGCGAACTACCGGTCACCGACCATACCCCCGGATTCCCCCCACTTCAGGCTACCAACTCCGGCCAACGGCGGCCACGAAGGCGCCGTCTAACTCCACCAAAACACCTGCAAAAACAGCCCGTCTCAGCTTCCCCGACGGTGGCCTGCTCGACCAGGCCACTTCCCGGCGCCACCCGGCGCGGTGGTGCCGCCTCCTACCGCCACCCCCCGGGTTTGCCGGAAACCTCACACCGCCGGCTACCACCTCCGGCCATCCCTCGCCGGATTCCGACATGAATAGTGCCTTAAAAATACGCCGCAAAACCCTTCGATACCCTGTTTTTCGAAAACCAAACTTCAACCAAAAACTTCCGGCCGGTGACTCCAGTCGCCGGCAACCACCCCCTGACCTCCGGACACCGGCCGGAGACCTCCTTGTCGCCGGCTGTAGCGCCCCGGATCAAAACGAGCATAATTTATTAATTAAATATTTTAACGTATGACTTGATAATTACGTGCGTATATTTTGACTGTCTAATTAATTATGTGCGTTTCAGATACGTGTTTAACGCGTGACTTAGACGGATAATTTTCATGGACATGATGTATAGAATATTTTTATACCATAAGATGCGTCTTGGAAAGACAAGAATATAGAAACGAACTAGGGGTCAATCGGAGACCCGTAGCTCGAACGGTGACGGAAAGAGCAAAACCCGAAGTTTCGGAAAAATCGGAAGATATTTACGGTGAATGGAAACGAAGATATTTACGTGAATAGTAATATTGGAAAAGTCAACCGATGAATAGTGTTTGGATATTTTGGATGAATAGTGATTCGGATATTTTCGATGAATAGTAATTTCCGGATTTTTATAAATAGGGGTAGTTTCGATTCGAAAATCACCATTTCTTCGATCGAGCTGAACCCGACGAAAACACGTAAGTCCTTCTTTCTCGTCTTTTAATTTCCGTCTTTCTGTTTCCGGCGCGGCGGCGCCGCCGCCGGCCGGTCGCCGGAAAATTTCAACGTTGTCGGAATTGGATGATTTTCGCACACGACGTTCGTCTCGATGAGACGAATCTAGGATAGGTCTCGGAATTCAAATCCGATTTCTCGTTCGCCGGAAAATGGCGAAAAACAGCCTTGAAACCCTAAACTTAACCCTTGATCACCCTTTCTCTCTCCTCTGTTCTTTCTCTCTCCACCGCGTCGGAGAAGCTACCGGAGGTCGCCGGAGGTAGTGGCCAGACGCTGGAGTGCCGGCGCCGCCACCCATGGCGGTGCCGGAGATGGACAGTAGATATATATATATATATGTGTATGCATGCATGTGTGTGTGTTGTGTGGTGTGTGAGTGTGTGTGCTCGTGCTTTCTGTTGGAGGCGATGCCGGGGGGCTCCGCCGTGAGGAAAGGGATGGCCGGCGACGGGAGGTCGCCGGCGAGGTGTTTGGTGGGTCGTCGGCGGCTGGTGGCCGCCGGCCAGAGAGATAACAGTGTGTGTGTGTAAATCGCGTGTGTGTGTGTGTGTTGAAGCATGCATGTATATAAGGCTATGTTGGTGTGTTGTGGTGGCCGGAATGGGTTGTCGGCGACGGGGAGTCACCGGCGGAGGTACTGGGAGTGGTCGCCGGCGACGGAAAGTCGCCGGCCGGAGTTTTGGTTGAAGTTGGAATTTTGGAAAAATGTGACTTCGAAGGGTTTTGCGGTGAAGTTTCCAGGCACTATTCATGTCGGAATCCGGCGATGGATGGCCAGAGGTGATAGCCGGCGGTGCGAGGTATCCGGCGAGGTAGGTGGTGGTGGCTGGAGGCGGCGCTGCCGCGTCGGGTGACGCCGGGAAGGTGGCGCGTTGAATAGCCACCGTCGGGAAAATCTGGGCAAGGCTGGCCGAGAAAACTCGACCAGCCGTCGAGCCATGCACCCGCTGCCGAGAAATCTCGGCAGCTGCCGAGACGGGACACGACGCTGCCGAGAAAACTCGGCAGTTGCCGAGCCATGCGCCTAGTTGCCGGGTTTTTCCACCCGGCGCCGGGTTCGTGCGTGCCGACGCACTCGCGACGCCGTGTTTTCGATCCGAACCCCGTTTTCTCCGCCATTCGTCTTTTTCGAGTTATTGCCGACAAGACGACATTGACCCGGGTCCGTGGGCCCGGTCAAAGTCAACCCTTTGATCAAAATTACCAATTTACCCCTAAACTTAAAATACTCCGTTTGAGCTCATTTTAACTCCGATTGAGCTCATTCTTTTTGCGTTGCGATCCTTATTTCTTTTCCTATCATCTCAGCCCTTTAGACTTGACTTTCAGCCTTGTCTCCTAAATCCCAATCTTTAGATCGATCGATCCGTCGCGTATTTAACGACCGATTTCCAACGGAACCTTTTACAGCTTTATATATAATTTATTAAGGATTTAAGGGACGTCATAACTTATGTAGGCTACTTGTTGAGTTGAGCCTTGTGATATCGGATCCTTTGGTACTCGCTTGTGAAATCTGATCCGCCGATACTTGTTCACGTGGTAACCACTATACGAGGTGAGGGTACATTCTAATCTCTTATCTGTTTACAGCTTTCCCTATACATGCATGATTGAGGAATACTAAGTGTTGTGTTTATACTTGCTGTGCCATGATATAACTGTGGAAGGACAGAGGTCCTCCGATCATGCATTCTGTGCGTCCCCAGCTATTATTCTAATACTCTGTGGTGGTGTCGTGAGCCTCTTGAAATGCACAAGCGGTGAAATACCGATATAGGATAAGACGGGGGAATCCAGCACCTATTCTTCTTACTTACCATTTCTAATATCTGCTTTGCATTTATACGTGCCGTGACAATGTGACTGTAGGTTAGCTTTTCGGTATTTAATTCTGATATGAGTTGTGCGAGGTGGATATTATCCCCACGAGTGTATTCCACGCACTCACTACAAGAAATCACACATTTTGTGACGAATATTTTTGCGACGATAAAAAATCGTCACAATTTGTTACTTAAAGGCGACAAATGTTATTTTCGTCATTAAAATACTAGAAATTGTGACAAAATTTTTTTTTGTCACCATTGATAATTTTATTTGTCACTAATTTGTAAATTTCATGACGATATAAATTATTTCGTCACAATAATAATAGGTGACGATGTTAATAATAATTGGTGACGAAATTCGATGTCATAAAAATATATATTTTCATGACGATGCTATTTTTCGTCATTAATTTTTCTAAATAATTATTTACAAAATTATTTCATCACAATAATAATTGGTTACGATTTTAATTATAATTGGTGACGATATTCGATGTCGTAAAAAATAAATTTTTGTGACGGTGTTATTTTTTGTCATTAATTATTTGAATTAATTAGTGACAAAATTCTTTTGTCACGATAATAATTGATGACGATTTTAATAATAATTGGTGACGAAATTCGATGTCATAAAAATATATATTTTCACGACGATGCTATTTTTCGTCATTAATTTTTCTAAAAAATTATTTACAAAATTATTTCGTCACAATGATAATTGGTTACGATTTTAATTATAATTGGTGACGATATTCGATGTCATAAAAAATAAATTTTTGTGACAGTGCTATTTTTTGTCATTAATTATTTGAATTAATTAGTGACAAAATTCTTTTGTCACAATAATAATTGATGACGATTTTAATAATAATTGGTGACAATATTTGACGATCCTATTTTTTGTCATTAATTATTTGAACTTATTACTAACAAAATTGTATCGTGAGTGCATTAATATTTTGGGTTTTGAACATTCATATGTTGGCCATTGAAATCGAGTTAATATATCAAAATTGGAAATCAATGACTTATATTAATAAGTAATGGTACTTTATAAAAAATAACAAAAATTATATGATAATAGAAAATTGAAAAATATCAAAAATTCAAAAAAAAGAAATGCATGCAGGATATTATTACATGAAACACCAGTGGTCTAGTGGTTAGAGTACCACCTTGGGCACCTGGGTTCAATTCCCAGACAAAGCACAATATTGACATTGGTGATGTGTGCGCTGACATCAACGTTGTGATGATATGTCATCATTCCCAGACAACGCACAATATTGGCATTGGTGATGTGTGCGCTGACATCAGCGTTGTGATGACATGTCATCATTCCCAGACAACGCACAATATTGGCATTGGTGATGTGTGCGCTGACATCAGCGCTGTGATGACATGTCATGATGACAAGTCACGACAATGCTCAAAATCTGGGAAAGACAAATTTTAGTGACAATAAATTAAATTCGTCATGTAAAGTTACATTTTTAGTGATGAAATTTGATGTCAAATGTGACGTTTTATTTGTCACTATAGATGAGATGATATAGTGATGATGATCTTTAGCGTCATCAAAAGATGACTTTAGATGACGAATTCAAATAGCACTGGGAAAGATAAATTTTAGTGACAATAAATTAAATTCGTCATGTAAAGTTACACTTTTAGTGACGAAACACCATAATTAGTGACGAAATTTGATGTCAAATGCGACGTTTTATTTGTCACTATAGATGAGATGATATAGTGACGATGACCTTTAGCGTCATCAAAAGATGACTTTAGATGACGAATTCAAATAACATCACAATTTAGCTAATATGACGCACTTACAGCGACGTTCTTTGCGACGAAAATATTTCGTCACCAAACACCTTTTGTGACGAAAAATGGTGTTTTTATGACGAATTTTGTCATCGTGAATTCTCAAATTTCTTGTAGTGACTCACCCCTTAATCTGTACTCACACTACAGGCGATGATGAGCATGAGGAACCCTAGGGGGAGAGAGGAAGTACTGTATCTGGCTTTGTTGTAATGAGACGAGGTCTCCTAAACATTTTCAAACTATGTTTTGGATAACTTGTGTTTTGTAATATTTTGATACATGTAAGGATGTGAGATCCTGAAGGTATTTCCGCTGCCTATGATATTTTATATCGGTAGTGAGACCGATTGCTAACGGCAGAGGCCGAATATTGATATTTTATATCGGTAGTGAGACCGATTGTTAACGGTAGAGGCCGTATGTTGTAATATATCGGTAGTGAGACCGAATGTAATCGACAGAGGTCGGTTTTGATAAGTGAAAGATTCACTTCGTTCCTTATCTCTTTCTTCTGTTGTCTCTTGCTTCTTTCTTTCTGTCCTGATAAGCGTCCCTTGCCTTTTTCTATCTTCACGCCCGAATAAAAAACTCTGATAAAATGCGAAAAGATTTCGGGGCGTGACAAATGGTATCAGAGCCGTTCTAACATTGAGAACGTGCTCGAGTTGGTTTTAAAAATGGAGAAAATGTGATTTGAAAACGAGAAAAAGTTTTGGAACGAGTTTTAAAGTGGGAAATGTGTGATTTTAAAACGTGAAATCATTGCTGAGTGTTTAGCCTTAGGAGTTCAAGGTTGTAACTTTGTGTGAGTTTAGGATCATGTGTGAGTCAACCTGTTTGATTCAAGTAACCTGTTTGGAAGTTGAATCTTAGTAGGTGAAAACTTGTTAGGCTGATAGATTCTAAGATCGAGTCCTATAAAACAATCTTGCTTAATGAAGTTCCACTTCAAAGAAGGAGAAGAGTGGACGTAAAAGGATTACACCACTGTTGGTTCCAAGTGGTCAGAGGTTCAGAGGGGGGGTGAATGAACCTCTATCGATTTTTGAACTTTTTTTAAAAACTTTGGTGAACTAGTTACTGATTCAAAGAGGAATGCAGTAACCTGACTCGATTCAGTAACCTGACCGAAGGCTGATTCAGGTTCCTGACTCGGTATCATAGTATGCAATGAAAAATACTCAATAGAGTTTCTATTTTGGAAAAGGCTTTCTTTCACAAGTATGCTATTTGATATGCAAGGAATATAAGACAACAAATAAACGAAAAATAGGTAAACATTTATGCTTATAGTGGTTCGAATGTGGTGTAATCCTTCTACGTCCACTCTACTCCTTCCTAGAGGAGGAACTTTGTTAAGTCAGTTTGATTTACAAGTCTCAAATTTACAAATCTCTTCCTAACAAGTTATACCTACTAGAATCCCAGATTCCTAGGCCACAACCCACACAGGATACACAATCCCACATAGGGCAAATAGCCTACACAAGACTATATACTTAGCAAGGATCTCAATCCTATCAACTAAGTTACACCAAACTAAAACAACTTAGCGCACAAAGCACAATGGTTAAAAGATTCAAAGGGTTCTTCAACTGGTGTAGAGAGAAGACAACTTTAAACTTGAAGGCTCGAATGCTTGAATAGCTGCTTCTCGAAGGTTGAGTGGTTGAATAAAGGTGAGCTTAGAATAAGCTTTGGAGTATTTCTGATTTTCCACTTGGCTTTGCTCAGCAAATTTCTCAGTCACTCATACCTCCTATTTACAGAGTTAGGAAAAGTATCCAATGAAGAGAGATACTTCTCCATTTTGAATTTGAGCTCTGATCTCCAAAGATCTTTTTCTGTGGTCGCATTAAATGCATCTAAGCTGCTCCTGTCATGAGCATTTAATGCACCTATCACCGGCTTCTGGACCTCTCCGACACGCTTGCTGACATGGTAAAGCAGTATGGGTCCACCACTGAAGTTCATGCAACAACTACTTAATCTTGTTGACCGTTAGCTTTGCTCTTCCTCATACTGCATGATCTTCCTCGTGCTGTATGGATGAGAGTTGTCACGCCCCGTTTCCTTTCATAAAAATATCAGAGTTTTTCTCACGGGCGTGAAGAAGAAAAGGTAAGGGACATACACACATATATATATTTAAAACACAAGAAGGAGGTAGGAGATGATAGAAGAATGAGGTAGGGGACGATGTGAATCTTTCACATATCAACAATCGGCTTCAACCGATTAACATATCATATCATAGCAGCGAAATAAAACCATTAGGATCCATTATCCAAACATATACAAGATTATCTGTTACAAAACGTGAAACCATTAAAATATTGTTTGAAAATGTTTGTGAGACATCATCTTAAATATATAAGTCCAGATATAACACCTCCTCTCTCCCTCTAGGGTTCATCATGCTCATCATCTCCTGTGACGTGAATTATAAAATAGAGGGTGAGTGCGTGGAATACACTCGTGGGGATGAAATCCACCTCTTATAACAATCAACAAATATAAAATACCGGAAATGTAACATTCAGTCACGTTGTCACAACACATAAAATGCAAGGCACGAATCTCGTAACTTATCCATGAAGTGCGGGAATTTCCCATCTTATCCCCTAAAACGGTCTCAATACCGCTAGCGCATTTACAGGACCGCCAGACCTTTCAGCTGGTAGAAGAGATAAGAGATAGTTTTTTTACGGTCCATAAGACCCTCCGAACATGCAATGTGAACCGAAGTCCTTTCACAGTATATCATGAACACATAAATATAGCATATAATCACGACATTTAGTATTCCTCAATCATGCTTTAAATATGAAAAACTGTAAACAGATAAAGAGTTAGAAATTACCCCCACCTTGTTTGGTGGTTTCCACGTGAGTAGCAAGTACCAAAGATCAAATATCTCAATGCTCAATCCAACTGATAGCCTACATAGGTTACGGTGTTTCTTAAATCCTTAATAAGTATAATTAATGTCATAAAAGATTCCGGAGGTAAAACGATCGTTAAAGACGCGACGGATCGAGAGATCTAAAGATTGGAGTTGAAGAAATGAGAGTGTATGTTCAGTCTAAAAGCCTGAGATGATAGAGGATGAAATTTGGATCACAACGGAAAAAGAATGAGCTCAATCGGAGTTGAAACGAGCTCGAACGGAGCATTTTAAGTTTGGGGGTATTTTGGTAATTTTGGTCAAAGGGTTGACTTTGACCGGGACCCATGACCCCCTGTCAACGACATCTCATCGGCGATGACTCGATGTTGACGTACGACGGAAAAAACATGATTCGGATCGAAAACACGATGTCGCGCGCGCACCGGGCGTCGGGTGGACAACTCGGCAGATGCGTAGGTCCCGACAGGTATACGCGCCAAGCGCGCGCGTCCCTCGGCAACTCGCGCGCCTGTCCCTCGGTGGTCTCGGCAGCTCGTGTGCGCGGCACTCGGCATGGCCGGCATTTCTCGGCATGTGCCCACCCGGTACCCGACATGGCCGGCCTTTCTCGGCAGCCTCGGCCAGGCTCGCGCCCAGGCCACCCGACGTCGGCCACCTGCTCCCAGCTCACTTCCCAGCGCCACCAGCTATGGCGGCGCCGCCCAGCACCGCCGCCACCTTATCCGCCAGCAACCCTGCACCACCGACCACCACCTCCGGCCACCCTCGTCGGATTCCGGCCATTAACAGTGCCGGAAAACAACCACCAAACACCCCTCACCCTCACGCTCTCTACCTTTCTCTCCCCCCTTTCCAGCTCCAGCCGGTGACTTCAAGTCGCCGGCAACCCTCCCCGGACCATCTGCAACACTGGTCGGCGATGTCCCATCGCCGGCAACCACCCAACAACCGCTCACACACAAGCAGTAACCCTACACACACACACACATAGATATATTCACACACGCATAAATACACAGCTTGGCCGGCGGCCACCACCACCCAGACCTCGCCAGCGCATCACCAGCGCCGGCCCACTGTTCCCATACGGCGGCGCCACCTGTGCCGTTCGCAACAGCAAAACACATGCACACACACGTTTTACACACACATATGCAATATACACACACACTCCAAAACAGCCCCGATGATGCCACCCACAGTGGCGCCACCTCTCCGATGACTCCCCCGTACCACCAGCAGCTTCTCCGACAGCAGCTCTGGTGAGAAGAAAAGAGAAAACAGGAAGAGAGAGAAAAGGTGGCAAAAGTTAGGGTTTAAGGTTTGGAAAGAGTTTTTCACCGTTTTCCGGCGAATGAGAAATCGGAATCGAAATCCGTGACCTATTCTAGACTCGTCTCATTGAGAGCTACGTTGTGTGCGAAAATCGGCCAAAATCGACAACTTTGAAATTTTCCAGCCACCGGCAGCGGCGGCATGGCGGCGTCGGCGGCAGTGCGCCAGAGACAGAAATTAGAAAAGAGAGAAAGAGAGGAGAGAGAGACTTACAAGTTTTCTTTACTTTTGGCTCGTTCGGAAAAAACGGTGATTTTTGAATCGAAAATACCCCTATTTATAGAAATCCCGGAAAACACTATTCAAGTAAAAATCTCCAAGTTACTGTTCATGGTGAAAAGTCCAAGTTACTATTCACGTAAAAATCTTCGTTACTATTCATCGTAATATCTTTCGGTTTTCCGAAACTTCATGTTTTGCCCTTTTCATTACCGTTTGAGCTACGGGTCTCCGATTGACCCCTAATTCATTTCTATCTTCTCGTTTTTCCATTACGCATCTAATGGTATAAAAATATTTTATGTTCCATGTCTAGGAAAAATATCCATCTAAATCATGCATTAAACACATATCTGAAACGCACGTAATTAAATTAAACAGTCAAAATATATGCACATAATTATTAAATCATGTGTTGAAATATTTAATTAATAAATTATGCTTCGTTTTTGGTCCAGGGTGCTACAAGAGTAACACTTATCTTTTTACAAAAGATCTGTTGGCTACTTTCTGATATCATAGCAGGTTATTGTAGTTTCTTCCCGTTTCAGAACAGCATCCTGTTCTCGAAACCTACAGTCAACTTCTAGACTTGCTTCCTGCTTCCTCCTAACTTGCTGCTTTCTCCATGCTGCTTCCTTCAGCTTGCTGCTTGCTCTTTGCTGTTACAGCCAGCTTACTGCTTCTGCCAACTTACTGCTCTTAGAAGATATCTTCCTATTTCTTCTAAGGTCGGTTTTCCTTATAACTTGGAAAACCATTACATGATCTCTTATGGATGAAGAACTAAAGATCACGTAATCAGTATGGAAACTAGGTATTGATATCCTAAGCAAACTGTTTTTGTCTCATCAAAATAACTACTGAAATATCCCAACAACCACCTTTGAACCACTATAAGCCTTGTGTGTTTATCTTTTGTTTTTAGCATCTCTGTGATTATTTTGTGCTGTATTCTACATCATATCATTCTACTCTCAAAGCTTTCTAAAAGTTATATTTCAAAAAAGGTTTTCAAAAGAAACTTTATTTCAAAGCTTAAGTTTCGGTTGCAAAAGAACTCTGGTACATCAAGCTGCGCTGCATTTTAGCCCGATAAACTATACTACATTTTGTGTTGTATTCTGCGATAGAATACAACGCTACAAGTTCAAAAGATTTTTGAAAATCAATAAAGGTTTATTCACCCCCTCTGAACCTCTGTGTCACTAGGGACCAACAATCCCAAATGCGAAATTTCACAAGACTGCTACACAAAAGTTTTACAAACAATACAACTAATAAAAATATATTACAGACACAAAGATAAATCAACAAGTGTATTTCAAGTTCGGACAAGTAAACAAAAAGATGGAAAGATCACCATATTTATGTCTGAAATAAAGAAAACATACCCTAAAACTAAAATTCTCCCCAGTAAACAAAATAGGATCAGTGTAGGACATATATAAAAAACCTGAAAGAAAATGAAGACCCTTCTTGAAACAGTGTTGTGGAAGAGGAAACTGGTTTTTTATTACTCCACTGAGTAGTCTTCAACAAATGAGGAAGCACAGTCCAATTAAAGCTTATATCCATAGGTCCATGGAGTGCAACAATAGTACATTTGCTTGGATCTATGATGGACATGCACCAGCCTATGATGGACGCTATTATTTTCTTGTTTTAATTTTTTTTTTATTAATTTTTTAATTTGTATTTATTTATTTTTATTTTTATTTTATACTAGTAATTCACCTACATGATGTGCTGTTTATTTGTAGCACCCCGGACCAAAAACGAAGCATAATTTATTAATTAATTATTTAAACGCATGACTTAATAATTATGTGCATATATTTTGACTGTTTAAATTAGTTACGTGCGTTTCAGATACGTGTTTAATGCATGATTTAGATGGATATTTTTTTTAGACATGGAACATAGAATATTTTTACACCATTAGATGCGTATTGGAAAAACGAGAAGATAAAAATGAACTAGGGGTCAATCGGAGACCCGTAGCTCAAACGGCGACGGAAAGGGCAAAACACGAAGTTTCGGAAAATCGAAAGATATTTCGGTGAATAGTAACGAGATTTTTACGTAAATAGTAACTTGGACTTTTCATCCGATGAACAGTAACTCTAGATTTTTTTGGTGAATAGTGATTTTCGGATTTCTATAAATAGGGGCGTTTTCGATTAAAAAATCACCGTTTTTCCGAACGAGCCGAAAGCGACGAAAACTTGTAAGTCTCTCTCTTTTCTCTCTCTTTTTCCGGTTTTCTGCCTCCGACAAAAATTTCAACGTTGTCGATTTCGGTCGATTTTCGCACACGACGTAGGTCTCGACGAGATAAATCTAGGATAGGTCTCGGAATTCAATTCTGATTTCTCGTTCGCTGGAAAACGGCAAAAAACGAGCTCCAAACCCTAAACCCTAATTTCCACCACCTTCTCTCTCTCTTCTGATTTCCCTCTCTCTCTTCCTCTTCTCGCCGGAGCAGTCGCCAGAGGAGCTGCTGGAAATGTGGGGGAGCTGCTGGGGGGACGGCGCCACCGTGGGTCGCGGCGCCGGAGCTGCGGCAGGCTGTGTATGTATATGTCGTGCATGTGTTTGTAAAACGTGTGTTGTGAGTGTGTTGTGTGCTGATTGGGGGCGGCGCTGGTGGTGCTGCCGTGAGCTGCTGGTGGCCGGCGCTGGTTATGTGCCGGCGAGGTCAGAGAGGTGGTGGCCAGCGACAGATGGCCGTTGGCCAAGGCTGTTGGGTGTGTGTGTGTTCTTATGCGCGTGTGTGTGTAAGCGTGTTTATATATATACTGTATGTGTGTGTTGGGGTGGCCTGGGATGGTCATCGGTCGGAGCTGGGAAGGTTAGGGTTAGTTTTGTATGCGTGTGTGAGGAAGGGAGTTTGGTGGCTGTTTTCCGGCACTGTTCATGCCGGAATCCGAAGAGGGATGGCCGGAGGTGGTAGCCGGTGATGCAGGCTCGCCGGTGGACGCCTGCGCCACCGCCGCAGCTGGTGGCGCTGGGAAATGTGCTGGGCGAGCAGGACGACGCCGGGAGCACTGGGCGCCGCAGCTACCGAGGAGCGTCTGCCGAGCTACTGAGAAAACTCGGCAGCTACCGAGAAGTGCCGACCCGATGCGCGAGCTGTCAAGACACACCACCGAGGCTGCCGAGACGCGATGCTGATGCTGCCAAGAAAACTTGGCAGCTGTCGAGAAAGCACGCGCGCGCGCGCGCCCCGTCGGGTGACGGGTGCGCACGCAACGCCGTATTTTCGACCCGAATTCTGTTCTTTCCGTCGTACATCATCATCGAGTCATCGCCGATGAGATGTCATTGACCGGGGTTCGTGGGTCCGGTCAAAGTCAACTCTTTGACCAAAATTACCAAAATACCCTTAAACTTAAAATGCTCCGTTTGAGCTCGTTTCAACTCCGATCGAACTCATTCTTTTTTCGTTATGACCCAAATTTCATTCTCTATCATCTCAACCTTTTAGACTGAACATCCATTTTCGTTTCTTCAACTCTAATCTTTAGATCTCTCGATCCGTTGCGTCTTTAACGATCGTTTTTCCTCCGGGATCTTTTATAACTTTATTTATACATTATTAAGGATCTAAGAAACACTGTAACTTGTGTAGGCTACTTGTTGGATTGAGCCTTATGATATCCAATTTTTGGTACTTGCTACTCATGCGGAAACCACCGAACAAGGTGGGGGTAATTTCTATCTCCTCATCTGTTTACTGTTTTCCCTATTACGAGGCATGATTGTGGAATACTAAATGCTGTGATTATATGCTATGTTTATGTGTTCATGTTATACTGTGAAAGGACTTCGGTTCACATTGCATGTTCGGAGGGTCTTATGGATCGTAAAAAAACTCTCATACCTCTTCTAACACCTGAAAGGTCTGGCGGTCCTGTAAATGCGCTAGCAATATTGAGACCATTTCAGGGGATAAAGATGGGAAATTCCCGCACCCCATGGATGGGTTACGAGTACGTGCCTTACATTTTATGTGCTGTGACAACGTGACTGAAGGTTACATTTCCGGTATTTTACATCTGTTGATTGTTATAAGAGGTGGATTTCATCCCCACGAGTGTATTCCATGCACTCACCCCTTACTTTGTAATTTACATTACAGGAAATGATGAGCATGATGAACCCTAGAAGGAGAGAGGAGGTGTTGTACCTGAACTTATATGTTTAGACTAATGTCACACAAACATTTCCAAACAATGTTTTAATTAATTCACGTTTCTGTAATAATTCTGTATATATTTTGGGATTTGAGATCCTGATGATATTTTTTCCGCTGCGAATGTTATGTTTAATCGGTACTGAGACCGATTGCTGATATGTGATTGAATCATATCGTCCCTTACCTCATTCTTCTGTTGTCACGCCCCGTTTTCTTTTATAAAATTATGAGAGTTTTCACACGGGCGTGAAGAAAGAAATAACAAGAGACACATTTTTCCATAAGCAGAAAGAAGGAGTAAGAGTCGACAGAAGAAAAAGGTAAGGGACGATGTGAAATAATCACATATCAACAATTGGTCTCAGCCGATAATTTCAAGATTCGCAGCGGAAAATATCATCAGGATCTCACATCCGAAACATATATATACAGAATATTACAAAACGTGAATCAATTAAAATATTGTTTGAAAATGTTTGAGGATCAACATCATAATACTACTAGTCCAGATACAACACCTCTTCTCTCCATCTAGGGTTTATCATCCCCATCATCTCCTGTAACGTGACTTACAGAATAGGGGGTGAGTGCGTGGAATACACTCGTGGGGATGAAATCCACCTCTTATAACAGTCAATAGATATAAAAATATCGTAAATGTAATACTCAGTCACGTTGTCACAGAATAACATGAACACGTGATCATAGCATAAAACCACAACATTTTAGTATTCCACAATCATACTTCAATAGGGAAAACTGTAACAGGTAAAGAGATAGAAATTACCCCCACCTTGTTCGGTGGTTACCACGTGAGTAGCAAGGACCAAAGATCACGTATCACAAGGCTCAACTCAACAAGTAGTCTACACAATTTACGATGTTTCTTAGATCCTTTATAATATATAATTAAAGCTGTAAAAGACTCCGGTGGAGAAACGATCGTTAAAGACGCGACAGATCAAGATATCTAAAGATTGAGGTCGAAGAAATGAGAGGGGTAGATCAGTCTAAGTGGCTAAGATGAAAGTGAATAAAATTTGAGTCACGACGGAAAAAAAATGAGCTCGATCGGAGTTGAAACGAGCTCAAACGAAGCATTTTAAATTTAGGGGTATTTTCATAATTTTGGTCAAAGAGTTGACTTTGACCGGGCCCACGACTCTCGGTCAATGACATCTCGTCGATGACGACTCGATGATGACGTACGACGGAAAAAATGGGATTCGGAATGAAAACACAACGTCACATGCAACGGGGCACGCGCGCACCCGGCGTCGGGTGGAAAAACTCGGTGGCTCGGTAGCGTCCTTGGTAGCTGCCGAGTTTTCTCGGTAGCTGCCGAGTTTTCTCGGCAGCGTGGGCATCTCGTCTCAGCAGCTGCCGAGTTTTATCGATAGCGTCGACAACTTCACTCGGCAGTTGCCGAGTTTTCTTGGCAGCTGGTCAGCGCGTCTCGACAGCTTAGGCAGGCGACTCGGCGGCTGCTGAGTTTTGTCGGCAGCGTGTGCACACGTTTCGGCAGCTGTCGAGTTTTCTCGGCAGCTCGGCATCCGGTGCGCCCAGGCTTTCCGGTGTCGACCCTGCTTGACTGCCCCTCTTCCCGGCGCCGCCTTGTGCCGCCACCACCTCGTCCTCCGGCGAGCCTGCACCGCCGGCTACCACCTCCGGCCACCTCTTGCCGGATTCTGACATGAACAGTACCGGAAAAATCCGCCGCAAAACCCTTCGTCAACCACATGTGCAAAACCAACACCAAGCTTTCCAGCTCCGACCGGCGACTTCCAGTCACCGGCGACCTTTCCCAGACCCCCTGTCGGCGACCTCCCGTTGCCGGCAACCATCCAAACCCAACCCCAAACCTCCAGCAGCTTATATACACACACGAGCATGCTTACACACACATACACAAACTCTAGCCAAACCCAGCTCTTAGCCGGCGACTTCCAGTCACTGGCGACTCTCCCCCACCACCTGGAACAGTGGCCGGCGACTTCCAGTCACCGGCCACCATCCCAAAGCAGCCCAACACACACACAATAAGAGTTATACACACACACACTAGATTATATACACACATACACAAACATAACCTGGCCGGCGGCCACCAACCACCGGCCACCACCACCTGACCTCGTCGGTGCATCTCCAGCGCCGACTCACTATTCCCACACGACGGCGCCCCCAATCAGCGAACACACATGCACACACACTCAAAACACACACATATGCGATATACATATATACACCCACTGTTCAGCTCCGGCGCCGTGGGTGGCGGCGCCGGCCCTCCAGCAAACCCTAACCTTCACCACCGGGGGTCTCCGGCAGCAGCTCCGACAAGTAGGTGGCAGAAAACAGAAAGAGAGAAAAAAGGTGGTGAAGGTTAGGGTTTAGATTTTTTGAGACCATTTTTCACCGTTTTCCGGCGAACGAGAAATCGGAATTGAATTTCGAGAACTATCCTAGATTCATTTCGTTGAGACCTACGTCGTGTGCGAAAATCGACCGAAACCGACAACGTTGAAATTTTCCAGCTATTTTCCGGCGAGAGAGAGACTTACGGATTTTTGTCGCTTTCGGCTCATTCGAAAAAACGGTGATTTTCGAATCGAAAATACCCCTATTTATAGATTTTCCAAAAACACTATTCACCGAAAAAATCTAAGTTACTATTCATCGGGATCAAAAGTCCAAGTTACTATTCACGTAAAAATCCCATTACTATTCACCGTAAATATATTCCGATTTCCCGAAACTTCGGGTTTTGCCCTTTCCATCGCCGTTTGAGTTACGAGTCTCCGATTGACCCCTAGTTCGTTTCTATCTTCTCATTTTTCCAATACGCATTTAATGGTATAAAAAATATTCTATGATCCATGTCTAAGAAAATTATCCATCTAAATCGTGCATTAAACACGTATCTGAAACACACGTAATTAAATTAAACAGTCCAAATATATGCACATAATTATTAAGTCATGTGTTTAAATATTTAATTAATAAATTATGCTTCGTTTTAGTTCGGGGCGCTACATCTGTTGTCTCCTATCTACTTCTTCTGTTGTGATTATTTGTCTCTTACCATTTCTTCTTCACGCCCGTGGGAAAACTCTGATATTTTTATGAAAGAAAATGGGACGTGACATTATTATTTACGTTGATAATATATATTATATGTACAATTTGTTATAATATAATAAAATTGCATAAATTAAAGAGTTATTCATAGCATCTTTTATTATTTTAAACATGTACAATATATAAATACATTTTTCATATTTCTATTGTTTTTTAAAATTGTATTTTACAGTTTTTGAAAATCGTTGTGTAAAATAAAAAAATCAATGGGTAGTTTACATCTTGAGTGTGAGAGGTTTGTAAAAGTACTCACAAATCATAATCCTAACACCCCATGGCCGTCGCCATCATCCTTTAATTGAATGTAACTGAAATATTGTAGAAATATAGTTAGAATTCCAGAAATAGTTATATGAATAAACAATTGTTGAGTAGCAATTTCTTCATTAAAAACGTTGTTGATATATGTATGAACTAATCATATGTGGGACAATGCACTATGCAATACATAGGAATTTACTTAAACAAATATTTTTTTGTCCTTTTATTACCCATTAATATTACACACTAATAAGAGACTTGTACAGTGGAATGTTGACATGATTTATAAAAAGAAAAAAACAAAAAAATAAAAATTTGAAAAACAAATCGATGGAATGAAAAGGTCGATTAAAATTTTATGAAAAATATAACAAATCAAGGATTTTTAATAAACAATTCATAAAACGCAATTAATACTTGAATAAGAAGTATGTAATAAAATAATCCCATATAACATGACTAATTTCTCTAAGGAAACTATTTAATTTTTTAATTCTTTTATATTAGTCAAAATATTGAGAGGAAAATTTTAGGTGGGAAAATGACATGATTTTCCCAAACTATCATATTTATATTAGTATAGATATTTGATAAAATTTTGGATATTTTAACTTGCAATCAATGTTATTTTAAATAATTGTATTTGATAATATTAGAAATTTAAACTAAACACTATAACAATCAAATTATTATAGTTAATAATTTATCTTAACATTTTTTTGTTCTTTTTTTTTAATAATTTTTTTAATTAACATTATTTAAGATTAATTAGTACTAACAATATTTAATGTGTCAAAACTTCGGTTTATATTTTATTTTTTAACCACATTAAATTATTTTAAGATTTATAAAATAGATTTAACTTTTGAAATTATATTTATATTCTTTAAAACAATTATAAGATTTTTTTAAAATAAAGTTAACAAATTTCATAAAATTTCCAGATTAATTATTTCTTTCTTTTCATTTGACTACTTTTTTAAATAAGCATTATTTTTATTATTATTTTTATATTTTTAAACATTAAAATTTTAATATTAGCTATTTGAAAATTGTTTTTATTGCAATTATATTTTTATAAAAATTATTTATTATTGTTGTTATAATTAACAGACTTTTAGTTGATTTGTATATATTTTTCAAATTTCAATATTTTGATTAAATTTTTGAAAAATTAGTGATTATTATTTTTTAGATATTTTTTATATATATAATATTTTATGTAAATATTTAAATCAATTTTAAAATTTTATTTGTTGATTTTACATTCTTAGACTTAACCTTATGGTCTTATTGTTATATTTTTTCATATTATGTAGTTCTAGATTTTATTGGATTTTTAATATTTTTATTTCATTGTCTATGTTTGTTTTGAGTATTATTCAAAATTAATTGAATGTTTAAAATTATTTTCAAAATATTTTCTTTTTTTCTTAATTATTTTCTTAGTTCTATAATAATATTCGAAATTGTTATATCATCCATTCATCTTGTTATTCCTCAAAAAGGTCCAAATGAAGGAATTATATTTTCTACAAATTCTAAAAGTCCAAATGTGGAGAATAATTATTATTTTTAAATCCTACTTTTAGGTCCCAATTTTATTAGGTACTCTCTCCATTGATATCCAAATATAAATAACAAAAAAGGGGCCAAAACCTAGCCAGTAGTCATCCCTCCTCCTCCCTACCGTCCCTTTCTCGCCGGCACCTCCCACCCGCCACCGTCTCTCCTCATAATATTAAGAAATGTAAAAGCTTCTCACATATAATGTAGCGCCCTGGACCAAAAATGAAATATAATTGATTAATTAAATATTAAACCCTTAATTGAATTATTATGTGAGTTATTTTTGACTGTTTAATTTAATTACGTACGTTTCAGTTACGTGTTTAATGCAAAATTTAGATGGAAATATTTTCTAGACATGGAACATAGGATTTTATTATACCATTAGATGTGCGATGGAAAAATGAGAAGATAGAAATGAACTAGGGGTCAATCGGAGACCCGTAGCTCAACCGACGACGAAAAGGGCGAAACACGAAGTTTCGGAAAACCGGAAGATATTTACGGTGAATAGTAACCCAAGATATTTCGATGAATAGTGACCAAGATTTTTTGGGTGAATAGTAACTTTCCAAAATCTATAAATAGGGGCTCATTCGATTCATTTTTCACCGTTTTTCCGAACGAGGCGAAATCGACGAAAACACGTAAGTCTCTCTCTCCTCCCTTCTCTCTCTCGATTTTCTGTTTTCTGGTCACCGGCGCCGCTGCGCCGCCGTTGCCGGTGATCGGAAAATTTTAAAGTTATCGGTTTTGGCAGATTTTCGCATAGAATGTAGGTCTCATCGAGACGAGTCTAGGATAGGTTTCGGATTTCAATTTCGATGTCTCGTTCGTCGGAAAACGGCGAAAAAACGGCCTCGAAAAACCTAAACCCTAACCTTCACCACCTTTTTTCTCTCTTCCTGTTTTCTGCCACCTACTCGCCGAAGCTACTGCCGGAGCACCCCCGGTGGTGAAGGTTAGGGTTTGCTGGAGGGCCAGCGCCGTCGTGGGTGGCGGCGCCGGAGCTGAACAGTGGGTGTATATATGTATATCACATGTGTGTGTGTGTTTTGAGTGTGTATATCCTGGAAAACCCTAACCCTTGATTTTCATGTTTTACAACCCTTTCTCTCTCCTCGGTTCTCTCTCTCTCTCTCTCCTTCTTCGCCGGAGTGGTGGCTGACCTTCCTGGGATGTCGGGCTATCAGTTGGGGGTGGTGGCGCCACCGTGGGCGAAGGCGTCGGGGTCGGAAATGGTGGTGGAAAGTGGTTAAGGGTGTGAGTAGGGTGGTGTGTGTGTGTTTTTACGTGATAGTGTGTGTGTTTTTGGGCTGTTCGTTGCCGGCGATCGGAGGTCGCCGGCCGGAGTTGAGTGTTGGGACGGCGCCTCGTTGCGCCGCCGTGTCAGGTGGTGTCACCGGCGACGGGAGGTCGCCGGCCATGGCCAGATTTTGGGGGGAGAAAACGGTTAAGGGGCTGGGCCGGACACACGGCGCCGGGAGACGATGGGCGTGCTGGGCACACGGCGCCGGGAGCCGGGAGAAGCTGGACGTGCCGGGCACACGGCGCCGGGAGATGGGTGCGTGCGTGGCGCCGTGTTTGCGATACGAATCTCATTTTTTTTCCATCATACGTTATCATCGAGTCGTCGACCGGGAGTCGGGGGTCCCGATTAAAGTCAACCTTTTAACCAAAATTACAAAAACACCCCTCAATCTTAAAACGTTCCGTTTGACCTCGTTTAAACTCCGATTGAGCTCATTCTTCTTCTGTAGCGACCCTAATCATTCCCTCTTCCTCACCTTTTGACCAAAATTACGAAAAATACCCCTCCATCTTAAAATGCTCCATTTGAGCTCGTTTTAACTCCGATTGAGCTCATTCTTTTTCCGTCGTGACCCAAATTTCATCATTTATCATCTCAACCTTACAAACTGATAATCTACTCTCGTTTCTTCAACTCCAATCTTTAGATCTCTCGATCCATCGTGTATTTAATGATCGTTTTATAGCTTTAATTAAACTTATTAAGGATCTAAGAAACACTGTAACTTATTTAGGCTATCATTTGGATTGAGCATTGAGATACTTGATCTTTCATACTCGCTACTCACGTGGTAACCACCGAACAAGGTGGGGGTAACTTCTAAACCCTAACACATATGTTTTCATTAATAAATGCATGAATGACAGTTACATGTTATGTGACCTTCTGTTTATGAAACGAATCTTAATCATTATGCTATATGAATATAAGATTTATGAAATGTTGAGTTTCATATGTCGTGCTTACATTTGGTGGATTATATGGATATATATGCATGTTATTTCTAAACTACGAAGGGACTACGGTCCATATCTAAACTACAAAGGGACTACGGTCTAATATTATAGTACGAAGGGACTACGGTCCATATCTATTCTACGAAGGGACTACGGTACATTTCTATGCTACGTGTCCCTATGTTAGGTGTTATGCATTCTACGCACTGTCTTTAATTCTTGTAATTGTAAGTGTTTAAAAGATTTAATTGTTTAATGAATGTTAAAATATGAAATTACTCCCACGAGTGTATTTGTAGCGTCCCGGACCAAAAACAAGCATAATTAATTAATTAAATATTTAAACCTATGAATTAATAATTATGTGCGTATGATTTAGCTAATTAATTAATTTCGTGCGTTTCAGATACGTGTATAATGCAAGTTTAAGATGGAAATATTTTCTAGATGTGGAACATAGAATTTTATTTAATCATTAGATGTGTAATGGAAAAACGAGAAGATAGAAACGAACTAGGGGTTGATCGGAGACCCGTAGCTCAACCAGCGAAAAAAATCGAAAGATATTTCCGGTGAATAGTAACCCCAGATATTTCGATGAATAGTGACCGAGATATTTTGGATGAATAATAACTTTCGAAAATCTATAAATAGGGGCTCATTTGTTTCATTTTTCACCGTTTTTCCGAACGAGCCGAACGCGACAAAAACTCATAAGTCTCTCTCTCTTCTCTCTCATTTTCTGATATTCTGTTCTGGTGGTGGCCGGAAAATTTCAAAGTTGTCGGTTTCGACCGATTTTCGCACACGACATTTGTCTCGACAAGACGAATCTAGGATAGGTTTCGGAATTCAATTCCGATTTCTCATTCGTCGGAAAACGGCGAAAAACAACATCTTAAACCCTACACCCTAGATTTCCACCACCTTCTCTCTCTCTTCGATTTTCTCTCTCCATCGCGCCGGAGCTGCTGCCGGTGGACCACCGGAGACAAGGGTGTCATGCCGGAGGGCCGGCACCGCCGTGGGTGACGGCGTCGGAGATGGACAGTAGTATATATATGCATGTCGTGCATGTGTGTGTGAGTTAGGGTGTGTTTTGGTGTGTGTGTGTGTTGCGAGCTGTTGGGGCGATGCCTGGTGGCACCGCCGTATGCGAACCAGTGGCCGGCGACGGGAGGTCACCGACGAGGCCATGGGGAGGGTGGTCGGTGACTGGAAGTCACCGGCTAAGTGGAACCGTGTGTGTGAGCTTATATATATAAGCATGTGTGTGTGTATATGTATGGTTGAGGGTTGGTGGCCGGAGTTGGAGGGTTACCAGCGACTAGAAAGTTGTCGGCTAGTGACCGGGGGTCGGGGGTGGTCGCCGGCGACTGAAAGTCGCCGACCGGAGTCTTGAAGGTGGGGTTTTGTTTTGTATACTTGCGTATCGAAGGATTTTGCGGTGGAATTCCGGGCACTATTCACCGCCGGAATCCGGTGAGGGATGGCCGGAGGTGGTAGCCGGTTGTGCGAGGATTCCGACGGACGTGGTGGTAGCCGCAAAGGGCGGCGCCGCCGCGGCTGGTGGCACCGGAAAGTGGCCTGGTCGAGCAGGCCAACGTCGGGAAAGCTGGGTGCCGGGATGCCGAGAAAACTCGGCAGCCACCGAGTGCCGGGTTCCGGGTGCCCGCTGTCGAGAAAACTCGACAGCTGCCGAGCGCTGGGTGATACCTGCCGAGAAATCTCGGCCTCTGCCGAGTGTGCGCGCCCAGCTGCCGAGAGCTGCCGAGACGCCGAGACCATGCTGCCGAGAAAACTCGGCAACTCGGCAGCTTGCCAAGCCATGGCCAAGACCGCCGGGTTTTTCACCCGGCACAGGGTGCGTGCGTGCCCCGACGCACGCAACGCCGTGTTTTCGTTTCGAACCCCATTTTTTCCATCGCTCGTCTTTTTCGAGTCATCTCCGATGAGATGTCGTTGACCGGGGTTCGTGGGCCCGCCCTGTCAAAGTCAACCCTTTGACCTAAATTACCAAAATACCCCTGAACTTAAAATGCTCTGTTTGAGCTCGTTTTAACTCCGATTGAGCTCATTCTTTTTCCGTCGTGACCCAAATTTCATTTCCTATCATCTCAGCCACTTAGACTGATCTGCCTCTCTTATTTCTTCGACTCCAATCTTTAGATCTCTCGATCCGTCCCATAGTTAACGATCGTCGTTTACAGCTTTAATTATATATTATTAAGGATCTAAGAACACTGTAACGTATGTAGGCTATCAGTTGGATTGAACATTGAGACACGAGATCTTTGGTACTTGCGACTCACGTGGTAACCACCTAACAAGGTTGGGGTAATTTCTAAATCTTAATGTGTTTACAATTTTCCCTATTATGAAGCATGAATGAGGAATACTAAATGTTGTGGATATACGTGCTGTGCCATACTATATAATGTGAAAGGACTTCGGTTCACATTGCATGTTCGAAGGGTCCTATGGACTGTAAAAAATTGTCTCCCCCCTTCTACTACTCTATTAAGGTTTGGTGGTCCTCTTGAAATGCACCAGCGGTATTGAGACCGTTTTATAGGGTAAGACGGGTTATTCCCGCACCTATCCTTCTCTGCCATTTCTAATATCTGTTATGCATTTTTCATACTATGACTTTGTGCCGATTGTTATATATTATTGATCTATACATATCTGTTGAGTGTTATAAGATGCGGATTTCATCCCCACGAGTGTATTCCACGCACTCATCCCCTTATTCTGTACTCACACTACAGGAGCTGGTGAGCATGTTGAACCCTAGGTGGAGAGAGGTAGTGCCATCCCTGGACCTTTATTTTTAGGGTGATGTCATACATACATTTCTAAAACAATTTTTTATTTAAATCATGTTTTGTAATAATATTGATACATGTGACAGATGTGAGATCCTGATGGTTTATTCCGTTGCTTTATTATATTGTAAATATCGGTATTGAGACCGAATAATGTCGATAGTGAGACCGACTGTTGATGTGTGAATGATCCATATCATCCATTACCTCTTTCTTCTATCGTCTTCTACTAATTCTTTCTGTTGGTGTTATGTGTCCTTTGTTATTTCTTTCTTCACGCCCGTATGAAAACTCTGATATTTTGTGAAATAAAACGGGGCGTGACAAATGATATCAGAGCAATGTTCTACTGATTTTCAACTTGCTCGAACAGGTTTTAAAGTGGGAAAAATGTGATTTTAAAACGTGGTCAGGTTTTTGAAAAGACACAGATAGGCACCATCCTCTCTCCATAGGTGACTCTCCCTGAACATAAGACTTGCGGAATATGAGTGTTTACCTGATATGTGTTACTTTGTTGGTATGATGTAAACTGTTTGGGACTGATGGGGTGTTAATGATACTGTTTTATGATGAAACAATCTGTTAAAACCCTCTTGATGTCAATACAATCACGATGAAAAGATTTTGTGAAAACCTCTTGAGGTCACTATAATTGACACACTGCTCTGAGCCACCATCACAAAGCCGCTGACTGCAACAGCGTGAGTTCGTGTGCGAGTATAGCCATTTGCAGGAGTTGATATCGTGTGACTAAAAGTTGAAACTACCATAGACCCTTGTTTATAACAGGATGTACTAATGAGTGAGTTTTCCTAGTTCGTGGTTATAATGCGTAAGGTCGGTTTTGATAACTGAGGGCTATAAAAACTCTTTGAGGATGTTAGTAATGTGATTTATAATGTTTTGTGTATGACACATTTTCTCTGATTTGATTGTGCGAGTTGTGTATACACTATCATACATAATAAACGGATAATAGAAGATCTGTTAAGTTTATTACATGATTTATGGAATAACATTTATTAGTGTTAGGATGTATACTATAAGCCTAGTTTTTGTATGAACATCGTTTATGGAATGAGAATCACATTGGTCATATGTTTGCATTTTATATTTGTTATATATGTTTATGCAATGTCCAATTAATTTATATTATAGATAACTTGGTGTGTGGTGCCACACAGAAGATCATGTTATCAGTTTCTTATAAATTATAAATAGTAGCTCACAACCAAGATGGATTTGGACAAATCATCGGAATGGTTGTAGTGTAGTTTGGTATTAGTCTGTCTTGACTATAAAACTACACTAGTACATTTTGTGTGTATTGAGCAGGACCATTTGAGGTTGTTCGTTTTATACTGACTATATAATAGAACAAGACCTCTGTTATTATGGATGTACATCTTCTTAATCCCTATATAATAACGGGCACGTATGCTCAGTGTTTATTTCTTTAATTTGCCAATGGGTGAGATTTATTCATAAATCAATAAACTCGGTGAGTTGGGAGATAGCATTGTTTATATGGTGTTCTGTTGATTATAGAAGGAATCCGTGTCCTAATTATTTAGGATGATAATGTCCCCTTGAGGAGCTCATAAGGATTATCATGTAAACCCTGCAGGTGGATTTAATCCGACATGATAATAAGGATGAGTGGTACTACTCTTGGAATTAGATGTAAATTATTTAAGTTGTCAGTAACTTATTTAATTTACGGACATTCGATATCTTAAACACGGGGAAATAAATGTACACATAATAAGAAGGAGCCCATATTAAATATGGGATTGGGATGGTAGTTCAATAATAATTCTCTAGTGGACTGAATTATTATTGATGGGCTTCAGTTATGTGTTCGGGCCGAACACAGGATACTAAAGCCCATCAGGAGGCCCAACCCAATTCCTCCTCTAGGTCCCTGGTGTAGCCTATATATAGCTCTTTTCATCAGCGCCTCTCATAACACAGAACACAGATCACAGAAAACACGTGATAAGTGAGAGAGAGCGGAACTGATTTTTCTCGAAGGATCGTTGGCCACGCAACGTTCGAGAAGGGCTCAGAGGAATACATCAGAAGATCAAGAGGTCTACAAGGGTATGATTTCTTTCCGCTGCGATTTATCTTTGGAACCCGATTCCGATAGCATAGGGCCGGCGATCCGTCGGTTCCAACAATTAGTACCATGATATTGGTTATTAGCTTGTCTATTACTATAGATTGTTGGGTTACGCGGGGTAGATTATAAGGGTTAGTTTGCTTATGTCGGTTGTAAAATGATATGCTATGAGGACGACCACGAAAGGATAAGCCGTCAATGGGAAATTCGTCTGATCACGATGTGAACGCTGCGAGGAGAGACTGGAGGTCCGAACTGAGAAGCTTGGCCCGACAATACGAGACCGCACAAGCTATGCCTCTACCATCATTTAGAAATGATGCTAAGCAAATCATTGAACAGTTTCGATGATTTGGTCCACCGACCTACAACGGAATAGGAGAATCGATCGAAGCCGAAGAGTGGCTAAAGTCGTTGGACCAACTCTTTGGACATTTAGCATGCACAGAAGAGCAGAAGATCTCATGTGTCGTGTTACAACTCACCGAAGGAGCCCGCTATTGGTGGGAGGGACAAGAAGGGGCCATGTCGCCAGAATTTAGGAAAGCTATGTCCTAGGAAGTCTTCAAGGAGTTAGTTAAACAGGAATACCTGCCTCAGTCATACCGTGACCAAAAAGAGGCAGATTTTCTACTCATTCGTCAAGAAACCACCTCCGTAGAAGAATATGTGAGGAGATTCAACCGATTAAGTAGGTACGCGCCCCATCTGGTGGATACGAATGCCAAGAAGACCCAACACTTTGAGAGAGGTCTTCGTTGGGAGATCGTCTCCATTCTGGCAGGACATGGAGAAATGTCCTATGCCGCGGTTATAGAAAGAGCTCAAGGGATCGCCTCTCATCTCTGCTTAGACGTGATGTCATCCAAGAGGGTGGAGGTAGCAACAGGAAAGAGGAAACTGATCAGTCTTAGTCAAGACTTTGACCAACATCAACTTCCACGGATCAACAATGCCCCGATCCTCCCCACTTCCAGGCCGAAGAATGTCTGTCCCAAGTGTGGGAAGATACATGTGGGGCCATGCCTTCAAGGGACCCGAAACTGCTTTAAATGCGGTGAGCCGGGCCACATGGCATACAACTGCCAGAATCCCCAAAATCCAGGAGTTTTCGTCCCAACACCGAGGTTAGGGAACTCATGTTCTAGGTGTGGGAAGTCGCATGTGGGACCCTATCTCCATGGAATCCGAAAATGTTACCGGTGTGGAGAAGTGGGACATGTAGTGAGTAACTGTCAGAAGTACAGATACTCGATGGCTGCAACGCTGACGCAAGAAAACCGAAATTGTTATGAGTGTGGGAGACCGGGACACATTATAGCTAACTGTTGGAAAATTAAGAATCTAATAGCTGCAACACGAAGGCCAAAGCCAGGAACAGGCGATGCTTGAGTGTTTTCCCTCGCTCACTCGAAAACTGCCGAGGGATAGATTACGGACGATGAACCGTTAGTATTATATATGTAGATAGATATATAGTAATCCATACCTTATAGCAGTGTATGTAATCCTTTTGTACGATGTACGAGTTGCCCACCTTTTACCTTTATATATGTATATACCAGAATGTATTTTGCTATTCAATGGAATCCACGTCTATTTCTCCTTTCGCTTTACGTATATTATATTCTTCAGGTATACTGTGTGGTGGCACCGGATCCGTTAGAGCATGTGAACGATTAGGTAGACGCTAAAACTTAGAAGTTAGTATTCCATTGGAAGGAATGACACGAACGAACCGCCTTTGTATAGGTATAAAAGACGCACTTGGGAGTAGGATTCTCTTAGCAGATCTGTATGCGTTAGAAATATAGGACTTTGATGTGGTTATAGGATGGACTGGCTAGAGTCCAAACCCGCAGTAGTCTAGTGCTGTATAAAGGAGATCGTCTTTCAAGCACCTGAAGAATCGGAGTTCACCTTTCGTGGGACCCTAAATAAAGACTACTCAAGGAATATTTTGGGTATGAAGGCAACCGAGATGCTTAGCAAAGGAAATTGCGAAGCTTGGTTGGTCAATATGGAGAACCCCGAGAGAGAACCGACTACCATCGAGAAGGTGTCAGTAATCAGGAAATACATGGACATGTTACTAGAGGAGTTACTTGGTCCTCCACTGGATCGACAAGTAACATTCGAGATTGATCTCGTCTGAAGATCAACACTAGTGTCAAGAGCTCCTTATTGGATGACACCGAAGGAATTGTGAGAACGGAAGATTCAGTTACGAAATTTTTTTGGACGAAGGCCTCATTAGATCGAGCAAGGTCGCCATGAGGAGTTTCAGTGCTCCTTGTGACGAAGAAGGATGGAAGCGTTCGGATGTGTATGGATTACCGAGAGCGGAATAAGCGAACCCTAGAGAACAAGTACCCACTGCCTCGAATTGAAGATCTTTTGATCAAATAAGAGGTACCAGTGTGTTCTCGAAGATTAACTTAAGGTCTGGATCTCACCAGATGAAAGTCAAAGTTACGGATTCATCTAAGACAACATTCAGGATAAGAAATGGCCACTACGAGTTTGTAGTAATGCCATTTGGACTGAGTGTGCCATTTGGACTGAGTAATGCTCCAGCAGTCTTTACAGACTTGACGAATCGCATCTTCCATTCATAGCTCGATCTTATCGTTAATGTGCGACAAAATGCACCACGAACAGCGACTTAGGAATGTATTGGAATTCTGCGAAAGGAGATATGCATGCCGCTGATTCCTCCTGCTAGATGCGACATCTTTTCTCCCCGTCTCATCAACTCTATCTCTCTTTCTCCCTCTCCCTTATTTGTCCATATCGAGAATGTACTGATTTTCAGTGATTGAGAGAACACGACTCTCCAGCGCCAACTACTCCTCACCCTACTCAGCAATTAAAATGATGAAAACGAGAAGGGATTGACGTAGCTCAGGACTGACAAAAGTTCCGTGCAAGTTCCTTGACGAGAAATGGAAAGAAAGAAGCAACACAAATATACGATAATGAGCTTTTTAGCAAAGTATCCAGTCTCGCAGCTCATGGTACACGTTTAGTTCCAAGTCGTTCTTAGAACGCGTTCAATTTTGAGGACGAAATTATTTTAAGGGGTAAGTGATGTAGCGCCCCGGACCAAAAATGAAGCATAATTAATTAATTAAATATTTAAACCTATAAATTAATAATTATGTGCGTATGATTTAACTATTTAATTTATTTCGTGCATTTCAGATACATGTTTAATGCAAGTTTAAGACGAAAATATTTTCTAGACATGGAACATAGAATTTTATTTAATCATTAGATGCGTAATAGAAAAATGAGAAGATAGAAACGAACTAGGGGTCGATCGGAGACGCGTAGCTCAACCGGAGACGAAAAGGGCGAAACACGAAGTTTCGAAAAAAATCGAAAGATATTTCCGGTGAATAGTAACTCGAGATATTTCGATGAATAGTGACCGAGATATTTTGGATGAATAGTAAGTTTCGAAAATCTATAAATAGGGGCTCATTCGTTTCATTTTTCACCGTTTTTCCGAATGAGCCAAACGCGCCGAAAACTCGTAAGTCTCTCTTCTCTCTCTTTTTTCGATATTCTGTTCCGGCATGGCGGCACCGCCGCGGGCAGCGGCCGGAAAATTTCAAAGTTGTCGGTTTTGGCCGATTTTCGCACACGATGTTCGTCTCAACGAGACTAATCTAGGATAGGTCTCGAAATTGAATTCCGATTTCTAGTTCGCCGGAAAATGCTGAAAAACAGCCTCTTAAACCCTAAACCCTAGATTTCCACCACCTTCTCTCTATCTTCGATTTTCTCTCTCCACCGCACCGGAGCTGCTGCCGGAGGACCACCAGAGACAAGGGTGTCGTGCTGGAGGGCCAGTGCCGTCGTGGGTGGCGGCGCCGGAGATAGACAGTAGTATATATATGCATGTCGTGCATGTGTGTGTGAGTTAGGGTGTGTTTTGGTGTGTGTGTTGCGAGCTGTTGGGGCGGCGCCTGGTAGCACCGCCGTGTGCGAACCGGTGGCCGGTGATGGGAGGTCGCCGGCGAGGCCATGGGGAGGGTGGTCGGTGACTGGAACTCGCCGGCCAAGTGGAACCATGTGTGTGAGTTTATATAAATAAGCATGCATGTATGTATATGTATGGTTGAGGGTTGGTAGCCGGAGTTGGAGGGTTGCCGGCGACTGGAAAGTTGTCGACCAGTGACCAGGGGTCAGGGGGTGGTTGCCGGCGACTGAAAGTCACCGGCCGAAGTTTTGAAGGTTAGGGTTTGGTTTTGTATACTTGCGTATCGAAGGATTTTGGGGCGGAATTCCGGGCACTATTCACCGCCGGAATTCGGTGAGAGATGGCCGGAGGTGGTAGCCGACGGTGTGAGGTTTCCGGCGAATGTGGTGGTGGCGGCAGAGGGCCACGCCGCCGCGACTGGTGGCAACGGGAAGTGGCCTGGTCGAGCAGGCCACCATCGGGAAAGCTAGGCGCCGGGCTGCCGAGAAAACTCGGAATACCAACTGTCTTACTGGCACTCGGAATGGAATTACAGCTATACCAACTGTCTTACTGGCACTCGGAATGGCATTTTATCCTGAAAGTCTACGTTGGCTTATAAGGTTTCATCGTAACAAAAAACATACGCTTACATTTAACTCGTTTTCATATTTGATGTGTCATACTAGTATGAGGTTTTGGTAAACAACGCTGAAAGAGCCATTATTTGTATTTGCAGCAAGGAAGAACTCGTGATGCTGAAGTCTCCATTAAAAGGTTATTTGGTAAAGAAAAAGTTGATGAGGTTATGGAAGAAGCTAGTCAAGGTTTCTCCGAACCAGAAGCTAGTTGGTTCGATCTTTTTAGCAGCTGATACTGGAAAGGTATATGTGTGTGTGTATCATTATAACTTATACAAATGTTTGTAGTTTTTGACCTCATTGAAATTTTGTAGAAATGGATGAAATTCATGAATGAAATTGTTGACATGGTGTTTGCAGTTGTAAGTGTGGGTGGAGCTCTCTACCTGTTGCAGCAATTTGCAAGGATAAATGTTGTATTTTACTACTCAACATTAGTTTTCTGTCGAGCTGGATTTACATCTCATGTTTTAGCCACTGCTCTTGTTAGGGTTGCTAATGTTTTAGGTTAGTCTTTTTTGCTTTATAAATGAGTGATGCAAGTGTTAACTTATTCCTCACAAGATGTTAAAATCTTTCTTCTACAAACACCATTATTGCATCCTCATTGATGGACACACAAGGACGCAAAAGCCTCCTCCTAATCAGCTTTGCTGGAATGATATAAATTAGTCATTAAATATAGGGTTTTAATTGCACAATTATCATCAATTTTCTCATTTATTTATTTTCTTCCACCTAGCAAAGGGTGCTTCTATGTTGTTTCTTTGTTTGGGATCTACTTTGAAAGCCTTGTCACCATATTCAGGAACACTTGTTGTTGTAGGTACTATTCTGTAAGTGATGTTTGTTGGTGGCGTATGTCTATATAAATTTTTTTCAAATGATAATGTTTTTCATTTAACTCTATGATAAACCTATATTTCATTTCTCTAAACAACTATGTCTTGTGCTTTTCTCTTGGTATTGGCCCTGTGCCTGCTCTTCTATGTCCTGAGATTTTTTCCTCTACAATCAAAACAAAGGCAATGGCGTTATCTTTTGGTATACATTGGGTAAGTAAAAGCTCGAGAAATACGTATGTCTTGTGTAGTTGCTATTTAATTACCAACTGTATTTTCCACTTGAACAGATATCCAATTTTGAAATTGGTCTCTACTTCTTGAGTGTTGTGAATAAATTCGGGATCAGTAGGGTATACCTCGTATTTTGTTCTGTATGCCTTATAGTTGTTGTGCACATAGTTGGCAATGTCATGGAGACGAAGGGACGATCTTTGAAAGAAATCGAACATGCTTTGAGTCTAGCTACATAAGATAATCTTGATGACAACATTTAGCAATTGTCTTCCTACTTACTGCTCTGTTACTTTATATGAAATGTATTGCAACTAAAGCTGAGGAACAATGGAGAAAATCGGTATATATATTGTACAAATTTTATTGTTCACTATAAGACATATAATATCTATGTTGCAAGGAAAATGTGATATATTGTAAAATATGAAATTGTGGCCAACTTAATCAGCAATACCTAATGAGCCTAAGGTGAAGATAATCTCACGAAATGAATATCCTATGCGGCTACAAACAGGCATTCATAGAGCAAACCGATCATTAAATGGTCTCCGTGTCTGTAATTGAACTTTATGATAAATTTATATTCATATCCTTATCTAGTAATCACCCTTTATCATTAGCTAAACAATACACAACCAGCTAGATGGGTTTCGAAAATGCCCCGAATAAAGTAAATATCATGATTTTTTTTGTAGGTGAAGAAGTTTCGACTTCAAAGATCACTCTGTTGCTCCTCCCCCTCCAACCCCACATCATACAAATTGGTGGCATTTTTCATATATTGCACTTCCGTTCCCACCTTTCTTTTGTGTCAAGCCTGAAGAATTCACAACAAAAGTAGAAGAGTCATGTTATTTATACAAAATGATAAAAAACACTAAACAACTAGCCTATCTCATCATACTGGTGAAATTCTCTTTCATCAACTTATTTTTTCTTCATTTCCAAGTTGTTAAAAACGAAAACAGCAAATAAATTTGAAGTGAAGTCCATGAGTACCCCAATACAACTTCTGGCATGTTTTTGGTGCCAAGTTTCTTGTTGCATTGTCTTCTTCAGACAATGTGTTTGTTGGAACACTAGTAGAATCCCCAGCAGATTTACTCAGTTCTTAGTTAACACGATTGTAAACTTCAATGGTCTTTTTGTGGGACTTACCTTTCCTATAACCTACTGCATATCTCCAACAATCATTAAACCATCAAGTAAAGAATCAATGCCCAAGCACAACAGTGTTACACACCTTTGTCTCTCTTCTATACTTTAGATTTGGCTTTGATTTGTAAACGCCTCCTGTGCAATTCTTGATAATAAACATAAGATAGAAAGGACTTCAAAAAAAATGTTGCTTTAATAGCTCAAAAGTCAGAAAAGACAGAAAGGACTTCAAAAAAAAACATTGCTTTTAAAGAATCAACCAAAAACAACAATCATTAGAAAATTGGAACTCAACTACATTGAACTCAGCTTCATCTCACATTTATGAGGGTATAACAATTAAACCAGTTTCTTACGGACTTAAACTATAACCTACTCCACTTCTCAGATGCATCCTTTTCCAGTTAACCAATTTATCATGAAATTTCAACGTAAAATACACAAGAAAAATCACTAAGCAACTTAATCAACAAAAATCATTGACCCACGTTTAATATACAATACAAAAATAGAAATGGGGATATTCTATATATTGTAAAAGCATGATTCCATTTGTGCCCAAACAAACCCTAATTTTTTTAAGGTTTTTGTTCCTTCCATTCAAAGACATACAAATTGAACAATTAATGAAATGAAGTAACATAATTGTTGAGGGAACCTGAAATTTGGAGAGCTGAGAGTCTGTGATCCCACTTGTGGTCTTGAAATTGGGGCGTAAAGAAGCTGTTGATGCTATAGCTTCTTCTCTTCTTTCGTCTGCTTCTTTCCCTGTTTCTCTTTCCATCACCACTATAATTTTTTGAGGTAAAGACAAATTTTATTTAGAATGGTAAAAAAAAACCTTCTAAGACAGAGTCATTATGAACATATTCATCTTTACCGGTTAATTTATTTCAATAATTTATCAGCACCTCATGTCTTCTTTCATATCACCAGTATATTATATAAGTATATTGCACTAATAAAAAGAAAATTAAATTGAATACAAAATCTTGATTTATAGCAGATAGTAATATATTATACAGTATACAGAAATCACACACACACACATATATATATATATTTATATATTATTGACTTGTCGACTCATTAGTTCGAGCCCAAAACTAATTCAAATTTTACTTTTTCACACTCGATTTTGTGCACCCTAAGAGTTGGATTTCAATTTTTGAATTCTATTTGAGTTTGGAATAGAAACAAATTCAAACATGTAGTCCTAAAGAGATTGAAATATCACATCTTCAATCACCACAACAAATCCTCATAAAAAGTAAATATTTTAAAAATAAATAAATGAAATTAAGGGTTGGAATAGAACCCTAAACATAGGGTTAACCGAAACCTGTTGATTTGGAATTGAGAAGCAATTGAGATTAAAAATTATTAACAAAAACCACTTTGGAGGTTAAATTATTAACAAAGAATCTTAGGGCATGCCTCTGTTGATTTGATTGCATTTATTTATCAATTATTTTAAATACTTAAATTGTATTGATTCATACTATACTCTGCAACTTTTTAAAACCTGAAAATGAAATTTAAAAAATATATTTAAATGTAGGTGACAATTTCCATATACCTGATATGCATGTATAAATAGTGATACTAGTCATCAATTTGCAATTTACATTGATAGCCTGATAAGTAATGATTACATTTTACTTCTACATTTCATGCATTTGCGTAAAATAACTATTATTTCCATGAATTTGTAATTGTTCCACTTGCATTAGGGTGATCATGTGCAAAGCTCATTCCTCAATTTACTAAGTTTTTCCTTTAAATAATCATTGAGTATAGTTCTTTGAAATGCAAACCTATACTCAACATGAGAGAAATTATGCTGAATATACTTAAATCAAATAAGCAATAAACAATGACATTAATATTTTTATTTTGAATTTATTTGGAATTCATAATTCAAGCTTGAGAAAGTAAAGTGAAAATCTTCTTGCTATTTTCATTTACTGAATTATGAAGTCATTACAACCACCCCCAATAATTGTACTATGAGGAATATAACAATATATCAAATGGGGGATCATTACTGGCAATTCGCATGATAGAGAAATACATCAGAATTTTCTTGATAAGTTACTGTTTCTAAATTTATTGGTCCAGAGAATTAATGTTAAGAAGGGTAGCATTTTTGCACTATTTGTTGAAATACAATAGATTCACATTTCTAATGAATCTCATGCTCAATTGTATGTCGAGATCATCCAACCATTCACAAAAGTTGGTGAATATTCATCACTCTACAATTAGGGCCAAATAACAGTATAACACATTAACAAAACTTTTAATCCTTAAATACATTGCTCCAAAATGCATGCAATGAATGCAGTAGTGAAACACAAAAAAATTAATATAAAAGAGTGTGCAAATAAGAAGGTGGTCATGGTTCAAATGGGATTTGGGACACCTCATCCTATAAGTAATGATCAACTCCAATAAATAACGAAAACTTGCTACTAAAATGACAAATATGTAGCCAATCAATCAAACTAAGCGCACACAAGAAAGAAATATAATACAATCCAGATAACGAAACAGTGACTGAATATCAGAAAGATAACAAAACCATTTTTACCTTTGAGATGAGCAACGCAGCTAGCTGCCTCTGGTTAAATTCTTCAACTTCATACAAACTTTTTCTACACCCAGAAAAAAAGACTGGAGTTAAAAATAAGCAATTAAAATATAACAATTCAAACATGATAAGTGATAACTATTACAAATTAAGCTTTTACTTAAAAAAAAAGAAATTTAGCAAATAAAAGAATACAAATGTACACTCAACTAAAAAGGAAATTCAAAAAATTGCAATATATTCTACCCAACAAACTAAAACCAGCATTCAACCCCATAATACAAAATAACTTAAGTTCTTTCTATCTTTTCTTGTGAAAACTAAGCATTCAAGCCATAATTTAAACGATATCAAATTATTACCTTTGTTCTACAAATGTTTGTTCTTTCTAAAACCATGGCCACAGGAATATCACACTCCAATTTCTCACTACTCAATAGACATTCGTATGCAAAACATTAATTAAAAAAAAATTAACGAAAAGTATACATTACAGTGATAAATTAATTCAAATTGCACAAACTATTACAAAACTTCCAAATAATGACCCAATTTCTCAAAACAGAACCGAAATGGAAAAACCAAATTAACTTGAGATTCAAAACCGAACAAGATGTTGAAACCGACATTCGGTCGGTAACCAAACTTCACTATACTTCACAAAATTTTCTTGTCTGCTGTCAACTTTAATAAATATAGAGAGAAGGGAATTTAATCCTAGATTTCAAATATACACAAAGAATGAAGAAAATCACACCAAATGGAAAAAAAGTGGATTAAAACATAATATACAAATGAAAGAATTACAAACAAAAAATGATCAGAGTTTAATTCCGAAAAATGTAGTGAAAGAAAGTTTACAAATCTAAATAAAAAATTCAAACCTCTGAACTTCAAACTTGAAAGAGAATGGAATGGGAGGGACGAAGGAGAGAGACCGCAACGGCGAGCTATAGAATCCCATTCTTTAGATTTGAAAAATAGAGAATGAATTGGGGTCCTAAGGACTTGCAGGGATTAGGGATTCTAGATTTAAGAATTTGGAAATTTGTAAAAAAAGGAGATATTAAATACTAAGGGGACTAGAGGCACCCTATCAACTTCAAAGTCCATCCCATATTTTTTAAATATAAAATAAATAGATATTAAAAGGTTAAAATGCCCTCCACATTTTTTATATCATATTAAAAGAAGATATTATCATATTTTTTTATATGATATAATTTTGTTAAATCTTCATTTTGCTTCTTCATCTTCTCTATTACTACACTGAAACTCTAACTTCTAAAATTTTCATTATTTCCCCCTCATTTTGTGAAGCAAACTATAATGGATGATGAAGATTCATTCAGAACAAACAATAGAAGATTTCGCATACAGTTTAAATGGTTTTAAGTAGTATAGATCTCATTTTCGTATTTTCAACAAAATCTTGTAGAATTCACGCATTCAGCTAGTACAGACTGAACATATTATAGAATGTTCGGTTAGGCCAGCCAAACAAAATGCATAGCACACGGCTGACTCAGCTGAACCTTTGGTAAACTATCTGGCCATGTCGGCTGAACATATTGAATAGTGTTCGTGTCACGTCCCAAAATCTTTTCATATTTTATCAGAGTTATACCGTTGGGCGTGAAGAGAAAAATAGCAAGACATACACAACAGAAAGAATAAGCAGGAGACAACAGAAGAAAGAAATAAGGGACGATGAAAATCCTTTTTCATATCAACAATCGGCCTCTGCCGAAAACAATCGGTCTCACTACCGATATAAACATCATAATAAAGCAGCGGAAATAACATCAGGATCTCTCATTCACCGAATACTCGGAATTAGTTACAAAACGTGAATAAACTTTAAAATATTACAAAACGTGAGTTAAATCAAAACATTATTTTAGGAATGTTTGAGAGACCTCGTCTCATTACGACAAAACCAGAAACAACACTTCCTCTCTCCGACTAAGGTTCCTCATGCTCAACATCTCCTGTAACGTGAATTACAGAACAGGGGGTGAGTGCGTGGAATACACTCGTGGGGATGAAATCCGCCTCTTATAATAGTCAACAGATATAAAATACTAGAAAGGTAACATTCAGTCATATTATTGCAACCCAACATTCAACATGTATTTCGCAACCCAACTCAGGTGTGGGTATCCCCCGTCTTACCCCTACAAATCTCAGGTGCAGGTATTACCTGACTTACCCCTACGTTATCTCAGGTATGTGAATCACCCAACCCTACAGCATCTTAGGTACGGATATCACCCGACCCTATTAACTCTAAGGTACGGGAATCTCCCGACCTTACGGAAACTCAGGTACGGGCATCACCCGACCCTACAATATCTCAGGTACGGGTATCTCCCGACCTTACGGAAACTCAGGTGCGGGCATCTCCCGACCCTACGTAAGAATTAATGTGGACCCACGTCCTTTCACAGTATATCATGATCATGTATTCAAAGCATATAATCACAGCATTTAGTATTCCGCCAATCATGCATTTAATAGGGAAAACAGTAGACAGATAAAAGGTTAGAAATTACCCCCATCTTGTTCGGTGGTTACCACGTGAACAACGAGTACCGACGGATCAGATTTCTCAAGCGAGTACCAAAGGATCCGATATCACAAGGCTCAACTCAATAATTAGCCTACACAAGTTATGACGTTCCTTAGATCCTTAATAAATTATAATTAAAGCTGTAAAAGGTTCCGTTGGAAATCGGTCGTTAAATACGGGACAGATCGATCGATCTAAAGATTGGAATTTTGGAGACAAGGCTGGAAGTCAAGTCTAAAGGGCTGACATGATAGGAAATGAAATTTGGGTCACGACAAAAAAAGAATGAGCTCGATTGGAGTTAAAACGAGCTCGAACGGAGCATTTTAAGTTTAGGGGTAAAATGGTAATTTTGGTCAAAGGGTTGACTTTGACCCGGCCCACGGACCCCAATCAACGACGTCTCGATACGGATGAACGGCAGAAAAAATGGGGTTCGGATTGAAAACACGGCATTGTGTGCGCGTCGGCACGCGCGAACCCGACGCCGGGTGAACAAAACCGGCGGCTAGGCACATGGCTCGGCAGCGTCGTGTCCCGTCTCGGCAGCTGCCAAGATTTCTCGGCAGCGGGTGCATGGCTCGACGGGCTGGTCGAGTTTTCTCGGCCAGCCTTGCCCAGATTACCCGACGGTGGCCTGCTCGAACAGGCCACTTCCCGGCGTCGCCCGGTGCGGCGGCGCCGCCACCTGCCACCACCACCTACCTCGCCGGATATCTCACACCGCCGGCCGTCCATCGCCGGATTCCGGCGATGAATAGTACCTGAAATCTCGCCGCAAAATCCTTCGAAGCTCAGTTTTTCGAAAACTCATCCCAACCAAAAACTCACCGGCCGGCGACTTCTCATCGCCGGCGACTACTCCCTGACCCTTGGCCGACGACTCCCCATCTCCGGCCACCTATTCCGGCTAAGCCCCACCACCAACACAACCTATACATACAAGCATGAGCTCACACACACACACACGTTTCCATACACACACACACTGTTCTCTCTCCGGCCGGCGGCCTCCTGCCGCTGGCGACCACCACCTACCACTTTCACTTTGGCCGGCGACCCCCAGTCGCCGGCCACCACCCACCGCCGTGCACACACACACTCAGAACGGGTTGCACACACACATAGAATATGGTGTGTTTACACACACAAACAGTCGGATATCCTTGGCCGGCGGTCACCATGTAGCATCCCGGATCAAAATGAGCATAATTGATTAATTAAATATTTTAACTTATGATTTAATAATTTTGTGCGTATGATTTAATTGTTTAATTTATTTCGTGCGTTTCAGATACGTGTTTTAATGCGAGGTTTAGATCGATAATTTTTATTAGACGTGGAACATAGGGTAATTTTATACCAGTAGATACGTATCGAGAAAACGAGAAGATAGAAACGAACTAGGGGTCAATCGGAGACCCGTAGCTCAACGGCGACGAAAAGGGCGAAACACGAGGTTTCGGAAAACCGGAAGATATTTCGGTGAATAGTAGCGTGGAAAATTCAACCGATGAATAGTGACGAGATATTTTCACGTGAATAGTGTTTTCCAACTTCTATAAATAGGGGCTCCTCCGATTCATTTTTCACCGTTTTTCCGAACGAGCCGAACGCGCCGAAAACTCGTAAGTTCTCTCTCTCTCTTTCTCTCTTCGTTTTCTGTTTTCTGGTCGGCGGCGCCACCACCGGCGCCGCCGCCGGCCGGTCGCCGGAAAATTTCAACGTTGTCGGAATCGGACGATTTTCGCACACGACGTTCGTCTCGACGAGACGAATCTAGGATAGGTCTCGGATTTCAAATCCGATTTCTCGTTCGCCGGAAAACGGTGAAAAACAGCCTCTTAAACCCCAAACCCTAACCCTTGATCACCCTTTCTCTCTCCTCTGTTCTTTCTCTCTCCACCGCGCCGGAGAAGCTGCCGGGGGTCACCGGAGGTCGTGGTCAGACGCTGGAGTGCCGGCGCCGGAGAAGGACAGTATGTATATATGTATGTATTTGTGCATGTGCGTGTGTATGTAGGTGTGTTAGTGTGTGAGCGTGTTTGCATGCTGTTGGGGCGGCGCATGGTGGCGCCGCCGTGTGGGAATGAACGGCCGGCGACGGGAGGTCGCCGGTGAGGTGGAGGAGGAGGTTGCCGGCGGCTGGTGGCCGCCGGCCAAGAGTGGCAGTAGGGGTGTGTGTGTAAACACACCCTACGCTATGTGTGTGTGTGTGCATCTGTGTGCGTGTGTTTGAGTGCACGGTGGCTGGTGGTGGCCGGCGACTGGGAGTCGCCGGCCAAGGTGGCGGTGGATACTGGTGGTCGCCGGCGGCAGGTGGCCGCCGGCCAAGGTTGAACGTGTGTGTGTGTGTGTTTCATGCGTGAGTGTATATGGATGTGTTAGGGTGTTGGCTTGGCCGGGAAAGGTTGCCGGCGACGGGGAGTCGCCGGCGGAGGGGCTGGGAGTGGTCGCCGGCGACGGGAGGTCGCCGGCCGGAGTTTTGGTTGGGGTTGAAAATCTGGGAAAAACAGGGTATCGAAGGGTTTTGCGGCGTAATTTCCGGGAACTATTCATGCCGGAATCCGGTGATGGACGGCCGGAGGTGGTAGTCGGCGGTGCGAGGTATCCGGCGAGGTAGGTGGTGGTGGCTGGAGGCGGCGCCGCCGCGCCGGGCGACGCCGGGAAGTGGCCTGCTCGAGCAGGCCACCGTCGGGTAACCTGGGCAGAGGCTGGCCGAGAAAACTCGACCAGCCGGGTTGGGTCGCGCCTAGCTGCCGAGAAAACTCGGCAGCCGTCGGGTGCCGGGTGCCGGCGCGCACCGTGCGCGCCCGTCGGGTGCCGACGCGCACCCGACGCCGTGTTTTCGATCCGAATCTCGTTTTCTTTCCGTCGTTCATCCGTATCGAGTCATCGCTGACGAGACGTCATTGACCGAGGGTCGTGGGCCCGGTCAAAGTCAACCGTTTGACCAAAATTACCATTTTACCCCTTAACTTAAAATGCTCCGTTTGAGCTCGTTTCAACTCCGATTGAGCTCATTCTTTTTGCGTTGCGATCCTTATTTCATTTCCTATCATCTCAGACCTTTAGATTTGAATTTCAGCCTTGTCTCCAAAATTCCAATCATTAGATCGATCGATCCGTCGCGTTTTTAACGACCGTTTCTCCGCCGGAGTCTTTTACAGCTTTAATTATAATTTATTAAGGATCTAAGGAACGTCATAACTTGTGTAGGCTACTTGTTGAGTTGAGCCTTGTGATATCGGATCCTTTGGTACTCGCTTGTGAAATCTGATCCGTCGGTACTCATTCACGTGGTAACCACTATACGAGGTGGGGGTAATTTCTATCTCTTTATCTGTTTACAGTTTTCCCTATTTAATGCATGATTGGCGGAATACTAAATGCTGTGATTATATGCTTTGAATACATGATCATGATATATTGTGAAAGGACGTGGGTCCACATTAATTCTTACGTAGGGTCGGGAGATGCCCGCACCTGAGTTTCCGTAAGGTCGGGAGATACCCGTACCTGAGATATTGTAGGGTCGGGTGATACCCGTACCTGAGTTTCCGTAAGGTCGGGAGATTCCCGTACCTGAGATTGAGTAGGGTCGGGTGATACCCGTACCTGAGTTTCTGTAGGGTCGGGTGATTCCCGTACCTGAGTTTTGTAGGGGTAAGTCAGGTAATACCTGCACCTGAGCTTTGTAGGGATAAGACGGGGGATACCCGCACCTGAGTTGGGTTGCGAAATACATGCTATGCATTTTATGTGCTGTGATAATATGATTGAATGTTACCATTCCTGTATTTGATATCTGTTGATTGTTAAAAGAGCCGGATTTCATTCCCCACGAGTGTATTCCACGCACTCACCCCCTTAATCTGTACTCACACTACAGGAGTTGTTGAGCATGATGAACCCTAGATGGAGAGAGGTGGTGCCGCTTTTGAACCTGTGATTTTTAGGGTGTGTTGCACAACATTTTCAAAACAATATGTTATAAGTTTATTCACGTTTTGTAATTATATTCTGAGTATTCTGTGAACGAGAGATCCTGATGTTATTTCCGCTGCGTATGATGTACATTATCAGTAGTGAGACTGATTGCTATCGGCAGAGGCCGATTGTTGTTAAGTGAAGGAATCATTTCGTCTCTTACCTCTTTCTTCTGTCGTCTCTTGCTTATTCTTTCTGTTGTGTATGCGTCTCTTGCTATTTCTCTCTTCACGCCCAACGATAAAACTCTGATAAAATACTAAAAGATTTCGGGGCGTGACACACCAGCCGCCGGCCACCCACCAGTCCACCTCGCCGGCGACCTCTCGTCGCCGGCCCACCTTCCTCGAATGGCGGCGCCACCCGGTGCCGCCCCAACAACATGCAACACATAAACACACACTAGCACACATATATAACACACACATGCATGCACAACATGCACACCCCATTGTCCGTCTCTGGCGCCGCCACCCACGGCGGCGCCGGCCCTCCAGTGAGCGACCCTCACCTCCGGTAACCTCCGGCAGCTTCTCCGATGCGGTGGAGAGAGAAAAACAGTAGAGAGAGAAGGGGTTGATCAAGGGTTAGGGTTTGGGTTTTGTGGCTATTTTTCGCCGTTTTCCAGCGAACGAGAAATCAGATTTGAAATCCGAGACCTATCCTAGATTCGTCTCGTCGAGACGAACGTCATGTGCGAAAATCTTCCGATTCCGACAACGTTGAAATTTTCCGGCGACCGACCGGCGGTGGCCCACCGGAGACATAATATCTGAAATTAAAAGACAAGAAAGAAGGACTTACGTGTTTTCGTCGGGTTTGGCTCGATCGAAGAAACGGTGATTTTTGAATCGAAATCGCTTCTATTTATAGAAATCCGGAAAGTTACTATTCATCAAAAATATCTCCGTTACTATTCATCGGTTGACTTTTCCGAGTTACTATTCACGTAAATATCTTCGTTTCCCTTCTCCGTAAATATCTTCCGATTTTTCCGAAACTTCCGGTTTTGCCCTTTCCGTCGCCGTTCGAGCTACGGGTCTCCGATTGCCCTCTAGTTCGTTTCTATCTTCCCGTTTTCTTGATACGCATCTAATGGTATATAAATATCCTATGTTTCATGTTTAATAAAATTATCGATCTAAAACGTGCGTTAAACACTTATCTGAAACGCACGAAATTAATTAAACAGTCAAAGCATACGCACAAAATTATTAAATCATAGGTTAAAATATTTAATTAATTAATTATGCTCGTTTTGATCTGGGACGCTACATCCCTTACCCTTTAAAATAATTTCGTCCTCGAAATTGAACGCGTACTAAGAACGTCTCGGAAATAAACGTGTACTGAGAGCTGCGAGACTGGATACTTTAAAAAGCTCTTTATCGTGTGTCTGTGTTGCTTCTGTCTTTCCATTTCTCATCAAGGAACTTTCTCAAGCTTGCAAGTTCCTTGATTATTTGGCTCAGGCTTGCAAGTTCCTTGATTATCTGGCTAAGCTCGATGTTCAGAACTTTCATCGATCCTGAGCTTTTCCAATTCTTCCTCGATCCTTCCTAACCGAACCGTATTTCTGCTCTTTACTCTTCTCATTCTTCATCTCATAGTACCGATTGGTGATTCATCTGCATCTTTGACTTTTATCTGGTGATACCTAGACCTTAAGTCATTCTTCGAGAACACACTGGCTCCTCTTAATTTACCAAAGAGATCTTCACTTCGAGGCAATGTATACTTGTTCTCTATGGTCCGCTTGTTCGACTCTCGGTAATCGACACACATTCTTAAGCTCCCATCTTTCTTCTTCACGAAGAGCACTGGAGCTCCCCAAGGCGACACGCTTGGTCCGTTGGAACCTTTGTCCAAAAGTTCTGGTAACTGGGCCCTCAGTTCTTGTAATTCCTGTAGCGCCCCGGATCAAAACGAGCATAATTAATTAATTAAATATTTTAACCTATGATTTAATAATTTCGTGCGTATGCTTTGACTGTTTAAATAATTTCGTGCGTTTCAGATAAGTGTTTAATGCACGTTTTGGATCTATAATTTTATTAGACGTGGAACATAGGATATTTTCATACCATAAGATGCGTCTAGGAAAGACGAGAAGATAGATATGAACTAGGGGTCAATCGGAGACCCGTAGCTCGAACGACGATGAAAAGGGCAAATCACGGAGTTTCGGAATATCGGAAGATATTTACGATGAAATGAAGCAAAGATATTTATGTGAATAGTAACGTTGAAAAGTCAATTGATGAATAGTGTTTGAGATATTTTGGATGAATAGTGATTTCCAAATTCTATAAATAGAGGCTCCTCCAATTCATTTTTCATCGTTTTTCCGAACGAGCCGAAAGCGACGAAAACGAGTAAGTTCTCTTTCTCTTCTCTCTCTCTCTTCGTTTCCGGTTTTCTGGCCGGCGGCACCGCCGACCAGTCGTCGGAAAAATTCAACGTTGTCGGAATCAGATAATTTTCGCACACGACGTTCGTCTCGACGAGACGAATCTAGGATAGGTCTCGGATTTCGAATTCGATTTCTCGTTCACCGGAAAATGATGAAAAATAGCCTCTTAACCCTAAACCCTAACCCTTGATCACCCTTTCTCTCTCCTCTGTTCTTCTCTCTCCACCGTGCCGGAGAAGCTGTCGGGGGTCGCCGGAGGTCGTGGCCAGACGCTGGAGTGCCGTCACCGCCACCCACGGCCCGCAACGCCGTGTTTTCGATCCGAACCTCATTTTCTTTTCGTCGTTCATCCGTATCGTGTCATCGATGATGAGACATTGTTGATCGGGGTCCGTGGGCCCGATCAAAGTCAACCCTTTGACCAAAATTACCATTTTACCCCTAAACTTAAAATGCTCCGTTTTTAGCTCGTTTGAACTCCGATTGAGCTCATTCTTTTTCCGTTGAGCCCCAAATTTCATTCTCTATCATCTTAGCCATATGGATTGGATATCCACTCTCGTTTCTTCAATTCCAATCTTTAAAGCTCTCAATCCGTCGCGTAGTTATTAAACATTTTTCTGCCGGGAGCTTTTATAGCTTTAATTATACGATGTTAAGGATCTAAGATCACTGTAACGTATGTAGGCTATCAGTTGGATTGAACATCGAGACACGGGATCTTTGGTACTCGCTACTCATATGGTAACCACCGAACGAGGTGGGGGTACATTCTAAACCTTAAGCTTTAAGTTTCTGTTAATAAATGCATGAAAGATGATAAACGAATGCGTGTTATGAAATGATTGAATCTTATGTGTTATGATTACGTGGGGGTACATTCTAAACCTTAAGCTTTAAGTTTTTGTTAATAAATGCATGAAAGATGATAAACGAACGCGTGTTATGAAATGATTGAATCTTATGTGTTATGATTACGTGGGGGTAACTTCTAAACTCAACATGTTTATTGTTTTCCATAATTGATGATTTTGCTATGATATTGTACGATATGAATTGTCTTTGTGACCGATATTTGTCTGCGTGATCGATAATTGTCTTTGTGACCGATATTTGTCTGCGTGATCGATTATCATCTTTGTGACCGATATTTGTCTGCATGACCGATAATTGTCTTTGTGACCGATATTTGTCTGCGCGACTGATAATTGTCTTTGTGACCGATAATTGTCTGCGTGACCGATAATCGTCTTTGTGACCGATATTTGTCTGCGTGACCGATATTTATCTTTGTGACCGATAATTGTCTGCGTGACCGATAAATTGTTGAACTCTACGTGTTGTGTTTATATACTGTGTTTATTTTACGATGGTGATGCTACGAAGGGACTTCGGTCCATAACTGTGCTACGAAGGGACTTCGGTCCATTTCTAAGCTACGTGTCATTATGTGATGTATTTATTTGCCGAACTTTTATATGTTGAATGTTTGAACTTGGAAAGTATCCCCTCGAGTGTATTCAACACACTCACCCCTTATTCTGTACTCACACTACAGGAGAATAAGAGAACCTTGACGCGTAGAGAGAGGGGTGCCCTATCAGTTGTGTCCTTTGTCCGGATTTGACTTATAAAGATATGTTGTCCGTTTGTAAAAGAAAATTGTATTTCTCTTTCTTTGTAAAGGATTCTGATGGTTTTTCCGCTGCGTAAGGTTTCAAAATTTTATTTTATCGGTTGTAACCGATGTTGCGACTGTAACACTCCTTGTCTTTTCCTTATTCTTTCTTTTAAATATCATGTACGCCTCTTTCCCCTTTCTCTCTTAACGCCCAAAAACGAAAAACTCTGATATTTTAACTGAAAGATTTTGGGGCGTTACAATTCCTTTGGTGTTGTCCAATAAGGAGCTTCTGACACCAGTGCAAATCCTGAAAAGAGATCAATCTCAAAGGTCACCTATTTATTCGGTGGAGGACTAGATAATTCCTCAATAAAAACGTCTATGCATTCCTTCATCACTGGCATCTTCTCGGTAGAAGTTGATGCTTGCTCAGGTTTTCCTATGTTGACCAACCAAGTCTTGCAATCTCCTTTACTAAGCATCTCGGTTACCTTTATGTCCAAAATATTCCTTGAGTCGACTTTATCTGGGTCTCACGGAAAGTGAACTTCGGTTCTCCAGAAGCCTTGAAAGACAGTCTTCCTTGCACGGTATTTGATTACCGCATGTTTGGACTCTAGCTAGTCCATCCTCAAGATCGTGTCAAAATCCTTCATCTCCAAAGTGTGAAGATCAACTAGAAGGATTCTATCTTCGAAAGTAATTCTAAGATGACGGTGTAGGTGTTCTGTCCTTTCCGTCTTTCCCGAGGGGATATAACTTCTATAGTCCGAGCGACTATCCTACCGTCCTCATGTTTTAGCAATTACGTTTGACAGATATGAAAGTGCATTTCACTCTAGCATCAAACAAGATGTAAACAGGTATATCACATACTGATAACGTACCTGTCATCATCTCTACTCCTTCAACGGCCTCCGGGTGCGTAAGAGCGAAAGCCCGTGTCCTGCCTGCCATTAGCTTCGAGTTTGGGGCTGTAGCCGGTGGGTTTCGAGACCTCAAACAGTTATTGGAGATATGTCCTGGCATCCCACACCGATAGCAACTTCGTGTCTCTGGCTGGCTTGAAGCTGCAGCTGATCGGATTCGAGACCTCGGGCAGTTAGTGGAGATGTGTCCTAGTACCCCACACCGATAACAACTTCGTGTCTTCGGCTGACACGGTCCCGTGTGTATCCTTCTACATCTATCACACGTGTTTCCGGGTTTGGGAGTAGGGAGAAGTGGCGCATTGGCTGCCCTAGGAAATTTGTTTTGGGCAAGTTCCTGACTTGGGCCAGTCCATTTCTTTTTCCCAAGAGTCAGAAAAACCTTCTGAGGAGATAGAGCATCCAAACCCATTCGTGAGGCGATCTCCTGGGCTCTCTCGATGACACTTGCATATGTCATCTTCCCTTGCCCAGCGAGAATCGAACTAATTTCTGAACGAAGGCCTTTCTTAAACCTTTGGGCCTTCTTAAGGTCAGTATCTACCATGTGTGGAGCATATCGACTCAGGTGATTGAATTGTCGCTCATAATCTCCCACAGTTGAGCTTCCCTGTCGAAGGTGAAGGAACTCTGTCTCCTTCTGGTCCCGATAATGTTGAGGGATGAAGTGATGAAAAACCACTTCTTTGAATTCTTCCCACGACATCCCCTCTCTTTGAGCGGGCAGCAACGTTCATTCGTACGAGTCCCACCAGTGACTTGCCTCATCAGTGAGCTGAAAGATGGCACAGCTGACCATCTATTCCTTGGAGCACATCAGGTGCCCAAATAATCGGTCGAGTGACCTTAGCCATTCTTCCGCATCAGTTGGCTCTCCCTTCCCATCAAAAGTTGGCGGGTTAAACCACCGGAACTGTTCATAGATGAGATTCGGGTCGGTTCTTGCCGGCTGTGGGGCGGCTCGGGTTTCCTCAAAGTGTTGTGCTAAACCCCTTAGCACTGTAGCCAAGTCACCTATGTTAGTGTTCTCCTCCCGCTCCGACTAATTAGCCAGTTGTGGTTGCTCCTTTTGGGGTCTTCCTCTCGACATAGTTCTATTACGATATATATATGTATAAGTCGTCGAGGTTACATAACAATACTATAGATATAAAGGATAACTCGGTACATGCGAAGAGGCGTAAACATATACTCTATTAGGATAAATGAATACCATATGTTTATAATACATATAACATAACAAGGGTAGCACTACACCATATCAAAAGGTGTATGTACACTATCTACGATATATCAACTACCCTACACATATACATATAGAATACTAAATGTTCATCGTCTGTAATCTATCCATCGACAGTCTCGATACTACGGAGGGTGAACGCTCATGTCTGGCCTTCGAGTTGCAGCTACTGGTTTTCTAAACCTCTGACAATTAGCCGCAATGTGTCCTAGCTCTCCACACTTGTAGCAGAGTCGGGTTCCATGGAGGCAGAGTCCTACATGCGACCCTCCACACTTGGAGCATGAATTCCCTAGCGTGGGAGTAGGGAGAAGCGGAGCATTATTGGCCTGTGAGAACTTATGCCGGCCAGGGCCTTGACTAGGACCGGTCCATTTCCTCTTTCCTGTCGCCACCTCCACTCTCTTGGATGGCATCACGTCTAAGCAGAGATGAGAAGAGATCGCTTGGGCTCTTTCTGTAACTGCGGCATAGGACATTTCTCCATGTCCTGCCAGAATAGAGCCTATCTCCCAACAAAGACCCCTCTCAAAGTGTTGAGTCTTCTTGGCATTCGTATCCACTAAATGGGGCGCGTACCTGCTTAATCGGTTGAATCTCCTCACGTATTCTTCTACGGAAGTGGTTTCTTGACGAATGCGTAGGAAATCTGTCTCTTTTTGATCATGGTATGACTGGGGCAGGTATTCCTGTTTAATCAACTCCTTGAAGACTCCCCAGGACATAACACTCCTAAATTCCGGCGACATGATCCTTTCTTGTCTCTCCCACCAATAGCTGGCTCCTTTGGTGAGTTGCAAAATGGCACAGGAGATCTTCTGCTCCTCTGTGCATGCCAAATGTCCAAAGAATTGATCCAACGTCCTCAACCATTCTTCAGCTTCGATTGGTTCTCATTCTCCGTTGAAGGTTGGTGGATAGAATTATCGAAATTGCTCAATGATTCGGTTGGCACTATTTTCATATGATGGTGGCGGCATAGCTTGTGCGGTCTCGTGTTGTCGGGTTGAGTCCTTTAGTACAGACTCCCAATCTCTCTTCACGGCGTTCACATCGTTTTCGGATGGGTTCTCCATCGACGACTTATTCCTTCATGGTCGTCCTCGTGGCATATTACTCTATAGACAACATACGAAACTAATCCTTATAATATATTCCACACAACAAGCAAGCATTATATTCCACAAGTATTTCAGTCAGGGGGTCACCTATGGAGAGAGGATAGTGTCTATCTATGTCTTTTCAAAAACCTTTTCACGTTTTCAAATCACACATTTCTCACTTTAAAACCTGTTCCAAAAACCTTTCTCGTTTTCAAATCACTTTCGAAATCACATTTTTCCCATTTTTAAAACCAGTTCGAGCAAGTTCTCAACATTAGAACTGCTCTGATACCATCTGTCACACCCCAAAATCTTTTCATATTTTATCAGAGTTATACCGTTGGACGTGAAGAGAGAAATAGCAAGAGACGCATACACAACAGAAAGAATAAGCAGGAGACAACAGAAGAAAGAGATAAGGGACGATGAAAATCCTTTTTCATATCAACAATCGGCCTCTGCCGAAAACAATCGGTCTCACTACCGATATAAACATCATAATAAAGCAGTGGAAATAACATAAGGATCTCTCGTTCACCGAATACTCAAAATTAGTTACAAAACGTGAATAAACTTTAGAATATTACAAAACGTGAGTTAAATCAAAACATTATTTTAGGAATATTTGAGAGACCTCGTCTCATTACAACAAAACCAGAAACAACACTTCATCTCTCCGACTAAGGTTCCTCATGCTCAACATCTCCTGTAACGTGAATTACAGAACAGGGGGTGAGTGCGTGGAATACACTCGTGGGGATGAAATCCGCCTCTTATAATAGTCAACAGATATAAAATACTAGAAAGGTAACATTCAGTCATATTATCACAGCACATAAAATGCATAGCATGTATTTCGCAACCCAACTCAGGTGCGGGTATCCCCCATCTTACCCCTACAAATCTCAGGTGCAGGTATTACCTGACTTACCCATACGTTATCTCAGGTATGAGAATCACCCAACCCTACAGCATCTCAGGTACGGATATCACCCGACCCTGTTAACTCTAAGGTACGGGAATCTCCCGACCTTACGGAAACTCAGGTACGGGCATCACCCAACCCTACAATATCTCAGGTACGGGTATCTCCCGACCTTACGGAAACTCAGGTGCGGGCATCTCCCGACCCTACGTAAGAATGAATGTGGACCCACGTCCTTTCACAGTATATCATGATCATGTATTCAAAGCATATAATCACAGCATTTAGTATTCCGCCAATCATGCATTTAATAAGGAAAACAGTAGACAGATAAAAGGTTAGAAATTACCCCCACCTTGTTCGGTGGTTACCACGTGAACAACGAGTACCGACTGATCAGATTTCCCAAGAGAGTACCAAAGGATCCGATATCACAAGGCTCAACTCAACAATTAGCCTACACAAGTTATGACGTTCCTTAGATCCTTAATAAATTATAATTAAAGCTGTAAAAGGTTCCGTTGGAAATCGGTCGTTAAATACGGGACAGATCGATCGATCTAAAGACTGGAATGTTGTAGACAAGACTGGAAGTCAAGTCTAAAGGGCTGAGATGATAAGAAATGAAATTTGGGTCACGACAAAAAAAGAATGAGCTCGATCGGAGTTAAAACCAGCTCGAACGGAGCATTTTAAGTTTAGGGGTAAAATGATAATTTTGGTCAAATGGTTGACTTTGACCGTGCCCACGGACCCCGATCAGCGACGTCTCGTCATCAATGACTCGATACGGATGAACGGCGGAAAAAATGGGGTTCGGATCGAAAACACGGCGTTGCGTGCACGTCGGCACGCGCGAACCCGGCGCCGGGTGAAAAAAACCCGGCGGCTAGGCACATGGCTAGGCAGCTGCCGAGTTTTCTCGGCAGCGTCGTGTCCCGTCTCGGCAGCTGCCGAGATTTCTCGGCAGCGGGTGCATACCTAGACGGGCTGGTCGAGTTTTCTCGGCAGCGGGTGCATGGCTAGACGGGCTGGCCGGCCTTGCCCAGATTACCCGACGGTGGCCTGCTCGAGCAGGCCACTTCCCGGCGTCTCCCGGCGCGGCGGCGTCGCCACCTGCCACCACCACCTACCTCGCCGGATACATCGCATCGCCGGATACCTCGCACCGCCGGCTACCACCTCCGGCCGTCCATCGCCGGATTCCAGCGGTGAATAGTACCTGAAATCTCGCCGCAAAATCCTTCGAAGCTCAGTTTTTCGAAAACTCACCCCAACCAAAAACTCTCCGGCCGACGACTTCTCATCGTCGGCGACCACTCCCTGACCCTTGGCCGGTGACTCCCCATCTCCGGCCACCTATTCCGGCCAAGCCCCACCACCAACACAACCTATACATACAAGCATGAGCTCACACACACATACATTTCCATACACACACACACTGTTCCCTCTCCGGCCAGCGGCCTCCTGCCGCCGGCGACCAGCACCTACCACTCTCACTTTGGCCGGCGACCCCCAGTCGCCGGACACCACCCACCGCCGTGCACATACACACTCAGAACCAGTTGCACACACACATAGCGTATGGTGTGTTTACACACACAGCCGGATATCCTTGGCCGGCGGTCACCAGCCGCCGGCCACCCACCAGTCCACCTCGCCGGCGACCTCTCGTCGCCGGCCCACCTTCCTCGCATGGCAGCGCCACCCGGTGCCGCCCTAATAGCATGCAACACATAAACACACACTAGCACACATATATAACACACACATGTATGCACAACATGCACACCCCACTGTCCGTCTTTGGCGCCGCCAACCACGTCTGCGCCGGCCCTCCAGTGAGCGACCCTCACCTCCGGCAACCTCCGGCAGCTTCTCCGGTGCGGTGGAGAGAGAAAAACATTAGAGAGAGAAGGGGTTGATCAAGGGTTAGGGTTTGGGTTTTGCGGCTGTTTTTCATCATTTTCCGACGAACGAGAAATTGGATTTGAAATCCGAGACCTATCCTAGATTCTTCTCATCGAGACGAATGTCGTGTGCGAAAATCGTCCGATTCCGACAACGTTGAAATTTTCCGGCGACCGACCGGCGGTGGCTCGCCGGAGACAGAATATCCGAAATTAAAAGACGAGGAAGAAGGACTTACATATTTTCGTCGGGTTCGGCTCGATCGAAGAAACGGTGATTTTTGAATCGAAATCGTTTCTATTTATAGAAATCCGGAAAGTTACTATTCATCAAAAATATCTCCATTACTATTCATCGGTTGACTTTTCCAAGTTACTATTCACGTAAATATCTTCGTTTCCCTTCCCAGTTAATATCTTCCGATTTTTCCGAAACTTCCGGTTTTATCCTTTCCGTCGCCGTTCGAGCTACGGGTCTCCGATTGCCCTCTAGTTCATTTCTATCTTCCCGTTTTCTCGATACGCATCTAATGGTATATAAATATCCTATGTTTCATGTTTAATAAAATTATCGATCTAAAACGTGCGTTAAACACTTATCTGAAACGCACAAAATTAATTAAACAGTCAAAGCATACGCACAAAATTATTAAATCATAGGTTAAAATATTTAATTAATTAATTATGCTCGTTTTGATCTGGGGCGCTACAGTTCGACTATCTTGATTGAACATTTCACTATGTGTTCGGTCGACTTGGCTGAACAGTGATTCCTCAACATTCACAAAATATCAACTTATATTTTATATTTTTATGATGTTATTTACTCATTTGTAATTGGAATACATCTCATATTCCACTAAATTAAGTTTCATAAACTGAATGGATGAAGAAATACCGATGGATAAAGAAAAACCGACTGATTCAAATAATTTAGATCCTCAGTATATGCAGATTGATTTTGCTACTGACTTAACACAGATGAAATATTTGAGTCTTTGAATTTGATGATGAAATGGGTAAATGGTGTAGCCATCGATATAATATGGTAATATTAGTTCAACACTCTGATAGTGGTGAGAGTGGTCGTCGAGCTCTAGTTATATTGGTTTGCAAACGAGGTGGTACATAACATCCACATAATAAGTCACAATCTCGACTAAATTCAATTAATGGTGAAAAGGTCGGTGGAAAGAAAAGCTCTAGACTTACGGCCACAAAAAGATGTGATTGTCCATTTCTTTGAAAGGTTATACAATTGAATGAGACAGGATAATGGTCACCAACGGTTCTATCTAGTGTTCATAACCACCCAATGTATCGGAACTTGATGGGTCACTCATATGCCAGTCGACTAATACTTGTTGAAGATCGGTTTGTAGCAGACTTGTCAAAAAATAAGACCAAACCGAAAGAAATCCTAAGTACTTTGAAAGAGATATTTGTTCAAAATGCGTCCACTTTGAAGACTATTTACAATGCTCTTCGTAAGCATATAATTGTGGAGCATGGAGGTCGATCTCAAATGCAATACTTATTGGAGAAACTAAAGTTACACAATTATTATTACCTTGTCACAAGATACGAGAAAATGGATAAAGTGAATGATCTCTTTTATGCCTACCCATTAGTGTGAAGTTGATGTGTGCCTTTCCAAACGTGTTGCTGATGGATTGTACATACAAGATTTATTAATTCAAGATCCCACTGTTGAAAGTGGTTAGCACACATCTACGGATATCACATTTTCTGTTGCATGCATTTATTTGGAGGCCAAGCACAAGGATAATTATAAATGGATGCTTACAACTTTGAAAGGATTGATGGACCAATCATTCTTGCCACATGTCATTGTCACTGATCGTGAGATTGCTTTGATGAATGCGATCGAAGTGACATTCTCAAACGCTAAACATTTGTTATGTCGATGACATATTAGTAAAAAAAATTTTACTAAGTACAAGAAATAATTTCATTTGAAGGAAAAATGAGATTTATTTAATTACTCGTGGAATACCTTGATTCTTGTGGATAATGAAGTGAAGTTCAATGAGTACGTTAGGAGATTAAAGGATGATTTTGCCGACTATCCAATTGTCGTAGATTACGTCATTTTGAATTGACTTGATCCTTATAAAGAGAGATTTTTGTTATGTTGGACGAATAATATCATGCATTATGACAACACGACAAGTAGTCGGTACATATCATTAACAATGTGGGTAATTTATATGTTCACATTAATGATCTTATCTGTGTGCATATCGTCTTTTACATAATCACATTAATGATCTTATTCGTAATATGAATCTATTTTACACAAGGTGTCACGCACAAAGTCTCAATTACCATAGAGTTACTTTTTCTTTAATTGTTTTTTTTTTAAAATTCATTTTTATTTTGTTATTGATTATGTAAATTAATTTGTATATTATGATAGATTTCTTTGAAAATTCATTTCTATTTTGTGATAGATTACGTAAATTAATTTATATATTGTAGCACCCCCGAACCAAAAACGAAGCATAATTTATTAATTAAATATTTAAACCCATGATTTAATAATTATGTACGTATATTTTTAACTGTTTAATTTAACTACGTGCGTTTCAGATACGTGTTTAATGCATGAATTAGATGGATAATTTTCTTGGACATGGAACATAGAATAATTTTATACCATTAGATGCGTATTAGAAAAACAAGACGATAGAAACGAACTAGAAGTCAATAGGAGACCTGTAGCTCAAACGACGACGAAAAGGGCAAAACATGAAGTTTCGGAAAACCGAAAGATATTACGGTGAATAGTAATGAAGATTTTTATGTGAATAGTAACGAAGACTTTTGACCCCGTGAACAGTAACTTTAGATTTTTACGTGAATAGTGTTTTCCGGGAATTCTATAAATAGGGGCGTTTTCTATTCAAAAATCACCGTTTTTTCCGAACGAGCCGAAAGCGACGAAAACTTGTAAGTCTCTCTGTCCTCTCTCTCTCTTTTTTGATTTTTATCTTCGGCGCGCCGCCGCACCGGTGGCCGGAAAATTTCAAAGTTGTCGGTTTCGGCCGATTTTCACACACGACGTAGGTCTCGACGAGACGAGTCTAGGATAGGTCCCGGATTTCAATTCCGATTTCTCGTTCGCCGGAAAATGGTAAAAAACGCTCTCCAAACCCTAAACCCTAGTTTCTTGTCACCCTTTCTCTCTCTTCTTATTTCTCTCTCTCTCTCCTCCTCCTCTCACCGAAGAAACTGCTGGTGGTACGGGGGACTCGCCGGAGGGGTGGCGTCGCCTTGGGTGACGGCGTCGGGGCTGATCGGAGTGTGTGCGTGTATATTGCATGTGTGTGTGTGTAAAATGTGTGTGCGCATGTGTGTTGCTGTTGGGGACGGCGATGGTGGCGCCGCCATGAGCTGCTGTGCGCCGGCATTGGTGATGCACCGGCGAGACCTGGTGGTGGTGGCTGGTGGCAGGTGGCCGTCGAGCAGGCTGTGCAAAAGTGTGTGGGTTCAAGTATTTATGCGTGTGTGTAGGGTTTGATGTGTGTGTGTGTGCGTGGCCGGATTGGTGGTTGTCGGCGACTGAAAGTCGCCGGTCAGTGTTTCTGGGGGTGAGGGGGTGGTCACCGATGACTGGGAGTCGCCGGTCGAAGCTGGGAAAGGGGGGAGAGAAAGGTAGAGAGCGTGAGGGTGAGGGTGGTTTGGTGGCTGTTTTCCGGCACTATTCACGACTGGAAACCGGTGAGGGATGGCCGGAAGTGGTGGTGGGCGATGCAGGGTTGCCGGCGAACAAGGTGACGGCGGCGCTGGGCGGCAGCGCCGCAGCTGGTGGCGCTGGGAAGTGAGTTGGTGCAGGTGGCCGATGCCAGGTGGCCTGGGCGCGAGCTTGGCCGAGGCTGCCGAGAAACCTCGACCGCTGCCAAGAAAAGCTGCCGAGAAACCTTGGCCACTGCCGAGGGCGCCTGCCGAAGCTTCCGAGAAATGCACGCAGTTGCCGAGAAGTGTTGACCCACTGTCGAGGAACACCTGCCGAGGCTGCCGAGTTTTTTCACCCGACGCCGGGTGCGCGCGAGTCCCATCGAGTGATGGGTGCATGCGACGTCGTGTTTTTGATTCTAATCCCATTTTTTCCATCGTACACTATCATCGAGTCGTTGCTGACGAGATGTCATTGACTAGGGGTCATGGGTCCCTGTCAAAGTCAACCATTTGACAAAAATTACCAAAATACCCCCAAACTTAAAACGCTCCGTTTGAGCTCGTTTCAACTCTGATTGAGCTCATTATTTTTCCTTTGTGATCTAAATTTCATTCTCTATTATCTCAGCCTTTTAGACTGAACATCCACCCTTGTTTCTTCAACCCCAATCTTTAGATATCTCGATCCGTCGCGTCTTTAATGATTGTTTTTCCTCCAGAATCTTTTATAGCTTTAATTATAATTATTAAGGATCTAAGAAACACCGTATCATGTGTAGGCTACTTATTGGATTGAGCCTTGAGATATTTGATCTTTGGTACTTGCTACTCACGTGGAAACCACCGAACAAGGGGGGTAATTTCTAACTCTTTACCTGTTTACAGTTTTCCCTATTTAATATGCACGATTGAGGAATACTAAATGCAGTGATTATATGCGTTGTATATGTGTTCATGTTATACTGTGAAAGGACTTCGGTTCACATTGCATATTCGGAGGGTCTTATGGACCGTAAAAAAATTGTCTCTTATCTCTTCTACCACCTGAAAGGTCTGACGGTCCTGTAAATGCGCTAGCGGTATTGAGACCGTTTTAGGGGATAAGATGGGAAATTCCCGCACCCCATGGATGAGTTACGAGATACGTGCCTTGAATTTTATGTGTTATGACAACGTGACTGAATGTTACATTTTTGGTATTTTATATCTATTGATTGTTATAAGAGACGGATGTCATCTCCACGAGTGTATTCTACGCACTCACCCCCTATTTCTGTAATTCACGTTATAGGAGATGACGAGCATGATGAACCCTAGATGGAGAGGGGTGGTGCTATATCTGGACCCGTATATTTAAGTTGATGTCTCACAAACATTTCCAAATAATGTTTTAATTAATTCACATTTTGTAATAATTATGTAATTGTTTCGGATGTTGGATCCTGATGATATTTTCCGCTGCGAAGGTTGTAATTATCGGTTGAAACCGATTGTTTATATGTGAATGATTCACATCGTCTCCTACCTCATTCTTCTGTCGTCTCTTACTTCTTTCTTCTGTATATGAAAATGTCTCTTTCTATTTCTTTCTTCACGCCCAAAGGAAATATTTGTATATGAAAAAATATTTTGCTTGAAAATTCATTTCTATTTTGTGATTGATTATGAAAAGTAATTTGTATATTGTGATAAATTACGGAAATCCGTCTGTATTTTGAGACCTGTATTTTGTGAATGAATATTCGGTGTTTTGTACTTTGTTCATGTCATTATTAAATAAAAAAAAATTATTTCTTTAATTGTTTTTATTTTTTCAAAGAATTTTTCCTTGATGTTTGAGATATTTTTCTTAAAACTTTATTTGACTATATTTCTAATGAGATAATGTCAAGTTTAAATGTTTATTAAACTTACTTGATTTTTTCCACAAATAAAATTTGACTTTCAAAATATACATAAAATTTGACTTTTAAAATATACATTCATAAATAGAATAATAATCTATATTGATGTCACGCCCCATTTTCTTTTGACAAAATATCAGAGTTTTTCATTTTTGGGCGTGAAGAGAGAAAGGGGAAAAAGACGTACATGATATAAAATAGAAAGAAAAAGGAGAGGATAAGAAGAGATACACTTAGAACATCGGATACAACCGATAAAATGGAGTTTAAAATATTACACAGCGGAAAAACATCAGGATCTATCACAAGGAAGGAGAAATACAATTTTTGGTTTTACAAACGATCAACAAAGCTTTAAAAGACAAAATCGGACAAAGGACACAGCTGATAGGGTACCCCTCTCTCTCTACGCATCATGAATCACTTCGTCTCCTGTAGGGTGAGTACAGAATAGGGGTGAGTGCGTTGAATACACTCGTGGAAGTAATTTCCTTGTCTTATCAGTTATTAGGTGAGCGTAACAAAACCGACATATATTGGTTTGATAAGTAGTCACAGCATATAAAATGCATAGCATACAATTGAGAACGCACGACTCTAAGAGCACTCAACTATACTTGATCCACTCCTAACGTATGGTGCTTTTTATGGGCCACTAGTCCATTCCTAACGTGATGTATGGTACTTTTTACGGGCCATCAGTCCATCCCTAACATGACGTATAGTGCTTTTTACGGGCCACCAGTCCATCCTTAACATGATTCCACGTTTATCGTATCATAAGCTATGCATGAATACATTAATCATAAAGTATGCATGTACATAATAATCACAACATGTATTCACAGCATGTAGAGTTCAACAATTCAAATATCGATTATGGAAAACAGTAAACATGTTGAGTTTAGAAGTTACTCCCACCTCGTTCGGTGGTTACCACGTGAGTAGCGAGTACCAAAGATCTCGTGTCTCAAATCTCGTGTCTCAAAGTTCAATCCAACTGATAGCCTACATACGTTACAACGTTCTTAGATCCTTAATAATTATAATTAAAGCTGTAAAATACTCCGGTGGAGAAACGATCGTTAAATACGCGACGGATCGAGAGCTCTAAAGATCCGAGTTGAAGAAATGAGAATGGATAATAAATCCAATAGGCTGAGATGATAGAGAATGAAATTTGGGTCACGATGGAAAAAGAATGAGCTCAATCAGAGTTAAAACGAGCTCAAACGGAGCATTTTAGGTTCAGGGGTATTTTGGTAATTTTGGTCAAAGGGTTGACTTTGACCGAGCCCACGACTCTCGGTCAATGACGTCTCGTCGGCGATGACTCGATAAAGATGAGCGATGAAAAAAATGGGGTTCGGATCGAAAACACGGCGTCGCGAGCGACGGGGCACGCGCGGGCCCGGTGTCGGGTGAAAAAACCCGGCGGCCCGGACATGGCTCGGCAGTAGGGCTCCCGTCTCGGCAGGCTGCTGAGTTTTCTCGGCAGCGGGGCACGTTTCTCGGCGGCTGCCGAGATTTCTCGGCAGCTCGGTACCCTTCGTCTCCCGGCGTCGGCCCTGCTCGCCAGCCACTTTCCCGACGCCACCAGCCGCGGTGGCGCCGCCGTATGCCACCACCACCAGGTCCGCCGGAAAGCTTGCACTGCCGGCTACCACCTCCGGCCACCCCCTCTCCAGCCACGCACGCATCAACAGCGACCAACAACACACACATGTACACACTCAAAACACACACACTCAAACCATGCAAACCCTAACCCTTCTAGCCCGTTTCTAGGTCCGGCCAGCGACTTCCAGTCGCCGGCCACCACCTCTAACCCATCACACACACACCCAGCCGATGTCCAGGAACTTTTCAGGCGAGAGGAGAGAGAAGAGGAAGCTATCGGGGAGAGAGAAAAGAGAGGGAGGAGAGAGAAAGATTGGCCGGATCTTTGACCGGCGATTGTCGGAGGAGGAGAGATCCGTTCAGAAATCCGAGCCCGAATTCATGACGGGCTCAACGAGGCTTCAACCTAGAGTTTGAGTTTACCCAAAACGGAGAAGAAACGAGGTGGAAAAGAAGAGAGAGAAAACGGGTTTGGAGACTGTTTTTTGCCGTTTTCCGGCCAACGAGAAATCTGAATTGAATTTCGAGACCTATTCTAGATTCGTCTCGTCGAGACGAACGTCGTGTGCGAAAATCGGCCGAAACCGACAATGTTGGAATTTTCCGGCCACCGGCGGCGGCGGCGCCGCCGCGCCAGCGGTTGCACGCCAGAAACAGAAAACCGGAAAGAGAGAGAGAGGAGAGAGAGACTTACGTGTTTTCGTCGCTTTCGTCTCGTTCGGAAAAATGGTGATTTTCGAATCGAAACCACCCCTATTTATAGAATCCGGAAATCACTATTCATCCAAAATATCCCGTCACTATTCATCGGTTGAATTTTCCGAGTTACTATTCACCATAAAAATCTCCGTTTTAGAAAGTATATCGATCCAAAATGCGCATTAAACACGTATCTGAAATGCACGTAATTATTTAGACAGTCAAAATATACGCTCATAATTATTAACTCATACGTTAAAATATTTAATTAATAAATTATGTTTCGTTTTGGTTCGGGACGCTACAATTGATGTATACAGAATAACTTTTATACTCATCAATATTATTTAGTATTTATATCAATGGATAGAATAATTTGTTTTTAGTCATATTTTTATAATATCAAAAAATATTAAAATTATCTGATTTAATACTAGGACTCATTCGAATTCTATAATTTCACTTTTAGGCATTATGTTCAAAATCCAAATATTATAATGAATCTTTTTATTGATATTTGATAGTGACAATTATGATGATATTCAAAATTCAAATATTGTTAATGAATCTTTTTATCAATATTGGATAGAGATGATTATGATATGAATATTATTGGTTTACCATGTTCTTTTTTTAGGACGTATTGCAGAATGATAACTACCTGATTAATTTGATCCAAATTAATTGTTACTGTTTGCCAACTTAAGCAATTTGAGTTAATTAATGAAGAATAATTGGTGAAAAATTATCAATTACAATAGGTAGGGAACCAGTTAATTAATTAATCAAGAATAATTGGTGAAAATTCATTAATTATATTAGATTGGAAACCAAAAAAATATTCTTTTTTAAGCATAGTGAGAGTTGAAATGTTTTACAAAATTTGAGGATCAACCGATCAAAACACAAGTTTTCAAGACATAAAAAATATAAATGTGGTTTTCTGAAACATGGAGATAAAAGAACCCAATATTTTAACATCAAATTAATTTAAATGTATATTTTTAAATGAAGTAACTTCTTTCATAATCATTTTTCATTAAAGCACATAATGGGCAAATTTATGTACGAGAGACAGATTTGAATTCATAGACCTTTTATTTACTATTGTTTCTTACACCATGCTAATTAGATGATCATCAGTTTTAAAAGATTAGGTTGTTATAAAGTATTTATCAAGAGAAATTAGTTAGATGTATGCATGAAAATGAAAACACAAATACATGCTATGATGAAAAGCAACTTTAGCCTTGTAGGATGGCCTATTTTTTGGAACCGAAGTCTAATTTCATAAAATAAAATATTTATATATTTAAATAAAATCTAAAGTTTGATTTCATGTAACAAAATATTTCTAACTCTTATATTTCCCTAGCAGGCTAGCCTCATAACTGTTTTTAGTTTATCTATTATCTATTTTAATCGTACTCACGAAAGTAGAAAGGCATGGTTGGAGTCAGTAATTATCTCTCAAGTTTTATCATTTGATCTCCTTACTGCTTTTAAATTTGGAGTAGGTCTTGTGTGAAACCATCTACGAATCTCATTCCGTGAGACGGGTCAATCCGACCCGGTCAATAATTAAAGTCAAAAAGTCGATGGTCAACGGTCAAAAGTCAACGGCCAACGATCAATAGTCGATCAACATCGGTCAACAATCAGTCAATACCGATCAACATCGTTGACTTAAAAAGTATTACATTATGCACATAAAAATTTACTTCATATATAAAAATATTACATGATACTTTTATGTATATCATGTGATACTTTCAAAATGATATACATAAAAGTATTACATGGTGTTTTATTCTCATAATATAATACTTTCATGTGTACCATGTAATAATACAAAGTATTACATGGTGATACTTTCAAAACGTATTACATGATATACATAAAGTATTACATGGTGTTTTATTCTCATAATATAGTACTTTCATGTGTATTATGTGATATTTTCAAAAAATAATACATGATGTACATAAAAGTATTACATGATGTTTTATTCTTATAATGTAATACTTTTATATGTACCATGTAATACTTTTATAATTATCATGTGATACTTTCAAAAAGTATTACCTAATATGTATAAAAGTTCTACCTTAGACTTTTGTTGAACGGTGTTGACTTTGATCATTAACCATTGACTTTGACCCGTTGATCGCATCAAATCCAATCCGTCTCACAGAATGAGATCTATAAGACCATCTTACACAAGACTTTATCTTAAATTTAAATTTGAAAATCAAGAAATATAATATAAATTTTATAAATCATTAAATATTTTTTATGTAGGCCTCCTGTAACGTTCAACAAAGCTTTAGTATATACTAAAAGAGAAATCAAGTTTGACATATTTTCTCACCTAAATTTAATTTAATTAATCTTAACCATACATTTCTCTCTAATTTAATTTTTTTAATCTTTCATATACATGGAAGAAATAATTAACTATCATAGGACACTTGTCAATCCTACAATTTTCTCATATCAATTTTTTTTTTTTTACAAATTAAATCTATTTAAAGCTAATTAATATACTTATTTAATGATATCAATTTTAATTATGATAATATGCATTAATAAATAATATAGACATTTTAACTACATTTCTTAATATTACACATGCTAGGATTCAAACATATAAATGATTTATAAATTTTGAATTTGGTTAATTTAAAATTTTGAGAAAAATGTAAATAAGTTAAAAATGAGAAAAACTAAAATAAATGTGTGTTGATTAAAAATAATTAATTATTCAAACTTTTCAAACTTATTAGTTAGTAAAATTTAATTTTTTTTTTTGAAATAAACTATGAAATTTATTTGACAAATATTGACTTTCATTTTTTATCATTTGATTGAAAAGAAAATTTGAGGGTTGAATAATATAACCGATATAATAATATATAAAATTTTTAAATAATAAATAAAAAATTATTTATGTTCTTTTACTAAGGCAACATACATACTATTAGGTTGTGTTATATTTAATGCTAAATTGGATGATGTATATTACATAAAACTATAAATATATATTTTTATATAAATAATAGTTTTTTTACTTATTAATTTTACTAAGTTTAATTTAGTTTTTATTATCCTATATTTTACACGGGCTCTATACTAGTTATACTAATTAAATTGAAAAATCTTCTTTCCTAAACACCTCTCTCATTTATTACATTTTAGTAATAATAATAATAATTGGAACTTAAAATCTATAAATATATACGTCAACATAATATAATACATTTATTCATGAAATCTGTGTATCAACTTCATGCGTAAATACTATTTATTCTTCTTAAAAATATATATTACTTACTAGTTTTTATTATTGAAATTAATCCTGAGAATTTTACTTTTTTATATTCTATAAACGTTTTAGTTTATTTATATTCATTTTTGTAAATTTATTCTTTCGATAAATTTCAAGAAATACACGAACCTTATTACTATATCAAATCATATTATAATCAAAATCTTAAATGGGATTACACTATTCTTTTACTAACTATTATTATTTATTAAATGAGATTACGCTATTCTTTTACTTAACTATTATTATTTTTTATTACGTTCATTTACAAAATTTATTAAATTATTCTATAAATATTGTGTATCTCACGGGATTTATTCTAAGTAAAGGAGATTATAATTCATACTATTTTATTACAAGGTTGGACTTAGCAAGTCCAGATGCCCATAAAAGCCCAGAAATGAAAGAATCCAATTGATCCAACATGGTTAACTTTTGAGAATTGCAATTTTGACAGGCTTTTCCTAATGATAAAGGAATGCATGAGGCTCAAATCAAAAGTCCATAAGAGCCCATATTCGGATCAACATTAAATATGTATTTTTTTTAAACAACATTAAATATGTATTATAACTTAATTTTAAAATAAATAACTTAATTTCCATTTTTGCCCTTTTGTTGTTTAAATTTCAGTATTCGCGGGTGAGAGTTTAGCAGTGAAATGGAAGCTTTAGTTTATGCAGTGAAACCAAAAATGGAGTTTCTCCAATTCTCTAGGTTTTCGCCAAGTTTATCGGTTGTAGGATGTGATCTTCGAATGAGCAAAAAGAATATCAATTACTTGAAGAAATTCAGCTTTGATTCGACTTCAATTGGAAGATCCGCCATTGCCAGATTAGTGATGAGACCTCAAGCTTCTGGTTCGTATATTTGAGACTAAATCTCCTATCTATTTTACATCAAAAACTCTGCTCCTAGCACTGATTTGAGGATTTTTAATCACTTTCCATGAATTTTTAATTATTTTCTATGTAATTTCTCACAACAATAATTGGCATTTACGCAGAAGGCTATGTTGACAATGTTGCCCCTGCAAAAATCCAATTGAAATCATTTGGATCAGTATTGTCATATGTTTGTATTTCTTGTCTAGGAGCAATCCTATTTGGATATCATATTGGGTATGTTCTTAGTTAGATTTTTTTCCAGTGGATAAGGTTATCAGCTTATTTATTTCGTTGTATTGCTGCACTTCTCTGCAGAGTAGTTAATGGAGCTCTAGAGCACCTTTCTAAGGATCTTGGCATTGTAGACAACATTGTGTTGCAAGGCAAGTTGTAGTTGAAAGCTATATCACTTTAAACGAATCAATTGTTTATGGCATTTGTGTTTATTGTAGGTTGGGTTGTTAGTGCAATTCTTGCCGGTGCTACTTTGGGTTCGTTTACTGGGTGGGTTCACTGGCGGATAAATTTGGGCGAACAAAGACTTTTATTTTCGATGCATTTCCACTTGTTGTAGGAGCATTCATTTGGTACTTATATAAATGGCGCGATTTCTTTGATAGCATTTGAAAACAACAGTGCTTAAACTGTGTTTTAATTTTCAGTGCCACGACCCAAAATATAGAGACAATGATAATAGGCCGGTTTCTTGCTGGCGTTGGGATTGGCATATCTTCTGCCATTGTGCCTCTTTACATATCTGAGGTACCAAATACTGGTGCTTTGTTTTGTGCACAACAAAGGATCACGATACAGTGGATTTTACATGCGCTATTTCTTCTATTCTCAGATTTCACCAACTGAATTTCATGGTACACTTGGATCCATCAACCAGCTATTTATATGTATTGGGGTTCTTGCAGCACTAGTAGCTGGTTTGCCTTTGGCGGAGAATCCCCTATGGTAATATCTTCACTCATAGCAGGAAGACGACACCTAATGCTCGATTTGTAAATATATGTGTACATAGATAAAAGTCCTGTTTGTAAGAACACAAATTGGTTTTTTGAGTATCAATTTGCCTACAATTATGGCATCATTACTCAGGTGGAGAACAATGTTAGGCATTACAGTTATACTAGCTATCTTACTGGCACTCGGAATGGCATTTTGTCCTGAAAGTCCACGTTAGCTTTATAAGGTTTCATCGTAACAGAAAACATACACGTACATTTAACTCGTTTTCATATTTGATGTGTCATACTAGTATGAGTTTTTGGTAAACAACGCTGAAAGAGCCATTATTTGTATTTGCAGCAAGGAAGAACTCGTGATGCTGAAGTCTCCATTAAAAGGTTGTTTGGTAAAGAAAGAGTTGATGTGGTTATGGAAACAGCCAGCCAAGGTTCCTTCGGACCAGAAGCTAGTTGGTTCGATCTTTTCAGCAGCCGATACTGGAAAGGTATATGTGTGTGTATCATTATAACTTATACAAATATTTGTATTTTTTGACCTCATTGAAATTTAGTAGAGATGGATAAAATTCATGAATGAAATTGTTGACATGGTGTTTACAGTTGTAAGTGTGGGTGGAGCTCTCTACTTGTTGCAGCAATTTGCAGGGATAAATGCTGTATTTTACTACTCGACATCAGTTTTCCATCGAGCTGGAGTTACATCTCATGTTTCAGCCACTGCTCTTGTTGGGACTGCTAATGTTTTAGGTTAGTCATTTTTGCTTCATAAATGAGTGATGCAAGTGTTAACTTATTCCTCACAAGATGTTAAAATCTTTCTTTTATAGGCACCATTATTGCATCCTCATTGATGGACACACAAGGACGCAAAAGCCTCCTCCTAATCAGCTTTGCTGGAATGGTATAAATTAGTCATTAAATATATTTCAATTGCACCATTATCATCAATTTTCTCATTTATTTATTTTCTTCCACCTGGCAAAGGGTGCTTCTATGTTGCTTCTTTCTTTAGGATCTACTTGGAAAGCCTTATCACCATATTCAGGAACACTTGCTGTTGTAGGGATTGTTCTGTAAGTGAGTTTGTTGGTAGCTCATGTCTACATAATTTTTTTTCAAATGATAATGTTTTTCATTTAACTCTATGATAAAACTATATTTCATTTCTCTAAACAACTATGTCTTGTGTTTTTCTCTTGGTGCTGGCCCTGTGCCTGCTCTTCTACTTCCTAAGATTTTTCCCTCTACAATCAGAGCAAAGGCAATGGCATTATCTTTTGGTATACATTGGGTAAGTAAAAGCTCGAGAAATACGTATGTCTTGTGTAGTATGCTATTTAATTACCAACTGTATTTTCCACTTGAACAGATATCCAATTTTGTAATTGGTCTATACTTCTTGAGTGTGGTGAATAAATTCGGGATCAGTAGGGTATACCTGGTATTTGCTTCTGTATGCCTCATAGCCATTGTGTACATAGCTAGCAATATCGTGGAGACGAAGGGACAATCTTTGGAAGAAATTGAACGTGCTTTGAGTTTAGCTACATAAGATAATCTTGATGACAACATTTGGCAATTGTCTTCCTACTCACTGCTCTGTTACTTTATATGAAATGTATTGCAACTAAAGCTGGGGAACAATGGAGAAAACCTGTATGTATATTGTACAAATTTCATTGTTCACCATAAGACAGAATATCTATGTTGCAAGGAAATATGATATATTGTAAAATATGAAATTAAGGCCAACTTAATCAGCAATACCCAATGAGCCTAAAGTGAAGATAATCTCACCAAATGAATATCCTATGCTGCTACAAATAGGCATTCATAGAGCAGACCGATCATTAAATGGTCTCCGTGTCTGCAATTGAACTTTATGATAAATTTATATTCATATCCTTACCTAGTGATCACCCTTCATCATTAGCTGAACAATATACAACCAGCTAGATGGGTTTTGAAAACACCCCAAATGAAGTAAATATCATGATTTTTTTTGGAGCCGAAGAAGTTACGACTACAAAGATCACTCTGTTGCTCCTCCCCCTCCAACCCCGCATCATACAAATTGGTGGCATTTTTCACATATTGGACTTCCGTTCCCACCTTTCATTTGTGTCAAGCCTGAAGAATTCACAACAAAAGTAGAAGAGTCGTGTTATTTATACAAAATGATAAAGAACACTAAACTACTAGCCTATCTCATCATAATGGTGAAATTCTCTTTCATCAACTTATTTTTACTTCATTTTCAAGTTGTTAAAAACGAAAACAACAAATAAATTTGAAGTGAAGTCCATGAGTACCCCCAATACAACTTCTGGCATGTTTTTGGTGCCAAGTTTCTTGTTGCATTGTCTTCTTCAGAAAATGTGTTTCTTGGAACACTAGTAGAATCTCCAGCAGATTTACTTAGTTCTTGGTTAACATGATCGTGAACTTCAATGGTCTTCTTGTGGGACTTACCTTTCCCATAACCTCCTGCATATCTCCAACAATCATTAAACCATCAAGAAAAGAATCAATGCCCAAGCACAACAGTGTTACACACCTTTGTCTCTCTTCTGTACTTTAGATTTGGCTTTGATTTGTAAACGCCTCCTGTGCAATTCCTGATAATAAACATAAGACAGAAAGGACTTCAAAAAAAAACGTTGCTTTCATAGCTCAAAAGTCAGAATAGACAGTAGATAATCTAAACTTTTCCTGAAAATCAATCAAAAACAACAATCATTAGAAAATTGGAACTCAACTCAATTGAACTCAGCTTCATCTCACATTCATGAGGGTGTAGCAATTAAACCAGTTTCTTATGGATGTAAACTATAACCTACACCACTTCTCAGGTGCATCCTTTTCCAGTTAACCAATTTATCATGAAATTTCAACGTAAAATACACAAGGAAAATCACTAAGCAACTTAATCAACAAAACTCATTGACCCACGATTAATACACAATACAAAAATAGAAAGGGGGATATTTTATATGTTGTAAAAGCATGATTCCAATTGTGCCCAAACAAATCCTAATTTTTCTAGGGTTTTTGTTCCTTCCATTCAAAGACATAAAAATTGAACAATTAATGAAATGAACTAACATAATTGTTGAGGGAACCTAAAATTTGGAGAGCTGAGAGTCTGTGATCCCACTTGTGGTCTTGAAATTGGGGCGTAAAGAAGCCGCTGATGCTATAGCTGCTTCTCTCATTTCGTCTACTTCTTCCTCTGTTTCTCTTTCCATCACCACTGTAATTTTTTGAGGTAAAGACAAATTTTATTTAGAATGGTAAAAACAAAAACTTCCAAGACAGAGTCATTATGAACTTATTCATCTTTACCGGTTAATTTATTTCAATAATTTATCAGCACCTCATGTCTTCTTTCATATCACCAGTATATTATATACGTAGACTGCACTAATAAAAAGAAAATTAAATTGAATACAAAATCTTGATTTATAGCGGATAGTAATATATTATATAGTATACGGAAATCACACACATATATATATTATTGACTTGTCGACTCATTAGTTCGAGCCCGAAACCAATTCAAATTCTACTTTTTCACACTCGAGTTTGTGCACCCTAAGAGTTGGATTTCAATTTTTGAATTCTATTTGAGTTTTGGAAAGAAACAAATTCAAACATGTAGTCCTAAAGAGATTCAAATATCACATCTTCAATCACCACAACAAATCCTCATAAAAAGTATTTGTAAAACAAATATTAAAAAAATAAATAAATGAAGTTAAGGGTTGGAATAGAACCCTAAACATTGGGTTAACTGAAGCCTGTTGATCTGGAATCGAGAAGCAATTGAGATTAAAAATTATTAACAAAAACCACTTTGGAGGTTAAATCAATAAAAAAACAATATAGTATATATACATAGTAACATATATAATAACAGTAGCATTGACAGAAATGGCAAAACTAATTTTCCCACCCATGGACCTATTCTATTTCTGAAAATCTGCAAATAACTGTTGTTTATTGTTTCTACTTTCTTGGGGCTGCTTTTTGCAGAAAATTATGGTGTATGGCAGAAGTAGTAGAAAACTGAAGGGTATGTTTGTTTCGGGTTTATGTAGGATTGGGGAAATCCGGATTTTGAAATCCTAGGATTTGTAAATAAAGGTGAATAGTTAAAATCTGTGTTTGTTATGAGATTTTATAGGGTAGGATTATTACTGTAGATGTCAAATCAATGTTGAAAAAGTTAGTAAGTGTAATATTATATTATTAGTTGATGTAATAGGTTTGGAGTATAGGGTTAATTATAGTGTTTTTTTTAGATAGAATAGGTTTTTGGTAGATTTGATAATTATTGACAAAATACCTTAAACAAACACGGATTTGGGATTTTAAAATCCCAAATCCGGATTTGTGAAACCCGAAACAAACATACCCGAAGAGTCTTAAGGCATGCCTCTGTTGATTTGATTGCATTTATTTATCAATTATTTTAAAGGGAGTCCTACCTACCGTACCCCAAAAGATATAAGGTTGAACAAATATACCACCTTAGATAAAAAAGTGACAAAAATACCATATTTTGACCGGTCCTAGTGTGAATACTGTAGCTGCCAACTAACAATCAAATCACTTTTACAGATTAAACGAAAATTTGCTTAACTTACCCTATTAAACGAAAATTTGCACGATTAGATTGAAAATTTCGTTTAATAGTGCATTAGATTCAAACAATCGTTTAATAGTGCAAATCACTTGAGGCAATTAAATGAAAATTTGCTATATGACCATATTAAACGAATTTGTAAATGAACTTACACTATTAAACGAAAATTTGCACAATTAGATTGCAATTTTCGTTTAATAGTGCAAATCACTTGTGGCAATTAAACGAAAATTTGCTATATGACCACATTAAACAAATTTGTAAATGAACTTACACTATTAAACGACAATTAATGTGATTAGATTCAACTTTTCATTTAATAGTTCAAAATTTATGCAAAGTGTCACTTTTTTGTAAATGAAAATTTGTGCAAAGTGGCACTATTTTTTAAACGAAAATTTGCAAAATGTAATTTGCAAATTTTCGTTTAATAGTGCAAAATTAGATTCAAATTTGCACAATTAGATTCAAATTTATGCACTTATTAAACGAAAATTCAAATTACATATACTTATTAAACGAAAATTCAAATTACATGTGCAATTTATGCTCTTATTAAACAAAAATTTCATTTAATTTGCACTATATATTACAATTCATGTACTTATTTTTACAATTCGTTTATGCACTTATTAAACGAAAAATTCATTTTATTGATGCACTTATTATTACAATTTATGCAACATTATTCAACCTAAATAGAGTTTAATACATCTAAGTTGAATAAATGACAAGTTGAATAAATAGATGTTAATACATACACCTCGTACAACATTAAGAGTTCAAAAATGTTTCAATTTCAAACACACATGACAATCCTTTCACACATTCGATGCCAAATAAATTGGACATTTTCTTTTGGTATGTTCAATCGAACCATACACGGAGCAATGTTTCTTCTTCCTTTTCCTGGCTTGACCCTCATTTTCTAGATCGAGATCGTCATCGAGTACTTGATACTCGAAGGGCAAGATTTTGGTACATCTCAACTTATTATGACCGGGTTTGCCACAACGACTACATGCAATGGGTTTGCGTGAAGGTCCGGCATGCTCACCGGTCGAGGGAATATGTCTAGATTTCGGACGACCTGCTTGTTTTGGTTTGTCTAGAGGAATACATCGTGTGTTCCTCACATTGTCAGACACATCCCAATCTTGCGGATCAGGCACAGGATTAACATCACATGACCACATCCCCCTCAACTAATCTGTTGTGTAATATAGGCCAACGTAAGAAGTGATTGTTTCATTCGCAAAACTGCATGTAGTAAGAGAGGTAAATAAAACATTAGTTTTTATATTATTGTTGCATATTCTGTATTGATAATGGTTTAGTTGGATCGATCGAGATTACCTTATTGTCGCACATGCATGTGAACATGGTATCAACACTGCTTGATAAATACAACAAGAGCACTCGTATAATGAGAGATCAACAAGAAATATCTTACTCCCATCTATGACTTTGTATTTGAATCGTGAGAGTGGCTCAACTTGCATACGCCGTCCAAACTTGTTGTATTCTAATAATGTATCATAGGCGGACTTTGTTAGTATGTTTTGTCTCTCGAGTGCAGCCGTCCTCCTCTCGTAAAACCACCTTTCTATAATCCACCGAGCACACTCCAAGAAAGAACAAACTGGTAGCTTTCTGGCCCAAAGAAGGCGAGCATTCCATGTCTCGGCTGCATTCGACGTCATGAAATTGAATTGTCGAATGGGATATTTTACACATGACCACCGACTCGTACCTGCTTTCCTTAAGGTATCAAGTGCACCTTCTATCTTCGTTTGTTCGATGTCAGTGACGTACCTATCAAAATCAAATTTAAATCCATCAAATTTTCTAAATACATAATAAACCGTATTAAAATGTTTCAACAACATATATCAAAGAGTCGGAAAAAATTACCTTTCGAATTGACGGAGCTAATAAGAATAGGCTGCTTTGTGGAATAGTTCAACGAAACGTGACCCATATTTGGCTAAATTTTGTTGCAGATGAAAACAACATAGACCATGAGTGGCTTCTGGGTACACCGCTTTGATAGCATTACTGATGCTGGTGTGTTGATCAGACACGAGAAGTAGTTGATCGGGGCATCCAAATGCGGCACGAACTTGGTTCAAAAACCAAGTCCACGATTCATCATTTTCCACGTCGCCTATCCCAATTGCTAGAGGAAAGATTTGCTCATTTCCATCTTTCGTCACAGCAAAAAATCCGATTCCTTTATATTGTCCTTTTAAGTGACAACCATCCAACACTATCACCGGGTGTGAATATCGCTGGAATCCGTGAATAGATGCACCCAAAGCGTAAAACACATATTTAAATTTTCCGGATTCATGTGTTTCCAAATTTGTATACGTTCCGGGATTTGCACCTTTCAATGCTTCCAGGTATAGTGGCAGCATTGCAAATGACTGTTTGGGTTCTTCGTATGCCTCCCGCATCGCATGATGTTTCACTCTCAAAGCGTGCCTATAACTGAGCTTCAAACCGTGCCGTTGTTTCATTTCTTGAATGATGGTCTTCGGAACGAGGCTGGAGTTCTCTTTTCTCACTGTGTCAACATAATACTGACCTATCAAAGTATATGGAAGTCGGCATTGGGCAGTGGTGTTAAGCTGAATTGAGCAGTCATGTGGCAATACACTTTTTATTATTTTCCAAATTTCATGTTTCTCCGAGGCGTGGAGGATGAAACGACAGTTACTTAATCGGCATCTCACGAACCATCTGTGTTTATCCGAATGCTCAACACAGTACTCAACTTGATTCTCCAAATGGTAGAAACCAACTGCGTTCTTCACCTCAGTTTTACTAGAAAATGTGGCCCCTTTGTGCAGACCATGTGTTGACGACTCGTTATCATTGAAATGTTCTATACGGGGCTCCTCGAATATTGGAATATTAGGAATAAACCAATTTTGTCTTTCAATGTACATCATAAATTCCTCCAGAGTGATTCGTTGGTCTACATCCAAAGCCGACTGCTCCTCATCGTCCAACTCAAGGTCATCTTCCCCATTGTCTGAACCTAAACACAAGGTAAACGTAAGTTAAACAACATAAAATTTCAATGTCAGTGCGTAAATTTGGTTTAGGTAAAATAAAATAAAAATTATTACCGCACTGGTCGTCATGACTTTGTTGTAGTCCAAAGTCTTCGCCAGTTGGAAATGGTAATTCATTTCCATGTGTTTCTTCATATTGTGTAGATGCAATCGGAGACCTATTCAAGTCGAACATGTCAAGTCCCGAAGTAATACTAACGTAGTGTCCACGACCAACTGACGATGGACCTGGTTCCCTCTGATCACTTGAGGATGTTACAGCCTGTATCGTACGATCCTCATTCCATAAACCAAACTTCGCATAAAACGATTCATCGTTCTGTAGCCCATAGAGAACATTCTGATTTTGCAAATTATTAGCAAAATAATCATTCCAATTTGCCGGCGCTACAACAGACGTAGAATGATAAACATTTGGAATATCATCCGATGTATTTCTTCCTCCCGAGTACAAGTTGACTCCACCATCCATCGCTTTAAGCAAAACAAAAATGATCACCTCCTCACATCCCATCTGGAATAAGAGGTCCAAATCAGAATCACTCTTTGTTTTCATTTTTTTCACAAAGCCATCCATTTCAATTAACGCATGGATCACATATCTCCAACAATTCATATCAGCACGTACAAGACCATGAACTGAGTCGAGTAGATCAGGATATCCGATTCTTTGAAGGTGAATCCGCTCCCAAGAACCGTTTTTGTACTCTAACCCTTCCCAAAATCCTTCAAACCAAACGACTACGGATATGAAACTCATCTTTTCGTGTCACTATAAAAAATAAGACATATTTATTAATATTTATACAAATTCCATCAACATTAACAATTTAAAAAATGAACTATTCAGAAAGCAAAAAACAGTGAACAATAATATATTTCATAATATTATGTGTAAAAAATGAAACAATAAACAACCAAATTTTAGTGGCATAAATATGAACATTTCATGTTGGCACTAAAGATTCCCTAGTAGGACGTTTAATATACAACCAAATTCATTATATGCCTTAATGACTGTAAATGCATATACTAATTGGCAATACTTTAACATTTCTTCAAATGAGTTTAAGAAATTTGATCACAAATTTGTTTAACAAATTGGTAATGTTGTAGTTGACTAAAAGTTTCGTTTAACATGGTAGGCTTTAATTTTCATTGAACGTGAACAATTCACCAAACTAATAAACTAACAGGGTAGGCTTTTATTTTCATTTAACGCGAAAATTAAAACAAATAAACATAGTAACCAATTAAAAAAAATAAACTTACACGAATTATTAGTTCACTCAACAATAAGTGAAATGAATATTAGGAAAAAATGAGCGGCAGATAGCATATAATATACAAATGCAAGCATAAAATTCCATTGTTTGTATCGGGCGAAAATGATATACATACCTTATTTTTGAAAAATTGGAGTCGTTTCACCTCAAGCTTTCACAATCTGCTTCGTAGTATTTCAAATGCACTAAACAAAATGAAATGAGATTGTAAATATATAAGCCGAATGATGGTGTCTTTAAATGGGGAAGAATAAGTGATTCAGGCTTCCAGTGTAGGCTTCACATGTGATTAATTAGGGCTTAGGCTTAGGGCCTAGGATGTTACAGTGCCAAAGTTGCACTGAATCACTGAATTGGGTTACAGGCTTCCATCTCATCACTGAGTCACTGAATTGGGTTATAGGCTTCCATCCCATCACTGAGTCACTGAATTGGGTTACAGGGTAACACTGTTCTATGAAATTTTAATAGTGTAATAGTGTATATATGTTACCATGATGCACAAATTAAAAAAATGCAACATTCAAAAAACACTAAAATCCAATTTTCATTTATTAAGAATCCAAATTTTCCGCAGAACATACTATATAGTATATACACGAATAGGGTTCTAAGCCAAGGACTATCAAATGAAATTGGTAGCAATATCAAACTCAGCTTGTGAACTTCATTTGGCATGTACGCTATTTCAATTGAAATTAACTTTAACAAGAAGTGTACTATTAAACGAAATTGGTTGGAAGGTACATGAACTATTAAACGAAAATGGAAGCTACATGAACTATTAAACAAAAATCAGCACATGAAATGAAATTCGTTTAATATATGTCAATAGTTTAATAGGTCAAATCGTTTAATAGGTCAAACTCGGGTCATTAGTGTTATTTCGTTACATAAGAGCATTTTCGTTTAATAGGTCAAGTCGTACTAGGGGTCAAATTCGTTTAATGCATGTTAATAGGTCAAATTTGTTTAATAGGTCAATTTTCTTTTAATAGGATATACACGAATTAGGGTTTCAACAACGTTTAATGCATATACTTTATACGACCTAGTACTATTAAACGAAAATCCTCCAAACTTGCTCACACGAATTCGTTTAGAAGCCAAGAGAATTCGTTTAACATCACTCAAATTTGTAGAGTATGGGCACTTTGGTATTTCCTCCAAGATTCCATTCTCTATGCTCATGTTTTGGCACCATCCCAAACCCTAGGTACACCATACGAAGCCGTTCATTCCTTTATATTTCGTGGATGCAATTTTGAATTTTCACCATTTGCATTTTAAACACAAGTCTCCCTTCACCTCTATTCATACTCAAATTTGGTGGAAAGAAGTAGAAAGAAGTAGAAGCCAAGATTTTCGTTTAACAAGAAGTGGAATTCGTTTAATCGATCGACAGATTTTTTTCGAAAAAGAACAATCCATGGAGAACCAGGTTAATTTCCTACATCCATGAATTTCTTTGAAACATGTTTGGGTTTGCCAAAATTTGTCATGTGGTTAGTTAGAAATTTGGTGTGTGGTTAGTTCGAAATTTGTAAAGATTTTTTGTTTAATGTTTAATGTTTAATCTATAGTTTGAAGTTATTTCACTTGAGAAATTTCATCTTGTGTAATGTTCGATGAAAAATTCATTTAATTAGATGATTGGGTCGTATTGTATAGTTCAATAGTATTCATTTTTTATCATGATTAGTTCAAAAAATTTGGTTGGTTAAATGATTAGCTCGAAATTGTATAGTGTAATTTATTGGTTTATAGGTCACTGTTTTGCATATACGTAACCGATTTGTTGATGGGGAGTGGCGTAATAGTATCGAGAATACAATTAAGATCGCTCAGATTCTCATCCTCTATTGCATTGTACTAGGGGTTGATGTTGGAAAGACCAAAGTAGATGACTGGGTCTGGGTTTTAGTGGAGCAGGAGGAGCTTTGGGAGAGCTTCCCATGGGAGAAGTTCTCATATCTCAAACTTTTGCGACATATGGACAAGGTCCCCACCACTATGCCACCTCCAGATGTCCAACCACCCACCTACCACTTTTATGGTTTCTCAGCGGCTTTACTGGTGAGTTTGTTTTTGTAAATACAGATTCATCCTAACATTAACTTATTTGACAGCTTGAATACTAAAATTTTAACTTTATTGTCCAGATATCGGCTTACGAGGCAATTCCTGTGACTAGCACGCTTGTCGGTCGTCCCGTGACCAATTGTCTGCAACAATTACCAAGGTTGTTGAAGTGGTCTACTAAGAGGGCCATAGATGATATCCGTGCTATACTAGAGCAAGATGTATGACATTAATATATTTCCAAAATATTAATACAGATGATTGTAGCATAAGAATTATACGTAACTATAAATTATTTGAATGTTTTGTTTCAGGTTGATTGTTTGGAGACTATTGACCCGAGCCCCGAAGAGCTCATCCAGATTTATTGGCAGGGGATAGATCAGGACCTCAGTTCCGGTGTTCAGCTTCGGGGGACTCGACATAGAGTGAGTGCTCAAGCAGACCCAGGGCCTTCGACACGGGCTCCCACTTCTCGTTCCACCCGATCGACTATGGGTTAGTCTACACATGGGACGACCCACCGTAACCGGCGTTCATCAGCTGGTCTTGAGTCGCATGTCCTTGAAGAGCCTATTTGTCGAGAAGTCGAGCCGGAGTATGATCCAGATCATACCATAAAGTCGGACCGTGCATACCAGCATACTTCGCCGCCGCAACATAGTTATGAGGGTCATGTTCCTCATTCTGACCCATGGAGGAGCGATCACGGTAATTGGTACGAGCAAATCTTTGAACGACTCACTACGATGCAGACACACTTTGATGGTAAAAGTGTTTAATGTAATTTGTTTTCATCGAACATTACACAAGATGAAATTTCATCAAACATTACATTAAATAGATTAAACAGATGCACGAAACTAAAAGGCCTATGACTGTCTTGCTATAGATCAGTATACAAAGTGGAGACCTTCGGGTCAAATTCATATTGGAGACCTACTGTCACGCCCCAAAATCTTTTCGTATTTTATCAAAGTTTTACCACTGGGCGTGAAGAGAGAAATAGCAAGAGACGCATACATAACAGAAAGAAATAAGCAGGAGACGACAGAAGAAAGAGGTAAGGGACGAAGTGATTCTTTCACTTAACAACAATCGGCCTCTGCCGATAATAATCAGTCCCACTACTGATAATATACATCATATACAGCGGAAATAACATCAGGATCTCTTGTTCACAGATTACTCAAAAAATATACAAACGTGAATAAACTTAAAATATATTGTTTTGGAAATGTTTGTACGATACATCTGAAATCACAGATTCAAAAACGGCATCGTCTCTCTCTATCTAGGGTTCATCATGCTCAACAGTTCCTGTAGTATGAGTACAGATTAAGGGGGTGAGTGCGTGGAATACACCCGTGGGAATAACTCTGCCTCTTGTGACACAACAAATAATAAATACTAGTAAAATAATCTTAAGTCACGTTGTCACAGCACATAAAATTCACAGCAGACATTAGAAATGGTAAGGGACAAATAGGTGCGGGTGTTTCCCGTCTTATCCTATAGAAACGGTTTCATATACCGTTAGCGTATTTCAAGGACCGCCAGACCTTTTCGGAGTAGTAGAAAATAGCAAGGGACAAACAGAATGCATGATCAAGGTGGACCGCAGCCCATGCACAATATAAATATGACACAACACTTATAGTACACAGCATTTAGCATTTCTCAAACGAGCATCAAAATAGGGAAAACAGTAAACAGATTAAGAATTAGAAATTACCCCCACCTCGTATAGTGGTTACCGCGTGAGTAGCTAGAACAGCAAGTCTGATAACCCAACACCTCAAAGCTTAATCCAACAAGTGCGCAAGCTCAATCCAACAAATAGCCTACACAAGTTATGGTGTTCTTAGATCCTTAATAAAGAATAAATAAAGCTATAAAAAGGTTCCGGCGGAAAACGGTCGTTAAAGACACGGTGGATCGAAAGATCTAAAGATTGGGGTCAAATAAACGAGAGAGAAAGATCAGTCTAACTGGCTGAGATGATGGGGAATGAAATTTGGATCACGATGGAAAAAAAATGAGCTCGATCGGAGTTAAAACGAACTCAAACGAAGCATTTTTAAGTTTAGGGGTAAAATGGTAATTTTGGTAAAATGGTGAGGAAGAGGAAAAGCTTAGGGTTGCAACGGAACGAGAATGAGCTTATTCGGAGCTGAAACGAGCTCAAACGGAGCGTTTTAAGATTGAGGGGTATTTTCGTAATTTTGGTCAAAGGGTTGACTTTGACCGGGCCCACGGACCTGGGTCAACGACGCCTCGTCGGCAAAGACTCGAAAAAGATGAACGGTGGAGAAAACGGAGTTCGGATCGAAAACACGACGTCGCGTGCGCGTCGGCACCCGACGGGGCGCGCGCGTGCCCCCCGTCTCCCGGCGCCGTGCGTGCCCAGCGCAAGCCCGTGCCACCCGGCACGGCCGTGCGCCAACGTCCAGAACACTTGGCCAGGTGCGCGCACGCCCGTGCGCGCCGTGCACGACCGCGCGCCCAGCTCCCGGCGTTTTCTCGGCAGCTGCCGAGTTTTCTCGGCAGCACTCGGCGTCCTTGGCAGCGTGGCTCGGCAGCTCTCGGCAGCTGTCGAGTTTTCTCGGCAGGTCTCGGCGGGGTCTCGACGGTGGTCGAGTTTTCTCTACCAGCCATGCCCAGGTCCCCGGCGCCCAGGCTGCTCGACGCGGCACCTTCCCGACGTTGCCCGGCGCGGCAGCGCCGTCTCCTGCCGCCACCACCTACCTCGCCGGATACCTTGCATCGCCGGCTACCACCTCCAGCCATCCCTCGCCGGATTCCGGCGGTGAATAGTACCTGAAATCTCGCCGCAAAATCCTTCGATGCTCAGTTTTCCGAACTTACTCCCAAACTTCAAAACTTCGGCCGACGACTTCCCGTCGCCGGTGACGACTCCCAACACCTCCGCCGGTGGCTCCCCGTCTCCGACAACCCATTCCGGCCAAGCCCAACCTCCAACACAACCTATACATACAAGCCTGAGCTCACCCACACACACACACGATTCCATACACACACCCACTGTTTCCTCTCCGGCCGGCGGCCACCTGCCGCCGGCGAACCCCAGCCGCCAGCCACCCACCAGACCACCTCGCCGGCGACCTCCCGTCGCCGGCCGTCCCTTCCCACACGGCGGCACCACCCGGTGCCGCCCCAATCAGCATGCACAAACACACACAGTCACACACATATATATACACACACATGCACGTACTAAATACATCTCCACTTTTCCGACCAGGCGGCGCCACCAGCGGTGGCGCCACCTCCTCCACGTCACCACCACACTACCACCAGCTTCTCCGGCCACCGCTCCAGCAAGAGGACGAGGAGAGAGAGAGAAAAACAGAGGAGAGAGAAAGGGTGGTTCAAGGGTTAGGGTTTCAAGGCTGTTTTTCACCGTTTTCCGGCGAACGAGAAATCGGATTTGAAATCCGAGACCTATTCTAGATTTGTCTCGTCGAGACGAACGTCGTGTGCGAAAATCATCCGATTCCGACAATGTTGAATTTTTTTCCGGTCACCGGCCAGCGGTGGCGCCGCAGCACCGGCGCAGACGGTGGCGCCGCCTTACCAGAAAACTGGAAACGAAGAGAGAGAGAGAACTTACGAGTTTTCGGCGCGTTCGGCTCGTTCGGAAAAATGGTGAAAAATGAATCGGGATAGCCCCTATTTATAGAATTCCGTAAAGTCAATATTCATCCAGAATATCCAAACACTATTCATCGGTTGACTTTTCCGATGTTACTATTCACATAAATATCTTCGCTTCCATTCGACGTAAAAATCTTTCGAAACTTCCGGTTTTGCCCTTTCTGTCGTCATTCGAGCTACGGGTCTCCGATTGATCCCTAGTTCATTTCTATCTTCTCGTCTTTCCAAGACGCATCTTATGGTATAAGAATATCCTATGTTCCACGTCTAATAAAATTATCGATCTAATTCGTGCATTAAACACTTATTTGAAACGCACGAAATTAATTAAACAATTAAAACATACGCACATAATTATCAAATCTTAGGTTTAAATATTTAATTAATTTATTATGCTTCGTTTTGGTCCGGGGCGCTACATCCCTTACTCCTTGAAATAATTTCATCCTCGAAATTGAACGCGTACTAAGAACGTCGTAACTAGGTACTTCGTCCAAACTCTCGTCCTCTTATATGCGAGTTGCTTCTTTCTTGTCAAGGAACTTACTAGTTACTTTGTCGATTCTGTATACGTCAAACCCTTCTCGTTTCCATCATTTTACTTACGGAGTAGGATGAGAAGTAGAAGGCGCTGAAGAGTCGTATTCCTAGTCACCAAAAATCAGTATGTTCTCGATATGGACAAAGAAAGGAGAGGGAGAAAGAGAGATAGAGTTGATGAGACGAGATTAATCTCGAATGTCACTTGTCGATCCGGTGAAGAGCTAGATAAATCCTCAGTAAAAACGTCCATGCATTCCTTCATCACCGGCATCTTCTTGGTAGAAGTTGATGCTTGCTCGGGTTTTCTTATGTTGACCAACCAAGCTTCTCAATTCTTTTTGCTAAGCATCTCGGTTGCCTTTAGATCCAAAATATTCCTTGAGTCAACTTTATCTGGGTCTCACGGAAGGTGAACTCAGGTTCTCCAGATGTTTTTGAAAAAAAATACAGTCTTCCTTGCACGGTATTTGATTACCGCTTGATTGGACTCTAGCCAGTCCATTCCCAAGATTTGATCAAAATCCTGCATCTCCCAAGCGTGGAGATTAACTAGAAGGATCTCATCTTCGAAAGCAATCCTAAGGTGACGGTATAGATGTTTCGTCCTTATAGTCTTTCCTGAGAGAAAGCTAACTTTAAAGGTTGGAGCGACTATCCTACCGTTCTCATGCTTTAGTAATTATAGCAGTCAACAAATATGAAGAAAGTATGCCGCTCCAACATTAAACAAGATGAAAACAGGTGTATCAGTTACTGATAGCATACCTGTCATCGTCTCGGCTCCCTTAACAGCTTCCGGGTGAGTAAGAGCGTAGGCTCGCGCTCTGCCTGCTACTGGCCTCGAGTTTGGTATGGTAGCTGGTGGTTTCCTAGACCTTAGACAGTGGATGGAGATGTGTCCCGGCATTCCACACCGGTAGCACTTTCGTGTCTCCTATGGGCACGGTCCCCTATGATTACCTCCACTTCTGGCATAAGGACTTCCTAGTCTTTGAGTGGGAAAAAATGGGGCATTGTTGATCCGTGGAAGCTGATGTTGATCAATATCTTGACTAAGACTGATCAGTTTTCTCTTTCCCTTTGCTATCTCCATTCTCCTGAGTGGCACCACGTCTACGCGGAGACGAGTGGCGATCTCTTGAGCCCTCTCAATGATCGCGTCATAAGACATTTCACCATGTCCTGCCAGAATGGAGTTGATCTCTCTACGAAGACCCTTCTCAAAGTGTCGGGCTTTCTTGACATTCGTGTCCACCGGATGGGGCGCGTACCTACTTAATAAGTTGAATCTTTTCACGTACTCTTCTACGGAGGTGGTTTCTTGACGAACATGTACAAATTCTGCTTCCTTTAATTTACGGTATGACTGAGGTAGAAATTCCTGTCTAACCACCTCTTTGAAGACTTCCCATGTCATTGCCCTTCTGAATTCTGGCGACATGGTCCTTTCTTGTCCTTCCCACTAATAGCTGGCTCCTTCGGTAAGTTGTATTACGGTACATGAGATCTTCTGTTCTTCTGTGCATGCTAAATGTTCGAAGAGTCTATCTAGCGTCCTCAGCCACTCTTCAGCTTCGATCGGTTCTCCCATTCCGTCAAAGGTCGGTGGATGGAAGCGTCGGAACTGTTCAAGGATTGAGCTCGCATCGTTCCTTAACAATAGTGGTGGTACCGCTTGTGTGGTTTCAAACTGTCGGGTCAAGTTTCTCAGTGCGGTCACCAAGTCTCTTCTCACAGCATCCATATCGTGTATAATGCATATTCTCTTTTGTTGTTTAGTCTTTACGCGGCTGATCTCGTGGTATAATGCTCTAAAAACTACATACAAAAACTAACCTTTATAATCTACCCTGCATAGTCCAATCAACAATGGGGTATACACAACACGCACAATCAAACCGGAACAATGTATCATACTCATAACATTAAATTTTCACATTACTGACATCCTCAGAAAGTTTTTTTTTTATAGCCCTCAATTGTCAAAACTGATCTTACGCATTACAACCACGGACTAGGAAAACTCACTCATTAGCACACCCTGTTATAAACAAGGGTCCATGGTAGTTTCAACTTTTAGTCACACGATATCAACTCCTGCATACGGCCATACTCGCACACTAGCTCACGCTGCTGCAGTCAGCGGCTTGGTGGCGGTGGCTCAGAGCAGTGTGTCGATTATAGTGACTTCAAGAGGTTTTCACAAAATCTTTTCATCGTGATTGTAATGACATCAAGAGGGTTTCAACAGATTTTTCCATCGTGAAACAGTATTCTTAACACTTCAGCAATCTTAAACAGTTTGTATCATATTAACAAAGTAACACGTATCAGGAAAACACTTATTCCGCAAGTATTACATTCAGGGGGTCACCTATGGAGAGAGCACAGTGTCTATCTATGTATTTTCAAAAACCTTCTCACATTTTCAAATCACACCTTTCTCACTTTAAAACCCATTCCGAAACTTTTTCTCGTTTTCAAATCACACATTTTTTTTTCCATTTTAAAACCAGTTCGAGCAAATTCCAACGTTAGAACTGCTCTGATACCATTTGTCACGCCCCAAAATCTTTTCGTATTTTATCAGAGTTTTACCACTGGTCGTGAAGAGAGAAATAGCAAGAGACGCATACACAACAGAAAGAAATAAGCAGGAAATGACAGAAGAAGAGGTAAGGGACGAAGTGATTCTTTCACTTAACAACAATCGGCCTCTGCCGATAATAATCAGTCCCACTACTGATAATATACATCATATACAGCGGAAATAACATCAGGATCTCTTGTTCACAGATTACTCAAAAAATATACAAACGTGAATAAACTTAAAATATATTGTTTTGGAAATGTTTGTACGATACATCTGAAATCACAGATTCAAAAACGGCATCGTCTCTCTCTATCTAGGGTTCATCATGCTCAACAGTTCCTGTAGTATGAGTACAGATTAAGGGGGTGAGTGCGTGGAATACACCCGTGGGAATAACTCTGCCTCTTGTGACACAACAAATAATAAATACTAGTAAAATAATCTTAAGTCACGTTGTCACAGCACATAAAATTCACAGCAGCCATTAGAAATGGTAAGGGACAAATAGGTGCGGGTGTTTCCCGTCTTATCCTATAGAAACGGTTTCATATACCGTTAGCGTATTTCAAGGACCGCCAGACCTTTTCGGAGTAGTAGAAAATAGCAAGGGACAAACAGAATGCATGATCAAGGTGGACCGCAGCCCATGCACAATATAAATATGACACAACACTTATAGTACACAACATTTAGCATTTCTCAAACGAGCATCAAAATAGGGAAAACAGTAAACAGATTAAGAATTAGAAATTACCCCCACCTCGTATAGTGGTTACCGCGTGAGTAGCTAGAACAGCAAGTCTGATAACCCAACACCTCAAAGCTTAATCCAACAAATGCGCAAGCTCAATCCAACAAATAGCCTACACAAGTTATGGTGTTCTTAGATCCTTAATAAAGAATAAATAAAGCTATAAAAAGGTTCCGGCGGAAAACGGTCGTTAAAGACACGGTGGATCGAAAGATCTAAAGATTGGGGTCAAATAAACGAGAGAGAAAGATCAGTCTAACTGGCTGAGATGATGGGGAATGAAATTTGGATCACGATGGAAAAAGAATGAGCTCGATCGGAGTTAAAACGAACTCAAACAAAGCATTTTTAAATTTAGGGGTAAAATGGTAATTTTGGTAAAACGGTGAGGAAGAGGAAAAGCTTAGGGTTGCAACGGAACGAGAATGAGCTTATTCGGAGCTGAAACGAGCTTAAACGGAGCGTTTTAAGATTGAGGGGTATTTTCGTAATTTTGGTCAAAGGGTTGACTTTGACCGGGCCCACGGACCCGGGTCAACGACGTCTCGTTGGCAACGACTCGAAAAAGATGAAAGGCGGAGAAAACGGAGTTCGGATCGAAAACACGATGTCGCGTGCGCGTCGGCACCCAACGGGGCGCGCGCGTGCCCCCCGTCTCCCGGCGTCGTGCGTGCCCAACGCACGCCCGTGCCACCCGGCACGGCCGTGCGCCAACGTCCAGAACACTTGGCCAGGCGCGCGCACGCCCGTGCGCGCCGTGCACGACCGCGCGCCCAGCTCCCAGCGTTTTCTCGGCAGCACTCGGCGTCCTCGGCAGCGTGGCTCGGCAGCTCTCGGCAGCTGCCGAGTTTTCTCGGCAGGTCTCGGCGGCGTCTCAACGGTGGTCGAGTTTTCTCTACTAGCCATGCCCAGGTCCCCGGCGCCCAGGCTGCTCGACGTGCCACCTTCCCGACGTCGCCCGTCGCGGCGGCGCCGCCTCCTGCCGTCACCACCTACCTCGCCGGATACCTCGCATCGCCGGCTACCACCTCCGGCCATCCCTCGCCGGATTCCGGTGGTGAATAGTACCTGAAATCTCACCGCAAAATCCTTCGATGCTCAGTTTTCTGAACTTACTCCCAAACTTCGAAACTTCGGCCGGCGACTTCCCGTCGCCGGTGACGACTCCCAACACCTCCGTCGGTGACTCCCCGTCTCCGGCAACCCATTTCGGCCAAGCCTAACCTCCAACACAACCTATACATGCAAGCTTGAGCTCACCCACACACACACACGATTCCATACACACACCCACCGTTTCCTCTCCGGCCGGCGGCCACCTGCCGCCGGCGACCACCACCCATCACTCTCACCTTGGCCGGCGACCCCCAGTCGCCGGTCACCACCACCGCCGTGCATCCACACACACCCAGCAAGTCACACACACACACACCCAGCAAGTCACACACACACACACCTAGCGTAAGGTGTAATTCCACACACACACACACTGTGATTTCCTTGGCCGGCGAACCCCAGCCGCCGGCCACCCACCAGACCACCTCGCCGGCGACCTCCCGTCGCCGGCCGTCCCTTCCCACACGGCGGCACCACCCGGCGCCATCCCAATCAGCATGCACAAACACACACAGTCACACACATATATATACACACACATGCACGTACTAAATACATCTCCACTTTTCCGACCAGGCGTCGCCACCAGCGGCGGCGCCACCTCCCCCACGTCACCACCACACTACCACCAGCTTCTCCGGCCACCGCTCTGGCAAGAGGACGAGGAGAGAGAGAGAAAAACAGAGGAGAGAGAAAGGGTGGTTCAAGGGTTAGGGTTTCAAGGCTATTTTTCGCCGTTTTCCGGCGAACGAGAAATTAGATTTGAAATCCGAGACCTATCCTAGATTCGTCTCGTCGAGACGAACGTCGTGTGCGAAAATCGTTCGATTCCGACAATGTTGAATTTTTTTCCGATCACCGGCCGGCAGTGGCTCCGGCGCCGACGGTGGCGCTGCCCCACCAGAAAACTGGAAACGAAGAGAGAGAGAGGAGAGAGAGAACTTACGAGTTTTCGGCACGTTCGGCTCGTTCGGAAAAACGGTGAAAAATGAATCGGGAGAGCCCCTATTTATAGAATTCCGGAAAGTCACTATTCATCCAGAATATCCAAACACTATTCATCGGTTGACTTTTCCGATGTTACTATTCACGTAAATATCTTCGCTTCCATTCGACGTAAAAATCTTCCGAAACTTCCGGTTTTGCCCTTTCTGTCGTCATTCGAGCTACGGGTCTCCGATTGATCCCTAATTCGTTTCTATCTTCTCGTCTTTCCAAGACGCATCTTATGGTATAAGAATATCCTATGTTCCACGTCTAATAAAATTATCGATCTAATTCGTGCATTAAACACTTATTTGAAACGCACGAAATTAATTAAACAATTAAAACATACGCACATAATTATCAAACCTTAGGTTTAAATATTTAATTAATTTATTATGCTTCATTTTGGTCTGGAGTGCTACACCTACGGGTCTATATACACAGTGGAGACCTTCGGGTCTAAATCATATTGGAGACCTATGGGTCTTAATCATATTGGAGACCTACGGGTCTATATACACAGTGGCATATTGGAAATCCCGGGACAGATCCAAGCTTGAGCAATTCACAGAATAATAAACCGAACATAATGGCATTTGCATATGTTTGATTATATTTTTTTAATGGTAATGATTGTTATCTGCTTATTAATGGTTTATATTCACTGAGTTGCGACTCATAAAAATCGCATATATATAATGTTTTAGGTTCAATAGCTCTTTTTGACGTGGGTTGTATATATAGACGCCACGCTATACAGGTCGGCTGGCTGATGCCTCGTGCAACCTTCTCTTTCTCCTCATTTTTCATTTTGGAACACATGTGTCATAATTTATATTTAATATGACTTATGTTGAGATATTAGTTGTGTGTTTTAATCTTATATGATATCAGTCATTAAATAATATTTTTATACTTATATGGATCAATGAAATGTCAGAATGGTCTATCTACAAGATGAATATTTTATTGTGAAATATACGTCATAGGGGTATAGGGTGTTACAGCATTTCTAAGACATCAGTAAATTCGATTCATCAACTATTTTGAATGGTAAAGAGATCTATTTTTTTGTTTGAACCTCACCGTTAATCTTCATTTGCTCAAACAATTTGCAAAAAAGATGTGGGAAAAATTATGACAAAATTTACTTTTGGAGGGGGAGTTAATGTTCGTGTATAATTCTAACATGAAATATACAATCTTTCTAATATTTACATTAATAAAATCTAGAGACATTAAATTTACATAAATGTTGTTCTACATAATTATTTTTTGATACAAAATTAATGTTATTCTACATAATTTTAGTTGGTGAAAATACATAACTTTTTACATATTTGGTGTTATTATTATTTATATTGATTTTTGAAAATTTAATATAATTTTCCTGCATTGTTTTTCAGAATTCTTTTGGTTTAGATAAATATTTAAAAGTTTTATAGATTCTTAAAATTAATTTCAGATTTCTAAACAATTATCTGATTAATTATAATTTATATTTCTTTCAACTAATAATTTTAATTTTTTTTCACAATTCATATATTTTTATTTAATTTTAAGCTTATTTTTTGATTTTATATTTTTAGATTTATTCTTGTGCCCTTATCATTATTATTATTCCAGATTTTATTGTTATTTTATAATAGTTTTCAAATTTATTGACATATTTTTCATATATTATTTCAGTGTTTTATACTGTGTACATTTTAATATTTTTGTAGATTTAAAACTAATTTGCACATTTATTTTCTTTGATTTCTAAAATGAATTTTAATTTTTAATTTTTAATTTCAAAATTTCAAACATAATTTTATAATTTTGATCCTACAAATTAAAAATGTTATTGTTATTGCTTCCATTATCAAGAATGTACTGGACATCGAAATGTAATTTTATGAATTGGGCCTTAGCTTAAAGAAAGTATTCAAGTTATTATTGTTGAAAAAGCCCAATTAATAAGAACAATATTTTTATAAAAGCTAAAGGCCAACCTTATCATAGCAAATCACCTGTCCATCTAAACCTAGGGCACAGATCGATTGATGGAAATACATGATCGAGGTAATCGCCGTCCCCCTACTCCGGCAAGCCGCTGTCCCCGCCAGCCGTTGTTCCGCCTTACCCGCAATCTGTTGCCATCGCCACGGCCTACTTCATGTGATATTTGTTACAAAAAGGTGAACATTAGTTAAATAAAATTGAAGTTGGTTTTCTATAATTACTATATTGGCTAAATTCTGTAAATACAGGTCTTGAAATTAATTAGAGCCTAAAGTTAAATTTTGAGATTTTTATTTTAATTCATATCATTTAACTGTTCTTTAAAATGAAATGAATAATTCATTAATTTGCATATGATAGTTGTAGCGCCCCGGATCAAAATGAGCATAATTTATTAATTAAATATTTTAACGCATGACTTAATAACTATGTGCGTATTTTTGAACTGTTTAATTTATTATGTGCGTTTCAGATACGTGTTTAACGCGTGACTTGGACGGATAATTTTCATGGACATGGTATATAGAATATTTTCATACCATAAGATGCGTCTTGGAAAGACGAGAAGATAGAAACGAACTAGGGGTCAATCGGAGACCCGTAGCTCGAATGACGACAGAAGGGGCAAAACCGGAAGTTTCGGAAAATCGGAAGATATTTACGGAGAATGGAAACGAAGATATTTACGTGAATAGTAACGTTGAAAAATCAACTGATGAATAGTGATCCGGATATTTTCGGTGAATAGTAACTTCGGAAAAATCTATAAATAGAGGTGGTTTCGACTCGAAAATCACCGTTTCTTCGATCGAGCCGAACCCGACGAAAACACGTAAGTCCTTCTTTCTCGTCTTTTAATTTCCGATATTCTGTCTCCGGCGGGCCACCGCCGGCGCCGCCGCCGGCGCGGCAGCGCCGGCGCCGGCCGGTGGCCGGAAAATTCAACGTTGTCGGAATCGGACGATTTTCGCACACGACGTTCGTCTCGACGAGACGAATTTAGGATAGGTCTCGGATTTCAAATCCGAGTTTTCGTTCGCCGGAAAACGGCGAAAAACAGCCCCTAAACCCTAACCCCGTCACCCTTTCTCTCTTCTCTGAGTTCTTTCTCTCTCCTCGTTTTCTTGCCGAAACAGTGGCCAGCGAGGCCACCGGAGAGTGGTGGGGAGCTACCGGAGTGGAGGCGCCGCCGTGAGTGGCGGCGCATGGCCGGAACAGTGGTGTATGTATGTGGATCGGGCTTGTGTGTGTTTTTGTAGGTGTGTTAGTGTGTGAGTGTGTTTGCATGCTGTTGGGGCGGCGCCGGGTGGCGCCGCCGTGTGGAACTTGGAGGCCGGCGCCTGTGATGCGCCGGCGACGGTGGCGGAGTGGTGGCCGGCGGCAGGTGGCCGCCGGCCAAGGATGAGCATGTGTGTGTGTGTTTGTTTTGTACGTGTGTGTGTGTGTGAGTGAAGCTGCTGGGGTAGGGGGCTGGAGAGGTGATTGCCGGCGACTGGGGTCGCCGGTCGGAGTTTAGAGAGTGAGCTGGTGGTGGTGGCCGGCGGCGGGTGGCCGCCGGCCAAGCTATGGTTATGTGTGTGTGTGTGTTAAAGCATGCATGTATGTATAGGCTAGGTTGGTGGTTGGGCTTGGCTGGAATGGGTTGCCGGCGACGGGGAGTCGGCGGCGGAGGTACTGGGAGTGGTCGCCGGCGACGGGAAGTCGCCGGCCGGAGTTTTGGTTGAAGTTGGAATTTTGGAAAAATGTGACTTCGAAGGGTTTTGCGGCGAAGTTTCCGGGAACTATTCATGCCGGAATCCGGCGATGGACGGCCGGAGGTGGTAGCCGGCGGTGCGAGGTATCCGGCGAGGTAGGTGGTGGCGGCTGGAGGCGGCGCCGCCGCGTCGGGCGACGCCGGGAAGTAGCCTGCTCGAGCAGGCCACCGTCGGGAAAGCTGGGAAGGTCCTGGCCGAGAAAACTCGACCAGGTGTGCGCCGGGTGCAGCAGCTGCCGAGAAAACTCGGCAGCCGTCGGGTGTCGGGAAGCCGCGCGCACCGTGCGCGCCCATGCGCACCCGTCGGGTGCCGACGCGCACCCGACGCCGTGTTTTCGATCCGAACCTCGTTTTCTTTCCGTTGTTCATCCGTTTCGAGTCATCGCCGATGAGACGTCATTGACCGAGGGTCGTGGGCCCGGTCAAAGTCAACCCTTTGACCAAAATTACCGTTTTACCCCTAAACTTAAAATGCTCCGTTCGAGCTCGTTTGAACTCCGATTGAGCTCATTCTTTTTCCGTTACGATCCTTATTTCAATTCCTATCTTCTCAGCCAATTGGGCAGATCTGACCCTCTCATTTCTTAGACTCCAATCTTTAGATCTCTCGATCCGCCGCATAGTTAACGATCGTACTTTCGCTGGGAACGTTTATAGCTTTAATTATACTTTATTTGGGATCTAAGGAACTTCATAACTTGTGTAGGCTACTTATTGAGTTGAGCCTTGTGATATCGGATCCTTTGGTACTCGCTTGGGAAATCTGATCCGCCGATACTCGTTGTTCACGTGGTAACCACCGAACGAGGTGGGGGTACATTCTAAACCTTTATTTGGTTACAGTTTTCCCTATTCCAAGCATGATTGAGAAATACTAAATGTTGTGATTATATGTCGTGTGTGGGGGTACATTCTAAACCTTTATTTGGTTACAGTTTTCCCTATTCCAAGCATGATTGAGAAATACTAAATGTTGTGATTATATGTCGTGTGTGGGGGTAACTTCTAAACTCAACATGTTTATTGTTTTCCATAATTGATGATTTTGTTATGATATTGTATGTTATGAATCGTTTTTGTGACCAATAATTGTCTGTGTGACCGATAATCGTCTGTGTGACCGATAATCGTCTTTGTGACCGATAATTGTCTGTGTGACCGATAATCGTCTGTGTGACCGATAATCGTCTGCGTGACCGATAATCGTCTTTGTGACCGATAATTGTCTGTGTGACCGATAATCGTCTGTGTGACCGATATTTGTCTGCGTGACCGATAATCGTCTTTGTGACCGATAATTGTCTGTGTGACCGATAAATTGTTGAACTCTACGTGCTGTGATATATTCTGTGTTTATTTTACGATGGTGATGCTACGAAGGGACTTTGGTCCATAACTGTGTTACGAAGGGACTTCGGTCTATTTCTAAGCTACGTGTCATTATGTGATGTATTTATTTACCGAACTTTTATATGATTGAATGTTTGAACTTGGAAAGTATCCCCACGAGTGTATTCAACGCACTCACCCCTTATTCTGTACTCACACTACAGGAGAAGAAGAGAACCTTGACGCGTAGAGAGAGGGGTGCCCTATCAGCTGTGTCCATCTTCCGGTTTTATCTTTTTAAAGATATGTTGTTCGTTGTAAAATGATGTTCCACGTTTTGTAAAATGTTATTTGTATTTCTCATCTTTGTAAAAGATCCTGATGTTTTTTCCGCTGCGTAAGGTTTCAAACTTCTTTTTATCGGTTGAAACCGATGTTCTTTTCTTGTCTCCTCATTTTCTTTCTTTTATATATCATGTACGTCTTTTTCCCCTTTCTTTCTTAACGCCCAAAAATGAAAAACTCTGATATTTTGACGAAAAGATTTTGGGGCGTTACAATAGTATGGAAAGTAACAGTAGAACATTACAATTTGTTTTAACTAAGTTAGTTCATACCTAACCTCTACATTGTGGAAGATGATGCACCACTTATCACCTTGATAAGCTCTTCTTAATTGAATAAGAAGGTAGGCTCCATTTGAAGACTGTATCAAGGAAAAAATATGGGTTACAATAAGTATTGTATGTTTTAAATATAGATGATAAATAATGCAGAGAGAGTGAAAAGATTTAGAAGATGTAATTTTGAAAGTTAGTCTATCTCTGTTTGCATGAGTGAAGACAGTGAAAGTTAACTGATACATGATTTATAGATAGAGATGAATGGTATTGAGAAGTCAAAATTGAATTTACTCAAACTTTGGAAAAAAGAAATGTTGGATTCTAGAGAAGTTTTCAGTGTATAATATGAATAAATAATTATTTCACTTAATTAGAATGAATTACAATTGTTTACATCTTCAATAAGTGACACGCACTTTTGTGGTCAAGTAAACCCACCAATATTGGTGGGTTTATAAACCCAATACATTTGCTACAGTATTTATACATGAATTCTCATTTATGTCCTTAATGAGGTTGAATATTACATAATGGCATGTAAGTTATTAACAATTACATATATATATATATATATATATATATATATATATTGCATCTCCTTGTTTCTACCCATCAATGACTCAAATACATGATGAAAGTTTTGTTAATTATGTTTGAACTTCTTTTTATTTTTTTCCTCTCGTTTATTTGAGCAAGCATGCAGAGATTCCATTTTCATTTTATGACTCAATATTAAGGTTTTGGTCAAAAAATTTACAACTGTTGTTCTTCAATTTAAATCAGTTGTGATTAGACTTCTTGCAAGGCTAATTTGACTTGGGATTTTTCTCTTATTAAGATTCAAATCATAGTTATTATTTTTTTTATTAATATTCATATTGGGATCTTTCTTTCTTTTATTTAAATTTTTTGGATTTAAATTAGCTTCCCTAATGGACATTTTTCTTGTTCCTTCCTTTTTGTAGTTATGAATTTTTTTTAAATTCGTGTTATATGTAGTGGTTCTTGTCGTTGATTCAATTGAAGAAAGAAGGTTGGGAAGGTTGTTCACAAATTCGAAAGAAAGCCTCAATACATAGATGAATTCTCTTTGCAACATCGTAATGTTTCCATCAAATAAAAATAGTCAACATGCCAAAAAAAAACTAAAATCAAAAAAGAAAAAAGAAAAAACCAAAAAAATAGACTTAAATTAAGTAAAAGATCATGGAGGGTAAAATAATCAGTTTCTATGATATATTATATAAACTCATCAACCAAACAAAAATTAGATATACTTCACCCATTTAAAAAATACACTAACACTCAATCCAAACATACAAATTAAGTTAAACCAACAACTCAACATTCAAACCAAACGAAGAAAAAACATCAAATCACTACTTTATGAAGAGTAAAATTAACCATATCTAACTATATTTAACTAACCCAACCCACCCACAATCCAAACATGCCCTTATTAGTATTTAATATCTTCTTTTTTTTTGCAAATTTCTCAATTCTTAAATCTAAAATCCCTAATCCCTGCAAGTCCCTAGGACCCTAAGACTATGTTTATCAACAAACTCCCACAACTCAACCTCTTAATAAAATATTCATTTTTCTCTCCTCCACATACACAACCTACAAATTCGTTTAATAATGTCTCTTGTTTAACACATTTTCGTTTAATAGAACTAGTCATTTGAATCTCAATTCATGCAAGTATTTTTTTAATCTTATTTCATTAATGGGATTTGATTGTTAGTTAACCCAAATAGTATTTCAATCAAATCAACACAAGAGCCGTAAAAAAAGTGGTATTTTTGTCACTTTTTTATCTAAGGTGGTATATTTGTTCCACCTTGTATCTTTTGGGGTACAGAAGCCTATTTCCTCTTATTTTAAATACTTAAATTCTATTGATTCAGATTGTACTCTGCAGCTTTTTAAAACCTGAAAATGAAATTTAAAAAATATATTTAAATGCAGGTGACACTTTCCATATACCTAAGATGCATGTATAAATAGTGATACCAGTCATCAATTTGCAATTTACATTGATGGGGAAATAGGCCTCTGTACCCAAAATAATATATTGAATAACAAAAATACCACCTCAAAGATAAAACTTACAAAAATACCACAAATGTGGTCAACTTTTGAGCTGATGGGATTGAAATAATGTTTGTGTAACTAACAATCAAATCATTAGAATTAAATAAGATTAAAAAAAATACACCTGGAAATGCTTAGTACCATTAAACGAAAAATTTGGTGAAGCAGCATACCATTAAATGAAAAATTCATATAATTATATGCATTAAACGAAAATGTGCATATGCATTAAACAAAAATTTGTTTAACCTTTTATAAGATTATTATATGCATTAATTTCAAATATTAATTCGTTTAATGTGCAAATTTGAATTCGTTTATTTCTCACAACCACTATTAAACGAAAATTTCCCAATTTTTACCCATGAATTCGTTTAATAGTGTTCAAATTTTGTAAACTATCGTTTAATAGTGTTAAAATTTCCAATTTTTCGTTTAATAGTTCATGTGAAAATTAATAAGTTTCATATTCCACTAATAAACGAATTAATGTTTCAAATTCCACAAATTTTCGTTTAATATTGTTAGACATTTGTAATTTTCATTTAATGGTGTTAAAATTTGTAATATTCGTTTAAACTATTAAACGAATTCTTCCATCGACATTTCATATTAAACGAAAATAGATCAATATTAAATGAATTCCACTATTAAACGAATTAATTTGCCACTATTAAATAGTTCCACTATTAAACTATATTACTCTATTACACGAATTCCACAATTTGGATTGCAACCATTAAAATATATTACTCTATTAAACGACAATTCCACAATACTCTTATTTAGTTCAAGTTCAATTTTAATATTAGCAATTCCACAATTTTTCGTTTAATAGTGTTAAAATTTGGGGAATTTTCATTTAATAGTGTTAAAATTTGTAATTTTTCGTTTAACTTTGGTATCCATTTTAATAGTGTTACAATTTGCAAATGATCGTTTAATAAATTGATCCTCAATGTCACGCCCCTAAATCTTTTCGCATTTTATCAGAGTTTTACTGTTGGGCGTGAAGAAAGAAAGGGGAAAAAGGCGTACATGATATATAAAAGAAAGAATAAGGAAAGGACCAGGAGTGGTACACTTGGAACATCGGATACAACCGATAAAATGGAGTTTTGAAACCTTACACAGCGGAAAAACATCAGGATCCTAACAAAGAAGGAGAAAGAGACGAAAGAAGAAGGGGATTAGAGACGACAGAAGAAAGAGAGGAGGGACGATGCGAATCTTTCACATATCAACAATGGCCTCGGCCGATAACGTTCGGTCTCAATACCGATAAAATATACACAACATATTAACGCAGCGGAATAAACCATCAGGATCTCACGTTCACCGTATACTCAAAAATAATTACAAAACGTGAATAAACTTATAACATATTGTTTTGAAAATGTTTGTGCGATACATCCTAAAATCACAGATTCAAAAGTGTCACCGTCTCTCTCCGTCTAGGGTTCATCAGCTCCTGTAGTGTGAGTACAGATTAAGGGGTGAGTGCGTTGAATACACTCGTGGGGATAAAGTCTGCATCTTATAACAATCGGTACAATGGCATAACAAGTAAAATGCATAGCAGATATTAGAAATGATAAGAAGGATAGGTGCGGGAACAACCCGTCTTACCCTATGAAACGGTCTCAATACCGCTGGTGTAATTCATGAGGACCACCAAACCTCAATAGAGTAGTAGAAGGGAGGGAGACGATTTTTTACAGTCCCGTAGGACTCTCCGAACATGCAATGTGAACCGAAGTCCTTTCACAGTTTATAGTATGGCACAGCACGTATGTTCACAACATTTAGTATTCCTCATTCATGCTTCATAATAGGGTAAGCTGTAAACACATTAAGAGTTAGAAGTTACCCCCACCTCATTCGGTGGTTACCACGTGATCAACGAGTACCGACAGATCAGATTTCACAAGCGAGTACCAAAGTCTCGTGTCTCAACCCTTGTGCCTCAAAGTTCAATCCAAAAGATAGCCTACATACGTTACATCATTTCTTAGATCTTTACAAATGTATAATTAAAGCTATAAACGTTGCCGACGGAAAAATGATCGTTAACGATGCGGCGGATCGAAAGATCTAAAGATTGGGATTGAGGAGACAAAGGTGAAAGTTTAGTTTAAAGGGTTGAGATGAAAGAGGGTTCGATTAGGGTCGCAACAAAAAAAGAATGAGCTCAATCGGAGTTGAAACGAGCCCGAACGGAGCGTTTTACGATCGACAGGTATTTCCCGCGCGACCGCCCTACCGCGCACGGTCACTCCTCCCCCGGGCACGACCGTGCGCGATCGTCCAGTAGCTCCCATTGGCGTGCGCGCCCGTGTGCGACCGCGCGCGCCCGTGCGCGACAAAACACCTGAAAATGGAGCTTTTTGCCCGTGACCTCCCGTCATCGGCCACCACCTCCACGTCTCACCGGCAACCCCGTTCCAACCTCCTCCATCTCCGGTTACCCCCAACGAACTCCGGTATGAGATCAAACCCTCCCCAACCTCAAAACTCATACAAACATGCATATATATACAACACACACACCCTTAATCACTTGGCCGACGACCTCCAGTCGTCGGAAACCCATCGTCTCAACACACCGACGCATCACCAGCGCCGATCATTACTTTTCCTCATGGCGGCACCACTCGTACCGCCCTCAACAGAGATCATACTCAAACACACACACACGCAAACATGCACATATCATCATAACCAAAACAAGATAACTCCGGCACCACCCCACACGGCGGCGCCGTCCTTCCAACAACTCACCCTCGTCTCCATGCGAACCTCCGACAACATCCCCGTTTAAAAGAACGGAGGAAAAGAGAGAAAACCGAGAAGAGAGAAAAGTTGGCTAGGGTTAGGGTTTCAAGATGGTTTTTCACCGTTTTCCGGCAAACCAGAAGTCGGAATAGAAATCCGAGACTTGTTCTAGACTCGTCTCGTCAAGACCTACAACGTGTGTGAAAATCGGCCGAAACCGACAACTTTGAAAATATTCCGGCGATCTCCGGCGGCGGCACCACCACGCCGGTGGCGGCTCCGGAGGCCGAAAAAGAAACGAGAGAGAGAAGAGAGACTTACGTGTAAACGTCGCTTTTTGGCTCGTTCGAAGAAAGAGGTGAAAAATGAACTGGGGTGAGCTCCTATTTATAGATTTCAGAAGTTACTATTCACCGTAAATATCTCGGTAAATATCTTGGTAAATATCTTCTGATATTTCCGAAACCTCGTGGTTTACTCTTTTTATCATTGTTCGAGCTACAGATCTCCGATTGCTCTCTAATTCGTTTCTATCTTCTTATATTTCCAACGCGCAACTAGTGATATAAAAATATCCTATATCCCATGTCTAGATAAATTATCCATCTCATACTCGCGTTAACACTTGTCTGAAACGCACGTATTTAATTAGACAGTCAAAATAAACGCACGTAATAAATTAAGTCATGTGTTAAATATTTAATTAATCAATTATGTTTCGTTTTGGTCCGGGGTGTTACACTCAACATTATTACACAATTACAATTTCGTGTAATCTTGTTACATTATTCTTTTAATGTAAATTTTCGCTTAATATTACGCATTGTTTTAACGCTATTCCATTTTTTGATTAGTAGTGCAAATTTACAAATTTTCATTGAATGCCAATTTCGTTTAAAAAAAATTCCTGTAACAATTTTTAATGTTTTTACTTTTCAATTGTTACACGAATTTTGTAAACAAAATTTAACTATACAAACCCAAGTACGGCAAATTTCGAGTAACAATACGTGCTAATGAAATAATTTAACGAAAATTCATAAATCCCAAATTAACCCATTTACCATAAAACACAATTTCACACAAGAATCAATCATCATCCATTACAATAATACCTAATACATGTTCATAAATCATGGATTAAACAATACATTGTCAGTCCAAATCATCAAACTGAACGGTGTCACCATCTGCAGAGAATTTGTATATTTGGAGTGTCGTCTGTCGCCTAATCTCAAAAATACCTAGATTGATATCCGATCTTGGAAAAATGCAGCTGATACAACTCTCAATCGCCTTTAGTACATAAATGCCACAAGAAGTAGGATCGTCCTGTCTATAACAAAGGCGTGGCTCCGCAGACTTGAGAGAAATCATAGCTGGGCGAAATTGATGATAGCCTAACTTCTCAAAATGTCCAGCATGCTCTAACACACGTGGTAATACCCGCCTTAGGGGTAGGGTATATATCCTCCTAAGCTCTTCCAACTCCGGAGTCCATTCGTGTCTTTTACTGTCGAACAGTGTCAAACTCATATCCCAAAGATGGAGTTCAGCAGCCACCCAATGTTCGTCCAAATTGAGGATCAAGAGTACCTATTTTCAATTGGAAAGGAATATAAATATTTTAATCGTATGTGAACGATTAAGAATAAATTACTCCTAACATTCGTTTATTATCTGCACACGTACCTTTTTCAAATTTTCTGACCAAGGTTTGATATTCTTCCACTTTGGTTTTTCACCGTTTATATAAGGGACAAGTCGATCGAGCTCCAAGGGGTCAAACTGCTCACGAACACCTTCCCTGTAATGTGCATTTGGTGGATCACGTGCATGCTTCCTATTCCAAATATCCTTGCACGTTTCCTGGAATGACAATTCATTTCAAACCAATTAAAGCATAACAATTCTTGTCTCTTATATTTAATATTGTTTAAATACTTACACTGAACATGCAGTCAATAATTTGGATCAGGCCCGTCAAATTTTGATCCACTCTCACACCAAATACTCGTGGACCGTCTTGTAGCACCGCGAGATATGCATCGAGGACCTACAATACAACAAAATTTAACAATATAAATGGGTAAGTACTTCAATTGAGCTGGTGTTTAAGGACATAATAATTGATCAGACTAGTACCTCTCTATCAATATATTTGAGGGGATCCATAATTGGCTCAAAGAATGGAGGTCCAACTGGATAACCGATTCCAACGTTGCGCCTGTCAGATAAAATTAACATGATGTAAGTAGTGTGAAATAAATTATCAAAATTGAAACAGGTAAAACTTACAGATCAGCTTCATCCCTAAGCTCCATCCACAGTTCGAAATCTTGCATGGTATGATCGCGTCTTCTAGGCCAAGGCCCCGTGAATGGACTTCGCAAAAAACGAGATAGATCTCTCCGTCGAACTTAACGGATTTCGACACTCGTATCTGGAATTTCATATCGAGTTGTGCCTGATGTCGAGCCTGTAACGTAGCCAGGATCAACAAACCATGTCCTCAAAGTGGGTGTCTGTGGTGTAGTCATCTCGGATGGTGTACCGACATCAAATGATGGGTCACAGCCATAAACGGGCTGCTGAAAAGGAACAATAGATGTGTCATAAACATTATGCTGATAAGGAATAATAACACTGATCGGCACCGCGGCGGTGGCATGATAAGTGTCTTGTTGAAAATCAGGGACGGGTTGCGGGATGTATGCATCAGAAGCGACATGATCATCAGCGCAAGAACCAGAGTGCTCCGCATCAGTGGGATGATGAGCGGAATGATCAAATCCCGAAGCTTTCCTTATAGAGCGATGATGGTCCTCCTCAGGCCCAGATGCCCAAGGCTCAGATGAGCGAGGCGTGCTCTGAGTATCATAATATGACCTGAACTCATCCCGAAGCTGACGCTCCAAACGATCACTCTCATCCCTAATGGCCTGCTCCATCTGGTCAAACCTGTTATCCATGTAATTCTGCATGATATTGTACCGATTATCTACCACGCTCTCAAAACGTTGGAATAGGCGGTCATAAACATTATCGTGGTCGCTCCGTCCTGGCTCATGCTGAGGCACTTCGGTCGACGACTCAGACACAAATCGTGCACGGCTTTGCGGATTCCTAGGAACCGCTACTGGAGGTGTACGCTCCTAAACGGTAGTGTAATCTGGGATCACATCAGACTCACTGGTTGGTATGCTACGGCGGCTAGTCCCACGTGTCGACTGACGTGTATTCGATCGGTGGGTCCGAGAAGTAGTAACACCAGTCGACGGACCCGGATCTGATCTTGCCCTCCCACCACGACTTTTACCATGAAGCTGAACTCCTAATGAGAGGTCGTCATCTATATTCTGCCAATAAATCTGTTGTTCCTCCTCGGGACTCGGCTCAAGAGTCTCATATACTTCAACCTACACAAAGCAGTCAAATATATTAATGTTCAAAACAGTACATTAAATGAATCATCCGAATTCCGGCTAAGAAACAAAGAAATACCAAATTTCATACCTGCTGGCTAAGTATATTACTGATATCATCCTCGGCCCTCATAGTAGACCACTTCAAACATCTAGGTAATTGATGCGGGACATTCAGTGGACGACCGATTTTTCCACAAGTCACGTGAATTGCCTCTTAAGCCCATATCTACAACATGAATATATAATGTTAGTCTTGAAGGGAACAAATAATATAATACAAGTTGGATTTATATTGTTTAAAAGATACTCACCAGTAGAGCAGTTGTGAATCCGTATAAGTGGTAAGTTGGTTGTCGCTCATCCGAGGGTGAAACAGTGGTGGTGAGCTTGTCCATATGTCGCAACAGGTTGAGGTAGGAGAACTTCCCCCATGGGAAGCTCTCCCAGAGGTCCTCCTGATCCACTAAAACCCAGACCCAATTCTCTACTTTGGTCTTTCCGAGGTTGACCCCTAGTACAATACCGTAGATCATAAGAATCTTAGCAATCTTAATTGCATCCTCGGAATTATGACGCCACTTCCCAGTAACAAATTGATTTCGTATATGCAAAATAGTGATAGATGGATCTCCGGCAACCACTCTGTCGTGTAATCGACCTTTCGGTGGTGTATGATCGCTATGGGGATCGAATACTGAGTCACCAAAACATAGACCGGTGATGAGAGCGAACTCCCTCTTCGAAAATCGACAAAGACGGTCTGGCCCGATGCAAAGCAGAAAGATCCTTTGAAGGTCTACGTTTTGGTGACTCAGTCTTCGATCCCCATGGCGATCATACACCATCGTAAGGTCGATTACACGACAGAGTGGTTGCCAGAGATCCATCTATCACTGTTTTGCATATACGAAATCGATTTGTTGCTGGGGAGTGGCGTCATAATTCCGAGGATGCAATTAAGATTGCTAAGATTCTTATGATCTACGGTATTGTACTAGGGGTCGACCTCGGAAAGACCAAAGTAGAGAATTGGGTCTGGGTTTTAGTGGATCAGGAGGACCTTTGGGAGAGCTTCCCATGGGAGAAGTTCTCCTACCTCAATCTGTTGCGACATATGGACAAGCTCGCCACCGCTGTTTCACCCTCGGATGAGCGACAACCAACTTACCACTTCTACGGATTCACAACTGCTCTACTGGTGAGTATCTTTTAAACAATATAAATCCAACTTGTATTATACTATTTGTTCCCTTCAAGACTAACATTATATATTCATGTTGTAGATATGGGCTTACGAGGTAATTTCCGTGACTTGTGGAAAAGTTGGTCATCCACTGAATGTCCCGCATCAATTACCTAGATGTTTGAAGCGGTCTACTATGAGGGCCGAGGATGATATCAGTAATATACTTAGCCAGCAGGTATGAAATTTGGTATTTCTTTATTTTTTAGCCGGAATTTGGATGATTCATTTAATGTACTGTTTCAAACATTAATATATTTGACTGCTTTGTGTAGGTTAAAGTATATGAGACTCTTGAGCCGAGTCCCGAGGAGGAACAACAGATTTATTGGCAGAATATAGATGACGACCTCTCATTAGGAGTTCAGCCTCGTGGTAAAACTCGTGGTGGGAGGGCAAGAGCGGATCCGGGTCCGTCGACCGGTGTTACTACTTCTCGGACCCGTCAATCGAATACACATCAGTCGACACGTGGGACTAGCCGTCGTAGCATACCAACCAGTGAGCCTGATGTGATCCCAGATTACACTACCGTTCAGGAGCGTACACCTCCAGTAGCGGTTCCTAGGAATCCGCAAAGCCGTGCATGATTTTTGTATGAGTCGTCGACCGAAGTACCTCAGCATGAGTCAGGATGGAGCGACCACGATAATGTTTATGACCGCCTATTCCAACATTTTGAGAGCGTGGTAGATAATCGGTACAATATCATACAGAATTACATGGATAACAGGTTTGACCAGATGGAGCAGGCCATTAGGGATGAGAGTGATCGTTTGGAGCGTCAGCTTCGGGATGAGTTCAGATCATATTATGATACTCAGAGCACGCCTCGCTCATCTGAGCCTTGGGCATCTTGGCCTGAGGAGGACCATCATTGCTCTACAAGAAATACTTCGGGATTCGATCATTTCGCTCATCATCCCACTGATGCGGAGCACTCTGGTTCTTGCGCCGATGATCATATCGCTTCTGATGCATACGTCCCGCAACCCGTCCCTGATTTTCAACAAGACACTTATCATGCCACCGCTGCGGTGCCGATCAGTGTTATTGTTCCTTATCAGCACAACGTTTATGACACATCTATTGTTCATTTTCAGCAGCCCGTTTATGGCTATGACCCATCATTTGATGTCGGCACACCATCCGAGATGACTACACCACAGGCACCCACTTTGAGGACATGGTTTGTTGATCCCGGCTACGTTACAGGCTCGACATCAGGCACAACTCGATATGAAATTCCAGTTACGAGTGCCGGAATCCGTGAAGTTCGACGGAGAGATCTATCTCATTTTTTGCGAAGTCCATTCACGGGGCCTTGGCCTAGAAGGCGCGATCATACCATGCAAGATTTCGAACTGTGGATGGAGCTTGGGGACGAAGTTGATCTGTAAGTTTTACCTGTTTTAATTTTGATAATTTATTTCACACTACTTACATCATGTTAATTTTATCTGACAGGCGCAATATTGGAATCGGTTATCCAGTTGGACCTCCATTCTTTGAGCCAATTATGGATCCCCTCAAATATATTGATAGAGAGGTACTAGTCTGATCAATTATTATGTCCTTAAACACCAGCACAATTGAAGTACTTACCCACTTATATTGTTAAATTCTGTTGTATTGTAGGTCCTCGATGCATATCACGCGGTGCTACAAGGCGGTCCACGAGTATTTGGTGTGAGAGTGGATCAAAATTTGACGGGCCTGATCCAAATTATTAACTGCATGTTCAGTGTAAGTATTTAAACAATATTAAATATAAGGGACAAGAATTGTTATGCTTTAATTGATTTGAAACGAATTGTCATTCCAGGAAACGTGCAAGGATATTTGGAATAGGAAGCATGCACGTGATCCACCAAATACACATTACAGGGAAGGTGTTCGTGAGCAGTTTGACCCCTTGGAGCTCGATCGACTTGTCCCTTATATAAACGGTGAAAAACCAAAGTGGAAGAATATCAAACCTTGGTCAGAAAATTTGAAAAAGGTTCGTGTGCAGATAATAAACGAATGTTAGGAGTAATTTATTCTTAATCGTTCAGATACGTTCCATTAAAATATTTATATTCATTTCCAATTGAAAATAGGTACTCTTGATCCTCAATTTGGACGAACATTGGGTGGCTGATGAACTCCATCTTTGGGATATGAGTTTGACACTGTTCGACAGTAAAAGACACGAATGGACTCCGGAGTTGGAAGAGCTTAGGAGGATATATACCCTACCCCTGAGGCGGGTATTACCACGTGTGTTAGAGCATGCTGGACATTTTGAGAAGTTGGGCTATCATCAATTTCGCCCAGCTATGATTTCCCTCAAGTCTGCGGAGCCACGTCTTTGTTATAGACAGGACGATCCTACTTCTTGTGGCATTTATGCACTAAAGGCGATTGAGAGTTGTATCAGCTGCATTTTTCCAAGATCGGATATCAATCTAGGTATTTTCAAGATTAGGCGACAGACGACACTCCAAATATACAAACTCTCTGCAGATGGTGACACCATTCAGTTTGATGATTTGGACTGACAATGTATTGTTTAATCCATGATTTATGAACATGTATTAGGTATTATTGTAATGGATGATGATTGATTCTTGTGTGAAATTGTGTTTTATGGTAAATGGGTTAATTTGGGATTTATGAATTTTCGTTAAATTGTTTCATTAGCACGTATTGTTACACGAAATTTGCCGTACTTGGGTTTGTATAGTTAAATTTTGTTTACAAAATTCGTGTAACAATTGAAAAGTAAAAACATTAAAAATTGTTACAGGAATTTTTTTTAAACGAAATTGGCATTCAACGAAAATTTGTAAATTTGCACTACTAATCAAAAAATGGAATAGCGTTAAAACAATGCATAATATTAAGTGAAAATTTACATTAAAAGAATAATGTAACAAGATTACACGAAATTGTAATAGTGTAATAATGTTGAGGATCAATTTATTAAACGATCATTTGCAAATTTTAACACTATTAAAATGGATACCAAAGTTAAACGAAAAATTACAAATTTTAACACTATTAAACGAAAATTCCCCAAATTTTAACACTATTAAACGAAAAATTGTGGAATTGCTAACATTAAAATTGAACTTGAACTAAATAAGAGTATTGTGGAATTGTCGTTTAATAGAGTAATATATTTTAATGGTTGCAATCCAAATTGTGGAATTCGTGTAATAGAGTAATATAGTTTAGTAGTGGAACTATTTAATAGTGGCAAATTAATTCGTTTAATAGTGGAATTCATTTAATATTGATCTATTTTCGTTTAATATGAAATGTCGATGGAAGAATTCGTGTAATAGTTTAAACGAATATTACAAATTTTAACACCATTAAACGAAAATTACAAATGTCTAACAATATTAAATGAAAATTTGTGGAATTTGAAACATTAATTCGTTTATTAGTGGAATATGAAACTTATTAATTTTCACATGAACTATTAAATGAAAATTTGGAAATTTTAACACTATTAAACGATAGTTTACAAAATTTGAACACTATTAAACGAATTCATGCGTAAAAATTGGGAAATTTTTGTTTAATAGTGGTTGTGAGAAATAAACGAATTCAAATTTGCACATTAAACGATTTAATATTTGAAATTAATGCATATAATAATCTTATAAAAGGTTAAACAAATTTTTGTTTAATGCATATGCACATTTTCGTTTAATGCATATAATTATATGAATTTTTTGTTTAATGGTATGCTGCTTCACCAAACTTTTCGTTTAATGGTACTAGGCATTTCCAGGTGTATTTTTTTTAATCTTATTTAATTCTAATGATTTGATTGTTAGTTACACAAACATTATTTCAATCCCATCAGCTCAAAAGTTGACCACATTTGTGGTATTTTTGTAAGTTTTATCTTTGAGGTGGTATTTTTGTTATTCAATATGTTATTTTGGGTACGGAGGCCTATTTCCCCATCAATGTAAATTGCAAATTGATGACTGGTATCACTATTTATACATGCATCTTAGGTATATGAAAAGTGTCACCTGCATTTAAATATATTTTTTAAATTTTATTTTCAGGTTTTAAAAAGCTGTAGAGTACAGTATGAATCAATAGAATTTAAGTATTTAAAATAAGAGGAAATAGGCTTCTGTACCCCAAAAGATATAAGGTGGAACAAATATACCACCTTAGATAAAAAAGTGACAAAAATACCACTTTTTTTTACAGCTCTTGTGTTGATTTGATTGAAATATTGTTTGGGTTAACTAACAATCAAATCCCATTAATGAAATAAGATTAAAAAAATACTTGCATGAATTGAGATTTAAATGACTAGTTCTATTAAACGAAAATATGTTAAACAAGAGACATTATTAAACGAATTTGTAGGTTGTGTATGTGGAGGAGAGAGAAATGAATATTTTATTAAGAGGTTGAGTTGTGGGAGTTTGTTGATAAACATAGTCTTAGGGGTCCTAGGGACTTGTAGGGATTAGGGATTTTAGATTTAAGAATTGGGAAATTTGCAAAAAAAAGAAGATATTAAATACTAATAAGGGCATGTTTGGATTGTGGGTGGGTTGGGTTAGTTAAATATAGTTAGATATGGTTAATTTTACTCTTCATAAAGTAGTGATTTGATGTTTTTTCTTCGTTTGGTTTGAATGTTGAGTTGTTGGTTTAACTTAATTTGTATGTTTGGATTGAGTGTTAGTGTATTTTTTAAATGGGTGAAGTATATCTAATTTTTGTTTGGTTGATGAGTTTATATAATATATCATAGAAACTGATTATTTTACCCTCCATGATCTTTTACTCAATTTAAGTCTATTTTTTTGGTTTTTTCTTTTTTCTTTTTCGATTTTAGTTTTTTTTTTGGCATGTTGACTATTTTTATTTGGTGGAAACATTGCAATGTTGCAAAGAGAATTCATCTATGTATTGAGGCTTTCTTTCGAATTTGTGAACAACCTTCCCAACCTTCTTTCTTCAATTGAATCAACGACAAGAACTACTACATATAATACGAATTTTAAAAAAATTCATAACTACAAAAGGGAAGGAACAAGAAAAATGTCCATTAGGGAAGCTAATTTAAATCCAAAAAATTTAAATAAAAGAAAGAAAGATCCCAATATGAATATTAATACAAAAATAATAATAACTATGATTTGAATCTTAATAAGAGAAAAATCCCAAGTCAAATTAGCCTTGCAAGAAGTCTAATCACAACTGATTTAAATTGAAGAACAACAGTTGTAAATTTTTTGACCAAAACCTTAATATTGAGTCATAAAATGAAAATGGAATCTCTGCATGCTTGCTCAAATAAACGAGAGGAAAAAAATAAAAAGAAGTTCAAACATAATTAACAAAACTTTCATCATGTATTTGAGTCATTGATGGGTAGAAACAAGGAGATGCAATATATATATATATATATATATATATATATATATATATGTAATTGTTAATAACTTACATGCCATTATGTAATATTCAACCTCATTAAGGACATAAATGAGAATTCATGTATAAATACTGTAGCAAATGTATTGGGTTTATAAACCCACCAATATTGGTGGGTTTACTTGACCACAAAAGTGCGTGTCACTTATTGAAGATGTAAACAATTGTAATTCATTCTAATTAAGTGAAATAATTATTTATTCATATTATACACTGAAAACTTCTCTAGAATCCAACATTTCTTTTTTCCAAAGTTTGAGTAAATTCAATTTTGACTTCTCAATACCATTCATCTCTATCTATAAATCATGTATCAGTTAACTTTCACTGTCTTCACTCATGCAAACAGAGATAGACTAACTTTCAAAATTACATCTTCTAAATCTTTTCACTCTCTCTGCATTATTTATCATCTATATTTAAAACATACAATACTTATTGTAACCCATATTTTTTCCTTGATACAGTCTTCAAATGGAGCCTACCTTCTTATTCAATTAAGAAGAGCTTATCAAGGTGATAAGTGGTGCATCATCTTCCACAATGTAGAGGTTAGGTATGAACTAACTTAGTTAAAAAAAATTGTAATGTTCTACTGTTACTTTCCATACTATCATATGCAAATTAATGAATTCTTCATTTCATTTTAAAGAACAATTAAATGATATGAATTAAAATAAAAATCTCAAAATTTAACTTTAGGCTCTAATTAATTTCAAGACCTGTATTTACAGAATTTAGCCAATATAGTAATTATAGAAAACCAACTTCAATTTTATTTAACTAATGTTCACCTTTTTGTAACAAATATCACATGAAGTAGGCCGTGGCGGTGGCAACAGATTGCGGGTAAGGTGGAACAACGGCTGGCGGGGACAGCGGCTTGCCGGAGTAGGGGGACGGCGATTACCTCGATCATGCATTTCCATCAATCGATCTGTGCCCTAGGTTTAGATGGACAGGTGATTTGCAATGATAAGGTGGGCCTTTAGCTTTTATAAAAATATTGCTCTTATTAATTGGGCTTTTTCAACAATAATAATTTGAATACTTTCTTTAAGCTAAGGCCCAATTCATAAAATTACATTTCGATGTCCAGTACATTCTTGATAATGGAAGCAATAACAATAACATTTTTAATTTGTAGGATCAAAATTATAAAATTATTTTTGAAATTTTGAAATAAAAAATAAAAAATCATGTTAGAAATCAAAGAAAATAAATGTGCAAATTAGTTTTAAATCTACAAAAATATTAAAATGTACACAGTATAAAACACTGAAATAATATATGAAAAATATGTCAATAAATTTGAAAACTATTATAACATAACAATAAAATCTGGAATAATAATAATTTTAAGGGCACAAGAATAAATCAAAAAATAAAAAATAAAAAAATAAGCGTAAAATTAAATAAATATATATGAATTGTGAAAAAAAATTAAAATTATTAGTTGAAAGAAATAGAAATTATAATTAATCAGATAATTGTTTAGAAATCTGAAATTAATTTTAAGAATCTCTAAAACTTTAAAATATTTATCTAAACCAAAAAAATTCTGAAAAACAATGCAGGAAAATTATATTAAATTTTCAAAAATCAATATAAATAATAATAACATCAAATATGTAAAAAGTTATGTATTTTCACCAACTAAAATTATGTAGAATAACATTAATTTTGTATCAAAAAATAATTATGTAGAACAACATTTATGTAAATTTCATGTCTCTAGATTTTATTAATGTAAATATTAGAAAGATTGTATATTTCATGTTAGAATTATACACGAACATTAACTCCCCCTCCAAAAGTAAATTTTGTCATAATTTTTCCCACATCTTTTTTGCAAATTGTTTGAGCAAATGAAGATTAACGGTGAGGTTCAAACAAAAAATTAGATCTCTTTACCATTCAAAATAGTTGATGAATCGAATTTACTGATGTCTTAGAAATGCAAATGACGAAAATTACCCTCAATTAGCATGTGAAATCATGTGGGTGCTTTCTCGTTGGAAAATATTGACCGAAGGTTGCAAAAGTAAGCAAAACTTATAGTATAGGAAGTGTTCGGAGAAAAAAAATAGTTTAGGATGCAAAATTAAAAAACATGCATTGTACAAGTTAAAAAATGTAATTAACCCTATAAAAAAATGACCACATGTGCCACATGACAAGCCTACATTTTTTGCACATTCATTTTCTTTCCAAATTTAATTTGTAATATATAAGTTTATATATTTTTATTTATATATCTTTATATATATATATATATATTATATATATATATAAGTATGACCACATTTGACACATGGCAAGCATACATTTTTTTTCATATAAATTTCTTTTTTCTTTACAAATTAAATCTATAATATATTAATATAATTTTAAAGCTAACTAATATAGCTAATTAATTATATGAAATTTAATATTGATAATAATTATTATTAAATAATATAAGAATTTTTTCTACAATTGTCAAAACAACATATGCTAGACTTCAAATATAAAAACCATTTTATATATTTTAAAAACTTAGAGAAAAATATAAATAAAAAAGAATAAACTAAAATAAAAGTAGGCCGATTAAATATATTAACTAATATAATTTAATATTTTTACGAATACTGATTTTAAAATCTTTCAATCCTTCGAAATATATTAACTAATATAATTTAATATTTTTACGAATACTGATTTTAAAATGAATTATGAAATTTCTAAGGAAATTTTGACTTTTATTTCTTTTATCATTTAGTTAAAAAGAATATTCAAAGATTCTATTTTTTGACTATAAAATCAAACTAAAACAATGGTGGAATGGGTGGATAATATAATAGACACAATAATATATATATATTTTCAAAATAATAAGTAAAAATATTCATGTTCCTTGACAACTGAAACATATGTTTAAAAAATTAAATGATATATAATAAGAGTGTGTTATATTAACTTATGTGTATTATACAAAACCATAATTTTTTTTCTTATATAAATAATAATTAAATGTTTTTAATTTCAAAAAAATTAATTTTTTTAAATCTCGTGTATTACACAGGCCCTATACTAGTATGTATGTATATGTGTGTGTGTATATATATATATATGAGTGTGGGTGGCATATATAAATAAAAGTTTTTTTTTGCCCTGTAACTTATGGAGTTTGGCAATTTAGGACTTTAATTTTTCGGGCCAACAATTTAGGACATTAAGTATTCGGACTTCGTAAATTTTGCCCAATTTCAGCCTGAATCGTTTATTTAGGCTGAAATTGCACGTGCTTTGCACGTGAGGCCTGAAAATTCGGGCTTTTCAACCCAATTTCACTTAATTTTGCTTATGTGGAATATAATTATACAAGTGGCATCTTCTGTGCATTAAATTTACATGTCATCACGCCACGTAGAACGCCATGTAGGATTAATTAATTATTGAGGGAGAATACACCTCATTTCCCAAAAAAACATAATCAAAATTAGGATGTAATACATCTCATTTTCAAAAAAAAAAATGAAAATACATAATTAAAATAGAAAAATCTCCAATTCATCTTCTTCTCAAGCTTCACGAACTGCGAATCACATACACCTCAATTCATCTTCATCCCCAATCGACAAAAATTACACTGCGTTTCGCCGGTCTCCATCCTCACCAAACCGCGCTAGATCTCGCAACCTCCCTTTGATAGTGGTGCAGTGTTCTTCATCTCCTCCAGCGCATACCCGTCGGCCATTTACTCCCTCCAAGCAACAGCCGCGTCACCTCCATCTCCAATACGAGCGCTATCACCCATCTCCAGTTCACCGGCATGAATCCGACCTCCGTCCTCGACACGGCGCTGTGCCCCCATCACAACTTCACCCTTCTCTTAAATCTCTCTCTCCATTTCTCTCTTTGTATCTTTCTCTCTCAATTTCTCTATCTCTTAATCTTAATTTTCGCACGGAGCACCACCTTCGCATAATCTGATCGGATCCTCTGTACCAAAATCTCTGTCTCACTTGAATGCCACATCAGAACTACGATAGTTTTGATATTGAAAAAAGCTTATAATTTGTAACCTCTTTTATTTTGAAAATTAATATAACGTGTTTTGAGATGTGGTACACGCGTGGTATAGAGATATTTGGTACATCGGATCTAATTTTGGGGGTGAAGAAAAAATTGAATTGGACTGGGAAATAGAAACAAAGAAATTGGGGGTTGGCGGCGACACAGCCGGTGATGGAAGTTGGAGCACACTGGCGGCTGCAAGGCTGGTGATGGTGGTCGGAGTGGAGAAATTGGGAGTGGAGAAATAGGGCAAAGAGGGAGGGAGAACCTATTTTTTTAATGACATGGCATGTGTTTAGTTTTCATTAGAAATGCTACAAATGAAAATCGAATGCCACATCAGCTAAAATAGCCCGAGGAACCTTAATAAGCGACCTCATGTGCAATTTCAACCTAAATAAGCGATTCGGGCTGAAATTTGGCAAAATTTGTGAAACCCGAATACTTAATGTTGGTCCCAAGAGTCCTAAATAGTTAGAAGTTCAGAGGGGGTGAATGAACCTCTATCGATTTTTCAATTTTCAAAACTTTTAGAGATGCAGGTTCCTGATTCTCAAAAGAAACAACAACCTGACTTGATCAGAAATCTGGCAGTACGCGATTCAGGTTTCTGGTCAGCTTTCTCAGTACGCAGTGGATAAACAATGATAGAGTTTCTTTTTTACAAACACGTTTTCCTTTTTAAATATGATTTTAGCAGAAACCTTTTCCAGAATGCTTGTGATGAATGCAACATGATAGATATGCATAGGTTATAAAACATGTAAATCAAAACATATAAACACACAAGATTTATAGTGGTTCGAAGATGGTGTAAGCCTTCTACGTCCACTCTACCCCTTCTCAAGGAGGAACTTTGTTAGGTCAGTTCGAATTACAAGCCTCGTTTTACAAACCTCTTCCTAACAAACTACGCCTACTAGAATCCCAGACTATAGTCGAAGGCCACAACCCACAAAGGGTACAATCCCACAAAGGGCAAGTAGTCTATTTCTAGACTAGTAAACTTAGCAAGGATACTATCCTCTCAACTAAGTACACCTAAAACAACCTAGCGCACACAACACAAATGGTTAAAAGATAAAATGTTTCTTCTTCAACTGTTGCGAACATAGATCAGTCTTGAACTTGAAAGTCCCATTGCTGAGATAGACTGATCCTAGAAGGTTGAGTGGCTGAACATGGTATCTCTAAATATTCTCTCGACTCTGTGCAGCATGTCCAGCTTCTTCTTCAGTCAGCCACACCTTATATTTATAGATCTTGAGAATGTATTCGTTAAATGAAGTATCTGTTGAAGGTACATGCTTCACCATTTTGAATTCAAGCAAAGATCTCAAGATCTTTCTTTGGGGTCGCATTAAATGCTTCTGAGTTGATCCTGACATATGCATTTAATGCGTCCAACATTTGCTTCTGAACCTTTCTGACATTCTTGCTGAGTTGTCAAGTCGGTATGGGTCCAAAGCTGAAGTCCATGCAACAGTTACTTGTCAGTTGGTTTTGCTGCTTCATGGTCTTCACTATACTGCTTCCAGTTTGTTGTTATTCATAGCTTGTTGCACCTTGCTTGCTGTTCACTGCTGGTTGCTTGCTACTTCCAACTTCCTTCTTCCTTCTGTGTAGTTTCCTTCTTTCCTTAATGCAGTCGTCTGCCTTCAGCTTCCTGTCTGCTCTTATGCAGATCCTTTCTTTAGCATGCTATTTCCTACAGCTTGCTGACTCTTAGAAGATGTCCTTTGTCTTCTAAGGTTAAGTTTTCCTTGCCACTTGGAAAACTTCTAACATGATCTTTTATCTTAAGATCATATTAGTTACTATGGAAACTTAGTTGCTGACAACTTAAGCAACTTGTTTTGTCTTAACAAGCAAACTGTTTTTGTCTCATCGATATAACTACTGAAATATCCCAACAATTTCCCATTTTATATTGATGATGACAAAACATAATAAAGGCAAGAGTCAAATAGACAATGAATGCTCTTTATTGAAACTGAGTATATTATACAAGTATAAGTTCATTCCTAGAACAAATGTAAATGTAAGTAAGCTGCTTCGTCTTTATCTTTAGACCTCAGCTTCCTTCTTCATCCAGCTTCAGCTTCCATCTTTATCATCAAGCTTCAGCTTTCAGTTTCTGTCAGTTTGTTGTTTCCATACTTATCCTCCTTAAGAGTTCTTTCTCTCCTTCTATCATCTCTATGTGAGATATCTTCTTCCCTCAATCAGCTTGCTGTATCTTGTTTAATGACCAGCTTGCTGTTTCAGAGTTAATAAGTGCTACCTGATGACTGTACATCTTCTGTTTCCCCCTTGCTATAAGGCTTTAGCAGTGACTCTTAGTCCTCAATTTCCCCCTTACTATAAGGCTTCGGCTATGACTCTTGACTTGAAATTCTTTCTCCTTTTTGTCAGCATCGTCAAGCACGAGGTTAAATCTTCAATACCAAGATAGCTTATCAGGTTCCTCCTTTGTTCACCAATTACTGCTCAAAACCAAAACAGCAACCTCTCTCTTGAGATCTCTCCTTCTTATTCCTACCCAAAGAAATAAGGCCTCAAGAGGGAGAGGTGTTTGGAGGTTAGGTACCTGATCAGTGGTAGATCAGTTACCTGAGCAGCTTCATCAATGCCCAAGGCTCGTTCACCTTGGATCGTTGATCTACTGGTGTGGCTTTCCACTCATCACAATACTTCTGCTGATGAGGGTTCTTTCCGATGCCCGGTGACCAGTTCGAAGCTACTGACATAATATCTTTGGTCATGTAGCCATCACCCTATTTCTTGTTTGGGTTTCGGCTCCATGAATGGCAGCAGATGATGTCATTTTCCAAAGAGGGGCCTCATGAAATAGTAACTTTCATCTCATTTAGCGAGAGATATGAAGCTTTTCTCATGATCCTTAGTACCCCATCTCTCCATTGAGCTGAAGTCAGCCCTGTGTCAAATGAATGAGGGATGGATGCATGCTTTTTTCTGATCGCATCCATTTCATAGAGGCCCGTCTTCTCTTTTGAAGACCTTCTCTGCTTCTTGGCAAGCAGAGCCTCTACACCCCATTTTTTTGAAGACCTTCTCTGCTTCTTGGTCAATAGATTTTCATCTTCATCTTCTGTATCTTCATCTTCGTCTCCGCCTTCTTCTTGGGTCTCCATCTCTTCCTTTATTACTGTAAAAGTATCTCACATGTGAAGTTTTTATTTGCCAAGCATATAGTGAGTAGCGAGTATGGGAAGGATGGAAATGATTGGTTATAAATAGACGGATGTGAGCGGTTTCTTTGGATCGACGGTTGGGAGATGAAACACATGATCTGCCGGTTGGTTCTAAAAAGGTGAAGGGACCTTTTTGTAAAATGTTGATCTTCTTAAAATGCCGCCGGTTATCCTTTTGAAAAGGTTGTTGTCTTTAAGATAGACTTTACATCAGCCGCCTAAGGAGATCTTGATTTAACTGTGATTTGACTGTCCGCCTCCTCTAGAGATTTTATCTTCAAAGCTACTTCTCTTGGATCGAGGTGATTTGTATCTTGTTTTTGTATGCAGCTTCCTGATCCTTTTTGTTGCTCTTTGTTCTCTAGGTAGTAGCTTGCTGGTTTCCCTTCCAGTCTAGATCGTCAGTATCTGAAATGCGCTATTTGCTTCCTCTTGGTTCAGCTTGCTGATCCCACATAATAGTGATACCACTTGTTGGTCTCACTTGCTGATAGGTTCCTTGAGCACTTTGGGTTTCTTCACAGCTTGTTCCTCAGCTTACTGATCTTCTTTTGTTCAAGATCTCTTTTGCCACTACTACTTGTTGGTCCTCGCAGTATCCTCCTTATCCTATTTAAAGTATCCTGAAATACTGATTCCACTTGATGGAACGTGTTAGGTGGGGATGTTTCATACCCATATGAAGAGTAGTGACATCCTATATAGGTACGCTGAAGAATTGAATATGAATATAAATGATAGATGAGAGCAAATGTTAAAAGAGGAGTCAGTTTCCCTTACTTAAGAAACTTATACCATCTTACTCATGAATTTGAAATTGTGTTTCTCACATTCTTTTGATAGGCTTTGCATTGTGAGGAGTGATATGACTTAGACATTTCTTTTAAGCTTGATCTCATTTATTGGTTCAAAGATACTTGTTACTTCCTTAGTAACGTCTGCTATTATAAAAGACACAGCTTCTGTTACTTCAGCTACCCTCTCTTGGCACTATACATACTTTATTAAGAGCAGCTGAAAGTCATTGTCCTGTTACTTCCTTAGTGACTTTGATTGCTATTAAAAAGTCGCAACTTTCGTCACTTCAGTAACCTTCTTAGTTGTTTTATTAGCAACCTTACCATCATGAATGTTGTTCCTCTAAAGATACCACACGTTGTTTTGTTGACAATGTGTCTGCTTGAGATCTTTATTAAGCTTACTGTCTTGCTTGAGTTCTGAGTGTATATATTGTCTGAATTAGTAAGATCTTCTGCATCATTTCAAACTTTGTGGCAGACAGCATTTCCCCCTAAATTCATGCATTTTTTTTAAAGTTTAAGAGGGCCATGGAGTTTCTTCCAGTTGAAGTGTTGTCTTTTCTATCTAGCATCCTCAACCACAGCTCGCTAATTCTGATCAGTTTCCATTTTGAGAGTCCTGCGAATATCTTTGTAAAACAGAGCAGCTTCTTGGACAGTTTTCTCTTTGTTTCCTTAGCTTTCTCCTTAGAACTTGATTGTGCTTTTGTTGAAGACTGGTCTTGTTTGATACTGCTTGCTGATCCATTTGATGGTCCTGATTTCAACTATGCAGGAACCTGAACTCAGGTTACTGTTTTCTTTAGTTCAGGATCAACTTTCATCGTGGATTATCTTCAATCATCATGTAGTTGATCTACAAAAATATATATCATGAGCAATACGAGAAGCTAGGATTATCAGAAGTGTATGCTTGTACTTAAAATGATGATTTTGGTCACATGAAAATGAAAACGGTTTTTCCAAATGCAAAACGATTGGATCTGGGTAGATAGCCAGATACGATGACTTTTAACCCAACCTGCTCTGATACCACTTGTTGGTCCCAAGAGTCCCAAGTCGTCAGAGGTTCAGAGGGGGTGAATGAACCTCTATCGATTTTTCGATTTTCAAAACTTTTAGAGATGCAGGTTCCTGATTCTCAAAAGAAACAGCAACCTGACTTGATCAGAAACCTGACAGTATGCTGATTCAGGTTTCTAGTCAGCTTTCTCAGTACGCAGTGGATAAACAATGATAGAGTTTCTTTTTGACAAACACGTTTTCCTTTTTAAATATGGTTTTAGCAGAAACCTTTTCCAGAATGCTTGTGATGAATGCAACATGATAGATATGCATATGATATAAAACATGTAAATCAAAGCATATAAACACACAAGATTTATAGTGGTTCGAAGGTGGTGTAAGCCTTCTACGTCCACTCTACCTCTTCTCAAGGAGGAACTTTGTTAGGTCAGTTCGAATTACAAGCCTCGTTTTACAAACCTCTTCCTAACAAACTACGCCTACTAGAATCCTGGACTCTAGTCGAAGGCCACAACCCACAAAGGGTACAATCCCACAAAGGGCAAGTAGCCTATTTCTAGACTACTAAACTTAGCAAGGATACTATCCTCTCAACTAAGTACACCTAAAACAACCTAGTGCACACAGCACAAATGGTTAAAAGATAAAATGTTTCTTCTTCAACTGTTGCGAACATGGATCAGTCTTGAACATGAAAGCTCCATTGCTGAGGTAGACTGATCCTAGAAGGTTGAGTGGTTGAACATGGTATCTCTGAATATTCTCTCGACTCTGTGCAGCATGTCCAGCTTCTTCTTCAGTCAGCCACACCTTCTATTTATAGATCTTGAAAATGTATCCGTTGAATGAAGTATCCGTTGAAGGTAGATGCTTCACCATTTTGAATTCAAGCAAAGATCTCAAGATCTTTCTTTGTGGCCGCATTAAATGCTTCTGAGTTGATCCTGACATATGCATTTAATGCGCCCAATATGTGCTTCTGAATCTTTCTGACATTCTTGCTGAGTTGTCAAGTCGGTATGGGTCCAAAGCTGAAGTCCATGCAACGGTTACTCGTCAGTTGGTTTTGCTGCTTCATGGTCTTCACTATACTGCTTCCAGCTTGCTGCTATTCATAGCTTGTTGCACCTTGTTTGTTGTTCACTACTGGTTGCTTGTTGCTTCCAGCTTCCTTCTTTCTTCTGTGCAGCTTCCTTCTTTCCTTAATGCAGTCTTCTGCCTTTAGCTTCCTATCTGATCTTATGCAGATCATTCCTTTAGCATGCTATTTCCTACAGCTTGCTGACTCTTAGAAGATGTCCTTTGTCTTCTAAGGTTAAGTTTTCCTTGCCACTTGGAAAACTTCTAACATGATCTTTTATCTTAAGATCATATTAGTTAGTGTGGAAACTTAGTTGCTGACAACTTAAGCAACTTATTTTGTTTTAACAAGCAAACTGATTTTATCTCATCGATATAACTACTGAAATATCCCAACACTTAATGTCCTAAATTGTCGGCCTGAAAAATTAAAATCCTAAATTGCTTGACCCCCTAAGTTATAGGGTAAAAATATAATAAACTCTAATAAAAATAATTATTATTTAATAATAATAATACTTTTTACATGCGAAGGAAATGAAAGACGGTGGATTAGGATGACATAGCATATAACTCCACTTCTTTTTTTCGTAAATAAAGAAAGAAAAGTCGCCCTCAATAGTTCTGAGAGTTTTGGTTTAGTCGGACAAGAAGAAAAAAATAGAATAGGAAATAGTTTGGTTAACTCCTAATGATTAATAAAATAAGAATTATCAGATTTAATATCAAAAATGTTCGAGAGGTGAATAAGAAGCTCATACAACCAAATTTGGGAAATATAGAAAATGAGGAAAGATGAAGTATCTAAATTTGCACAACAACTTATGAATAGACACTCCAATTTTTCCTAAGGTGGGGGTAACTTCTTTTATTAATGTGTTTATGATCTACGTGTTCTTAAATTATGACTCGTCTTTTAATATATGCTCGTTGAACTTGAGCTATTATTTTGAAATGAAATTGCTCTTATATAACTATGTGATCATTACTAAATTGTGAACGTTGTACTATGAGTTTATCAATGTAAATGTGAAGAATGTTTATTTAAGTATGAAGTGAATATGTGTGTAATTTGAATAATGATGTCTAATATTAAGTTCTGTTGAGATTAGATACGTAGTATAGAAAGTGAGAATGAATAAACAACCCCCAAAGCAACTCATCCAGAAGTCAGAATGTACATAGATACTCACGAGGAAAAGGTAAAAAAAACTCATTGATGGAGGTTCTGCAGTCAACATCATGCCCTTGCGAACAATGAAAAGATTGAGAAATTTTCTAGAAGCTCACAAGCAACCGACCAATGATCCAAGGGTTCAATCAAGAAGGACAAAGGACATTGGAGGAATCTAAGAAGAAGAAAAAAAATGAGGAAGTTAGAAATAAGAAGGTTGCGGATGCTGAACAAGCTTAACATTATAAGAAAGATGACAGAGGTCATGGAGGTGGACCTTTTGAAGTGCCAGTAGTTGTAGTTGTGGGTAGGGCTCGGCATCTCAGAAGAACAAAGGCCCTTGTTGGCTAAGTAGAGAAAAAGTATGGACAAAAGCTCTCGGAGGGAGTATATTTCTTTGGTGATCTCGACTCTCGACTTGGGCTATAGGTCTCGATCAGTGATGACTTCTGGCTCTTAAGCACCTTTCCTCTTCTCTTAAGATATAAAGCTTGACAATAATGTTGTACCTGCCCGAGAAAGCAGTACTGTAGGTAGTGATACAAGGGGACGACATGCTGCAAGTACTCAGCCAAAATAGAGAAGCAAGGACTTTGAACGAAAGAAGAACGAGCAACAATGGAGAAAGTAGCATCATCCTTCTTTTGTTAGAGGTACTGTTAGGAAATCAATGTTTAGATTTTGATGAGACAAAACATCTATATATTAGGAAAGTAGAGTACCCCATTTTCTCGTATTGTTTAAGTGAGATTAGACCAGATTTTGAGTACTTAGAACAGGATGAAGAAGAGGTGCAAGCAAGTGATAGAAAACCTTGTTGTAAGCTATAAGTAAAATAGCTGCTGCAAGCCGCGTGGGTAAAACAATGTGTTATATGTTGTAACCTAAAAGTTATAGTAGAGTCGTTGTGTTCTTAATTGCTGCACATATTAGGTTTTAGAGGTTTATCGACTGCAAGTTGTAAGCTAGAAGAACAACCTTAAATCAGCATGCAAACATGCACCAGTACGAGGAAGATTAAAGTCAGTCTCAAGAGCAGTCACTTCAACGAATAGAAAACTAGCCTACTTTAAACCCACTCCAACCCTCCTTTAAACTCACTTCAAACCCGAGCTGCTCATTAACACGGGCCCTTAACCCACAAACCAAACAATGGTTTATGTTGGTTAAGGGGCCTAACCCATCCTGACATGCAAACCAAACAAGGCCTAAAAGGACTAGAGGCACCTTATCAACTTCTAAGTTCATCCCATATTTTTTAAATACAAAATAAATAGATATTAAAAGGTTAAAATGCCCTCCACATATATATGATATAATTTTGTTAAATCTTCATTTTGCTTCTTCATCATCTCTATTACTACACTTAAACTCCAACTCCTAAAATTTTCATTATTTTCTCCCTTATTTTGTGAAGAAAACTATAATAGATGATGAAGATTCATTCGAAACAAACAATATAAGATTTTGCATACAGTTTAAATGGTTTTAAATAGAATAGATCTCGTTTTTGTATTTTCAACAAAATCGTGTAGAATTCACGCGTTCGGCCAGCACAGACTGAACATATTATAGAATGTTTGGTCAGGCCAGCCGAACAAAATGCATAACACACGGTTGACTTAGCCGAACCTTTGATAAACTGTTTAGCCATGTCGGCTGAACACATTGAATAGTATTCGGCCATCTTGGCCGAATGTTTCACTACGCGGTCGGTCGACTTGGCTGAACAATGTATTCCTCAACATTCACAAAATATCAACTTATTTTTTATATCTTTATGATGTTATTTACTCATTTGTAATAGGAATACATCTCATATTTCACTGAATTAAGTTTCATAAACTGAATGGATAAAGAAAATTTAGATCCGATTGATAAAAAAAACCGATGGATAAAAAAAACCGATTGATTCGAACAATTTAGATCCTTAGTATATGCAGATTGATTTTGCTACTGACTTAACACAAATGAAATATTTGAGTCTTGGAATTTGATGATGAAAGGGTAAATGGTGTAGCACATCGACATAATATGGTAATATTAGTTCAACGCTCTGATAGAGTGAGAGTGGTCGTCGAACTCGAGTTATGTTGGTTTGCGAAGGAGGTGGTACATATCATCTACATAATAAGTTAGAATCTCGACTAAATTCAATTGATGGTGAAAAGGTTGTTGGAAAGAAAAGCTCTAGACTTACGACCACAAAAAAATGTGATTGTCCATTTCTTTTGAAGGTTATTCAATTGAATAAGACAGGACAATGGTCACCAATGGTTCTATCTGGTGTTCATAACCACCCAATGGATCGGAACTTGGTGTGTCACTCATATGCCGATCGACTAATACTTGTTGAAGATCGGTTTGTAGCAGACTTATCAAAAAATAAGACTAAACCGAAAGAAATCCTAAGTACTTTGAAAGAGATATTTTTTTAGAATGTATCAATTTTGAAGACTATTTACAATGCTCGTCATAAGCATATAATTGTGGAGCATGGAGGTCGATCTCAAATGCAATACTTATTGGAGAAACTAAAGTTACACAATTATTATTACCTTGTCAAAAGATGCGAGAAAACAGATAAAGTGAAGGATCTCTTTTATGCCCACCCACTAGTGTGGAGTTGTTGTGTGTCTTTCCAAACATGTTGCTGATGGATTGTACATACAAGACTAATTGATTCAAGATACTACTGTTGGAAGTGGTTGGCACACATCTATGGATATCACATTTTATGTCGCATGCATTTATTTGGAGGTCGAGCACGAGGATAACTATAGATGGGAGCTTACGACTTTGAAAGGATTGATGGACCAATCATTCTTGCCACATGTCATTGTCACTGATCGTGAGATTGCTTTGATGAATGCGTTCGAAGTGACATTCTCAAACGCTAAACATTTGTTATGTCGATGACAAATTAGTAAAAACATTTTTACTAAGTGCAAGAAAGAATTTCATTTGAAGGTGAAGTGAGATTCAAATTATTACTCGTGGAATACGTTGATTTTTGCAGATAATAAAGTGAAGTTCAATGAGTACGTTGGGAGATTAAAGAATGATTTCGCTGACTAACCAATTATCGTAGATTACGTCATTTCAAATTGACTTGATCCTTATAAAAAGTGATTTATGTTATGTTGGATGAATAATATCATGCATTATGACAACACGACAAGTAGTCGGTACGTATCTTTAACAATGTGGCTAATTTATATGTTTAACAATTTATTTATAATTCTAGATTTTGATAATACATGAATATATTCACATAGGATGGAGAGTGCGTATTCAAGGTTGAAGAAACAACTTGGTACTAGTCAATCTAACTTTGAATAATCTTGAAAAATGATACATGACTTGTTGATCACATCTCATAGCACAATCAAAGCTTAATTTGAACAAAGTCAACACAGAGTGCATCATCTATACATGTCTCCTATTTTCAAGATAATTCGTGGGTTGGTGTCACATGCACCTATACATAAGATTTTCAAGGAGATAGAGGGGGTTAATACGGGTGGTGTAGATTCATTTTTATGAGGTTGTGTATTGAGAAAGACATGTGGTCTTCCTTGTGCTCATGAACTTGCAAAATTGATACGTGTTGGTGAACTAATCCCACTTGAGAGTATTGACAAATTTTGGTGGAAATTGGATTGTGAACCATCCAAGACTGACGTTAGTGTTGCTATAGATCTTAGAAGTCGGTGGATGGAGATAGTGGGTGATGTAAATGGGTTGTTAAATCAGCAAATTGGTCGCAAAGGTCATTGCTACTGAAAAGACTGCGGGAGATAACAAACATCTCAACCTCCTCATTACTTGAACTTGATGTTCATACATGTGTATATGGTCGGCCTAACAAGATAAAAATTTGGCATGATAAGTCTACCAAACGTGATAAAAGTGCTTTTGAATATGTTGAGTCCTTCGATGATAGTAATCCCCCACGTGATCAGAACATCTTTATAAGTGGTCCATCATCTATTGGGCCGATGTTTACAGGGAAAAAGAGGTAAAAACAACCTGTCCAACGTCATTCTGCTCACACATCCTCTAATTTTCCATTCATAGAACAATTGCCCAATCATTTTCGTCCTTTGTATTCAGTACGAAAAATGTGAAGAGTGATGGTCATTATGGTTTTCAATACCATGCTGATGCACTTGGTTTGGATGAGGATTCGTGGCCTCAAGTCCGTAATGATCTAATCCAAGAGTTGGAGAACTCTCGGGATTTGTACACTAGTGTTTGGTATAACTGTATGCACATGGTTGACAAAAAATTGAAAACGTTGAACCATTTTAAATCTAAGATATATGACAAAGATTATGAGTTCACATTCCCTGAGTGCTACTACTTGGCCACTTCTGCATATAATATGGCCATAGTTCATATCTCGCCACAAATGACCGTGCTATTTCTACTGCTAAGAATGCTCAACCCTCGTTGCATATGTATGTCATTTGTTGGAAGCAATCATTATATATGGGTAAACTTAATATTTGTAATTATTCTATAGGTAAAACTACATATAATCTCAATTAATGATTTATACACCGCTTTCTCCTATTATAAACATGTGGTTTGCATGTCGGTTTCCATGCATCGTTAGTTGGGGTGTTATTTTCCAACAACAAATAGTTAAGTACAACGACATCTTTGGAAGTGAAAATAGTTTGTTGGGTGGAAGACCATTAGTTTAGATGATGATTAATGTAGTTTAACATTTGAGTGAATTTGTAACAGTTATTTTCAAATTGTGTTATTAGCACTTGAAACAATGAAGAAAATATGGTGACGCTAGTTGTTTATTATGAAATTTGATTTTCAGTGTCATTGACATCCCCTTTATTGGGTAATGGTTTTAGAAACTTTACATGTATTTTGATTCTCACTGTACGATTGTCGTGGCCGAATGCCACACACAATATTTGGTTATTATGGCTGAATGCCACACACAATATTTGGCTATTATGGCCGAACGCCAAACATCATGTTCAGCTATTATGGCCGAATGCTAGTCATAAATTTCTACCATCATGACCGACACCTAAATAGCATGTTCGGCCATTCTGGCTGAATTTCAGTATGTATGTTCAACCCATGTGGCCCAACATTGTGCAGAATATTACCTCAGTTTGTGTCGAGCCGGTGTACACAGACGACATGTGAATTCCCACAAAATTTTTCAACATATTAAAAAAAGATAGAATATCACTTATCCACACGATAAATAGTCAATACATAGCCAAATAAATATAGTCAATACATGAAATATAAGTCTTGTTTAACGAAAAAACAAAAGTACTACTTGACAATGCCTCAATCATAATGTCTTACAATTATGTCCTACGAGATCTACGAGACCTACATGATGATGGACGTCTCACAGGTTCTGACAGCTGATCGTCATCTGCAAACAACGCCTCATAAGCCCTAGTCATGTAAGACATCACGTAATTAATAAATAGTTCTGGATCATGTACCATACACATTTAGACTATCGACTCAATGTGAGAACGTGTGCTCTGCTCTCGATCATCTCCCATGGTTGTGCTTGAGAATGCATAACACCTGCAACTGTTGATGTTCTTTTTGGATTCTGGATCAACGGATGTGAAATTGTATAGTACGAATCCATATAGTCGGGAATGTATTCCCATGCTAGACTAGAAAGCTTACCTCAGACCTCATCTGCCAATACATGACTGCTCAACATACGAAAATAAGAACTCATGATATCCCAAACAATCTTGTATTGGGCACCTGTGCTTCCTCGTCTAACTTTAATTGGAACCAACGGACCATTGGGAATTGTTTGAACATAGCCAAACTGTTTCAGTACACAGTCATGATGGTATGGTTCGATAATGTCAAACGCACGAATGCATCCATGGTAGAATGCCACTTCATGATGTGGAAATGCATCTCTCATCTATGCATATAGAGTCCAGACAACGTAAACCATTATCATTGACAATCAAAATAAATTAACATCACTTATATATAAAAACATGTTCAATTACGAGAGAAAAAAACCTAAACTTTCAATATTCATATCATATGCATCTAATATCTCCCTCCAAACTATTAAACGATCAACCGTGTCATATGACCCGGAAGGTGATTTTCACTCTCCAAACATACGCTCACATGCCCCCACACGCGCCATGTCCACACTCTTATCCCGCATGCTTAACTTTTATGTTATGTTCGTGTAACCTTTATGTTATGTTGACATAATCTTTATGTTATATTAATTTAACCTTTACATTATATTACAGACATATAATACCTTTTAAACATTTATGTTATAATAATATAACATTTATGTCTGCATAAAGGTTATGATATTTATACATAAAAATTATACTAATATAATATAAAAGTTAAAATTTTCTAACATAAAGATATATCTATACTACATGAATTTTTATGTTGATAGAAAAATATAAGTAATACTCCATCACTTAAAGGTTATGATATTTGTAAATAAAAGTTAGGGAAAAAATATTTTTTAGTCCTTTATATTTGACTCATTAGATTTTTAGTCATCTATCTTTCACCTTCTGATTTTTAGTCTTCTATGTTTACAAAGTATAAGTTTTTTAGTCCTCTATGTTTGGCTCATTAGATTTTTAGTGCTCTATCTTTAACCTTTTGATTTTTGGTTCTCTATATTTACAAAATATCATTTTTTAATCCTTTTATCTATAATAGCAGGTAACTTTTTTTTTCTTTTTAATTATATTTAATCTTAACACCAATTTTTTCCATTCATCTAACATGTCTAAATTAATATTAATAATTAAAAATTATATATTTCATCCCGATACGAGTGAGTTAGAGTTTTGTGAGTTTGAGAAATAAAATATTTTATCATCAAAATTGATATTAAGCAATTAACAAATTTATTTTTCATAAATTATACATTTTGTGCCGAAAATAGATAACACGAAAGTAAAAAAATGACAATAATCATATTTTGCTAGCTCTCAAATTACACCAAATGATCCATAGGGTTGCTGTCAATTCAATTCTCTAATAGATAAATTGATATAATTTGAGAACTAGCAGAATATGATTAATGTTATTTTTTTAGTTTTGTGTTATTCGTTTTTAGCATGAAATGTATATAATTTATGAAAAATAAATTTTTTAATTGCTTAATATTTATTTTGATGCTAAAATGATTTATTTCTCATAGTCACAAAATTCTAACTCACTCATCTCGGAATGAAAAATAGAATTTTTAATTATTAATATTAATTTAGACATGTTAGTTGACTAAAAAAAATTGGTGTTAAAATTAAATTGTAATTAAAAAAAATTACCTACTATTGCATGTAAAATGATTAAAAATGATATTTTTTAAAGATAGAGGACTAAAAATCAAAAGGTGAAAGATAGATGAGTAAAAAATGATATTCTTTAAACATAGAAGACTAAAAATCAAAAGGTGAAAGATAGAAGACTAAAAATCTAATGAGCCAAACATAGAGGACTAAAAAACTTTTTATCCCTAAAAGTTATACTAATATAATATAAAAATTAAATTATTATAACATAAAGGTTATCACATAATTAAAAAAATAAAAATATTTAACGCTGATGTGGGTCGGATCCGATCCACGAGCACCCAATTACACCGTAAAATTGGTGTACAAGAACACTACTAGATATAAGTTGCCCATTGTGAGGTTGGCTTTAAAAGAAAAAAATTATGACAAGTCATTTGTTAGTCCATTAGTTCTAGTGATTATATTAAGTTTGGCATATGAATTAGATTATCACCTATACTAAAGGCAACTCATGAAATAAAAAAAAATTATATTGTTGTCTATGCTAAAGGCAATCTCCTAAAATTAAAATAAAAAACAAAAAATTGCATGCTAACTATGGTATAGCGATCGTAACGAACGAATTAAAAAAGACAAACTTTTATACATCTGGTGCACGGACCCTAAATCCGTGCATTCGGGTCGGGTCGACACATCACGTGTCCGTACGCGCCCGCACACGTCTATAGGTCGTGGATAAAATCCGCCCAAACATACTCCCAGGTGTCTGACCTTTATGTTATGTTAACTATACATTTTAGTAAAATCCGTCCAAACATGCTCCCAGGTGTCTAACATTTATGTTATGTTAACTATACCTTTTAGTAGTGTTAAACATACTATCTGACATTTATGTTATGTTAACTATACCTTTTAGTAGTGTTAGACATACCTATTAGTTATGTTAGTCATACCTTTTATGTTATGTTAACTATACATTTTAGTAGTGTTCGACATACCTTTTAGTTATGTTAGTCATACCTTTAGATTTAGTTAAATATACCTACCTTTTAGTTATGTTAGTCATACCTTTAGATTTAGTTAAATATACCAACCTTTTAGTTATGTTAGTCATACCTTTAGATTTAATTAAATATACCTTTATGTGTTCATAAGATGACCATTATGTATTTTTAAGTATACCTTTATAAGTCAACCATTTAAGGCACCTTATGTATAAATTCCAAGACCTTTATGTTAAGTTACTTATACCTTCTGTCTCAATAACATGACCTTTATGTATTATTAAGATGATTTTTTAGATTCAAAAATTGTGTTAGTTGCATCGATAAATTCATCTTCTCCACTAGATAACAAAATTAATTCGGACTGTCAATATACATAAAGATCGAATATCAATAAAGAATAGTTAAGAACGTGACTAATATCTTGCAATGGTTCAGCTTCTTCTTGCTCTGAAGGTTGAGTAGTGTTGAGGCTAGTTGTATCTGCGATCTATGGATTCAAAATCTTCCATATCATGATTTGGAGAAGAGAAGAGAAGGATGGATAAATTTTCCAGAGCTGATCACGATCTGTGGATTCGAGATCTTCCATATCATGATTTGGAGAAGAGGAAGAGAAGGAAATGCTCGCGATCTGTGGATTCAGAGGATGAAAACCGCGGCTGAGGAAGAAACGTGTTGCTGAGGATTTTGAGAAGAGACGCTTTTTAATAAAATAAAAAAATTATATTTATATGTGGATCCTGGATCCGGGCCGGGTCTGAGATCCGTGCAACAAGTGTACACCAGCCCAACTCTTAAAAAAAAAACGAAAAAATAGAAGAGTTAGCTTATACAATCCGCGACGTAGCTCATTTCTACATCTCGTGAAAGCACTGTAAATCATTAATAAATTTTTTCTTACAATATTTGAATAAAAAAAGCCCATAAACAACATATAGCTAAATATTAAATTTATATAATTGATAGGATAAAATGTCAAAAAGTTCAGTGATAAATTTTGAAAAAGTTAATAATTGACACCACAAAATACAATTTTGTCGATAAATTTTTTGATAAAGATATCTAACTATAAAAAATAATTTACACATCTATGGCTTGAACTGATGATTTTTTATTTTATTTTTTACAAAGCTTAATGATACTTTATAAAATACTTTAATTCTTTATAATGTTTGAAAGCTTATAATCCTTCAAAGTGATTAAGTTATTTTTCAGAAACCTCCATACAAGTACATAACAGCATCATCTCGAATAAAATGGACTACATCTCAAATAAAATGGACTATTTGAAGTTTATCGGTATTCTAGAGAGTTAGTAAGAAAATTGAGCCTTTTCTAAACAAATCTTTAGAAATTCGTCGTTTTTCTTCTTTAAGGATTAAATTATCATTTATCATCACCAACACATCGCACATGACATTTTTTCTACAATATTTCAACAATTCAATTTTTAAAAACAAAAAATAACATCTACTAATAACTCTAAAAACAATTTATAAAATGTTAAACCTTGTATAAATCATTTCAAACAGTTAAACCAAATAACCTCCAAAATTACGCTAATTTGAAAGTTTAATCAAATATAATCCAAAATGTTGTGTTTTTCTCTCAACAGCATTATTATATTTTTTTACTTGAATGATAAGTTGAGATATGAGTTTTATCCCTTCTTCTGTTGGAAAAGAAATCTGCAGAGACGAGGCCAAAATGATGAATAGAGATCAAAATTTCCATCCTAATGCTCTACAAATGTCAGTTAAAAAAGTCCATTGCGAAAAAAAGACTACCCTTCTTCTTCTTCTCAAATCATTACCCATCTCACCATACCAACACTTATTCTATGGTACAGTTTGTGTGTGGCTCTAATGGTGTGAAGTGAAGTCCCCCTCCATCCCACCCACCTGCCCAAACGGAACGTAACGATATCCAACGGAGTTCAGACCACGTCCCACTTGCCAGATGCTCCATTACCTGCCATCCCATCTTCCGATTATCTGCTAAATGTATTAGCAGCATCTGACTTGAGTACGTAGATACGACAGCTTGATCACATTTTCATAAACGCACCGGGGTCCACACACGCGTGTGTATCAACAATCGGGAACCCCACTAGACCGTGATGAGTATTCAGATACCAGCTTAAGAAACATGGAAGACTTGTCCTCTAATAGTCGCGCTGGAGTGTCAAACTCTGCCACCCGACCTGCAAAATGTACAAAGATGACAGTTTTTAAACATCTTATCAACTCATGGTTTCAAACACCAAAAAAAGAAGCATTCAATAAAATTATCCAAAGCCAATACGTATAGCATAGATAGAAGAACGAGAAAAGGAATGGAAATGCACCATCACTGAGGACCAAAACCATGTCGCTGTCGATAACAGTAGGGATGCGATGAGCAATTGTGCAAACAGTGCAATCCTTAAACTCCGATCTAATAATCTTTTGGATGAGGTTATCTGTGGCTGAGTCAACAGAGGCTGTTGCTTCATCCAGCACCAAAATTCTTGCCTGCTTAAGTAAAGCTCGACCAAGAGATACTAGCTGTCTCTGGCCCACACTCCAATTATCCCCGTTTTCTAGAACTGTCGTTCAACATCAGATACAACAATACTTTATTGTCAGCCTTCAGATTTCCAAAGTTAAGATCTATCTACGAAGCTTGATTTAATACTTGCTGACCTGGTGTATCAAGCTTTTGCTCCTTTTGGCGAATTATATCCCCTAGCTGAGACTTATCGAGTGCCTACAGCAATTCAAATATAAAGATTGAATGTAAAAACACAAAGAAACTAATAGACACCGTTAAGGATGTGTAGATAAATCTTCGACGAAAAGAAAAGGCATTACCTGCCAGACTTCTTGATCGGAGTGCTCCACAAGTGGGTCCAGGTTGTCTCTAATAGTTCCTTCAAATAAAGTTGGATCCTGGGGTATGATGCTCAGCCTGTTGCGGAGGTCATGAAGACCAATTGTTGCAATATCAATATTGTCTATAATTATTCTACCACCTGCTGGCTCAATCAGTCGAAATAGAGCCTGGATCAACGTAGATTTACCACTTCCAGTACGCCCAACTATTCCAATTTTCCTCCCACCTGGAAATACACATGAGACACCATGGAGCACAACAGGAAGACTCTCCTTGTAACGGACCTGTAGAGGCAAAGATAGTCAGAAAGTTCTTCTAACTTTTTAACTCCATACGACTCAAGCTTCCTATTATTTGAACACCCAGAGATTAGAGCATATCCCGGATTCATAATTGTGTTCCTGATAACAATACTCCTTGACATCCTAGATTGGACCAACTAGTAGCCCTATCATCTTGTTAGCCAAGTTTTTCTTTTTTAGTGCTACTTTACAATAATTTCTCCTATTCAGTAATATCTTTCATCATTGTCATGAAAAGGAGATTGATTATAAACCTAGAAAGAATAAGGATCACAAAAAAATTATAACATAGCAGATAGTGGACCTGAATATCAAAAGATGTAATGCACAATGCACAAAAACATATATGTAGAGAAGGGTGGCAAGTATGCCTCCTTTGATAGGATAAAATTATATGCAGTTTAAACTTGAAAAAGGAAACATATCATAAAACAGGCATATTACATCAGCAATGTGAATAAAACATCATATTGCATACCTTTAAATTGATTAGTTCGATAGTGCCACTTTCAGGCCATGAGGGTGGAGGTCGTGTATCATCAATAACTGTGGGTGCTTCGCTAGGTATGTGACAGTATTGATGAATCCTTTCTATAGAGATTATTTTGTTTTCAAGCTTGCAAAAGCTTAGAATCCATCGTGATAAACGTGCATTCATATTCAGGCCATATGTCACTGCAAGGCCTGCCATACCTGTGGGGGAAAATTTTAATATTAAAAGAATTGAACAAAGTGATGCTATTTTCATCATCTACTCCATAATCTTCTTGAAGCATATAGTTCCATCTATGGAGCATTTCAGAATCAGCATTATATAACAGTTCTGTTAACAGAAGCCGCCATTACAAATGATATATAAAGGTAAACTTCTTATTTTGCCATCAATATACTTTATAAATTGCATGGTCAGGTAAAACATAAAAGTTCCATAAATCTATCAAGAAATGATCAACAGAAATGCATTGATATTAAAGAAGAGTGATTTACTTGGATCAATACTTCCCCAAGGAAGGCTCACTAGCAAGATCATGCAAAAAGCAAATACAAATGTGGAGAGCAGTTCCATGCGTAGACAAAGCCATTCAATAGCTGCAAGGCTGCAAAAGAATGGCCGAGAAAAGCAATCGAGAAGATATAGATTCCTCTTAATGAATCTCTTTTCTTGCCCAAAACCTCTTATCGTAGCTGCTCCAGCAATTGATTCAGCAAAAAGATGAATCACTGGAGATTTCTGGATACTAACAATGCGAACTAGTTCTCTGGATGAAGCCATATAGTATTTCTGCATTTGAGAGAGATAAATGAAAAGTCATGTCATTTCTCCACAACACATGATAAAAGAGAATTATTTCATGTATACTTCATAGCAACAGATCAGGACGAACTCATTGAAAGATTATTGAATAAACACATGCCACAAAATGCAAAATTGCTCATTGTGCCTTGTGTGGCTATTTGGGCTCTATGTTTTGGCACATCAATTAGCACCCATACCCAAATACTCAGCAAGTTATCTGATTGGCAAGTATGCACATGCTCTTGAACAAATTTAGAGCATCTAAAGCACAGATATGCAGAGGGAATAATTCTCTTGACATAATTGCTTACCTGCATCCAAATACAAGCAATTGCCATAGGAATAACAAGAAGCAAAATCTGCCAGGTAACTTGTGTCATCACACCAACAATGCCAATAAGTTGGATTGTTGTTGAAGCAAAGCCACCAAGCCTGAAGGGAATATCGAGATCAACAACACTTTGATCAATTGACACCTGGCAATCAGAATGAACATTAGAGAGTGAAGAAAAATTGGGAGTTATATAAAGTACATGAAGCATTATCTCCTAGAGTCCATGGAAAATGAAGAGGCATACACGATTCAGTATTCGTCCAGCTGGAGTAGAGTCAAAGAAAGACATTGGGGCTCGAAATACTGTCCTTAGCATTTTAAAAAATAATTTTTGTGCAGCTGCGAGACCAAATGTTGCAACAAGAACAGCCCTGATAAATATGAACCAGGCGCTTCCAAAGGCAAGTGCCATATAAACTACAATAAGCATCATGCTACTGGTTTTAGGTTTGTCCCCAGCTGTTTGTGGGCTTGCCCAAGCCATCCACCAACTACTGGCAATTTGAAGGACTTGAAACAATGTTTGTGCAAGAATAATCAATGGAATCAACAAACCCTTATATGCAGCTGTCATATATGACAAATACACTTTCATGCTGACTCTTCCACGCTCCCTCTCCTCTTCCTGCACCAGCTGCTTTTTCCTTGAACGTTTAGCAGCTTTCTTTTTCTCTTTGATTGCTTTCTGGTCTGATGATGATACACCTTCTTGGACTTCCTTCGCCATGCCAGAAACATTAGTACTGACTGAAAGAGAACTAAGAGGATCATTTTCATCTGATTCTTCAGAAGCTAGATTACAAAATTCCATAGCTTCAATGGCTTCATGATGAGCTGAAACCAACGTACTAAAATCTGTTCCTGCTTGCAAAAGTTCATCATATTTTCCAGCTTGAATAATACGACCTTCCTTCATAACCTACAACAAGGTAGAAGGAGATGCTGAAAAATTAATAAGGAAATAAGAAGAACGACGCAACATGCAAAAAACAATGTGCTATTATAGGAATAAGGCCGGACAACCTACTGATCAGGAGATGTCTCCAAGGTGTTAGCAGAGAGAAGCATCTTCTGAAAATTTTTGGAATCACATTTGGGTTCTAATAATATAATCTTAGTTGTATTCACATTGTTTTCTTTCCAACATTTCTATGATTTTGCGTTATTGTAGCATAAATTGGTGAGATTTGGTTAATCCTCAACTTCATATCTGTAAAAATGAATGCACAACGTTTTAGCATGCAGGACTTTAAGAAGTATGGTTCCTGAAGACCACCAAAATATAGCACGAACTAGTTGTTTGATACAGTATGCAAAAGAAGTTGCAAAATTTATCAGATGAAATACATACATCAACAATCTTTAATACCCTTGATCATTTGATCTCTAATATATTGAAATGAGGTTGCGCGATATGCACAATGTCCTGGCATCACAATACATACTCAAGAGGCTTTATAAAGTCTGATTATAGAAACTTGAGAACTCCAGAGAAAGATGGTAATATAATACAAGTTCTAAAGTAGCAATGCTGACTGACAAATATTCCTGATTTTCTACACATCAAATGATCTTTTTTCTCCAACACACTCGTAACATGAGAACTTCCAGGAGACTTGACCATAGTACTTTTGGCAATCTTAACTAGATTGAAATGATTCCCCATGCCACCACTAAACAAGAGGCCATTACAATATAGTTAATCTCGAAGGTAGGAAATAACAAATATTCTTATTTATGCCACTCAAGATGCATAACTTTGGTTTGTAGGTTTTATGAATAAATATTTACTTTTCGCTAATATATGAATGGTTTTGTTGACGTTACGAATTTGATCATGAGAGAAAATACATACTTCAGCCTCCAATTACTAAGCAGGATTTTCTTATAGTTTCGAAAGGTAGAACTCTGGGCAAGGCCCCAAACTACCCCTGTCACCAGTTAACATTTAACTTTGCTGTCAGTCTGTCACCATGGCAGGGTAGAGTCCATGATTATAGCTTGACATAGGAAGATGAATCAAAGCAACAAAATTAACAACTATAAGACAGTTACTGAATATAAAGGACTGATATAAAGCATGGTCAAGCTCCAATTGTATATGAAGCCAAACTCGGTTTTAAGTCATGATAAAAGGATGGCAATGAAGACAGTACCAAAATCAAGTCAGCGACAGGTAAAAATTCGACTTGATGAGTGACAAAAATGACAGTCTTTGTAGCTAGTGCTGTAAGTATGTACTCCTGCAATCCAAGATTTAAAAAAAAAAAAAAAAAAAATCAGAGAGATTCAAAATTTGCTTGATTTGCTAATTGAAAATAGAAATCATGTTCGAAACCTTAAATAATTCCGAGCCAGTGTGTGCATCTACAGCACTGAAGGGATCATCAAGTAAATAAACATCAGCATCTTGATACAGTGCCCTAGCAAGTTGCACTCGTTGCTTCTGACCACCGCTGAGGTTTATCCCTCTCTCACCAATAATGGTTTGATCACCATGTGAGAATAGCTCCAAGTCTTTCTTCAGTGAACAGGCATGAATAACACTCTTGTATTTTGCCTTGTCCATGGGACTTCCAAAGAGGATATTTTCTTCAATATTTCCTGACTGAATCCAAGCCGACTGAGGGACGTAGGCTGCAGAACCACATACTCTAACCTAGCACACAAGACCAATGAGATTCAATCAGCACAATTTCTAGCATTTTATGATCACAATAGTGGAGAAAGGGTAAAAAGGGAATAAAATATAACAACCACAAGATCAGACTTACTTCACCACATATTTTTGGAATCTCACCAAGGATGCAAGAAAGGAAGCTCGACTTCCCAGAACCAACCACACCGCAGACAGCCACACGCATCCCTTTCTCTACCTTGATTTGTATGTTAGAAAGGGCTGGGGTAGACGAAGATTGATCCCAACAGAATTCTCCATTTTTTATTTCTATGGCCACATTCGAAGTGCCTCTTGGCAAGGTGATGGTCGCATCTTCCTGCAGCTCTTCCTCCTGCAGGTATCCAGCGATTCGATCAAGAGAGACTTTAGTCTGAGCCATCATAGATACCAAGTCAGGAAAATTTCTAAGTGGTTCTTGCAGGATTCGGAAAGTAGCCAGAGCAGAAAGAACACTGCCAGCCGTAAGCTCACCACCTAACAAAATGCAAGTTCCAAACGTGATAGCTGAAACAAATATAGGCGAGCTCCAGAATATAAATGTGATGAAAGCCTGAGAGTAAAGAGCTTTCCGCAAATACTTGAATTCCACGTTACGCATTTCTTCCAGCATCAGTCGATATCTATCCTCCCAGGCTTGCAGTTTGAGAATTCTCATATTCCTTAGGCATTCTGAAGTCTTCCTCATCCTATCATCCTTTGCTGCCATTAATTTGTCTTGGTATTCTTCCTGAATCTTTGCTACTGGAACAGTTGCAACAATGGATATAACAGTGGCAATGAGTGTTGCAACCGATGCAATTCCAACATTCTTATATAGAATTGCAAGAGCAAGAATAATTTGGAGAGGAAGCATCCATATATCATGTAAATACCAAGAGTAGTCACCTACTCTCTGAACATCAACAGCCATGTAGTTGACAATCTCTCCACTTGTGTGATTTTGCCTAGCTGAGCTTGAAAGTTTTAGTCCTTTCCGATATACCATTGCCGTAAGAGCTGATCTCACATGCATACCCAAAATATCAACCCCAAGATACCACTGTCGCGTTGTTAATGTCTCCACCAACTTTGCAGAAAAGATAATTCCAGCAAGAACGTACCCCTCATGTGGATAAGTCTCCTTCCCACATAGGTAGTCCACAAAGTAACTAATCATGTACGGTCCCACATACGAAACTAAAGTGTTCACCCCAGCAAATATAGCGTTGCGGGCAGCTTCTTTCCAGAAAGACTTGAGAATAGCCCAAGCTAGAGAAGGCTGTTTCAAGGGATTCTCAGCATTCAACTTCTCCCAATTCGAGTTCAATACCTTATAGTTGGTCTTGGAACGATCTTTTGGTGCAAGCAACGGGATATCCTTCAGCTCCAGTGGCCTCTTAGCCCCAATTGAAAGAATTGGATTCAGCCATGAAAGAGTGATTAAACTGATAAGGCCAGCTTCACTGTAAGGAGTAACCTTAAGACACCCTGCTTCTTCTTCAAGCAGCAAAGGCTCTCGAAGATCAGAGTTCCTAGAAACATGAATTCCAGTAACACCTCTAACACCAACAAAACTTAGAAAAGCAAGAGGTGGAGTAACGAGAAAGTTCCCCAAAACATGAGAACCCAAGTAGCTTGATCCTTCTTTCAGAAATCCTCTACTATCAGCATACAAGTTACACAGACAAATTAGAAAGGAAGCAATCCACCAAACTCTCAACAACAATGGAAATTTCTCAGCACCCTTGTATTTACAATAAAGCACGGAAAAGCTCAGCACAAACCAAGCTAAACTCAGAGAAGCAGGGAGCAGTAGAAAAGTCCAATCAGAGTTTTTTGAAGCATCTCTTATAAGATCTACACCATCGAACCCCAACACGATAATGTACACTAACAGAACATAAAAGCAAGAGAATAGTGAAGCTTTGTAGCCTTTACCAATCACAATATTATGAATTTCCTCAGCATCACCAACTCCTCTGTGCCTAACAGCCACAGAACCTCCACCCAAATCCTCCTTCCTACCTATACACAACCCAACCTGCTTCGCAGATACAATGGATAGAAACACAAGAACCAAGGTTATGTTGATGCAAATTGAGGCTAATTCCAACAAGGGCAGAGCCTGAAAGGTGAGTAGGAAGTCGTTTGAAGCTAGAGAGAATGTCGTTTCAGTGGCCAAGAAAAGATTGATACCCATAATAATCCTAAGAGATACCAATCTTATTAGAACCAAGAAAATGACCCAAATCAACGACTAAGAGCTCAACAACAACACTGATGCTATTAATGGAGTTGGATAATATCACGAGTGATGAGAGATCAAATAGTGTTACGGGCATATTTCACCATCTGGCAATAGAAATTGTGTCCATGCGCAGCCTAATGACAAGTCACTGAGAGAGAGAGAGAGGAATCTGCACATGAAAACAAAGTCATATATGTATCATCAAACCCAACACAGAATAACAACAGAAAATGCAGCAGAGGAGGAGAAAAACAATCAGAACACGCTCAAACTCTTCCTCTTCCTCTCTCTCCCTCTACATGCTTCTCTCTCAAGACCACTTATTTATTCATGCGGACAAAAATAATAAGAAAAAGGTGGGCAAGAATTGAATCTGAAACAAACCCATTATAGGAAACATCAAAAACTGACCTGGGTTTGTCTTCACTCCGAAAATTATTTTGGCCAAGACAAATTTCAGCGACCCAAATACAAGGAGAGACTTTTAAACGGGAACAGTAGAGCAAAAGATAATGGCACCACCAACTCACAGCTATTCCTCCTACACTGTAGGTAGTGTAGAATTTCGCAACGCGGTGGAGGGAGAGGGAGGGAGAGGGAGAGGGAGGGAGTAGAAGAGGAGAGAGGAGAGATCTAACATAAGCACATGTACAAATATGTTATATGTTGTGTATATCTATGATCTATACTTTTTTAAATAGTGGCTATATATTTATTTTATTTATTTTTAAAAAGTGGTTATATATTTCGTCATTTTTAAATCATTTCACCAAACTTTTAAGGAACTATTAAAATGGGGGGTTTATATGATATATGATCAATCTCATGCATGCATATTCGAATTCTGTTATGAAAATATCCAGATTCTCTGTACATGATTTACCAGTTTTCAACTCCAACTTTGCATTACAATTTCAAAATGAATAATAATAATTCTGCTCCATTATTTTGAATCGTCTTACAATCTAATTTCACAAATCAAACTCGTTATTTACATATGAATTTAATTGAAAATAAATTTGATTTGTACTTAATGGACTTTGTCATGAATTTATATTCATGTGGTTGTCTAATTTGAATTTAATGTAAAAAGTTTGATGGAATGACTTTTCCATTTGATTTCAGTTTGAAAACTAGATAATCATTAATTATATATGTATAAATTACATCTATAAACAAAAAAAAAAAAAAAAACTTTCATGCTTGAATTTTTATACATAGGGAATAATATAGGTCATTCTTTGTCGGAGTCATCTATGTTTGTAATAAGGTTAGGATTTTTTTCACGTATTCCGTACAGATGTTATTGATGTGAAGAAAATATTCACAAGTCAATTAAAATAATTTATGATATTTTCTAAAAGTCCAACTTATTTAATTTATTGGTATGTATATTGATTCATCACAAGTCCAAGGGTGTTCAATACATTAAAAAGAAAAAAATCTTACAAGTTATGAAAATGAGATGTTAGATTTGGAGCTTAAAGCTATTAAAAGTTAGGGATTCTACATAATTTCTCTTAAATACTATCTTATTTTAACAACCACTTTTCAGTTAAATTATAAAACTTACAATTTTATGGATTATTAATTCAAGAAATAAGATCAAGCATATTATTAAGTTTAAAAGATAAATCATAAAAGATCAAGCATATTATTAAGTTTAAAAGATAAATCATAAAATGAAAAACTTATCAACCTTATTAAATAAATGAAAAATGATAATGTGAATGGAGTTACCTTTTCTGTGCTGTGCTGTTGTTTTGTGGGTTGGCACAGTGGCAGAGGTAGTGCCGTGTGACAGTACAACTTTGTTGTTGATAATGAAATGAGCTTTCACTTTGGAGAGCAACTCTGTTTTGCACTTATTTATATACAAATAGATTCAACAAAATTATATTATTTTTCATAAAAATTATATGAGGTCATGATATAATTTTGTAAATTATATGAGGTCATGATATAATTTAATAAGCAAGAGTCTTATTTTTTCAAAATAAACTTATTTTGTAAGTCAATTTTAATTTTATAGGTAATATGTTTTATTCATCTAACAGAATTAGATCTATAAGATGTCCAAAAGTCTTACTGTTACTTTTTTATAGCTCGCACATCCAAGGAATATTAAACTTGTATTTGTTCATGTTTTATTTGCACTTGAATGGATTGAGAAATGCATGTTTAATTGCTAAAATTTCTTTAATTTTGTCCTAATTTGTATTACAACATGAATTTTCAAAATGTTGCAATGTATATTATAAATTTTAGATATTTTTACAATTTCAATCACCTATCTAAAATTCAGTTATTTTCAATAGTCTATTCTGGATAGGGATGACAAAGGGTCGGGTATCCTACCTTTTAGGAAGTCTCAAACTCTAACCCTATTAATTTTATTGATTCTCAAACTCATCTCATTCTCATTTAAAATTATATGTACCCATCTCGTTCTCGATTACCATTATCCGATGTGTACCCGTATCCACCCAATACTTGTTTACCAAAAAATATATTTTTTTATTTGAATCTAAACAAGTATTTTGAATGAGTATTTTGTATTTTATTTTTTTAATTTGTATATTTAATATATTTATATCATTTTTAGGGAACATGTTATGAAAAAATGCTAGCTAGTTTAGTGGTAAAAAAATTTTTAAATGAGTATCGATTCCTACATAACACATACATATATATTATATGAGTTTTAATGGGTGGATACCCGTAGGTAGATGGCCTCTATCCAAACCCTACTTGTACCCTAATGGGATTTTATTTTTTTTCCCAAATTCATTCTCATTTAGAATTACCTGTACCTGCCCTATTAGGGTTTGGAAGGGTAGGGTACCCACATCTACGTGGGTAACTTTCATCCCTAGTTTTAGAAAGATTTGGGATTCGATACACCTAATGCATACCATCGGGTGTAGGATGGAAGAGACCGAAATATAAGAATTATTATAGAATTTTGACTTTAAAAAATAATAATTTCGGCACAATTTGTACATATATACACTTATATGATATTACTTATACCTTTATATTAACATAGTCATACATTTATATAATATATAAATGTACAACTAAGGTATGAAAGGTATTAATGTCTGTCTAAAAAATGTTAAGGTATAACTAACATTACTAAAGGTGTGACTAACATAATCGAAATGTATGACCAACATATGTATGACTAACATAACATATAGATTAATAGATATGACTAACATAACTAAAATGGATAACACACAAAAGTGAGTTTGAACACGAAAACCCAGGCACATGGGGACGTGTTAGAGCGTGTTTCGGGTCGGATCGACCCAAGTGCATGGATCCAAAATAACTAAAAAGTATAGCACGTGTATAGTGCATGGATCTAAAATCCATGCATCAGGTGTATTAAAAGTTTTTGTGAAAATATAAATATTAGACTTAATTTATAAAAGTTTTATATTATTATGCAATTAAGGATAACTATCTATTTTGTTCAAAAATTAATATATAGGTCTCAATGATTTGTGAATACTAAATTCACCAATCTCATTAATTGATATTTTGAAAAATATAAATTATGAGCTTAATTCATCCCTCATACTTTTCTTAAATAAAAAATGTGTTTAAGGTATTATTTAAATTAATATATCAATATAATTTGCTTAAGCTATTTTAAATATTTTTTTAGGAGAAAGAACACTATTATAAAATATCAATCAGGAATATTATTTTTCTCCACATGAATTACATTACTAAGAACAGAACAATCAAACAAAGAAACATTACTCAAAGATAAAGCCCACTAAGCTAAACCATGAGCAACATTATTCAAAGTCTCAGAAGAGAACGCAAAAGAAATTGAACCAAAAGGAGAAGCAAGAAACTTAATGTCATCCACAAGAATCTGAATACGGCTAGGGGCAGTGATACTCCCAAAATGGAGCGAGTCAGACTCAACACAAGCTTATGAAGACCACGAGAACTAGCTAGATGGAGTCCCCATAGAATAGCCTCACATTCTGTTCGATCCACCGAGTCAATATAACACAAACATCTTCCTATTGAGACCACCACACGATCCCCAGAATCTAGGATCACTCCACCTAAACCAACCGTCATTTATCCTTCAACATAAGATGCATTAGTATTAAGTTTTAACACATCACCAATCAGAGCTTTCTATCTCCATGACCTTGTTTCTCCTCCTTACTAGTTGATCTTGAACCCATCAACTCATATGCTTCAAAGAAACTATATGTAGCAAAATGGACAAGAAAAACCGGATCTTTGCATGGTTTTCCAAACACCAGACCATTTCTATCATTCCACATCTCCTAAAGTAAATAGCTTAACTTACAACACTCTCTATTCCCAAATAATCCTTAACTCGCATAATCTGGTCGACCAATGAACCTTCCCAAGACAGCGAGCAAAAAGATTTAAAAACCCGCCAAGGATAATACACATTTCACCCATGCACAATATAGAAAAATGTGCTCAGTTGTTTCTAGAAAAAGACTGCATCGTGGACAAAAAGCTACACCTTGCACACTCTGATGTGTAATATTATCCATAGTAGGGAGGATCCTGCTAATTAATCTCCATAAGAAAAGACATACCTTCAGAGCAATCGAGCAATACCAAATTGTCTTCCATAACCATTGGTGGGATGTCAAAGAGAAATGACCATTGTTGGGATATTTTTGTTAGGATTTTGATGAGATAAATAACTTTGTATAAGAAGTTAGAGTACACCATTTTTCCACATTATTTGAGTGGAACTTAGCTTTGTAAAGTTTACTTTCTGGTTTGTAATTGTAAAGATATGTAAAAATCAGAAAGATAGAAGTTACTAATCATAGCAGGATTCTGGAAGTGAAGAATTATTGAATGCTGATTTTTAGTAAGAGGAATCAGTAAGCAGAAGGAGTAAGCAGAATCAGCAAGCAGAATCAGTAAGCAGCATACTATATACAATAAGGAGAACTGGAAGCTTTCTGTAGGATTCAGAAACAGAAAGCTATTAAGGAATCAGCAAGCAGGATTCAGAAACAGGAAGCTATTGTGGAATCAGCAAGCAGGATTCAGAAACAGAAAACTATTCCAGAATCAGTAAGCAGACGCAGATCAGAAAGTAGGTGCAGAACAGTAAGCAGCTACTGCAACCTAAGCAGAAAGCTGTAAGTTTGTCTTAACTTATTTATTGTAGTATGAGAAAGGAATGAATGCAGTACGAGGTTTCTGCATTTTCAAAGTAATCGGTAGATGGATGTTAGCACCTGGCCTATGAGGTGATGCCATCTGGACCGAGGACCTACAAAAGCACTATTGCCGAGGAGTGGCGCCATTAATACGGAGCAAAGTAGGACATGCCCTATTTTCTAGTTTCTCCAGGCGTATTTAATGCGAAGATCATGAAGATTAATATTTGAATTTCTACAAGGACTATGTCTCTCTTCAACGGACATAATTCTACAAGTATAAATAGAAGGTAAAGTTGATTAAGAAGACAACTGAACTTACAAGATATTTTCTAAGCGTTCAAAATTCTCAAGCAAAACACAAGTTGCTATCAGTTCAATCACTCAACCTTCAAAAGCAGTCAAGCTCAAGACTTCGAGCTTATAAAGTTCTTAAGGCTGTCTTTAAGCGCACCAGTTGAAGATCATATACTTTTAACTTATTTGTTATATGCTAGGTTGTATTAGTTGGTGTCCTTAGTGAGAAGGATTTAGATCCTCACTAAGTGTTTAATCTTTGTATAAAGTCTTTTACTCTGTGTGAGTATTTGTACCCTATGTGGGATTAGCTTAGGAATCTTACTGATTCTAGTAGGTGTTGGCTAGTTAGGAAGATGATTGTAAAGTTGAGACTTGCAAACTAATCTGACCTAGTAGAGTTCTTCTTGTGTAAAGGAGAAAAATGGATGTAGAAGGATTACACCACCTTCGAACCACTATATATCTTTGTGTGTTTATCGCTTTCATTTACTTGTTGCATATCTCATATATATATATATATATATATATCCTACTCATACTGCTAAAAGGATTCTGTTAAAATCATATTTGTGAAAAGAAAACTGTTTTTCAAAAGTAACTTTATCTTAAGTTTCCGCTGCATACTGTGAAAACCAAGACAATAAGATGAAAAAGCATACTGCCAGCTTACTGAATCGAGTGTTGTTGTATTCTCTCTAGAATTCAGTAACCTTCTTCCAAAAAAGTTTTAAAACATAAAATTTGATGGAGGTGCATTCACCCCCCTTGAACCTCTGACCACTTGGGACCAACAACCATTATCCATAGATTTCATTGAAAAGTGATATTATTATTTAACTGTATAGAAATCATGCTTCTCATAAGGCCAAAATCGGATATTATGAGACACACAAACATTGAGAGGAATAGAGAGAATAAGATCAGCCTCAAAAGATAAGAAAATATCTTGGACCGGTTGTTCATCTCATCCCCTTGTTCATTGTTAAACAACTTATTGATTCTCACATCACCATGCAAAATCCTAGGAACCAAAGGAGATTGCAGCAATAAAGATGGAAGCCAATTATCCTTCCAAACTCGAATAGATTATCCATTCCCAACACGCCAAATTAAACTTTTTTTTCAAAATAACTTTAGCCTCTAATAAGCTTCCCTAAAAGAAACTTGGTTTATACCTCAATCCAACTTGCATAAAATCACTCTAGGAAAATATTTGCTTTGTAGCAACTTAGCCACCCATGAATTCGGCTACATCAATAAACACCACGCTTGCTTAGCCAGCAATGCTAGATTAAACATCTTGAGGTCACGAATCCCCATGCCACCTCTAGATTTGGCCTCACACAACTTGTGCCACAAAATCCAATGAAGAGTGTGATTTCTGGCTATTCCCCCACTAAAAACGACATACCGTGTGCCGAATATCATTTCAAATAAAATGAGGAAGAGTAAAAAAACTCATCATATAAGTTGGTATCGATTGTAGGACGGATTTTATAAACTTCTTACCAGTCTTGGAGAGAAATTTCTCCTTCCATCCACCAATTTATGAAAATAGCTTTCTTCGACCTATCAATACAACCAGGTGATCTACTTCATCTTTAAGTCTCGTGATAGTATTCTTCTTCTTTCTCTAGGATGTCTTATGGTGGAAGTATGTTTTATTTCTATTTCCTTCAGTAAGCCATGAAACTCGTGATCGTTGTCTCCAAGCCACATCCTCTTTGTCTAACAAGTCATTTATTTCACATTGTAGCTTAAGGATCGTATCATCATTATCCGGATCTCCCTTGACATTTTGAAGTCTCTCTAAAATATTCATTCACCCCAATAACTCGTTCGATTTTTGCTCCAACTCTCATTAGTGCATCATTGTTACGCTTATTTAAAGATAAGTTGCAAATACATATCCAAAAATCACATGTGTTGAGAGTTACATTAGAGGTCTGCTTTCCCATCACAATTTCACGAAGAATAATGAGATGCTTCTGAAAATGCCACAGGCCACCATCTCTAATCCTCACCTTGTCACGCAAATTTGCACAAAAATAATTAATCTAATATGGAGACCATGCACCCTCCATAGCAAGATGGAGGCCTTTAACCACCAAGAGTTTGCTAGATAACACACGACCGACGAAACACTTATCGAAGCGTGATCCACTCTCCACACTCAGACCAACTGGATCATCCTTCAATTCTGTCCATTCGTACTTCCCACACAGATTTTCCAAATCCTTCACCATTTGTTCTCTCTTACGTCACCAATAAAGGTGATCGTAAATAAAAAAAGAACAAATTTGTCAATAAGATAATAAATTAAACAACAAAGCGATTGTGGATCACTGAAGTAAAAGCACGAGAACGCTCCAGAAAGTTTATAACTATTTTAAACATTTTTAAGCCATCAAAGACCATATAAATGTTATATATATCCATTACTATAAATGAAATAAAATTTTATTATTAAGAGCATATAAATAAAATCTTGATATGTGATGAGAATGTTGAGTAAATGAACATCACAACATACATTATATATAAAGAATTGTTTCAAATTTGTAGATCGTTTACCTTTATTTTATATTTTAAAATCAATTAATAAAAAACCACGAACTCTACATTTCATTTTAATTTTAATTATTTAAATGCATAATTTTATAATCTAATTTTCTATATTAGTATACTATTTCATCAACCACAATTTATTTATTACCAATCTCAATTATTTAAAATATATAATTTATTAAGAATACTTGTATTTCATAAAATTTATAAATTTTAACACTATTTAACATATTTTAAATATATATATATATATATATATATTGTTCTCTAACTATATTATAATTACATTATTTTCACCGTGATCGCACAGGATGAAAACTAATTGATAACAGAACATACAAAAATGAATGAGGACATAAACATGTACATTATGTGCAATTCTCTAGGAGCGCGTGAGTGAAGATATAAACACAATAGAAATGTCTCATTTCAAAATGTAGAAATGTTTGGCTATTTAGTCCAATTATAATCAAAAGCTTATGTTGGAATTACAAATTACAGTATAATTTGTAAATTGTTAGCAATTAACACTAAATATATATTATTTGGCTTAACCACTAATTAGTTGCTTCAAATTAACGAGTCATATATTGTAAACAAAGTAGTCTTTGAGGTGAGCTTACCTTAGAATAGATAAACTTTTTTCAGGTAGTTTGGGTTCAGTTGGGTCAAAAAAATGTTAAGGAAGATAAAATAGGAAATTACTACTATACATCACAATGAATTGCTTGAGGTTATCTATAAGGTCATGTTTTGTTTTTATCTTCTTATGGGTGTTATTAAGTAGATTAAACATCTGATACAAATGTCATGAATTCATTCAGATGAAAGGATGAGAATCATATCATGATATTTAAGTATTCATTTTAAGTAACTTCCAGATTTTAGTGAACTAACCAACTCTAAGTAAAGTATTTGATTTATATTAAAGCAAAAGTTGGGGTTGGAATATTTTCTCACATTATTTTCTATACAGAAAAGTTTCAAACTTTTCAAATACACAAAAAAAAGACTACAAAATAATGAGTATCTCTCTTGCGAGTTAATATTTTTATTAAAGAATGACACAATCATAAAAAAGAAGAAAAAAAATTCTTTGATTCTTGAATTGAAGATATAAATTTCTAAAGAAAATGGTGTTCTGTTGTGTCTTTAAGGTTGAAGTTTGGTAATTTGCACAATAAAGTGGGTATGAGTATATTCATTAGGAATATGCAATATTATCATAGGCAAAAATTTATGTGCATCCAGGACACGAATCTTAGATCTGTGCCTCCAACCCGATTCGGTGAGTGGGCCGCTCCTACATGCGTTCACGCATCCCCACGTACGGCCACACCATAATTGGTGTGCACCGCGCACACACCTGATCATAGATAGTGTATTCTGCAAAGGTATCAGGTTTATACTCTTCATGTATCACAGATTTACCTTTAAGGTATTACTGCAGAAATTTTTTTCAAGGCCTGTAGGCATATAAAACCAACTAGTCCATTTAGTCCGAGGAGTGGCTGAATCTCTCTAATGCATATGTTTAAGGTATTATATTTTTACCTTCAAGGTATTATATAAATACCTTTAAGGTATCATATATTTATCTCTTTGGTATTACATATGCACCTTTAATATATTACATATTTACCTTTAAGGTATTACATATGCGCATATTTAAGGTATTACATATGTACCTTAAAGGTATTAATAGTTATAGTATAAGGTATTATATATGCATCTTTAAGATATTACATATTTACCTTTAAAGTATTGATGCTTATAATATAAGATATTACATATTTAGTCTTAAGGTATTAATTGTTTAATCAATGAAAGATATTAGTTGCATACTCTTAAGGTATCACTTGTAAACTCTTAAGGTATCAATGTACTGTAGACTGTAAATTTAAAATCTTAAAATTTTAAATTCAAATTTTCATCATCTTCTTCCTCGAATTTTCTACAACTAATTTCATAAAATTGAATCAACAATCTCATAAAGAAAAGAGAGCTATTAACATCAATGCAGTTAAAGAACAACACATCATAATTCCAACAAAAAGTGAGTGTCATTTATTAGCAAAATAAAGAATGTATGAACTTCATATACATATACTCGAATTCAACACATCATCAAAGAAATAATCATCAATCGATCTGAATTCATCCAAAACTCCATCAAGAAACATATCATTACTCTATAATCCACTAACACAAATCATGATTTGAATAAAAAGGAAAAAAAATAAAGCAGAAGAAGAGAGATGGAGGAAGAAGAAGTGGAGGGACGCTGGTCTGCAGAAGAGAGAATGAGGAGAGGGGGAGGGGGCACTGGGCTGGTTGGGCTGGGGGCACAGATCTAATATCCGTGCCTCGGGGTACAAGAATACTACTCATTATCATAAGCTTTATGCATTATTTTTCTTAAAAAACTTTTTATATTCTCCTTTTAAAGGTATGATGATGTGTTATGTATTTATTTTTTAGCTATCTGTTAGTGTTAATGCATTTACGTTTCATCTTCACATATTCTATTACTTTCATATTCTAGTTTTAGAGAAAATATGGAGTTGATAAATTGGGTTTTTGTGTGTTATTTACATGTTTAATATGACAATATTTGCATCTAATTGTTCACTATCTTCTCACTGTTACCCAATTATTATCATATCCGTCTAGTTGGCTTTGATTTTGCATTTTCCATGGATTTCAGGTTGTTTACATACTATATGATGATTGGTGAGACAAGCCAAGTGAGAGGATACGAATGGTGCAAGTTGAACGGGCTGAAAGTGAAGAAGAAGCCCAACACTGAGGGGATCAGTGTTGGGAATGTGGATGATGAATTGCCAATTACGTGTCCAATTGAGAGAATTGGACAGAGAATTCTTGGATGACTTTTGTGATGTTCATAGCCATGCTTAGAGGCTAATTTATCTTTTCTAGTCCAAGGAGACACGAGAACCTTGAATGTTTCAACCGTTAATTAAGTAGTAACGATTTCTCACTCTATCTCGATTTCCTTATTATTTGGTTTATGCTATGCATGGGATATTTATTAATTCTGTAAGCCTGATCACCTTACTTGATTGATTTATTATTCATCGCTAGATTGCACGTATAATCCGTAATTGTTATATTGTGTGATCATAGTAGCAATAGAGTTTGTAGCTCTTTGAATAACAAGGTCTAGGTTGCATGATTCGGACGTTCCGTTTTCATGGTCTAGTTTGTCCTATTATTTTGGATCGTTAATGCATTCTATGAATTGAATCTTGAATACATGTTTTGGGATTATTCATAGGGTAGATTAATTAGGGGTCGTACCTGCTAATTAATTAAACTTAAGAAATAATTCGAACTAATTTGGTCGTACCACTGGTTTAGGGGCAAGATTCGAGATAGAGTTGAGTTAATCGGGATTGCTAATTAATTTGGAAGAATCATTATAGGGGAGGCTATCCAAGGGCTAGATCGTTTTACTACATTGCTTATTTCATCTTACCGTGTTCTTAGTGCAATTTAATTATTGCATGATTACTCAACAACCAAACCCACCAAACCCCCCTATTTTATTATTTTCATACACGAATTTATTTGATTGAATTACAATATTCTCTGTGGGTTCGACCCTTACTTATCCTTCTACAGGTTAGTTAAGGTGAATATTTTATTTTTGGGTGTCAGCGACAACACACCAGGAGTTCATAGAAAAATATATACTTATTTTACTTTCGAAATAGTAATATTACTAAAATTTTACTGCATTGCAATTGTAGAAAAATACTCCTATTCAATTTAGACTAATAAATCAAAATGGATTTCAAATCAAAGTAGATTCAAAATCCACTCATATTGTTAAAAAAATAGTTCAAAATGAAAATGATGGATTTTAAATCTATATCTATTCAAACATCACTAATGAATTACTATTAAAATTTTCAAATCTCTTCTCAAATCCCTCCATCCAAATTATCTACCCTTAATTTTTTCACATTGGATTAAGAAAATAATGAAAATTATTGTTCATATAGCAGGTGAAAGTGCCATGAGCCTTGTTGTGGCTTGTAGTTTAAGTAATATTCTCATCTTTATAAATATACAAATTGAGTCGATTAGAATTCGAACCTAGATCACTCAAATTTTCTAATATTTATAGTTTTCATTTCCACCACTCCTTAACTTATTAAAATGAGTTAGTCTCCCATACACCAGTTGCATGGATCTATCCATGCAACTGGGTCGACCTGACCTAGATCCGCGAGCTTGTGAGTTTTTTTCTTTTGATTTATGTGTTACATTTATGTTATATTCATGTCATATGATACCCGAGCTTCTCATAACTTATTGGTGAATATACTTCATGCATTATATGCATCTTTTATTATCTATGTGCTAATTATGATTTTGCAATATTTTATTTTGCTTTTAAATATTAAATTATTTGTATGCTCGTATATTAGAGAACTCAATCTATCATAACTAATTGAGATTCTAGTGATATTTAAATACAATGCAAATTATTTATTAATGATAATATAATTAAGTAATAATTTATGAAAGGAAAACAAATTTAAAATTAATTTTATATCTATATACATGTATATATAATATAACATATATATATATATATAATATAAAAGTGTCATGTAAGTGTACAAATATAAAAGAAATTTAATTAATATTATAATATATATATATATATACTAAGTGTCGTGTGTATACATATAGAAGAAAGTTTATTATTAGGGACATCATCCCATCTTACCACAATTTATATAATAAAATCTTTATCTACCATTCATTATAATAAATATCCTATTATACTATTTTTCTTATAATCTTTTCCTTTTCTACCACAAATCAATCATTACTTGATTTTGACTTTCACAAAAATTCAAAGATTTCAAAATTTTTCTTTATTCATTTAATTCTTCCACTCCAAATAGTAATTATATTCAATATCAAGCCCAACATGCTTTTGTATTTAATTTTTATACTCTGTAAAATACATACCTTTGTCTTTGTCTCTGATCCTCTTGATTTCGACTGATTTTTATGGATCAGCGATCCAACCACACGCCCGCAATCGGTGGTTCCGTTCCATCTTCAAAGAGAACCCAGATCACAATCCTTACTCTCACCAACTTGGTAGAGTTTTCAAGGAGATCACAGGGATACGCACTGCCGGTATTAACTATACATAGTATTAAAAGGACTTCCGAATAGCACGAAGGAAAGCAAAAACCTTTCTTTTATTGAAGGAATAAAATACAGATTTATAATACAATATTATTTTTCCACCAGTGAAGGAGAATACTTGGTTTAACCGATCATGGCTTAACTCTTAGGGAAATCCCCCATAAACTAGAAAAACTTTAAATTTAAATACTTATATTTGAGAGAGAAGTGCTCAAGAAATTGTCGATTTCTGATGCATTTTCTCAAATGGCCGAAGCCCTCTTTTATAGCTGAGTTTTCGGGTTTCAATTACGGACTTCAGCCTTCTTCCATTAGTTGTCCCTTTGTCAGCTCTGCATCCACCTTCTCCTGTCTGGTAAGTGGTCATGTGAATTCACCCACTATCCTTCGTTGGTTTGTGGAACGTGATTTCACTCATCATTCTTTGTGGGCTGGTGAACCCTCCATTATCTCTTGTTGGAGATGCTCTTATCTCCAGTTGGTGGATCGTCAACTATGGAGGTAGGACCTCCCACTACACTATGTCTGATAGAGTGTCATGTGCTTGTAGGATCTGATATGATCCTTTGAACCTATACTATTACAAGTTCAAACAAAATCCTATCTGAATTTTAATCTTGAAAATCTACCGAGTCAAATTAGACTCGTTTTCTCTTATTATATTTTTGGTTTTTATTTTCTAAAAACCTCTTTTTGGACCCTTTTTTTTCTGTTGTGGGTCGGGTCAGTTGTTCTTGATTTTGAAGCCTTGTCCGAACAAGGGTTTCTCATGTAGCTGACAGAAAAAATAAATTCTTTCTTCCCATCTTCCGATATGTATCATGTTACATACCTTTTTTCTTGTGTTTTTCATTGCCGGAATTTTGTTTTCCCATATAAGTTTTCTCTTATTTTCGAAGAGATTTTCAGCAAATCCAGTAGTGTTTCATGTCATTGAGTTTAACAGGAAAAATCCATCCGCAGAGTTCTGGAATATCTTGAACGAATACTTGATTTTATCCATCTCTGTAAGATAGACCCACATTCCCCATGCTCGTCTTGTAGAAATCTCATCTTCAGTGAGGGCGACCACTAGAGGGCTGCTTGTTGGTGGTGCTTTTGCTCTGTTGAAAGCCACCATGTCTGGTCTCTGTAGTTTTATAAAGTGAAAAATCGGATGAGACCCTTTACCTGTAATCTCTAGAGCTGCTGATATGAATTTCAGCTCCAAGATATCTCTTCGACCCAAGTGTGGGTTGTTTTGCCATGAGTCGTGAACGGCCGTGGTAATCCATTTCGGTAATTTGGAGATTTTTGGAAAGCTTGGTGCAGTGGTAAGAATCGAAGCAATAGCTCCAAAGTCATACCATTCTCGAATGTCTCGTGGATTTGCACCTACAATCCTTTCTGTATTTTGCTATGTCTTTAATAAAACTACCTGCAAAATTAACAACACCCAAGAAGCTTTGGCGATACTTCTTATCATTCAGAACATTAGAGAAATTGCATATTTTTTCCACAATATATTTTTGAAGTTCCATACCTGTTTAGTCAATAATAACACCGAGAAACTCGATTCTATTGACTGGAATTATTACCTTCTTTTCAGATAGCACTAATTCTTCTTTATGACATGCTTCAAAAAATATTTCAAGATGCTTAATATGCTCTTTCATATTTTTTTGATGCAATTAATATGTAGTCGATATATACAAACATAAACTCGAAATAATCTTTAAACAGATTTTTCATTTTTCGTTGGTATATCTGGGGTGTATTTACAAGTCCCATTGGAAGTACATTCCAAATATATTGACCTTGTGGAGTAGAAAAAATTATATATTTTCTAGACTTCTTTTCCATTTTTATCTGGTAGAAACCAGACTTACAATCAACTTTTGAAAACATTTTTGACCCTTTAATGCAGTGAATTAAATGTTCTCTACTCGGGATGTAATAATCATCAAAATCAAGTATCTTATTAATACCTTGATAGTTAATCACTAACCTTGTTTTACCTCTTTTTATTTCACCGTGGTTTCTTACCAGAAATCCTGGACTACTGTAAGAGGAGACTCTAACTTCAATCAATTTAAGATCGATATGTTCTTTGATATTTTTTTGCATATCTTTCTTATCTGACATGTTCATCTGGATTGGCTTGTATCGAACCAACTCATATCGAAATTATTCCTTTACTTTCAGAGTTGCTTCAATCTTGTTTTTGTTCCACCAAGCCAGAGGATCCTCATTGAAGTTCTCCGAATTAGTCTTTTGACATTCTCAAGGGAAAGTAAACTTTTCTCATCAACGTCCTCAGTAGGTGTGCTCTCTTTAAGTGCATTCTTGAGAAGTTGGATATTTTCTTCGGATGCCTTTTCGAAACCCTGTTGCCTGAAAGACAAAAGAGCTTTATCAAATTTTATTTTATCCTGTATTTTAGGATGTGTTAATTTGGCATCATCACCACGTTGGTTGTGAAAATTAATGAGCATTATTCTATTAAATACCCTTTCTCGGTGCAAAACTTGTATCTAACTACCATAGTTAGTAGTAAAGGTTAACAGGTTCTTGTGATTATCTTGCTCATATTTTACAAAAGTTTGGATAAAATTATTACCCAACAAAATATCAACACATGTATCGTGAATATAGATAGGTGACATTTTTATCTTGTACCAAGGTATACCAAATGCTCCTCCTATCATGATCCTTGTTTCACAAATGCCCTTATTGAGTATCTGGATTTTCTGAGAAAAATCCCTTCCTGCAATAATAGGTAATGTTTCCACAGCTTTGCTGGGGAAAACTCCTAGTTTTGCTTTGCAAATACCTGAACCTGAATCAATATAAACATCAAAGTATTATGTCTTATATTGTTCATACATCATCCCAACAGATATAAATATGGAAAATGGGCTCGTCATTCCACCCTTATGAGGTGTCCATCGAGACTGAATTCTATTCATCTTTCTTTTCGTCCCCAAGGTTTGTGTTCCTCGAGAAAACTTAAACCCAAAGTCATAGTACCTTTGGTTCTACCTGCATTACCAGTGACAGATACTTTATAGCCCACTATTTCTAGCATGCCTTCATATCTTCCAATCGCTGGTTGCTGTAAATGATATATTTCATCACAAGAAAAAAGGTTAAGTTTTTCTGATATATCAAAAACAACACAAATTTCTTTCTAACCCTCAGGACAATGCATTTTTACACTACTGACCCTAATTTGTTGTGGGTTGAAATCCTTTAATGGTTCTTTTCCTTTTAGGCCTATATCCTATTTTCAGAAAAATGACATTCTATTACTGACTTTAGATTCAAATCTCATTGATCTATTAAGAATAGGATGATCTTTAATCAGTATGTTAAGACCACCTATCCTAGGGATTTGGATTGGGTCTGGTGTCATAACTTTGGTGAATTCCTTAAAAATTCTAGGAATCTCAATATACTCTTTCCTAAGAAACAAATTAGAATGATGTGTATTTGGAAAGTGCATATGCAATTCTATATGTAATAGAATATGGTTTGTTGCCTTTTTTCATTAGATATATTCTTTTAAAATCTTGATGAAGGGTTAAGACTCGACTAAAACTTGGTCAGCTAGGTTGTATGCAATCCTAGGATGAATGTCAAACATAAGTTTGTCAGCATACAAATTACGTACCACTGTACCAAGATAACCATCTCTTAGGTTATTGATTCTTCTATCCATTATTGATAGATGAAGTTCAATCAATATCTTCTTTGAATGTAGCTTTGATTACTACTTCAATGGTTTCAATATGGATCCATTTCATAGTTACTGTTACATCTTCCCTAATTTGGCTCAGTTTCTCAAGAGTTTCTTCTTTTGGAATAAGCTGCATATCAATTCTATTATCGGTTAATTCCATTGGAATCGAAAACTCACCTGAGTTCACCCGATAGATGATATTGCACTTGTATTGTTTTAGTCCGATCTAATTAAGGTTCCGACTAACACCTTCAATTCTGAAACCGTCGTAGGAGCTCAAAGTTGAGTTCTGCTTCATGATTCTTTCCATCATTTTGTTTGAGATGATCATTTGTGAAAAGAATCCTGATAGGCTCTCCAAAGTTTGGAGTATATCTTCTGACTCGTGACTATTCGTCTAATTTTGTTGATGATCCATAAGATTCATCTGAATCAGTCTCGAATTCTTCTTCATATATACTTTCATCTGAAGAAATGTCCTTGAACTGGTAAACTAGTACTAAACCACCATAGAAAACCGCATCAAGAATGTCACGCCCCGAAACTTAACCATATTTTATTATAAAAGTTTAACAATTTTGGAAAAAAATATTTTATATTATCAGAGTATCAACGACAGGCGTACAGGAAAAAAGAAAAAGAAAGGAAGGAGAAACGAAGAAAATATATATATATCCAACTATATGAGTTATCGATTTACAGCAGCGGATTTTAAAACACATTTTTCAAACCATATAAAAACATAAGGGTACACTGTTCCGAAACAGTTTATCAAAACACCATAACAAAATATCATAACGAAAGAAATCTTTAACAGACAGGGCACATCTCTCCCTTCAACTCCTCCCAACAAAATTATCACCTGTAACATAAATGCACAGCACATAAATGACGTGGGTGCAGGTATATCCCGCCTTACCCCACCACCTTATCCTCCGGGTTATTATTTGGTTAGGGGGACTTCACCAATCCTCCATTTTCCTGTTAGGACTTAATCCCAACCTGTCTTCTCAAAGACCATGCATCATGAACACATATCCTTATCTTAATCCCAACAACAGATTCAATTCACAGCACGTAGACAAAGCACATAAAACGGACATGTATAACAATTAATAGCATGCTGATATCATCAATCACATTTCATGCTCATACTCTCGTATCACAAATCAAATAACGTTCATCATCATATCATAGTATATCGAAAACCCTAGCATGCGACTATACAAAATAAAAGTAAAGTTAAACGTTAATTCAGAAATTACCCCTACCTCAGCTTGGGCGGTGCGATTATCACGTTCTTTTCCTTTTAATTCTGAGATGGGTTCGAAGCATTTGGGCCTACAAACACACAACGTAAGTTATTAGGTTATGTAATTATTTAAGCGTTTATAATTAAATGCTCGGAAGAAACAACGAATTGAAAACAGAACATAACCCGACCCGACTAGGTCCAGAAATATAGAGGATTCAAAAAGGAAGCTTTAGAAACAAGAATGAGTTAAAACGGACGAGAAATGAAGTTAAACGGAGTGTTTTAGGGTTTTGGGGGTAAAATTGTAACTCAGAATAGTTTTGGGGTCAAAATGAAGTTTCTGGAATCTGGGAGGGGTCAAAATGCAATTTCAGAAAGTCTTGGGGGTGAAAATCCAAGTCTTGAAAAGTTATGGGGCAAAACAGAAATTCCCAAAGTTTTTAGGACCAAAATGCACAAAATAAAAGATGGAGGACCAAAATGAGAATAAGCAAAAACTTAAGAATTGCAAGGAGGTCCCTAGAGTTAATCTAATTCTCAAAAATCACCCCAACCCCAAACCACCCACTGCCACCCCCCGTCGCCACTGCCACCTCTCGTTTCCAACGCCGGCGGCAGGGACCGCCGGCGAACTCCACCTCCAACACCCCCTCCTCGCCGGCGCACCGAGCGCCAGCCTTCTCCGACCACGGTGGCGCCGGGAAAGCCGCTCCCCACACCACCTGATCACCATTCCACACAACCAAACACAGCCCAAACTTCACCAAACCCAACCACTGCCGACGCTCCTTGCACCGACCGATCACCCACATGGCGGCGCTGCATGTACCGCCCCGACTACCCTTCCGGCGGGAGAGATGAGAGGAAGCAGAGAGATTGAGAGAGAGACGAGAGAGAGAGGGTCGAAGAGAGAGAGAGCAAGGGAGAGGAGAGAGAAAGCAAACTGCAGAAACTTTGACCGGCCGTTGCCGGAAATCGGCCATTCCGATCAACGATCCGAGCCCGGAATCGAGACGGGCTCGGTGAGAACTTCAATTTAGACTCAAGATTCACCCCAATCGGTGGCCGGATGGCCGAGAATGAAGAGAGAGAAAAATATGGGTTTCTTGAGAGAGAAACAGAACTTTCTCCGTCCAATTGCCGGCGAATGCGGCGGCGGATGACAATTCCGAGCCCGGGGTTGGAACGGGCTCGACAAGAGCTTCAAGATGGTATAGGGTTTGATATCTTTCGGTCGGAGAGAAAATCCAGTAACGGTGGTCGCCGGCGACGGCGACGGCGGCGCTCCGGCCGGCCAGCCGCCGGAATATCAAGAGAGAAGGAAGAACATATTTTACCTTGGGTTAATTTTTAGTATATGGTTTTACCATATGTGTATCCAAGTTTTATACCTTAGTTTAATTAAATCATTAAACATATTATAATCTTAAACTTTATATTAAACTTTCTTATGATATTAATTAATTTGGGATATCAAACGAACTCCGATTTGATCCATTCTTTTGGCGTTTTGTTTGATTTTTCATTCTCGTTTATCTCATCCCACTTACGAATTATTTTATCGACTTTGTCTTTTTACGAAAAATTTTCAAGAATATAGAACTTAGATTAAAGCATGTTTATAATTAAATTTTCTGAAACACACGTAAAATAAATCAAATAATTAGGGGTTTAGATATTTAGTTATCAAATTATGCATCGATAAATCCTAGTCGTCACACCCCTTACCCCTTAAAAGAATTTTGTCCTCGAAATTCAGAAACGTACCTATGAACGGAAGATCTTGAAACTTTGACAAAATCTCATCTTCATAATCCCAAGTTGCTTCTTCTACTCCGTGGCAATTCCATTGGACCTTTACTAAAGTCATCTCCCGGTTTCTCAACGTACGAATCTTTCGATCTAGAATAGCCACTGGAACTTCTTCGTAGGATAGATCGTTTCTAACTTCAAGGTTGTTCTGGTCGACCACATGGCTCGGATCGAAAACATATCTTCTCAACATCGATATATGAAATACGTCATGTACTCCTGCAAGATTAGGCAGCAGTGCTAAGCGATAGACAACGTTTCCGACTCGCTCCAGAATCTCGAATGGTCCCACATATCTTGGTCTTAGCTTTCCCCTTTTTCCAAATCGATATATTTCTTTTGTAGGGGATATCTTCAGAAAAACTTTTGTTCCCACTTCGAATTGTAACTCCCTGCATCTTCTATCCGCGTAAGCCTTCTGTCTGTCTTGAGCTGCTTTGATTCATTCACGGATTTTTCTGATTACTTCGACTGTCTGCTCAACCAAATCAGTTCCCAGCACCTTCTTTTCACCAACTTCATCCCAGCATAATGGAGATCAACATTTTCTTCCGTATAATGCTTCATATGGTGCCATGCCGATTGTTGATTGATAGCTGTTGTTATATGCAAACTCCACTAAGCAAATGTGTTCTTCCCAGCTCCCATGCAAGTCTATGGTGCAAGCTCTCAACATATCTTCTAAAATTTGAATCGTCCACTCTGTCTGTCTGTCTGTCTGAGGATGAAAAGCGGTGCTAAAAGCTAGTCGAGTCCCTAGTTCTTCCTGAAGTCTTTGCTAAAATCTCGATGTAAAATGTGGATCTCTGTCGGAAACGATGGATACTGGCACTCCGTGTAGTCTAACAATTTCCTCGAGGTAAATCCGAGCTAGCTTGTCCATTCCGTATGTCATTTTGACTAGTAAGAAATGAGCGGTCTTAGTCAGCCTGTCCACAATCACCCAGACGGCGTGGTTCCCGCATTTAGATCTTGGTAATCCGACAATAAAATCCATGGTGACATGTTCCCATTTCCATTCGGGTATCTCCAATGGGGTCAGAAGTCCCGCTGGTCATTGGTGTTCAGTCTTCATTTGTTGACATGTCAAACATTGTTTTACGAACAATCCGATGCTAGACTTCATGTTATTCCACCCGAAGTTTTTCTTCAAGTCTTTGTACATCTTTATGCCTCCAGGATATGCTGATAGAGGCGAGCAATGAGCTTCTTTTAAGATCTCCTTTCGTAATTCTTTGTCTTCTGGTACGCATAGTCTTCCTTTAAAAATCAAAGCTCCATCTGGTGCCAGGGTAAATCCTTCTTCTCTTCCAGTATCCATACGAGTCTTTTTCTTCTTCAGGAACTCATCCTTTCCTTGAGCTTGGATTATACGTTTGCGAAGTTTGGGTTTCAGGAACAGCGTTGAGAGTGTGGCTGGGATGCTATCTGGTGGTGTGATTATTTCCAAGCTTAGCTTTGCCATATCTTCGATTATGGAATCTTGAATTGTAATCATTCTTGCTATAGACCCCTTTCCCTTTCTGCTGAGTGCGTCGGCTACCACATTTGCTTTTCCTGGATGATACTGAATCGTACAATCGTAATCCTTGACCAGCTCTAACCACCTTCGTTGTCTCATGTTAAGTTCTTTTTGTTCGAAGAAGTACTTCAAGCTTTTATGATCGGTGTAGATATCGCAACGTTCGTCATAAAGATAATGTCTCCATATCTTGAGTGCATGGACGACTGCAGCTAACTCTATGTAGCACCCCGGACCAAAACGAGCATAATTTATTAATTAAATAATTAAATCTAAGATTTAATAATTATGTGCGTATAATTTAACTGTTTAATTTATTTCGTACGTTACAGATACGTGTTTAATGCATGTTTAAGATGGAAATATTTTCTAGATGTGGAACATAGAATTTTATTTTATCATTAGATGCGTATTAGAAAAACGAGAAGATAGAAATGAATTAGGGGTCAATCGGAGACCCGTAGCCCGAACGACGACGAAAGGGGCAAAACTCGGAGTTTCGGAACAGAAAAATCGAAAGATATTAGTAATGAATAATAACGAGATTTTTTATGATGAATAGTAACCTGAAAAAGTCAACTATGAATAGTAAAATAGATATTTCACATGAATAGTAACTTTCGAATTTTCTATAAATAGAAGCGATTTCGATTCAAAAACCACCATTTCTTCGATCAAGCCGAACCTGACGAAAACACGTAAGTCCTTCTTTCTCGTCTTTTATTTTCCGTCTTTCTGTTTCCGGCGCACCGCCGCCGGCCGATCGTCGGAAAATTTCAAAGTTGTCGGAATCGGACGATTTTCGCACACAACATTCGTCTCGACGAGACGATTCTAGCATAGGTCTCGGAATTTAATTCAGAGTTGTCATTCGCCGGAAAACGGCGAAAAATAGCCAAACCCTAACCCTCGTCACCCTTTCTCTCTCTTCTGTTTTTTCTCTCTCTCCTTGTCCTCTTGCCGGAGCGGTAGCCGGAGAAGCTGGTGGTGGTGAGGTGGTGATGTGGAGGAGGTGCCGCCACCGCTGGTGGCGGCGCCTGGCCGGAAAAGTGGAGATGTATGTAGTACATGCATGTGTGTGTATATATATGTGTGTGTTGCTGTGTGTGTGCATGTCGGCTGTTTGGGGCGGCGTCGGGGGGCACCGCCGTGAGGTAAGGGACGGCCGGCGACGAGAGATCGCCGGTGAGGTGGTTTGGTGGGTCGCCGGCGGCTGGTGGCCGCCGGCCGGAGAGAAATCAGTGTGTGTGTGTATGGAATCGGGTGTGTGTGTGTGTGAGCTCAAGCTTGTATGTATAGGTTGTGTTGGAGGTTGGGCTTGGCCGGAATTGGTTGTCGGCGACGGGGAGTTACCGGCGGAGGTACTGGGAGTGGTCGCCGGCGACGGGAAGTCACCGGCCGGAGTTTTGGTGGGAGTTGAAAATTTGGAAAAAACAGTGTATCGAAGGGTTTTGCGGCGTAATTTCCGGGCACTATTCATGCTGGAATCGATAATACAAGGAATCCGGCGAGATAGGTGGTGGCGGCTGGAGGCGGCGCCGCCGCGTCGGGTGACGCCGGGAAATGGCCTGCTCGAGCAGGCCACCGTCGGGTAACCTGGGCAAGGGCTGGCCAAGAAAACTAGACCAGCCTGGTTGAGCTGCGCGCAGCTGCCGAGAAAACTCGGCAGCCGTGAAAACTCGGCAGCCGTCGGGTGCCGAGCGCGCCCGTCGCGTGCCGACGCGCATGCGACGCCGTTTTTCCGATCCGAACCCCATTTTTTCCACCGTTCATCTTTTTCAAGTCGTCGATGACGAGACGTTGTTGATTAGGGTCCGTGGGCCCGGTCAAAGTCAACTCTTTGACCAAAATGACCATTTTACCCCTAAACTTAAAATGCTCCGTTCGAGCTCGTTTTAACTCCGATCGAGCTCATTCTTTTTTTGTCGTGACCCAAATTTCATTTCCTATCATCTCAACTCTTTAGACTTTCCTTTCAGCCTTGTCTCCAAAATTCCAAACTTTAGATTGTTTGATCCGTCGCATCGTTAACGAACGTTTTTCCGTCGGAACCTTTTACAGCTTTAATTATACTGTATTTAAGATCTAAGAAACACCGTAACTGTGTAGGCTACTTATTGGACTGAGCTTTGAGTTATCGAGTTATCAGACTATCGGATTTATCGACTCACATGGGTACCACCGAACGAGGTGGGGGTAATTTCTATCCTTTTATCTGTTTACTGTTTTCCCTATTTTAATGCATGATTGAGGAATACTAAGTGTTGTGTTTATACTTGATGTGCCATAATATAACTGTGAAAGGATCGAGGTCCTCTAATCATGCATTCTGTTCGTTCCCTGTTCTTTTTCTACTACTCTGTGGAGGTGTCGTGAGCCTCTTGAAATGCACTAACGGTGAGATACCGTTATATAGGGTAAGACGGGGGAATCCCGCACCTATTCGTCCCTTGCCATTTCTAATATCTGTTTTGCATATATATGTGCTGTGACAACGTGACTGTAAGTTAGCTTTTCGGTATTTAATTCTGTCGAGAGTCATATGAGGTGGATGTTATCCCCACGAGTGTATTCCACGCACTCACCCCTTAATCTGTACTCACAATATAGGAGATGAGGAGGCTGATGAACCCTAGATGGAGGGAGGTAGTGCTATCTGTGGGACCTATTGAGTAGAATGATGTAACACAAACACTTTTTGAACTAAGTTTCAAACAAATTATATTTTTTGTAATATTTTGAGCACTTGTATATATGTGAGATCCTGAAGTATAGTTCCACTGCGTGTGAAGTATTATATTGGTATGTGACCAATGGATTTTCGGCCGAGGCCGATTGTTGTTATAAGAAGGTTTCTTATCGTCCCTTATCTTTTTCTTCTGTTGTCTTCTGCTTATTTCTTTATGTATGATAAATGTCCCTTGCTTTTCTATCTTCACGCCCGGGTAAAACTCTGATATTTTATAAAAAGATTTTGGGTTGTGATAGAATTTAATTAATAAATTATGCTCGTTTTGGTCCGGGGTACTACACTCTAGATCGTGTGCCGGATAGTTCTGCTCATGAGGTTTCAACTGTCTTGACGCATAGGCCACCACTTTTCCTTCCTGCATTAGAACACACCTTAAGCCTTGTTTAGAAGCATCGTTGTAGATCACGAAGTCCTTTGTTGCGTCTGGAATGGTCAGCACTGGTGCTTCCGTCAATCTTCGCTTCAATTCTTGGAAACTGCGTTCACATTGTTCTGTCCACTGATACTTTACCCCCTTTCGAGTTAAGCGAGTCATCGGTGTAGCAATCTTTGAAAATGCCTCAATGAATCTGCGGTAATATCCAACTAACCCCAGAAAACTTCGTACTTCATTAACGTTTGTTGGTGTTTTCCACTTGCTAACTGCCGTTACTTTTTCTGGATCTACTTCAATCCCTTTAGAAGTTATTATATGTCCAAGAAAGGCCACCTTCTCAAACCAGAATTCACATTTCTTGAATTTGGCGTAGAGTTTCTCCTGACGTAAGGTGTCCAGTACGATCCTGAGATGCTGTTCATGTTGAAGTTTGTCACGAGAATAAACCAGGATGTCGTTTATAAAGACTATGACAAAACGATCGAGATAAGGGTGAAACACACGATTCATCAAATCCATGAAGACGGTGGGTGCATTGCTGAGTCCGAAAGGCATGACCACGAATTCATAGTGTCCATATCTTGTTCTAAAAGCTGTTTTCGGTACATCCGTCTTATTTACTTTGACTTAATGGTATCCCGATCTGAGGTCAATCTTTGAAAATATACTGGTATCCCTTAGCTGATCGAAAAGATCTTCAATTCTAGGCAGAGGATAGTTGTTCTTGACAGTACGCTTGTTAAGCTCCCGATAGTCAATACACATCCGAAAACTTCCATCCTTCTTTTTCACGAACAGCACTGGAGCTCCCCAAGGTGATACGCTCGGACGGATGAAACCCTTATCTAACAGTTCTTGGAGTTGGATCTTTAGTTCCTGTAGTTCCTTTGGTGCCATTCTGTATGGTGCCTTCGACACTGGTGTTGAACCTGGGATGAGGTCGATCTCTAAAGTAATCTGGCGTTCCGGTGGAGGGCCTGGTAAATCATCTGGAAAGACATCAACGTACTCCCTCACGACAGGTACTTTCTCAATAAGGTTTGTCTCCCGTTCAGAACTCATAACATTCACTATCCACACCTTACAATCGTCATTCTTGAGAATTTTGACCGCTTTCATTGCTGATATAACTCTTGGGTTGCTTTCGACTGGAGTCCCAGAAAACGTAAATTCTTCGCCATCTGAGGTTTGTAGGATAATCTCTTTTGCATGACATCTAATCACCGCATGATTAGTCTTCAACCAATCCATTCCTAGGATGACATCAAAATCTCTCATATCCGGCGTATGTAGATTGGCAAGTAGGATTCTGTTTCCGAAAGCGATCTCTAGATCTCCGTATGAATGTTTCGTTTTTATCACTTTTCCAGAGAGAATGCTAACATCTAGTGTTTCAGCAACTATCCTACCGTTCTCATGCTTTAACAGATCACAGAACTTGGTAGATATAAATGAATGAGATGCTCCAGTCACTACAAGAAAAAAGGGCTACGACAAGTGTTTTTAACCCTTATCGTAGCCATATTCAAACCGTTGTCGTAGCTGGTGTTGTCGTAGCCTCTGAAAAATCCGCTCATAGACAACGGTTTTTAACCGTTGTCGTAGACTCTACGACAACGGTTTTTAACCGTTGTCGTAGCCATATAAAAACCGTTGTCGTAGTGTCTACGACAACGGTTAAAAACCGTTGTCGTAGCCATATTAATAAAAAAAACAATATTTTGCCACGTAAGCTTGCCACATCATCACACGCGTCATGTCATGTCATCACACACGTCATGGTAAGGATGACATGTCATCATAAGGATGACATCATCACTGAAATCATCATAATCAATATTATACGTTATGTGAGATTCGAACCCGGGTGGCCCGATGGTGCTCTAACCACTAGACTATTGATGTCTTGCATATATTTGTTTTATAATATATTTTTGATATTTTTCAATTTTCTATTATTAATGCATTTCTTTGTTAACTTTTATAAAACCATTACTTATTAATATAAGTAATTGATTTCCAATTTTGATATATTAATATATATATATATATATATAATTGAATGATTAATGACTATATTAATAATAATTAATATAATTTTCAAATTATATATATATATAATGAATATATTTATAAAATTAATATATTATTCAAATTATATATATAATGAATATATTTATAAAATTAATGTATATTTCAAATTATATGTATAATTAATATATTTATAACATTAATGTATTTTTCTCATTAATATAAATATAAAATTAATAATCTATTGTACATATTTTCTAAAATTTCTTTATAATGAAATAAAATTTAATTCTCAAAATTAGTTTATTTCATCAATTTTATTCAACAATATATAGCATTTCTTCTTTCATTTTAAAAAAAAATTGTAATATTTGACTTTTTTTTTTAAATATTAGTCTACGACAACACTTCTACGAGGCTACGACAACGTTAGAAAACAACTCATGTGACATTGTCTTGCATATATTTCTTTTATAATATATTTTTGATATTTTTCAATTTTCTATTATTACATATTTTTTGTTAACTTTTATAAATTAAGTACCATTAGTTATTAATATAAGTAATTGATTTCCAATTTTGATATATTAATATATATATATAAATAATTCAATGATTAATGACTATATTAATAATAATTAATATAATTTTCAAATTATATATATAATGAATATATTTATAAAATTAATATATTTTTCAAATTAATATATGTATATTAATAATTAATATATTTTTCAAATTATATTTATAATTAATATATTTATAAAATTAATAATCTGTTGTACATATTTTCTAAAGTTTCTTTATAATGAAATAAAATTTAATTCTCAAAATTAGTTTATTTCATTAATTTAATTAATTCAACAATTAATATATGCATTTCTTTGTTAACTTTTATAAAGTACCATTACCTATTAATATAAGTAATTGATTTCCAATTTTGATAGATTAATATATATATATATATATATATATATATATATATAATTGGAAGATTAATTAATGACTATATTAATAATAATTAATATAATTTTCAAATTATATATATAATGATTATATTTATAAAATTAATATATTTTTCAAATTAATATATGTATATTAATAATGCATATATTTTTCAAATTATATATATAATTAATATATTTATAAAATCAATATATTTTTCAAAATTATATTTACAATTAATAAATTTATATAATTAATGTATTTTTCAAATTAATATATTTATAAAATTAATAATCTGTTGTAAATATTTTCTAAATTTTATTTATAATGAAATAAAATTTAATTCTCAAAATTAGTTTATTTCATTAATTTAATTCAACAATATATAGCATTTCTTATATCATTTTGAAAAAAAAAATTGTAATAGTTGACTTTTATTTTTAAATATTAGTCTACGACAACGCTTCTACGAGGCTACGACAACGTTAGAAAACAACTCTTGCCTTTGCTTTTCTCATATTTCTAATATATTAGAAAGTCTTTTTATTATTCCTATTTTATTTATAATTAATTTTAAGTAATCCAGGTTTTATTTGTGTTAAGTAATCAACATTTTTTATTTAATTTAAGCTTATAATTTGTGGTTTATAATTTGTTGTAAATATTTACAAAATTTTATTTATAATGAAATAAAATTTAATTGTCAAAATTAATTTATTTCATTCATTTAATTCAATAATATATATCATTTTTTATATCATTTAATTAAGAAAAAAATTAAAATAATTGTCTTTTTTTTTTAAATTTCAGTCTACGACGAGGGTTTTAAAATGGTTACGACAACGTTTTCTAACTCTTGTCTTAGGGGTCCTAGGACAACACGTCTACGACAACGGTAGGTTAATACCATTGTCTATGAGAGAAGTTTTCGGGCTATGAAAACGGTTTAAAAATGTCTACGACAACGGTAGCTAAAACCGTTGTCTATGAGAGAATTTTTGGGGCTACGACAACGGTTTTGACAATGGTTGCTAAAAAACCCTTGTCTATAAGAGAAGTTTTTGAGCTACGACAACGGTTTTGACAACGGTAGCTAAAAAACCCTTGTCTATGAGAGAAGTTTTTGATCTACGACAACGGTTTTATCTACGACAACATAATTTTAGGCTACGACAAGGGTTTTTAGCAAAAACACATGTCGTAGGGGTGTTGTCTATGAGAGAATTTCTTGTAGTGAGTATCGAACAAAATTAAAGCAGGCACACCACACACTAACAACATACCTGTCATTGTTTCCAGTCCTTCAGCCGCCTCTGTCCTGATGAGAGCAAAAGCTCTTGCTGGTCCGGTTCTGGATCTGGGTCTTGGTGCAACATTTGTTCTTTTTGGCTTCGAGCAAGAGTTCGCTTTATGGCCCGGTTCTCCACAATTGAAACAATTTGGGTAAGAGGTCGTAATATGGCCTGGTCTTCCACACCTGTAACAAGTCGGAGGCGTCCTCATGCAAGGCCCCACATGGATTCTTCCATAGCTATGACAAGGGTTTCTTGAGTTAGGATTTTGTAGGAGAGGAACACTGTTGGGTGGTTGTGGTTGGTTCTGAGTGAAGTTCCGATTGGGACCCATCCATTTCCATTTTCCGAGTCTCGTTTCTATCTTCTTGGGAGGCGCGGTATCTAACCATAGTCTTGAGGAAATCTCTTGAGCTCATTCTACCACCACCGAGTATGACGTTATGCCTTGTCCGGCAAGAATGGAGCTGATCTCAGGACGGAGGCCCCTCTCGAATCGCCGAGCTTTCTTAACATCCAAATCTACTAAATGAGGTGCATATCTGCTCAACTGGTTAAAACTCCTTTGATATTCCCTTACAGATGAGGTCCCCTATCGTAGATGCAAGAACTCAGTTTCCTTTTGGTCCCTATACGACTGCGGCACGAAACCTTGAGTAACTCTTTCCTTAAAGTTTTCCCAAGTCAGCTCTTCTACTTGCTCTTGTGTCAAAGTCCTGGCGTGTGACTCCCACCAGTGACCAGCTTCCTCTATCATCTGAAAGACAGCACAAGAAACTTTCTGGGTTTCGGTGCACGACAAATGTCCAAACAGGCGATCCAACGCCCTCAGCCACTCTTCTGCTTCGGCCGGACCTCCCTTACCTGAGAAGGTTGGAGGTTTAAAGCATCGAAATTGTTCCACTACTTGGTTGGTATCGCTCCTGCTAGATGTCGTTGGAGCTGTTTGAGTTGATTGAAAATGTTGAGCTAGGCCACGTAACACTGATACTAGATCTTCCATAGTGTTGTTTGCATTAGTCGATAGTTGATCTGCCATTGATGCTGGATTCTTCCTTGGTCTTCCTCGGGGCATAAATATCTAATAAGAAACATGGTATAATCGTCACACACGAGGTACCAAGTAGAAGTCTTCGAGGAATACGATAATTCCATACGTTCATCATAGAAAAGAAAAGAATCTGAATACGTTATAAAAAAACGAAGAAACAGAAGATACACGAGTCGTAGAAAAGAAATAAAGATATACAACATCATAAGAGTTAGAGATGAATGTAGTTCAGAACCATACAAACGAGTTCAAAACCAAAAGAGTCATGCACAAACATACATCTGAGCAAAAGTAAACATAGTCTCATCAGTCTCGAGCAGAAAAGATAGAAAGGAAAGGAAACTGGAAGCAGCTATACGACAATCGCTGTAGCTCCGGCAGCTGGGGCGGTGGGGGTAGTCCCCTAAAACGACGGTGTGGAGGGCTTGGCACCTCCTCTGGATCTTCTTCAGGCTCTTCCTCTTCATCGCTGCCTGGAGGGTCGAAGGGTCCTGGTGGAGGCATCGTCGGCTGTCCCTCACGTACCCATATGTCCAGTAACACACCAATAAAGCGAGGAAAAGAGACAATTGGCCATCCCGTCCGGATATCATACACTACTTCATTCTGATGTAAACATAAAATGAAAGCATAAAACAGAAACTACAGAAATTATACGCAACTAACTTAAAAGGAAAGCATAAAACAGAAACTACAGAAACTCCCAACTATCAAATAAACATAAACATAAACATCAATACAATATAGACAAACAATACTCATAATATCAATCTCAGGGTGGAGAAGCTGTGCGGAGAAAGAAGTGCTTGTCCCTGTTTTCAAAACATACGGAAAAAAAAAACGAACAGGGTCCTAAAGGGTAGGACCTTGCTCTGATACCATAATTGTCATACCCCGAAACTTAACCATATTTTATTATAAAAGTTTAACAATTTTGGAAAAAAATATTTTATCTTATCAGAGTATCAACGACAGGCGTGCAGGAAAGAAGAAAAAGAAAGGAAGGAGAAACGAAGAAGATATATATATATATATATCCAACTATATGAGTTATCGATTTACAACAGCGGATTTTAAAACACATTTTTTAAACCATATAAAAACATAAGGGTACACTGTTCTGAAACAGTTTCTCAAAACACCATAACAAAATATCATAACAAAAGAAATCTTTAACAGACAGGGCACATCTCTCCCTTCAACTCCTCCCAACAAAATCATCACCTGTAACGAACACATAAGCGGAGTGAGTGCATACAAATACACCCCATGGAGATAAGTTCATAAACTAACATAAAATTTTAAATCAGATAAGCAGTTAATCACAGCAAGTACAATGCACAGCACATAAATGACGTGGGCGCAGGTATATCCCGCCTTACCCCACCACCTTATCCTCCGGGTTATTATTTGGTTAGGGGGACTTCACCAATCCTCCATTTTCCTGTTAGGACTTAATCCCAACCTGTCTTCTCAAAGACCATGCATCATGAACACATATCCTTATCTTAATCCCAACAACAGATTCAATTCACAGCACGTAGACAAAGCACATAAAACGGACATGTATAACAATTAATAGCATGCTGATATCATCAATCACATTTCATGCTCATACTCTCGTATCACAAATCAAATAACGTTCATCATCATATCATAGTATATCGAAAACCCTAGCATGCGACTATACAAAATAAAAGTAAAGTTAAACGTTAATTCAGAAATTACCCCTACCTCAGCCTGGGCGGTGCGATTATCACGTTCTTTTCCTTTTAATTCTGAGATGGGTTCGAAGCATTTGGGCCTACAAACACACAACGTAAGTTATTAGGTTATGTAATTATTTAAGCGTTTATAATTAAATGCTCGGAAGAAACAACGAATTGAAAACAGAACATAACCCGACCCGACTAGGTCCAGAAATATAGAGGATTCAAAAAGGAAGCTTTAGAAACAAGAATGAGTTAAAACGGACGAGAAATGAAGTTAAACGGAGTGTTTTAGGGTTTTGGGGGTAAAATTGTAACTCAGAATAGTTTTGGGGTCAAAATGAAGTTTCTGGAATCTGGGAGGGGTCGAAATGCAATTTCAGAAAGTCTTGGGGGTGAAAATCCAAGTCTTGAAAAGTTATAGGGCAAAACAGAAATTCCCAGAAGTTTTTAGGACCAAAATGCACAAAATAAAAGATAGAGGACCAAAATGAGAATAAACAAAAACTTAAGAATTGCAAGGAGGTCCCTAGAGTTAATCTAATTCTAAAAAATCACCCCAACCCCAAACCACCCACTGCCACCCCCCGTCGCCACTACTACCTCCCGTTTCCGATGCCGGCGGCCCCTGCCGTCGGCGAACTCCACCTCCAACACCCCCCTCCTCGCCGGCGCACCGAGCGTCGACCTCCTCCGACCACGACGGCGCTGGGAAAGCCGCCCCCCACAACACCCGATCACCATTCAACACAACCAAACACAGCCCAAACTCCGCCAAACCCAACCACTGCCGACGCTCCTTACGCCGGCCGATTACCCACACGGCGACGCTGCATGCGCCACCCCGACTACTCTTTCGGCGGGAGAGATGAGAGGGAGTAGAGAGATCGAGAGAGAGAGACGAGAGAGAGAGGGTCGAAGAGAGAGAGCAAGAGAGAGGAGAGAGAAAAGCAAACTGTAGAAACTTTGACCGGCTGTTGTCGGAAATCGGCCAATCCGATCAACGATCCGAGCCCGGAATCAAGATGGACTTGGTGAGAACTTCAATTTAGACTCAAGATTTGCCCCGATCGGTGGCCGGATGGCCGAGAACGAAGAGAGATAAAAATATGGGTTTCTAGAGAGAGAAACAGAACTTTCTCCGGCCAATTGCCGGCGAACGCGGTGGCGGATGACAATTTTGAGCCCGGGGTTAGAACGGGCTCGGCGAGAGCTTCAAGATGGTGTAGGGTTCGATACGTTTCGGTCGGAAAGAAAATCCGTCGCCGGTGGTCGCCGGCGACGACGACGGCGCTCCGACCGGCCGACCGCCGGAATATCAAGAGAGAAGGAAGAGCATATTTTAACTTGGGTTAATTTTTAGTATATGGTTTTACCATATGTGTATCCAAGTTTTATACCTTAGTTTAATTAAATCATTAAACATATTATAATCTTAAACTTTATATTAAACTTTCTTATGATATTAATTAATTTGGGATATCAAACGAACTCCGATTTGATCCATTCTTTTGGCGTTTTGTTCGATTTTTCATTCTCGTTTATCTCGTCCCACTTACGAATTATTTCATCGACTTTGTCTTTTTACGAAAAATTTTCAAGAATATAGAACTTAGATTAAAGCATGTTTATAATTAAATTTTCTGAAACACACGTAAAATAAATCAAATAATTAGGGGTTTAGATATTTAGTTATCGAATTATGCATCGATAAATCCTAGTCGTCACAAAGAATGTCTGCAGTTGGCTTGAATTGGTGAATTTCGCTTTGTTTTTGTGGGCAATCTGGCGAAATATGACCTTTCGCACTGCTTGTCCAGCAATTGTAGTCTTTGAAACTTTCATTTGTATGAGTATGAGCTCGTTTGAAAGTTCTCCTTATTACTGTTCTTCCTGTTGACTTTTCTGTGGATCTAGATTCTTGTGAAGAGAACCTGGAAGGACCGGATTTCTGACCAGACTTGTAGGTTTTGGCCTTAGATTTAGACCAGCAGGATCTTCCTTGGTTGGAAGGTCTTCTTTGTGATCCTCCGAACTTGGCATAAGATACACTTCTGAAGTGCTTCTTTCTCTTTCCATGTCTCACCTGTTTGGATTCTCCAATTACATAAGGAAAATCGTGCTATCACAACAAATAAGAATTCTTTTTATTTGTCCTTTGAGTTTTTTCTTGTTCTTTTGAACGGTTGCTTATTGACACCATTCTCGTAAGTTGTCTTTTAGAAAAGACATCATTCTTGCGACTGTGTCGACCTGTCCCGATGGTAGCTTATAGGAATGGATCAACATTTCTCGCCAGGGGCTACAGATTTTTGCAAAGAACATCTCTGTTGCCACATTCAACTGAACCTCCATTTAGAAGTAGTATTTGTGGAACCAATAAATGTATTCGTCTGCCGTATATATACTTCTTAACTCAAGTGCATACAGGGCTTGTGTATATTCTCGACCTTTCTTCTTCTTGCTTTGGTCAAAGTATCCATCTCCAATGAAATAGACCTTTAACATTCTTCCGACCTTTTCGATGATAGCATATAAACTATCTCCGGAATAGACTTCTTCTTTAACTTGGGTAGATGTTGATTCCCAAGACATTTTTGCTTAACCTTCCAGACTACTTTTGATTAGTCTGATGAAGTTTTGTTTTTCTATATTCAGCATTGTTGAGGCCATCTTTAATGAGGCCATCCATTCATCGATTAATTTTTCCATGTTTTAGAAATCGATGATATCAGTAGTGAGAACCAACCAATATGGGTGTGTTGGTTCCAACATCGTCTTTACCCATGGACTGTTAGAAGGTGCTTTGTTCCTCCCGAGTTGTCCTTTGGCTCCCAGTCTCCAAGTTTCCATATCGAACTTGGATTCGACTTCTGCCTTTGATCTTTCAGGGGCTTGTGTCTTTGAACTTGTACTTTCTTCTGGATCAGGAACTTGAAAGTTCATCTTGATGTTAACCAGATCTACTATCCCAAGATTAGAGAGTGATTCGGTTAAATCTGAGATATCAACTCACGATGCCTCCATGTCAGATTTTTCTAATGATTTCACATTTTAGTTCATCATGACTTTTTTACTCTGGGATTTTCGTAGTCTTTCTTTTGACAATAAGTGGTCTATCCCTGAACGTATCTTTGAAACGTTCATCCATGGATATATTGGATTCTTTTGGTAACTTCTTTTTCAGATCTATAATTTCATTTTTCAGATTTGAAATCTCTCGTTGGTCTCAGATAGAGATTTGATCATTATCCCCGTCTGACCTCCATAGAACTGGATGGTTTTCTGGATCTCTCTAAGATCTTGTGAGATCTTAGAACTATTAGGAACAACTTTGTTCTATTCCTTGTTGGACATTATCATATTGATAATCCTGAAACTTGTATTATCTTGAAAATATTTTCGAATACATAATTTCTTGATTTTCTCCTCCGTTAGGCATAAAATCAATATTATAAATATAAATCGTGAATTATTTCTTTAATAAACCTAGACGCTGAGACCATTTTGAGGCCTGGATCTCATCAATATTTTGAGGTGGATTTATTAATTAAACTTGGAAAAATATGGATTGGAAATTGTAAAATGTGCTTGGATATAGTATTTTTTAATGATTGTTAAAGTGGGGTCAAAAGGTACTTTTGTACTTTAACAACTTTTGTGGTATTTAAGTAAGTTTGTTATATTGTGTTGGTCCCAAGTGGTCAGAGGTTCAAGAGGGGTGAATGAACCTCTATCGATTTTTCAAATTTTTCTAAATTATATAACTGATTAACAGGTTTCTGTCTCACTTGAGAGAATAGTATCCTGTCTCGAGTCAGTAACCTGGCCCTTGGCTAAATCAGGTTACTGTCCCGGTATCAGAATGCAACGCAACGGAATAAACTTGATAGAGTTTCTGATGAAAACCAGTTTTCTTTTCCAAATATGATTTTGCAACACACGTTTATCAGGATGCTTATGATAGATGCAACAGAATAGATATGCAAACAATGCGATGAAACAGATAAGATAAGCAGTAAACACTTATAGCTTATAGTGGTTTGAAAGTGGTGTAATCTTTCTATGTCTACTCTGCTCCTTCTCTGAAGAGGAACTTCGTTATGGTCAGTTTGTTTTACAAGACTCGTCTTTACAAACCTCTTCCAAAACAAGTTATACCTACTAGAATCCCAGATTCCTAGGTCTAATCCCACACAGGGTTTACAAACTCCCACATAGGGAAACTTCTCCCACACAGGAAACATACTCCCACACAGGGAACATACTCCCACACAGGGAAAGATAGCCTACACAAGACTAACAAACTTAGCAAGGATATAATCCTATCAACTAAGTACACCAAATAAAACAACCTAGCACACACAACACAATGGTTAAAAGTATATGTTTCTTCAACTAGTGTAGTTCGAAGACAGTCTTGAACTTGAAAATTCAAATACTTGGCTTGACCGCTTCTGAAGGTTGAGTGACTGAACTCGAAAGCTTGAGATAATAAAGAATGGTAGAATAACTTGAAGAGCTCAATTTGTTTAGTAGTCTTCACAATCTTCTCAACCTTCTATTTATAGATGTTTGGAAAATACCCGTTGAAGAGAGGCATGATCCAAGCTGTAATTCAAAAAGATCTTCAAATCTTCATAATTAATGCGGTATGAAAGATTAGAGCTTCATAGCATATCCTACTCTGATTCCGCATTAATGGTGTCATACTTTAGATACAGTATTCTGCAGAGCCGCTTTCCACGTGGCAATATCTCAGTGGCTCTTCACAAACTTCTATCTACTGGTAACTAATCAGGATCCAAACCTCGTATAGTTTCTAGTGTTTTCCTCGTACTGTATTGAATAGACTAGGACTTACTGCATGCTGTTGTGATTGCAGTAGTCACTATCTGTTGTGCTTTAGGATTATGTTCCTGATCAGCTTCCTGTTCTTGAATACTTCAATCAGCTTCCTGACTTGCGTATCCCTTCTGATTTGCTTCCTACTTCTGAACAGTTTCCTGTTTCTGACCAGTATCCTGTTCCAGAATCCTATTGTCTGCCTCCTAATTCTGACTTCGACTAACTCGTACTGACTTCTTTTAATATGAATCAGTCTTCCTGAAGACTCAAAGTCCAGAATCCTGCTAACAAGATTCTACCTATCTTTCTGGTATAATTGACTTCTTAAAAATACAACTTGAAAGATTTGATAGGAAAAAAAAATCCACTTATAAATCGTGGAATATGGGTACTCTAAAAGTTCATCTAATATTACATTGTCTCATCAAAACCTAGTCAGAAATATCCCAACATATTGGGTGATAAATAAGGCTTTAGTTATATATTTTGTGGTATTTTTGGGGGTTCATCCTTATTAGTGGCATGCATAATATTATATAAATAATGACATAACAATAATTTTAAAAAAAAAAGAAAGCTTATGAGGAAAGTTTTAGAGAGGCGGTGAAAGAAATGTGGAAGATTGCCATAATTGAAGTATTAGTAGTCTTCATTGTAGTAATGTGGATATGACAATTCTTGAATTGGGTTTGGCTTAAACCAAAGAGGATTGAGAGATTCTTTAGAAATCAAGGAATGAAAGGTAGCCCTTAGGAATGGCAACGGGATAGGGATTCTCCATTTTCTGTGGGGATCCGTCCCGAACGGGGTGGGGAATCCCTGAAATGCACCCCCATGAGGACGGAGACGGGACGAAAATTCTCCCCGATTGGCGGGGTGGGGCGGGGACGGGGATTGTATTCCCTGCCCAACGGGGATCCCCGTCCCGTTCCCCGCGGGGTCCCGAATATTATATATATATATTTATATTTAATATAATATAATTAATTATTATAAAAAATAAATTTTATTTTAATTTGAATTCATTCAAAATAACAAAACCCTAAGTTTCTCTAAGTCCTAAGAAGACCAGACTCCAGAGGGGAACGGGGTGCAAGGTAGAAAGAAAGAAAGGGATCTCGAAAGGTAAGGACAAAAGAGGCGAACAGCGGCGGCGGTGGTGGCGGAAGGCGGCAGCCAAACAAGCCTTATTCTGTATCTTGTACACTGCTTCAACTATTGCAGAATTTGCTGTGAGTTTCTTTTGTTGATTTATGGAAGTGAATAGATGGGTTTTGGGAGGAGAATAAGATGGTGTATTTATTGGTAGTTGTAATTTGTGTTGGCCTGGCCTTGATTGTGATTGTCCTGCATTACCTTCAGTTTTGTATCATTAGAAGCTAAATCTAAGTAATGTATCAAATGTCCCTGGGAATTTTTTGACCCATTTTTTATTTTGAGAAGAAATGTAGCACTTTTGGTTTCAAGTGGAAATATACTCTTATATGGATTTCATCATCAAGTCAGATGTGAGGGTTTTGTCTTGGCTCAGTTTGAAATAATTTTATTCTGATTGTGATTCGAATGTTGTGCTTCGATGATGGTATTTTCATTCTTAAAATCCCCACAGGACGCGGCGGGGAATCCCCGCAGGGCGTGGGAGATGGGGAATTTTTCCCGTTTAGTGACGGGGACAGGGATCCCCGCGAAGCTGGGACGGGTAGGGAATTTTTCCCGTTAAATTGGTGGGGACGGGGATGGGGATTCCTCGAGATCACGGGGATGGGGATGAGGAATTCTCCTCCGGCCGTGCCCATCCCCATTGCCATCCCTAGTAGCCCTTACAAGTTTCTTTATGGAGACACCAAAGTTGCCGATCAAATGTACGACAAAGCCTACTCCAAACTTATTGCCCTTCACGATGATATTTTACCTCGTATCATGCCCAACATTATTCACACTATCCAATATATATATATATATATTCATTCTTTGGTGGAAAAAAAGAATGAAAAAAATGGAGAGCGATCAAATCAAAACAGTGATACATGGAGGAATAGAAGCTTCAAACAATCATTGTTGAGACAATGTAAGCATAAATTTATTACAAATACAAAGCATAAAGTAGTATTTTATGAATTAATTGTGTTAATTGATGATACATGAATACTATGTGTTTTATAAGATTTGATTTGTTGTTTAGTGACTATCGTGAAATAAATGAACTTGCAAGTTCAATAATTGTTATGAAATGAATTTGAGAGTTGAATGGTTATTGTGGGTTGAAGTTGTGAGTCATATCAAATGATGTATTTTGGTAACAAGAGGGTGAAACTGTACTTCTAGGTCATATTTATGTTGGTCATGTGGTGTTGTGTACACGAAATTGGTGTTGTGTGTATGAAGTTGGTGTTGTGTGTACGAAGTTGGTATTGTGTGCATGAAATTAGTATTATGTGCATGAAAATGGTGCACACAACACAAAGTTGGTGTTGTGTGCACGGAATTCATGTCGGGGTATAATAGTAAATTTACTGACCCTGTGGTGCTATGTGCACGGAATATATTAGAAATGAACTAGGCATGGTGTTGTGTGCATAGAATATTTTAGAAATGAACTAGGTGAGTGATTAGAAATGAAATAGGTGATTTCAAAAGATGATGCATGGGAAGGAGTGTAAATAATCATATTATCGTGCATAATTTCGACTTACTAAGATTTATCTCACATGATTTATGCTTTGTAGGTAATTTTGATAAGTTGTAACATTCTGGACGTTCTGGACAAGCTGTGGAGCTCTTGCAGGATTTTGAGCACTTGTGTACATAGATGACGACCTGTTTGGCATAATTGTGATTTATGTTGTTTAATATATATATATATATATAATAAGTTTTTAGGTTGCTATATTTAAAATTCATTATTGAGTAAGTATGGTCGTGACATGTCACCTTCATGTTATATTCATGTTACATTTATGTACAAATATCCTTACCTTTATGAACTATAACTTAGGGAAAAAAAAAGAAAAATTTCACCATAATTTATACATATGTATCTTTTCGTGATATTCATGTCACCTTTATATACAAATATCCTTACCTTTATATAATATATAAAAGTACAACTAATATCACATAAAGGTATGAGTAATATCACATAAATGTATTTTGATCCAAAAAATTGCTAAAAATTTTCCTTTTTTTCTAAGTTACAGTACATAAAAGTTATGTTATGTGTACATAAAAGTCATACTAATATAACATATAGGTCATGCAAATATAATATAAAGGTAACACATGAATCACAAAAAAAAAATCAAAAACTCATGGATCCGAATCGGGTTGATCCGGATTAGATCTGTGCACCTGATGTAAAGGAGAATTTGCGTATTAAAAAATGAAATAAAATAGTAGGTACAAGTTGAGATACGTGTTTGTAAATCAAGCACACTACAAAGTCAAACATAAATTTAGGATTCATATTAGGGTTAAATACTTAAATCAACTTGTACTTTTCATGTTTTTACACTTTCCAACCTAAACTTTATTTTTTGATCGGTTGCAACCTGATGTCCACGAATTGTACAAGTTGCAATCTCCGATGAATTTTTCCAGCCAAATCCCACACATGTAACATTCACATGCCAAATTGAGGGGGTTTTTGATATTTCCATGAATTGTTGAGGCCATTTACAAAGAAACAAAATTAAATTATTAGTTAATTGCAAAAAACAATAGTCAACTGTCTAATAAAAGATGACTTCTACTAATTCATGGAAATATCAATCCCCCAATTTTGCATGTGAATGTCACGTGTGTGAAATTTGGTCAGAAAAATTCATCGGAGGTTGCAACTTGTACAATTTCATAAACTTCAGGTTGCAATCGATAAAAAAATAAAGTTTAGGTTGTGAAATGTAAAAACACAAAAAGTACATGTTAATTTAAATATTTAACTCTTCATACTAAAGGAAATATACAAAGTTTAAAATAAAATAATTTTATTATAATATTACATTACTTTGTATTGTTATTTACTAAAGGAAATATACAAAGTTTAAAATAAAATAATTTTATTATAATATTACATTACTTTGTGTTGTTATTTGATATTTTGCATACTTTTTTTTTAATTTAATTAAACTTCAACTCTTTTCTTTAACTTGAATGTTTGAGTATTCGTATTGAAATTAATTTTGGTTTTTTTATCACAAAAATTGTATGAAATATATTTGATTATGTATGAAAAGATAAATGATACATATCATATTTGATTGATGTAGAATTTTAATCCTTAATATAAATTTAGAAAAGCAAAAAAGCAATATATCAGATTATAAACTTTTTTTTCCTTTTCTTTTAGAAAGTCACGATAGGATATTCCTAATCATCTTTTAACATTTAAATTTATTTTATTATAATAAGTTATAGACAAATCACTAATTAGAGTTAATTTGCAAATAATCATTAAGTTGCATTTAACTACTTGTAGGCGATATTATTTTTTGTCAAAGATATGTTTATTATTAGCACACTCATTCCTTTGTTTACTTTTTCTCTCTTGTTTTTCTGGAAGTTGGACAAATTGCATCTATCAAGCTTGATGTCTTTAGTAAATAAATGTGACAAAAATGACATCAAATTGAGGGTATATGTCACTTTTTTTAGGATTGGAACGGAGTTGTTGGCAAATTCCACCCTACATGTGATGGTATTACCATCACACCTTAGGATGTTGCCATGTGTGCACTTTTGATGTCATAAGTGTATATTTTTCTATCATTTTAAATACAAAATGCACACATGACAACATCCTAAGGTGTGATGGTAGTACCATCACATGTAGGGTGGAATTTGCCGAGTTGTTGGCATTGAAGTCTAATCAGCAGCTTGATTGGTTGAGCTCCTTGTTTTCCTTTAAAAAAATATTAAAATTAATAAGATATGACAAATAACAAAATAATTTGCAGATGAAATACTAGTATATGTAAGATAATTTAATGCATGTTTTACCTTATCTTGTGCAATACCAAAACCTATATGTGACACGACTACATTTACTCAAATGAATATAATACGAATTTTAAATATATCATAATTGCACAATCTATAAATTTACCAACTTTTTTAAAACAACATAACATTTTTTCATATCCAACCATACCTTGCTCACATTCATATAAAAGAAGTTTCAACAAACCGACAATCCACAAATAAGCTATATGTTGACCCACTAGTACGCAATAGGTTATATAATATAATATGTATCCAAAGGAGAAATCATATACAAAAAAAAACAAAATAAGCCACGATCCTGTCCAACAGGCTATCATTTGTGTACACAAATGCTCAAAACTCTGCAGCATCTCTACAGTTCATTCAATAGGTCCATAACATTATATCTCATCAGAGTTACCTACAAAGTATAAAATACATGAGATAAATCTCATTAAGCAAAAAATATACATGATAATATGATTATAAAAATAATCCTTCAAATGTATCCTTTTTTAGAATCACCAATTTTCTTTCTAATTACTCACCTAGTTCATTTCTAGTCACTTACATACTTCATTTCTAATCACTCACCTAGTTCATTTCTAAAATATTCATTAGTGCCAACAAATTCATTGTTATACACTAGTATGCATTCAATACACAAACCATCATGTGTCCAACATAAGTATGACCCAAAAAATATGGTTTCATCCTCTTGTGACCAAAACATATCATTTGAGAAAATATAATTTTATGTTGATGCAGGTAATGCAATACATCACAAGATATCTCTCAAGACATATCGTTGAATCCCCAGGTTCAATCCACAATAACTATTGTACTTACAAATTCATTTCATAACAACTATTAAACTCGCATGTTCATTTTGTGATCATCATTGAACAACAAATCAAATTCGTAATAAACATAATATCCACATATCATCAATGAACACAATTATTTCACAAGATAATATTTTATACTTTGTAGTTATATATGAATTTCTACTTACTTGAATTTTCAAAGATTCTAATTGTTGAAACTCTTAAATTTACATCTCACACTTTTGTGAGATTTTCTTTTGATATATATACACACACGCATATTCCTGGCTAATCCATAGTCTTCCCAAAATGCTTCACCTCTAAGCTTCTTCATTATATTATTAATATTAGGATAAATTACAAAAGTCAAGTCAAATAATGACCCATTTTGCACTAAGGTATCTGAACTTTGAGTTTTTATTGAACAACCGTCTATCTTTTTGTACAAAATAGCTACTGGATGCAATCAACAATGGAATATTCGCCGAATATTCCTTCACATCGATGGAATATTTGGCAAATCTTTCTCCATCTTTAACTTAATTTTTGTAATTTACCATATTATTAAAAGTTGTGGCAATAATCTAGCACATCAATACACATCTATATATTATAATGGACAAAAACTTTTGTGCACCTGTGTTGGGATATTTCTGATAGGTTTTGATGAGACAATGTAACTTTGATTAGAAAGTTAGAGTTCCCAATTTCCACGTTTTATAAGTGAAATTCTGGTTGTTTAAGATAGGCTTGCTAAGTCTTGTTTTGAAAGGTTTATATACTAGAAAATAGCATATACTGAGTTTAGCAGGATCCTGGATGAAGTCTTTTTAGCTGCATAAGGAAACATGATCAAGAAACTGGACCAGTAAGCAGCATAACAAGAAGCTAACTGTAGGATTCTGGATCAAGAAACTGTTCAAAATCAGGAAGCTATCGCAGACAGGAAGCTGACTGCAGGTTTCAGGATCAGGAAGCTGACGTAGATCAGGAAGTAGGCAAAGAACTGAACAACTACTGCAACCCGGGTAGAAAGTAGTAAGTTCTTCTATCTTCTTTGTTGGTATACGAGGTTTATTCTTGTGATGTACGAGGATTAGTTCCTGCTCAAGTTACCGGTAGATAGAAGTCAGTGCCAAGCCAATCAGGTTGTGACACCTGGACCCGCGGCTCTGTAAAAAGTATTGTAGTTGTGGAGTGACGCAATTAATACGGAACAGTGAATGACGAGGTCCTGTACCCGATTTTTCCAGGTACATTAATTACAAAGATTTGAAGATCAATTCAAACATCAATAAGGATAATGTCTCTCTTCAACAAGCATTTTCCTACTGATATAAATAGAAGAAGAGAGTGACCTTTGAGACTACTGAAGCTTTATCAAAACCTCTTGTAAATCTTCTCGAGCCATCAATCTCTCAAGCATCTCAAGCTCAGTCACTTAACATTCTAAAGCAGTCAATCATTTCTTAGAGCTCTCAAGTTCAAGACTGTTTCAAGCTTGCACCTGTTGAGGAATTCATATACTTTTTAACCATTTGTTGTGTGCTAGGTTGTTTTAGTTTGATGTCCTTAGTTGGAAGGATTAGATCCTCGCTAAGTGTTAGTCTTGTGTAGGTTTTGTAATTTTATGTGAGTTTTGTACCCTGTGTGGGATAGACCCTAGGAATCTGTTGATTCTAGTAGGTAGACTTGAGTTAGGAAGAGGTTTGTAAAGCTGAGTCTTGTAAATCGAACTGACTTAACAAAGTTCCTCCTCAGAGGAGTAGAGTGGACGTAGAAGAATTACACCACCTTCGAACCACTATAAGCCATAAGTGTTTATTGTTTTTCTCTACCTGCTGCATTACATTGATATATCCTACTGCATATATCATTAGCATTCTGCATAAGGTTTCTGATAAAAGTATTTTTGTGAAAGAAAACTGTTTTCCAAGGAAACTCTATCTTAAGTTTATTCCGCTGCATACTGTGATCACCGAGTAAGAAACCTTAATCAGCTTACTGTCAGGTTTCTAATCGAGTCAGGTTACTGCTTCCCTATAGAATCAGGAACCTATTTCACTAAAAGTTTTAAAAAACGTAAAATTGATAGAGGTTCATTCACCCTCCTCTGAACCTCTGAACACTTGGGACCAACAAGTGGTATTAGAGCGAGTTAGGTTAAAAGCCAACTTGTCTGGTAACCTACCCAAATTCACCCATTTATGCTGGATAAACCATTTTTCTTTTCATGTGACCAAAATCATCATTTTAGCACAAGCATGGATATCTCTTCACATAAACTCCCTATGTTTTTCATAGATGAATATGACGACTGGAGAATACACATGGAGGCTCATCTGTCAGCCATGCATGATGAGATGTGGTACGTTATAACTAAAGGACCACTAGTTATCTACAAAGTAAACCCTATCTTTGCACAACAACGTCGTGGGCGCGAACGAGCAGAAGCTGCAATTGGTGAAGTAGAGGGCGCAACAATAATAGATGAGGATGCTGATATACCTCCAGGATTTTCCCCACGAGCAAGAGCACCACTACCTGCAGAATACATTATCAAGGAGAGATATGAGTACACTCCTGAAGAAAGGAAGAGAGCAAACCTTGACAATGTGGCCAAGAATGCTCTATTTCTGATGCTGGATAAAGGAACATTCAGCAAAGTAAATAGCTGCAGAATGGCCAAGGAGATATGAGACAAGCTAGGAATGATCTGTGAAGGAAACGAGCTGGCCAAGGACAACCGAGTGTCAAAGACCACACAACTATATGAGAGCTTCACCATGAAAGCTAGTGAAACCCTAGAAGAACTTGACCTAAGATTCACAACCATTATCAATGAGCTGGAATCCCTTGGGAAGTTCTACACCCAAAAAGAGAAGAACACAAAGGTGTTGAGAGCACTGCCAGTGAAGTGGCACAACAAGGAGACCACTATAAAAGTCTCTCTGGACCTCAACACGATGAGCATATTTGATCTGTTCTCAAATCTTAAAGCCTTCGAGTTCGATATAGAATGAAGAAGAAAAGAGGTTGAAGGATCAAGCTCGAAGGTAGCAGCGCTTACTGCTAGAGCACAGGATACTGACACTACAAGCAGTAGTAAGCTAAAGAGCAAGTAGAAAGAAGAGCTTGCTGAGGATGCTGAGGAAGAAATGACACTCTTGCTGAAGAAGTTTAAGAAATTCCTGAAAACCAACCACAAAGGGAAAGACTTTAGGAAGAAGCCTCAGACATCATCTGACAGAAGTCTCCAGGTAAGGCCAAAATAGCAAGCTCACACAGGTTCCTCTGACTTGTGTTATAATTACAGGAAACTTGGACACTTCGCCAGGAACTGCCTCTACCCTCAAGTCCAGAAGTATACTGAGGAGAAAATGGTGCAGAGAAGAGAGCGGAGGAGGGATGACAAGAAAAAACTCCGGGATGACAAGAAAATGGACACTTCTCCTAAGTGAAGCTGAAGCCTTGAAGGCAACAAGCAGCTCCAAGGAAGAGACCAAGGAGAATTACTCATCCGAGAGCGATTCTGACAGTTCTACCTCCGATGAGGAAGCTCTACTATGCCTCATGGCCAAGGGATATGAGGAAGAAGAAGATGATGAGGTAACATCTCAATCTCTTGATGTTTCTAATTCTAAGAAGCTAAACATGATCCAGTCTTTTAGACAGATCATGAGTGACTTTGAGAGATTAATTCAGCTCATGAAGAACTAAAGGAGGAAAACCTTCAGCTCAAGAGTGAGCAAGTTGTACTGAGGGAACAAGTTACTGACCTGGAATACTACAGTACAAAGTGCAACAATCTCAGGGCTGAGGTCTCCAAGTTCAAACTGCTGGTCACTAAGCTAGAAACTGAGAAAACTGGATTACAAAATACAATTGATATGTATAGTAAGTAGGCTAGGAAGACACAAGAGTATATCTTGGAGACCCAGAATGCCCATGCAGGAAGCGAGCTAGGATACTGTGCCAGTTCATCTCAGAAAGCTGTCAGTACATCCAAAGTGGGAAAGTTTGTTCAAGCAAAAGTTCCTTTTGCTTAGGAACTGCTTCCAACTAATGGAAGGTTGGACAAAGCTAGTACCCTGGATAAGGGAAAGAAGCCCATGCTACAAGGAGAGAGTAAGACTGCTCAGAAGCTTAGGAAGCAGCATAATTAGTATGCTGCTATTAGTATCCTGCCAAGGATACTAATAGGAAGATATTCATTAAGGCTAATGGTAAACCAATTACTATCAAGTAAGTGTGGATCCCAAAGAAGACTAACCCCCTAGGACTCGTACTTGTATGTGTACCTAAATCTACCTGATTCTCTTGCAGGAACAGTTGTCATGAAGCAGCAGTGATGTATGGTACATTGACAATGGCTGCTCCAGACATATGACTGGCAACAGAGATGGATTGAGAGACTTCCAACCATGCAAAGGACCTAAGGTTGTCTTCGGAGATGGCTCTAAAGAAAGCACCAAAGGCACAAAAAGCTTGATCCGAGGGAATGCAAGAATCAGTGATGTTTCATATGTCAAAGAGCTTAAGTATAACCTCCTGAGTATTAGTCAGTTTTGTGACAAAGAATGTTCAGTGGATTTTAACCTCAACCGGTGCCTGATCAGAGACAAAAAAAAGAGGTTAAGCTTACTGGTACCAGGAGAGATAATATTTTTCTTGCTGATTAGAGTTCAATAGTGCAACCAACATGTTTTATTGCTAAAAGCACTCCTGAACTGAGTTGGCTATGGCACAAAAGGATGAGTCACCTGAACTTCAAGACAATCAACAAGCTAGCAAGGAAGAACTTGGTAAGAGGTTTACCTAATGTTGCTTACAAGAAATAGAGTGTTTGTGGAGCCTGTCAGAAAGGCAAGCAAGTGAGAAGCTCATTCAAGGACAAAGTACAGATGTCATCTCATAAGATTCTAGACCTTCTATATATGGATCTTTTTGGACCGGTAGAACCTATTAATGTTAGTGGGAAGAAGTAATCCCTAGTGATAGTTGATGATTTCTCTAGATTTACTTGGACCATCTTTCTGGCCAAGAAATCAGAAACTCAGAACAGGCTGCCAGATTTCATAAAGAGAGTGCAGAATGAGAAGAGCTTAAGCATTGTGAAGATCAGATCTGACAGAGGAACATAGTTCACAAAAAAGTTCATTGAGAAGTACTGTTCAAAGAATGAAATTTGTAATGAGTATTCTGCAGCAAGGACTCCTCAACAGAATGGAGTAGCAGAAAGAAGGAACAGGACTCTGAAAGAAGCAGCTAGGACTATGATTGTAGATGTTGGCATACCAAAAAGATTTTGGGCTGAAGCAACCAACACAGCTTGCTATACTCAGAATAGATGTCTGATCAACAAGGATCATGACAAGATACCCTATGAAGTCTGGTATGGTTTTACACCTAACATTTCATATTTGCATATCTTTGGATGCAGGTGTTATATTTTGAACAATGGTAAGGAGCACCTGAAGACCTTCGATGAAAAAGCAGATGAATGAGTATTTCTAGAATACTTCTCAGTAAGTAAGACCTTCAAAATCTTTAACAAAAGGAATTTGGTTGTTGAAGAATCAATTCATGTGGTATTTGATGAACCACACAATGATACTGTTGAGCTGGACTTGCTGAAGAAAGATGTATCTAAGATAAAGATTAGGGATCAAGTAGTAAGATACATTGAGGGAGTTCCAGTACCTACTAAAGAAGTCACTAAAAGTAATCCACAGGTTACTGCTTCTGGGAATACAGAAACACAGAATGCTGAACAAACAGACAGGATACTGGAGTCCAATAGTAACAGCAGTCAGGATACTACAGAACAACATGTTACTGCTCAGCAACCAAGTTTCAATTTTGAGCCTGATAGGATGTGGCTTAGGAATCACCCCAGAGAGCTTGTGATAGGAGACATCAATGAATGAGTGAGGACAAGAAGATCAAGACCTCAAGAATCATTATTCACATGTTTCATATCACAGGTAGAACCCAAGAGTGTAGAAGAAGCTCTTGAAGACAGTAACTGGATTCAGGCCATGCAGGAAGAGCTAAATGGATTCGAAAGGAGCCATGTGTGGAGATTGGTTCCAAGGCCAGAACATCAAGGAGTTATTGGAACTAAGTGGGTGTTCAAGAACAAGATGGATGAAACAGGTATTGTGGTCAGAAACAAGACAAGACTAGTAGCAAAAGGATACTACCAAGAAGAGGACATAGATTTTGATGAGACTTTTGCTCCAGTTGCTAGGCTTGAGGCTATAAGGATATTTCTGGCCTATGGTACCCACAATGACTTCAAGGTTTATCAAATAGATGTGAAGAGTGCATTCTTAAATGGAATCCTATCAGAAGAAGTATATGTGGAACAACCACCTGGCTTTGAAGAGCAGGCAGAAGACAAGATGTTCAAGCTAGATAAAGTTTTTTATGGACTAAAGCAAGCTCCTAGAGCTTAATATGATACACTGCCTTTGTATCTCTTGGAAAATGGATTTTAGAAAGGAACAGTGGATAAGACTCTTTTCAGGATACAGGATGGAGACAACATACTGCTTGTTCAGATCTACATTGATGACATAATCTTTGGGTCCACAATCAAAGATTTATGTGAGAAGTTTTCAACCCTCATGCAGAAAAAATTTAAGATGAGCATAATGGGAGAGTTAAGTTTCTTCCTTGGTCTACAAGTGAAACAGTTGGAAAATGGTATTTTCATCAATCAAGCCTAGTATACCAAGGAATTAATCAAGAAGTTTGGAATGGAAAGTGGATCATCAGTAAGCATACCAATGACTACATCTATCAGTTTGGATAAGGATGAAGGTGGAAAGGATGTGGACATAACCAAGTATAGAAGGCTTATTGGATCCCTACTGTATCTAACAACAAGCAGACCAGATATAGTATTTGCAATTGGAGTTTGTGCAAGATTTCAGACAGAACCTAAGGAGTCACATCTTGCAGCAGTAAAAAGAATCATCAAGTATCTGAAGGATACACAAGATGTTGGCTTATGGTATCCAAAGGAATGAGGATTTGATCTCAAAGGATACACAGATTCTGACTTTGCAGGTTGTAAGATTTGACAGGAAGAGTAACAGTGGTACTATCAGTTTCTACAAAATAAGTACATGCTGAAGCTGAATATGTAGCTGCAGGAAGTTGTGCTCAGATATTGTGGATACAACAACAGTTAAAGGATTATGGGATCATAGAGAAAGAGACTCTCATCCTGTGTGACAACACAAGTGCAATTGCTATAACACACAATTCTGTTTTCCACTCAAGAACAAAACATATTGATGTTAGGTACCACTTCATCATAGATCATGTGGTAAAGAAGGATATAGTACTAGAGAAAGTACATACTGACATGCAGCTTGCTGATATCTTTACAAAACCTCTGTGTGAATCAAGGTTTTCTATGCTAAGAACCGAGCTTGGCATCATAAAACTCTGATGAGTAAGGGCTTATAAGATCCCTAAGTAAGGGGAAACTTATTTTGTACTTTAATTCCTTACATGCTTTTCATATACTCAGTATAATGGAACATGATACTGCATTTTATAATGGACAGCATTCTAACAGTTCAGTTTCAGGATACAGTAAGCTAAAACAGAGTATGGACAAGTTACTTCAACAGGTTTCTGTTACAGGCCTTTAAAATAGGTTGCTGCGAGGAGAAAACAACATTTATGAAGAATAGCATTTAAGAACATGTTACCTCGTACCAGAAACAGTAACCTTAAACTAATGATTACAAAAGGCAGTTTAACAACCGCATTTAATGCAAAAACCACTTTATCAGAGAAGTCGAAAAAGACACGACTTATCTCTAACACGATCTCGACAAACTTACAGATTTGCCCCCCTCTACTTAAATCTCAACCATCAAATTTGAGCGTGACTCTTGAAGTCCTTAATCTAAACCATTGATTATTTTGAAACGTGTTTCAAATATAAACCGCTCAGATCCTCATCTTCACCTCTACGCTTACCTTTGTGCACTCAAAAAAAAATCTCTCTAACTCTCTGTAAATCTAGATTTTCTCTTTTCTCAAGCTTTTTCAGATCTAAAATGGCTATTGCAAGAGAGACTAAGGTATTGGAGGGAAGACTGGTGAATGAGGTTGTTCTTTTAGGAGACGAATCACCGTATGAGGACAAGGATCTCATCAAGAAGATATGGAGACAGGTGGGTGAAAGCAAGCTAGATGGGCTATTCACCACTACCTTTGAAGGGTTTTCTGCCATTTCAGTGGAGAAGTTCTACTCCTTTGCAGAACTGTCTCAGGACAAGGAGACCATCATCTTCAAGCTGGATGAAGATGATGAGGAGGAACACACTCTGACTGCTGGAGATATCGCCAAGACCTTTGGCATCTCCAATAAGGGCATGAAGTATGCTAACCTAGTTGGGTATGGGTCAGAATACTTGGAAGAATGGTGGAACCAGTTCAAGCTGGATTCTGTGAAGGAGAGTTCCTCTAGGAACTTTGGGAAGAAGAAACTCAAACCGGAATATGGGTTTCTTCACGACATTCTGGTCCACACCGTTGAGAGAAGATATGGCAGCTTCGATAAATGCACCAACCTCAGGATGAGGATGATGACTGCAATCATGTGAGAAACAACAGTCAACTGGTCTCAGATCATCTCCAAGAGGATCTGAGAGGAGACCATCAAATCTACACCTAGGAGAGGGTTTGGGATTGTGTTGTCCTTCATCCTCAGTTGGAAGAGGATTCCCTTGGAGAAAAGAGTTCCTTATGCCCCAGGCTGGTTCTTGGGTGTGAAGAAGGGCTTCACCAAGGGAGAGGAGAAAAAACCCAAGAAGAAACCTGCTCCCAAGCCACAGGTTTCTGACATTGTTTCGAGGATTCTGGCGATGATGATGACAGGCCAGCGAGGAAACCAGCGACCAAGAAGGCTCTCTTGAAGAAGAAGACAGTGGCAAAGAAGGTTTCTGTTCTAATATCTTCACCAGTTCTTGCGTTGCAGGATACTGATTCTGCAGAAGAGCAGGAGGATGTAGTCTCTTTTGAACTTTTGACTACTTGTATCACCCCAACTGCTGAGGATGATTTGCTCTTGGAGCAATCTCCTGCCGAGGCTGTTGATGAAGCCAACGCATCAGTTGTTGGTAAATAGGTTGCTGATCAACCTGAGGAACCAGTTGTTGAGAAGGCTATAGAAGCTTATATAATTGTGGGAGAGAATTCTGAGCAGGCAGTAGGTCAGGATACTGCCCTAGACGATCCTCTAGCTATCAAGGATCCTGATCAGGTTTCTACCCAATCCGGCGAACAGGTTCCTGGTGGTTATGGAATAGTTGATGAAGGCCAGATTCCTACCCCGAAGAAAAGAAGGAGGCTGATCAAGAAGGGTGACAGCTCCTATAGGAGGAGTTGGCTAGGCGAAAAGGAGGAGTTGAAGGAGATTGACACTCTTACCAGGGTGGAGGGCTCCATTAACTCTATCAGCGCTGAAGATGCTGAGAAGGCGTTGAAAGAGACAGCAAACTCCATCTACAGGAGGTTTGTGATCACCTATGAAACCTGGAGATCAAAGAGGCTGGGCGCGGCAAGAGAGCTGATTACATGGGAGGACTAGTTCGAAGTTAAAGAGGTTATCCTCTCCTGGATAGACAACTTTGTGGATCTAGATGCTACTTTTTCCCATGGACTCCTACCCTTTTCTTGTTGAAGATTACATCAATCTTCATGCTGATGCAATGATCTCTCTCATCCGAGAAAGACAGGAGAAGCTCAATGCCCACTGGATAGCCAAGATGAAGAAAATGAGCGAGCAGTCGATGAAGGAAGGGAAATATAACTCAATTGTGTAGATCCCCATCACTGAGACTGTTAGGACCTCGACTGAGCTGGAGCTAGCTGAAGCTCAGTTGGCTGACCTCACTCTTGAGGAAGCCAATACCAGGATGTTGTAGATGGGGTTGGGGGCAAGCAGATCAGAATCCATGCAACCCCCCAGAGTTCTGCAGAAAGGGGAATGAAGTTCCAAAGCTGCAGAGGCCCTTAACTCTCCAACTTACTCAGGTATCGCAGCTCTTTCCCCTATTACCACTCTTGATACCATGGATTCTGATACTCAATTGGTGGATTACTTTGATTCCCCTGTTTATGATGTTTTATTTGAGGGGAAACCACCATCAATCATCCATGGTGTATGCGAAAGTATTCAGAAGGAGTTTGCCGATGAAGCATCCGTGGAGGAGATTGCAGAGGCAGGACTCCCTATACTGGCCGAAACAACAATACAGTATGCTGAGCAGAAAGGAGCTCAGGTTACTGCTGAAGGAGAGAATGAAGCAGTAACCCATGATGAGCTTGCGATGGAGCTCATAAACCTGGCACTTCTTAGAATCAAGCCTCACATGTTTTTTTATCAGATTCTGGGAGTGGCCACCAACAGGCTTGCAGAGAAAGTTGTTGAAGTTCCAACTGCTGAAGCAACTGTTGACAAAGAACAGTCATACGAAACTAGTCAGGTTGCTGATGAAGCAGTTGAGGAGGTTGTTGAGATGACTAAGGCTACTATCTCTCAAGTAGTTGAAGTTACTGAGGAAACAACATACATGGTTATTGACGTACCCGATGAAGTAACTGTTGTAGCTGGATAGGTTACTAAGGGTAGTCAAGTTTCTGGTTGTGAAGTGATGGAGGTTGCTGAACCTCAAGAAGCTGGACAAGTTGCTGACCCGACGAAGACCTCGGACTCGGATGCTGTTGAGATAGCTCCAGTGGAGGATGTAGAAGGGAATGTTAAGGAGGATGTTGATATGCCTGTTAGAGGCAAATAGATTGTTGCTGCTGCCCCTGCCCCTAATCCAGATGATGGTAATGACTCATCAAGTTTTAGTGATGATGAACCAGAGGATTCTCCTCCATATAAAGAAATAGACAAGATTAAGATGACAATGGAGAAGATGATGCGATATGTGGCAGAACAGGAGGTAAGAAAAAAGCAACAAGTTGACGAAGAGGCAAGTCAGACCCTGGTCCTCTATACTCAAGAGGAAACTGGACCAGTGGTTGGGGTTGAGACTTCTGCTGACTTGCATGAACAATCTCTTCAAGGTATAATGGATGTTGTGAAAGGTCTGATGAGGGCCATTGAGATACACGAGATGAACATGGTCTCCAGCATCCAGGTAGCAGACAGAGCACATTCAGCCGCTATGCATTGAGGAATGAGTTGTTTGAACTTCCTTCTAAGATACAGAAAATGATGAATGATGAATTTAATGCTCAGTACGCTTCTAGAAGCAAATTTGAGCGAGAACAAAAGACTGCTTCTGATGCTCGAGATGTGACCTTAAAAGATTTGAAAACATTTGTTGATGAAGTAAAGAGCAATCAGACAGCACAGAATTTGATTCTGGAAGAGGTGAATGGAACAGTTCACAGCATCAATGACAGGATTCTGAACCTTAAATTGTTCGTCGGAGAGATGAAAGTGATAATTTAAAGGGTTTTCCCTGCAGATACTACTGCAATTACTGCCCTGTTGATGATGCCAAAAAGGGATAAGGTAGTAAGCAGCATGCTGAACCCGATGATTCTGTAGTTGAGGATACTGCTAGGGAGATTGAAGATGATGATGATGATGATGTTCCTTTGACCACGATTAAACATAAGAGTACTGATTCTGGACATGGTCAGAGTGAACCAAAACGAAGAAGGAAAGATGATGGAGAAGATGGTACAGGTACTGGGAATATTGGGATCCAAACAGCAAGCAGTACTGCATTACAGCAAAGTGGACAGGTTGTTGTTGCCCCTACACAACAAAGAACTCAAAGGCAGCAACCTGGACGAGACCGAGGAAAGGAAGATCACAGGAATCAGGACAGCTCTCAAAAGCCAAACCTTATATGGCTGATCCTGTTGATCCAAGCAGAAGGCTGAGTAAAGCAAGATGGAGAGAGTTGAAGAAAGTTGATGAGGAGAGAAGGAAGCAAGCTGACTGGATCTCCAGACTTGGAGTCGTTGGACCTCAGAGATCAGAAGCTGCCTTGAAGATAGATGCAGCTTTACACTCTTTTCGTGATCAAAAAGCACCTGATTTCCGTAGAGAAGTTGTTTCAGCTGAGTTTGACTTCTTTCTTGATCAAAAGCCTGAAAACATCAATTCTTTCTGGAATCTAAAATTTTTCGAGCAATTATCTCTGCCCAAGAACCGGAATCCAATCTTCCAGGATATCACTTTCTTCAAGAGATCACAATACTTGAGGTATTTCAGAAACCTTTGCAAACTTAACTTATTTCAAGGTTTTGCCTCTTGTGAAGAAGCGCTGAAGAAGTATGAAGAGCTAGCAAGAGAAGGGAAGCTAGATCGACAGCTAGCCCTTTTTGAAAAAATTAAGAAAGGAGAGGAGGTTCCTTACTGCCAGGATTATTGGCTAAGATAGGTACAGACTCTTGTGATTGCTGCTCAGATGGAGAAATCTTATCAGGATTCTATAATAAACTGGTGGAAAGGAACTAAGTATGAAGAGGTCATCAAACATAACCAGAAAGCTGCCTCAGGGCATGATGTAGTGAAAATGAAGCTGTTTGGTGACAAAGAAACTTGAAGAAGTGAGCTTACTGCATTTCCTCAGAAAGATACCTTGTGTAAGCCTTACTTGTAAAAAGAATTTTTGTATTCTTTATTCCTTCATTTTTTTTAAGATGTTGAGCTAGTTTATTCATGTGTATATAGTTTTGATACTTTGTACAATACTTATATGTTTTATAAGTATAAAAGTACATGGGTTTATACTGCTTACTTATGGGTTTTGTCATCATAAAAAAGGGGAAAATTGTTGGGATATTTCTGATAAGTTTTGATGAGACAATATAACTTTGATTAGAAAGTTAGAGTACCCAATTTCCACATTTTATAAGTGAAATTCTGGTTGTTTAAGATAGATTTGCTAGGTCTTGTTTTGAAAGGTGTATATACCAGAAAGTAGCATATACTGAGTTTAGCAGGATCCTGGATGAAGTCTTTTTAGCTGTATAAGGAAACAGGATCAAGGAGCTGGACCAATAACCAGCATAACAAGAAGCTGACTGCAGGATTCTGGATCAGGAAGCTGTTCAGAATCAGGAAGCTATCACAGACAGGAAGCTAACTGCAGGTTTCAGGATCAGGAAGCTGTTCTGAAACAGGAAGCTGACGCAGATCAGGAAGTAGGCACAGAACTGAACAACCACTGCAACCCGGGCAGAAAGTTGTAAGTTCCTCTATCTTCTCTATTGGTATACGAGGTTTATTCTGGTGATGTACGAGGATTAGTTCCTGCTCAAGTTACCGATAGATAAAAGTCACAGCCAAGCCAATCAGGTTGTGACACCTGGACACACAGCTCTGTAAAAAGTACTGTAGTTGTGGAGTGGCGCCATTAATGCGGAACAATGAAAGATAAGGTCCTGTACCCGGTTTTTCCAGGCGCATTAATTACAAAGATTTGAAGATCAATTCAAACTTCAATAAGGACAATGTCTCTCTTCAACGGGCATTTTCCTACTGATATAAATAGAAGGAGAGAGTGGCCTTTGAAACTACTGAAACTTTATTAAAACCTCTTGCAAATCTTCTCGAGCCATCAACCTCTCAAGCATCTCAAGCTCAGTCACTCAACCTTCTGAAGCAGTCAATCATTTCTTAGAGCTCTCAAGTTTAAGACTGTTTCAAGTTTGCACCTGTTGAAGAAGTCATATACTTTTTAACCATTTGTTGTGTGCTAAGTTGTTTTAGTTTGGTGTCCTTAGATGGAAGGATTAGATCCTCGCTAAGTGTTACTCTTGTGTAGGCTTTATAACTCTATGTGAGTTTTGTACCCTGTGTGGGATAGAGCCTAGGAATCTGTTGATTCTAGTAGGTAGACTTGTGTTAGGAAAAGGTTTGTAAAGCTGAAGTTTGTAAATCGAACTGACTTAACAAAGTTCCTCCTCAGAGAAGAAGTAGAGTGGACGTAGAAGGATTACACCACCTTCGAACCACTATAAGTCATAAGTGTTTAGTGCTTTTCTCTACCTTCTACATTGCATTGATATATCCTGTTGCATACATCATTAGCATTCTGTATAAGGTTTCTGATAAAAGCATTTTTGTGAAAGAAAACGGTTTTCCAAGAAAACTCTATCTTAAATTTATTTCTCTGCATACTATGATCACCGAGTAAGAAACCTGAATCAGCTTACTGCCAGGTTTCTGATCGAGTCAGGTCACTGCTTTCCTATAGAATCAGAAACTTGTTTCACTAAAAGTTTTAAAAAACGTAAAATCGATAGAGGTTCATTCAACCCCCTCTGAACCTCTGACCACTTAGGACCAACAATCTGTTGCACAGATCTGGAACCATGCACTCGTCTCCCCACACGCAGCAATGCACCCGCATGCACTACAAGGTCACGCACAAATTCACCAAAATTCGATCATAGTGTCATACATTTATGTAGTGTTAAGCATATCTTTACGTAGTGTTAAGCATACCTTTTAAATTTTTACTTGTACCTTAATATATTTTTAGACAACTATTAATATCTTTCATACCTTTTAGTTATATTAGCCATACATTTTAGTTATGTTAGTCATACCTTTTAGTTATGTTAGATGTACCTTTATACATTACATAAAGGTATGTTTATATTGATATAAAGGTATAAATAATATAACATAAATGTATGAGTAATATCACATAAAAGTAAACACGTACAACTTGAGTCAAAATTAAGGTTTTTTTTTGAGTTAAAGTATTACATAAAGGTATGACTAATATAACATAAATGTATGACTAACATAGTATAAAGGTCAATAATTTTTTTTTAAAATTAAAGCATTGCACTAAGGTTATGAAATTTGGGCATAAAGGTATGATTAATATAACATAAAGATATGACTAACATAACATAAAAATCAGACCAAAAAAAAAAGGAAAATGAGCAGATCCGGCCCGATCCGAAAGCATGGATCTAAAATCCATACACCAGTTGCACATGAGACCTACTCATTATAATGTTAATCAACCTTCCTTTATATATACACGACACATTCACATATCATATACACATATTATAATATTAATTAAAATCTTTTATAATACACATATACGTCACATATATATAGTAAATATATATATTTAAATAAATTTTTTGGAAGAATTTACTATAATGTCATTTTCCTGCCCAAATCAAGGGTATTTTTGGAATAAAATTTTAGGAAAAAAATAAAGAAAAGCGAAAAAAAACAAAAAAAGTGCGACAAATATATATATAGTAGTTCTCTTGTGCTCCGAGGGCACGTATTCTTAGATCCGTGCCCCCAACCCATTTTGACCTGAGTTTACCCATGTTTATGAGGTATTACAGATTTGTTCTGTAGGTATTACAAACATGAACTACATGTATTACATAATTACATATTTGAATGATATGTAAGTTATGAAAAATAGTTTTGAGGTATTACAAATTTGTTCTATAGGTATTACATACATGAACTACAGGTATTACATAATTACGTGCTTAATGATATGTAAGTTATGAAAAATAGATTTGAAGAAGAATAATAAGAAGAAAATAGAGAAGAAGAATGTACAAAATAAATAAAAAGAATAATAAATCGATAAGAAAAGAGATTAAGAAGAAGGAGAAAGAAGAAGAAAAAAAGAGGAAAAAGAAGAATATACCTTAAGAGTAAATATGTGATACCTAAAGGGTAAATGTGTGATACCTAAAGAGAAAATGTGTGATACCTGAAGAATGGCCTGAAGAGTAAATGTGTGATACCTGACGAGTAAATGTGTGATACCTGAAGAGAAAATGTGTGATACATGAACATAATATATTATGTGATACCTAAAGAGTAAATGTGTGATACCTGAAGAGACAATATGTGATACCTGAACATAATACATTACATATAAGCAGGTGCGGGCGCGACGTGGGTGCGTGGGGAGACGTGTGGGAGCGGCCCACGCACCGAATCGGATTGGGGTGGGGCATATAAGTTTTGGTGATATATATATATATATATATATAGAAATTTTTTGGAAGAATTTTCTATAATATCATTTTTCCGTCCAAATCAAGGATATTTTTGAAATAAAATTGCAACAAAATAGAAGCAAAACCATTTTAGCTTTGTAGAAAAGCTGCACAAATGGAAAGAGGGTGGCGGCTGGGTGACTGAGGAGGGTTTATGATAAAAAAGAAATTCTTTAGTGTGTAAGTTTTTTCATATATAAATCATAATTTTTAATTAAATAATCTCTTTATTTGAAATTGATTTTTATTGCATGATATATTAATTTTATTTTTCTTATATATCTAATTTTGTTTATTAATATTTTTATATTACATATGAAATGTTCTTAAAAAATATATCATTCTTATATTTTTGTCAAAAAATATATACAATTTTACATTTTAATTTATATTCTTTAAAGTTTAATATATAATATCTTTCAAAGTCCATTTTGGATTCTCTAGGGAAAAGAAGAAAAAAAAACAAAGGAGAAATCATTATTTTTCAACATTTAATATATAATTTTTTATTTTTAAGAGAAAACGTTATCCAGGAGACCAAAAAAACAATCTTAAATGAAATTTTTCTAAGGTAATGTAAGTAGTAACCACCTCTTACTTCGAATATAAATTTACAAATTTACTATTTAAGTCATTTATAAAAAAATATGGTATTGTTTGTATTCTAAATTTCTAATATTGTGATACACTGATATACAACAATTTAGATTGACATAAATTTAATTTATTAAAGTTAAAATATGTGAGTTTTTATTAATAAAAAAATATTAAAATTTATATATTTCATGTTAAGATAATATAACTCTACATTATAGTTTTAAAAAAAATGAAAAATATTAAATGTAGTGCAAAACTATGTACCCTATGTTATGATATAAAAATACTAGTTATGATATAAAAAAAATTCAATACATCATTGTGATAGAAAATATAGTGCAAAACTATGTACCCTATGTTACCTTCTAAGAAGAATATGATAGCACCCATAATCATAAAAAAATTGAAAGTTGATTAAAAGCTAAAAGAACCTTTATAGTCCTCTATCAAGTACTTTTTTGTTGTTAGCTCTAATAGCACACATGGTCAAAATATTAAATTGACATAAAGACTAAAGATTGAACAAAAAGTAATAAATATTAAATTCTCGATCATATAAAATTAATTGTGGTGGTGGTACATTGAAGTGATGTAGTGCTCACCACATAATTTTCCTCATTGGCAAAACAAAAGAAGATGTCGTGGATAAATTGACTTGCTTCGAAAAAGGTTGATGTCAGCATGTTTGTTCACCCTTCTTTGCTTACTCACTTTTCCATTACTTTTTTCTTTTTTTTTTCTTTTTTTTTTTCTTGTCAAAATTAGAAATGGTAATAAGATTGTGATATGTGTGGATATGTTGTTATTTTGATTATTTATCTATGTGAATATTTAATAGTTAGACTCGCATTTTAATGTATTTATTTTGATTGACTTTGATGTTCAAGTTAGACTTCAATGGATATTAAGGCAAAATGTATTATTAAATTAAGCCCTTAATATATATAATTGTTAAATCTCAATTACATATTTATATACAACTCAAAAATAGCTTATAACTCACATCATCACAACTTTTAGAAACTGAAGTGTAGCGGTTGGCTACGAGGAAAGGGTTCCAATACTACTTTTAATAATTGAAATTATACATCTTATGCCAAAATGCGTAACGGTTGACAATGAGTACTTTTAATAATTTATAACTTAGATATTATTATAAACCAGTTGATTAATATAAAATCCATAAATTAGTCCATTAATATAAACCAGTTGATTAATATCCTTAAATTAGTCAAGGTCATTCTAGTTACTACACCCGATATTTTTCTTTTCATAAGTCTCAATTTTAATATTTAAACTGATGTTTGATTGATTAATTAATTAAGAGATAACAATTTCATCTCTCTGAATTGCTGCAATGTAAATGAAATGATGTGTATGAAATTTTATTTTGTTCTTCAGATAATTCGAACTTACACTACTAGTCTCTAACATGATTTGTAACCATACATCTTATTTGCTATTTAATTATACTAGGACACCAGACATTTTCTTTTCCATGCAATTCCTGCTATCCATCAGTTGTGAATTAATATAAGTGGATGTGTGATGTGTCAATAAAAAAAAAAAATGCTAAAACTTAAAAAAATTTCTACTTTTTTGATACCAACACATGTCACACATCCATCGATATCCATACACAACTAACTGAGATAACATATAATCTCTCATTTTTACATAGAGTTATTAGACTATTAATTGGCATAATTGCACACCAACTATACAAACTTAGTTTTATAACTCATTTCATATTTATGTCTAACTAATTTAGGGATAACAATTCCAGCTCATTTGAATTGTTCCTGTGTAAATAGTAAGATGTGACTTAATAATGTAGTTTTGAGGTTGGATCCACTGATAACACCAACAAAAGCCTAAACAATTTTACTCTTTTTAAAATTCAAACTTATAACACCAACCTCAAACATGACCACCACCCCTCATTCAGTGTATATTGAGCTTATACAGCGTATACCCCAGGAACAACATGAATAAAAATTTCTAATATGTGATTGAGATGATGGAAAAAATCTTGTCGGTGTTTTGAAAATGAGCAACGATTGGTATAAATTGGTGGGCCAAATTTTAACCATTGTTGGCAGAATTAATGGTCATTGCTCCATATGTCATTGTCATAACTCTCAATTTAAAGCAACTATATATTTTCCCTTTTTTTTTTCAGAAAAAATAAAAAAGTTTACTCTGATAACCTCCTAATTCCTATCATCTTCTCAACAATTCAAAAAAAATATATATATATATATATATTAACAATTATATTAATTAATTTTATTGTAAACACGATCTTTCTAATCTCATGTTAATAATTTATTGTCATATATGTAAAGATAATAAAATAATGGACTTTCAATATAAAATAATATGCTTACAATATAAAATATTTTAGAATCTTAGATAAATTTTGAAAAAAAATATACAAATAAAAATATAAACTAAAGATGTGATGAAAATGTTTTAAAAAAATTAAAGTTATTTTTTCTCAAAAAATCAACAATAAAATATACGACTATTAACAATAGTAATATTATTATATTATTATTAAGGTTACAATATTAAATCTAAAATTTTAAATGAAAATAAAATTTTAAAAATAATTTAATATGTATAAAATATAATTCATTCACACATATTAGAATTTTTTTTTTTATTTCAATAGTTAAATAATGTATTAATTAAAATTACATAGATAATAGATATAATAAAAAAATCATAAATATTTTTACAATATAAATAATATTTAATTTTTTTTAATTTTTATTAAATTCAATTTATTTAAACCCGGGTAATCACGGGTCTGATGCTAGTTATATAATAAAGTAATAATGTCTGAAGAATGATGTCTTTCAAAGAATGAATGTTTTCTCATCTGAACTCTTATGTATTTGTAATTATTGTTGTTGTTTAATGTTATTTCTTATTCCTTATTAACTAACAATTATTGATTTTACAAAAACTTTAACATATATTCTTTCAATGCTTCGTTTTTGTTTAATTTTACAAAAGGACAATAACCACACTAATTATTAGAGTAATTGAATTAAATTTTCAAACCTACCATTTAAATATATATAATTAAATCATATATGATATTTAGATTGAATTAGACCACATCATTCTTAATATCAAATTATATTTGTACTAATATAGACACTTTTAGTTAATCAAACGAAAATAAATAAAAGAACTAAAATAGCGTTGTTGTGATTGAAAAAATTAAGTTAAACAACATTTACATTATGTTGTTAGTGAAATTTGAAAAATATTTTATAGTATGTTATATAATATTGTTTAATATATTATTCTTATACATAATATCCAGTAAAAAAAATGACAATTGTTCTTGTAAACCAGGTTGCTCGGATCATGATCCGTGCAACTGGGCATGTGTGGGTCAGGTCGGGTTGGGTCCGGCCTAGATCCATGCCCAAGTTTTTTTTTTTTAGTTTATATCGTAACATTTATATTATACGAGTATAATCTTTATATTATATTAGTATAACCTTTATGCATTACAAATATCATAACCTTTAAGTGAATAACTTAGATTTTTTTTAGTATAAAAACTCATGTAGTATAGCTAAACTTTTATGTTATAATAATTTAACATTTATTTTATATTAGTATAACATTTATGTTTTTAAAGAATAACATAAAGATTATATTATTATAGCATTGAATTATTATAAACATAAAGGTTAAATTAAAACAATAAAGATTAAAAAGGTATTATAGATCTTAATACACTGTGAAAAAGGTTAAACTAGAAAAAATATAAAAGGTTAAACGAACATAACTAAAAGGTTAGGAGCGCGAGAATAGGGTTTGAGTTTGGACCTAGGGCACATGGGGCGCGTGAAAAGTACCACTACATCATGTCGATCCAGTTGCACGGTTTACGACCCATGCACCTAGTGCATATAAATATATATTTGTGAAAAAGAATACATTCATAAATTAAAATATATACTATATTCTTCATTATTCTTCATAATATTTTATGAATATATATTTATATGGGTTAAATGCAAAAAACAACCTAAACTATTGACTTTTTTCATTTTCCAACCTAAACTCTTTTTTTTTTTAATCAAATTGCAACTTGAACTATTAAAATTTATCGAATTGCAACCTAAACTATTAAAATTTATCAAATTGCAACTTTTGAATTATTTTTCGGTAAAAACGTGAACAAATAACACCCATGCTGACTTCATATGAGGGTCACCTTAAATTACAAGATTACAAGAATACCCTTATATTTCTAGCATGTGGGTCACGTGTCCACGTTTTCGCTGAAAAATGGGTCGGAAGTTGTAATTTGATAAATTTTAAATAGTTCAGGTTGCAATTTGATACAAAAAAAAGTTTAGGTTGGAAAATGAAAAAGACCAATAGTTTAGGTTATTTTTTGCATTTACTATTTAAATTATGGAGATAATATTTTGAATGTATTTTTCTAGATAATAAAATGAGAAAGTTTTTTTTTAATAATGCTTATTTCAAATATAAATTAAGAAAAAGAAAGTCTAAATGATTCAATAAAATATATCCAAACGACAAAAACTTTTGTGCACCTGGTACACGAACCCTACATTTGTACACTCTGGTTGACCTAACCCACCATGCGCCCGCACGTGCCCGCACACACCACCAAGTCATGGATAAAATTCGTTCAAACATGGTCTTAGGTGCCAGATATTTATGTTATGTTAACTATATCTTTTAGTGTTAGTCATACATTTTAGTTATGTTAGTCATACATTTTGTAAGGTTAGTTGTACCTTAATATTTTTTTTAGACAACCATATTAATCTTTCATTCCTTTTAGTTATAACAGTCATACATTTTAGTTATGTTAGATATACCTTTTAGTTATGTTAGTTGTACCTTTATATATTACATAAATGTATGACTATGTTGATATAAAGGTATGAGTAATATCAAATAAAGGTAAACATGTATAAAATGCGGTGAAATTAAGGTTTTTTTAGAGTTAGAAATATTAAATAAATATATGATATCTGGATATAAAGGTATGACTAACATAACATAGAGATTATGACCAAAAAAAAAAAAGTAAAATTACGTGGATCCAGATCAAACCACACCCGAACCCAACTCACATGCAACTGTATATCAGTTGCACAAGAATATTACTCTATCCAAAATCCTCTTTCAAAAACTTTATGCAATGCAACAAAATCCTACTTCAATAATTTTCAAAGCAATAAATAAACTAATGTTATAAAAAAAAATATCTGCCAGTCATTCCCTAATAATAACAATATCACCTGTTTATTTTATTATTATTTTTCCCTTTATAATCGAATACTCTCTACTCTCTAAACATATATAGATGTTGACATGTATAATGTATACTGATATAATTTGACACAAAATATGATACCAATCTTATAATTTGTTTTTTTGAAAATTAAATTTCATTAAGTAGAAGGAAGTTACATCACGTAGATAGTCAAATTTTGCTAGTCAATCAAAAGTCGCCATGTGTCAAAGTTCCGTATACATTATCAAAATAAATATATATTTAATTTGATAATTACCTCAAAAAAATTAATGAATATCAAATTGTGATGAGTTTTAGAGCTATCAGAATTCCACTTTCGGATATATATCAAATTATGATGGACCAATCAAATCACTCCATTAGAATTCTAAACTTATCGGGATTCTACTCTTAAACCTATCAGGACTCTACATCAACATTTATAAATAGAGCTCTGATTTTCATTATTCCACAGAACACAAACACAATAATTGAAGAATTCAAGTGTTCTCCGGCGGCAAGGGCGATCTTCAAAAGCTCGATGGCTATGATCTTCAAGGGCGATCTTAGGGCGATTTTCAAGTTCTTCGATGATCTTCAAAGTGTTCAAGAAGTGTTCTTCTAAGAAAGCTAAAAGAACAACCTTCAATCTGAGATCAAGATGTTAAACCCTCTGATTGACATTTATCAAATCGAAGATCAAGAATGACCTTCAATTCGAGATCAATGTGCTAAACCCCTCCGATTGGCATTTCTCAAATCGAAGATCATCAAATTCAAAGGCGTCCTTCAAGAAATTCAAATTTGAAGAAACTTTGACTAAAGTCAACTCCAAATTCAAGTGAAAAGAAGAATCAAGGGATTCAAAAGATTGTAACTCGAAATTCATTTAATTAATATAAATAAATATAATTTATGCAATTTTTTATATTTATTTATTTAAATACACAAAAAAAATTTGTTACACATTCCAACATAAAACAATCACCAATGTAACTTAATTGAGACAAATACTAGAACTATTTCTAATCAACATACATATGGACAAATCCCATTTGCTGATTTAAAAATATATTTAACTAAAAAACAATGTTCCTAATGTATCGACAGAAACATAATTTATAACAAAACATATGGTAATTCTGTAGTACATCGGTGGTATTAATATACCAATATTTTTTACTGCAAGTTTTGTGTAAGGTTTTTTTTGTCTTTTGGGCTGTGATTTGTAGTATGATTTGGACCTCTTTGCAATGATTTTAAATCTTTTTGTAATACACTTATGCCCTTTCACTAATTTCTTTTTGCTATATATTTTTCTTGAATCACACCACACCGCCAGTTGTATTGATTTAATTAATCATTGTAAATTAATTATTTAGCAGATATAAATTCAAATCATTGTAAATGAATTACCACGAAAATATTGATCTTGCTACATGCATTTTGTTTGCATATGAATTAAACCTTTTTATTGATTTAATTAATCATTGTAAATTAATTATTTTGCATATATAAATCCAAATCATTGTAAATGAATTACCATGAAAATATTGGTTCATTTTAAATATAATATTTCATATTTAAAATGAAAAGTATATATTTTATATAGATTGAATGAATTTTTTAATGTTAATCGTGTATTAATTAAGACATCCATATTATGGGATATGATCGATGGTGCCATTGTGTTGAATGGTAACCGAAACAATGATTGTTAGAAAATAAAATCAAATATGTATTTAATAGATTTAATATTCTATTTTACCTAGATAATATTTTGGTGAATATAATGTGGAACATGCGTATCAAATCCAAATCTAAAAATGGCTTGAGATACCAAAATTCATCCTAATCGAAGCCATATATTCTCGAAATACGAAAATCCATTCAAATCAAATCAAAATCTAAAAATGGCTTGAGATACCAACATGCCTATGAATTATTGTAACTCAATCTTATACAATGGATGATGATATTAAAAATGTATCCAAAGCCTAATCTACATAATCAAAAGATTGTGGTAAATCGTAAATCATATGCAATCCGATAAAATAGGATGCAACCAATATCAAATGAAATAGTATGCAACCAATATTCGATGAAATAGGATGCAATCAATGAATGATTTTGAATGTAATACATTATTAAATTAACCACACAACACAAAATGAATGCAACAATGATTTTGAAATTGATGCAACAACAATTTTAAAAGGTGATTTTGAATGCATGTATTAATGAATTAATAACAATACATTATCAAATTAACCACACAACACCAAAATGAATGCAACAATGATTTTAAATTGATGCAACAATGATTTTGAATGCATGCCAACAAATCAATTAATAATAATACATTACCAAATTAACCACACACACGATTTTTAAATGGATGCAACATTGATAAATTATTAGTTCGATTCTATTTCATCTATGACTTGAGAACAAAGAATTTTTATTTAGCCTTAGTATGCAATAATAGTGATAGTTCACATTAATTTTGTAACATAGGCCCAATTATTGTAAAATCATTTGATATTATCTTTGTTAGGATGATTTCAATTATATATTTATGTTAAAATCACTTATTGATTTTAAAATAATTTAATTTGGATTAATTCAATAAAATTTAGATTTCATATTTAAAATGAAATTTGTATATTTTATATAGATTAAAATATGGTTTATTTTATTTAATTCCCCGAACATAGGAGTTTGTTGCTAGGTATTTGACCAAATAGGATCAATTAAGATATTGTATGAAAGTATGATTTCTTCTATTCTCCTTTGAGAATTGGAAGATTTTTGATTGGGTGGATTCAAAGCCCAAACAAGATGTCCAAATAAGAACATCCATGCCCAGATTTTTAATAGTAATCATGTATTATTGCATCCATATTGTAGGATAGGATCCATATTGTAGGATAGGATCGATGTTAGCATTGTTTTGGATGTTAACCAAAATAATGATTGTTAAAAGATGAAATCAAATATGTATTTCGTCGATTTAATATAGTAATTTAGTAATAATATATTTGAGAATATACCGCGTATCAAATCCAAATCCAAATCGTTACAAAATCCAAATCTCGATATTGGTAATAGTAATTCATTTGAGATACTAAAATCTATTCAAATCGAAGTTCATATCCATATCTACTAAAATTATGGTATCATTAGTTGTAACTAAATCTTACACAATGGTTTGAGATACTAAATTAATTGTATAATCAAAAGATTATGGTAACATGGATCATAATTGATGCATTATTAAATCATAAATCATATACAATATTTTATTCGATAAAATAGGATTCAACCAATATTCGATAGAATTTGATATTGTCGATGTCACGCCCCGAAATCTTTTCATAAAATATCAGAGTTTTACCCGGGCGTGAAGATAGAAAAACAAGGGACGCTTAACATATACAGAAAGAATTAAGTAAGGGACAACAGAAGATAGAGGTAAGAGACGATGAGAATCCATCTCATAACACAAATCGGCTTCATCCGATAACATTCGGTCTCACACCGATAATGTACATCATATACAGCAGAAACTATACATCAGGATCTCCCATCCTCACAAGTACTCAAAATATATACAGATCATACATTGTTTGAAAACGTGTTTGGAAATGTTTAGTTACAACATTCTATCAAAGGAAACCATCAGTCAACACCAACTCCCTCCGTCTAGGGTTCATCAATCTCCTCATCTCCTGTATTGTGAGTACAGATTAAGGGGTGAGTGCGTGGAATACACTCGTGGCGATAACATCCGCCTCATAAGAATCAAGACAGAAAATAAATACCAAAAAGCTAACCTACAGCCACGTCGTCACAGCAATTAAAATGCAAAGCAGATATTAGAAATGGCAAGGGACGAATAGGTGCGGGATTCCCCCATCTTATCCTATAACGGTATCTCACCGTTAGTGCATTTCAAGAGGCTCACGACACCTCCACAGAGTAGTAGAAAAATAGCAAGGGACGAACAGAATGCATGATCAAAGGACCTCTGTCCTTCCACAATTATATCATGGCACAACAAGTATAAACACAACACTTAGTATTCCTCAATCATGCATATATAGGGAAAGCAGTAAACAGATAAGAGATTAGAATGTACCCCCACCTCGTATAGTGGTAACCACGTGAGTAGCCTAAACAGTAAGTCTGTAAACTCCGAAACCTCAAAGCTCAACTCAAAGCTCAGTACAACAATTAGCCTACACATGTTATGACGTTCCTTAGATCCTAAATAAATTATAAATAAAGCTGTAAAAGGTTCCGTTGGAAATCGGTTTTAAATACGCGACGGATCGAACGATCTAAAGATTGGAATTTTGGAAACAAGGCTGAAAGTTCAAACCAAGGATCTGAGATGGTAGGAATTGGAATAAGGATCGCAACGCAAAAAGAATGAGCTCAATCGGAGTTAAAACGAGCTCAAACGGAGCATTTTAGGTTTAGGGGTAAAATGGTAATTTTGGTCAAAGGGTTGACTTTGAACGGGCCCACGGACCCCGATCAACGACGTCTTGTCATCGACGACTCAATACGGTTGAACGACGGAAAGAAAACGAGGTTCGGATCGAAAACACGGTGTCAGACGCGCGTCGGCACCCGACGGGCGCGCACGGTGCGCGCCGGCACCCGGCACCCGACGGCTGCCGAGTTTTCTCGGCAGCTGCGCGCAGCTCGGCCAGGCTGGTCGAGTTTTCTCGGCCAGCCTCTTCCCAGATTCCCGGCGCCCAGGCTGCTCAACGCGCCACCTTCCCGGCGTCGCCCAGTGCGGCGGCGCCGCCTCCAGCCGCCACCACCTATCTCGCCGGATACCTCGCACTTCCGGCTACCTCCTCCGACTGTCCATCTCCGGATTCCGGTATGAATAGTGCCCAGAAACTTCGCCGCAAAATCCTTCGAAGTCACATTTTTCCAAAGTTTCCACTCCAACCAAAACTCCGGCCGGCGACTACTCCCAGAGCCTTGGCCGGCGACCCCCCGTCGCCGGCCACCTATTCCGGCCATCCCAACCCATCAACACAACCACAACCATGCATGCTTGAACACCACACACACACACCCGTTCCATACACACACACACTGTTCTCTCTTCCTTGGCCGGCGGCCACCTGCCGCCGGCGACCACCGCCGTCCACTCAGACCTTGGCCGGCGACCCCCAGTCGCCGGCCACCACCACCGCCGTCCATGCACACATACACGCACACAGGAAAACACACACACACACACATCGCAAGGTGTTATCACACACACACACCCACGGTTCTTGCTTGGCCGGCGGCCACCCGCCGCCGGCCCCCTCCACCTGAGCCCTCGCCGGCGACCTCCCGTCGCCGGCCCACTGGTCACGCATGGCGGCGCCACCATGCGCTGCCCACAACAGCGAACTCGACATACACACACACACTAGCACACCTAAACCCACACACACATGCACGTTCATACATATATACCTACTGTTCCGGCCATGCGCCGCCACCCACGGCAGCGCCACCTCCCCGACATCACCACCACACTACCACCAGCTTCTCCGGCCACCGCTCCGGCAAGAGGACGAGGAGAGAGAAAGAAATCAGAGGAGAGAGAAAGGGTGAAGGGGTTAGGGTTTGGGGCTGTTTTTCGCCGTTTTCCGGCGAACGAGAAATCGGATTTGAAATCCGAGACCTATCCTAGATTCGTCTCGTCGAGACGAACGTCATGTGCGAAAATCGTCCGATTCCGACAACGTTGAAAATTTTCCGGCGACCGGCGGCGCCGACGGCAGCGCGCCGGAAAACAGAAAGACAGAAAAGAAAAGACGAGAAAGGAGGACTTACGTGTTTTCGTCGGGTTCGGCTCGATCGAAGAAACGGTGATTTTTGAATCGAAATCACCTCTATTTATAGAAATCCGAAAGTTACTATTCACGTGAAAAATCTAAGTTACTGTTCATAGTTGACTTTTCCGGGTTACTATTCATCATGTCTATCTCGTTACTATTCATCGTTAATATCTTTCGATTTTCTATTCCGAAACTTCGAGTTTTGCCCCTTTCTTCGTCGTTCGGGCTACGGGTCTCCGATTGACCCCTAATTCGTTTCTATCTTCTCGTTTTTCCATTACGCATCTAATGATAAAATAAAATTCTACGTTCCACGTCTAGATAAATACTTCCATCCTAACCATGCATTAAACACATATCTGAAACGCACGAAATAAATTAAACAGATAAATCATACGCACATAATTATTAAATTATGAGTTTTTAATATTTAATTAATAAATTATGCTCGTTTTGGTCCGGGGTGCTACAGTCGATGCTGCAATGATTTTTATTTTTAATGCAATGTTGAACTAATAATAATATAAATTAACCACACAACACCAATACAAGCAAATAGATGCGACAATGATTTTTTTAACTGTGATCATGTATTATTTTAAACAAAACATATTAAACAACAATCGACAACTAACATTATGATGTTTGGAGATACAATAATGGGGTTGTTAATGGCAGTTTAGTCACACAGTGAGATCTTAATAACAAGGATTACATCACTATAAAATTAAACATATCGAATATGAGTCTCAAATGATTCGTCATCACACGATGCATAATACCAGAAGATTTGATTGTGGTTTTATGATTGCTATTGACAGCTAAATACAATAATTGAATAAGGTAAATATAGATTACATTGTCTGTGATATTAGACTTGTTGGGGGAATCTTTGAGATTTACTGTGATAACTTTTGAAAACAGATAAAAAAATTAAAATGGAAATGAAGGGTAGGATGCAATGATCTAAGATTTAATGATTGAGACCACTAATGTATTAATACTACTGGTGTACTGTAGAATGACCCACATGGGGTAATTCTTGTAAAAATTGAAGGCATCAACTAATTTTTTTGGAATCTATCTCAAAGAAAACATCTTTTTCGTATTAAAAATCAGACCATTCATTTGTTGGTACAAAAATAACTTTATTTAGGCACATGAGAAATTTTGGTAGGTAAAATGATTTAATCTCATTAATAACTATTAAACTAGTGGAGTTAGTTATTTACCTAACATACCAGCTTGATGCCTGTAACATAAAGCTTCTTATATATCATTTCCTTATTTGTGTCTTAACATGACCAGCTAGCTTTATATATGTGTGGTAAAAACTTTAATTTAAATTGAATAGAAGTCGTACCACTATAATTAGTTGTGTGTCATACATTTATTATTTCTTGTTCAGTGTTAGCATCGTGTACTAACGATGGGACAAAAATTTGTGCACAAGCTTTACTATGCAATATTTGTTGAATGCAACGAAGAAATGATAATTCAAGAGTTTGGTATTTGTCTTGAACTGAATATCCTTTTTAAATCACAATCATATAAAATAATTACTACCACAAAAGGGAATGATTCTGATCATTGAATAGTATGTTTTCTAAATATTTTTCAATTGGAAAAAAATTAAATACATTTATTGATTTCAAGATTTAATCAAATTATCAAATCAATTCAAAATTCATGAAAATTTCTGTTACATTCTTCCAACAACCAAATTTTTAACAAATGATCTGCTTAAATATTAAAATATGATGGCATCAATAAGATCATGAATTGAATTGGTTTAAACTAAAATTAGTGGTTACAACTTACACTTGTTGCTTGGTGTTGAAAAATTGGTTGTTGAAAGTGGTGGGTGGTACCACTTTGACCAATTGTTAAGTGGCTAAGAGTTAATCATTTTAAGGATTGAATGTCAAAAGATTAATCTACGTTTGTGGTAGATAATCGAGACATTTTGAATCGCTCAAAACCAATTTTTGGTGAGTGAGAAATTAAACATCAAAGATGGTCACTTTAAATGGGAATTAAAGGTTTTGGATCTGGGAGAAGTGTTTAACTATGTGGAATTGACCTTGAAAGTGCAAGTATAAATTAAGTCATGAGAAGAGGCTTAGTAATTAGTATACTATTGGAGTAGTATGTTTGTGCAACACGCACGCACGGCGTGGCCCGGACCCGACCTCGGCCGTGGGCCTTGATCCTTGGTAATTGGATGTTGGGCTGGACTTGGGCGGATGGGGCTCGGATTTTACCCGACCCGTCTTATCTTTTTGGGTTGTGGTTGCAGTGGAATAAGCTGAGCTTACTTAGTAAGCAAACTGAGATAGTAAGCTGAGCTTACTTATTAAGCTAGAATGCAGCAATCAAGCTGCAACTTACTAAGGAAGCTGAAATGCTGAAATACAGCAAGTTACTCCAAGGTTGCTGAAATATGAGCGTTTTTAGTCATTTTTTATTTTTGAAAGGAGCATTAACTTGCATTAAAAGACCCGTTTTTAGACAGCAAATTCTCATCAATTTCAGGTGTAACCCCCATGTTGGAGACCTATATATAGGGATCATCATGCAACATTTTTTGAACATCGAAAACGAAAATCCTTGCATTGTTTTCCATCCTTGCATAAAGCTCAATTCTCAAGTACTAGAAGTTCGCCGAAGCTCTTGAGTTTGTGGTGTTACTACTTTAGAGACGAAGTCGTTTTATCTTTGGGAGACGATACGCACGGTCCAGTGAGCACTATCTTGAGCGTACCTCATCTTAAAGAAAGAGGGTCTTTTTCGACTCGATTTTCTGTTTGTTAGTTTCTGTTTTCTGTTCGATATTCTCATTGCCCATTGTCGGGTGCTATTTTCCAACACTTGGTTGGCTTTGTTGTTATAATTTATTTATTTTTTATTTTTTATTTTTTTGCGATATATATTTCTTAATCATTTGACAAGAAAATGGGTTTACCAAGCTGGGTCAATGAACAGAATGATCACGAATCAGTATTGATGCTATAGTTCACTTTCACTGTTTTAACACACTTCTCCTCTTTGGGTAATTACATGCTATTTAACAGTTTAACAGTGGTTGCTGTATTAACTTAAAAATAAAATCTAATAATGAAATCGTTTTATTTTTTTTTAAACTGATACATATTACCCATGCAACGATATTAATACACAAGTAATAAAATAGTATAGAATTTGATCCAAAAAAAAAATATATCGGTCCTCTTCGTGCGGAATCCTCATAAACTAGCTAAAAGCAAGTGGGCCACCACATAACCTATAGAATGATTGGGCCACGGCCCACTCTAAGCCCACCAAATATGATGCACGCCTTCTTTGACAAAAGGAATAATTAAATATTTGATTTTTCTTACACCATCACCAATTACCACCACGTGCTATTCATTTTTAATCAACGGACAACGGTCTCATTTCAAAACTTGGGAAAATTACAAAATTAATCTATCTACGTTGATTCTTATGCAGTCATGTTAAATCTAGAATTATTCATAATTTCCATTTATTATTTTCACGTAAATAAACTAAGCTCAATGGATTATTTATGAGTTGTTTTATTTAGATTCATATCATTGTACACGTCATATATCATAAGATTCGAACTAAAATCAGCCATATTTGACCAAATCCCGTACAATATTTTCCAAAATTAGATGCTAAAGTGGATCATTTGATGTCCTAGATCCAAATTCAAACCTATTTGTCCTACCTTTACACTTTCTTTTTTGATCAAAAGCACGATTGTATATGGGATCAACAAAGAATGTCCCAAAATGAAGCAAATGAACAAATTCTCTATGTATAAAATGTAGATGAACTATATTTGAAGGGAAATAACTAACTGTAGAGAAGCATTATTCAATGAATAAGCTTTCTCCAAGAAAAAGGTCACGAGAAAAGGAAGTTAAAACGTTGTGATTTTATCTATTAACAAGTGTGTTAAATAAAATGTCCCAAAGTTTCCCTTAGATAAAAGAGATGCCAAATTTAATCCAAAGAATAGTGTAGTAAGAAGGCTAATGAATGTCTTCAAAGCAAATCAATTCTAAATGCATGAATAGAGGTTAAATCACAAGCTTATTATATCACACATTACTTAGCAAAGCAGTAGCTTTTTCCTGAAATATCTTCCAAGCTGCAACGATGTGCCTCTCTTCAGTCAGTGGCGCTCCCACTGCAAACCGTAGCACATACTTGTTCGATAGAACCTAATTTTATTTTTTCCCAAAAACAAAATAAAGTCGGTCTATATTAGTGCTGTGGATGATCATAATATATCTGAAATGGATTTGAACATACTGTGTGAGAGATGAAGAGTTTCCCAGTTGAGTTTACAGCCTCCAATAACTCACGGTTCAATCTGTTAGTGTGCTCTTCGTTGTTCTGAGTAGGCGACATGCGAAAACAAACTAAAGAAAATTTTCGATGGGCCACAACCTGCAAGTTTGTGCAGTGAATATAATGATAATAGAAAATAAGTAGCAAGATGATAGAATCAATCTCGAGCAGGTGAAGTTTGCTGTGTTTAACACGCAAACACATGGCTTCAACCTATTTTAAGAGCATGTCGATGTCATAAATGTGTTACATGATTTTAAAGTGCTTGTAGCTCATGAGTCAATCAAGCTACTTAATTTCTATCATTACCTCAAATCTTGAGTCTAGCTTGACAAGTTCTTCGAACTTCCTTGCCAATTCAATGTGGTTTCTTATATAAGCCTGCAAGTTTTCCAACCCGTAAAGTCTCAATACCATCCATAGTTTCAGAGATCTGCATAGTAAACCACATTAGAATAGTCTATAAAGTCACAGATGATGGCTACTTTTACTGAGCTTAGAGATGTTTTATGCGTAATGTAAGTGAAACTCTAAACATTCACTGCATTATTGAAAGTTAGAATTGCACAAGATTTGAGACTTTTCTTGTTCTATTTTTGATGAAATCGACCACATGTGTATTGATCATGCATTACACATTTCATATTAAGAGAACTCATTTCTTGGTAAATGATTTATTCGACAAGAGTACGTCATGTGCCCTTGAGGTCTGCAAAATTAATCCAGTGAAGCAGTGCTACTTATGAATTTGACAATTTTCGTATTAGTATCTGTAACAGAGAATATTTTCTTTTTTCCCCCATTTTCTCTGCATGGTGGATTAAATTTCTTTGATCCTTTTTCTTTTTCAATAATATCATGCCTATAATATATAATTTGAATGAAGAATCTGATTGGTAAAAGTGATATTAGTAAAGCTGGTTTTGAAGCTTTTGTAGTGGCTTTCCTGCAATGACGCACCTGAACCTGCGTCCTAAAGGGATTTGCCAATCTTTGTAATCCACAACCATGTTGCCTTGAGAAGCCTGAACAACAGGCATATAAATTAGATTAAACATTTGACTATAACAATAGTTCATAATTTGTTTTTCTCAGTTAATTTGTATGTGGTTCTCTCCAAGCACAAATAGTATTATACTATATTGGATGACTAAGTATTGTGAATTGGGTTTGAATTGCATTTGTGAGTCCCTAAAAAACAAGGTTAAAATGGCACCGAACATCAGTAATTAAAAAAAAAAGTTTAATTTAACACGTTCATGATCACTTAAGGTAAGTAACATAATCTCCAATACCACAGACTTCAGTTTTTACTGATTATCAGAATGGCAGCCTAATGGTTCTGGTTATATACACCCTAGAGACTGAAATCACAGACCCCAATATTATTTTAGTTGAATTAAATCTTACATTTGCCCTGAGAGATAATCTGGCTGCAGATATAGCCTAATCTTGACATGTCAAATATTATATAATGGAGGACCCAAGAAGAAATTTTGATTCATTCCAAACAAACAGTTAATACAATCATAGTATCAGTTCCAAAATCATTAATGGGCAGTGCGCTACACTGCGAAGTCAAACTAACAACAAGCATCATATTCCATCTAATTTATGCATGCTATCAATCAGGATCACTGGTCTAGGTTTCATGTAAGTGATTATTCCTATTAAAGTAAACGGCAGCAGATAACAAGCAATCCAAATGGCATAATAGACATGGATCTACGTATATATAAATGGTAGGCAAAGCACAACCCGCCAATGATAGGCACTTTTACATAAACATTTCAGCTTTATATTTCCAACACAAATTCATTACAAAAGGGAAACACACTCACTTTGTTTTTAAGGAACTCAGGATTCGTTGATAATGACTGGATGAGTGCACTTCTGTCCTGGTTGACAACAACATGTTAACTTTGCTCAGATTGGAATAAAAGAAAATAAATAGCAGCAATCAACTAGGGAGTATGCATTTAACTAGCATAGATCTTGCTAACATAACTAACTTTTTATTGGAAGAGCAGTTTGCATTCAGCTAGCATAAATCCTGCTCTAATAACTAACACATTATTGGAAGAGCAAACATGTAGCATATAGATATAATTTTGTTATGAGATAACAGCTATTCGCACATTTCATTTTTGTAACAGTTGTAAATTGGTTGCAGCACAATAATAGCAAGTTACGGCTATAATAATTAAGCTAATATTGCTAGTTTTAGTATTATAGCAGGAGCTAAAGAAACCAGATTATAAAAAGAATGATACATAGCTTCTGACTACCAGTTGATGCAATTTCATGAACTAAGGAGTTTGTGCTAAGAAACATATGCTGAGGTAAAATGTTTCACAGTTAGAGATATAATAAGTCTAACATGTCAACTATTCTATTAGTTTTTCCTTCCAAACATAGGAGTATAGTTTTCACAATGAAATTACTTAAATTTCACGAATTAAAGAGAACTTTAACTTTAGTGCCATAAACTTGAGCATACCTTAACCCAAAGAGTTGAACAATCAAAGTTTGTTAAAAACCATTTGTGTGCATTCATGTTAAATGAGCTGGCTTCTTCTACACCATCAATATAGTGCCGATATTCTGGACAGATGCATGCACTTCCAGCATAAGCAGCATCCACATGAAACCACAGTCCATTACTCTGTTCCTTGTCATAAATGCATCAGATTTCCTTTATCCATTAGAAAAAAAATAAGATTTAACAGATTTTTCAATGGTGTAAATTGCAAGAAGATAAAGTCTTGCGAACTCTTCATGTTGGACTCTTTGATAGGGTTTTCAGGAACATGATATGGTAGCTAAGTAACAAGACAACAACTGAATAAACCAGAAAAAAGGCGATATTGGATAGCCTAAAGGCTCCATTAAAATGCAGACTAAACCAAAAGATAGTTTCAATAATGAATGAAAAGTAAACAAATCTCACCAACTCATCAGAAAACTCACATTTGAAATTTTCCCCAACGCAGGCAAGGGATCCACAGCTGTTGATGATGTAGTACCAACCTACAGACATGTAAGCAAGGTAAATGATTGACTGTGCCATATCATTGACATGAAATATATAATAAACAAGACATGCAACTTCTACTGTAGTATTTGCGAGCCTTATCTACTGGTTTTACATGACACATTTAACATTTATCTTCTAGAAGTATTTTATTAATTTGTAGCCAGTTTACAACTATGAACAGTATATGTAATTTATAAACAAGCAACAGAGCCGAGGTCACGCTCTTGATCATGACCAGGAGAATCCTTGGAGAGTGTAAATATAACGATTATACATTCAAAATCCTCGAACAAGCTCAAATATATCAAGATGATCATACTTGGAAACAAAAGAGGAAATAAAAGGCAAAAGGTAATGATACAGGAATGACATTATACAGAAACCATGAAGAACACAGTAGATGACACAGAAAAAGTTAAAAAGTGGTTAGGTTATCCATATCAAAGTGAAGAGAAAGTATGACCTTTTCGCATATCTAAAGAAGAATGAGCATCAAATCTATTATATGTGTCAGTTCAATAAAACTACACAATGCAAAGAACTCAGCTAGATAAAACAATATACCACTTCAATAAAGTAGTGAACAAATAATAAAGGCAGAGCAAGCATAGCAAGGAACCAAGTGAGAAGCTCATTTGTACATTTCCCAAGTTTCCTTACAGTGGCACATAAGAAGAATGGAATTAAACCAGAGGCTATGTCTTGTGAGATTGCATCGCTGAGCAATTCAGGAGAAAGAGTATATTCAGCGGAAGAATCTGTTTTTAGAACCCGACAATTTTCAGGGTGGATTCCTCCTATCTGCCATAAAGAGCAAACATAAGAACCAATACTCATGGGAATTGAAAAATGCACATGGATCAAGATTTGAAGTGATTAAAAGAGAGGTTACAATTATTGTGTAATTTCAAAATATTGAGCATTTCACCAAGAAGTCCTGCAACTTCCAGCATTAGGCCAATATATACCATACAACAAACTGAAAGATATTATAGGTTGCGCTTAAAAATTAAATTTGCACCTTACAAGCTTTCTGTAGAGCAGAATGAGTTTGATCAGAACTATAGGCCACAAGCTTCCCAATTGCATCTTTCCCAACCCTTCTCAGAACTTGGTCTCGAGCAGCCAAAAGCACAACCAACACTGCTTCACTTGCAGTTCCCTGAATTACTCCACCACCTTTTCCTGAAATTCAACTTCCAAACCATAAACTTTGCATGAAAAGTTATTTCTCACATATCTAGCAAATAAGTTCTTTTAACATTCACCGAATCCACCATCCCCCAAAAATAAGATTGAAAGAGAAATTAGAAAGAAGAAGATTGAAAGAAATAAAGCAAATGAATCCGTCCTATCAAAATGTAAATGCTTAAGTGCTTCAATATGTTACAATTGAGAAATGAGCGCAACTGCAGCACACACCAATCAATCACAAAAGGCACAAAATATGATGAAATATAGAATTCGAAGGTATACATTTTTTAAGTGTTGCTTGGCCCTTAACCAAACCTTCTCCATTTCATTTTGTCTCTGTTTATGAGGAAGAGGATTTGAGTCCAAGAAGATTCTACATCTTCAATAAGAAATCAAAATTCTACTACATCCAAAATAGAAGATTACAGTATTCTGATTTCACAACTCTGTCCAATAAACTTAAGCAACTAACCACCAAGGCTTTAAATCTTGACTACAGATTTGGTAGAGTAGGAAATTGCTGCAAATAAACATATTTCACTTTGTTTCTCAAAAACGCATAAAATCAATTTTGTCAGCTGCCTGACACCTGGGCAAGGATACATTATATTTCAGAGAATCATTTTATCTCTCATCATCAGTGGCATACAATACACAAGAAGATGTTACCTTCTTTCACCTCCCTATTCAGATAAACTTTAAACTACCATCCAATTCTAACAAGAAGAAAGCACAAATAGTAAATTTTCCAGAAACAACAATCCTGCAAAGAAGTTCCATGACGAATACAAGTAATATAATTGAGCAAGATACCTGTTGAAAGGAACTCATCAGGTAGCTTAAGTGCCTTAGCAAGCCAATCAAGAACCGTCATTTCAAGCTCTGTTGCAGCAGGAGAAGTTATCCAACTAAATCCCACCATATTTATGCCAGCACTAAGCATTTCCCCAAGAAAACCAGCAACACTACTATTAGATGGAAAATACGCAAAGAAATCCGGGCTTTGCCAATGGGTCACTCCTGGCAATATTTTTGCCTTAACATCTGCCGACAAAACATTAACCAATACCTTCTCAACTTAGACGGATAAATTTGTGAAAATGCAGACACTGAAATCGAAATTGCAACTGCAAATACATTTATTTACTTACCATCCAGAACATCTTGCAACGAATCCGGCCGAGACGGTGCACAATCTGGCAGAAGCTCGCGCAGATACCCAGGCTGCATGAAGAAGAAAAATGAAAATCATATTACTATCCTTAAAACTATTTTGCAGCTTCAACAACTCTGTTGTAAAGCTGAACAGAATCATGTAATAGCAACGCCTTTGAGTAACTTCAAGTATGCACTACTATATATGCATTTAAGTACCTCAACTTGGCTAAGAACAGGGAAGGTTTCAATGTTTTTGTAATAATCAGCGATGAAATCCACCATTTTGTGGCCATATTCCCTCAACTGCTCTGCGTCCATTGGCTTCAAATCATCAGCCCTATTTCCATACAATAATCATCATCACATGATTCACATTAAGAGAGAGAGAGAGAGAGAGAGAGAGAGAGCATACATAGTTGGAAATTGGGATTATGTTCAGAAGAGAGATGGAAAGATAGTGTTTTGAGGAGTGTTGATGGGATGAGGAAATGGAGAAGAGAATTGAGAGTGAGAATGTCTCTCAGTGTGTTGTGAATCACAAATATCTTGGACGGCAGAGGCGTTGATTCTACCTCCATTAAATGATCACAAAAAATTTAAAAAAATGATGAAAACTATATTAAAAAATTGAAAATTTTACATAATATTTTACAGACTATTATAACATCAAAAAATGCATATATTTAATTTGTAATATCAACAAAATAATATGTTTACAATAAATAAATAGATAATAAACATATAAAAATGTTACGAAGATTGACATTTATTCAAAACTGATTGATACAACCAAATCACTGATACTAATATGATGATCTATGAGATTCAAAAATAACAAGTGCAATGTTATCTTTGTCTAAATAATATTTAGTACCAACCCATCACATTTGAATAATTGTGAATATAATTACGCAGATGTTGTTGGTATGTTGTTCTATCCCTTTCAATGGTTTCACCATAAACCCTTCCAATTTCACCGTAAATTGGATAATATGGATTTGAGTCAATCATCATTTTGTTGGTACATGTTTTGACTTCCATAAGACATTTAAGGAAGTGGATAATGAAATATTTTTGAATACTTCAATCAAATTGTGAACTCTCATATGTGTTAGAGTATATGATTCTTAAAACATATCATTTTGATTTGTGCACATACCCATTGAGTCAAAGCTCAAAGAAAGTGCATGATCTATATTAACATTTGAGTTTTCATTTTCGTTCCAAGCATATTTCAATTTTGAAAATAAAATTTGACTTTTACGATCATTGACAATTTTAAATGATAAATCAAATTAATCATCCTTGTTCTAATTATTTTTTAAAATATTTCACTTGAAAGAACTATTGCTGCTACAAAATTTATTAAATTTTAACCAAATTTATTTTTGGTCTAAAAATACAAATTTTGAAAAAATCTTGATTTTTGGATAAATATCGATATTTTGCTATATATCCACGATATATTCCGATTTTTTTTCCAATTTTACACTGAGACCAACGGATATCGATATCGATATGGATATTTGCGATATATCCGGGATATCCTAGAAAATTCTTTTTACCCCATATCCATATCGCAACCTTCGAAATACGAATCAAATATCGGGATATTTTCATCCTTGAATGCCACAATGTCGTGCCAATATTCATTTCAAGTATTTGGAATAAATAATGGATTATTAGTCTTGATACAAAACAACATGAGTAAGTTTCTTGTGAGACCGTCTCACGAAATTTTAATACATTGCGTGAGACGGGTTAATCCACAACTCAATTACCCACCATCCAAACTCTATAATTCACATATTGTTTGTGGGTGATGGGACTCCGTCTCACAAAAACTATCCATGAGACCGTCTCACATGAGTTTTTGTGAAACAACATCCACAACAATGACTTTTCAATGTAATCCCTAAAAATATTTTGATTATATTGGGCTCTTTCGGATTGTAGCTTAGATTTGTTAAATTTTATAATGTTGGGTTGGGTTTGCATTGTTCATAAAGTAATGATTTGATGTATTTTTTGTGTTTGGTTTGAATGTTGAGTTGTTGGTTTAAATTAAATTGTGCTTTTGGATTGTGTGATTTTAAAATGTTGGCATGTGTTTATTTATGTAACTTGTGTTTGATTCATAGGTTGATTTAAATATAAATAAAAAATGACAAATATACCCTTCATCACTTTGAGTTTATTTAATATTTATTATTTTTGGATATTTTATTAAAAATAATTTTTTACATAATTTTGAACATGTGTGGGGCAAATGAATTTAACCCATTATGACTTCTGCATACGTTGTCGTACTTAGAACCAATAATACATTCTTCTTCGAAATTTATAAATGAAAACCCATATTCCATTAAAAGGGCTAGTTTGAGCAGAGAACTTTGAAAGATTTTCTGGAGATGAAAGAAATTTACACGGGGTTGTTTACACAGTGAGTTTTGCATCGAGGAATATATTATATTACTTCTTGACGGGAAGCTTAAGCCTTGATTTTGAATTGTCATATCTTGTTTTCGGAATGTCACGTACTACGACCTCGTCCAGCTAATATTTAATAGCACTTCGAAGCCGCAATTTTTTGGTTAACAAATTTCTTCCAAACGATAAAGATATATGTGGATTTTTGAACTTTATGAATTGTTGGTGTTTAGATTATGAGTTGTTTTGAGATTTATTTTATTTCACCAGACAAAGTTGTGAATTTATTGTAAGGTAATTTTGTAATTGAGAGAAAAAAAATGAACATGAAGAATTTGTATCACATGTTTGCCTTTACATGCTTTTGTGTATGGACAAAAATATTTGCAAATTAATGAACCAAGCAGTATGTTGGAATTCTGAGCTTAACAAATGAATTAAATGTACTGTTTAGGAAATGAGCTCTGTTGCGAATATCATTGAGAAGAAAACATATTTGCTTCCAAAGAGCTTTTTACATATTATTTTGTCTGTTAATTTTGTCTTACTACATTAGTTTAAGAATCAACTCTTTTGAAGACCATAACTTGATTATTTTTTCACAAGAAGAGAAACCATTAGCAACAATGGTTCAAGACGGAGCATATATAGAGGTGGGAGTCATATGCATGTGTTGACAGATTCATTGGTCCTTTGTAATTGTGGCATCCCTCTATATGAGAGGACTTCCACCATGAAAATGAATCCCGGACGTTGGTTTATGTCATGTCCAATAAGAGGGGTAATGTGTGTACTGAATTTTTTATAAGAGGGTAGATTGCACTTTTTTCATTGTTAAAATGTTCATTGTTAATCATAAGTTTTGATCGTGTTGTGTAGGAAGAAAAATGTGACTTCTTCATTTGGTTGGAACCACACCAAATGGGCACTCTAAAAAGACGTTGCACTTGAATTCATTATGTTGCACTTGAATTTATTGAGATGAATAGACGAACTTAAAAATGAGCTTAAATTGAAAAAAAAAAACAACGTATGAAGTTTCTAATGAAACTATGTATAGGGATAGCTATAACAATGATTGTCTTTATCATCTTAAGCTAAAGACATGCTGATAAGATTGATATTGTGTAATAGTGAGATAACTTCAATCTTGTAGTATTTGGCAATGAAAATTACTAAACATATCTAATATTTTGTTGATCTTTATTCGAAGTTCATGACAAATGTTTGGTGACATTTCATTAAGTTTTCCAACAAGTAATATTTTTGTTAGTATTAAGTTTGCTTACAAATGTTAAACACCAAAAACCTCCCCTTAATATTTAATATTGTTTCAATAAACTAGCATGCCAAAACCATTTTCAAAATATTAAAGTGGGTAATAATAATATTTTCTAAATGAAGTTATAAATTATTTATACTCATTGGAAGTCTTTGGTTGCATGTTTCGTGACCCATTTAGTAGATTTTAATAATCTAAGCTTTTATTGATTTGCTATATGGTAATATAAAAATGATTTAAAATAATATTTAAGAAAAACATAATAATTTCCATAGAACAGTTTCTTACATACACAATAAGTGTAGTACTCGAGTCCTATAAAATTAAATATTGGTGTTGAAAATTTAGACCCGATTTCTACATACCATAATATAAGAATTAATATTACATAACTATTAGGGTTTAGTAGGCAGATGGGATACAAACCAGTTTGAAAGAGTTGTGCAGAATTTGAATTCATGGTCTCGCAAGAAATATTAGAAACATGTGTTGTAGTCCATCTCGTCATCCAGATCATCTTTAACCACCGTTGGGTTTGAAGGTGACACTGCGCTATATTCGAGGAATATCTCTCCTGGCTTATAGATCTTGAAGATTATCTTCCACTTCTCAAACAGTAGGAACCCACGCTCTCGAAAACGACATTGAAGCACCGTCTCCTACAATTAGAATTTCAAATATACAATCATGAAATTACAAATTTGTCCAAACTACTAATAAAAAATTGTTGATATCAATGATACGATAGACATATACCTTAGGCATAAAATTCTTATAGTGAAAGTCGACTTCAATCCTATTACGAGTTTTATAGTATTTTACCTCCATGTGAGGATTCACATGCATCTTGAATTAGTTGTTCAACTTCATGTTTTCAAATACATTATGTTTTATTTGCATCTCGCCATATCAAGTGTCATTTTTCTCCATTCTCAATTCGTTTCCCACATCCACTAGCACCTTATTCCACATAATAGGATTCGAAACATTCTTCTAGCGGTTCCGAACTAAGATGCGATCCAAAATTTCACTTGATTCATCAAATGTGTACAGCCCAAGAAATAATGCATCAGGATGCTCTTTCTTCTAAGTCATCTTTGTTCAATCTGGCTCTCTGATATATGTTTCTATAAGAAAATTTAATCTCTTGCATGGTTGATATTGTGGCTTTATATAGATGCGCGAGCCTTTCGAACATGTAATTTCAAATCAATATGGACAATAATTATTATTATAATGTCCCTTTGAAGAATTACCTTTAATTGTTCCTAAAAAAGAATAGTGTCAATTGTCTTCAAAATTTGCAAACTCATTTGTACTTTACAATACCAGGATGTATTGGGAATTCTAGTAATCAGTGACAGACCCAAGATTTTCACTCAAGGGGCCCAAGTTAATTAATAAAAAAATACAATAATTCTAAAATAATCACATAAATATATAATAATTTACATAAAGTTAATACATTACAACATTTCTCTTCTATTTTTCATATTTTGAAATTGAAGCATAATTGTTTCATTGCTAATATTTCTAAATACATCTTTTTCAATGTAAGCAACAAAAAAATCATTCAATAGTGTATCACTCATTTAATTGCGAAGAGAGCTCTTAATAATCTTCATTGATGAAAAAGCTCTTTCTACGATGACAGTGACAATCAGTAATATCAATGACAACTTAATCAACAGATAAACCAATGGAAAAACAATGTGCTTTCTTGTAGAGACCATCTTCTGAGCAAGTCCTCCTATTCCATTTACTTTAGAGAAGTTTTTATCCAAACACATATAAAAAACAAAGTCCTCAAGTTGACTCTCAAGTTCATATAGAGCAATTGCAGAAAATTCAGATAGATAAAACTTTGCAAGACGAAGTAGCTTGTTTTTGTCAAATGCAGCAAATGAATCTCTAGGATCAAAACATGTTGTAACACCCCATTTTTCATAAAAAAATTGCATAGCATATATATTTTTATATAAAAATTTCACTCTTTATAAAATAATTTATAGCGTATGATCTTTTCGAGTTTAAGACAAATTTTACTTTTTATCAAGAATGAGTGAGCTAATGTTTCTTTAAGTCTAAGTCTTGCAGAATAGCTATCCGAAGAGACCGGGTTCGATCGTGATGCACTCAACATGCACGAGAAAAAGAATGACCAAAAATAGATAAGTTACACATAAAAATGATTAAATAATTAATATAAGGAACATGACTAATGTGTTTAATTATGGTTAAGTATATTTTATTTTCTTTATCATGTGAATTGTGTGCAATAAAGTGTGTGATTTACATGGTGTATTAAATTAAACATATCTTCATTCATAATTATGTGACTTATATGATGTATTAAATTGAAAATAAGTTTATGCATAATTACCAAGATTCATTTTTGTACATGACACAATTAGATTGAACCACACTCTATCTCTTTCATACCTCCATCAAATCCACCACAAGTTTCAATATTTCTAATCATCACACCTCTAGTGGATAAATACTACAAGAGATAATCTACATGTATAATACATGTATTAAAGTATTTTTTTGAACCCTATATATATAGCTAGGGGGTTACATTGAATCTCCATACCCCCATATGATGATCTCTTTCAACCTCTTTCATTTTGAGCTTCCTTAGTAAAACCCATTTCTCTCACTTCTCTCTACCATTTTTCCCTTTCCAAAAGCCTTCATTCTCACCTCAAAACAAGCTGCAAATTTAGGACTTACCAAAGAAAAGGGAGTTTTCAAAGTATTTGTTGAATGATGTCTTAAATGAGTTATCTAACTTCAACTCTACAAATTCACTTACTGCATTCTATTGCAGATGCCATACACAAAGTTTATGCCTCGTTTGAGGGAAGACTTGCATATAATGATAGATAATGTATTAATTATTTCCATTTAAGGTATTTCATGTGCTTGGTTAAGGTATCAGTAATTATCAAGCATCAAGTTTATCTCATATAACATAAAATATAAATTTGGTTCTGTCTAAGGTATTAGACTATGTAAGAATAAATATAAATTGTCAAATTAGCAGACAAATACATTTTCTATTGCATTTGCAATTGCGATTGGTCTATGAACAAAGTTATAGGACATTTCTATATCATTGATTTCTTGAATACTTCAAAAAGTCACTCAAATGTCTGTTTTTTCATCAGACAAAAAGGAACAACCAAACATGACGTTTCTTCGATAATTGTTAATACTAACAAAAGGAGCACAAATAAGGTTATATTTGTTGGTCCTATAGGTTGTATCAAACACCATGACATCTCTATAGATTTGGTAATCCTCTTTCATAATAGAGTCCCTCCAGAAAATGTTACTTAGTCTGCCTTTGTCATCCAATTGAACTTTGTAGAAAAGTCTTCTTCATTTGCTTGTTCTTCTTGTATCATATTAGTGTCAGTTTGTGCGTCACCACCTTATATTGATTTCATTTTCAATTGATTCATAAAATTCATATGATCTTTCTTTGTGTGCCCAAGAATTTCCTCACCACCAACATTGTTTACCATGTATTGATAAGAATTTGCTGCAGTCAAACCCGAAGATACCATGTGCTCAATTGTCTTGCCTTTTTTCTCATCAATTTTCTTTCTGAAGAATAAAGATGATTCAATTATGCTCTCGTTAGTGGATGGTTATGTAAAACTACATGGTCTACAACTTTGAACAAGCCTTGATCATTCATCTTTACCCTCATCAAAACATTACATTTTGTCCTAGCTATTACCCTTTTTTCTATTCTTTGTTAGAGTAGTTCCCTCTGCTTCTTTAGTCCAACACAAGAGCATATAAAAAATTTTCCTATCTCTATAGGTTTTTCACCTGTGGAATATCTAGTAGTTGATTTACGAACATAGATACCCAACAAAAGAGCATGTTTGCAATAGAACTCATACATCATATCAATTGTGTTTCTTGTTAATCCAAGTAGAGAGCCACTTACCCAGTCATTTCATCTACAAGATAAGTATTGTACTATTTTTAGAACATAGATATAATACCTATAGAACATATCAATAATACCTTTAAAGTATTTTTATAATACCATGAAATATTACTTACATATCATTCAAACATATAATTTTTAATATTTGTAGAACATATATCTAATACATTTAGTATAGTTTTTAATATTTGTAGAACATATATCTAATACATTTAGTTTATATCAGTGATACCTTAAAAGTATTTTCATAGGTATTACATACATATAATTCAAGCATGTAATTCTGTAATACCTGTAGAACACATATCTAACACATTTAGTTCATATCAGTAATACCTTTAAAGTATTTTCATAATACCTTAAAGGTATTACTTACATATCATTCAAGCATGTTATTTTGGAATACCTGTAGAGCATATATTTAATACCTTTAGATCATATGTATAATAACTTTAGAGCATACAAAAATATTGTACATGATATCATAAATGTAAACATGCATTAGAAAGTTTATTGATAATATCATTAAAGAAAATTAGTGTCTATTACCTTCATTTATTGATTCAATGACCTGATTAAGAAAAGCTGATGTTACAACATTGTCTTCATCTTTCCACTTGATAACATCATAATTGCACTTGATTCTTGATTTATAATTATAAGAGTTGTATCAACATTGTTTATATATCTATGTACAAATTTTGAAACCTATGTTCTTGCTAAAATTTTACATTGCTCATTGTTCATATCTTCCTTCATTGTTGATGTGATCTTCTTGTGAATTCGAGTAAGATAAAAATGAGATGAACCTTAGATCTTAAAATAAAATAGGAGTAGAAGAACCCTAATTTGTAGTATTTTTTATTTTGAGAAGAAATTATGTGAGATTCAAATTAAACGTAGAAATTGAGCAGAAATTCGAGCTGTGAGATCATGTCACTCTCAGCTCTCTCTCCAGCAGTGCAGATTTAAAAAAAAAACTACATATATAAACTTTCAGTTTGTTGTTTAACTTATCTATAATTCATATATTTTTTTTATTAACCATATATTTTTTTTGTATTCCAAATTTCTAATATTATCATATACAATTATTTAGAATAACGTAAGTTTAAAATTAAAATATCTAAGTTATTATTAATATAAAATATTAATATTATTGATTATTTCATATTAAAATGATATACTATTATATATTATGTTATTAAATAATAAAATTATCAAATGACATATGACAAATAGAGCAACACACAAATACACTGCTAGTTTACTTAAAAAAACCAAAAACTAATATTAATTTTTTAATATAGATACGGGCCCATTGAACTTGAAAATTGGGCTGAATTTGGGTCAAACGGCCCAAAAAAGTAGAATTGCTGAAGACCCATCGAATCAGACCCCAATATTATCACTCCGCCGCCGTGACGCGGCGGTGGAACTTCCCTCTATAAATTTCTTTCAAATCAAAATTCTCCACTATACACAATTAAACCTCCGTAGAAAGATAAGATAAAATGGCAGACGGAGATGAAGCTGATTGTTACGACGGAATGAGATCGCACTTTCCGTTGAGTTTCGGTAAACAGTCCAAATCACAAACCCCTCTTGAGCTTGTCCACAACGCCACCCGTCGGACCACTAGCGCCGCCGCCACCTCTGCGGCCGTCAATGATAAAGCACCTGCTTCTAAGCAAACAGATGCCTTCCCCTCTCCATCCAGCTCCTCCCAGGATTGGATGCAATCTTTCAAAACCTCTAACCCTAGGAATTCAAAGAAAAATGGCGATGAAGATAGATTGGTTGGGCCTTCAAGACCTCCATCGGGTTTGGACGACGAAGATCAGGTGACAGTTCGGCCGAGTGATGTTGGGGATGAGGATGATGAGCCTTTAATTGGACCGCCTCCGCCTCCTCCTGGTGGAGGTGGACATGTTGAGGATGCTGATGAAGATGTGCCAATGATTGGGCCGCCTAGGCCTCCTCCGGGCAATGTAGAGACTGATTCTGATGATGATGATGATGATCAAGATGATGATGAGGATGAGGATCCTGGATATCGAATTCCGTTGAGCAACGAGATTGTCTTGAAAGGGCATACCAAGGTAATATATTTAGCTGAGTTTTCTTTTTTTTTTTTTTTGGTGTTTGACATCATCATTTGTTAGTGTATAATAGCAGCTCAAGTTTTTTTGGATATTTTGTACTGTGATTGTCTAGTCTCTGAAGTTGAAAGTCTTAGACCTGGTGATCATGTTATTTCTTAATTGCTGCGATGGTTACTGGTTTTGTGTTTAATATTGCTTGAATAGTTATGGTGAGGTAAGTTCTGTTTTGAGGTTCTAAAGGTAGTATAATATGATTTATAAGAGACTGTGTTACTGTTAGTTCTAAGAAAGTAAGAGATGAATTTCTTGAATTGCACATGATGCGTCATAATCCACAAAAGTAAGCATATAAATTAGTGGTTGCATAGAAAGCCATGAACCTCCTGTCTTTCAGCGTCTTAGATTCTTAGTATCCCTCATGATATTTCTGCTGTTTGCTCTTTCTTTAACCATGATATTGGCCTTGCTATAAGGTATTTTCCACCCCCATCATGTCAAGCCATTATGTGGTGAGGGTAGTTTGTTTGAGTGTCCCTTGAGTGTTTTACCAGAATTTACTCAGACGAGTGTCTCTGCCTGGTATATTATGCATAAAGTATATACCTCTTTGCCCTTAGTTATACTGCTATACAGTCTATGAGACACTATTGACTACATTTGAAATTAACCCAAGAGAAAGCCAATTACTTTGGAGATAATGGCCTGCATTCTCCTTTTCTTGAGCATTTCAAAATCTTCTTTCTTCAGAAGTACTTGACATTTTATTCCCATTTAGCACTATGACCCTAGAGCCCTTGCTTCTAATGTTGTCGCCTGCTATCTTTCCACTTTGCACACTCATTAAAAAAAGTTTGTACAATAAACCCCTTTTCTTAATTTACATAATTTGGATGTGGGTGATTTGAGATAGTTTTATGTGGCTGTATAGGAATAAGATTTTCCTTCTGCTATTGAATTTGTGCCCAATTGCAAGGCACTTTGGTTGTATGGAATTAGGCGGTCTTAACTGAACTTTTTTACAGGTGGTTTCAGCTCTCGCTGTGGATCACTCTGGATCTCGAGTACTATCTGGCGGCTATGACTATACAGTTCGCATGTATGATTTTCAAGGCATGAATGCCCGTCTTCAGTCATTTAGACAGCTTGAACCATTTGAAGGCCATCAGATTCGTTCCTTGAGTTGGAGTCCTTCAGCAGATCGATTTTTGTGTGTTGCAGGATCAGCCCAGGCCAAGGTGATTCTCAATGAGCACTCATGTTCTTCGTTGAAGTTATGGCACATTGAGGATTACCTGATATTTTTCTTGCTTTCTTGTGCAGATCTATGACCGTGATGGACTTACGCTGGGCGAGTTTGTCAAAGGAGACATGTATATTAGGGATCTTAAGAATACTAAAGGCCACATATCTGGATTAAGTTGTGGAGAATGGCACCCTAAGGATAGGGAGAAGATTTTAACATCATCTGAGGATGGTTCAGTGCGAATATGGGATGTAAACGACTTCACTAGTCAAAAGCAGGTCAGTGCTTTATGTACTCTTGTAGTTTTATAGGACAGCTTTTGACTTGCACCTTGAGCATTGATGGAAGAACCATGTCCAGGATACCTAAGATAGCACATAACCATGCAAGATTTGTTTTGTTCTTCAATAGTTCTTGAAACCATCAGAAAATCACCACACACACACACACTGGGGTGGGGTGACATATATGGTCAGTCTTCTATATATACTTTTGAGTCACAAAATTGTAAAATATGCCCAAGTGATAAAGAAGCACCTATCTGAACACAATGGATGAGATGTTGTTTTCTCTGGGCTCTCCAGAACTCATAAAATTTATTAGGAATTTGATGTGTTGACTCACTACTTCCTCTTCTTTACTTCCTTTTTCCTTCTCTGGGTATTCTTTTTATTGAGTAAGTAAAGTGGGAGAGACTTGTTATAAATGTCAAGTGATTATGCTTGCACTAAATTGTGAAATTACTATACTGATTAATTGTTGGAAGAATTTTTTTGACTTTAACTTACACATCCTCACATGGATAGTACATTCATGAGTTTTGCTGATACTCCACTGTAGTCAACAAAAGATATCAGGAGATTGACACTCGAGGAATTGTGGCTTTTGCATTATGGCTCTAGTTTCTTCTTTCTGTCACCATCCTTATGTTTATGATTAATTGTATTTTCCTCACCTCAGTAATGTTTCACTTTTGTTGGCTTGCAAGAAATCCACAAGCCTTGATTGATATGTTTTTTTTTTTTCTGTTCCCTTTGTAGGTAATTAAGCCCAAACTTTCTAGGCATGGACGAGTTCCTGTAACCACATGTACCTGGGATCGTGAAGGAAAACGAATTGCTGCTGGTGTAGGAGATGGCTCTATTCAGGTAAATTTGTCTGATATGACTCATATTCTTCGACTGAGGCAATAGTTCAGATCACTGATCACCCCATTGTCAGCTTACTCCTATGTTTGATATTAGGAAAAGTTACCCTGAGCCTGAGGTTTGGTCTATTCTTAAACAAACCCTACTATGTTTTGAAATTACAAACACTGATTGAGGTATTACAGTCTCCCCCTTAAGGTTTGCATTTTTCTTACAAATACAATACCCCTCTGCAACAGCTGCAAAATTTGACAAAAAAAAACCTAATATCAAGAGTGGTATTTGTATGTTTTGAAAGAAAGCTGGAATTTTTCTTATGATTAGTGTAAACCTCAGGTGTAGTTTTTATAATTATCCCTTGATAATCTACAAAACTGTATTCATTATTGTATTTACTTTTCAAAAAAAAAAAAAAAAACTTCACTAGCATCTTCTTTCAGATATGGAACATCAAAGCTGGATGGGGTAGCAGGCCAGACATATTGGTTGGAGATGCCCACACAGATGACATCACAGCACTCAAATTTTCCAGTGACGGATTAATAATATTATCAAGAAGCTTTGATAGTACACTCAAGGTATCATACCGATTTTCAATGGAAACCTACTCTTTCCGTTGTTCATCATTACTTCTGTGTAGGGATTGAACACCTACACAGGTTCTTGAGATAGTTTACCTAATAATCCTTCTTTTCATGTGTACTAGGTCTGGGATTTACGTCAAATGAAGAAGGCTCTTCATGTGTTTGATGATCTTCCAAATAATTATGCTCAGACAAATATTGCATTTAGCCCTGACGAACAACTTTTCTTGACCGGTAGATCAGTTGAAAAAGATAGCACTACAGGGGGTCTGCTTTGTTTCTATGACAGAGTGAAAATGGAACTGGTTTCAAGAGTCGGAGTATCTCCCAAATATAGTGTGGTTCAATGTGCCTGGCATCCAAAGCTAAATCAGGTAGTATTACTCGCCATTTTTACGTCTCAGACTACTTTGCATTGTGTTATCATATGTAGTCATTATTCAAACTTGAGAACCCTAATGTTCATGCATCATATGTTTTCGGCATTCCTTTTGGTTTTAGTGCGCTCATCTCATCATCTGTCCATGTGTTCTAACTGAGTAACATCTGTCTCAAACTCCGTAGATCTTTGCAACGGTAGGGGATAGGCATGAAGGAGGAACACACATACTATATGATCCTACCATCAGCGAGAGAGGAGCACTTGTGTGTGTTGCACGTGCACCTAGGAAGAAATCTGTGGATGATTTTCAGGCACAACCTGTTATTCACAACCCTCATGCACTACCATTGTTTAGAGATGAGCCAAGCCGCAAACGTCAGCGTGAGAAGATATTGAAGGACCCATTTAAGTCTCACAAACCAGAGCTACCCATGACAGGGCCGGGTCATGGCGGAAGAGTTGGTACAACCAAGGGAAGTTTGCTCACACAGTACCTTCTTAAGGTAATATCACTTACTTATTCTTACACATAGTCAAGACTGTGGGGACAATTACTTACATATATTTGTGTTTCAGCAAGGTGGTTTGATTAAGGAAACATGGATGGAGGAAGACCCCAGAGAAGCTATCTTAAAGTATGCTGATGTGGCTTCAAAAGATCCTAAATATATTGCCCCAGCATATGCAGAGACACAGCCTGAAACAATGTTTGCCAAGTCCGACTCAGAGGATGAGGAGAAATAACAGGTGATTAGGTTTTTTTCTTTCTTCATGCTGAATGGTTAAACGGCTTACATAATACTAAATCTGATTTTCTAACTCCAGCTTGTATTTTATGGTGGTATTATGTGACACCTGTTTTTCATTTAGCAGTGAAGATACGTTTTTTTTACCATGCTATGTATGTAAATCTACAATGAAATCTAAAGAGATTTTAGTGAATGCAGTTTCAAATATTTAGTTTTATCTTTCGTTTATTATATTTCATCAAGTAGAATTGTTTAGAGAGGGAAAATTGGAGATTGCCTCCTGGATTTCTAAGGCAAAAATGTTGGAAATATTTGTTTCCCGCAGATGACTTCTTGTCACGCCATTCTCTAGAACAAATGTCGATTTTATGGGAATGTTTCCATCCTACATCTATCTATGCTAATAAAAAAGTAGGATAGTTGGAAAAATTACAGAAATGTTATTTTTCCGCTCAAAACTGTCATATCAAGTAAATATTAGAATAATTAGAAACAAGGGAACAAATAAATGCATTTACAGCCTAAATTTACAGAATACTAGCAGGGACGGAGACTACTAACTAATTCTCATTTGAAAAGAAAGAGAAGGAAAGCCATTATATTTTTTTTTCAATTTCATCTATCCATATTATTTGAATTGAAAAGAATGAATTTTCAATGTGAGAGGAAGACTTCAGTAGCGGGGAGACGAATTGTCGCCGGCATAGATTGTGGCGACGTGAAATTAAGGATACAAAATATATACAGATGGAGGGGAAGTTGCCGGCAGGCTAAAACGGTAGCCAGAGGTGAAGACGGAGGTGGACCCGTACGTAGAGATGGCATGCGGCGGGTAATAGGGATACATTATGTCAAAAATTAAAAAAATTTAAAATTTTAAAATATAAATATGGAAAATAATTTTAAAATCTAAAATTAATTTTACCAAGTGTTTAAAATGTTTACAAGTTTCAAAACTATTTTAAAGATATCACATAACAATAAAGTCTTAAATTAATAATAATAATAATAAGATTGTAAGATTGGGTCTAAAAATTGAAATTACATCGATTATCTAAAATACAATACTCTATACAGTCAAAATTCTAAGGCGGAAAATTCAATAAAACTATACTCTTTTCAGTCAAAATTATACAGTAGTTTTATGAAAAACTGTGTTGTAAAGGTGATAAACTTTATGTGGACAACAAGCTAGACGAGATAGTGATTAAGTGGACACTTGAAATAGAGATATTTTCATGGAGTAGCACTCATGTGCATTTGATGCATACATGTACGAGGATCGGGTTTGGGTGCGAGTTGATTCGAATCCGTACATTTTTACCATTTTTTTTTGCCCTAACCTCTATGTTATATTAGTCATACATTTATGTTATATTAGTCATACATTTATGTGCAGATATCATACCTTTATTTAATACTTTTAACTCTAAAAAAATCCTAATTTTGCCACAATTTGTACATGTTGACCTTTATATGATATTATTTATACATTTATATCAGCATAGTTATATATTTATGTAATATATAAAAATACAACTAACATAACTAAATAATATATTTAACATAACTAAAAGCTAGGACTGTTATCACTAAAAAGAATGAAAGATTAATATGTCTGTCTAAAAAAAAGTTAAGGTACAATTAACCTTACAAAAGGTATGATTAACATAACTAAAAGGTATGACTAATACTACTAAAATATATAGTTAACATAACATAAAAGTCTGACAACTAAGAGCATGTTTAGGCGAATTTTGTCCGCGACTTAGTGGCGCGTGCGGGCGCGTGGTGGATTGAGTCGACTCGAGTGCACGGATTTAGAATCCATACACTAGGTGCACAATTTTTTTTTGTCTTAGTATCCATTTACAACGATTTCACAATTATAATTCAACAAAAGTAATTTAACAAAATAACATTATAGTATAAAATATAAAATATGACATCATTAATGCATCGTAAGTTCAAAAAATATGACATCATCATAATCATTGCTCATACGTTTGATATTTTGATATTTCAGAATTCTAATTAGAATTAGTAAAATTTTATTTCCTTACCTAAGTTTGAAAATGTCAATATTTTGATGATAAAAATAAAATAAAATCAAAGAACCGAAATAATATAGGGTAAAATACATCCAACCTTCTTTTGTTTTGGAAATTTTGTGTATGAGTTTCTCTTCTGTAATCAGAATAACAAAATTTACACGTATGATTAAATAAAGTCATCACATTCTCCCTTTCCATACACATTAACACTGTTAATATTTTACAACGGGTCTTCGCCTGGGTTTCACATAGTTTTTCATATATTACTATTAACTTGGGCCAAAAATAAAATTTTAAGAATAACTCGGCCCATTTGTTCAGCCCACAATTTTAAAGGCCGATTAGTTTCACCTTGTATGCAGAATTTTCAAGAACATTTATTCAAATCCAAGAATAATTGCACATTTTAGATTTTAGATTTTACATGTGCAATATAATACCAAACTAAAGATCATAAAAGATGATTAATTTGGTATATTAAATATTAAAAGCACATTTAAAATTGAATAATTATTACATTTGTAAAATTAGTGGAGAATCATGTTTGAGGCAACTCTCTCATCTAACCAACTGATAATGTGTCGAAACACAATATCAATGTTCTGAGGCAGTTCACCATAAAGGAGAGAATGCCACATATCGGGATATAAGTTGAAGGTTTTGTCAGAAGAAGAAGCCAACTCATATAAAAGTTTACTAACAGATGGATCAGTGACACGATCATCTCCACCATGGACGATTAGGAAGGGCAACGATACATCTTCAACTCTTTTCTCCAAATCCAAGCTCACCCTAAGTACTTCATTTCCTGTTGCCATTGGGGGCCATCCATGGTGGAATAATGCATTCGATCTAATCTGATATTTTACTTCAATATTATTTCCAATCTTTTTTTATTAAAGAAGCAATCACATGTGTATCGTATCAAACCTTAATTATTAAATGAATAGGGTTTCAAGAATCATTATGTATAATTAATATACTCCCATTGTCTATAAGACTAGGACTAATTTAATCACATAAATTTGGTGAACCTATGTACCAAAGCTATATATATATACCTAGCATGTAGTACTAAGAAAATAAATATAATATTTTTTAATGAAAAGGATAGAATTAAATAGAGAATAAGATGAAAGAGGGTGTACCTCATCCCTTATCTCAGGAACCCTCATTGCTACATCGATAATATCAGGAGTAGGAATGATTCTCCATTTGGGGAATAGACGACCAAGCTTGTCTGAAAGATAGATCAGTACTGGATGAGGCTTCACATCCTCAGCAATCTGCATATATATATATATATATATATATATATATATATATATTTTGTAATTTAATTCTTAGATGAGCATCTAAATTAAATTTAAATATTAGCAACTAATTACTGGTATATACCTTACACATAGGTGCCAGCAGCACAGCCATATCCCAATAATCAGGTTTCTTAAAGTGTAGGAGTAGAGCTACAGCACCTCCCATTGATTCTCCCATTAAAATCTTCTTCTTATTCTTGTTCACTTCCCTCTCTGTTAATTAATGCATCCTCAATAACTTTATACCAGAATGTCTAGTTTTAAGAATATAATTACCTATATATATATAGGGTTATAATCATTTTCCGTCTTGTAACTATGGTGTCTTTTGATTTTGGTTCCATAAGTATCACAATTTTTAATTTTGTCCCACAATTTAAGAATTTGTCCAATTTCATTCCAATTTTGGTCGGAAAATTTGAATTTCGTCGGAAAATGGCTTTTCGGTAACCTAAAAGTGACGTAACAACATAGTTCAATCAATAAGAATTTGACGCGTGCCGCTGCGTCATTTTTAGGTCATCGAAAAGCCCCAGAGAAATTTGACAAATTAATTCTTAAATTGTGGAACTAAATTGAAAATCGTGAAAACTATGAGACCAAATTGGAAGACATGGGATGACAAATGATTTTAACCCATATATATATATAAATATATATACACACATGTTAATTACCGGAAATGGAGGTGAAAAAATCAGAGCAGTCATTGACAAGATGATCAAAATTGGGGATGTAACAGCGATGACCAGATGACTTTCCATGGCCTTCATAGTCGATGCCATAAACTGCATAACCTGCCTTTGCAAGTCGAATGCCACACCCTGTTTCATTTTATCATGACCTTTGGTATTCACACTTAATTTATTTAAGATGAACATATAATTTTTTTTTAATTGGACGAGATGTCATATTTGTAGTTATTATTTTGAACATTTATATAAATAAATAACCTTGCATGGAGATGCTGCATTCCATGCCGAATCCATGGCACAAGAAGACCAATCCTTTAGGCTCGGAATGTGCAGGCATCCATTTGCACGTAAAAAGTTTCACCCCTCTTGAATTCGTAATGAATTCCTGAAAATTCGATTTGATACAAATTATAGAGAACTCTAAAAGTGTATGTATGCATGAAACAATAAGTAGGATTACCTCTTCATATCTGATGCTCAATTTTCCTGATTCCTGCACAAATTATTAAGAAAGAAGAGTGCACATAAAATAATATATGAATGAAATCATATCTTGATGCATAACATAATAAATTGAGAAGGATGGTTAGTTACCATGAAGAAATTATATATCTCAATCAACAAAAGTGCAAGAGAATGTTATGTAACTTGAGTAGAAAGAAAATGAAGCTAAATACATGTTAAATAACCTTATATAGATGAATACAAGAAATTAAATACAGGAATGGTAGTTAAGAGAGGAGTAAATAACCTTATGTAGATGAATTAATGCACAAAAATATGAATTGAGATTAGGTTAGTAAAAAGCCTAAAGAAGTAGAAGGGTGAGTTGTAGGAATATCTATTGCTTATAATTGACTCATAAAATTCAACGAAAGATACGAGGACTAAGAATAGGAAACCTGAATCCCTGAATTTTAAAAAAAAATATAAAAGAAAAAAAAATATCTTTCATGACAAGAATTATATTATTATAAGAGAAAGAAAAAACATGTCTTTTATATAATATGTGTAGATTACACTATTACATTTTATTTAGCTATATTATTTAAATAGCTATAAGTCGTACAAAATTGAATTTAAAAGTTTATTAATTATATGCATCTATATAATATAATTTACTATAGAAATTTACTTTTTCATATTGACCCACTTAAGGATCTTTTTTTTAATCTTCTTTTTATTTTAATATAAATTTTGTGATGAAAGAGTTTTCATTTATAAATTATCTATAAAACTAATTAGTCCGTTCCGTGAGATAGGAATAGAGTTGATAGAATTTAATAGAAGAAAATTATTACTTTTTGAATTTTACGTACTTAAATATGAATGTTTATGATAAAAGAAATGTTTAAAGTTTTATAAAGTTAGAATTTTATACATAAATATTTTACATTAGAAGTATGTATTTGTAATCTGTAATGTAAGAAGTATTAATTTCTCAATAAAGGTAAATAATTACAAGTATTCAATTATTTAATATTACGTGTATAAGATAATATATATATATATATATATATATGTAAATAAATAAATATTTATACATATAAGCTTACAAAATAAGCTATTCTATGATCTAAAAAAAATATAAAAAAACTAACGTGTATAACCTATAACCTAGTAAAAGTGGGCCCTAAATAGTTTTCAAAACATTTTTCTTTTAAATTGAGTTGTTTTTAGGAATGAGATTGAATAAAAAGAAATTGAAAATTATTTTATAAAACTAAGAAAACAAATTAGAAAATTTGAAAAGTACACATTACTTAATAAATTTATTTTAATTATAATTATTAATATAGTTATACTTGGTTCTATTCATAAATTAATATATGTTTGGATTTATAACATAATTTTTTGTTTCACTGCTACATTATGATGATGTGAAGTTTTGATTATCATCAACCGTTTAATAGATTAGTAATTAATTCAATTTCATTTAAATAAACTATAAATTATTCATTTTTACAATTTATTTTCTATAATATCATTTCATTATATGAAGTAATAACTATCAATATTATTATTGGATATTTTTTATAGGTATTTAAATAATATATGTTATATATATATATATAAGAAAATGATAAAATGTCCACCGTGGACAACTTTTAATATGACCATCGATAACGTGTAATGACCACATCCCCTCATTATGAAAAGTAAAATTAATAGAAATACTGGATTTTTGGCACATTAGCTGTGGGCACATCTTAACGTGCCCACAGTGGATAGGGCAGTAGAGTTATATATATATATAATGATCAATTATCCACCATGTGTGCATGTCTTAATATTGAGTTTAAACCATTAATACATGTTACATTTATTTGAGTTTCTTTATTACCTAAAATAAATGAGCTGCAACAAGTAATGCACAAAAACAATTAATGGTTGTTAAGAGATGAGTAAAAAACCTTATATAAGATGAATTAATGCACAAAAATATGACTTGAGATTAGGTTAGTAAAAAGCCTTGAGATTAGGTTAGTAAGAAGCCTAAAGAAGTAGGATTTGTTGAGATTAGGTTAGTAAAAAGCCTAAAGAAGTAGAAGGGTGAGCTGTTGGAATATCTATTGCTTATAATCAAGATAAAAAATTTCGCGAAATTTTATCGAAATTTTTGTAAAATTGAGTTACCAAAATAGAAATGGGGTTTATAAAACTTTCGTTAGCGTTTCACCAAAATTTCGGTAAATTTCGATTTTGATGAAATCATAGTAGAAAATGTTTGAAAATGTCGAAATTTCGATGAAATTTCAATAAATTTCGTTTCGATTTCGGTTTTGGTGAAATTTTAGTAAAATTTTTTTTACCCGAAATAATTATAATAGAATTTTATAATGAGTTACACCAATTTTTAAGGAAAAAAAATATATTTTGTACCAAAATAATATTAGAGTGACCAAAATAATTTTTTTTCCTCAGCTTTGCACGCTTCCTCAAGTTTTTTTTTCATGTATACATTGAAGGTATCCATGAAATACTTTTTTCAGACATCATATGTATACATTGAAGGTATCCATAGAATACTTTTCAGGTATCACATGTATGCATTGAAGGTGCGTGCACAACGTAGGCGCATGGACGTGCGGTTTTTGAGGTGTTACAGATTTGTTCTATAGGTATTACAAACATGAACTAAAGGTATGTGATACCCGAAGAGTATATGTAGGATACCTTTAGAGCAAATATGTGATACCTATTAGGTGCATGTGGCAGGGGCGCGTGGGGGAGCGTGGTAGCGGCCCACGCGTCGGGTCGAGTTGGGGACATGGATCTAAGATCCATGTCCTCAGGACATAAAATTTTTGTGATAATATTATAATTTACACATTATAATTGTAACATGTATAATGCAATCAAATAATTTCATGATTACATTCAAAATCAATCTAATGTCATGGGCTGATACTAATATTGTCTAAATCAAGATGACTTACCAACTTATTCATTTGAACCTCAAAAGAAGTTTATTTTAGTATTAGTAACAATGTATTCAATTATTTTGAATTTCTCATGTTATTATACCAAACAACATTTATATGATAGTTAATTCCTATATTTGTTGTAAATATGTCATTTTGTTTGAAATTTTAAGTTGAATATATGTATTAATGTTAGTTATAATATTATGAACAATACTATATCTAAATTCCCATTTTTAACTAAGTTCCCATCATTTTTCTAAATTCTACTGCAATTTCCACCGAAACCGAAATTTTCGTAAAATCAAAATACCGAAATTTCTACTGAAATCGAAATTTTCGTCCTTGCTTATAATTGACTCATAAAATTCAACGAAAGATACGAGGACTAAGAATAGGAAACCTAAATCCCTGAATTTTAAAAAATAATAAACTTTCTCCCAAAATAATTCAGGATTATAAACTAATTTCGTACTCATTATAAACAACAGACTTTTTTTTTATAAGAGAAAAATAATTGAATCACATACCTTCATAGTCTAACCTGCAGACGGCGAAATGAAGAGGTTGAATTGGTAAAAACAAAAAGACGGAGCCCTAATCTAATCTGATTCTACGGACTGACAGCGAAATCAAAAGGTTTAATTGCATCGATCCTTAAACATGTATGTCCTCCTAATTCTTCTCTTACCTTGTCTTTGTGAAGATTTTTTTGGTGAGTTTGATGTTACAGTGTTTGGGTTGTGCATTTTTCGGTTGATTTCATATTTTTTGTTTAATTGAATGGGATAGTACTTCTCTGCGCTATGATTCTTTGCCATTTTCACATTGGAGTGAACTGCTATAAAAATGAATGTTTTCTTCAATTTTGATTGCACACTTTTGTTTGCTGCTTTGGGAATCAATGTACCTTTGCAACTCACCATATCTTCCTCATATCAAGTCCAATTTTCAATGTTTTCTATTAATTTTAATATAAATCAAATGATTTTGTGGTATTTGTTAGTCTACATAATTATTGTGAGAGCGGAAAATAAACATGCAGAGCTTATACTGGCTCGAAGATGGTGTAAACCTTCTACGTCCACTCTACTCCTATTACGAGGGGAACTTCGTTAGGCTAGATTGAATTACAACTTAACAATCTATCACTTGAATAAGTTTTCACCTACAAGGATTCTACTTACACATAGATTTCACGAACCTTTAGGCTGACCCATATAGGATCCTACTAATTGACACAGAGTTACTGCACCTCTAAAACAATCTAAGCAGTTCATACAGAATGAACCTCTGTCAAATTTTGCGTTTTAAAACTTTCTGTAAGCAGGTTACTGAATTCTAGACAGAATACAGCAACACACAAGAATCAATAAGCTAACAGTATGCTTAATCAGCTTACTGTTTCTGGATTTACAGTATGCAGCGGAAACTTAAGATAAAGTTTCTTTTGTGAAAACAATTTTCTTTTCCAAGAATGATTTTATCAAAATCATTTTAAGCAATACGAGCAAGATATATCAGATATTCAGCAAGTAAGATAAAACAATAAACACACAAAGGGTTTATAGTGGTTCGAAGGTGATGTAATCCTTCTACGTCCACTCTTCTCCTTCACACAGGAGGAACTCCACTAGGTCAGATTGATTTACAAGTCTTAACTTTACAATCCTCTTCCTAACGAACTAACACCTACTAGAATCAGAAATATTCCTAGGCCAATCCCACACAGGGTACAAATACTCACACAGAGTAATAAACCTTAGCACAAATAAAGCTAACACTTAGTGAGGATCTAAATCATTCCCACTAAGGACACCAACTAAAACAACCTAGCACACATCAAATAGGTTAAAAGTATATATTCTTCAAATGGTGCTTTTGAAGACAACCTTAAGATCTTGAAAACTTGTTTCTTGAGCTCGACTGCTTTAGGAAGGTTGAGTGTCAGAACAGAGAAAACTTGCGTTTACTTGAGAGAGATTAAGAGCTAGAAAATGCTTCAGTTGTTCAGTTGTCTTCTCGAGTTAACTTCACCTTCTATTTATACTTGTAGAGAATATGTCCATTGAAGAGAGACATACTCCTTGTAGAAATTCAAATATTGATCTCATTTGATCTTCGCATTAAATGCTCCTAGAGAAATTAGGAAATAGGGCATGTCCTACTCTATGTTGCATTAATGGCGCCACTTCTCGGCAACAATGTTTTTGCAGGTCCGCGGTCCAGATGACATACTGCATTCACTCATTCCTCATACTGCAATAAATAAGAGTGATAAACTTACTGTTTCCTGCTCAGGTTGCAGTGATTGCTTTCTGTTCTGTGCCAGCTTTCTGTTCTGTGTCTGCTTACTGATTCTGTAACAGCTTCCTGTTTCTGAATTCTGCTTGCTAATTCTGAATCCAACTTACTAATTCTGAATCATGCATAAAGCTTCCAGTTCTCCTTGTTCAGCTTGCTGATTCTGCTACCACTTTCAACTTACTGATTCTCCTTACTGAAAATCAGCATCTTATATTCTTCACTTGCAGAATCCTGCTGCGATCAGTAACTTCTATCTTTCTGATTTTTATATATCCTAAAATATACAACTCAGAAAACAAACTTATCAAAGCTAAATTCCACTTAAACATTGTGGAAAAATGGGGTACTCCAACTTCCTATACAAAGTTACTTGTCTCATAAAAACCTAACAGAAATATCCCAACAATTTCCCCCTTTTTGATGATGACAAAACCCATTATTAAGCAGTATTTCCAGATGTACATATCTACTTACAATTTGTACAAATAAAGTACAATTGAGCTAACAACAAAAACATACATAGCTCACTAACTTCATAACTGAATATAAAAGAATAAAAGAATAACGAATTTCTTTATAAGAAAGTGCTTACTAAAATCATCTTATGAGAAACTGCGGTAAGCGACTACTTCCTCAGGTTTCCGTTCTTCCAAACAGTCTTCTTTTTACAAGGTCGTTTCTAGAATTGGTTCCAGGTCGCTTTATACCCAACTCATACTTCGTTCCTTTCCACCAATTCAGAATTGACTCAAGATAGGACTCTTCCATCTTCTTCTTGATTTCAGGAACCTGAATCCAACGAAGCCAATAATCCTCTGAGAAGGGGATTTGCTCTTCTTTCTTCACCTTTTCCATCATCTTCTGCTGAATATCCAATTCTCCATTTCTCACCAAATTTTCAAACTTCACCAAGGCCTCGAGACATGTTGGATAGGTCACAAAGTAGTTATATTTGCAGAGATGTCTGAAGTACCTCAAGTACTCAGTTCTTTTGAAAAGGGTGATCTCTTCAAATGTCGGATTCCTGTTATTTGGCAAGGACATATAATTAAATATCTTCAAATCCCATATCATATTTACCTTTTCCGGTCTTTGGTCTAGTAGATAGAAACCTCGATAGTAACTTTATCTCAATCGAAGTAGGGAACATCTTGAGGTGGGAATGAATTTAGAGCTGAATCCACTATATTAGCAAGTTTAGGTTTCTTCTCTCTATCCACTCCTAAACGTGACATCCAGTCCGTCTTTTCCCTTCTCCTCTTTTCGTCAGCCTCTTTTAGCTCTCTCCATCTATCTTCGTTCAGCCTCCTACCTGCAGCAATACCCATATAAGGTCTAACATTAGCATTCTGACCTGTTTGCTGCGGTTTTTGTCTACTTTGCTGTGTTTACTGCCTGGAACTCTTCTATCGAGTTGTTGCAGCTGGAATGATAGTTCATTGCTGAGCTGCAGTGCTGCTTACTGTTTGAGGAACAGTATCCCCAACACCTGTACCTCCTTCATCTTCATTGTCTTTTCTCTTCTTGGATTGGATGCTTAGACCATGTCCTGAATCAGAACACATGCGCTTTTTACTGATGATCAAAGATTGATCATCATCATTATCCTCATCCAAATCCTTCCACTGCAGCATCAAACTCCTCATCTGCTTTCTTCTTACTTTTTCTATTTTTGGCATCATCAATTGGGACAACACTAGGAGAAGCTGAATTAGTGGACACATATTGAGGAAAGGCCCGATGCAAAATGGTTCGCATCTCGCCAACAAACAGCTCCAGGTTTGAGATCCTGTCATCTGTGCTTTGAGCAACTCGAGCTTCTGCGGTGGTGTTTTCTTATAGAGAGTTGAGCACCAAATTCTGTGCAACAAAAGTGTTTTGAATATCAGCAATGAACTTGTCTCTTGTTTTACTGACAACTTGTTGTGCATGCTTAACCTTCTTTCGCTCACGATACTGAGCATTCCACTCATCGTTCATCTTGCGCTGAATTCTGGAAGGGAGTTCAGATAACTTCTTTCTTAGGTTCTCCATTGATGATGAGTGTACTTGGTCACTTCTATGAATGCTGGTTGTCATATTCATCTCATACGTCTGCAAGGCTCGAACAAGGCCTTGGACAACATCTATAAGCCCTTGGAGGGATTGTTCTTGAGAATCAGAAATAGTCTCAACTCTAGCTATACTTGGTTCTGTATTCTCTTGAGTGTAGAGAACCATAGTCTGACTCTGATCAGTGTTTTGTTGTTGTGCAACATCATCAGCATGCTGCAGCATCCTTCTTCGCATAACCTCTGGATCTGGAATCTTAAAAGATGATTCGGGCTGGCTATTATCTCCTTCAAGATTTTCATCATTGTTATCAGATGAGTCGCCTCTATCATCAGGATCCTATTCAGGAGCAACAACAATAGCTTCTTTGCCTCCTTGAGACAATCTCTCCTTCTCTGGGTTCCCATCTTTATCCTCCGCCAATATTGTCTCAACAGTAACTGCGCCAGAGGTCTTCTCAGGAGAAGCTGTCTCAACAACATTCTCATCATCAGCAACCAACAGTCATACTTGCTTCAGCAACTCTGGTGGCAATATCTAAAAGATCAAGATTCTGAGCATTAAGATATGTTTGCTTAGTCAGATGTTGTAACTCCACCAGGAAGAAATCATCATCTGTTCTTTCAGCTTCAACATGATCTACTTGGAAGATTCATTCAGCAAGTTCTGTAAAGATGTTAGCATCAACATCTGTTGCATCCTGTTGCTCATCAGCATTTGTTGCATCCTATTGCTCTTCAGTATTTTGTACTGCTACAGTAGCCAGTACAGGAAGTCCTGTCTCTGCAACTTCCTCCGTGGTTGCTTCATCGGCATAATCCTGATTTAGATCATTCGGGACTCCTTGAATCTTTACTGATGGTTCCTCCTCAAATGATATAACTTGATATATTGGAGAACTTGTGTAATCGACCAACTGTTGCTCGTCGGTCTCCATTGCCTCCAAGCTTACAATATGGGACAATGTTGTTATATTTCTATATGTTGGAGAATCATGGCCTTCAGCAACAGCACTTGTTCATTCTCCTGCTTGCAGTATTCTGGGTGGTTATCTGATTGGTTCTGATCTGCTTGCTTCCAATCCCAGCTGTAGCATTCTCTGGTTAGCTTTCATAGTACCGAGGTGAGCTAATTGAGCTTCAGCAAGCTCAAGTTCTGATGGGGTCCTAACAATCTCAGCATTGGGGTTCATCAATGTGTTGTCCTCCCCAGCCTTCATCGACTGTTCTCCCTCCTGTTCATCAAAGGTACGCTTATCTTTGCAGGCTCTATGCTCCCTTATGTGTTCATGTATTTCGATAATCTGATGACTCATGGCTTCTCGACAGGAACCAATAAACTTAGGATGGAGCAAGGGCAGTATACTGTCAGTATCAGTATACTCCACTATCCATTGAATAACTATGTCTTCTACTTTCAGCCAACTCTCCCATTACACCAATTCTCTTACACTATAGAGTCTCATAAGTCTCCAGTAATCATATACTCTGGCGAAAGTTCTGTAGATCGACTCAGCTATTTCTATAAGAATATCTCGTGCTTTGTCTGAGTCGACCTCGCTCATGGATCGTTCAACCTCAATCATCGTTTCAATTACATCGAGATGCTCCTCAGGCTTGAACTTTTTCACAAGTACTTTCTGCTTCTTTGCTTGTTTTCAAGATCTATTGCTTCGTTTTCCCTTGCTCTCCTTTGCAAGCAACTTCCTCATCTTTCTCTTCTTCCTCGTCTTCATCCTGCTTGGCAGGATGAGGTATTTTAATTCAGGTATTGGTTCAAGGGCCAAACCGTCATCTGCTTCCTAATCTGCATCCTGATCAGCATCTTGTTCAGCAACCTGATCAGTATTTTGAGCTTCCTGATCAATATGCTTGGCTCCCTATTCTAGATCAAATCTATGTTCAGGGCCTGGATCTGCTGCTGCAACGATCATATGGGACTCAGAATCTCCTAGAACAACATTCTTATGAGCTTTTTGGCAACTATCACTATTTTCATCATGAGAATCTTCCAGAGCAGCATTCTAAAGAGATTCTACCACATTGGGCTCACCCAATGGATTCTTCTTCAAAGAAGCTCTCTTATTGACCTTCTGTACCGGCTTCCTGGCAGGTATATCATCTTCATCATCACTAAAAGAAGCCGAGTCTGTAACTCCTTGTGCAGCATCACTGCTATATTGTGTTGCATCATCTGAGTCACTTTCTGCAATCTTGCATTTTGCAACAATCTTCTTCTTTGGTTGCTGAGCCTTCTCTATAGTCTTCTTCTTGTTGAACCCCTTCTTCACTCCTAAGAACTAGCTATGAGTGATTGGCACGGGTTCATCCATTGGGATGTTCTTCTTACAGAGAATGGAGGTGATGGTGATCCCGAAACTCCTCCTTATAGTTTTCTTGGAGGTCTTTTCCCAAATCCTCTGAAAGAGGAATTGTGCTCAGTTGACTGCTTCTTCTCTAACAATCGCAGTCATTAACCGAATTCAAAGATCGGTGTCTTGTCAAAGCTTCCACACCTGCCTTCAATGGATTACGTGCAGATGTCATGAAGAAACTCATACTCAGGCTTGAGTTTCTTCTTCTCAAAGCTCTTCTTCAAAGGCTCCGAGATGGAATCCTGTTTGAACAGGTTCCAGCTTTCCTCTATAAACCCGGAGTTGTAAGTCTCTAGCTTTGAGAATTTCAGACCTTCGTTGGAGATATCGAAGGTGGCGGCAATGTCTTCTGTCATCGATGTATACTCCTTACCATCAGGGCTCATCCTGAAGAGGATGGTCTCCGTGTTCTTAGATAACTCGACAAAGACATAAAACTTCTGTACCGACCGGACAGAGAACCCGCGGTAGCTGGTGGTAAACAGGCCTTCGATCTTACTCTTGTCAACATAACCTTAGAGCTGATCGATGACCTCCTTGTCAAACAGTGTTTCATCTCCAAGCAGCACCAGAGTATTCACCAGTCTTCCCTCCAGAACCTTGGTTTGTCTTCCGGCAGCCATTGTTGAGATTGTGAGATCTAAGAAAAACTTAGAGAGAAAGAGTGTAGAATGCTTGAATACACAGTCAATTTTTGCTTCTCGAAAATGATAAGTATGAGAATGATGAGAAGAGAGGGAGTTGATGATCAGTTTATAATTCAAACATGTGTTGATTTAAATCAACGGTCTTGATCTAATAACGTATGTGAGAGACGCGTAATCTGACGGTTGAGATAAAAAGATGGAAGGACAAATCTGTAATATCCGAAACTAGACATGTCAGAGGATAAACCATGCCTATTCGACTTCTGAAAAATGGTCTTGTCATTAAATGCAGATGCCAAAGTGTCGTTTAAAATAATTAGGGATAAGGTGACTATTCCTAATACGAGGTTGCAGGTTCCTTAAATGTTATTCTCATAAATGTTGTAACCTGTCTGCAGTAACTTATTTGGTGTTGTATCCTGAATTCTGCTGTATCCTGCAGAATACTGTTTAGCTATATCCTGAATACTGAAAATCCCAATGCTGAAAGCTAAAATACTACATACTTACCCATAATTTCCTACTTGTCTTACTGAGAGAGTAGACTTTTTCCATACTTTATAGCTTGATAATCCCAAGCTCATTCCTTAACATAGAAAATCTTGATTCACATAAGGGTTTTGTGAATATATTAGCCAACTGCATATCAGTATGTACATTCTCAAGCATAATATATTTCTTCTCCATGTGATCTCTTATGAAATGATGTCTCACATCAATATGCTTTGTCCTTGAGTGAAAAACAGGATTGTGTGTTATAGCAATGACACTAGTATTATCACACAGGATGAGAGTTTCTCTTTCTATTATCCCATAATCCTTAAGTTATTATTGTATCAACAGGATTTGAGCACAACAACTTCCTGCTGCTATATACTCTGCTTTAGCAGTGGACGTTGCTATAAATGTTTGTTTCTTGCAGAACCAAGCCTTTCTCCTAGAAATTGACAGGTACCATTGGTACTCTTCCTGTCTATCTTACATCCTGTAAAGTTTGAATCTGAATATCCTTTGAGGCTGAATCCTCCTTCCTTAGGATACCATAAGCCAATATCTTGAGTACCCTTTCAGATACTTGATAATCCTTTTTACTACTGCAAGATGTGACTCATTTGGTGCTGTTTGGAATCTTGCACACTCCTACTGAAAACACTATGTTAGGTCTATTTGCTGTAAAATACAGTAGGGATTCAATAAGCTTTCTGTATTTTGTAATCTCCATATTCTTTCCACTTTCATCCTTATCCAAACTGATTGATGTGGCCATTGGTATGCTTACTGATGATCCATTTTCCATTCCAAACTTCTTGATCAGTTCCTTAGAGTACTTGGCTTGATTTATGAAAATCTCATTATCTAATTGTTTCACTTGTAGACCAAGAAAGAAACTTAATTCCCCCAACATGCTAATCTCAAAATTTTTCTGTATGAGGGTTGAGAATTTTTAACATAAAATTTTATTTGTGGATCCAAAGATAATGTCATCCACATATATCTGCACAAGCAGTATACTATCTCCATCCTGTATTTTGAAGAGAGTTTTGTCCACTGTCCCTTTCTGAAAACCATTCTCCAAGAGATATAGGGACAGGGTATCATACCAAGCTCTAGATGCTTGCTTTAAACCATATAAAGCTTTCTCCAATCTGAATATCTTGTCTTCTGTTTGTTCTTCGAAACACGGTGGCTGCTCCATATATACTTCTTCAGATAAGAGTCCATTCAGAAAAGCACTCTTAAAATCCATCTGATACACATTAAAATTCTTATGAGCAACATATGCTAGAAATATCCTTATTGCCTCAAGTCTTGCAACAGGAGCGAAGGTCTCATCAAAATCTATATCTTCTTCCCAACAGTATCCTTTAGCTACTAGTCTTGCTTTGTTTCTAACTACAGTACCAGTTTTATCTAGCTTTTTCTTGAACACCCACTTTGTTCCAATAACCCCTTCATAATCAGGCATTGGAACTAATCTCCATACATGATTCATTTTGAATCCACTCAGCTCTTCCTGCATGGTCTGTATCCAGTTACTGTCTTCGAGAGCTTCTTCAATACTCTTTGGTTCAACTTGAGATATGAAACATGTGAACAGTGATTCTTGTGGTCTTGATCTTCTTGTTCTAACACCTTCATTAATATCTCCAATGACAAGCTCTCTTGGGTGATTCCTAAGCCATGTCCTATCAGGCTCAAAACTGTAAACTGGTTGCTGAGCAGTAACTTGTTGATTAGCATTATCACTGCGCTTACTATTAGACTGCAGTATCCTATCTGCTTGTTGTGCAGTATCCTGCATTACTGTATTCCTAGATGCAGTAACTTACGTACTATTTTCAGTAACTACTTCAACAGGTACTGGTACTCCTTCAATGTATCTTACTGTTTGATTCTTGATATTCATCTAAGATACATTTTCCTTTAGCTTGTCCAACTCAGCAGTATCACAATGTGGTTCATCAAACACCACATGTATTGATTCTTCCATAACCAAGCTTTTCTTGTTGAAGATCCTGAAAGCCTTGCTAACTAATGAGTATCCTAGAAATACTCCATCATCAGATTTTTCATCAAAGGTTTTCAAATGCTCTTTGACATTATTCAGAATATAACATCTGCATCCAAAGATGCGTAGATATAATATGTTTGGAGTAATGTCATACCAAACCTCATAGGGAGTCTTATCATGATCCTTGTTGATTAAGCATCTGTTCTGAGTATAACATGTTGTACTAGTTGCTTCAACCAAAAACCTCTTTGGTATACCAGCATCAGCAATCATGGTCCTTGCTGCTTCCTTCAAGGTCCAGTTTTTTCTTTCTACAACTCCATTTTGCTGAGGAGTTCTTGCTGCAGAATACTCATGATAGATCCCATTTTCTGAACAGTACTTCTCTATGAATCTATTTGTGAATTCAGTTCCTCTGTCAGATCTTATCTTCACAATGCTCAAGCTCTTCTCATTCTGTATTCTCTTCATGAATTCTGGTAGCCTGTTTTGAGTTTCTGATTTCTTGACCAGAAAGATAGTCCAAGTAAATCTTGAGTAGTTATCCACAATCACCAGAGAATACTTCTTTCTACTTATACTAACAGGCTCAACTGGATCGAAGAGATCCATATGCAGAAGATCAAGAATCCTGTGAGAAGATCTCTATACTTTCTCTTTGAAAGGGCTTCTTACTTGTTTGCCTTTCTGACAGGCTCCACGAATATTCTCCTTTTTATAAGCAACATCTGGCAAATCTCTCACCAGGTTCTTTCTTGCTAGTTTGTTGATTGTTTTGAATTTGAGGTGGCTCATTCTCTTGTGTCATAGTCAGCTCAATTCAAGAGTGCTCTTAGCAATAAAGCATGTTAGTTGCACTGTTCAGCTCCAATCAATAAGATAGATGTTATCTCTCCTGGTTTCAGTGAGCTTCACCTCATTTGTCTTGTTGTCTCTAATCAGGAACTTGTCGAGGTTGAATTCTACTGAACATCCATTGTCACAGAATTGGCTAATACTCAGGATGTTGTATTTTAGCCCTTTGACATATGAAATGTCATTGTTACTTGCATTGCCTCTGATTAAGCTTCATGTGCCCTTAGTACTTCTTTTGGAGTCATGTCCATAGACAACCTTAGGGCCTTTGCATGACTGAAAGTCCCTTAATCTTACTTTGTTGCCAGTCATATATCGCGAGCAGCCTCTAATGATATACCATACGTCTCCACTACTTTCTGGTAAGTATGCCTACAAATAAATCAGGTAGATTTAGGTACCCATACAAGTATGGGTCCTGAGGTTAGTCATCTTTGGGACTCACACCTGCTTAATGACAATTAGTTTATCATTAGTCTTGGTGGTTCTCTTTCTGTAAGTACCCTTTGCAGGATACTGTTTGTGAACTGTGTGTGTTGGAGATTTTCAGGTGTTACCCTTCCTATTTGAGGAAGGTCTTCTCTTATACCTTTCTGGAGTATAAACTCCTTGGAATCTTTGCATGTATGCCTGGGCATAAAAGGGGTAGAACTTTTGTTATGACCTGGAGGACTGCTGCATTCTTCTCATGTTTGTAGCATACTGATTGTGCTGCTTTCTTAGGATTTATGCAGGCTTACTATCTGCGATCTGCAGCATGAGCTTCTTAAGCTTATCCATTGTACTAACTTTGTTCAGACTTCCATTGGCTGGAAGGAGTTCCTGAGTATAGGATACTCAGACCTGAACAAATTTTTCAGTATTGGATGTGCTTACTACTTTTTGAGAGCTTTCTGCACAGTATCCTAGACCATTTCCTTTGTAAGCATTTTGGGTCTCCAGGATACATTCCTGTGCTTTCTTAGCAGATTTGCTATACACATTGATTGTGTTTTGCAAGCTAGCTTTCTCAGATTCTAGCTTAGTGACCAGCAGTTTGAACTTAGAGACCTCAGCTCTGAGATTGCTGCATTTTGTACTATAGTACTCAAGGTCAGAAACATTTTCCTTCAGTACAATATACTCACTCTTTAGCTTTTGGTTTTCCTCTTTCAGTTCTTCATTAGCTGAATTTATCTGCTCAAAGTCACTCATGATCTGTCTAAACGACTGGATCATGTTCAGCTTTTCACTACCAGAAACTTCAAGAGATTGAGAGTTTACCTCATCTTCTTCTTCTTTTTCTTCAAAGTCTTTGGCCATGAGACACAGTAGTGCTTCCTCATCGGAGGCAGAGTTGTCGCTATCGCTCTCGGATGAGCAATTGTCCTTGGTTTCTACTTTGGATTTGCTTGCTGCTTTCTGAGCTTCAGCTTCACTCAGAAGAGCCCTGAGCTTTTGTTTTTCATCATTCCTCCTGTCTTTTCTCTCATCCTCAAGATACTTGTGTACTTGAGGGTATGGGCAGTTTCTGGCGAAGTGTCCAAGTTTCCTGCAATTATAACACAAGTCAGAGGAAACAGTATTTGACTGTGATGTTTGTCTTACCTGAGGGCTTGAAGGTTTCTTTTTGAAGTCGTTTTCTTTCTTATTTGTCTTCAGAAACTTCTTGAGGAGGAACGTCATTTCTTCCTCAGCATCTTCAGCAAGTGCTTCTTTCTGCTTTTCTTTCTACTTACTGCTGCTAGCAGTAGCTATCTTTGGTTCTTGCTGCAAGTGATGTTACTTTGGCACTCGACTCCTCTACCTCCTTTCTCATTTGATCTATATCGAATTCAAACACCTTAAGGTTTGAAAATGGATCAAATGTGCTCATCACATTGAGATCAAGTGAGATTCTCATTGCGGTTGCTTTGCTGTTCCAGTCCATGGGTAATGCTCTCAATACCTTTATGTTCTTTTCTTTCTGGGAATAGAATTTTCCGAGAGACTCAAGCTCGCTGACGATGGTTGTGAATCTTAAGTCAAGTTCTTCCAGTGACTCTCCAGATTTCATCTTGAACAGCTCGAACAACTGTGTAGCTTTCAACACTCTATTATCTTTGGCAAGCTCATTGTCTTCACATATTTGTTCCAGCTTGTCCCATATTTCCTTTACTGTTTTGCAAGTTTTCACCTTGCTAAATATTCCTTTATCCAGCGTAAGGAATAGTGTGCTCTTGGCCACATTATCTAAGTTGGCCCTTTTTCTTTCATCAGATGTATACTCATGTCTTGGCTTGACCAAGAATTCAGTTGGTGGAGGCGCTCTCCTGTAATCGGGTGTTGCTGCACGTTGAGTAGGTTGGGGTCTCCTTAGAGCCCTTACAGCCTTGTCGTCACTCGTGGATACGCCCTCAACTTCTCCGGCTGCTGCTGTTTTAGCTGCTGCTGCTTCTTCTGTCTAAGCTCGTGCATCCTCGCGGAGCTCTCTACCTAGGATAGGGTTTGGTTTGGTGATTAGAGGTAGTCCCTCAGTAATCACATACTATATTTCATCATGCATGGTTGATAGGTGTGCTTCTATGTGTCATCCAGTCATCGTATTCTTCTATGGAAAATATTGGAAGTTTGTGATGAGAGAAATCCATGTTTATGCTAAAACTATGAGTTTTGGTCTTGAAAAGAAAAACAGTTTTCCCAACAGAAATGGGTGGATTTGGGTAGGTTACCAGTCAAGTTGGCTTTTAACCCAACTCGTTCTGATACCACTTGTTGTTAGAGGTTCAGAGGGGGGTGAATGAACCTCTATCAAATTTTGCATTTTAAAACTTTCTGTAAGAAAGTTACTGAATTCTAGATAAAATACAGCAACACACAAGAATCGGTAAGCTGGTAGTATGCTTAATCAGCTTACTATTTCTGGATTTACAGTATGCAGCGGAAACTTAAGATAAAGTTTCTTTTGTGAAAACAGTTTTCTTTTTCAAGAATTATTTTATCAGAATCATTTTAAGTAATGAGCAGGATATATTAGATATGTAGCAAGTAAGATAAAGTAATAAACACACAAAGGGTTTATAGTGGTTCGAAGGTGGTATAATCTTTCTACGTCCACTCTTCTCCTTCACACAGGAGGAACTTCACTAGGTCAGATTGATTTACAAGTCTCAACTTTACAATCTTCTTCCTAACGAGCTAACACCTACTAGAATTAGAAAGATTCCTAGGTCAATCCCACAAAGGGTATAAATACTCACATAGAGTAATAAACCTTAACACAAATAAAGCTTACACTTAGTGAGGATCTAAATCCTTCCAACTAAGGACACCAACTAAAACAACCTAGCACACAACAAATCGGTTAAAAGTATATGATCTTGAAAGCTTGTTTCTTGGGCTCGACTGCTTCAGGAAAGTTGAGTGACTGAACAGAAAAAACTTACATTTATTTGAGAGAGATTAAGAGCTAGAAAATGCTTCAGTTGTTCAATTGTCTTCTCGAGTCGACTTCATCTTCTATTTATACTTGTAGAGAATATGTCCGTTGAAGAGAGACATACTCCTTGTAGAAATTCAAATCTTGATCTCATTTGATCTTCACATTAAATGATCCTGAAGAAACTGGAAAATAAGACATGTCATACTCTGCGTCGCATTAATGGCGCCACTCCTCGGTAATAGTGTTTTTACAGGTCTGCTGTCTAGATGACAACACCTTATTGGTCAGATGCTAACTTCTATCTACAGGATACTTTATCAATGTATATTTCTCATACTGCATTCATTCCTTCCTCGTACTAACTTACTGTTTCCTGCTCAGGTTGCAGTGACTGCTTTCTGTTCTGCGCCAGCTTTCTGTTCTGCATCTGCTTACTGATTCTGTAACAGCTTCCTATTTCTAAATCCTGCTTGCTGATTCTGAATCCAGCTTACTGATTTTGAATCATGCAGAAAGCCTCCAGTTCTCCTTACTGAATCCTGTATGCTGCTTACTGGTCCAGCTTGCTAATTCTGCTATCTCTTTCTGCTTACTGATTCTCCTTACTGAAAATCAACATCTGATACTTTTGCACTTGCAGAATCTTGCTGTGATCAGTAACTTCTATCTTTCTGATTTTTACATATCCTAAAAAATACAACTCAGAAAATAAACTTATCAAAGCTAAATTCCACTTAAACATTGTGGAAAAATGGGGTACTTCAACTTCCTATACAAAGTTATTTGTCTCGTCAAAACCTAACAGTAATATCCCAACACTTATTCTGCAGCTCATTTAATGTGGTTGTTCTCTGTTTCAAGGTTGTTGCAGGTTATCGGTCCACGTGTTGGAGAGGCACTGGTTCTTTGTAGAACTCGATCACTTATCTCTACTAGCTATATATGACAAGATGTATTCTCGTAAAACAGTGATCTTTATCATACAATATTATTGTGCGTGTTGTCTCTTCCTGCTTTCTGTCTTCTTTCTGTTCCAGAATATTGCGCTAGCTTACTGCAACTTCAGACTGTTGTAGAATTTTCTTCCTTACTGTAATCATGCTTGCTGCTATCTATATCTACTACTTACTATATGCAATATCCGATAAGGTTTCTTTGTTGTATCCGACTGCTACTAGGAACCTTCTGCTTACTGATTTTTGAGTTTCTCCATTCTTCAACTTAAAATTGACTTGAAAACTAAACTAAGTTTCCATTTAAACAACATGGAAAAATGGGGTACTCTAAATTCTTATTACAACACTGTATTGTCTCATCAAAATCTAAACAGAAATATTCTAACAATATATATAGATGTTTTTAAAAACTAATTTAAGATTTTCAAAAACTTATACGAATAATTATAAATTTATACTCCCTCCGTCCTGGAACACTCTTCACACTAATTTGGGCATAGTTTTTAAGAAAAAAAGAATATTTGTTTTATGATTGAGGGTATAAGGGTCAATTATGTGAGAAAAAGACAAAAAGTAATAAAATGTTGAGAGAGAAAAAGTAATGGCATTGTGTGTAAATAAATGTGTATTGGGAGGGTAATAATTGTGATCAAATTTGCCATTTTTTGGTGTGCAAAAGGGACAGATTAAAAAGGAAAGTGTGCAGAGTTTTGCGGGATGGAGGGAGTATTTCTTTCGACCAATAATTTTTAAGATTTTTTTTTTATTTTTTTCACAATTCATATTTTTTTTTTAATTTAAGTTTATTTGTTGATTTTACATTTTTAAATTTATTCTTGTGCCATTATTATTATTATTATTATTATTATTATTATTATTCCAGGTTTTACTGTTATTATATAATAGTTTTAAAAAACATGGACATATTTTTTATATATTATTTCAATGTTTTATTTATGTACATTTTAATATTTTTTAGATTTAAAACTAATCTACAGATTTATTGTCTTTGATATCTAAGATTATTTGAAATTTTTATTTTTTCTTTCAAAATTTATAACATAAAAGATCATATAAATTAAATATGTTATTGTTATTTGCTACCATTATCATGAGGACATTGAAATATAATTTTATGGATTGGGCTTTAGCTAAATTAAAAAAAAAAAAAGCATTCAAATTGTTATTTTTCAAAAAGGCCCAATTAATAAGAGTAGTTTTTTTTGAAAGAGCTAAAAGCTCCTTTATCAATGCAAATCTAAACCTAGGGCAAAGTTATCCTTCTTCGCCTCGTTCACCACTAAGCCTTTTCGCCAATGGATGGATGGAAATACAGTACATGATCGAGCGAGGTAATCGGGAAAAGGAAGTGTTTTCAAAAAAGGTTAACATTAGTTAAATTAATATTGAAGCTTAGCTGGTATTCTATAATTGTTATCTTTGTTAAGGTCTTGAAATTATCAATTAGAGCCAAAAGTTAAATTTTGATTTAACTGTTCTTTAAAATGAAATTAAGAATTCATTTATTGCATGTGATAGTATGGAAAGTAACAGTAGAACATAACAAAAAATTTCAACTGCATTGTGGAAGATGATGCTCCACTTATCACCTGATGAGGTACTACTTGTTAAGCTCTGACTTATTAATTGAATGAAATGGTAGGTCCCATTTGAAGATGTATTCTATGTTTTAAATATAGATGATAAATAATGTAGGGAGAGTGAAAAGATTTTGTAGATGTAATTTTGAAAGTTTTTATATCTCTTTCTGCATGAGTGAAAACAATGGTAAGTGAAAGTTCAGTGATGCATTCTAGATGACAGATATCTGAGAAGTCAAAATTGAATTTACTCAAAATATGGAAAAAAAAATGTTGGATTTTAGAGAAGTTTCCAGTGTATAATATGAATAATCAATTATTTCACTTAATTAGAATGAATTACAATTGTTTACATCTTCAATAGAGGAAACAAAATTTCTGCATAATTGTCGTGGTAAGCAATGAAAAAGCTGCAGCTACTTGATCACTTCTCAAGTTTCTGTATTTTGAATAATAAAAAAACTGAATTTATATGGCATGGGCAGTGACTCTTCATTTTTTATTTTTTTCCTGCAAAATATATGATCTCACCTTTATTGAAATTATAAAAAACAAAGCATTAAATAAATGTCAAAAACCTATTCAAAAATAGCAACTCAATTTTGGGTGGGAAAACTCTGAATTGCTATTTTTATTGAAAGTTTTCTTAAAAAAGGAAGATGAAATAAATTAAATATAAAAAACAAATCTACAAATAATAAGAATAAAGTTAATAATTACAAACTTTTAAATGTTTCTTTATATAAAACTTTCATAATTGAATCATTCCCTCATTATCTTCACTACATATAGAATCTCTTGGCATCTCCATTAGTCACTTTGGATATAACAGCATATAGTTGATAATGACTATAAAGTAGGTTTCTTCAACAAAAATCTTACATGTGAAAAGACTAACTTTGTCTCTTATAGTCTTTGCATACGACACTAGTAAAGAAAACTATCTCATTTGAAATTTATAAGATAATCGATTGGCATTCGAAAGTGCTAATGAGATCAAGAGGGATGTGTACTATTGACAATTGTTGTAATTGGATCACTTGTGCTCCTCAACAGAATGTCATCGGAAATATCAATAACCGAATAATCATATAATTCTCCACCTATTGTCTCGTCTTCAGCTATTAATAAAAATATAATAAGATAATATATATTTAAACATTAATTAAAAAAATCTTTTTTGAACTTCATATTTGATGATTCACTACATTAAAATCTCAATTTATATTATTAACATAATTTAACATTTTTGAATAATAATAAAATGGAAAATTAAAAAAATTAAACAAAAATCATGATCTTCATATTTGAATTTTACAAAGAATACTACCTGATAAAACGTGAATGGATCTAATTTATCATGATTTACATTTAAAATCAAACATATGAAATATTATGATCATATATTATAAGAAAATGAAAAAAGAAAAAAAAAGGAGAAATTGCTTGATTATTTACTTAATTAGAAAAGGATGAAAATGTAGAAAAATAAATAGACTATCATCATTTTTAACTATTCTTTAGTTGCAATGAATTGAAAAATCGAATATATAAAAACCAACTATAAACTTTGACAACCGTGTCAAGATCCCAATTATAAGAATATTAAAATATTTATAATCAATATTAAAACTAATGAAAAAATATTTTTATTACTAATTACCATTTATAATATCACTTAACGAAGATAATGAAAGATGATATTATTGACATCCTTAATCAACTTTGACCAACTAATTTGAGAATCACCACAATGAAATTTATAAATATTTGTTAAACAATAGCAAATATATTTAAGTGTTAGAAAAGATCTATAACAATAAATCAATCCATACATTATGACATTTTTGTAATCATTTATCCATAATGAGATAAACTATTCTACAAATAAATAATATAAGAGTGATTCTTCTATGTCCCGAGAACACGCTGTGTCCCCAATGTATATTTAATTTTTTTTTTCAGCACGCTCCTTCAGGGAAGGTATCCATGGAATACCTTTCGGGTATCAATGGTGTGGGCGCATGGGCGCGTGGTTTGTGAGGTGCGCGGCGTGGACAGGCGTCATGGGCAAGTGGGCTCACGTAGGGATGCGCGGATGTCGGGGCAGGTTGAGGACACGGATCTTCTAGGGGACAAATAAGTTTTGAAAAAAATATAAAATAAGTTTGAATTAATGAAATGTTACGACTTTGCAAAATGATTAAGCAGCTGGTATTAATAGCATGGAAGAGTGGAAGAAGATTGATGAAAAATGCAGAAAGAAAATGAAGCAGAGAAAGTAGGAGGATGTTGGTGGGAAATTTAAAAAACATGAGGGACACGTGGGTGCATCTGAGCTGAAGAAACGAATGGCTACGATCTCTTAGATGGAGCAAGGAAGACCGTTGGATGCGAAGCATTTTAGCCACCAGATTAATACTCTGATTTAGTTTGTTATGATGTCAGAAAATTAGTAGTGAGACAATATGTATGGTACACTGAAAATGAAGGGGAAAATAGAAAAATATTCTCAGCTTCTCTCTCCTTTCTTTCTCTCTCATCTTCGTCTCCCAGCTCACATTTCCTCTGTAATTTCTTTTCTTCTAGCTCAAGTATTCATATTTTAATACCTGCATCTCTATATTATTAATTCCTCATAAATAGAAATCAAAATATATTTCCAACCATAACATTTGGTATCAGCATCCTTCGATCCTTGGTCATGGCTGAAAACACACGTTTGAAAGATTTGTTGGACAATCAGAAGAAATTTGATCAGTATATACTTACTGAGAAAGCACGTCGTGAGGAAGTGGAACAACAATTTTTAGAAAGATTTGGTGATATTGGCCAAAAATTTGCAGACCAACAACATCTAGCTGAAACATATCATGCTAAAATTACTGATTCCATTGATACCATGCATTCACAGATGGAAAAATTTATAGAGAAATTGGATGTGTTGGTTCGTGAGAAATCTATTTGGGCACTCCTCATCTCGGCCAGACTAGTGGTGGTGTTCGTTTTCCACCTGCAGGGGTTGCACCACCACCCTTCCGTCATCCACCTGAAATTCAACTGCCACAACAACAACCCACTCATGGAGGTATCCATTCTCCTATGCCTAAAATTGATTTTCCTAGATTTGATGGTTCCAATTCAAGATCCTGGATTCTTCGATGTCATGGCTATTTTCAATTGGTGTTTACTCTGTCTGATGAGCAAAAAATTACTCTAGCATCTTTACATTTGGATGGTAAGGCCTTAACATGGTTTCAATACTTTTTTCAAGATGGTATCTCAGTGTCTTGGGCTCGATTTTTGGAGTTAATTCGAAATCATTTTGAGGATATTAAGGAGTCCAAGATTATAGCAGATTTTAATAAGCTTAAACTGCAAGGATCTTTGGAGGATTATATTGATAAGTTTGAGGAATTAAGGTCCAATTTACTGTTAATCAGCCGCACTGATTTCACAGAGGCTTATTTCATTGCTAGTTTCATTAGTGGTCTTTCTGATGAACTGCAAGCATTTGTTTCTATGTTTGATCCTCAAACACTGGATCAAGCTATATGTTTAGTGAGAAAGCAAGAGATCACTCTTGATTCCATTGCTAAGAAAACTAAAATAGTTTTCAAGCCTACTCAATCTTCATTGGCATTTTCTAAGAGATCTGATCTACCTTCTTCTTTGAAACTTGTTACTGCTCCACAAATCAATTTACCTCGAAAATTACTGACTCAGGCTGAGATGGCTGCTAGAAGAGAAAAGGGTTTATGCTATAATTGTGATGATAAGTTTCTTCCTGGCCACAGATATAAGGGTAATAGACAGTTATTTTTTATGATGAATGAAGAAGAGAAATCTGCTTACTTGGATTCTGTTGTTGAAGATCCTACTGAAGAACCTACTGTTGAGGATAAGGTTCAAATTTCATTAAATGCAATCACTGGTAGTGTTGGGATAATGTGATAAGGTTGAAAGGGTTGTATAGTAAACAGGAATTACACATTTTGGTGGACACTGGAGCTACTCACAGCTTCCTTGATGAGAGCACTACAAAGCTTTTGGGTTGTCACATAGAGCAAGCTTCCCCTATGATCATAAAGGTAGCTGATGGAGAGAAAAAAACTTGCTCTAAACAGACACAAATTTCACTTGGATTATGCATAAACAGGTCTTTACATTCTCAGTGAGATTGTTCAAACTAGGTGGTTGCCATTTGGTGTTGGGTGGCGATTGGTTAAAGATACATAGTCCAATTGGCTTTGATTATAATACTAGAGTTCTCACTCTAACCATTAAAGACACTGCAGTTCAATTCCAGGCTCAAACTGACATGAGCTCTTGCACAATGATTACTGCATAGTCTTTATACAAGTTGTTGGCTAGTACTGACCTGGATTCTGAAGACCAATTATTTTCTTTAACTGTTATTCCTCATAGCACAGAGGATCATCCAGATTTATCTCACCTATTGACACAGTATAAAGATGTGTTTGATGAGCCTACTGGTTTACCACCTACTAGATCCATTGAACACCAAATAATCCTCAAGCCAGGCAGTGTTCCTAAACATCAGCTTCCATATAGATATTCTCATGCATATAAAGATGAGATAGAACGAATTGTTAAAGAGCTGCTTGAATCTGGTGTCATCAAGCATAACAAGAGTCCTTTTGCAGCCCCTGTCATCTTGGTCAGAAAGAAGGATGCTATATGGAAAATGTGTGTGGATTACAGGTTCTTAAACTCTCTCACAGCTAAGCATGAATATCCCATTCCTATCATTGATGAATTGCTAGATGAACTGCATGGAGCTTGTCATTTTTCAAAAATTGATTTGAGATCAGGGTATTTTCAAATCAAAATGAAGCCCTCTGATACTCATATGACTGCATTCCAAACACATCATGGGCACTTTGAATTTTTGGTGATGCCCTTTGGGTTATGTAATGCTCCTACAAATTTTCAATCTCTTATGAATCAAGTATTTCTCTGATCACTTACGAAAGTTTATTTTGGTATTTTTTGATGACATTTTTGTCTATAGCAAGACATGACAAGATCATTTGATACATTTACAGTTGGTGTTGGAGTTATTGAGGACACATAAATTATTTGCTAAAAGAAGTAAGTGTCATTTTGGTCAAGCACAAGTGGAGTATCTTGGTCACATTATTTCTCAAGATGGTGTTTCCACTGATCCATCTAAAGTGATGGACATGCTTGATTGGCCAACTCCAGTTACTGTCAAAGGTTTGAGAGGCTTTTTGGGCTTGACAGGCTATTACAGAAAGTTTGTCAAGGAATATGGTCTGATTAGTAGACCCCTAAAAAACTTATTGAAGAAAGATGCATTTCTTTGGAATGATGAAGCTCAATATGCATTTGATCAACTGAAGAAAACCATGGCAAATGCACCAGTGTTGGCCTTACCTGATTTCACTAAGCCATTTGTTATTGAAACTGATGCAAGTGGGAAAGGGGTTGGAGCTATTCTGATGCAAGAAAATAGACCTATAGCTTTCATGAGCAAGTGTCTTTGCCTAAAAAATCAGGCCCTATCCATATATGAAAGGGAATTTTTGGCTGTAATTATAGTTGTTCAGAAGTGAAAACATTATCTGCAGGGACACCATTTTATTATAAGAACTTATCAGCAGAGCTTAAAGTTCTTACTGGAGCAAAGAGTTCATTCTAATTTCCAACAAAAATGGGTGGCTAAATTATTGGGATTTGATTATGAGATACAGTATAAACATGGTCATGAGAATAGAGCAACAGATGCTTTATCTAGAAAGCATGCTGAGGAGGCTCATGTTTAAGTTATTTCCTTAGTTCATCCTACTTGGGTTCAATATGTGGAGGCTAGTTATGCTGAAGATCCATAGTTCTTGAACATTTTGGCCACTAAGGCCATTGATCAGAGTGTTTATCCTGACTACACTGTTGTCAAGGGCATTATCTGGCTTAATGGAAGGATTTGTGTGGGCACTTCTGGGGATCTTAGGCAGAAACTTTTAACAGTATTCCATGATTCATCCTTGGGAGGACATTCTGGAATTCAAGACACTTATAAGAGGATTCAATCAGTATTTTTTTGGCCTGGCCTCAAAATTGATGTGCAGAAGTGGATTAAGACATGTGATGTTTGCTCTAGATGCAAATTTGAACATATACCTTATGGAGGTTTATTACAACCACTTTCTCTCCCTCAGGAAGCTTGGTCTCATATTTCTATGGATTTCATAGAAGGTTTGCCCATGTCTGAAGGCAAGAATGTCATTATCACTGTTATAGACAGATTTACTAAATATTCTCATTTTATTGCCTTATCACATCCTTTTGTTGCTGAAGAAATTGCTAAGTTATTCATCGAGAATATCCACAAACTTCATGGTATGCCTGTGAGCATAGTTTCAAATAGAGACAAGATATTTCTTAGTCACTTCTGGAAGGAGTATTTCAAATTGGTGGGCACCACTCTTGACATGAGCACAACCTATCACCCCCAAAGTGATGGCCAAACTGAACATCTCAATCAATGCCTTGAGAATTATTTAAGGTGTATGGCTCATTCTACACTTAAGAGATGGAGAAGTTGGTTGTCTCTTGCTGAATTCTGGTACAACACTAACTTTCACACTTCTCTACAGATGACACCATTTGAGGCTCTTTATGGTTATAAACCAGGTCAGTTTTCTCTAGGGCCATATTTGGATACTGATCACACCATAGCCAAAACTGAGGTGGTTCAAAAGGTTCGAATGACTCAATTATTAAAGGATAATCTATTGTTGGCTCAGCATAGAATGAAATGGTTTGCTGATATGCATAGGACTGAGAGAGCCTTTGAAGTAGGTGATGAAGTTTACTTGAAACTTCAACCTTTTAGACAGCACTCAGTTGCTTTGAGGAAGAATCTTAAGTTAGCTACTAAGTATTATGGGCCTTCTAAAATTTTGCAGAGGATTGGTCCAGTGGCATACAAACTAGATCTTCCTCAATCTTCAGCAATTCATCCGGTTTTCCATGTCAGTTTACTCAAGAAGAAAATCAGTAAGGACTATACTCCTACTTGAGTTTTGCCTCGTACTGATGGTGATGGTCAGTTGCAAATTGCACCCTTGGTGGTCTTGGACAAGCGTTTGATTAATAGAAGAAATACTGCAGTTCCTCAAATTTTGGTGCAGTGGGTGAATGGTGGCCCTGAAATGGCTACATGGGAGGAGTTTTATAACATAGCTGCATGCGGGGGTAATGTTACGACTTTGCAAGATGATCAAGCAGCTGGTATTAATAGCATGGAAGAGTGGAAGAAGATTGATGAAAAATGCAGAAAGAAAATGAAGCAGAGAAAACAGGAGGATGTTGGTGGGAAATTTAAAAAACATGAGGGACACGTGGGTGCATCTGAGCTGAAGAAACAGATGGCTACGATCTCATAGATGGAGCAAGGAAGACCGTTGGATGCAAAGCATTTTAGCCACCGGATTAATACTCTGATTTAGTTTGTTATGATGTCAGAAATTAGTAATGAGACAATATGTATGGTACACTAAAAATGAAGGGGAAAACAGAAAAATATTCTCAGCTTTTCTCTCATTTCTCTCTCATCTTCGTCTCTCAGCTCACCTTTCCTCTGCAATTTCTTTTCTTCTAGCTCAAGTATTCATATTTTAATACCTGCATCTCTATATTATTAATTCCTCATAAATAGAAATCAAAATATATTTCCAACCATAACATGAAACCACTAAATGAGGAAGTGAGTCGCGATGGCGTCCAGTCCGGCAGTGAAGATCGCAGTGAGGTGAGCATGTTTATGTAGCGCCCCGGATCAAAACGAGCATAATTGATTAATTAAATATTTAACACATGACTTAATAAGTATGTGCATTTATTTTGATTGTTTAATTTATTACGTGCGTTCCAGATACGTGTTTAATGCACGCTTTAGATGAGTGTTTCGGATCGATATTTTTCATGGACATGGTATATAGAATATATCTATACCAATAGATGCGTCTTGGAAAGACGAGAAGATAGAAACGAGCTAGGGATCAATCGGAGACCTGTAGCTTGAATGACGACGGAAAGGGCAAAATCGGAAGTTTCGGAAGATATTTACGTTGAATGGAAGCGAAGATATTTACGTGAATAGTAACATCGGAAAAAGTCAACCGATGAATAGTGTTTGGGTATTTTGGATGAATAGTGACTTTCCGGAATTCTATAAATAGAGGCTCTCCCGATTCATTTTTCACCGTTTTTCCAAACGAGCCGAACGTGCCAAAAACTCATAAGTTCTCTCTCTCCTCTCTCTCTCTCCTCGTTTCATGTTTTTTGGTGGGCGGCACCACCGCGGGCGCCGCCGCAGCCGGCCGGTCGCCGGAAAATTTCAACGTTGTCGGAATTGGATGATTTTCACACACGACGTTCGTCTCGATGAGACGAATCTGGGATAGGTCTCGGATTTCAAATCCGATTTTTCATTCGCCGGGAAACGGCGAAAAACAGCCTTGAAACCCTAACCCTTGAACCACCCTTTCTCTCTCCTCTGTTTTCTCTCTCTCCTCGTCCTCTTGCCGGAGCGGTGACCGAAGAAGATGGTAGTGGTGTGATGATGATGTGGAGGAGGTGGCGGCGCCTGGCCGGAAAAGTGGAGGTGTGTGTAGTATGTGCATGTGCGTGTGTATATATGTGTGTGAGTGTGTGTTGTGTTGCATGCTGTTGGGGGCGGCGCCGGGTGGCGCCGCCGTGTGGGAAAGGACGGCCGGCGACGGGAGGTCGCCGGCGAGGTGGCTTGGTGGGTCGCCGGCGGCTGGTGGCCGCCGGCCAAAGAGATATCAGTATGTGTGTGTGTGGAAATCGTGTGTGTGTGGGTGTGTGTGCTCAAGCTTGTATGTATAGGTTGTGTTGGAGGTTGGGCTTGGCCGGAACGGGTTGCCGGTGACGGGGAGTCGCCGGCGGAGGTACTGGGAGTGGTCGCCGGCGATGGGAAGTCGTCGGCCAGAGTTTTGGTTGGAGTTGGAAAATCCGGAGAAAACAGTGTATCGAGGGGTTTTGCGGCGTAATTTCCGGGCACTATTCATGCCGGAATCCGGCGATGGACGGCCGGAGGTGGTAGCCGGCAGTGTGAGGTATCCGGCGAGGTAGGTGGTGGTGGCTGGAGGCGGCGCTGCCGCGCCGGGCGACGCCGGGAAGTGGCCTGCTCGAGCAGGCCACCGTCGGGAAGAGCTGGGAAGGGCTGGCCGAGAAAACTCGACCAGCCGGGTTGAGCCACGCCCCGCTGCCGAGAAATGCCGGGAGCTGGGCGCGCGGTCGTGCACTGCGCGCACGGGCGTGCGCGCGCCTGGCCGAGTATTCTGCACGTTGGCGCACGGCCGTGCCGGGTGCGCACAGGCGTGCGCTGGGTGCGCACAGGCGTGCGCTGGGTGCACACGGCGTCGGGAGACGGGGGGCATGCGTGCGTCCCGTCGGGTGCCGACGCACACGCGACGCCGTATTTTCGATCCGAACTCCGTTTTCTCCGCCGTTCGTCTTTTTCGAGTCGATGCCGATGAGACGTCGTTGACTCGGGTCCGTGGGCCCAGTCAAAGTCAACCCTTTGACCAAAATTATGAAAATATCCCTCAATCTTAAAACGCTCCGTTTGAGCTCGTTTCAGCTTCGATTGAGCTCATTCTCGTTCCGTTGCAACCCTAAGCTTTTCCTCTTCCTCACCGTTTTACCAAAATTACCATTTTACCCTTACACTTATAATGCTTCGTTTGAGTTCGTTTTAACTCCGATTGAGCTCATTCTTTTTACGTTGTGATCCTTATTTCATTCTCTATCTTCTCAGCCATATGGATTGGATATCCACTCTTATTTCTTCAACTCCAATCTTTAGAGCTCTCGATCTATCGCGTAGTTAATGATCATTTCTCCGTTGGAGTCTGTTATCGCTTTAATTATATGTTTTTAAGGATCTAAGAACACCGTTACGTATGTAGGCTATCAGTTGGATTGAATATCGAGATACGGGATTTCAGACACGGGATTTGAGACACGAGATCCGAGATATGGGATCGTTGGTACTTGCGACTCACGTGGTAACCACCGAACGAGGTGGGGGTAACTTCTAAACTCAACATGTTTATTGTTTTCCATAATTGATATCTGAACTGTTGAGCTTTACGTGCTGTGAATACATGCTGTGATTATTATGTACATGCATACTTTATGATTACTGTTTCATGCAAAGTTTATGATACGATGAACGAGAACGGTTGTCCTAAGTCATGATAGGGATGGACTGGTGGCCCGTAAAAAGCACCATACGTCATGTTAGGGATGGACTGGTGGCCCATAAAAAGTACCATACGTTAGGAATGGAACGAGTATAGTTGAGTGCTCTTAGAGCCGTGTGTTCTGCATTGTGTGCTATGCATTTTATATGCTGTGACTACTTGCCGAACTTCTATATGTTCGATTTGTTGTGCTCACCTAATAACTGATAAAGGTTGGAAAGTATCCCCACGAGTGTATTCAACGCACTCACCCCTATTCTGTACTCACACTACAGGCAAAGAAGAGATTCATGATGCGTAGAGAGAGGGGTGCCCTATCGGCTGTGTCCATCTTCCGGTTTTGACTTTCAAAGTTATGATGTTCTTTTGTAAAAGAAAACTCTGTTTCTCATTCTTTGTATGAGATCCTAATGGTATATTTCCGCTGCGTATGTTTTAAACTCCTTTTATCGGTTGTATCCGATGTTTTAAGTGCACCTCTTCTTATCCTCTCCCTTTTCTTTCTATTTTTATATCATGCTCGCCTTTTCCTCCTTTCTCTCTTCACGCCCAAAAAAAAATGAAAAACTCTGATATTTTAAGTGAAAGGTTTCGGGGCGTGACAGTTTAATTCGTGGATTCATCGGCGACAAGGCTCTCTACCAAATTCCTATCATCTCACAATCGAAACCTCCCAAAAATCCTAATCCACTCACCACCTAAAATCAAGATCAAATCATTGCCAATTCATTTGAATCAAGCCACGAATTCAATGAGAATTGATACAGATTGAAACGAAATTTTTTAACAAATGAAATATCAAGTGGCAAAACAAAAGAAAAAAAAATGAATGCGAGAGAGAGGAGAAAGAGGCGAAAACGGAGTATGAGAGAGATGATATTTTAAAAATTAAAACTAAGAAAACCCCACTCTCATGATTTTATTTTTATTATTTTATTGAGAAAAAATAAATTTAAAAATTCCAATGATGATTCTTTGTTATACTCTTGAAATCTTGTTCCTTTTTAATTTGTCTCCCCTTTCCTTTATCGTGAAAATTTGATATTTATACCCAGATTTGAATTAGTTCAACTGCTCCTAGAATATCGCGTCACGTTGTCACTAACATAGAGCAGTTATTAGGACGTTAGATCGTGGGTTTGAGTAGTAGGAAGTATCTCGCCCTTTTCCTTAATCGAGATGCAATATTTATGTCGAGATGCACCCTTTGGTTTACATGAATGCATTTCGACTCTTTCACCCTGAAATGTGAAACAATGATATAAGATCTCGACAATACTTTAATTTCGGCAAGATCCCCTACGGTATGTGTTTCGAGGTTTATTGTCCGGGGTTCTTTTTCTTAAATACTAATCCGAAGTATCAATTCATACTGTGCAGCTTGATTAAAGTATTTCGCATTTTCTATTGATCGAGATACTCATTTCGTCCTTTTATGTATCTCGACCATATCAATTCTGCTATAGCTTTTTTTTTCTTTATCTTGGTAACTTCTCACCTTTCTTTGTTATTTGTTAATTTATACATATTAATTATTACACGTATATAAATAATTTTATATTAAAAAATTAAATAGTATTTATATAATGAATAATTAGATTATCAGATTTGGAAAATTATGAGGCGGTCCATGTATATTAGAAGGTTGGCTAATCATTCTTGAATCCAATAATCCATTGTACTTTTTCCGAACTTTTAGTTTGCATTTTCAACTTTTCATTTTTATTATTTAATTAAAGACGATTAATAACCTTATAAGACCATCTTATTAAAAGAAATATCTTATAGTATTACTGTATGAGGAAAAAAATTATCTTTGGATATTATTAAACATTTGCATGCTTTATTATTTAATTCATGCTTTATTAATTTGCATATATTATGTATGCAAGATTATTAATATATATACACATATAAAGATATTAATAAAGTATAATAAGTAACCATTAATGTATTCTTAATTGTTTTTAACTCATTCTTTTGTGAGGTTAGATAATGTGAATTATTAGAGAAAAGGTAAGCTATGTGATTTTGAGTCGATATGGAATTGCAGCATGAATTAAAACTTTAACATCAAATTAATCACTTTTAATAGTTTTAATTTTTTTTTATTAAATTTTAAATTTTAAATTACTTAATATAATAATTTTCAAAATTTCATAATCGTGCAATGCACAGGTGAAATACTAGTTAAAATAAAGAAAAAAAACCAACTAATAAAATTGACAAAAAAAAAAATACAATCCATATCTATGTTGAAAAACTAACTCAACCCAAAATAAATTATACATTACTAGCAATGCACCCGTGCGATACACGAGATTAAATATAAGAATTGTCTATTTTATTATCATTATATTTTTATTATTTTAATTTATATATAGAGTTAGTAGTTCAATTCAAGTTATGAAAAACCAAACAAAATAAATGGATTATTAAACTAAAGTAATTGATCGGTTGCATAATACAATAAATTGAGTATAATGTTCAAATTGTCATTTACAAATTTTGAAATATTTCTTTGTAAACTACATGTGTCGCTCTATTGCTTTGTCCACCCTCTTTATCACATATCAAAATTTTGAGTCTCCTACGGTTGGTGACTCTGAAGATTGCGACATACAACTATCCATGAATGAACACAACTATATTCAGTTTTCCTAATCTGATTTCCACTATTATGTCTCGTTCTCCCATTAGTTGATCAAAGTCACCTACAACTAACATCGTCACTTCTGAAAAACAGTTGATAGATTGTAATTCCTTGGATCCCTAACCCTTCTTCTGATAAGTTTTAATTTGACATCTTGACTTTTTTGTTCAAGTTCTCTCTGACCATTCTGAATGATTTGATCAATACGTTGTTTTCATCCAACATTGATTTCAATTCAACATCAATTTCTTAGTGGAGATCGTTACCCTCTCCATTTTTTTTTGAAAAAATAATTATAATTTATTAATTTTAAATTAAAATATAATAGACTTAATATGAAATAGCTATCAAAATAATTTTTTATTAAAAATAATTTTAGAGTAATAACTACGTATCGAACAACTTTTATTCTATTTTGAACCTCGTTTTTGGTGTCATGTATGTATAATTGTGCAAACTTAGGAGAAGATCCCTCATTTGGAAGTAAACTTCAGATCAAATGGTAGTTTTGTCCATTTAAGAGTAAAAAATTGGTGGCGAATTGTCTGTATTCATACTTTTTTTCTATCTTTCCTCCCATAAATATGAAACAAAATATGTTGTTATATGATCGAATATTATCCAAGAAGTGTTTTGACTTGTCGTTATCTTCAAACACTAATCCATGTAAATACTGTGATGGTGCATTCATTAATTTTGTATAATATTGAACTTTCAACTTCATTTTTAATTTAAATTTATTTTGATTAGTAATGAACGTAATGTATATCCAATAGAATTTTAAGCATTTGGGAATACTAATATTATAAGTTAATTTTTTTTAGGTGATCTATATATATAAAAGGAGGCTTTGGCTCTCCCAAAACTTGTCACCTCAGCATTTTGGAGAAGTCTGCATGCGCCAAGTGTCTCTCCTCTCCAGCCGCCATGTGTCGAGAGAATGAAACTGCCATTGTTATATTTTCTTAAATGTCATTCAATTCTATGTCATTTTGAAACTGCTATGTGGCATGCTTATTTTATTAAAAAAGAAAAAAACAGAAGAATTAAATTGGCTTACTCTTCTCTTAATTCATTCAGAATATCAACCGTTCCAATCTCTGTTTCTCCCCACCTTTTGCATTCCTTGATTCCTTATCTCTCCCATCGAAATCTATATTACTAGATGAACTCCCCACACCCTGGCTATTGTAAAATGGAAAGAATGTAAGTGTGAAAACTCATTACTAATAGAATTCAGAGGCTCCTTATTTTTATTCTGCATCTCCAATGTTATATCATCATCTCTATTTCTTTCATTGTTGTCTCAATTTTTACTCTTTTTTTAGTTGAATTGCTTGATGATTGTTGAAAATTAAAAGTCAATCTCCAAATAGGGGTCAAATGATTTTGATGGAATCTCTAAAATTTTTGTCTCCTTCGTCTTTTCTCTTATTAGTTTTCGTTCAATTTTATTGACATTTTCACCGAGTATATAGGAATTATGTTCAATTTTATTAAAATTTACACTTGAGTATATAGGAATTCATGAATATTCTCAGTTTCTGTGTGTTGATTCTGTATATATGGGCTACAGTGTTTTCCGAGGGCGAGATGAGCATGTCTACATTTATAAAGTGTGTTGCCAGGCTGACGGGACTATTGGTAAAATTTGATTGTTCATTTCCTACGCCAGTAAGTTTTTGGTTTTGCTTTGATTTTTCTTTTCCTCATGCTTTTTCTTTGATTCTTGAATTATTTTAGTTTGTGAATTATCAAGGATTAAATAAAACATATAATGGATCATTTGGGTGTTTTGATTTATCAAAGTGAATGGGGTTGGATCCTACTCTAGATGACTGCATCTCAAAAGATTTGTCCTTTATGCTTCACATGAAGCATAAGTTAAGCTTAATGTCCTCTATATTCTTTTTTATTTGTCTTCTTAATTACCTGAGACTTTGAATCTTCCAGATTATTTGTTGTCTACAATAATGACAAGGAGAGCCTAGGGTCGGGACAGGAAAATAAGACGTTGAAGAAATTATGGAGTACTACCGTGAGGAAATTTCTAAATGCATCTACAAATTAAGATAGCATGTAGCAATGTTGAAATTTTGTTTCTCCTGGAGATAGTACTGCTGTGTACATTCTAGAGTTCTTTTAGCATGCATGAACTTTCTGTGTTGATATTTGAATAGTAACTTAACAAACCAATGAGACTTATTCTTCTTTTATACATTTTATATGTAAGATGAAACATTAGTTCAATATACATTGATAGCATGTATGCAAATTGAAGATTTCTATGCTTATGATGGCGTTGATACATTAAAAAATTGTAATTTTATAAATATGAGTTTGTTCCGTCTCTAATATGTTAAGGGAAGATCAGGATCTTTCTTTGTAATTCATTTTTTTGATATTCATCAAAGTTGATGTAGACTGCCGATTTACTATGCAGTATTGATGATCTTGCATGGGTCTATTGCATCAAAATTTACTTTAGTTAGGTAATGATATGGAGATGATGATAATGTATAAATTAAGATGCAACTAAAATGTAAATTGATGGGAGTGGTGCAATGTATCACAATTTTGAGTTGAAATATATCTCAATTCTTTGTTCTTTCTTTCAAAGAAAAAAATGTAAAAACAAAAAATCAATTTGAACAAAAAATATGGTTCATGTGTATGTACATGCATGCATATGATTATTAAGAACACTATAAATTATATCCATTCTAAACAATAATATTCATCATGCAAAATTAGACGAGAGACATGTAGTCTGTGCATTATACGGGGTCAAACCTAGATGGCACAGTTCTAAGGATTCTGTCTTAATAAACTTTTTTTCCAGCTTCTATTCCTTATTTTCTTACAACTTGAATTAATGAGCCAACTTAAAACAGATATTGAGAAAAAAATGCAACATGAAAGCTTAAGCACAAAGAAATGCAACATGAAGAATTAATGTTAGATTATTATCACCTTAATTTTGAATGAATAGAATCTTAACGAACTCATATTTTATTTATGAAATATCAAAAAATTAATATCAATTAAATACATACCCCACTACTCTACACAAAATAAGTACTTCAAACCTTAGGATATGTTTATATTGGGACGTAGATAGATTTGCAAGTTTGAAAGTGGATCATATCGGGAATTGGATGATGTTCTATTATTTTACATATGATGTTTACAAATGAAATCATTATGTAAACCTAATAAAAACAACACTCAAAGGCAAAATCGGAACACAATAGATGTCTTCGAGCGATAAAATGAGATTTATTCTATACTTTTTAAAGAAAGATATGAAAATATCTAATCCAACAGTTAAAACACCTATAAAGAACTAGCTATTAACAATTTTATGCTAAAGATCAAATGAAAAAAATAAAAATAAAAAACTAAAAACAATGAGAAAGATTATTTTAAAGATATAGAAAAAAATATCATACATATAAATCAACAAACACATATGAAATAACAATGCTTATAAAATAAAAATTAGATAAATGTTAAATGAAGTTCGTGCATTGCACAGGTTTAAATCTAGTTATACTAATGTGAGGATTGATTCAACATTTATTAAATCGAAAATTTATTGCGGATCATTAAATCAACAAATTTTTTTGGGGATTAATACTATTTTTATTTTTTTATTTTTTTAGGTTATTAAAAAGAGTTTAAAGTAAAAATATAGAATATGAATTTTTTTTATTTTTGAGGATTTGTCGAGGATTGATTAAACCTTCATTTAATCGATGAATTTTATTGAGGTTTAATACTATTTTTTCCTTTTTTGTAGGATAATGGAGATAATTTAATGTCTAGTTTTACTAAATTTAATACTATTTTCTATTTCTTGTGGGATGATGGAGAGAATTCAATGTGTAGCTTTCTTTTAAGCTTTATAAACTTCAAGATGAAGGTCAACGATTAAGATACTATTTTCTATTTTTGTGGGATGATTGAGAGAATTCAATGTGTAGCTTTCTTTTAATGTTTATAGACTTCAAGATCAAGATCAACGATTGAAATTAAAACAAAAATTAATCACTAAACAGACATGAATAACTATAAAGATTAATATTTTTTGTTTTTATTATTGAAGTATTTTTCTCTTTATATTTTTCCTATTCAATTATTTAATAATGAACAGTTATGTTATCATCAATTTCCCGTCAAAAATAAACGAAAGTTGATTTTAAACAATTACTTTGAATAATAATTAATGATATTATAGTTTATTGATTTTTCTTAATCCCAAAAATATCATCAATATTTGATAAACCAACAAATATGGAATTTTTAATATTCCAAATAACATTTTCATAACACCATTATTTAAATAACGATGTCATATATAATGTGTATATATATATATATATGAATAACATTGATGACAATGGAATATTTAATGTTTAATTATATGTGAATATTTAATTAGGTTATATCAGACCCGTTTGAGCAGAAGAATACTGATAATGGCGATGGAATAGCGACGTTTCATTTTTGTCGGGTTATTTAATTACATTATATAATGTACATACATGAATAACTTAAATTTCTATATGATAAATAAAAATAAATATATGAAACCTCACTGTAATAGCATTACAATTTCCATTATTCTGATAGTACTTATAAATAACCATTGCATAAAATAACCATCGTTATACATATATAATGTTAATATTGTCATTGTCAATGGAATTTATAATATTTAATTATTCAACAAATTAATCATTGTAACTCATTATAGATATATGCATGATTATAAAAAGAATTAAAATAAAAAAATTGTCATAAAGAAGAAAGATGTCATAAAGTGCGTAAAATAGAGATCACAGTAATGAATCTAATATTATCGGTAAGATTTTAAATAACAAATCAGTTAAACAAAAAAAAAATATATATAATAAAATATTTATCAGTAAGATTTGAAATGATTTTATGTGTATCAGATTAAACAATATATATCAGGGATCACAATAATTAATCTAATATTTATCAGTTAGATTTGAAATAATTTTATGTGTATTAAATTAAACCATATATATATATATATATATATATCATAAGTAAGTGCCTAAAACAGATCATAGTAACTAATCTGAAATTTGATATTTATCGATAAGATTTTAAATAACAGATCAGTTAAACAATATATATATATATAATCTAATATTTATCAGTAAGATTTGAAATAATTTTATGTGTAAGATTAAACAATATATATCATACACATCAGTTAAACAATATATATATATATATATATAATCTAATATTTATCAATAAAATTTGAAACAATTTATGTGCATTATTAAACAATATATATATATATCATAAATAAGTGCGTAAAACAGATCATAGTAATTAATCTGATATTTGATAGTTATCAGTAAAATTTGAAATCATTTTATGCGGATCAGTTAAACAATATATATATATATATATATCATAAATAAATGCGTAAAATAGATCACAATAATTACGAAACTAAACTAAATCATATGAAATTACAAAATTTTAAAAAAAAAAAAAATATATATATATATATATATTATATTATATATAATAATAGAAACAGTCAGGCAAAAAACCTTCATTTTCAAAACTGATTATTTTTCAAATTTTTTGCCAAAAAATTATATCAGAAAACTTGGATATCTCAGTAGAAAATTTTGTTTGTTAACAAACAACTTATTTTTCAACAAATCATAAATCTTTTTGCCAAAAAATTATATCAGAAAACGTTAGAAAATTTTGTTTGTTTTGTTTGTTAACAAACAACTTATTTTTCAACAAATCATAAATCAGAAAACCGCTAATTTTCAAAAAAATTACACTTTTTCAATTTTTTTTTTAATTATAAATGCAAACTGTACCAACTAATTATGCCAGGAAAATAGAATATTATCCGTACAAAATTATATTTGTTAAGATTCATTCTAAAAATTCTTATTTCTAATTAAGTTTGTCTAGATACATTTTCAAAAAATTATTATTCGTATATTCACATTTAAAAAAAATATTGAGAAACAAATAACATGTTTGATCTCACGCATGAACGGTATTGAAATATTTTTGAAAAATAATCAGTATTGAAAATGAACGGTTTTTTATTCGTGATTTTTAAAACTTGAGTGAAAGGAGTAAGTGATTTTGTGATCTTTATTTTTAAAATAAATTCTTTTTTCGTATTATCCATAGAAATGATAAATTACGAAATTGTCCTAAGTTTTTAATAAAATTACCATTTTGTCTGACTGATTTATGTTATTATATATACTAGCAGTACACCCGCGCGATGCGCGGTTTGTTGTATAAACAGTAAATATATACATATTATATATATAATATAAGTATAAAAAAAAACAATAAACAAAGGTCATGTATAAAAAACAACAATGAATTAAGTAGTTAGATAACATGAATAATATACATTAAATCTATCAATTAAGTCACAGATACATAATGATTATTTGTTAAAACCATATAAAAATATATAAAAAATGAAGTAAAATTCAAATATAAGGAACGATTAAGTAAGAAAATAGATTAGATACAAAAATATTTTAAGATTAATTCTACATTCAACAGCCGCCTCCAACCACCATCTACACTCTATCTAGATTTTGTCTTTTTCTTCATTTATATGATAACCAAGTCCATAATTTCATCTTATTGACCTCATAATCTTTGATCTATAGAAGTAAGCAAATATTTTGTCTATAATGTGTTTTAGAAGTAAGCAAATATGTTGTTCATCCTCCTATTAAATACGCCAGAAAAGCAGCAGCCATGGCAGCGACACTCAACCTCTCTTCTCCTGTTACGCCCCGTTTTCATACTTAAAAATATCAGAGTTTTCTTTGTGGGCGTGCAAGAAGAATGGGAAAGAGACGTACATGATATAAAACAGAAACCTTTGAAATAGTTTAAAGATACGATACAACGTTTGAAACAGAAAACTTCGGGAAATAACAAAGCATACGATTTTACATGCTGAAAAACCTTCGGCACATAGCCAGAAGAAAACATAACAGCGGAAAAATCAGCAACGGAACATCATACATGATCCATAACATAGAAGAAGAGAGAAGAGAGAGAAAATCTTACTTTTTCGACTTTTCGTTCGAATTATTACTTTTTACGATTCATTTCGTATTATTTATACTCTTTTTCGAAATATCGTACTATTCATCAAAAATATCTTACTATTTACTATTCATCGAAAATATCTCGTTTTCGATTCTTCGTATTCGTCGTATTCTTCGTGATTTGAGCTACGGGTCTCCGATTGACCTCAAATTCATTTCTATCTCCTCGTTTTTTGATTACGAACCTTATGATAAAATTATAACCTGTGCTTTTTGATTAATTTATACCACCGATTAATTAAACATGCACTTTATCATTTTTCTGAAACGCACATAATTAAATCAAACAATTAGAGGTTTAATTATTTAATTAGCAAATTATGCATCATTTTGTCCTAGGCGCTACATCCCTTACCCCTTAAAAGAATTTCGTCCTCAAAATTTAGATGCGTAACTAAAAACGGCAAAACTAGATACTTTGCTAAGATCTTGTCTCCTTGTTCTCATGTTGCTTCTTCCTTTCCATGGTGACTCCATTGGACTTTCACTATAATCATATTTCGATTCCTTAATTTGCAGTCTTCCTGTCTAAGATGGCCACTGGATTCTCTTCATAGGTCAGGTCCTTTTCTATCTCCATGCTTTCTAGGTCGATCATGTGGTTTGGATCGAAGACATATTTTTGTAACATGGATACATGGAAGATGTTGTGTATACCGATGAAATCTGGTGGCAAGGCTAGACGATAAACGACTTCTCTAATCCGCTCTAAGATCTCAAAAGGTCCCACATACCTTGGTCTCAACTTTCCTCTTTTTTCGAAACGATAAATTCCTTTAGAAAAACTTTATCTCCCACATCGAACTTCAGCTCTTTGATTCTCTTATCCGCATATGACTTTTGTAGGTCTTGAGCCTCTAAGTTAGTATTTGCCACATGCCCAGCCCAATCCAGCCATACAATATTAGGCTCAATACTATCAAAACAAGAACATAGCTCTAAATCTATGGCTACTCATATTGATTTGACTTCCCTTGTGAATTTTGCTTGAAGGGAGATGAAAAGAAAAATTGCGAGACGTCGTCCCACCAGACTGCTCTTGTTCGTAGAGACTATGCTGAGTTCTCCAAAGTCTATTTATCTCAACTCAGTTCTTACCAACTTCGGTTACCACTAATCAACTTCGGTTTCACTTTTATTAATTCTTCCACCTGTCTTAACATTGGAATATTTCTCCTTCCATCATTGATAATCACCATTTCACTTGTGGAGTGGAGTGAGAAGTAGATGGTGCTGGAGAGTTGTATTTCTCAGTCAAACAAACAAGTACATTTTCGACAAAGATAAAGAATGAGTTGCCCCTATATCTAATAAAATGAGAGCAGGGAATTCTGTCTAACCACCTCTTTGTAGACTCCCCAAGACATAACCCTCTTATGTTCCAGTGATATAGTCTTTTGGTATAACTCCCACCAATAATTGGCCTCTTCGGTGAGTTGAAACATGCACAGGAGATCTTCTGCTCTTCTATGCATGTCAAATGTCCAAAAAGTCGATCTAACGACCTTAGCCACTCTTCAGCTTTGACCGGTTCTCCCTTTCCTTTGAAGGTCGGTGGATTGTAACGTCGGAACTGCTCAATGATTTGGTTCGCATTGCTCCTTGACGACGGTGGCTGCACAGCTTGTGCGGTCTCGTAATGTCGAGTCAAGCCTCTCAGTATGGACACCAAGTCTTCCTTCGCGGCGTCCCTATCGTTTTCAGATGGATTCTCCATTGACGATTGGTCTCTACGCGGTCGACCTCACGGCATATCATTCTTAAGGCAACATACAATAATTCACCTTTATAATCTACCCCACATAACCCAACAATATATATAACAATAAATAAACAAAAAGTAGGTACATGGTACAGATCAACATTCATATTATTAAATTTCATGATCTGGGTGAGAAGTGCATAAGGAGAGGTGTTTATCCATCATGTAGGATAACATATACTCAACTTGCATATACCAACCATAAAAGTACATCAAGAAACATATCACAAACATCCATACATAGTCCCCATAGACCTCAAGCATTAGTCGTGGTTTTACGTATCACACCCATGTACTAGAGAAAACACACACACTGGCTCATCTTACCATAGACAAGGGCCCATGGTAGTATCATCCCTACGTAACCTAACGACTTGGTGAAACATACACACTAACTCACTTAACACCATGTGGCTAGTGGCAGTGTTCACCGATCTATATAAATCTCACAGACAGCTTAACATAAAATAACATACCACAAAACACTGCACCAACTCCTGCAAACGGCCATTTACGCACACGAGCTCATACTGTTGCAGTCAGAGGCTCAGTGGCGGCGTCCAGTAAGCAGTGTGTCGATTGTAGTGACATCAAATAATAAGAAGATCATGTTTCATTAAAGCGATTAACAAGAAAACATTTACATATCTTTTTAACATAACCTTGAGATTTATAAAAATTTTGTAAGATTCTCACTTACATTTATCCATGGTCATAAATCAATAAATATATAAACATAGCATATCTCCGTAAAATCGGAGTGTAGGTGTCACGTCCTAAATTTTATAAGATACTCGAAATGCAAAACCCTGAAAAAGTAACTATAAATTTTTTTTCTCCAAGCTAACAAATAACAAAATAACAAAAATGACATATCACAAGAAACGTCTCATCTATACCAGAGCATAAGCCAATACCTTACATCAAACTGTCATCAGAGTTCCCCTAAACCAAACATATAACAATATAACGCAAGGATTATATACATATCCCAAAAATTTAACAAAACCAACACGGTCAAAAGCAAAATAAGCCCAAGGTTTAGCGCCGTAGGTTGTCATCCATGTACACCATCCCAAAACATCATTAGAGTGCCAAAACATGCTAGCAAGACCCAAAAGCTCATTAAACGTTGCCATGCTCACCTACAATGCATAAACTAGGTGAGCTAAAGCTCAGCAAGCAGAAATCATGCATGCACTGTCATACAAATGGCTGTAAGGACTTTAAGAATATCGTGAATGCATGGCTTTGATATCTTTTACTATGTTGGGCCTTTGACCATCTACAGTACATCGAAAAGGAGCTAGCTCAATAATCTCTGTACTTTACTTTACTTTGTTTTAAAGTCATGTTTATGGCCCAATATCTTCAAACCATAACCATGGTTCGCATGCCATAGGCACACTTTTACTTTTAAGCCATATCCATGTCTCATATGCCACCAACGGAATACATCCTGCCTATCCATGTCTCACATGCCACCGGCCTCGATGTACTAGTAGTGGTCAACTTTGCTTTAACTTTGTTTCTTTGTATGATTATGATGTGCAAACAGACTCAATATGTCTTCTATGCATACACCTATCTATGCTCATGAATGATATGTACAAAAATTCAATGCCAACGCATCATCTTTAATCACACATAAAAAGTAATCACCAATATCAAGAAACACAAATTCATTATTATCATATAATACAAGTAAACACATAAAATACTATGTTTATGCATTGTAGTTGCAAATGAATTTCTACTTACCTGAATTGCCGAGGATTTTGGTTGTGTAACCTCCTAATTTACCTCTCAGTTTTCTCTTCTATTTCTTTTTTTTTCTTTTTCTAATCCATCGACTCCCCTATTTTTTTTTTCTTCTCTCTGTTGAAACAAAAGAAAAAGGGTATATGTATATACTTTCCCACCGCCTCCTGATATCGTCCCTGGTAAGCTTTCTTATAGTTAATATTATTTTATTTATTAATATATGCAGAATGGTTGACCACCATTTACATCCACACAAACAATATATTAATGAGTTTAGTTTCCCAAATATATATATATACACATACGATACTTACATATAAATATATATATATATATATATTAATTAAACCCATGCATTTACAAATATACACATGTCCATTACTGTACACATGCATTTACAAATAATATATAATATTATTATAATTTGTAACCCATTTCCTATATATATCACATATATACGTGTACACCTATATATATAATGTATATATATAAAATAATTTCTAGAATTATTATATTTTCATAATTTGTTAATTTATATTAACATTAATAAAATAATTTTATTATACACTCAAACATTATTAGAGTCTCAACCAATTATGATGGGGTTTTCTCAACACCAATTAAATAAGAGCATGTAAATAATTCAATAATTAAAAGTAAACTATAATAACGTAAGATCATAAGTAACACATAAATAACACGAGATGCATATGATGCATGAAATACATGAGAAGCTCGGGTATCACTTCCTCCCCTCATAAAAATTTCATCCCCAAAATTTCACTTACTTGAAAAGTTCAGGGTATTGACCTCATATCATCCTCTCTTTCCCAAGTGGCCTCTTCTACTAACTGGTTTCTCCATAAGACCTTGACCAATGGTATTTCTTTATTTCTGAGTTGTTTTACTTCTCGTTGTAGAATCTCTACCGGCACCTCTTCATAACTCAAATCAGATCTCAACTCTGTAGGTTCACTATTGAGGACATGAGACGTCGATGTACTTGAGACAAAAATATGAAACACATTATGTACTTGAGACATCGATGTAGGCAAGTCGAGCCTGTAAGCAACCTCACTAATTCTTTCAACAATAACAAACGGGCCAATATATCTAGGACTGAGTTTTCCTTTCTTACCAAACCGAATCACGCCTTTCATTGGGGACACTTTTAAGAACACTTGATCTCCCACAGAAAACTCTAACACCCTTATTTTCTTATCTGCATAACTTTTTTGGCAACTCTGAGCCGTTCTCATTCTCTCTCGGATTTGTGATATATCATCTGTCATCTCTCGAATCATATCTGGTCCCAAAAGTTTTCATTCATCTACTTCGTCCCAGTGTAGTGGTGATCGACATCTTCTACCATACAATGCTTTATATGAAGCCATCCCAATAGTAGAATGATAATTGTTGTTATATGAAAATTCTATCAACGGCAAAAATTTACTCCATTGACCCTGAAAGTTTAACACACAAGCCCTGAGCATATCCTCTAAAGTTTGTATCGTTCGTTCTGATTGCCCATCTGACTGTGGATGATATGTCGTACTAAATGATAGTTGTGTCCCTAATGCTTTGTGCAGGCTCTTCCAAAAGGTACATAGAAATCTCGAGTCCCTATCAGAAACGATAGACAATGGAACTCCATGAAGTCTGATGATCTCTTGTATATATAGTTATGCATAGCGATCCATGGAATAAGTAGTACAAATAAGAAGGAAATGGGTAGATTTAGTAAGTCGATCTACAATCACTTAGATAGCATCGTGACCTTTAACTGTCTTTGGCAATCCTACCACAAAATCCATAGTAATGTTTTCCCATTTCTATTCCGGGATTAGTAAAGGTTGCAAAGTTCCTGCTAGTCTCTGATGTTCTGTCTTTACCTGCAGACATGTCAAATACTGATTCATATACTGCGCTACATCTTTCTTCATACCTGGCCACCAATAATGCGATTTCAGATCTTGATACATTTTAGTAGCTCCTGGATGTACTGAATAAGGTGTCGAGTGTGATTCTGTCATAACCTCTTCATGAATATTATTTACATTGGGTATACACAACCTATTTCTGAATCGTAGTACATTATCTTTCGACAACTGAAAATCTGAAGTTACCACTGATGTAACATCTTTCTTCACCTTGGTCAAATACTCATTTGTTTGTTGTCCCTGCTTAATTCTATCAAGTAGGGTAGGTCGAAGAGTTAAAGCTGTAAATTTGGCTTCCACTAACCATGCATAACAAGCTTAACATTCAATCTCTGTAAATCAGTTAACTCTTGTTTCTGAATCAAGGTCATTAGTGCAGTATTTTGGTTTGACTTTCGGCTCAATGCATCAACTACAACATTTGCTTTTCCTGGGTGATAGTTGATAACATAATCATAGTCTTTCACAAGCTCTAACCATCTTCGTTGCCTCATGTTCAACTCTTTCTGCGTGAAAAAGTACTTTAGGCTCTTGTGATTAGTAAAAATTTCACACCGCTCCCCGTATAGGTAATGTCTCTAAATTTTAATTGCAAACACCGCTGCAACAAGTTCCAAATCATGTGTAGGGTAATTCTTTTCATATTCTTTAAGCTTCCTGGATGCATATGCAATTATTTTGCCCCGTTGCATCAGTACACAACCCAAACCATTCATTGAGGCATCACTGTAAACTACAAAATCCTGGGTGCCTGATGGAATCGATAAGATAGGTACCGATGTCAATCTCTTCTTCAATTCCCAAAAACTTTGCTCAGAAGCTTCTGTCCATGTAAATGTTACACTCTTTCTAGTCAATTGTGTCAATGGAGATGCAATTTTCGAGAATCCCTCTACAAATCTACAATAATACCCAGCAAGACTCAGAAAACTATGTACTTCTGAAGGATTTGCAGGTTGTGGCCAACTGTTAATCGCTTCAACTTTACTCGGATCAACTGAAATCCTTTCCCCTGACACAACATGCCCAAAAAACACAACGCGATCCAGCCAAAATTCACATATCTTGAATTTAGCATACAACTTTTTCTTTTTCAATATTTCTAGAACTTCTCTCAAATGTGTAACATGTTCTTCTCTAGTCTTAGAATAAATCAAAATATCATCAATAAACACAATAGCAAACTTATCCAGAAAGTCTCTAAATATTTAGTTCATCAAATCCATAAAAGCCACAGGAGCATTTGTCAAACCGAATGGCATTACTAAGAATTCATAGTGTTCATACCTTGTACTGAACGCTGTCTTTCGAATGTCTTCCTCTTTAATTTTCAGCTGATGATAACCTGATCGCAAATCAATCTTGGAGAATATAGACGCACCTTGAAGTTGATCAAATAGGTCATCGATTCTCGGTAAAGGATATTTGTTCTTGATAGTAACTTTGTTCAAGTCTCGGTAATCTATACACATCCTCATTGTACCATCTTTCTTACGAACAAATAGAACTGGTGCACCCCATGGTGAAAAACTCGGTTTAATAAAACCTTTATCAAGTAACTCTTGTAATTGTGTCTTTAATTCCTTTAGCTCAGATGGTGACATTCGATAAGGTGATTTCGATATCGGAGCAGTCCCTAGGTACACCTCAATCACAAATTCTATTTCTCGGTCTGGTGGCAAACCTGGAAGATCATCTGGAAATACCTCAGGATAATCTCGAACTATAGGTACTTCATTAACAGTCAAACAATGTTGCTCTTCAAGGTTCATAATACTAATTAAATAACCTTCACAACCGAGATCCAATAACCGTTGTGCTCTCACTACCGATATTACTAGAAATCTAGAATTCCTCTTAATCCCAACAAAGATAAATGGCTCATCCCCAGGCGGTTGAAATGTAATTATTCTTTTCTGACAATCTATACTAGCACAATATTTTGATAACCAATCCATGCCCAAGATCACATCATAGTCATTCATATCCAACACAATTAGATCAACATGGAGTTCTCTGTCTTTAATATGGATAGTGCAAGCTCGTAAAAGTTGATTGGTTTGTTTTGACTCTCTAAAAGGAATCATAACATTGTAACTGTTTTCTACTATATCAGGTTTTCTACCCAATTTTCTAACATACCTAGTGGATGCAAAAGAATGTGTAGCTCCAAAATCAAACAATACAAATGCAAAAGTACTACAAATAAGAATTTTACCTGTTACGACTGATGATTTGCCTCTGCATCCTCTTTAGTCATAGTAAAAACCCTTGCAGGTACTCTTCTTGGGACCACCGTTTTTGCTCTATTTGGACATACAGTAGAAATATGTCCTGGTTGACCACAAGTATAGCAAACAGGGCTACCTATACGAGAAACCCCGCTATGTGGTCTCCCACATTTAGAGCAAATATTTGGTGGCACCAGTGCTCCTCCCTGAGTAGGTCTCATCCTCTTATTCGAGTCACCTTGTTCTTGCCCTTGTCTAGGTTGAAAATTTGGTCTCGGACCCTGGAATTGGGCTGGCCTTTTCATTTCATTCCCTACCCAGTGTTGTCCCTGTCTTTGGGTGAACTGACGTCGAGCTTCTTGTGTTTGTCGTATTCTTTGTTCAGCCTGCTCAGCAACTAGTGCTCACTCAGCAACCTGCAAAAAAGTAACTTCGGATATACTAGCTATACAAATATCTTTATAAAGTTCGGGTCGCAGCCCCTCAGCAAACCTTTCCACCTTCAGTACTTCGGTTCGAACCATGTGCTCAGCAAACATAGACAACTGTTCAAATTTGGAAATATAGTCTGCAACTGTCATACCTCCCTGCCTCAACTGTATAAACTCATTCATTTTCATTGCATGAACTGGAGCTGTGAAGTATTTGTTTCTGAAAAGTTCTTTAAACCTATCCCAAGTCATAGTTTCTACATTCTCGATGACTTTCACTGTATCCCACCAATACCCTGCACTTCCCCGTAACATAAATGAAGCACACAACACTTTTTCTTCATTAGTCACTCTACTGTATAGAAATATATTGTCAATCATTCTCAGCCAATTCTCTGCCTTTGTGGGATCTACTGCAGTTTCGAACGTCGGTGGATTAAGTCTTCTAAATCTTTCCCCGATTGCCTCTACTGGCTCTGTTCGTGTTTGTGATTGATTTCCATTTCTAGTTTGTTCACTCATATCTCTCTGTTGGATAAGTTGCTGGATCTGTTGGGATTGTTGTTCAACCAGTCCCGTTAATTTTTCAATAAGAGCATCACGACTAGTGTTTGTAGCTGGAGTATTATGTTCCTCACCCCCAGTATCTCTACTAGACTCACCTCTAGTCCTCACCATGGTTATATCACTGACTGTATGCAATCATATGGTACAGACCGATATAATACATGAAATAACGCAAAACATATATAAATAAAGCTTACCGGCATGGTTTGGCTCCACCAATTTTGAGCTCATGTACACGAACAGTCTACAGAACTAAAATCGAGCTCTAATACCACTCTGTCACATCCTAAATTTTATATGATACTCGAAATGCAAAACCCTAAAAAAGTGACTAATTTTTTTTCCAAGCTAACAAATAAAAAAATAACAAAAACGACATATCACAAGCAATGCCTCATCTATACCAGAGCATAAGCCAATACCTTACACCAAACTGTCATCAGAGTTCCCCTAAACCAAACATATAACAATATGGCGCAACTATTATATACATATCCCAAAAATTTAACAAAACCAACACGGTCAAAAGCAAAATAAGCCCAAAGTTTAGCCCCGCAGGTCGTCATCCATGTACACCGTTCCAAAACATTGTTAGAGCGCCAAAACATGCTAGTAAGACCTAAAAGCTCATCAAACGTTGCCATGCTCACCTACAATGCATAAACTAGGTGAGCTAAAGCTCAGTAAGCAGAAATCATGCATGCACTGTCATACAAATGGCTGTAAGGACTTTAAGAATATCGTGAATGCATGGCTTTGATATATTTTACTATGTTGGGCCCTTGACCATCTACAGTACATCGGAAAGGAGCTAGCTCAATAATCTCTATACTTTACTTTACTTTAAAGTCATGTTTAAGGCCCAATATCTTCAAACCATAGCCATGGCTCGCATGCCATAGGCACACTTTTACTTTTAAGCCATATCCATGTCTCACATGCCACCGGCGGAATACATCCTGCCTATCCATGTCTCACATGCCATCGGCCTCGATGTACTAGTAGTGGTCAACTTTGCTTTAACTTTGTTTCTTTGTATGATTATGATGTGCACACAGACTCAACATGTCTTCTATGCATACACCTATCTATGCTCATGAATGATATGTACAAAAATTCAATGCCAACGCATCATCTTTAATCACACATAAAAAGTAATCACCAATATCAAGAAACGCAAATTCACTATTATCATATAATACAAGTAAACACATAAAATACTATGTTTATGCATTGTAGTTGCAAATGAATTTCTACTTACCTGAATTGCCGAGGATTTTGGTTGTGTAACCTCCTAATTTACCTCTCAGTTTTCTCTTCTATTTCCCTTTTTTTTCTTTTTCTAATCCATCGACTCCCCTGTTTTTTTTTCTTCTCTTTGTCGAAACAAAAGAAAAAGGGTATATGTATATACTTTCCCACCTCCTCCTGATATCTTCCCTGATAAGCTTTCTTATTGTTAATATTATTTTATTTATTAATATGATGCAGAATGGTTGACCACCATTTACATCCACACAAATAATATATTAATGAGTTTAGTTTCCCAAATATATATGTACACATACAACACTTACATATAAATATATATATATATTAATTAAACCCATGCATTTACAAATATACACACGTCCATTACTGTACACATGCACTTACAAATAATATATAATATTATTATAATGTGTAACCCATTTCCTATATATAGCACATATATACGTGTACACCTATACATATATATAATGTATATATATTAAATAATTTCTAAAATTATTATATTTTCATAATTTGTTAATTTATATTAACATTCATAAAATAATTTTATTATGCACTCAAACATTATTAGAGTCTCAACCAATTATGATGGGGTTTTCTCAACACCAATTAAATAAGAGCATATAAATAATTCAATAATTAAAAGCAAACTATAATAACGTAAGATCACAAGTAACACATAAATAACACGAGATGCATATGATGCATGAAATATATGAGAAGCTCGGGTATCACTGTAGGGTAGAAAAGAATGTTAGTAGCTAGTAAAAATTTTCTTTCAACAAAAGTTATTATTATACTTTCCCGTTAAAACATGTTTGAAAAGAAAAATGAGTTTGAGCAGAGCCTTACTAAGGGTAGGACTTTCCTCTGATACCAAACTGTCACGCCTCGTTTTCACCACTTAAAAATATCAGAGTTTTCTTTGTGGGCATGCAAGAAGAAAGGGAAAGAGACGTACATGATATAAAACAGAAACCTTTGAAATAGTTTAAAGATACGATACAATGTTTGAAACAGAAAACTTCAGAAATAACGAAGCATACAATTTTACATGTTGAAAAATCTTCGGCACATAACCGAAAGAAAACATAACAGCGGAAAAATACATCAGCAGTGGAACATCATCAGGATCCATAACATAGAAAAAGTACAGTTTAAATTTTACAAACGCTCAACTTTGTGTAAAAGAGCAAAAACAAGAAAGATAAAAAGGGAAAGAGGACACAGTTGATATGACATCCTTCTCTCTACGCTTCTCCGCTTTCATTGTTTCCTGTATCGTGAATACATGTGGGGGTGAGTGCATTGAATACACTTATGGGAGTAATTTTCGTATTTTAACATGTCTTAAGCAGTTAAATAAATCAAACATATATTAGTTCGGCAATTAGACACAACACATAGAATGCATAGTACATAAATACCAATAGGTGCGGGTGCATCCTGTCTTACCCTATGTGTATGAAGAAAGAGGTAAGAGACAATTGAGAAAGGGGGTAAGAGACAATTGTTACGGTTTTTATACCTTTGGTGCATTTTATGGACCACCAAACCAAATACCATTAGTCCCTCTGTGACATGAATGTGGACCTTAGTCCTTTCACAGTATAATAGAATGAACACAGTATTCACAGCATATAATCACGGCACATGGGATTCAACAATTCATATATCAAATATGGAAAACAATAAACAAATAGAGATTAAAAGTTGCCTCCACCTTGTTCGGTAGTAACCCTCGTGATATGTTGAATCCTAAGCCTTAAGATCTTTCCTAAACTCGAAAGCCTACACATGAAAATGAAGTTTTTCTTAGATTCTTATTACATTAATTACGTATAATTAATTATATAAACTCTCTCGAAGATGAAACGATAGGGAAAATGAGAAGAAACAAAACGAAACGAAAGCTTTAGAGATCAAGGATGAAGAAATGAGTGTGGAAGGTCAAACATGTGATCATAGGGTGAAAAGGGAAATATTAGGGTTTGAACGGAAGAAAAACAGGCTTAAACGGAGGAAAAATGAGCTCAAACGGAGCATTTAAAGATGTAGGGGCAGTTTCGTAATTTTTCAGAAAAGGGTTGACTTTGACCGGGACCCCCAACTCCCGGCTGACGACATCCCATCATCGGCGACACAACGCACACACACGATGTGGACTGACACACACACGCACACCGACGCGCTCATGGCGCACCCTGACACTGCCTGGCCCGCAAACAACGCCCGACGCCGTACCCAGTGCATCCCGACACTTCCTAGCGCGTGTATAACATATACACACAACACTCGATGCCCCCCGATGTGCGCACAGTGTGCATACTTAGCACCCGATGTCCCCCAGCGCCGCACAACGCGCACACTCAGCACCCGGCGTACTCCCATCGCGCGTGCAGCGCACGCAACACCCCGTCCCGACGCGCGCACTGTGCGCCCAGCGACTCCCGTCGCGCGCGCCCAGCCCCCAGAACCAGCAACGGTGGCGTTGCCTGGCGCCGCACCCCACGACTCGGTGGCGCCGACCACCACCACCACCACGACGGCGTTGCACAGTGCCGCCACCAACAGCAGCTCACACACACACACTATGCATGCACACACACCATGCACGCACATACACACACACCTGCATAGCTCCGGTGCCGCCCCCACGGCGGCGCCACCCCCACCACACGACACACACACCTAGGGGAAGTCTGACCACTATTCCGGTGAGGGAGAGAGAGAACAAAGGAGAAAGAAAGGAAGAGAGGAGAGGGAAAAAGAGGGTTTCCCAAAGTTTGACCGGCCGTTTCCCGATGAACTAATCTTTGAAACGCAAAACTGAGTCCGGATCTAGAACGGGACCGTCGAAATCTATAAGAGGGATGAAAATCGGCCGAAGCCGAGAAGAAAAATATTCCAGCACCGACGACGGTGGCCGGAAAACCAAAAGAGAGAGAGAAATGTTACTTTTTCGACTTTTCATTCGAATTTTTACTTTTTATGATTCGTTTCGTATTATTTATACTCTTTTTCGAAATATTATACTATTCATAAAAAATATCTCGTTTCCGATTCTTCGTATTCGGCGTATTCTTCGTGATTTGAGCTACGAGTCTCTAATTGACCTCAAATTCATTTCTATCTTCTCGTTTTTTTACAAACCTTATGATAAAATTATAACCTCTGATTTTCGATTAATTTATACCACTGATTAATTAAACATGCATTTTATCATTTTTCTGAAACGCACATAATTAAATCAAACAATTAGAAGTTTAATTATTTAATTAGCAAATTATGTGTCGTTTTATCCTAGGCGCTAAATCTCTATTTTTTACATGTATTTTTTCTATCTTTCTTTTATCTTTCTTATGTATTTTTTTTTATCTTTCTTTTATCTTTCTTTTGTAATGTTGTTCCTCATCGGATGATTGTTGTATTTGGATAATGAAGCTAATGACAATCAGATTAATGTTGTCAATATCTCATTAAATATGAAAATGTTTTTATTTATTCTTTCATCTCTGATTCTTCTCTTGATATTTCATTTTCTTCTCCCATCTCTATTCTTCTTTTGATATTTTTATCCTCCATGAATTGTTTTCTTATTTTCAACTTTTATGATGTGGAATGAGATCTGTTTAATGACTCACATCTCTGATTCTTCTTTTGATATTTGAAAAAACTTCTTTTCTTCTCTCATCTCTGTTCTTCTTTTGATATTTTTATCATCCATAAATTGTTTTCTTATTTTCAACTTTTATGATGTGAAATGAGATCTGTTGAATGACTCTCATCTCTAATTCTTCTTTTAATATTTGAAAAAACTTCTTTTCTTCTCTCATCTCTATTCTTCTTTTAATATTTTTATCCTCCATGAATTGTTTTCTTATTAACAGTTGATGTGAAATGAGATATGTTAAATGATTTTGCTTATATAATGTGATGTATTCCGGGGAAGCCAAATTCAGGTTTGGAAAATAAACCATATTCAAGTTTAGAAAAGAAGCTAGAACTAATGACATTATATTTTTTAGTGGGAAAATGGTACTCTTGTAATTTTCCTGCTTTAATATAAATATATATCTATTTTAATTTTTTTTTATCTATATATATAGATTAAAAAAAATTAGAATAGAAATCCAGTAAAAAGAACTACAATGAACATGAGCCATTAAAAAATTCAAGAACAAAAAATCTAGCCCAAATGACGAAAATGTTGCCTCAAAGATGAATCAATCCACATCCATACTGTACAACCCAACCATACCGGAAAACTATCCCTAGATCCCTTTCATCCATTCTCTCGATTCTTCCTCTCTCTCTTCATTAGCGCCTCTGTGAGACCTTAATAAAATTTGGCCGAAACTCTTCAACTACAGTTGATTATCTAAGGATCTTCAAGATCTGTGCAAGATCCACTGTTCATCGAGGTAATATACAAATCGATCATAAAAAGCATAAGATTTTTGGAGATCTCAGTAAAATATCGGTGGTTTTTATGAGTTTGTAATGTTTAATAATCTTCTCCGGATTTTGTAATTTTTCTGAAAGAAATAAGGGAATCGATGATGAAAATCGTGTATTTTTCTCAGATTTCGAAAAGATAATCTCAATGCATTGTAGTTTTATGTTTTGTTTACAAAATCATCAGTTCTATGGCGTATAACTTCGGGTTTTCTTCTGGATAAGTACTCTAGTCTTTTTTTTTTTTTTTTTTTTTGTTGTAAAGTTTTATTTATTTTGTAAATTAAGTTTTTCTTTATTACCTTTATTATCAGAATGTCAAAGTGTTATAAAATTATTTATTATTTGAGTTTTTTGTTGATATGAAAAAAATCCAAAAACCCCAAAATTTTGATATTGTAGATTTTTTTAATATTTTAATTTTTTTTATTTTGGTTATTCTAGTTATCTGGACTGTACATAATGAAGTTCTATTGATAAAGATATGTTCTCCGAATTCATTTACCTATCTAATAATTTTTCAATTTACGGTTTCCTTATTATTATTATTTTTTGTGAATTTGCTTTCGTTCACAATAGCCATCCAATTGACCGGTTGGTAGAATTAAAAGGTCAGTTTTTTTTATAATTTGTATTTGTATGACAAATATATAAGTTTCGAAATAAATAATATGAATGTTTTATGTAATCTGTAATTTAAAGTTCATTTTTAAGTATTCATTTTCTTCATCTTTCCAGCTTTTTAATATAATAAAAAAAAGTTGTTAGCTTTGTAATGATAGAAGATAGTTGATAACATTACCCTTTTCTAATTGATTATCATCAGTTCTATTCCTCTTCATAATATATATATTGGACCAGCGAGTTTCTTCATTCCATGTTTTCAATAAGCAATGTACAGAGAGACTGGTGCTAATGAAAAGAGGAACCATATTTTGATTTCACCTGCAAAATTGAAATTTGTTATTGAATTATCTTTTAGTTTTGAACATGTTGTTCATTTTAATCTTGATTTACCTATATGCATAATCATTTGATTACTTTTTAGTCAATATTTACATTGTTCCAAGTTTGCTACGTGTTATTTGATGGAGCATTGTCTTTTGTTTTATCATTCCACTTTGACCTCTTTTGAATTATGTATTGCATAATTTTCTAGAATGCTTACCTCTTTTGGATCAAATACACCTTTTCTTTAGCACTTTTCACCCAATTTTTTATTTTTTATATTTTTCAATTATTTATTGAATCTTTTTATTCATTAAATTACTTGTCTTTTTTTTTTTTTGGTTTTGGATTTATGTATCAATCATATTTGTTATTGTATTAAGTATCAATCAATGTTGTGTATGAAGAATCCTTTCAAAAAATTAATGAATTTTTTTAGTTACCATTATATAAGTTTATTTTTTATGTTGATTTTTTTTTAAATTTATCAAATTTGGAAGTTCTAATCCCTTAATACAATAAAAAGAAATAATAGTACTGTAAATAGTGAATATTCTAGTTATATGCAATGCTATAAAAGAGATCATTTATTTTGCGTTTTTGAGTATGTGTTCATTTAGTGTTACATAATTAGATGAAAAGAGGTTAGTCTGTAAGGGCATTCAATTTTCTTTCTAGAGTAGGTTTTGTGCGAGACTTTCTCATTGATCTCATTTCGTGAGACGGGTCGAGTCGGGTCGATCATAATAAATTATATAATACTTTTGTTTATTAGGTAATATTTTTCTATATATCAGGTAATACTTTTGTAGTATATGTAAACGATGCAAAAGTATTACATGATATATAGAAAAATATTACCTAATATACATAAAAGTATTACATGTTGCGCGCGAGAGAAGAGTACCTGGAAGCCCTAGGATCCGCTCATTTTCTTTAAGACCCAACCCAACCCAATTCGGGTTATGTATCCCACAATACACAATTATTACCTGATACATAGAAAAATATTATCTGATATACATAAAAGTATTTCATATTTTCTTATAGTCTGAATCAACTCAAAACGCATCCTATAATACAAAGTATTACTTAATATATAGAAAAGTATTATCTAATACATACAAAAGTATTATATAATTTCTTATGATCGACCCGACCCGACCCGTCTCACGGATCGACTGTCTTCTTTCTAAGTAGCTATTGGATGATTTTCCCTTTGAGATTTTTTATGTTGGTCACTACGGTGTTGATTTTGTAAATGGTTCCTAGGTAGTTTGTAGCTAGATATTTGGTATAGGTTGCATGTTTTAGGAGGGAATATTTTGGTTTATTGGTACAATCTCAAATCCCTCCTTCTAAACGGATCCTAAGTGGATTTCTGAAAAGGTGTTATTTTAATGTTCTGGTGTAAATTTTGATTTGTTTATCATTTCTTTTGTTCTTAATGTTGTTATTTTATCACCTTATGAGTTTGCTTTTCCTTTTTGTTTTTTTTCTTTGAAGTAATTTTCAATGTCAATTCTCGTTAGCTTACAGAATTTTAGCTGTTAAAGGATTTCAATTTTTCCCAAGAGACTGTTTAGTTGCACATAATTCTTGTCTGAAGAATGTACTGTGTAATGTATTTTTAGAGAGTCCTGTCAAAGCATTCTAATCCTCATGTATAAATATTCTTGTTCGTTGTAGCTCCTTAACACCATTAGCAGTTCTACTTTGCATTGTATTTTGAATTTGGTGTTTAAAAAGATGTTTTCTGAGACAATCGTCTTTTAAGTTGAAGGATTAATTAGTACTAATTAAAATTGGGTCTTAATTTTGTGGATCAACCTTGTAGTTTTTGTATGAAGTGGTTTGAAAGTGTCATCTTCAACTTTTATGTATTGAGATTTGGTCCTTTCTGCAACTCTATCATACAACATATAATTCATGTTTTGGTTTTCTATTGATAGTTTCTGATTGATCTGAGTAATATTTTGTAGGTTAAACTGTTTGAGCACATAGAAAGAATTATGTTATTCTCCTCCACCATCGCCGCCGCCAGCACCACCTCCACCTCCTTCCACAACCCTAGTTTCCCTTCTATTCCCTACCCCAAACACCTTGATTTTCCTAGTTCCTCCAAATCCCCAACAATCTACCTCCCTCCCCCCCTCAAATCTTTGGAAAATGAAATCCCTCCAGTAATTTCCCCGCCCTCCCCTGACAAGTGCCTAATCCAAGAAACGCTCCTTTACTTAGACTCACTTGGTATTGACTCCTTCTACTGCCTCCATTCCCACCCAACCTTAATTTCCACTCCCGTTTCGGAAATCAAATCCACTGTGGATTTTCTCCTCTCTCTTGGCATCACCACTCAGGATCTTCGCCGCATTTTCCCCATGTGCCCGGAGCTCCTGACCTCCACCTCCAAGACCATAATTCCCGCCTCCACTTTCCTCCTCCGTGAGGTGCGCGTGGAAGTGGCCGATCTTCGTCATGTCATCCACCGCCGACCCCGCCTCCTTGTATGCAGTGTTGAGCGCCAACTCCGCCCAACTCTCTACTTTCTCCAGGGTACCATTGGCATTGACAACATCAACAAGTGGGCCTCGCTTTTATCATGTTCTGTTGAATCTAAGTTCATCCCTCGCATCGAATACTTGCAGAAACTTGGGTTCTCGTACAGGGACACCATCATAATGTTTAGGAGGTTCCCCTCTTTGTTTTGTTATAGCATCAAGGAAAATCTTGAACCCAAATTCGATTATTTCATGGTGGAAATGGGAAGGGGGTTGAAGGAATTGGTAGCTTTCCCCCAGTATTTCTCATTTAGCTTAGAGAATAGGATAAAGCCGAGGCACAAAATGTGTGTGGAGAAGGGCATCTTCTTGGCATTGCCTACTATGTTGAAATTGTCTGAGGAGCGGTTTTGGGAGAGGTTGGAGGTGTGTTGTAGTTCATCTGTGCCAGTGAGAACTTCTCCATTGTGGTGTATAAATATAAATACTGATGGTGATAATATAACATAGATTGAACGACATCACTCTATAAATTAGCATGATTTATTTATTTATATATGTTTTTATTTAGTTCTTATGAGTGATATATAAGGTTTATTCACATCATCATTGCTTAAATTATGGAGATGTGATGATGAATTGCTTAGACTGTGAATTGGTCCAAGTCACCTGCTAAAAATCCTGTGTGTGTATGTGCTTGAATTATGACACTATTATTAGATGTATGGATGGTTGTACTAAAGCAGATATCTTTTATGAGTATCATTGAACTGCTTTGTTGATCATATATTGTTGGCATGGCATTGCAAGGATCTGATGATCATTCTCTATCTAATCAACAAGGTGAAGTGAAATTCTGCCAGGCATATTTCATGTATCTTTTCTTAACTGATTTTAGGAATAGGTGTAGGTTTATAGTTTGATATCAGAGCATGTTTTGTGTATATTGAGCTTTAGAGAGTCTGTGTGAAGTTGGTTGTGGTTTAAACTTTTGATGCTCGTATTGCTTCTTTACTCCTGATCTAGATGAAAATAAGTATCAATCTGCCTGTCTTCTACTGCCTTTATATTGAGTTATATATGCTTTATATCTTGTACAAAATATTTAAAATAATAAAATAATAATTTTCTTTTTTATGTAAATTTCCAGAAATTATTATTTTTCTTGAGTATTGATCGAATTGAATTTGGCCATTGGTTAATAACAAAAATCAAGAATTGATATAAAGCTTTTTATCCACATAATCGGTTGTTATCTTTATCGTGGCTAATGAGTTTTTACTGTGATGTTATTGTCATTTGATATTTGGTTGTTCTCGATTCTCATTTCTCTCTAGTTTACTTAAATGTGTGACGTAGTGATCGCAAGGTTTAGTTGTCTATGGTGGACTTCTTATAATATACACTTCAATTTGGATGCATTTCTCTAGTCGATAATTATAGTCATTAGATTAACCTATAGAAAAAGTGAAAAATTACCTGCTATATAATCTTCCCTACAAATTAGAAAGATTTAATAATTTATCGTGCCTCATAAAAGATATTTCTTCCAACCCCCCATTTTTTAAGAATCCTTATCGCATTTTCTCTAAATTTCCCTAATAGGTCAGCTGAAGAATCTGAAGCAGAGTTGCACGTTGCGCCTCGGAAGCAAATAGTCGTTCTCTCAATTTTCATAAGAAAACAGTGCTATATAGAAAGGTATTTTAATTCAAATTCTGGTGATTTTTTCTGTTGTTATTCAATTTCTATCCATTATTGTTGTTGTATATTGTATTTCGTCATTTGAAAACTGTTGCTTTCTAAGATAACTTATGGGCTTGCATTTATCGTTTCCAATGTGTTGACATGATACTTTGTTTTTATTGAGTTGCTGCAGTTCTTGAAAATTAGATAGGAGGATGACTCTCTTCAGCAGTTATTTGATTTGGCTGTTGGTATATCTGTACATCTCCATTAAGTAGTGTATGCGTTAATGTCTCTTTGAAGTGGAAAGGTGTAAGTCATCCCCTGAGTATGACTTCCCCTTGAGGTTTTGCATCCTTTATACAGTTTTATTTTGTTTCATGGTACAACTGAAGTTATATGATGCGATGACGAGGTTCAGAGATGATATCTATCTTTTCTGAGTAGCTAGTGGTTTGCTTTACCTCTTACGTAGCATGATTTTCACAACTTGATTTGGCTTTGTAGCAAGGGTAATGTTTATTTATACATTATGAACACTCTTAAGATGATTTGATAGCATGAGGTTATGCATAGTCAATCTCTCTTCTTATTCATAGTGTAACTATATAATGTAGCTTTTCATACTACAAAAACTGAGCGATTTACCGACGGAAATTTCCGGCGGTATACTAGGAAATTTTGTTGCTAATTTATTTACCAACGGAATTACCGTCACAAAATTCAATTGTAACTATGCTCATCGATACAGAATAAAAGGTTTGTCGGTATGAATTTAGAGTATCAGTTTTTCAGTATTTGCTTCAATCGACCCTTCATCTATTTATAAATGTAAGAAATGTGTCTATTGAAGTGAGAAACATTTCATTTGAATTTGAATTCTCTTCGATTATCCTTGAGCTTGCATTAAATGTCTTTGAAATTCTGAGAATGAATTTATTGTCTTGTTCTTCAGGTCATTTAATACGACTGTACTGTACTGCAGGGTAGTTGCAGTCTGTCGATCCACGTGTCAGTAGAACACTAGTTCTTGGTACTGCTCGATCACTTCGTCTCTACTGGCTATATTTGACAAGATGTATTTTCGGATAACAGTGATCTCCCTTGTACTGCATTGTTGTACGTGAATGTCTATAATTGCTTTAAGTCTTCTTTCGGTTTAGAATACTGTGTCAGTTTACTGCAACCTGCAACTGTATTGTAGCTTTCTGTTCGCCTTGCTGTATTCCTTCTGGTTGCTGCTTGTTGCATTTGACTACTTACTGTATGCAGATATTCTAATATATTGTTGTATCCACTAATGACTTTCCTGCTGTATTGCCAATCGAAACTTTCTTCTACTGAACTTTCGAGATTTTCCATTCTTCAGCTTCGACTTATAATACTCAAAACTATTCTAAGTTTCCACTTAAACATTGTGGAAAATGGGGTACTTTGATTTTCTATTACAATATTGTTTTGTCTCATCAAAATCTAAACATAAATTTCCTAATAATTTCCCCCTATTTTGATGATGACAAAACCTTTACATTATATTATGGAGTTCATTGTGAGAATTCAGAGTGGTATGCAGCATATACTTTTCAAACATTATATAGAGATGATTTTATAGTACATGGATTCTTCATGTATTGATTTAACTGAGCTAGCATCCTATCTTATAAACTAACATCACATAAACTTAAGCAGATATTTCTAGCATGCTTTCCTTCATTAGATAGTAAAAAGCATGAAGTTCACAGAGTGTGAACTTTTGTTCCATCAGCAGTAACTTGAATATATCAGAAAGTAGAGTTTACAAGTTACAAAGAGGAGCTTACTGAATGATTTTACAGAAAATTACAGTAAGCTGTTGACCTCATTTATACTTCAGAATTGCTGACGTTTGAAAAGCTTCCTTCTTACTGTATCATCTTCTGGTGGCTTTTTTTTCTCGTACTTGGTCCCTTTTCACCAATTAATGATCGATTCTTGATAGGTTCTTCAAGCTTCTTCTTGATATCTAGAATTTGAATCCATCTGAGCCAAAAGTCTTCACAAAATAATATCTGCGCTCTTGCTTGATTTTCTTAATCAATTCTTTTTTATTTTCAAGCTCTCCATCTCTTGCTAGCTACTTGTATCTTTCCAATGCAACAAGGCACGTAGCATATCTTCCGAAGCAGTTCAGCTGGCAGAGATGCTTTAAGTACCTCAGATATTCTGATCTTCTATAAATGGTTATATCTTCAAAGATAGGATTTTTGTGCTTTGGAAGGATCACTTTGTCAAAGATTTTCAGATCCCAAGCATGACTTTCTTTGAGGGGCCTTTGATCCAACATTATAGATATTTCAACAGAAATGTGGTGTGGATCAAAGTAAGGAACCTCTTGGGGAGGATATTGGTATAGAGCTTCATCAACTTTCTTTGTAACATCTGTCCTTTTCTCTCCTATCATACCAAGTTTAGACATTCAGTCTTCCATGTCCCTTTTTCTTTTTTCTTAAGCTTCTTTCAGTTGTCTCCATTTTTCTTCATCCAACCTTCTGACTACAACAACACTTAAGGGTTTGCTCTTTTGAGGTGGTTGTTGTTGTTGTCTACTACTTTGTTGCTACTGTCTACTACTCCTCATTTGAGTTGGCGCATCTTCTTTTCTTTCTGATATCTTAGATGCAGTGTTGCTTACTGTTTTGGATGTAGTAGCCCAACACCCGCACCTCCTTTATTTTTATCATCTTTTCTCTTCTTATTGAGGACTCTGATCATGTCCAGAATTTGATCTCCTTTGCTTCTTGCTGGCCAGGGCTCCTCATCTTCATCATCATCCTTTTCCAAGTCCTTCATGAGATCTTCTATTGCAGCATCCATCTCTTTTTCTTATGATCATTTCTTACTTTCCCCATTTTTATCATCATCAGCTGGGGTAAGTTTGAGAGATGCCATTCTTGCTCAGTAGGGACGAACTGGGGAAAGACATGATGCAAGATTGTTCTCATCTCTCTAACAAACAATTCTAGATTGCTTATTTACGAGATTTGAGAATCATGAGCTTGAGCTATCTCATCAACTGACCTGTCCCTTGCTTCACTGGTAGCTTTGCGTGCTCTTTCAATCCTTTGATGCTCGTGATATTGTGCATTTCATTCAACATTGAGCTTTGTTTGAATTCTGGAAGGGAGTTCAGCAAGCTCTCTTCTAAGATTTTCCATGGATGGGTATGAGATTTGTCGGTCATGTTGATACTGTTGGCCATATATACCTTATAGGTCTGCAATGCCCAAACCAGCCCATGTACAACATCAATAATCCCTTAGAGTGATTGTTCTTGACCATCGGTAAGGATCATAAAGTCATGGCTTCTCTTCTTGGTGGTCTCTCCTATAGCCTGTTTATAGGGAACCAGAGCTTTGATTGAAGTCCTGAGCTTGTTTCTGGACAACTTCTGCAAAGTACTTCTCCATATTCTTTCTAACGACATCTGCAGGCTGTACCTTATGAAAAGGTGAGTAGCTCCAGGTGGGGCACTATCTCCTCTAAAGTCCTCATCATCATCAGAAGAATCTCCTCCATCATCCTCAGGATCTTACATCATTGTCAGAAGAATCTCCTTCATCATCCTCAGGATCTTGTGTAGGAGCGGCTATAAGAGCTCATTTTCCTTCTTGAGGTGCATCATGCTCCCTTTTTTGCCATTCTAAATCCTCCGTGAGTACTGCCTCAGCAATAACTACACCCGAGGTCTTCGTCGGAGATGTTATCTCAACAATAATCTCAGTGATAAGTAGGAAAGTTGCACCCTCTTATGTGTTTAGGCATTTAGTTTTAGTTGCATATTCATGCTATTTTGTTATATTTTCCTACTTATTAATTCTTCTTGGTAGATCTCTTCGATTCCTTGTTTTTGTGTATTTTAGGGGCTTAATAGAGCTGTTCCGAGAATGAATCCTATGTGCACTTGTTGGAGTGAGGCATAAGAGAACAAGGAATAAAGTTACTAGATTTTGGAGCTGAAAACGCTGAAAAGTACATTGACACAAGTTGCGCTTGTGTTGACTGACACGCCCGTGTTGGGCCATTTCGCTGAAGCTGTTTAGAATTTCTTGGAGGCTAAGTTTCGGTCCAATCTTAATTATTTCGGCCTAAGACTGTAGGTCACGACCAGGACATATTGAGACCTATCTTAGACGTATTTAAAGAAGTTTTTTCATGAGGGGAGATATATAAAATCGGGATGTGAGAATAGGGTTTTCCATCTTTTCTTTTGGGAGTTTCTTTTGAAGTCGATATGCAAGGCTAGACTACTTTCACTTGGTTCGAAGGGATGTTGAAACCCAAAACTTCTTTTATGCTTGATTGATTCTAGTAACATATTCTCTAATTTATTCTCGTGAATTGATTGTGTTATTCTGTGATGAAAGTTTATGATTTGTGTAATTTTGATTTAGCCTGATCAACTTTATTGAATTTGTACATGTCTATTGCTAGAATTGAGATTGCAATCCGTAATTGTTGTTATTCTTGATTCGTAGTAGTAAACTAGTGGTCGAGCATCGCTAGGGATAACATGACCTAAGTTAAACGAATCATCGTATGTATTTGTTGCTTAGACTAACCTATTTTCCTTGATCCCAAAGCTGTCGTTGCATTAAATCTAATTTATTAGGTTGTCCAACGATTATGCCTAATTAACGATCGTATCTTAATTAGATATACTTAAGAAAAAATCCGAATAACTTGTCGTACTTGTTATTTAGGTTTAGTAATTCATGAGGAAAGAAGAGAATATTGTTACAATCAATTTTACATAATTGAGTGAGGGTGGAAATGGAACTGAGAACCGAGTGCTTTCTTAATTGATTAAATTCCATTCTAATTGCTCGCTTTATTCTTGAAGTTTTCTCTAGATTTTTAAATCCAAAAACCCCCTATTTTCTTGATTAAACTATAAATACAAAATAATTAGTTTTGTTCGCTCTCCGTGAGATCGGTCTTTGCTTATCACTTCTACGTCTTTGTAGTGGTTTGAGTAGAGAAATAAATTTAATTTTATCATGCCGGCAACAGCACGGTCAAATTTTGGTGTCGTTACCGGGGAGCGGTGTTAAATCTATATTTTGTTCAATTTAGTTGTTCTTATTAATTACCCTCTATTTCCTTGTCTGGTAGATTATCACACGTTATTTTGGCAGGAGAAACTTTGAATACTATCCAGAGCTTACAAAAAGAGAACGTGACTTGAGAAAGATGACTAAGGAAAGGTTGAAAGAATTGTCGTTTCACTTGAAACAAGAGAGTAGCGATTCAAACAATAGTGAGGAAGACACGATGACAGCTATGCGAACGCTAAAAGAACTTGCAAATCCCGATCTTACTCAGCAACCTCTTTGCATTAATTTTCCTGATTTTAATGAAAATAGTAATTTTGAGCTTAAATCAGGATTAATTCACTTATTACCTCATTTTCATGGTTTGGCAGGAGAGGACCCGCAAAAACATCTCAAGGAATTCCATGTTGTGTACACAAGCATGAAACCCACTGCTGTGACTGAAGAACAAATTAAGTTGCGTGCATTACCATTCTCCTTGAAGGACGTTGTAAAGAATTGGTTGTATTACTTGCCATCAGGTACGGTGACTACATGGAAAGGGATGGAATGATTATTCTTGGAGTGATATTTCCCTACATCACGTGTTGCCAATTTACGAAAAGAAATATGTGGAATCCGATAAATGCAAGGGGAATCACTTTATAAATATTGGGAGCACTTCAAAAAGTTGTGTTCAAGTTGTCCGCAACATCAGATTAGCGAGCTAACTCCTCCTTCAATACAAAGGACTTTCCTTGATGGACAGGAACATGATCGATGCAGCAAGTGGTGGAGCTTTGGTCGATAAAACTCCGCAAGCCACGAGGGAATTAATTGCTAACATGACGGTAAATTCCCAACAATTCGGCATTCGAGATGATGCATCCATAAAAAGGGTGAACGAGGTGAATGTTTCTTCAATGGAGAAAAAATTATCTGAATTAACTTCTTGTGTTCGCCAACTTGTTGTAGGAAAACAACATGTAAAACTATGTCGTCAATACCAAACGACGGAGCATGAGACTGACTTATGTCCAGTTTTGATTGATGAGATTGAAGCACATGCAAATACCGTGGGGGCTGAAAATTATCAAGAAAAGAAGTATGATCCGTTCTCAAACACCTATAATCCAGGTTGGTGAGATCATCCCAATTTTTGTTGGGAAGGGAATAAGCAACAACATCAAAATTCATTTCCAAATCTCCATCAAGGGTCATTTCAGCCCAAGCCGCCGCAACCACCCCCCGATTCAGGTAAATCATTATACGAAATGCTTAAGACCTTTACATCTAACACTGTTCAACTCCAGCAAGACGTAATGCAATTCCAACAAGAAACAAGATCGAGCATTCACAACCTAGAAAATCAAGTCAGCCAATTAGCAACAGCTATGAATCGGCTTGAATCACAGATTGGGGAAAATTTACCATCTTAGCCCGAGATCAACCCCACGATGAATGTGAGTGCAATGACCTTAAGAAGTGGGAAGCAACTTGAGAAATCGAAGAAACCTGTTTCAGGCTCAGAAATTGAAGATCACAGCAAAAATCATAAGTCTGTCGATGCTCGACACGGGCGTGTCACTCAACACGACCCAACCTGTGTCACTGAACAGACTATAGAAAAACAGGTATAAATTAATCCATCTCTTCAAATTAAAATTGGTCGTCCACCTTTTCCTTGCAAGTTGGAGAAGAAAAAACAACAGGAAAAGGAAAGGAAAATGTTAGAAGTGTTTCGTAAAGTCAAGTTAAACATACCATTGATCGATGCGATCAAACAAATTCCGAGGCATGCCAAATTTCTCAAAGATCTTTGTACAAACAAGAGGAAATTGAATGGTAATGAAAAAGTTATGATGGGAGAAAATGTATTAGCCATGTTTCGAAAGAAAATTCCTTCCAAATGTAAAGATCCAGGTATGTTCGTAATCCCATGTACAATTGCAGATACCAGAATTGAGCGTGCCACACTAGACTTAGGAGCCTCGATTAGTGTTATGCCTAGATCAATTTATGCCTCATTAGACATCGGCTCTTTGAAAAAAACTGGCGTTATCATTCAGCTTGCGGATCGTAGTACGGCTTATCCTGATGGGATGGAGAATGTATTGATTGAAGTTAATAAGTTGGTGTTCCCTGCCGATTTTTATGTGTTAAATATGAGGGATGAAACATCATCCAACTCCACTCCTATTCTGCTTGGAAGACCATTTTTAAATACTTCGCAAACTAAAATAGATGTTCGTGAGGGCACCCTTACGATGGAATTTGATGGCGAAGTTATAGAATTTAATATTTTTGAAGCCATGAAATATCCTGATGATGATAACTCTGTTTTTGCTTTAAGTGCGATTAACCCTCTTGTCGAGGAAGTTTTTGAGATGAATTGTAGGGACAATTTGGAAATAGTGCTAACCAAAAAATTGAGAAATGAAACACCTCTCACCAAAGATTCAATGCTCAAAGCGGTAAATTGGATAAAGCTCAATGGAGGGTTGGACATGGTAATTTGTGATGCATCTTCTTTGAAACCAATTCCAAAACCTCTTTGGTGATCTGGTGATTTCTATTTCACACTTTTTATTATTGCTCAAATTTCTTTGCATATATAAATCTTTGTCTTGTCTATATCTTTTGTTGTGTTTTGATGATGAGTTACTTGAGGACAAACAAGATTTTAAGTGTGGGGGGATGGAGAGTTGTTGCATATTTGATGATGTGTGGAGTAGATCACATACCTTGCATGTAGTTGCATTTAAGTTCATGTAGTTGCATGTAACTTATTATTATTATTATTATTTTTGTATTAGGATGCATGTTTACTTGCTTTGGCATGTTTAATTATGTCTACATTTACATAGTAAAAAAAAATGTTCAGTAAGTGAGCTTGCAATGATGATTCGAGAGCTGTTTATTTTCGTTATTTGGGAATTCGATGATCTGTTGGGAAATATGTTGTTGAGCTTTGTTTTGTGTTGGTTAAAATTTGCTAAATGTCGTCTTGGGAAATTGCTGTTGGGAAGGATAGTGTTTGTTTGAGAATTAATCTGTGACTTTGAGTTGATTTGTTTTGCCTACTTGTGTCTTAAGATGTGCTTTTTAATTTCTTGATGGAAGTAGTTTAGATTGGAATTTGTGAAAGTTGGATCACTTTTGATGAAACCCCCTTGGTTGGAAAAAAATTGATGTGGTTGGAGATAAATGTGTTGAGTTGAAAAAAATTGAGAAGTGAAAAGATGATGGGGTGTGGAATCAGCTGCCTGTTCTTAGGGGTCCAAAGATTTGAAAGTAAAAACACAAATAAAATTCGTAGTAATTCATGGACTAACCTAAGAGTGGTGTGGAGCTGCCAACCCCATCCAAAAAAAAATATATAAGATGAAGAATCATCGTCTTTGTGAAAAAAATAGAGAAAAAAAAATTTGGAGAAAGAAAATGGGGGTGATTCATTGTGTGAAATCTTAACGAGTTTTAATTTAGATTAAGGATATCGTAAAAGGAGTTGAAGTATGTTGATTGATACAAGTGGTAGAGTGGGTTGATGAATTGTCTATGAGAAGTTTGATTTCTAATACCCTTCTAAAATTTATGATTTCTTAAGATTGTGCATTGAGTCCAATATGTTTTTGTGTCTTGTTCCCGACATGGATTCGAGTTCCCATGAGTGTTGGTAAGAATCTGAGCAAGCGATACTCTTTTTTATTTCATTTCCCTGTATGCTTTAGCTCTTTTGTTGCTTTGGGACAAACAAAGGTTTTAGTGTGGGGGATTTGATAAGTAGGAAAGTTGCACCCTCTTATGTGTTTAGGCGTTTGGTTTTAATTGCATATTCATGTTATTTTGTTATATTTTCCTACTTATTAATTCTTCTTGGTAGATATCTTTGATTTCTTATTTTTGTGTATTTTAGGGACTTAATGGAGTTGTTCCGAGGATGAATCCTAAGTGCATGTGTTGGAGTGAGGCATAAGAGAATAAAGAATAAAGTTGCTAGATTTTGGAGCTGAAAATGCTGAAAAGTACATTAACACAAGTTGCGCCTGTGTTGACTGACATGCCCGTGTTGGGCCATTTCGCTGAAGCTGTTTAGAATTTCTTGGAGGCTAAGTTTCGGTCCAATCTTAATTATTTCGGCCCAAGACTGTAGGTCACGACCAGGACATATTAAGACCTATCTTAGACGTATTTAAGGAAGTTTTTTCATGAGGGGAGATATATAAAATCGGGACGTGAGAATAGGGTTTTCCATCTTTTCTTTTGGGAGTTTCTTTTGAAGCCGATATGCAAGGCTAGACTACTTTCACTTGGTTCGAAGGGATGTTGAAACCCAAAACTTCTTTTATGCTTGATTGATTCTAGTAACATATTCTCTAATTTATTCTCGTGAATTGATTGTGTTATTCTGTGATGAAAGTTTATGATTTGTGTAATTTTGATTTAGCCTGATCAACTTTATTGAATTTGCACATGTCTATTGCTAGAATTGAGATTGCAATCCGTAATTGTTGTTATTCTTGATTCGTAGTAGTAAAATAGTGGTCGAGCATCGCTAGGGATAACATGACCTAAGTTAAACGAATCATCGTATGTATTTGTTGCTTAGACTAACCTATTTTCCTTGATCCCAAAGCTGTCGTTGCATTAAATCTAATTTATTAGGTTGTCCAACGATTATGTCTAATTAATGATCGTATCTTAATTAGATATACTTAAGGGAAAATCCGAATAACTTGTCGTACTTGTTATTTAGGGTTAGTAGTTCATGAGGAAAGATGAGAATATTGTGACAATCAATTTTACATAGTTGAGTGAGGGTGGAAACGGAACTGAGAACTGAGAACCGAGTGCTTTCTTAATTGATTAAATTTCATTCTAATTGCTCGTTTTATTCTTGAAGTTTTCTCTAGATTTTTAAATCTAAAAACTCCCTTGTTTTCTTGATTGAACTCTAAATACAAAATAATTAATTTTGTCCTCTCTTCGTGGGATCGACCTTTGCTTATCACTTCTACGTCTTTGTAGTGGTTTGAGTAGAGAAATAAATTTAATTTTATCGTGTCGGCGACAACATGGTCACTCAACAACATTCCTCTACTGTATTGGATCCTCCAGCTGCATTGCTATATTTTATTATACTTCTATAATTCTGGTGACAACATAAAAAATGTTCAGAATTTGTGCATCGATGTATATGTACTGAATGATTTGCTGGAATTCCACTAAGAATTAGTCATCTTCTGATACTTCTGATTCAGTTTTGTAGGTATGGATGACTTCTTTCTCGATTGCAGCAAGAATTATAGCATCAGAATCTACTGCATTCTGTTCCAGATCAGCATTTTATATTGCTAGCAAGGACAGTACAGAGAGTCTTGCCTCCACAACATCCTCCATGGTTGCATCATCGATGATTTCTTCATTTAGGCTGGCCAGAACTCCTTTAATCTTTGTTGATGGTTCCCCCTCAGATATATCTTCCATGTGTTCTGGGGAGTCTTCATAATGAACCTTGATTTCCTTCATTCTTGAACACATCTTCTAGACTCAAAAGCTAGTCTAATTTTACTTAAACATTGTGAAAAATGGGGTACTCTACTTTCCTATTATACTTGTATTTTGTCTCATCAAAATGTAAATAATAAATTTCTAACAAAGTATGAAAAAATTATTACTATAAATATTTGATGCATAGACATGTTTCGATTACATTTTTTGCATTTCTATTATCTAATATGTTATAAGTTATTGTTTTTTTTTTTATTCTTCTGTTCTACAATGCCGCTTGTTTTCAATTTGCTTAGGGATGAATCCCTTAGAAACTCTTTTGGCTTTAAAGTTTGATTAGTAAGAGTATATGAAATTTCATCTTATGGAAATTTGGAAGATTTATTTAGCTATGTGTGTGTTTTTCCTGATGGAGAAGTATGTCTATAAACACTTATGATTAAAAATTGGGTATATATTTTGTTTTGGCATTATGAAAATGGGTAAGTTACTAAACTCAAGTCAAACTACGACCACTTTTCTACTAAGATAGCCGAACATTAAAAGTTTACTATATAACCGTTGACCTCTGCGAATTTACCACACGACCACCAAAATGTCACCGCCGGCAGAATATTCTCGAAATATTCCTTTCTCAGCCGAAAAATAAATGGTATTTCGGTCTTTTCTCACCCTTTTTTTTATTTTGATCATAGATTGAATGGCATAATCGGGAATTCAATTAACAAATTAAATTAAATAAGAAAAGACCGAAATACCCTCCATTTTTCAGGTGAGAAAGGAATATTCCAAAAATATTCCATCGATGGTAACATTTTGGTGGTTGTGTGGTAAATTTACAAAGGTCAGTGGTTATATAGTAAACTTTTAAAGTTTGGCTACCTTAGTACAAAAGTGGTCATAGTTTGACTTGGATTTTGTAATTTACCCATTTTCATAATGCCAAAACAAAGTATAAACCTAATTTTTAATCACAAGTATTTATAGACATACTTCTCCATCAAGGAAAACACACCCATAGCTAAATAAATCTTCTAAATTTCCATAAGATGGAATTTCATATGCTCTTACTAATCAAACTTTAAAGCCAAAAGAGTTTCTAAGGGATTCATCCCTGAGCAAATTGAAAACAAGCGACATTGTAGAATGGAAGAATAAATAAAAAAACAATAACTTATAACATATTAGATAATAGAAATGCAAAAAGTGTAATCGAAACGTGTCTATGCATCAAATATTTATAGTAATAATTTTTTCATACTTTGTTAGAAATTTATTATTTACATTTTGATGAGACAAAACACAAGTGTAATAAGAAAGTAGAGTACCCCATTTTTCACAATGTTTAAGTGAAATTAGACTAGCTTTTGAGTCTAGAAGATGTGTTGAAGAAAGAAGAAAATCAAGATTTAGTAGAAGAAAGCTCGAGAGAAGAACTGCTGCAAGTAGTAAGAAGATTGCTACTGAAACAGAAAAAGTTACTGCATAAGTAAGCTGTAAGATACAATAGAAAAAAAGTAAGCTAACTTACTGAAAGTAGGAAAGATGCATCAAAAGAACAATAAGTTGTATTACTACATGAAGACAAGGTTGCAGAAAGAAAGTGTTGCATTCTACTAAGTCAAAAGGACAAGAAGAATGAAATGATAAGTTACTCACATCAATGCAGTACGAGCAAGATCAGCTAAGGTTCGAGAATCAATCACTTCAAAACTAGCTAGTAGAGACAAGTTAAAAGATGCATTAGAGAGTCAGTAAATAGCAGACACGTGACCTCCTGACAGATTGCATAAAGTTGCAACCTAGTACAGCCGCATTTACTATCCTGGAGTACAAGACAAGAAAATTTTAATGCAAGTTCTTGAAGACATTGTTGAAAATTTGATTGTTAAAAGTGGTGGGTGATACCACTTTGACCAATTGTTAAGTGGCTAAGAGTTAATCCTCTTAAGGATTGGATGTCAAAAGATTAATCTACGTTTGGAATAGATAATTGAGGCATTTTGATCGTTCAAAACTAATATTTGGTGAATGAGAAATTAAGCATCAAAGTTGGCCACTCGAAATAGGAATTGAAAGGTCTTGAGTGTGGGAGGAGTGCTTAACTATCCCACATAGGAAGATAGACTTAAAAATGCAAGTATAACTTAAGCCATAAGAAAAGGCTTAGTAATTAATGTACTCTTGGAGTAGTATGCTTGTGTAACACACACGTGCGTGTGGCGCTCGGCTCGGTATGATACGACACGGCCTAGTCCCGGACCCGACCCAACCTCGATGTGGGCCTTGGTCCTTGGTAATTGAACATAGGGCTGGACTTGGACGGACAGGACTCGGGTTTTACCCGACCTGAATTTATCTTTTTGAGCTAAAGTTGTAGCACCGGGGATGGGGACGGGTGCTGCAGCATGAGTCGGGTCAAGAATGCAGCATGCCTGGGATGGATGTTGCAGCACGCGCCAGGTATAGAATGCAGCACGCCGTGCTGCAACGCTGAGAACGAGTATGTTGCTGCAACGTTGAGGATGGGAATGTAGCGTGTTGATGCATTCAGCATCGAGGAAGGGAATGCAATAATGTGTTGCAGAATGCAACACCATGAGCATTTTTTGACCATTTTTAATTTTTTAATGGGCGTTAACTTGCATTAAAAAACCCGTTTTTGGGCAGTAAATTCCCATCAATTTCAGGTGTAACCCCCATGTTGGAGACCTATATATAAGGGTCATCATGCATCATTTTTTGGACACGAAAAATAAAATCTCTTACATAACTTTCTCATTTATATTAAACTCATTTCTCAAATACCTAAAGTTCGTCGGAGCTCTCGATATTTGCGGTGCAGATACTTCAAGAGACGAAGTCATTTTGTCTTTAGGAGACGATACACACGATCCAGTGAGCACTTTCCTGGGTGTATCTCATCTTAAGGAAAGAGGGCTTCCCTCGACTCGACTTGCCGCTGTTGTTGTTGCATTCTTATAATAAACTAGAATTCTGTTATAAGTCACGCATTTTTATTTCTTGTTTGTTTTACCTCTATCCGACAGGTTTGTCCATTGTTGAGTGTTATTTTCCAACATATATTTAATGCAAACTCTACACACATAGAAGTGGATTCAAATTCAAAGGAGAAGTGTCTCTTTTCAACAAACATAATCCTTCATCTATAAATAGAGGAAGAGTCGATTGTTGCAACAATTGAAACTCTGAATCTACAAAGCTAAAGCAAGAAAGCTATCAAAGTTCTAAGTGTTCACATATCTACAAGTTTTAGTCACTCAACCTCTAGAGAAACATTGACACCTTGTTCGAGTTCAAGAATTCTCAAGGCTGCTTCAAGCACTAGTTGAAGAACCTCCATATACCTTTTACCTCTGTGTTGTGTGCTTAGGTTGTTTTAGGTGTCCTCAGTTGATAAGAAATTATTCCTTACTGAGTGTTTAGTCTTAAGAGTTTAAGGCATTAACTTTGTGTGAGTTTGAGAGATCCTGTGTGGGTCTGCCTTTAGAACTTGAGCAACCTATGTGAAAGTTAAGTCTTAGTAAGTGTATCTTTGTTAGGTTGAGAGTTTGTAAGGTCGTGTCCTGTAAATCAAACTTACTTAACGAAGTTCCTCCTTGGAGAATGAGTAGAGTGGATGTAAAAGGATTACACCATCTTCAAAGTTCGAACCACTATAAAACTTTGTGTGTGTTCTTTTTGTTTGATATATTTGTTGCTCTTTTTTTGTTGCATCTATATATCTTATCATTTTGCATAAAAGATCTTTTCCAAAGTTCATATTTCAAAAGGTTTTCAAAGAGAAACTCTATCTTAAAATTTTACATTTTCACTGCAAGAACTCTGAGTTACAATAAGCAGCATTACATCCTAGTGCTATAAGTTGAACTGCAACCTATGTTGTAAGCTTTCTAAGTTATAGTGCAATAAGTTCGAATAGTTTTAAAAATCGATAAAGATTCATTCATCTCTCTAAACATCTGTGTCATTTGGGACCAACATACTTAATTATAGACATTAACTAATTTTATGAAATAAATATCAAATACGGGATAATCAAAATTTCATGTTAATTAAACAACACATATGGATTAGATGATATTTAATTAAGGAATAATGCTGATTATAGAATAGTGTTTGTTCATATACCTTTTCCAATAATTTATATATCCAATATATATAATATATAAATAATACATATATATATATTGAATAATATATAATTGAGATTGTATAAAGCTGAAAAATGTTTGTGAATAATTTATTGATACACAAAAACTCTCATGCACCAGGTGCATGAGTCACTGGTGCATGAGTCATAGATCCATACAATCTGGGTCAACCCGACCCGAATCCACGTCTTTTGAATTATTTATTTATTTTTATTTATTTTTTGTGTTACATTTATGTTATATTTGTATGAACTTTATGTTATATTAGTATGACCATTATGTACAAATATCATCACCTTTATGTACTGGAACTTAGAAAAAAAAAATTCAACGCTTTTTTTTGGAACATCATACATTTTTGTGATATTACTCATACATTTTAGTTATATTAGTTGCACTTTTATATATTACATAAAGGTAAGGATATTTGTACATAAAAGTGACATGAATATAATATAAAGGTGACATAAATATCACATAAAAGTATATATGTACAAATTGTGCTGAAATTCTTCCTTGTTTTTGAATTACAGTACATAAAGATAAGAATATTTGTACATAAAGGTCACACTAATATAACATAAAAGTCACACTAATATAATATAAAGATAACACATGAATCACAAAAAAGAAAAGAAAAATCTGAAAACATGTGGATCTGGATCAATCTGGATTGTATATGCACCTAACGCACACCAAACTTACTCTTATTGATATGTTCTCCAAAAATAAATAAGGAAATTGCTACAATTATTCAACATTCCCAATATTATTTTTGTTTGATTTGAATTGTAAGGTTTAGAATAAACCAAAATTTTCATTTTGAATTAAATGATAAAAAATGAAAATCAAAATTTCCCCCAAAAAATTCATAGTCTATTTTAAAACATATATTCGCAAAAATTATTCAATTACATTAATTAATAAGTTTCAAAAGATTGAATAATTTGAATAATTAATCCTTTTTAATCAATCCATTTTTATTTTAATTTTTCCTTTTTTATTTATTTATATTTTTCTCTAAAACTTTTAAACTAACAAATTTCAAATTTATAAATGATTTTTGTATTTGAAGTCTAGCATGTACTATTTTAATAATTTTAGTAATTTTTTTTATATTAGTTAGTAATATTTAATACCAACATTAAATTTGATATATTAATTAGTCAAATTAATTAGCTTTAAAATTATATTTATTATAAATTTAATTAAAAATAAATAAATTAATGTGAAATAAATGTAGACTTGACATGTGACACTTTTGGCCTTACTTTTATATATATAAAAATACTTTTAGATTTTAATACACATTAAACACATTTATTTAATATGAATTTTTTTTTTCTAGATTTGGTATGGGTTTTTTTGGCGGGAAAATCATTATCAATCTATTTTTGACAATGTTCTTGTTTTTATATATAAAGATTAGTGATACATTTATGTAGCGAAGTTTCAACTAAATAAAATAAAAAACTTATATATAAAATGAGTGAATTTGGGTCGGGTACCAATTGCATGGATTCTAAATCCATTCAACTGATGCACAAGAAACTCACTCTAATAAAATATACTATAATCAACACTACACTCTAATCTACTAATACATAAATTTTGATATACACCTAAAATTTATATTATGATAATCATCTAATTATTATTATTACATCAACTAATAATATAATATTACATGTACACATTAAATTTATACTCTATAAAAACCAAACATTTTTACGGCATGATTGGTATGATTGAATGGAATTATATGGGAATGAAATGAACTCAAGAATGAAATGGTGATGGGAAAGAAATGGTATAAAAATGCTCATTCCTATGATTGGTATCACAAATGAATATGAAATGAATGAAATAATCATTATGATTATATTTTATGATTGATAACTACAAATAAAATGTATAAATATTAAATCAATCTTATTTGGCCAAATTACCTTCCACTATAATTTTATTTAATATTCATAGTCAATATATCACTCAAATTTAAATTATTTGGCATATTTAAATTTAAAGATAATTCTTTTTACAGAAAATAATCATTATGCTAATATTAAGGTATATTATATTTATATATTTTATTTTTTTAATTTTATTATTAATTTACTATTTTTGTATTATTTACATATATTTAAAGTAGTTAAATAATAATAATAATATATTTATCATATCTTTTATTAATTATTTTATATGATTTTATGTTATTAAAATTATAACATCTTATTTTATATTATTTTAAAAAATATTTTAATTACAATTTAACTATAACCTATTATCTATACTAATATTCTTTTATCTTATTTTTTATATATATTTTACAACTATATATATATATATATATTATTTATAGATAAATATTTTATCAGAACTTTAATTATTTGTATTATTAAAATTATATACATATTATCTTTATGTCTTTTAGATTTTTATATGTATTAATTATTTTTATATTATTTATATATTTAGTTTTTATTATTTTTTTGCTATTTTTATTGTATATTAATTTAAATTTTTTTTTATAAATAGTTTAATATTATTTACAAAATTTTATATAACAATTTAATTTTAGAAAGTTAATTTGTGAAAACATAAAACAAATAATGATAATAGTCAAAATTAATTAAAAAAATATTAATTTTCTTAAAGACGGGACTACATAATATCAGGGTAGGAAGAAATTGTCATTCCCTCATCCATGGTAATATCAATTCCTGTGAGAATCATTATTCCTACTTATAAAACATACTAATCAAAGAAATGAAAGTAAGAATGATAATTCTATTTCCACCTCATTCCATCATATCAATCCCACCCCACTCTATCATACCAATCATGCCGATATTACAAACCTAGGATTTCGAAATCAAATTTCTCAAATCCTACATTATTATCTTTCCATATATTGTCCTACATTATTATCCTTCCGTATATTGCTTGACCATGATTCAGGTTGTGGTTTGGTTAAAATAACAGCAGTTGCAGCGTAAGGTGGTCACCGACAGAAACTGCTTTATGTTACTGCAAACACAATGACTCGCAGAATTGGTCTTCCCACTGGAAAACTGGCATTAGGGTTTCCTTCCCCCTTCCATTAGCAGTCTTCGTTCTCTCTTTGTCCACCCTCATTTTACCTCTACTTCATTTATTTCTCTATTTATTGAATCTTATTTGTAATTTTTATTTGTAGATTTTGTCTTGAATTTCCCAAATTTACCCACTATAATCGATTGGAGTTGCGAGATTTTGTGTTCATTGATATGTATATTCGGTGCCTTTTTTCCGGAAATTGATGGAATTTATGAGATTAATTGATCAATCGACGAGTTTTGATGGAGAATTCGTGTCCGTTGATACTGGAGATAAGCTCCGATGAGGAGGCTGGTTTCGACGATTCCAGGAAAGGAGGAGGTGAAGGATTTGGCGATGGTGAAGACTGCGATTGGTTGTCGAAGCTGCTGTGTGAGGTGGGTGGAAATGTTGATGATGATTCTGATGACGTGGTTTTTGTGAGTGAAGTGTTTCCTAAAGCTCCAAAGAAATTAAGATCAGAGTCTTTGAAGCAATCAGTAAAAATTGTTAATGAGAGCGATGGTGATGGCGATGATGATGATTGCGTGGTTTTGGATTGTGACCCAGATAAACCGGTGGTCATGGTGAATAGTAGAGTTGAAGATAGTGATGATTCCGATGATATTGAAATTGTAGGCGAGAAGGGTGAGGTATGAGTTATTTTTATTTTAGGAAATTGAAGATGATGAAGAAATATCTGATAAATTGATAAATGGTCTTGTATTTGTATTAGGCATAATATAAGTCTTTATATCTGTGGTATTTATGATCTCTACGTGAAAATCATATTAAATTGAACACACAATGAACTTCCTTAGAGTTATTATGAAAGCCATTGAGTACCAGTTTCATATAATTGGATGTTGGGTTTAAGAACTACAGCTTGTTGAAGTGAACTTATCAAGTTGTAGATCAAATAAATGGATTTTTAGTACTTGTTTCTTTTTCCGAATTCAGTTCTAAAGGTTCTGGGATTTTATATACTAAAATGCATGATTTAAGTGATGTGTGGAAATTTATTTATTTATCTGTTAATTGGTTAATTGTTCATTATGTCTTACCAAATATTAGTTGTTCTTTATGCTTGATGTTTTATTTCTTTCTAATCTGTTCCACTTTCTTTCATAATAGATTGCATGCAGAGACTTTCCTCATCCAAGGCATCTTTGTGTTAAATTTCCCTTTGCTTCTACTTCACACGAGGTCCATTGTGGCCAGGTAATTTCTCTTATTTTGATGTTCTTTGATAAGTCCAATGCAGAGTAAACTGCTTCCTTCTTTGATTCGTGAGTTCTTTAATTTCAGTGTCACTGTTATGTGTGTGACTCACTTGCTCCATGTTCCCACTGGAGCACGGGCGTTGGCGGTATTGATCATTGTCATGCCAGTGATAAAGAGGAATATTGGAAAGCAGAGCGGAAACGTGTCAAGGAAGTTGATAAGCCTGTCTCTGTGGTTTCTACTACTGGTGGTAATACTCTTCTAGAAGTATATTTCCCACCAATTCAAGTTCCCGCACTTGCTCAACCACAGGTGAATTCTTTGGTAAAAAGTCAGGGTTTAAATCCTGTCACAATCCATCCTCCTGCTATGCCATCCAATGTGAGTGTACCAAATGGCTTCAATCAAGCAAGAACCCACACATCCGGTTTTGGGGTTCCCAGATATAAAACTCGATCAGAGTTGGTGTCACCGCAGTCACAAACCCATCGTGTAGGAAGCCGAAATCCTCAGTTCTTTCCCCCACATACAGTCTTCAAGGAGCATGGATTAGTTGGGGCTTCACCAAATAATAGACATTCATATAGGAATCAATTAATTAGAGACCCATCCCTAAAGAGGTGCCGTGCTTTACAGACTACTATCACCAATGGACACCATGTCTCAAATCAGAAAAATGTTGGGATTCGAGTTGCTGATTCTGTTATAAACCAGCCAAAGTTGTCTTCTCCTCATAGCTTGAATGCTAAGCACCCAAACTACCTACATTCTCAATCTAGAATACATTCTCGGCCATATTCAAGCTGCCTGAATCGAGATCGAGTACAATACCAATCTCAAACGTCTGCTCAAGTGTGTATGAATAGAAACTTTCAGAGTACAGCCCCTTTACAATCTAACATACCATCTCAGCCAAGTGTGGAAAACATAAAGAATTTGAGCCTCCCTCAATCCCAAGTGTTTCAGCATAACAATCCTGCACCATCTCAGACTGTTGCTTCCTACCAGTCAGATGATGGCAATAATTTTGGAAACCAATTGCATTTAAGATCTGTGATTTCATCCCATCCTAATGTGGGTAATAACCTTGAGAATCACTCTTCTCAACTGCAAGCACATGAAAATCTCACTCCCTTACTGATTAATGACCAAAACGTCGTCCAGCAAGGGAGATACTCCCAAGATGGTATAGATGCGGGTCCAACTGATTTTGGCTTCTATCAGGATTCCTCTCTTAACAATGAAAATCTGCAGATCCATGTAGAGGAGTCACAATATCAGAGCACAGAACCAGCTGAGACGTCAATGTTACAAAATATTCCAAAAAATGATCATCATACAAGTGTAGGACCTGTGGATAATATCCCTAGACAAAATGTTGTAGTAGCGGATTATATCTCTCCAATATATGATGCTGATTGCCAGTTTCCTGAAACAACAGGACCTGATCCGTTGGACTTTCAGTTTGACAGTTGGATGTTTGATAATCAGTCTTTATCAGGAGCACTTGGAGAGTCTGCGTCTTCCAATTGGAATGTATTCTCACCTGAACCTGCTTTTATAGACCCAGGTAATTTGTTTGATATTTAAAGTTTCTGTGAATGATGTGAACACAGCATCAAATGGGAATCTGTGTTACTGATAATCATACTGTAGTCTGGTTAATTCCATTTAGTATTCTCTTTCTGTAACTAAGTGCACAAGGTGCTCCTTTTTAAGTTGTCTGTACAGAAGAAGAGTCCATGCAAAGATTTTTTTATCTTATCTTTTTTTTTTTTAATTAAAGATTTAAATATATTACTATTCTATTTAATTATTTTTTAAATTGAATCATGTTTCTGGTGGTTTTAGAATTGTTTGATCAAGCATCTTTTCCTCTGTTCTGCAAACAAGCACATGAATTGCCACTTGTCGGGAATTTTTGCAAAGAAGAAAATCTTTGTAAGGTATTTTAAATTACAAAATGTGTTGTAGTTGTAGTTCACAATTGTTCTTCTGATTGCAAATGTTCTATCTTCTTAACCCACATCTTAGTGCTTATGAGTTTGAGTCTCATGCTCATGGATAGGAGGTTTAGACAACAGTTGTTGGTCTTTTACTAACTTACGAACATATATTTTCGGAGTATATTAGAACAATAATTCCGTACTTCTTATTCTAGGTGACACATTTAACTTCTCTTTGGTACATTATAAAATCCCAAGCTAGTGGATTCTTCTATGTTATGGTTAAGATATCGAAAAATTTGAAAAAGAAAGTATTGATCACATATTGTTTTAGCTTTTTTTTTTTTTGGTTTATGCCCTAGTTTATGTGATATGTTTCCCATTTTTAGTGCTTATCATGAGTTATATTTCTACCTTTTCAACTAGTTTAACCAAATTTAAATATATACATCCAAGTTTTATTACATAGGCAAATAGAACTTATAGCCAAATGTGAACCTAGCACATATATAGTTATGTCATTTCTGAAGGATAATATTTGAGTCAAGCTTTGGAGTGTATATCACTAGATTAGAAATTCTGATATTTGAGCATGTAGATAAGCTTCCACACCAGTCCATGCTGATGAGTGATAACTTATAGAGACTGTTAGCATGCATATCAGATGAACATGTGTGAGCTTGATCTTTGAGTGTGTGCAGCTTTTTCTATTGCTCAAGCAGATAGATCTTGTAAGTGGTTTAGCAGGGCCTCTCTGTGAACAGGTATTTGTTATGACCAAGTCAAATTTTATCGAATATCTATTGTCTGGTGATGGTGCAAGCATGCTTCTTAGACATGGTTGATTGGCTGTGGAAATAAAAATACTGTTTATATACAACTGAGAAATTATGGTGCTATTTGTAAACTTTCCAGATTTATTCAGGACTTGAAAATAATAATAGATTGTTATTTTCCGAAGAAACTTTATGGGGCTAATTTGAACTAGGATTTAAGAAGTATAAATTTGCTCTCTGTATTGTCTATTGGTCTCTCTAATTTATTGCTAGCTTTGTGCTGTTGAATTGCTGTGTACCACTGCACTGGAAGTGCAGAATCTGTGTGGATTTACATAGGTGCTACAGATGAAGGCTGACTTAGAGCAAAAGATGGATTGCAGGAGTTATATAACACACTGTTTGTGCACCTTTAAATGCTTTCTCAACTTCATAGCATTCACCATAGCCATGTCGAAACTCTCCGCTTTGATTGGTTATCAATATATTGATTGCTTGCTCTAGCTTGTGTTTTGAACTTTTCTGCTTGTTCAGTTGGCTGTTGACTAGTTATTTACTTCGAGCATCCACAATGGGGTTAATTCACATAATTTAAATGCCCACATTTGTAGTTTGATTCATTGTGGGAGGTGCATCCTTTCATGCATCAAACCAAAAAATAAAGAAAAAGTCGCACATCCAGGGACGGCACCCCCCTCATTGGGCGTGAGTGCAGTCCACTGGCAGGCAGGCGCGCGGGTTAGGCTACAACTGGGGCCCGCACGCCTCCTGCAGTTGTGTAGTTCTCTCTCTGTCTTTTTTTTTTTCCTTTCAATTTGCTGCTAATCTTTTGCTTTGTTTTCTTTGCTTGTCCTTGTTTAAATTGCTGCTAATAATTTTCCGTGTCCGTTTTATTTTGCCTTTTTCTGTTCTTTTAATTGAAAATAATTGATAAATTTGTTGCCTTTTCAACTTTTCTACACAACAAATTCACATTAATTATTTTGGATTTTCATTGCAGATATATTTAATCTTTTAATTTATCTCCTAATTTTCTTGCCTACCCTTTTCTAAACTTCATTTTAAATTTATAAAAAATTTATAAATTTGTTTAATTATTTTCATGTCTTTTTGAATGAATTATTATATTTAATTGAGATGTGACAAATGAAATTTGTGTATCCAAAATTTAAAATGCCAATATTTAATATAAAATTAGGAGATAGAATGTTGAGTGGATAGTGAGAAACAAAGTTGATCAAATGTTTGAATGAATGTAATGATATATTCAAATATTGAAGTGAAGGAGAGGGATATGGATCCTCTGTTGGGTAAAAAATCCATGTGTTGGGCAATTTTTTTTGTTTTTTTTTTTCTTTTTCATTTGCTCATTTTTCCAGTCTTTTACTTCATTTTTTTTTCCTTTGTGATGTGATTGTCATATCTTTTTTTATGTTTCTAATGTGATTATTCATTGTATCAAGTGAATTTTTCATAATTATTATTGATATATTATAATATATCAATAATAATAATACACAAATTCATAATTATTATTGATATATTATAATATATCAATAATAATAATACACAAATTCATAATTATTATTGATATATTATAATATATCAATAATAATAATACACAAATTAGAATAATAAAATGGAAATATGAGAAAATGTAGCATATCAACAATGATTACACATAAATTACATTTAGATTTAGAAAAAAAAAAGAAAGTAAATTAAGGGAAGGAAGTTAAAAAAATTGCCTAGCACCTAATGCTGGGCATTTGGCCAAGTAGAGGATCTGCGTCCGAAGGAGAGAGTGGTAAGTAGGTCTCTGTTTAAAGGAATGTGGATGGTGTAGCATGTACATTGTAAGTAGGGCAGAGCATCGGTCGGTTTGGTACCCAAACCAAACTGAACCCAAAAAATCGAAAACCGAATTACAATTTTTTAAAAAATCGAACCGAACCGAATAGCCCATCATAATCGAATTTCAACTGAATTGAAATATTTGGTTCGGTTTTAACCAAAATAACCGATTTTTTTTTACAAATTTAATTTTTTTTTTTTTTATAACCTGCGTGTTCAAATTTAAAACCAACATGCTTTGTTTCAGTTGCAACCTTAAATGAAACATAGTCCAAATGTCTACAAATTACAAATTCACTTAGCAACAAAAACTAATTAAAAGATAGTTGGGCTACTAATTAAAAGATAAGGCCCACAATATTATCATTAATACAAATATGAAAATATATAATTAAATTTTTTTCTTTTTTAATTCGGTCGGTTCAGTTATTTCGATTTTTTTCCCCTCAAAACCGATCCAAATCGAAATAACCGAAATTTATGGAATTCAAAACCGAAAACCGAACTGAACTTTTTATAACCGAACCGAATTGTATTTTTCGGTTCGGTTCGATTCGGTTTTAACCGAAAAATGTTCACCCCTAATTGTAAGATGGGTCATAACCCATAATTTTCCTTTTTTTTATCACTACTAGTAAATGCTCGTGCATTGCATGAAATTATTTTATATATTTTTTCATAAACTTTTAGATTGTTTTTTATATCATAATTTATAATTATATTCTCAATTTTTGATAGTTATCTAATTTTTAAATAGAAATACTTGATTTTTTTTTCTAAGATTCTCTTTTTTGACATCCATTTCATTATTTAGTGAAAGAAATTGTAAACAAAATCATTAAATAAAGAAAAAATATTAAAAATTCTAAAATGAAGAATAGAACATACAACCTTATCTTTAAGATCACAAAATTTGAATATACAACCATGTCTAGATTACTAATTTGCAAGGAAATAAGGTTTTAACTCCTAAAAGAAATCTGAGTAGGCCAATCATGAGCATATTTTGCAAGTGACTTGATGATTTAACAATTATTACAACCTAAAATTATAGAATTAGAAACAACTATTACAACAAAAAATAAACAAATTCTAACATAATGCAACTACATAGTGAGATAACTTTGCTCGCAAATGTTGCATCTACCCCGATTTTCTGTACATTTGTCTAAAAAGTAGCAACATGCCTTAATTAAATCGATGTAATTAATGAAGTATTTCTATTCTTAGCCTAACGGATATATATATATATATATATATATATATATATATATATATATAAAGCTAATAAATGCATGAAAATGCAAGAGTTCTTTATGCATAAACAATGAACCAAGAAAAATAAGTGTAACAATCATCTATTTATCAATACTAATTTCACCTAGTTTAAGTTTGCTAGAGAAAGGGAATTCAAATTCACATCTTCACAGCTCACTACCCAACTACATTGTAATTAACATAAGAAAATGAATCATAGAAAGAGAAGTAACAAATATTTGTGAATAACAAATATTCCAATAATTCAATACACCATAATTCTTATGGCAAAAACATGGTAGATAATTAACTTGAAACTTTATTGATCCCACGGTCTTACCAAATAACTCTTCTCCAAAACCAGAGATATAGATCATGTATAACAAATTACTTAACAGAAACATTAAAAAACTAAAAGACAATAACCTTAACAAAAGACAATAAGGAGCAGAACCTTAAAAAATGACAATAACCTTAAAAATACTCATTATACAAATCACAATAGGCTGCAGAACAAATGTAAAATGAACGAAAATCATACATTTTTGAAGTTGCAAGAATCTTTGCAAGATAGATATGTTTGCAATAATTAAAAAATATCGCAACACCCCTCGATGCAGCTGCAATAATTCATCAAACTGAAACTAAGCAATCTCAATATAATTAATATTCACCTAGAGGTCTTCTAAAAGATACTCATGCTTCATGAAGAAATCCATGGCATGCTTAAGACACTAATTCCTCAAATCCAAACTTGTTTCGGTAGCCGATTCAAGGCATTCTTCACAATCTATTCATTACATGCTTCTAACAATTTTTGGGTAAGACGATCAATTTGCTACTACTTACAAATTGAAGAATAAATGTTATGCAAAAATTAAAGAATATACTCGAGAATTTTGCAGAATGGAAAGTAATGAGATGTCAATGAAAAACACGGTCACAGTGAAGGTTTAGAGGGAGAGGGAGGGAGATAAAAATGTCTACGATTTCTGAATGGCTCGTGGGAGTTGGTGAGAAGGGAGTACTGGGGAGAAAGATGAGAGAACATGAAGCCGACAATAGAGCCCATTCTACTTCTTCTGCATTGATGTTCAAGTTGTAAGAATGGCTCAGATTGCTCCTATTTCATGACACCCATCATGTGGTTTTGTCTTGATATAGCATGTGTTGTGTCAATCTCCCCTTAAGTTCAATCATTTCTTAAAGAATTTATATATAAGAAGAAGGAAAAAAAAATAGAAGAAGAGGAATTTTAGTAGTGCAACTTGAGGTAAGATTGCATCTTAAGGATGAAAAATTACCTAAAAGGCCTTGCCAAACAATCGTTGTTTCCATAGATTTAGCATGGTTAGTGATACTTCCATCTTGGATCTTGGTTACTTCATTACCTGCTTCTACCCATTTATTCAATACCTTGCTTAATTACTGGTACGGCTGAAGTGGTTAGGATAGCATAAGTCATTGTAAAAGAAGCTCAGTTCTGGGTGAATTTTACTCTCCAGTACCATTAGAGTACTAAATGCTTCCAATTGTTAGTACATTATCGACATTACCTTCCTCTTTAGATCAGAGCTAAGATCATCATCATTCTCATCTCCAGCAACACTCTTTGAGCAGTCACTTGTGGAGTTTCAAACTCAGAAAAACCATCCTCCAAGTCATCATTCTCTTTGTTGCTCTTAGCATTAGCTTGGAACGAAAAAGTTTAATCTTCGATTTCTAACTTCAAAAGAAACCATTCTAGCATTGTAGTCTCCAAACATCTTGATATCTCTGTTTAAAGCGAAGATAGACACGACGACGCTGGTATTTCTTCTTCGGCGAATGGGGAGTAACAATGAAAAAGAGATGGCAGATAGACGACATTCAACTTAGCTCTATGTGTATATCATTTCCCCATTCACAATCTGCACAATATAAATGACAATACCAATAAACAAAAAAATATAGCAATAAGATAAATTCTAAGTCTATAACTCCGAACACTATTACACTAATAACATTCTCCATCTTGCTACAGTTAGTCACTCAATTTACAAAATTGAAGAGCTTGAACATAGGATTGGAATGATTGAAACTTCATTAAGCAGGTTCACATTCATCATTTACTATGTTCAAAGTATAAGGCCTAGGACAAAACGATGCATAATTGGCTAATTAAATAATTAAACCCCTAAGTATTTAATTTAATTACGTGCATTTCAGAAAAACGAAATATTGCATAATTAATTAATCGGATGTATAATTAAATCGAGAAGCATAGGTTATAATTTAATAACGATATCGTAAAATGAAACCCAAAGGTATCGTAGTTGAAAACCGAAAGTTAAAACGTTAAAGAACGGCTCATCAAGGATTCGTGGACAAAAACACGAATAATATGAAAAATCGAAAATATGTATATATAGTACGAAACGAATCGTAAAAGTGATAATTCGAATCAAAAAGTGAAAAAGTGAGATATTTTCTTCTCTCTCTTCTCTTTCCTCTACTTTCCGGCCGGCGGTGCCCTCGCTACCTCTCCCATTTCAGTTGATCTTCTCACCTCTTATAGCTTTCGCCGAGCCTATTCCAGATCCGGGCTCGATTTTGCATTTCGACGCTTTCTTCACCGAAAAACGGCCGGTCAAACCCGACCAAACCCTCTTTCTCTCTTCTCTCTCTTCTCTTCTTCCTACTATCTCTCTCTCTCGTCGATCTCTCCTCTTTGTCGTCGGGTCCGTCGTCGTCATGGTGTGTGTGTGTGTTTGGGGGCGGCACCGTGTTGTTGTGTGCCTGTGTGGCCGGCGCGGGTTGCGCCGGCTTGAGTGTGTGCGTGTGTGTGCGTTTGTGGGGGCGGCGCTGTCGTGCTCTCTGGGTTGCCGGCCTTATGGAGTCGCACTGGCGAGTCGAGTGTTGTGTGTGTGTGCTCATTGTGTTGCTGTGTTGCTGGGCTTGGTTGGGGCCGGTGCGTGAAGTCGCACCGGCGGTGCATGTGTGCACGTGCGTGCGGATACTGGGATGAGGGCTCGGCCGCACACCGCGCGCGCTGGGTGTGGGTATTGTTGGAACCGATGGATCGCCGACCCTATGCAATCGGAATCGAGTTCCATAAAGATATACACAGTGGAAAGAAACATTACCTTTTGAAGATAAACAGATCGAAGTATAGACCTCTCGATCTTCTGCTGTATTTCTAGCCCTTTCCTTGGACGTCGTGTGGGCGACGATCTTCCAAGGACTAAGCAATCTCATCCCTTTTTCTCCTTTCACGATTCTGTATTTTTTATACACGTGAGATTGAGAGTATCTCTTAAGGGAGGCGCTGATTTTAGGGTATATATAGGCTACAACAGGGACCTAGAGGAGGAATTAGGGTTGGGCCTCCTGATAGGCTTAGACGTCCTGTGTTCGGCCCGAACACCCAGCTTAAGTCCATCAATTATAACTCGGTCCACTAAGGAGTTATAATTGAACTACCGCCCCAATCCCATATTACAATATGGGCTACTTCTTATTATGTGTACGTTTATTTTCCCGTGTTTAAGATATCGAATGTCCATAAATTAAATAAGTTACTGACAACTTAATTAATTTATATCTAATTCCAAGAGTAGTACCACTCATCTTTATTATCATGCCGGACTAAATCCACCTGCATGATTTACATGATAATCCTTATGAGCTCCTCAAGGGGACATCATCATCCTAAATAATTAGGACACAGATTCCTTCTATAATCAACAACACACCATATAAACAGTGCTATCTCCCAATTCACCGAGCTTATTGATTTATGAATAAATCTCACTCATTGGCAAATTAAAGAAACAAACACTGAGTACACGTGCCCGTTATTATATAGGGATTAAGAAGACGCACATCCATAATAACAGAGGTCTTGCTCTTTTATATAGTCAGTACAAATCGAACAACCTCAAATGGTCCTGCTCAATACATACAAAATGTACTAGTGTAACTTTATAGTCAAGACAGACTAATACTAAATTACACTACAACCGTTCCAATGGTTTGTCCAAATCCATCTTGGTTGTGAGCTACTGTTTATAATCATAAGGAACTGATAGCATGATCTTCTGTGTGGCACCACACATCATGTTATCTACAATATAGATTAATCTGGACAATTGCATTAACATATATAGTAAATATAAAATGCAAACATTTGACCAAAATGATTCTCATATCAAAAAGATGTTCATACAAAAGCTAGGCTTATAGTATACATCCTAACAGGTGTGTGTGCGTGTTTGCTACGCCGGGTGCTGGGTGTGTGTGTGCGTGAGTTGGGCGGCGCCGGGGGTGGCACCGCCGTGTGCTGCATGCATGTGGTGTGCGTCGGAGTGTTGCCGACGATGAGAGGTCACCGACCGTGAGTCGGGCGGCGCCGGGTGGTGCCGTTGTGTGTTTGTGGCGATGGGGACGGGGGGTTTTGAGAGACGGGGGTAGTTTTGTATTTTCGTAAATCCCGAGGACCAAGATGCAAACACTAGATTTTTAGGATCTTTTCAATCTAGACCTCCATCTTTTGAAATCTCGTTTTAGCCATTAAACTTCCGAAAATGATGTTTTAACCCCTAAAGATTTTCGAGCTTTAGACTTTGACCCTCAAAACCTTCAAAAATCGCATTTTGACGCCAAAGGTTTTAAGTATATCAAAAAGGTCCCAAAACTCTTATGATTTTATAAAAATATCCCTGGTCAAAGTCAACTCTTTACCAGATTTTACAAAAACGCCCCTATACCTTTAAACGTTCCTTTTAAGCTTGGTTTTCCTCCGATAAAGCCCGTTCTTCCTCCGTTAAAACTCTAATGATCCCTTCATACCCTATGATCAAGATTCAAGCCTTTGTTTCATTTCCTTTCCTTTAACGTTCCTTCTTCTTCGAGAGATTCTATTTTAATTTACGCATAATTAACGTAATATTAGAATCTAAGAAACCCTCATTTACATGTGTAGGCTTTCGAGTTAAGAAAAAATCTTAAGGCTTATAATTCAACGTATGACGAGGAATTACCACCGAACAAGGTGGGGGTAACTTCAATCCCTAATAACTTTACGTTTCTGTATTTAACGAACAATGATGATGAACGAATGCATGCATGTGAGCTTAATGTTAAATGAATTATTGAACCCTACGTGCTATGATTATATGATGTGATTAGTGTGTTCATGCATGCATTATGATTATGATATGAAGGAACGAAAGTCCACATCCATGTGAAGAGATAAAGGTCCAGTTCATGCTGAAGGGACGAATGTCTACATTCATGCTACGGAGGGACAGTGGTTTGTAAAGTAAGTTAGGGAGTACCCGCACCTGGGGTTAACGAGGAGTACTTGCACCCTACTGCAGATATGATAAGCGCTATGATATTATGTGCTATGTGCTATGTATTTTATGTGCTGTGTCTAATTGCCGAACTTATATATGTTTGATTTGTTTAACTTCTTAATAACTGTTAAAACATGGAAATTACTCCCACGAGTGTATTCAACGCACTCACCCCCATGTATATTCACGCTATAGGAAACAATGAAAGTGGAGAAGCGTAGCGAGAGGGGTGCCATATCAACTATGTCCTTTTTTCTTTTTTTTCTTTCTAGTTTTTGCCCTTTAAACAAAGTTGATCGGTTGTAAAAGTTAGACTATCTTCTTTTTTATGGATCCCGATGATTTTCCGCTGCTTTGCTTTTCAAATGTTTTATTTCGGCTGGACGCCAATGATTCGAACATGTATGTTTCGTTATTTCCGAAGTTTATGTTTCAAACAATGTTTTAAATCTTTACTCGTTTATTATATCTGTAAGTTTTAAAATATACGTTTCTTTTCCCAAGAAAACTTAGATATTTTAAGTATGAAAATGGGGCGTGACAGTTTGGTATCAGAGCAAAGTCATATCATTTGTAGGGCTCTGCTTAAGCTCGTTTTTCTTTTCAAACATGTTATAACGGGAAAGATCTTTTAAAAATGATGGATGTTGGTCCCAAGTGGTAAGATGTTCAGAAAGGGGGTGAATGAACCTCTATCAATTTTTCATTTTAAAACTTTTTCTGTAAGCAGGTTACTGATTCTACAGAGAATGCAGTAATCTCTCGATTTAGTAACCTGACAGAATGCTGTTTCAGGTTACTGTCTCGGTTATCACAGTATGTAGTGGAATAATAAAGTTAGAGTTTCTCTTTGAAAAACAGTTTCCTTTTCACAAATATGATTTTGTCAGAATCCTTTGACCAGTATGCTTATGACAAATGCAACAAGATAGATATGCAATAATGCAATGCAACAAGTAACCAAAAGCAATACACACAAGGGTTTATAGTGATTCGAAGGTGGTGTAATCCTTCTACGTTCACTCTACTCTTTTACACAGGAGAAACTCTATTAGGTCAGTTTGTTTTACAAGACTCAGTTTTACAAACCTCTTCCTATCAAGTTTACCTACTAGAATCACAAGATTACTAGGCCAAATCCCACACAGGGTACAATATCTCACACAGAGAAAATAACCTACACAAGACTAAACACTTAGCGAGGATCTAATCCTTCCAATTAAGGACACCAAACTTAAAACAACGTAGCACACAACAAATAGTTAAAAGTATATGTTGGTTCTTCAACTGATGCAACTTTGAAGTCAGTGTTGAACTTGAAAGCTCGAATGCTTTGGTAGACTGCTTCAGAAGGTTAAGTGACTGAACATGATAACTTGAGAATAGCTTGAGAATAGATAGCTTATGAGATTGGCAAAAGGTTCAGTAGTCTTTATGGTCATTCCATCCTTCTATTTATAATGTATGGAAAATGCCCGTTGAAGAGAGACGTTGTCCTTTGAAGAAATTCAAATTGATCTTCAAATCTTCGCATTAAATGCGTTTGGAAAATCTGGGATGTAGGGTATGCCATACTCTGATCCACATTAATGGCGCCATACTTCGACTACAGTATTTTTGCAGAGCCGTGGTCCAGGTGGCATCACCTCATTGGCTCAGCGCTAACTTCTATCTACTGGTAACTTAGACATGAATCAATCCTCGTAGTGCATTCAACATATTCCTCATACTGCATTGAATAGGTTAGAAAGACTTACAGCTTGCTGCTCAGGTTGCACTAGCTTCTTTCTGTTCTGCGCCAGCTTTCTGTTTTAGAATATCTTACTGTTCCTAAAACCTGCAGCCAGCTTCCTGACCTGCATCTTCTTTCTGATTTGCGTCTGCTTCCTGATTCTGAACAACTTCCTATTCCAAAGTCCTGCAGTCAGCTTCCTGACCTGCGATAGCTTCCTGATTCCGAACAACCTTTTGTTCCAGAATCCTACAGTCAGCTTTCAAATTCTCTTACTACTGTTTGTTTGCTGCTTACTGATCCTGGTTTCCACTTCAACTTACTGACTGTCCTTGCTGAAAATCAGTCTTTGAAACATCTTCATCTTCAGAATCCTGCTAACATCAATATTCTATATCTTTCTGATTTTTACTTCTATACAAATCGCAACTTAGAAAGATGAACTTATTAAGCTAATATCCACTTATAAAATGTGGAAAATGGGTACTCTAACTTCCTATCCAAAATTACATTGTCTCATCAAAACCTAATAGAAATATTCTAACAATTTTTCCATTTTTGATGATGACAAAACCTATAAATAAGCAACAAAAACAGATATACTTTTATACGAGTATAATGACAAGTGTAGTACAATGTAAGCTTTACATAAAAAATTACAAGCTTACATCTTCATAAATAAAATGAAGAGATAAAAGAATAAAAAAATTCTTTACAAGAATACTTACACAAGATGTATATCTGATAAAGCCAGTAAGCTATTCTTCATCAGGTTTCTTATCGCCAAACAGCTTTCTCTTCACAACATCATATCCTGAAGCCGCTTGCTGATTCTGTTTGACAACCTCTTATACTTCGTCCCCTTCCACCAGTTCAGAATAGATTCCTGATAAGATTTCTCCATCTGCTAAGCGATCTCAGGAACTTGTATCTATCCCAGCCAATAATCCTGGCAGAACGAAACCTGTTCTCCTTTCTTTACTTTGTCAATCAGAGCCAACTGACGATCTAGCTTCCCTTCTCTTGCTAGCTTTTCATACTTCATCAGGGCTTTCTCACAGGAAGGAAAGTTATTGAAATAGCCATGTTTGTAGAGATTTCGAAAATACCTGAGGTACTCAGATCTTTTAAACATTGTAAGTTCTTTGAATGATGGATTTCGGTTCCTAGATAGGTATACTTGATCGAAGATTTTCAAATCCCAGTAGAATTTTATATTCTCAGGTTTCGGATCCATCAGCATAGAAACTTCTGCAGGAACCTCATCTCTGTTAAAATCTGGAGCTTCTTGGTCTGGGAATGAATGTAGTGCTGAATCAATCTTCTCAGCAACTTTAGATCTTTGAGGTCCAACAACTCCCAGCCTCGAAACCTAGTCGGCTTTCTTCCTTCTCCTCTCCTCATCAGCAGCCTTGAGATCTCTCCATCTTTCTTCACTCAGCCTTGGACCCGTAGGAAACGCCATATAAGGTTTGGCATTGGGATCCTGGCGCTACAATCCTTGTTGTCTACCTCGTCCTCTACCTCGATCAGGTTGCTGCCTGTAAGTTCTTTGCTTTGTTGGGGTGGCAGCAACCTGACCTTCTTGCTGTGTTGCAGTACTGCCTGTTGTTTGGGACCCAGCAACCCCAGTACCTGTACCACCTTCTTCTTCATCATCTTTCCTTCTTCTCTAAGGCTCAACACTCTGACCATGTCTAGAATCTATTTTTTTGCGCTTAATCCTGATCAGAGGAGCATTGTTTTCATCATCATCATCATCAATCTCCTTTGTTGTAGCTTCCACAACTACGTTATCAGGTTCATCTTGCTGCTTACTTTCCCATTTTTTGGCATCATCAACTTTAGCAACATTGGGGTTAGTAACTTCAGTAGCTTCTGCAGGGAAGACTCTCATCATTATAACTCTCATCTCACCCACAAAGAGTTCAAGGTTCAGAATCCTATCCTTGACACTGCGAACATCCTGTCCTTGGGTGGAGATGCTTTCTTGTATGTTGTCCATGACCATACTCTGAGCAGCCTGGCTACTTTGCATTTCATTGACAATGCTCTTAATATCAGCAACCGAGCCTTTTATCTCATCAACAAAGTCCTTTACTTCATTTAAAGTTGCATCTCTAGCCTCAGATGCAACTTTCTATTCTCGCTCAAATCTTTGCTTGGTTTTATACTGAGCATTGAAATCCTCATTCATCCTCTGCTGTATCTTGGAAGAGAGTTCAGATAACTCCTTCCTCAGGTCTCTTATAGATGAAGAGTGAGCACTTTCAGTGATTTGGATGTTGGAGGCCATGTTCATCTCATGAATCTCTATGGCTCTCATCAGTCCTCGCACAACATCCATTATGCCTTGAAGAGATAGCTCTTGCAAGTCAGTAGGAGTCTTAACCCCAACCACTGGTCCAGTTTCCTCTTGAGTATAGAGGACCAGGGCCTGACTCGCCTCATCTTGTTGCTTTGCTGCATCCTCATCCAGTATATGTTTTAATCTGTCCTCAGCAGTCCTCTTCATCTTGAAAGACTATATGTATTGAGGACTGCCACCTTCAGGATCCTCATCATCATTGCTTGATAAGTCATCTCCATTATCAGGATTTGGAGCAGGGGCAACAACTACAATCTCCTTATCTCTTACAGGCACTTCATCCTCAGGTTTCCCTTCTTTCTCCTCCGCTGGAGCTGTCTCAACAACATCCACGTCGGAGGTCTTCATTGGAGAAGTTGTCTCAACAACTTAGAAATCTTAGCTTCTTCAGCAACCTGTCCTTCCTCAGCAACCTGTACAGACTCAACAGTTGCTTCCTTATCCACATGAACCTATTCAGTAGCAACATCAGGTTCCTCACTTTCTTCAAAAATAGGTTCTTTCTCAAAAGGAACCTCAACAACAACAACTTCAGCTTCAACTTCCACAGTAACCTCAGCTTCTTCAAAGGTAGTAACTTCGATTATCTCAGCAATTGGCTCATCAATAGCTACAACATCCTGACTCACTTCTGCAAGCTTCATGACAACATATAGAAGTTCAAAAGTCTCATCAACCTTCTCTACAAGCTGTGCTGGTTCCTTCTCTTCATCTTTCTGTACTGCAATCTTTGCCAGTACAGGGAGTCCAGCCTCTGCAACCTCCTCGGATGCTTCATCGGCATACTCCTTCTCGATTTCTGTCACTACTCCGTGGATGATTGGTGATGGTTCTCTCTCAGATGGTACACCATGAGAAATGGGGGAATTAGAGTAATCAAGAAGTTGTTCTTCCATCACATCCAGGTTTGTAATAAGAGAAAGAACTGCAATTGTAACACCCCATTTCAAGAAAACACCCTGCATATGCATATTTTATAAATTTCTTTTATCGTTCAAGTGTTAATGATTTAAGTACAAGTTTTCATATTACGTAAGATTTTATGACGTGTTTTCTTTCGAGATTTTAAGGGTTTTGCAGGATTGCTCACGGATGAAACCGAGCTCGATCTCCACTCACTCGACACATATGAACGGAAGTAAAAAGATAAGATGATGATCAAAGTTAATTAATAGAATGATTTTAGGTTTTATGCTAAGTGATTTCCATATTTGTGTGATTTATACATTATGCTATTATTTCTAGTCTTTACAATAAGGTATGCATGTATTTATACATATGTGTTATATGAATATCAAAATATCAAGATAAATAATTAGATTAACCTTTATTTTTAATACAAAGCTTCCAAGGTAAGTCTTTTAGCAAGTGGTAACCTAGCCTAGCCACCTCACTAATCTAATTGCAACATGCAAATATCTCCAACTTGCAACATGCAACTCTCTCTCCCTCCCTCTCTCTCGATCACTCTCTCTTTCTCTCTCTCTCTCTTGATCACTTCATATAGGAGAGCCAAAGTCATAGATAAGTTAGTACAAGAGATAAAGGTAAAGCAAAGATCTTTTATCCATCAAGTCTTCTTCAAAACCTAAAGGTATTTTTGGCTAAACCCTTATGAATCCTTCATTAAAACTCATGATTTATGCTTAATACTTTAGGATAAGAAGTCCAAAGATGTTCTTTGGCATATTTGTTGGGATTATATGTTGTTTGCATGGAGGAATAAGTTGATTCTAGGGTAGACTTAAAGATATGCTTTATTTTGCTACTGTTTTGGTGGTGTTCGAAAATCTTAGGAATTGAATTAAGATGAATCCTTTTGTCTAATTTAAATATATGAAGTCAAGAGCATGTCTGTAAAATTTCATAGGATTTGGAGTTAAATTCGATTTTATATGATTTTTCTAAGACAAGCTGTTCGGGGACAGTTTTTACCCTGTTTTCGGGTCTGATTCGTATAATTTTCTGGAAAAATATACTTCGAATTTATGCATGATATTTTTCTATGTTTTAGAACCTGTTCTTAGGTACGTGTAGGATTTTAGTATGCATTTTTTTGAGTCTTGTACGATTTATGCCGAATTTTACAATAAAACCTGTTTTTCGCGTAGACGATGTCCTGTTTTCAGCTTCGTTCTAAAACTCATAAATAATTATTGGGATCGAATTTATAAGCCATGTTTTACTATGTTGTAGTACACGTTCTTAGGAGTATGTATAATTTTACTATGTCATTTTTGGAACCTTGTACGAATTATGGTGATTTTTACGAGAAAGTCCATTTTTCAGCATATGATGTCCAGTTTTTTTGGCCAACTTAAGAAATTCATGACTACTTATGTGAACCTTATTTTTAGTTGATGTTTTTATATGATGTACTACAAGAAATTATGTACGTATATGAATAATTGTATAATTTTAGGAATCACATGTGAATTATTAAAATTGTTGCGATTTTATGGGTCTTCTTATCATTCGAAGATTACTAGTTTGGAAGTTTAACGAATAAGTTATGAGTATGAATGTGTTTTGGGTAAATGTAACCTAATATAAATGCAAAGAATGTGTTATACGATATAAGGAAGCTAATCAATTAAGTGTGTCGAGCGCAGTCGAGATGATCGGTGGAACCTGAGTCAATCCTAGCACCTCTAACGAACAAGTGGGTAACTTCTACTCTCTACTATGTGTTGTTTATTAAGTTGATAAGTTATGTATGAAAGTCTACGATTGAAGTCCGTAGCTATAACCAGTATGTAACTTCCATTACTGGGCGACGACCATAAGGGCGCAAAGTGCCTGGTCTAAGGAATCGACCATAAGGGCGTAAAGTGCCTGGTCTATGCAAGGTTTAGTGGGCGAGCGATTCCCACATTCCTCTATGATGTAGTACTTGCTTAACGGTTTAATTGCTATAGATAGCTTTACCAGATTCGACCACGACCCTTTCAGCATCCTCTGCATTTATGGATTCAATGGAGCTTTCAACTCTGTTAAGAGTGTCGATCGCTCTCAGTTCTTCCTTTAGTCCTGGCCACATCTTCCTGGTCTTGGTCTCAGGCTTCTTGGCAAGCTCTCTCTTTACCAGCCTTCTTCTCTTCTTCGATGGAGCAGTAACCTGCTCAGAAACCTCTTCATCAGGTTGATCAGCAACCTGTGCATCTGGAGCAGCAACCTATCCCGCTGCCTGCTCACCATCCTGTTCCTCATCATCAGGAACCTGTTCCGCATTCTTGAGAAGATTGATTGCAGTGTTGTTTTCTCAACAACTTCAGTAGAATCAAAGACATCAAGGGGTACCTCAAGATCCTCCACAATAACTAGAAGGGAAGCTACCTTAGTAGTCTTCTTCATCTTAGGTGAAACAAGTGAAGCTACTTGAGTAGTCTTCTTCACCTTCTTCTTCAACTTTGGGAAGACTTTCTTTATCACTGGCTTCCTTGCTGACTTATCATCATCATCGCCAGAATCATCGGAATCGGTGTCAGCAACCTGTGGCTTTGTTGTAGGCTTCTTCTTGGGCATCTTATCATTCTTCTCTCCTCCCTTAAAGAAGCCCTTTTTTACTCCTGAGTCCATCCAGGAGCATAGAGTACCATCCTCTCCAGGTCAATCTGCTTGAGGCACAACAGAGAGGAGATAACTATCCCAAATCCTCTCCTGATCGTTGGTTTGGTGGTTTCTTCCCAAATCCTCTAGAAGAGAAATTGTGCCCAGTTGACTACTTCATTACGAACAATAGCAGTCATCATCCTCATCCTGAGGTTAATGTACTTGTCAAAACTGCCACACCTGCCCTCAATAGTATAGACGAGAATGTCATGAAGAAACTCATATTCAGGTTTGAGTTTCTTCTTGTTAAAGTTACTGGTGGTGCTCTCCTTTACGGAATCCAGTTTGAACTGGTTCCAGCTTTCCTCCAAATATTCGACCCATAATCCTCCAGGTCAGAATACTCCATGTCTTCGTTGGATATGCCAAAGGTCTTGGCAATGTTTGAGGTAGTCAGGATGTGGACTTTCTCTTCATCTCCATCCATTCTGAAAGTAATGGTCTTCTCATCGTCAGAAAGTTCTGAAAAAACGTAGAACTTCTCTACAAACAGGGCAGAGAACCCTGTGTAGGTAGTGGTGAACAACCCATCAAGCTTGCTATTGCACACATGTTCCTAGATCTCAGAAATGAGATCCTTGTCCCCGTATGGTGACTTGTCACCAAGTAACACTTGCGTGTTAACCAGCCTTCCCTCCAAAACCTTGGTCTCCCTTGGAACTTGAGTAGCAGCCATTGATGATCTGTGAAAGCTTGAGAGTAGAGAGAGAAAAACTCGATTTGCAGAGAGTTAGAAAAATCTTGAGAGAGATAACAATGAAAGCGTAGAGAGGAAGATGAGGGATTTGATCGGTTTATATTTGAATAAGTGAACTATAAATATCAACGGTCCAGATTAAAAACTTAAGAGACATGCTTGATCCAACGATTGAGATTAAATAGTAGAGGGGCAAATCTATAATTTGCTGAAGATCATGTCAGAAGTTGAACCACTTCTTTTTCAACTGCTCTGAAAAGATGATTTTGCATTTAATGCACACGCTGATTTGTAGTCAGAAATGATTGCGATCAGATTACTATTTCTAATACGAGGTTGCAGGCATCTTAAATGATGTTTCTAATAAATGTTGTTTCCTACCCGCAGTAACCTGTTGCAGTGACTTGTTGCAGTTACTTGTTGCAGTAACCTGTTGTAGTTACCTGTTGCAGTAACCTGTTCTCAACTTGCTGTATCCTGAAACTGAATATTGTTAGAGAATCCTATTTTGATAAAAATACTGTATCCTGTACCAGTATACTGACTGTATGATAGAATTAAAATATTGCATAAATTAAAATGTTGAATAAGTTCTCCCTTACTTAAGGAACTTATACACTCTTACTCATCAAAACTTGATAATCCCAAACTCACTTCTTAACATAGAAAACCTTTATTCACATAAGGGTTTAGTGAATATGTCAGCAAGCTGCATGTCAGTATGTATTTTCTCAAGCACAATGCCCTTCTTCTCCACATGATCTCTTATGAAATGATGTCTTACATCAATATGTTTTGTTCTTGAGTGGAAGACATGATTGTGTGTAATGGTAATAATACTTATGTTGTCACACAGAATGAGAGTCTCTTTTTCTACTATCCCATAATCCTTTAATTGTTGATGTATCCACAAAATCTGTGCACAGCAGCTTCTTGCAGCTACATATTCAGCTTCCGCGGTTGATGTTGCAATAGATGTCTGCTTCCTGTAAAACCAAGAAATAAGTCTATGTCCTAAAAACTAACAAGTACCACTAGTACTCTTCCTGTCAATTTTGCATCCTGCAAAATCAGAATCTGAGTATCCTTTGAGGTTGAATCCTTCTTCTTTTGGATACCTAAGCCAACATCTTGAGTACCCTTCAGGTATTTGATAATCTTTTTCACTGCTACAAGATGTGACTCATTTGATACTGTTTGGAATCTTGTACATACTCCAACTGCAAATACTATATCTGGTCTGCATGCTGTGAGATATAGTAAGGATCCAATAAACCTTCTATACTTGATTATCTCCACATTCTTTCCACTTTCATCCTTATCTAAACTGATAGATGTGGCCATTGGTATGCTTACTGATGATCCATTCTCCATTCCAAACTTCTTGATCAGTTCCCTGGTGTACTTAGCTTGATTTATAAAAATCTCATGTTCTAGTTGTTTCTCTTGTAGACCAAGGAAGAAACTTAGTTCTCCCATCATGCTCATCTCAAACTTCTTTTGCATGAGGGATGAGAACATTTCACATAAATCCTTGTTAGTGGATCCAAAGATAAATATCATCCACATATATCTGAACAAGCAGTATACTGTCTCCATCCTGTATCCTGAAAAGAGTCTTGTCCACTGTCCCATTTTGAAATCCATTCTCCAAGAGATATAAGGACAGTGTATCATACAAGCTCTTGGAGCTTGCTTTAATCTATATAAAGTTTTCTCTAATCTGAATACCTTGTCTTTTGCCTGTTCTTCAAAACCTGGTGGTTGTTCCACATACACTTCTTCAGACAGTAATCCATTTAGGAATCCACTCTTCACATCCATTTGATAAAAATTGAAGTTCTTGTGAGCAACATAGGCCAGAAATACCTTATAGCTTCAAGTCTAGCAACTGGGGCAAATGTTTCATCAAAATCTATGTCTTCTTCCTGGCAGTATCCATTAGCCACTAACCTTGCTTTGTTTCTGACCACAGCACCAGATCCATCTAACTTGTTCTTGAACACCCACTTAGTTCCAATAACTCCTTGGTGATCAGGCCTTGGAACCAGTCTCCATACATGGTTCCTCTCAAATCCATTTAACTCTTCCTACATGGTCTGAATCCAGTTACTGTCTTAAGAGCTTCCTTCACACTCTTGGGTTCAACTTGTGATATGAAACATGTGAACAGTGATTCTTGAGGTCTTGATCTTCTTGTTCTAACACCTTCATTGATATCTCCAATCACAAGTCCTGTCAGGCTCAAAATTGTAAGCTGGTTGGTGCACAGTAACTTATTGATCTGCAGTATCCTAACTGTGGTTATTGTTGGATTGCAGTATCCTGACTGCTTGCTGTTCAGCATCTTGCGTCACCTATATTCCCAGATGCAGTAACCTGTGTATTGTCTTCAGTAACCACTTCAACAAGTACTGGAACTCCATCAATGTATCTTACTACTTGATCCTTGATCTTTATCTTAGATACATCTTCCTTCAGCTTGTCCAATTCAGTAGTATCACAATGTGGTTCATCAAACACCACATGTATTGATTCTTCCACAACCAAGTTTTTCTTATTAAAGATCCTGAATGTCTTGCTTACTGAGGAGTATCCCAAAAACACTAATTCATCAGATTTTTCATCAAAGATCTTTAGGTGCTCCTTTCCATTGTTCAGTATGTAGCATCTGCAACCAAAGATATGCAAATATGAAACATTTAGTTTAACTCCTTGCCAAACTTTATAAGGAGTCTTATCATGATCCTTGTTGATCAGACATCTTTTCTGAGTATAGCATGTTGTGCTGGTTGCTTCAGCCCAAAATCTCTTAGAGTATGTTTGTTTCAGGTTTATGTAGGATTGAGAAAATTCGGATTTTAAAATCCTGGGATTTGTAAATAAAGGTGAATAGTTAAAATCTGTGTTTGTTATGAGATTTTATAGGGTAGGATTATTACTGTAGATGTCAAATCAATGCTGGAAAAGTTAGTAAGTGTAATATTATATTATTAGTTGATGTAATAGGTTAGAGTATAGGGTTAATTATAGTGTTTTTTTAGATAGAGTAGGTTTTTGGTAGATTTGATAATCCTTGACAAAATACCTTAAACAAACATGGATTTGAGATTTTAAAATCCTAAATCCAAATTTGTGAAATCCAAAACAAACATACCCTTAGGTATTCCAGCATCAGCTATCATAGTCCCTGCAGTTTCCTTCAGAGTCTTGTTCCTTCTTTCTGCAACTTCATTCTGTTGGAGAGTCCTTGCTGTAGAATATTCATGACAGATTTCATTCTCTGAACAATACTTCTCTATGAACTTGTTTGTGAACTCAGTTCCTCTATCAGATCTTATCTTTATAATACTTAGGCTTTTCTCATTTTGCACTCTCTTCATAAATCCTAGCAGCCTGTTTTGAGTTTCTGATTTCTTGGCCAGGAAGATGGTCTAAGTAAATCTAGAGTAATCATCCACAATCACTAGAGAATACTTCTTCCCACTTACACTAACAAGCTCAACTGGACTAAAGAGATCCATATGTAGAAGATCCAGAATCCTTTAAGATGATCTCTGCACTTTGTCCTTGAATGAGCTTCTTACTTATTTACCTTTCTGACAGGCTCCACAAACATTCTCTTTCTTGTAAGCAACATCAGGTAGACCTCTCACCAGGTTCTTCCTTGCTAGCTTGTTGATTGTCTTGAAGTTCAGGTGACTCATACTCTTGTACCGTAGCCAGCTTAGTTCAGGGGTGCTCTTAACAATAAAACATGTTGGCTGCACTGTTGAACTCCAATCAGCAAGATATATGTTGTCTCTCCTAGTGCCAGTAAGCTTAACCTCATTTGTCTTGTTGTCTCTAATCAGACACCTGTTGAGGTTGAACTCCATTGAACATCCTTTGTCACAGAATTGACTGATACTCTGGAGGTTATACTTTAGCCATTTGACATATGATACATCACTAATACTTGCATTGCCTTTGATCAAGCTTCTTGTGCCTTTGGTGCTTCTTTTGGAGTCATCTCCGAAGACAACATTAGGTCCTTTGCATGATTGGAAGTTTCTCAATCCAGCTTTGTTGCCAGTCATATGTCTGGAGCAGCCACTGTTAATGTACCATACATCACTGCTATTTCTTGGCAACTGTTCCTACAAGTTAATTAGGTAGATTTAGGTACCCATACAAGTATGGGTCCTGGGGGGTTAGTCCTCTTTGGGACCCACACCTGCTTGATGATAATTGGTTTACTATAAGCCTTGGTGGTTCTCTTCCTGTAAGTACCCTTGTCAGGATACTGTTTGTGATGTGTGTGTGCTAGAGCTTTTCAGGTGTTACTCTTTCTGTTTGAGGAAGGTACTCCCTTATACCTTTCCTGAGCATAAACTCTTTGGAATTTAGACATGTATGTCTTGGTATATGAGGGGTAGAGGTTTTGCTGTAACCTGGAATATTGCTGCTTTCTTCTCCTACTTGTAGCATACTGATTATGCTGTTTTCTGAGTTTTTGTGCAGTCGTACTGTCTTCTTCCTACAACATGGACTTCTTTCCCTTATCCAGTGTACTAGCTTTGTTCAAGCTTCCATTGATTGGAAATAGTTCCTGAGTGTAAGAGACTCTGGCTTGAACAAACTTTCCAATCTTGGATGTGCTATCTATTTTCTGAGAATTTCTTGTACAGTATCCTAGACCATTTCCTGAATAGGCATTTTGGGTCTCCAGGATACATTCATGTGCTCTTCTTGCTGATTTGCTATACACATCAATTGTGTTTTGTAATCCAACTTTCTCAACTTTTAGCTTAGTGACTAGCAGTTTGAACTTAGAGACCTCAGCTCTGAGGTTGTTGCATTCTGTACTATAGTACTCCAGGTCAGTAACCTGTTCCTTCAGTACAGTATGCTCACTCTTGAGCTGTAGGTTTTCCTCTTTTAGTTCTTCATGAGCTGAATTAATCTGCTCAAAGTCACCCATGATTTGTCTAAAAGACTAGATCATGTTCAGCTTATCAGAACTTGAAACATCAAGAGATTGTGAAATTACCTCATCATCTTCATTATCTTCAAAATCCTTGGCTATTAGGCATAACAGTGCTTTCTTATCGGAGAACAATCGTCTTTGGCTTATTCTTTGGAGTTGCTTGTTGCCTTTAGAGCTTTAGCTTCACTCAGAAGAGCCCTGAGCTTTTGCTTGTCATCCCTCCTCCTTTCTCTTTTCTGCACCCTTTCATCCTCAGTATACTTATGTATTTGAGGGTAGGGGTAGTTTCTGGTGAAGTGTCTAGGTTTCCTATAATTATAACACAAGTCAGAGGAACCTTTGTTTGCTTGCTGTGTTGGTCTTACCTGGGGACTTCTTTCTAATGTCTGAGGCTTCTTCCTGAAGTCGTTTCCTTTATGATTGGTTTTCAGGAACCTCTTGAACTTCTTCAACAAGAGTGACATCTCTTCCTTAGCATCCTCAGCAAGCACTTCTTTCTGCTTGTGCTTTAGCTTACTACTGCTTGCAGAGCAGTATCCTGTGTCCTTGTAGTAAGTGCTGCGACTTTGGAACTTGATCCTTCAGTCTCTTTTCTCCTTCGTTCAATATCGAATTCAAATGCTTTAAGATCTGAGAAAAGATCGAAGGTACTCATCGCAATGAGGTTCGTGAGACTCTCATTGCGGTTTCTTTGCTTTGTCATTCCAAGGGTAAAACTCTCAGCACCTTTATATTTTTCTTCTTTTGGGTGTAAGTTTTTCCAATAGATTCAAGCTCACTAATGAGAGCTGTGAATCTCTGATCAAGCTCTTCTAGGGTTTCTCCAGGTTTCATAGTGAACTGCTCATACAGTTGTGTAGTTTTTAAAACCTTATTGTCTCTGGCAAGTTTATTATCCTTGTATATCAATCCTAGTTTTTCCCAGATTTCTTTAGTTGTCTTGCAGCTCTTTACTTTGTTGGATGTGCCTTTATCTAGCGTGAGAAATAAAGCATTTTTAGCCACATTGTCAAGACTGACTCTTTTCCTTTCTTCAGGAGTGTATTCATGTCTTTCCTTGACAATGTACTCCTGTGGTGGAGCAACTCTTCTTTGTATTAGTGCTGCTACACGTGGGATGGGTCCTGGAACCCTTTCGACATCTTCATAAATGATTGTTGCACCTTCTAGCTCTCCAGTTGCTGTTCCTTCAGCAGCCTCAGCACGTTCTCGCTCGCAATGTTGTCTTATAAAAATAGGGTTTGGTTTGTAGATAACTGGTGGCCCTTTAGTTATTACAAACCACATCTCGTCGTGCATGGCCGATAAATGCACCTCCATGCGTATTCTCCAATCATCAAATTCATCTATGGAAAATATTAGGAGTTTATGATGTGAGAAATCCATGCTTATGCTAAAATGATGTGTTTTGGTCTTGAAAAAAAAAACGGTTTATCCAGCAGAAACGGGTGGATCTGGCTAGGTTACTAGACAAGTTGGCTTTTAACCCAACCAACTTTGATACCACTTGTTGGTCCCAAGTGGTCAGAGGTTCAGGGGGGTGAATGAACGTCTATCAATTTTTCATTTTAAAACTTTTTCTATAAGCAGGTTACTGATTCTACAGAGAATGCAGTAATCTCTCGGTTTAGTAACCTAGCAGAATGCTATTTCAGGTTACTGTCTCGGTTATCACAGTATACAACGGAATAATAAAGATAGAGTTTCTCTTTGAAAAACAGTTTCCTTTTCACAAATATGATTTTGTTAGAATCCTTTGACCAGTATGCTTATGACAAATGCAACAAGATAGATATGCAATAATGCAATGCAACAAGTAACCAAAAGAAATAAACACACAAGAGTTTATAGTGGTTCGAAGGTGGTGTAATCTTTCTACGTCCACTCTATTCCTTCACACAGGAGGAACTTTATTAGGTCAATTTGCTTTACAAGATTCAGTATTACAAACCTCTTCCTATCAAGTTTACCTACTAGAATCACAAGATTTCTAGGCCAAATCCCACACAGGGTACGATATCTCACACAGAGAAAATAGCCTACACAAGACTAAACATTTTGCGAGGATCTAATCCTTCCGACTAAGGACACCAAACTTAAAACAACCTAGCACACAACAAATGGTTAAAAATATATATTGCTTCTTCAACTGTTGCAACTTTGAAGTCAGTCTTGAACTTGAAAGCTCGAATGCTTTGGTAGACTACTTCAGAAGGTTGAGTGACTGAACTTGATAGCTTGAAAATAGCTTGAGAATAGATAGCTTATGAGATTGGTAAAAAGGTTTAGTAGTTTTCATGGTCACTTCATCCTTCTATTTATAGTGTATGGAAAATACCCGTTGAAGAGAGGTATTGTCCTTTGAAGAAATTCAAATTGATCTTCAAATCTTTGCATTAAATGCATCTGGAAAATCTGGGATGTAGGACATGTTTTACTCTGATCTGCATTAATGGCGCCATATTTTGACTACAGTACTTTTGCAGAGCCGCGATCCAGGTGGTATTATCTCATTGGCTCAATACTAACTTCTATCTAAGTTGAACCAATCCTCGTACTGCATTCAGCATATTCCTCATACTGCATTGAATTGGTTAGAAAGACTTACAGCTTGCTGCTCGGGTTGCAGTCGCTTTTTTCTATTCTACGCCAACTTTTGGTTTTAGAACAACTTTCTGTTCTTGAAACCTGCAGTCAGCTTCCTGACCTACATCTTCTTTCTGATCTGTGTCTGCTTCCTAATTCTGAACAGCTTCCTGTTCCAAAGTCCTGCAGTCAGCTTCCTGACCTATGATAGCTTCCTAATTCCAAATAGCTTCCTGTTCCAGAATCTTGCAGTTAGCTTCCAGATTCTCTTACTACTATCTGTTTGCTGCTTACTGATCCAGCTTTCTAATCCTGGTTTCCACTTCAGCTTACTGACTTTTCTTGCTGAAAATCAATCTTTGAAACATCTTCATCTCTAGAATCCTGCTAACATCAGTATTCTATATCTTTCTAATTTTTACCTCTATATAAATCGCAACTTAGAAAGATTAACTTATTAAACTAATATCCACTTATAAAACGTGGAAAATAGGTACTCTAACTTCTTATCCAAAGTTACATTGTCTCATCAAAATCTAATGAAAATATCCCAACAATGGATGATGATCTTTTTGCCTCTCAATATCACTACAATCAACACACTACTTTTGGCCGCCGCCATAGGGCCGCTGACTGCAGCAGTGTGAGCTCATTATGTAAATAGTCATTCGCAAGAGTTTGTGCAGTGTTACAGAGGGTGGTTGAGACTACCATGGGCCTTTGTTTTCAACAGGGTGAACTAGTGGGTGTATTTTCCTAGTTCGTGGGTGTGATACGTAAAGTCGCAATTAATGCTTGAGGTCTTAAGGACCATGTGTGGATGTTTGTGATATGTTTCATGATGTACTTTTATGATTAGTATATGCAAGTTGGGTATATGTTATCCTACATGACGGATAAGCACCTCTTCTTATGCGCTTCTCTCCCAGATCACGAAATTTAATAAAATGAATGTTGATCTGTACCATATACCTATTATTTGTTTATCTGTTGTTATATATATTGTTAGGTTACATAGGATAGATTATAAGGGTTAGTTTTCATATGTCACCTTTAGAAGGATATGTCATGAGATCGATCGAGTAGAGACCAACCGTCAATGGAGAATCTACCTGAACACATATGGATGCCACGATGGGAGACTTGGTGTTCGTGCTGGGGGGCTTGACCCGATATTTCGAGACCTCACAAGCTGCGCTACCACCATTGTCGAGGACTAATGCAAACTTAACCATTGAGTAGTTCCGACGTTTCAATCCATCGACCTTCAACAAAAAGGGAGAACCGGCTAAGGCTGAAGAGTAGCTAAGGTCATTGGATCGAATTTTTGGACATCAGTTATGACAGAAGAGCAGAAGATCTCCTGTGTTGTGTTTCAACTCACTGAAGAGGCCAGTACTGGTGGGAGTCATACGAAAGGACATGTCACCAAAACATAAGTGTGTTATGTTTTGGGGAGTCTTCAGAGAGGTGGTTAGATAGAATTTCCTACCTCAGTCATACCGTGACCGAAAAGAAGCAGATTTCCTACATATTCATCAAAGAACCGCCTCCGTAGAAGAGTACGAGAGGAAATTCAATTAGTTGAGCAGGTATGCACCTCATCTGGTGGACACCGATACCAAGAAGGCCCGATGTTTCGAAAGAGGCCTTCGCCTAGAGGTCAGTTCCATCTTGGTTGGTCAAAGGACCATGACGTATGCTGAAGTCGTTGAGAGAGCCTAGAAAGTTGCTTCTTGTCTACACTTGGTTGTTGCACCGCTCGAGAAGATCGTAGTGATGTTCGAGAAAAGGAAATGAACTGGTCCAAATCAGAGCTTCAATCAGAACAAGTATCCAAGGACCAATAGTGCTCCGCTTCTCTCTACTTTTAAGCTGGGAAACACGTGTGCCAAGTATGGAAAGACTCATGCAGGACGATGCCTTCTAGGGACCAAGGTTTGCTTTAGGTGCAGAGAACCAGGATATGTCGTAATCAACTATCAGAAGTTCAGAAACACAGCAACAACGAAGAAGTCGAGATCACGAACCAGCAAGACTCGGAACTGTTTCAGATGTGGAGAATCTAGACATATCACGAGTAACTATCAGAAGTTTAGACACCCAACAACTGCAACACCGAGGCCGAGGCCGAGCCCAGGGGCAGGCAAGACTCAAGCTTTTATTCTCAATCACACAGAGGCTGCTAAAGGATTGAAGACCACGAGAGGTATGTTAACAGTATGCAATATCCCTGCTCTTATTTTATTAGATATAGGGGCAACCCATTCTTTTATCTCTATCGAGCTATGTGACCTGTTAAGCATGAGAATGGTAGGGTAGTCGCTGAAACTCTAGAAATTAGTATCCATCGAAAAGGACGAGATTTCACCTCCTTATCAGAAATCAGAATGGGAGAAACATATAGATCGCTATTTCATAATCTTGAATTGGGCCTTCGTGAATCTGATATCGACTCCACTACCACTACTCATTCCCCGATGGAAGATGACAATGATGAAAGTACTGCAGCTCGTTGTGAGCAAGACGAGCATGAGCTTATTCTTGATGAATAGATTGGAATTCTTTGTAAATACTGTTTCATACTAGTGTTGGAGATCACGTCTTACTCTCATTTTACATACCTCTTCCAATGAAGAGTGAATGGAGACGAATGACACCATGCGTATCCTACAAAAAATAACCCTCTCTTTACTCGGGAGTTTGAGCAGAGTGGTTTGGTGTTGAGATGGATACAAGAACACTAGACTGTAGCTCAATCCAGGTAGTTCATCTTGAAGTATTGTTCCCTTGTAGACATGAATGAAAAGATCGAGCATGGCTTGAAGCTTCTTTAGCTTGCCTTCGGTTTTCCCAATCGAGTCCATAAAACTCGTCCATCATTTTCGATCATTTTCACTAGTGGCAGCATTCTCCAACCCTATCTGGTTGGCGAATTTCGGGTTGACTAAGTAGAGGGTATTGTAGAGCTCATACACGTTGTTTTAGAATGGAGTGCCCGACAAGATGATTCATCATTGGGTCGTAACTTTAGTCAACGCATCCCATATTCTTATTCGGTTGTTACGAGATCTTAGCAAAGTATCAAGATTTGCCGTTTTTATATACACATGTAAAATTTTGAGGATGAAATTTTTCTAAGGGGAAAGGGATGTAACACCTAGGACAAAACTATGCATAATTAGCTAATTAAATAATTAAACCCCTGAGTGTTTAATTTAATTACGTACGTTTCAGAAAAATAAAATAATACATAATTAATTAATCGGATGTATAATTAAATCGAGAAATATAGGTTATAATTTAATAACGATATCGTAAAATGAAACCCAAAGGTATCGTAGTCGAAAATCGAAAGTTAAAACGTTAAAGGACTGCTCGTTAAGGATTTGTGGACAAAAACACGAAGAATACGAAAAATCAAAAATATGTATATATAGTACGAAATGAATCGTAAAAGTGATAATTCGAATCAAAAAGTGAAAAAGTAAGATATTTTCTTCTCTCTCCTCTACTTTCCGGCCGGCAGCGCCACCGCTACCTCTCCTGTTTTGGCCGATCTTCTCACCTCTTATAGCTTTCATCGAGACTATTTTAGATCCGGACTCGGTTTTGCATTTTGACATTTCATTCACCGGAAAACGGCCAATCAAACCCAGCCAAACCCTCTTTCTCTCTCCTCTCTCTTCCTTTCTCTCTTTTCTCTCCTTCCTACTATCTCTCTCTCCCGTCGATCTCTCCTCTCTGCCGCCGGTCCATCACCGTCGTGGTGTGCGTAAGTGTTGGGGGCGTTGTGAGCAGCGGCGCCATGGCTGTTGTGTACGTGTGGCCGGTGCGGGTTGCGACAACTTGAGTGTGTGCTGTTGTGTGCGTTTGTGGGGGCGGAGCTGTGCAGCGCCGCCGTGCTCTCTGGGTGGCCGGTGCATGGAGTCGTGCCGGCGAGTTGAGTGTTGTGTATGTGTGCTCGCTGTGTTGCTGGGCTTGGTTGGGGTCGGTGTGCGGAGTCATACCGGCGGTGTAGGTGTGCGCGCACGGATGCCGGGGTGAGGGTGTATCTCGACCGTGCACCGCACGCGCCAAGTGTGGGTGTGTACGCATGTTTGCTATATCGGGTGCCGGGTGTGCGCGTGTACATGAGTTGGGCGGCACCGGGGGTGGCGCTGCCATGTGCTGCGTGCGTGTGATGTGCATTGGAGTGTTGCCAGCGACCAAGATGCACACCTTAGATTTTTAAGATCTTTTCAATCTAGCCCTCTATCTTTTGAAATCTCGTTTTAGCCCTCAAACTTACGAAAATGATGTTTTAACCCCCAAAGATTTTCGAGCTTTAGACTTTGACCCCCAAAACTTTCGAAAATCGCATTTTGACCCTAAAGGTTTTAAATATATCAAAAAGGCCCCAAAACTCTTCTGATTTTACAAAAATATCCCTGGTCAAAGTCAACTCTTTACCAGATTTTACGAAAATGCCCCTGCACCTTTAAACACTCTGTTTAAGCTCGTTCTTCCTCTTTTAAAACTCTAATCGATCCCTTCACACCCTATGATCAAGATTCAAGCCTTTGTTTCATTTTCTTTCCTTTAAAGTTCATTCTTTGAGAGAGATTCTGTTTTAATTTACGCATAATTAACGTAATATAAGAATCTAAAAAACCCTCATTTACATGTGTAGGCTTTCGAGTTAAGAAAAGATCTTAAGACTTATAATTCAACATATCACGAGGAATTACCACCAAACAAGGTGGGGGTAACTTCTAATCCCTAATAACTTTACGTTTCTGTATTTAACACACAATGATGATGAACGAACGCATGCATGTGAGCTTAATATTAAATGAATTATTGAACCCTACGTGTTGTGATTAGTGTGTTCATGCATGCATTATGATTATGATATGAAGGGACAAAAGTCCACATTCATGTGAAGAGACAAAAGGTCCATGTTCATGCTTAAGGGACGAAAGTCCACATTCATGCTGAAGGGACGAAGGTCTACATTCATGTTATGGAGGGACAGTGGTCCGTAAAGTAAGTTAGGAAGTACCCGTACTTGGGATTAACAAGGAGTACCCGCACCTTGCTGTAGATATGATGAACGCTATGATATTATGTGTTATACATTCTATGTGTTGTATGCCTGTATCTAATTGCCGAACTTATATATGTTTGATTTGTTTAACTTCTTAATAACTGTTAAAACATGAAAATCACTCCCACGAGTGTATTCAACACACTCATCTCCACGTGTATTCACGCTACAGGAAATAATGAAGTGGAGAAGCGTAGCGAGAGGGGTGTCATATCAACTGTGTCTTTTTTTCCTTTTTGTCTTTCTGGTTTTTGCCCTTTAAACAAAGTTGATCGTTTATAAAAGTTAAACTATCTTCTATGTTATGGATCCTGATGATTTTCCGCTGCTTTGCTTTTCAAATGTTTTATTTCGGCTGGATGCCGATGATTCGAACATGTAAAATCGTATGTTTCGTTATTTTCGAAGTTTCTGTAGCACCCCGGACCAAAACGAACATAATTTATTAATTAAATATTAAAAACTCATAATTTAATAATTATGTGCGTATGATTTATCTGTTTAATTTATTTCGTGCGTTTCAGATATGTGTTTAATGCATGGTTAGGATGGAAGTATTTATCTAGACGTTGAACGTAGAATTTTTACTTTACCATTAAATGCGTAATGGAAAAACGAGAAGATAGAAACGAATTAGGGGTCAATCGGAGACCCGTAGCCCGAACGACGAAGAAAGGGGCAAAACTCGAAGTTTCGGAACAGAAAATCGAAAGATATTAACGATGAATAGTAACGAGATAGACATGATGAATAGTAACCCGGAAAAGTCAGCTATGAATAGTAACTTTCGGATTTCTATAAATAGAGGTGATTTCGATTCAAAAATCACCGTTTCTTCGATCGAGCCGAACCCGACGAAAACACGTAAGTCCTCCTTTCTCGTCTTTTCTTTTCTGTCTTTCTGTTTTCCGGCGCCGCCGCCGGCGCGGCGGCGCCGCCGCCGGTCGGTCGCCGGAAAATTTCAACGTTGTCGGAATCGGACGATTTTCGCACACGACGTTCGTCTCGACGAGACGAATCTAGCATAGGTCTCGGATTTCAAATCAGATTTCTCGTTCGCCGGAAAACGGCGAAAAACAGCCCCAAACCCTAACCCCTTCACCCTTTCTCTCTCCTCTGATTTCTTTCTCTCTCCTCGTCCTCTTGCCGGAGCGGTGGCCGGAGAAGCTGCTGGTGGTGTGGTGGTGATGTCGGGGAGGTGGCGCCGCCGTGGGTGGCGGCGCATGGCCGGAACAGTAGGTATATATGTATGAACGTGCATGTGTGTGTGGGTTTAGGTGTGCTAGTGTGTGTGTTTGTTGAGTTCGCTGTTGTGGGCGGCGCATGGTGGCGCCGCCATGCGTGACCAGTGGGCCGGCGACGGGAGGTCGCCGGCGAGGGCTCAGGTGGAGGGGGGCCGGCGGCGGGTGGCCGCCGGCCAAGCAAGAAGCCGTGTGTGTGTATGTTATACGTGTGAGTGTGTGTATATACATGTATATGTATAGGCTGTGTTAGGATGTTTGGTTGGTCGGGAAAGGTTGCCGGCGACGAGGGGTCGCCGGCGGAGGTGTTGGGGGTGGTCGCCGGCGACGGGAAGTCGCCGGCCGGAGTTTTGGTTGGAGTTGAAAATCTGGGAAAAACAGGACTTCGAAGGATTTTGCGGCGAAGTTTCTGGGCACTATTCATGCCGGAATCCGGCGATGGACGGTCGGAGGAGGTAGCCGGCGGTGCGAGGTATCCGGCGAGATAGGTGGTGGCGGCTGGAGGCGGCGCCGCCGCACTGGGCGACGCCAGGAAGGTGGCGCGTTGAGCAGCCTGGGCGCCGGGAACCTGGGAAGAGGCTGGCCGAGAAAACTCGACCAGCCTGGCCGAGCTGCGCGCAGCTGCCGAGAAAACTCGGCAGCCGTCGGGTGCCGGGTGCCGGCGCGCACCGTGCGCGCCCGTCGGGTGCCGACGCGTGTCCGACACCGTGTTTTCGATTCGAACCTCATTTTCTTTCCGTCGTTCAACCGTATTGAGTCGTCGATGATGAGACGTCGTTGATCGGGGTCCGTGGGGCCGTTCAAAGTCAACCTTTTGACCAAAATTACCATTTTACCCCTAAACCTAAAATGCTCCGTTTGAGCTCGTTTTAACTCCGATTGAGCTCTTTCTTTTTGCGTTGCGATCCTTATTTCATTTCCTATCATCTCAGCCACTGAGACTTGACTTTCAGCCTTGTCTCCAAAATTCCAATCTTTAGATCGTTCGATCCGTCGCGTATTTAACGACCGATTTCCAACGGAACCTTTTACAGCTTTATTTATAATTTATTTAGGATCTAAGGAACGTCATAACATGTGTAGGCTAATTGTTGTACTGAGCTTTGAGTTGAGCTTTGAGGTTTCGGAGTTTACAAACTTACTGTTCAGGCTACTCACGTGGTTACCACTATACGAGGTGGGGGTACATTCTAATCTCTTATCTGTTTACTGCTTTCCCTATATATGCATGATTGAGGAATACTAAGTGCTGTGTTTATATTGCTGTGCCATGATATAATTGTGGAAGGACAGAGGTCCTTTGATCATGCATTCTGTTCGTCCCTTGCTATTTTTCTACTACTCTGTGGAGGTGTTGTGAGCCTCTTGAAATGCACTAACGGTGAGATACCGTTATAGGATAAGACGGGGGAATCCCGCACCTATTCGTCCCTTGCCATTTCTAATATCTGCTTTGCATTTTAATTGCTGTGACGACGTGGCTGTAGGTTAGCTTTTTGGTATTTATTTTCTGTCTTGATTCTTATGAGGCGGATGTTATCTCCACGAGTGTATTCCACGCACTCACCCCTTAATCTGTACTCACAATACAGGAGATGAGGAGATTGATGAACCCTAGACGGAGGGAGTTGGTGTTGACTGATGGTTTCTTTTGATAGAATGTTGTGACTAAACATTTCCAAACACATTTTCAAACAATGTATGATCTGTATATATTTTGAGTACTTGTGAGGATGGGAGATCCTGATGTATAGTTTCCGCTGTATATGATGTACATTATCGGTGTGAGACCGAATGTTATCGGATGAAGTCGATTTTTGTTATGAGATGGATTCTCATCGTCTCTTACCTCTATCTTCTGTTGTCCCTTGCTTAATTCTTTCTGTATATGTTAAGCGTCCCTTGCTTTTCTATCTTCACGCCCGGGTAAAACTCTGATATTTTATGAAAAGATTTCGGGGCGTGACAGGTGGTATCAGAGCTGTTCTAATATTGAGAGCTGGCTCGAACTTGTTTTAAAAAAAAAAAATGGGAAATATGTGATTTCAAAAGTGTGATTTCAAAATGTGAACGGGTTTTCAGAAAAATATAAGATAGGCACTAGACTCCCTCTATAGGTGACCCTCCCTGATATGTGACTTGTGGAAGTAGCATGATTGTTTGCTCTGTGTCTTTTTGTCTTGAACTGTTAGGTTTCGGGGGAAACGTATCAGATATGGATATATGATGTTAGAAACTTGTGTAATTTAATTCACAGATGAATAGGATTTACCGCGTTGGTAGGGGAAGGGGGAGAGTGCCTGTGATAGAGACTAGGGAGGAGCGACTGCGACGTTGCTTCTTTGAGAGTAGAGTTACAGATGATAGATCTGTAGGAGAGCATGTAGCTAGACTTCTTCATTGTTGGAGGGAAATCGGAGGTGAGCGGGGCAGGATTAGTGGAGTGGGAGCGTGCCAGCACTTGATTCATACCCTACCCCCGGCATGGCAGGAGAGAGCACGTCTACTGTATCGTGATGAGTTGGTGTACTCGGGGGTCAACTTGGTGCCGATTGCCAACTTTGGCAACTTGGCCAGGGCGATATCGGAGTTATGGGGCCGGCATGGCCTTCCGACTACTCCGGAGAGATCACCGTACGATCCTTCTAGTAGTAGTTCTGATCCAGATCAAGAGCCGGAGGAGGAGCCGGAGGAGGATCCCGAGGAGAATGACCCAGAGGAGGAGGATCCTCAGGACGGACCGGGGCCTCCGTCGCCTCCTGCTGACATAGACTAGATGTTTTAGAAGATATGTATATGTATATATTATGCTACTCGGGATACAATACTCTATATGTATATGCTCCTACGCGTGTGTGTTAGGGTAGTTCATGCTTCATAGATAGTGTACATACACCCTTTTGTTATGGTGTAGTTCTACCCTTATTTTTGTATTATGTATATATGTACATACATCCTTTTGCTCATCTTACGATGTTATGATTATGCTTTATCACGCGAAGTGTTGTCTGATCTATTTATCATATTATTATATAATCACAACGACTTATACATATATATTTATCGTAACAGAAACATGTCGCGAGGTAGACCAAGGAAGGAACAACCGCAACCACCGGTTAACCCACCTGAACGGGAAGAGAATGCCAACGTCGGTGATCTGTTAACTGTGCTAAGAGGATTAGCACAGCACTTCGAGACCAATCGGGCCGACCCTCAGCCAGCTAGGGTTGACCCGAATCTGATATATGAACAATTCAGACGGTTTAATCCGCCAACCTTTGATGGACAAGGGGAACCGATTGTAGCAGAAGAATGGCTACGGTCATTGGACAGGCTGTTCGGACATCTCACCTGCTCTAAGGAGCAGATGGTTAGCTGCGCTATCTTCCAGCTAACAGATGAGGCGAGTCATTGGTGGGACTCGTACGAACGGACTCTTCTGCCGACTCAGAGGGAACGAATGACATGGGAGGAATTCAAGGAGGTGGTTTCTCGCCACTTCATTCCTCAATCGTATAAGGATCAGAAGGAAACTGAATTCCTTCAACTCAAGCAAGGGAGTATGACTGTTGGAGACTATGAACGTCGGTTCGATCATTTGAGTCGATATGCTCCCCATCTAGTTGACACTGATGAGAAGAAGGCTCGAAGGTTCGAGAAGGGTCTTCGCTCAGAGATCAGTTCAATCCTCGCCGGGCAGGGGACGATGACATATGCTAGTGTTATTGAAAGGGCCCAAGAGATCGCTTCCCGGATGGGATTGGATGCAGTGCCCCTCAGAAAAGTTTTTCCTGTTCCCGCCAAGAGAAAGTGGACTGGCCCGAGCCAGAGCTTCGCCCCTAACAAGTTTCCTAGGGCAAGCAACACTCCACTTCTTCCCATTTCTCGACCAGGAAATCCATGCCCGAGGTGCAGAAAGGTGCACACAGGGCTGTGTCAGTCAGAGACGCGGAACTGTTACAACTGTGGGGCGCCGGGACACATTACGGTGAATTGTTGGAAAGCAAGGAGAACACCGGCTACAGGGCCGAACTCAAGGCCGGTAGCAGGTAGGGCAAGAGCTTTCGCTCTGACTCGTCCAGAGGCTGCAGAGGGATCGGAGACAATGGCAGGTATGTTATCAGTAGCTGATGTACCTGCATTCATCTTATTTGATACTGGAGCGACACACTCCTTCATATCTGTCAACTACTGTAAACTGCTGAAACATGTTGACGGTAGGATAGTCGCTCGAACTCTAGAAGTTAGTATCCCCTCAGGAAAGACAGTAAAGACAAAACACTTGTACCGTCGTCTTAAGATTGCTTTCGAGGATAAGATACTTCTAGCAGATCTCCACGCGCTGGAGATGAAGGATTTTGATGTAATTCTGGGGATGGACTGGCTAGAGGCTAATAACGCGGTAATCAAGTGCCGTGAGAGGGAGATAATATTCCAAGCACCAGGAGAACCGAAGTTTACATTCTACGGGACACGAGTTAAAGTTGACCCAAGGATTGTCTCGGCTATGAAAGCAACCCAGATGCTGAACAAAGGAGAATGCGAAGCTTGGTTGGTTAATATGGTAAACTTTGAGAAGGAACCGATTTCTATCGAGAAGGTGCCGGTGATAAATGAATTCACAGATGTATTTCCAGAGGATTTACCTGGTCCTCCACCGGATCGACAAGTAACTTTCGAGATAAATCTCATCCCCGGATCAGCGCCAGTGTCAAAGGCTCCTTATCGGATGGCGCCGAAAGAATTGCAGGAGTTGAAGGTCCAGCTACAGGAATTGTTGGATAAAGGGTTCATTAGGCCGAGTGTGTCGCCTTGGGGAGCACCGGTACTGTTCGTAAAGAAGAAGGATGGCAGCTTTCGGATGTGCATTGATTATCGAGAGCTGAATAAGAGAACAATAAAGAACAAGTACCCACTGCCTCGGATAGAAGATCTCTTTGATCAATTAAGAGGTGCCAGTGTGTTCTCAAAGATTGACTTGAGATCTGGGTATCACCAGATGAAAGTCAAAGACGCTGATATATCCAAAACAGCATTCAGAACGAGGTATGGACATTACGAGTTTGTAGTCATGCCATTTGGAGTAACTAATGCTCCGGCTGTTTTCATGGATCTGATGAATCGCGTCTTCCATCCCTATCTGGACCTTTTTGTCATAGTGTTCATTGATGATATTCTCATCTACTCGTGCGACAGGGCACACCATGAACGACATCTTAGAATCGCACTGGAAGTACTGAGAAAGGAAAGACTTTATGCTAAATTCAAGAAGTGCGAGTTCTGGATGAACAAAGTTGGTTTTCTGGGCCACATTGTTTCTGCACAAGGAATCGAGGTAGATCCTGAAAAAGTGGCAACTGTCAGTAATTGGGAAACTCCAACGAATGTGAAGGAAGTTCGGAGTTTCATCGGCTTAGCTGGATATTACCGAAGATTCATAGAAGGATTTTCGAAGATTGCCACTCCAATGACACGCTTGACGAGAAAAGATGTGAAGTTTCAGTGGGGTGAACGGTGCGAGCATAGTTTCCAGGAACTAAAGAAAAAGCTGACCGAAGCACCGGTCTTAATAGTTCCAGATGTATCCAAGGAGTTCGTGATTTACAGTGACGCATCCAAACAAGGTTTGGGGTGTGTATTGATGCAGGAAGGTAAAGTGGTGGCATATGCATCACGACAACTGAAGATCCACGAACAAAACTATCCGACACATGATCTGGAACTGGCAGCAGTGGTACACGCCCTAAAGATCTGGAGACATTATCTTTACGGTGTTAAGTGTGAAATCTACACCGACCACAAAAGCCTGAAGTACTTCTTTGAGCAGAAAGAACTCAACATGAGACAAAGAAGATGGCTAGAGTTAGTGAAGGATTATGATATCACAATCCACTATCATCCTGGGAAGGCGAATGTAGTAGCTGACGCCCTTAGTAGAAAAGGGAAAGGAGTGGTGACATCAATGATCACCAATCAGTACCAACTGGTTGAGGAGATGTCGAAGCTTAATTTGGAAATAGTCTCGTCTCCAATCAGTATTGAATCCAGGATGGCAGCACTGTTCGTAACACCCACGCTGCGGGACCGAATTGTGGAGGCTCAGAAAAAGGATAAGTTTCTAAGGAAGATGAAAGCTCTGATGGATAACGGAAGAGCCGAAGGTTTTTCTTTGGCTACGGATGGAGCCCTAATTTTCAGAGGAAGATTGTGCGTGCCTAGGGATGAGGAATTAAAAGAAGAAATTCTCAAAGAGGCGCATTGCACTTCCATGACCGCACACCCAGGAGGTACAAAGATGTACCGAGACCTGAGGGTGAATTTCTGGTGGAGGAATATGAAACGAGGCATAGGAATGTTTGTCAAGAAGTGCCTCATCTGCCAACAGGTGAAAGCAGAACATCAACGACCGGCTGAGATGCTGACTCCATTAGAGATACCGGAATGGAAGTGGGAACACATAACCATGGACTTTGTGGTTGGTCTGCCGACAACCAGACGAGGAAACCACGCCGTGTGGGTAATCGTTGACAGATTAACAAAATCTACCCATTTCCTGCCAATCAAGATGACGTTCGGACTAGACAAATTGGCAAGAATATATCTTGAAGAGATAGTTCGACTGCACGGCGTACCAGTTTCTATTGTATCTGATAGAGATCCACGGTTCACTTCCCGATTCTGGCAGAGCCTGTAGAAGGAGTTAGGGACCAAATTGTCATTCAGCACATCTTTCCATCCACAAACTGACGGACAATCGGAGAGGACTATACAGATTTTAGAGGATATGTTGCGGGCCTGCATTCTAGATTTTCCCGGAAATTGGGAAGATCACTTGTGCTTAGTAGAATTTGCCTACAACAACAGCTATCAATCAACCATCGGTATGGCGCCTTACGAAGCACTCTACGGAAGGAAATGTCGATCACCAATATGCTGGGATGAAGTGGGTGAAAAGAAAATTCTAGGACCCGAATTAGTGGAGCAAACAGTTGAGGTAATTAAGAAGATTCGGGACCGGATACGGGTAGCTCAAGATCGACAGAAATCATATGCGGACAAGAGACGAAGAGAGCTAAAGTTTGAGTTAGGGGACAAAGTTTTCCTCAAAGTGTCTCCTACTAAAGGAGTTCACCGTTTTGGAAAGAGAGGGAAACTGAAACCAAGATACGTGGGACCATTTGAGATCTTGGATCAAGTTGGGGAGGTCGCGTATCAACTGGCTCTACCACCGGATTTCGCCGGAGTGCACAATGTCTTCCATGTGTCTATGCTACGGAAATACATCTTCGATCCAGGTCATATCATTGAACAAGAGGGCATAGAACTGGAAAAGAATCTGACATACGAGGAAGTCCCGGTAGCCATCTTGGACAGGAAGAAACGACAATTAAGAAATAGAGAGATGGCTATAGTGAAGGTGCAGTGGAGCCGACACGGGAGAGAAGAGGCGACCTGGGAATTGGAGGACGAGATTTTGAGAAAGTATCCCGACATACCTTTCCTAGGTACCCGTTTCTTTATCTATCTATGTACGCTTTCAATTTCGGGGATGAAATTATTTTAAGGGGTAAGGGATGTAGCACCCCGGACCAAAACGAGCATAATTTATTAATTAAATATTAAAAACTCATAATTTAATAATTATGTGCGTATGATTTATCTGTTTAATTTATTTCGTGCGTTTCAGATATGTGTTTAATGCATGGTTAGGATGGAAGTATTTATCTAGACGTGGAACGTAGAATTTTTACTTTACCATTAAATGCGTAATGGAAAAACGAGAAGATAGAAACGAATTAGGGGTCAATCGGAGACCCGTAGCCCGAACGACGAAGAAAGGGGCAAAACTCGAAGTTTCGGAACAGAAAATCGAAAGATATTAACGATGAATAGTAACGAGATAGACATGATGAATAGTAACCCGGAAAAGTCAGCTATGAATAGTAACTTTCGGATTTCTATAAATAGAGGTGATTTCGATTCAAAAATCACCGTTTCTTCGATCGAGCCGAACCCGACGAAAACACGTAAGTCCTCCTTTCTCGTCTTTTCTTTTCTGTCTTTCTGTTTTCCGGCGCCGCCGCCGGCGCGGCGGCGGCGCCGCCGGTCGGTCGCCGGAAAATTTCAACGTTGTCGGAATCGGACGATTTTCGCACACGACGTTCGTCTCGACGAGACGAATCTAGCATAGGTCTCGGATTTCAAATCAGATTTCTCGTTCGCCGGAAAACGGCGAAAAACAGCCCCAAACCCTAACCCCTTCACCCTTTCTCTCTCCTCTGATTTCTTTCTCTCTCCTCGTCCTCTTGCCGGAGCGGTGGCCGGAGAAGCTGCTGGTGGTGTGGTGGTGATGTCGGGGAGGTGGCGCCGCCGTGGGTGGCGGCGCATGGCCGGAACAGTAGGTATATATGTATGAACGTGCATGTGTGTGTGGGTTTAGGTGTGCTAGTGTGTGTGTTTGTTGAGTTCGCTGTTGTGGGCGGCGCATGGTGGCGCCGCCATGCGTGACCAGTGGGCCGGCGACGGGAGGTCGCCGGCGAGGGCTCAGGTGGAGGGGGGCCGGCGGCGGGTGGCCGCCGGCCAAGCAAGAAGCCGTGTGTGTGTATGTTATACGTGTGAGTGTGTGTATATACATGTATATGTATAGGCTGTGTTAGGATGTTTGGTTGGTCGGGAAAGGTTGCCGGCGACGAGGGGTCGCCGGCGGAGGTGTTGGGGGTGGTCGCCGGCGACGGGAAGTCGCCGGCCGGAGTTTTGGTTGGAGTTGAAAATCTGGGAAAAACAGGACTTCGAAGGATTTTGCGGCGAAGTTTCTGGGCACTATTCATGCCGGAATCCGGCGATGGACGGTCGGAGGAGGTAGCCGGCGGTGCGAGGTATCCGGCGAGATAGGTGGTGGCGGCTGGAGGCGGCGCCGCCGCACTGGGCGACGCCAGGAAGGTGGCGCGTTGAGCAGCCTGGGCGCCGGGAACCTGGGAAGAGGCTGGCCGAGAAAACTCGACCAGCCTGGCCGAGCTGCGCGCAGCTGCCGAGAAAACTCGGCAGCCGTCGGGTGCCGGGTGCCGGCGCGCACCGTGCGCGCCCGTCGGGTGCCGACGCGTGTCCGACACCGTGTTTTCGATTCGAACCTCATTTTCTTTCCGTCGTTCAACCGTATTGAGTCGTCGATGATGAGACGTCGTTGATCGGGGTCCGTGGGGCCGTTCAAAGTCAACCTTTTGACCAAAATTACCATTTTACCCCTAAACCTAAAATGCTCCGTTTGAGCTCGTTTTAACTCCGATTGAGCTCTTTCTTTTTGCGTTGCGATCCTTATTTCATTTCCTATCATCTCAGCCACTGAGACTTGACTTTCAGCCTTGTCTCCAAAATTCCAATCTTTAGATCGTTCGATCCGTCGCGTATTTAACGACCGATTTCCAACGGAACCTTTTACAGCTTTATTTATAATTTATTTAGGATCTAAGGAACGTCATAACATGTGTAGGCTAATTGTTGTACTGAGCTTTGAGTTGAGCTTTGAGGTTTCGGAGTTTACAAACTTACTGTTCAGGCTACTCACGTGGTTACCACTATACGAGGTGGGGGTACATTCTAATCTCTTATCTGTTTACTGCTTTCCCTATATATGCATGATTGAGGAATACTAAGTGCTGTGTTTATATTGCTGTGCCATGATATAATTGTGGAAGGACAGAGGTCCTTTGATCATGCATTCTGTTCGTCCCTTGCTATTTTTCTACTACTCTGTGGAGGTGTTGTGAGCCTCTTGAAATGCACTAACGGTGAGATACCGTTATAGGATAAGACGGGGGAATCCCGCACCTATTCGTCCCTTGCCATTTCTAATATCTGCTTTGCATTTTAATTGCTGTGACGACGTGGCTGTAGGTTAGCTTTTTGGTATTTATTTTCTGTCTTGATTCTTATGAGGCGGATGTTATCTCCACGAGTGTATTCCACGCACTCACCCCTTAATCTGTACTCACAATACAGGAGATGAGGAGATTGATGAACCCTAGACGGAGGGAGTTGGTGTTGACTGATGGTTTCTTTTGATAGAATGTTGTGACTAAACATTTCCAAACACATTTTCAAACAATGTATGATCTGTATATATTTTGAGTACTTGTGAGGATGGGAGATCCTGATGTATAGTTTCCGCTGTATATGATGTACATTATCGGTGTGAGACCGAATGTTATCGGATGAAGTCGATTTTTGTTATGAGATGGATTCTCATCGTCTCTTACCTCTATCTTCTGTTGTCCCTTGCTTAATTCTTTCTGTATATGTTAAGCGTCCCTTGCTTTTCTATCTTCACGCCCGGGTAAACCTCTGATATTTTATGAAAAGATTTCGGGGCGTGACAGTTTCTGTTTCAAATGTTGTTTCAAATCTTTACTCGTTTATTATATCTGTAAGTTTTAAAATATACGTTTCTTTTCCCTTTCTTCCTGCATGCCCACAAAGAAAACTCTGATATTTTAAATATGAAAATGGGACGTTACACAAAGTGATATCATGCTAATAAAAGAGGGTACAAAAGTATCGCCATTGAGAAGTTAGTATACTGAATCTTTGAACTATAGATGAGAAACCAAAATAATTGTGGGAAGATTTAGAATTCATCTTCAGAAAGTTGTACAAACTTTATCTTCTTAAAAATTAATTAAATTAATTAGCTTACATTGTACAAAACAGGGAAAACCATGTGATAGATCACCATTTTACGAAAAAAATTCAGCATATTCAACTAAAATTGAATACAAACATATATAAGTAGACAAATTTTCCATTAAAATAGTCCAGGAGAATATCTAAATTGAAACTAAATTAGTTTGATTAATCTTATTGTAAAGAAAGACAATAAAGATGAATTACTTTTTTCTAGATCAATTTTCTAATCAAAACCAGAAAGTGAACACATAAGATGAATTGTGCATAACAAAGCCCTAATTGGTAAATTAAATTATACACCAAAAATTAAGAACAATAATAAACGCTAACTTTACTTCAAAAATTAAGAAGAGCAAACCTTAATTATTGAAGCAAATCATTGGATAACCAGCCCCTCTCCAGTATCATAGAAATTATTCTGCAAATTCATATAAAGAGTCATATCAATATACTTCAACCTAAGTGAGCAACTTAAGATGAAGAGGTTGAGAGATATAAATAATAAAGTTAAGGCTAAAACGTTGAAGAACAATATAGAGATTCAAGCCCATAAACCATAGATAAATAACTAAAAATAACAAATGCTAATTCATGAATATAAGATGATCTGTGATAAAAAAAAAACATAAGATGGAAGTAAATTTCAACCTTCCATAGAACAGCTGCTCTCCTTTCTTCCTCTAAATCGGTAAATTCTGATGTATTCAGCAACATTTCCTGTAACCATGAAAGCTTTACAGATAAATATTTGTGAAGGCCCAACATCATCAATTTAATGGATAAGCTCACACTCAATATTATGTATCATGCTCTCGTTGATGAAAAACAGAAGGTTCCCGGCGGCCTGAATACACACTTCTCTAAGGTTTGATCTTAATTGAAGATGAAGAGACGGAGAGAGAGAGACTGCATGTAAATAAGAGTGAGAGGGGCGGTTATGCCTCTTTAATTTGTTTCCAATAAATGATATAAAAAGTACATGTGTCGAACTCTGAAGAGTCCACTTGTTGCAACCTGGAGAGTGTAAACTCTTCTTTTATAATATATATTTTACTAACTATAATCAATTCACTAACTCTCACATCAATCATTTTGGTTATATCTCCTTTTCTTTTTTATCCCATCATCATTTACTTCACTAAGGCCAGTTTGGTAGCATAGATGAATGGAAGATTGCATCGAAATGGGGTGTTATCAGTTGTTTGGTAGCAATAGTGGGGGCCCACGTCCGATTACAAGCCTTTCACAATTCTCATGTTCCACTTCAACAATATCTGCCCATTTTGCCATGATAACTTTCGTTCAAAGCTACACTACACCAGATTGAAAGTGATTAAAGACAAAAAACACCATCATTCAAGAAATATGTACTTTCTAATCTACAAAAATAGATATGCATATTCATGCCTCACAACATTGTGTTCATTGACTCAATAATTTTTAATAAACTTAATAAATTAATAAAAGGAATAACAATAATTTAATAAATTTTTAATTTTTATTTTAAAAATACAAAAGTAAAAAAAGTGGAATAACTATAAAAATGGTGGTGGATTCAATATATTTATATCAAAAATTTCAATTGATATTTTGCAATTATAAATTTAATATACCTTAGTAACACTACAAGAAATTCTCTCATAGACAACACCCCTACGACATGTGTTTTTGCTAAAAACCCTTGTCGTAGCCTAAAATTCTGTTGTCGTAGATAAAACCGTTGTCGTAGCTCAAAAACTTCTCTTATAGACAAGAGTTTTTTAGCAACTGTTGTCAAAACCGTTGTCGTAGCTCAAAAACTTCTCTCATAGACAAGGGTTTTAGCCTACCGTTGTCGTAGACATTTTAAACCGTTGTCATAGCCCGAAAACTTTTCTCATAGACAATGATATTAACCTACCGTTGTCGTAGACGTGTTGTCCTAGGACCCCTAAGACAAGAGTTAGAAAACGTTGTCGTAGCCATTTTAAAACCCTTGTCGTAGACTGAAATTTAAAAAAAAAAAAATTATTTTAATTTTTTTCTTAATTAAATGATATAAAAAATGATATATATTGTTGAATTAAATGAATGAAATAAATTAATTTTGACAATTAAATTTTATTTCATTATAAATAAAATTTTGTAAATATTTACAACAAATTATAAACCACAAATTATAAGCTTAAATTAAACAAAAAATGCTGATTACTTAACACAAATAAAACCTGGATTACTTAAAATTAATTATAAATAAAATAGGAATAATAAAAAGACTTTCTAATATATTAGAAATATGAGAAAAGCAAAGGCAAGAGTTGTTTTCTAACGTTGTCATAGCCTCGTAGAAGCGTTGTCGTAGACTAATATTTAAAAAAAAAAAGTCAACTACAATATTTTTTTTTCAAAATGATATATGAAATGCTATATATTGTTGAATTAAATTAATGAAATAAACTAATTTTGAGCATTAAATTTTATTTCATTATAAATAAAATTTAGAAAATATTTACAACAGATTATTAATTTTATAAATATATTAATTTGAAAAATACATTAATTATATAAATTTATTAATTGTAAATATAATTTTGAAAAATATATTGATTTTATAAATATATTAATTATATATACAATTTGAAAAATATATGCATTATTAATATACATATATTAATTTGAAAAATATATTAATTTTATAAATATATTCATTATATATATAATTTGAAAATTATATTAATCATTATAAATATAGTCATTAATTAATCTTCCAATTATATATATATATATTAATCTATCAAAATTGGAAATCAATTACTTATATTAATAAGTAATGGTACTTTATAAAAGTTAACAAAGAAATGCATATATTAATTGTTGAATTAATTAAATTAATGAAATAAACTAATTTTGAGAATTAAATTTTATTTCATTATAAAGAAACTTTAGAAAATATGTACAACAGATTATTAATTTTATAAATATATTAATTATAAATATAATTTGAAAAATATATTAATTATTAATATACATATATTAATTTGAAAAATATATTAATTTTATAAATATATTCATTATATATATAATTTGAAAATTATATTAATTATTATTAATATAGTCATTAATCATTGAATTATTTATATATATATATATATTAATATCTCAAAATTGGAAATCAATTACTTATATTAATAAGTAATGGTACTTAATTTATAAAAGTTAACAAAAAATATGTAATAATATAAAATTGAAAAATATCAAAAATATATTATAAAAGAAATATATGCAAGACAATGTCACATAAGTTGTTTTCTAACATTGTCGTAGCCTCGTAGAAGCGTTGTCGTAGACTAATATTTAAGAAAAAAAAGTCAAATATTACAATTTTTTTTTTAAATGAAAGAAGAAATGCTATATATTGTTGAATAAAATTGATGAAATAAACTAATTTTGAGAATTAAATTTTATTTCATTATAAAGAAATTTTAGAAAATATGTACAATAGATTATTAATTTCATAAATATATTAATGAGAAAAATACATTAATGTTATAAATATATTAATTATACATATAATTTGAAATATATATTAATTTTATAAATATATTCATTATATATATAATTTGAAAAATATATTAATTTTATAAATATATTCATTATATATATATAATTTGAAAATTATATTAATTATTATTAATATAGTCATTAATCATTCAATTATATATATATATTAATATATCAAAATTGGAAATCAATTACTTATATTAATAAGTAATGGTACTTTATAAAAGTTAACAAAGAAATGCATTAATAATAGAAAATTGAAAAATATCAAAAATATATTATAAAAGATATATATGCAAGACATTGTCACATGAGGTATCTATGGTCTAGTGGTTAGAGTACCACCGGGCCACCCGGGTTTGAATCTCACACACAATGCATAATATTGATTATGATGATTTCAGTGATGATGTCACCCTTATGATGACATGTCATCCCTAGCATGACGTGTGTGATGATGTGGCAAGCTTACGTGGCAAAATATTGTTTTATTTATTAATATGGCTACGACAACGGTTTTTAACAGTTGTCGTAGACACAACGACAACGGTTTTTAAGATATTATGATCTACGACAACGGTTATTATATGGCTACGACAATGATTTTTTTCAACACTACGATCTACGACAACGGTTTTTATATTGGCTACGACAACGGTTTTTAATCGTTGTCGTAGACACAACGACAACGGTTTTTAAGATATTACGATCTACGACAATGGTTATTATATGGCTACGACAACGGTTTTTTTCAACACTACGATCTACGACAACGGTTTTTATATGGCTACGACGACGGTTAAAAACCGTTGTCTATGAGCGGATTTTTTCAGACCCTACGACAACACCAGCTATGACAAGGGTTTTTATATGGCTACGACAAGGGTTAAAAACACTTGTCGTAGCCCTTTTTTCTTGTAGTGTCATATTGACAATGAAAAATTTCACATGTTTCCTACAATAATTCAATAAGAACAAATTCATCTTTTATAATAATCTTCAAATAAAATCAAATAATGTTCTTCAAATAAGTAAAATACTCAACTATACAAGTTCATGTCTTAAATTTTTTCCATATGAAGTTCATGTATAAATTAAAAATAAAAAGTGATTCCCTATAATGTAAAAATGTGCTTCATTGCATAATCAATTTTGTACAGTCCACTTGTCCTAATTCAATGTAAATAATTATAAATTATTTTGATATAAGTTAATAGTTGAGAGTTCTTTTTAAATGACAGTATCAACAAATGATAGAAAAATACAATAATGGAGATGATTAGGAACAAAAATGAAATTTACCTAATTTACATATATTTAATTAATCTAATATACCAAACAAATTATAGTTTTATCTCATCAACTTATCTATGATACCAAACACAACCATAATTCTTTTACAATCTTTTTTCCACAACACATCTATTTCTTCATCAATCTTGAAGAAATTAATGACCCCTACCAAACGAGCCCTAATTATATAATTGTTTAACTATTCCACAAATGGTTTCCTCGACCCTACACCCCTACACCAGAAGTTCTACACTAGGTGGGTATCCTTATGACACATGTACCTCTCAATTTATTTACTCATTTTTCAATTTTTTTTCTTTTTTCTTTTGTTTCATTTTTAGGTTGGTTAATTATCATTAACCATGGTAATAAAATTAATTAGATATGAAAATATTTTCCACTCCCAAAACTCATGATCCAATTTCACGCTAATTCTCTCAAATAATGAAAAAATCTGCTACTCATCTTCTCCAAAAACACTCTAGCAACTTGCTGTAAATTTTCTCCAATAGGTAGTAGGAGAATTGCACTATAAGGATAAGTACTTGTTGTGATAAATAGAGAAGAACTATATTGATAATACTCTAAGAATTCAACTCCTCAACATGATATAAAGATTTTTGAAGAAAAGAGAAAATAAAACTTAGACTGAAATAAGGAAGAGAGAAGGTGAAGATGAGAAGTCCATGAGTCAAAAACTGTTATTTGGAATTGATTGTCACATTCTTCCACCTTTGCCTTTTATTCTGATTTTTTTGAAGAAAATCCTTTTTTTCTCATTATGTGAGAAAATTAGTATGAAATTGGATCGTGAGTTTTTAGGCGTGAAAAATCTTTCCTTATCTAATTAATTTGATTACCATGGTTAACGATAACTAACCACCCTAAGAATGAAAAAAAATAGAAAAATAAGTAAATAAATAGAGAGGGACTTGTGTCATAAGAATACCCCACCCGATAAAGTATTCCTGGTATAGGGTCTAGGAAACCTCCACTTAGTATATAGTTGTTTATCACAAAGAATTTGAACTTCTACTTCAAACAGACTTAATATGGATGAAAAAAAACATAGATTTAAGAAGATAAAATTACTTAAAGGCTAGTCATTACATAAAAAAAGAAATTACACCAAATTACACCAAATATATATTTTTTTTTTGTATTTTGAGAAGTGGTTTATGCTTTGCTTGTTGCTTTTCTTTTCGTAGCCTTTTCTTTGATAGGCCTCAAATTGTCTATATTTAGATCAAAATCTAAACATCTTCTTCATGGAGTAGAACCATTGCTCGCATCTAAATCTAATGTTTGATTGTCGAGATTTTCTTAACAATCTTTTCAACCAATTTTCAGAAAAAAATAACTTGAGTGGATAATAACTTAAATTCACCTCATCCTCTTATTTTATCTCAAAATTTTCAAGGCTATGAAAATTTTGAAAACCTTGAAAGCAAAACTCCCATTTCAAATTTTCAAACACCAATGTTTGAATTTTGGCAACAATCCTCAATGCAATTTGCTCAGTCTCCATCTCAAAGGTTTTCTTCTCCACAGGCAATTGGTATGTCGTTGAAGTCACATATATTTAAGGAACCAACAACTTCATCATTCATTTTGGAGATGACAATCTCAGCCTTCATATCCAATGATCTAGAAAATTCGGATCAAGATTGTATCACCGCTAAAGATAGGAAGCCAGTAAAATGGACAAAAGAGAAAAATGAGCTCCTTACAAACACCTTTGTCATGGTAAGTGATGATTCTATTGTCGACAATAATCAGAAAGAAGATACATTTTGGGAAATATTTCAGATTATTATAACGAGAATCGTTCTGCTTGTATGTGTCAAAGATAGCTCAATTAGATGAAGTCACGTTGGTATAACATAGTTCAAAAGAAAGTAAACCACTTCAACGCTAACTACAATAGTGTTGTAAGTGTTTACAAAAACGATCATAGCAAGTAGACCTATTGAGTATGGCATACACAAAATATCTTGCCAAAAATAACAATGTTGTTTTTAATTATGAGTACGTTTGGAGGAATACAAAGGTTGAACATTTTCTACTCCACAATATGGTGATTCACTTAATTCTTCCAAAAAGACGAAGACATTAGATTCTCATGCAAGCAACGATTCTACTTCACAAGAAAGATGTGTAGATTTTGATTCAAGCATAGACGATTTGAGACACATTGGACAGGAAGCTACAAAAAGAAAAAGAAAAGCCACTTCTCAAGATAAAAAAAGAGGATACAGGCAATGTCTTAAATAGTTCTCTAAGTATTTGGGGAATAAACAAGAAGCTATCATTATACGAAAACAACAGAATTTGCTCAAAGAGCTTGAACTCCATTCGAGGGAGTTTGAATTTGTGTGTTAGGACACCTTGAGTATGACTCCCAAATAACGAGCGTATTTTTTGTTAATATTAGAGCAAATTGGACTTAATTGTTGTTCTTGAAATCTTTTTTACTAATTTAGTTTGGTGTAATTTATTTATTTTTTATATAATGGCTAACCTTTAAGTAATTAATGTATTTTTTTCTTCTTTGTATGTCTGTTTTTGCATTCATATTAACTAAGTTTGTTATACTATAAGTTTAAATTCTTTGTGATAAGCAATTAAATACTTAGTGGAATATTTAAATAATTATATACTTAGTGAAGTAAATTATGATGGGATCTAAAAAAGTGGGATATGACCAAGAAGATGAATGTAGGAGTTAAAAGAAATTGATTATCATTTATTGAATAGTGATAAAAAGAGGGAATTATGGATGATAACCCATCTTGCAATGTACATGCTCTTAAAAAAATAAAGAATTATTGCTAAAAAAATGTGTGATGTTAGTTGGTAGAAGCTCCAAAAAAAAAAAAGTTGTTTTATAAATTTTTAAATTACATCATCAAGGTCGGACCTTTCATAAGGCCAGTGAGTCGGTCAACTCAGGCCCAAGAAATTTATAAAATCTTAGGGACCCAAAATTATTTTATGTACCTATATATATATATATAGATGGTCCCAAGTGGCATAGAGGTTCAGATGGGGTGAATGAACCTCTATCGATTTTTCAAAAATCTTTCGAACTTATTGCACTATAACCTATACAGCTTACAATGCAGAATGCAGCACAACTTACTGGGCTAGAATGTAGCCCACCTTACTGTACCAGAGTTCTTTACACCACGGAAACTTTGATAAAGTTTCTTTTGAAAACCTTTTCTGAGATATGAGTTTTAGCAAAACTTTGTATATATTATGATGAAATATATAATGCAACAAGATGTATCAACAACAATGATAAGACTGAAAGATAAACACATAAAGGTTTATAGCAGTTCGAAGGTGGTGTAATTCTTCTACGTTCACTCTACTTATTTTCTGAGGAGGAACTTCGTTAAACAAGTTTGATTTACAGGACTCGACCTTACAAACTATCAACTTAACAAGTTACACCTACTAAGATTCAACTTCCGCACAGGTTGCTCGAATCCTAAAGGCTGACCTACACAAGATTTTAAAATTCACGCAGAGTTGTTGTCTTTTTCTTTTAAGGCTAAACACTCAGCAAGGATCAAAAGTCTATCCTAAAATGACCTAAGCACATAATACAAATGTTAAAAGTATATGGGGTTCTTCAACTGGTACTTGAAGCAGTCTTGTAAGATCTTGAACTCGAGTGCTTTTAAGGCTTGACTGTTTCTCTTAGAGGTTGAGTGACTGAAAACTTTGTGAGTTGAATAATTGAGAACTTAATAGCTTGTTCTTGCATGAGTATGAGTGATCAGTTCTTCTGTAGTTGCTTCAGTCAATTTTTCCTCTATATATATGAGTGAGAGTTATGTCCGTTGAAGAGAAACATTTCTCTTTTGAATTCGAAATTATCTTAACTGTAGAGCTCGTATTTATTATGCATTAAATGTTTCTTATCTTGCACTCTAGAATATTAAGTGCGGCTATACAAGGTTGCAGTCTTGTTGTAATCTATCAAGCCACGTGTCACCTGGTTACTAGCTCTCAATACTGCTTTCTTCAGTTTGTCTATACTGGCTAGTTGAGACTTGATTGATTCTCGGACTTCAGTTGATCTTCCTCGTATTACATTGATGTGTGTGATTCGTCAATTCATTCTTTTTGTTATTTTGACTTAGAATGCAGTACTTCCTTTCTGCAACCTTTGCTCAGTACAGTAATGCAGCTTTCTGTTACTTTACTGTATTCGTTCTACTTGTTGTGCTGCTGCATTATTCTACTTACAGTATCTCAATACTGTATTCAAGTGATGCATTCAGTAGCGGCCTTCTTCGCTGCATGCAGTATCTTCTTTGATCATTCAGCTACTGAATTGCAAAATCCTCCATTCTTCAACTTACATATAAGACTCAAGACTAATTCTGAGTTTCACTTAAACATTGTAAAAAATTGGGTACTCTATTTTCCTTCTACAATGTTGTTTTTTCCCATCAAAATCTAAACATAAATTTCATAACAATTTTCCTCTTTTTTATGATGACAAAACCTTTATATTTTGCAGCTCATTGGAAAGTACTAGAGCATCATTATAACATTTTTTTCATACTTTACATATGGATGTTTACAGATTACAAAGAGTATAGAATGAAGTTATCTTTTGAATCCGATCATGCTATTAAAACAAGTATCATGCTAGCAACCTATCCTAAATACTATCAGCATATAAACTCAAGCATATATCTCTAGTATGCTTTCCTATAACAGAAAGTAAAACATATAAAGCTCACAAGTTGTGAACGTGTTCCATCCAGCAGTAACTTGATTATAGGTTTGCGGTCACAAGTTACAGAAATTCAGAACATATATACAACTTACATATAATGTGATACCCGAGCTTCTCACCATTTATTGATCAATACACTTCATGCATTATATGCATCTTTTATTATTTATGTGTTACTTGCATGATTATATTTTGCTTTCAAATATTGAATTATTTTTATGCTCCTACATAATTAGTGTTGAGAAAATCCTATCATAATTGGTTGAGACTCTTGTCATGTTTGAGAGCACAATAGAAATGATTTAATTAATGATAGCATAAATTATGAAAAGAAAATAAAATTAAAATTTATTATATATATAAATACACATGTATACAGTATAATATATATCTATATATGTGTATGTTACATGTACGTGAATATATATATATATGTGTATGTGTGTGTAAGTGACATGTGTACATATTTTGAGAACCTTCATTAGTATAATCTATATTTATATTCATGTGAGTGGTAAATAAGTTTCCAGCCACCAACGTTGGCATAATTAGTATAATAATATAATAATGACAATAATTATAAAAAGAAAAAAGAAAAAAAAAGGAGCTTACCACAGAAGCTATAAGGCGGTGTGCACATATACATATATATTTCGATTCTGTTTCGGAGAATAGAGAAGACATCATTTAAAGTTATGTGCTCTTTTAATTAGAAAAAAAAACATATTTGGATTTGGCTTGTGTAATCGATGGAGGACTATCATATTTAATATTAAGAAAGTTTAAGAGGTGATTTAGAAGTTCATATATCCAAAATCCTTGAAGATCTAGATAAGTAGAAATTTATTACAATTATAAAATATAAAATAGTATTATATGAATTAAATTGTGTTAATTGATGATATATGGATATTACGTATTTTACGAGATGTGATTTGTTGTTTAGTGGTTATCGAATTTAATAATTATGAAATGACTTTGTGAGTTGAATGATTATTATGGGTTGAATTTGTGAGTTCAATGATATATGAATGTTGTGAGATATCTTGTGATGTATTGCATCGAGCATACCACACATTAATATAAACTTATATTTTATCAAATGATATGTTTTAATGACAAGGAAATGAAATCGTAATTTTGGGTCATATTTATGTTGGCCACGTGGTGCTGTGTGCACGAAGTTGGTGTTGTATACATGAAATTTATGTTGTGTGCATGGGGTTGATGTTGTGTGCATGAAATTCATGCTGGGATATAACAATAAATTTACTAGCCCTATGGTGTTGTGTGTATGGAATATTTTAGAAATGAACTAGGCGTGGTGTTGTGTGCACGGAATTCATGCTAGGATATAACAGTAAATTTACTGGCCCCATGGTGTTGTGTGCATGGAACATTTTAGAAATAGATATGATATGTGTGTTTAGAAATTGATAAGATAGATGAGTGTTTAGGGATACATGGGAAGGATTTTTAAAAGAATCATTTTTCATACATAATTTCTGCTTATAGAGTTTCATCTCACTTAATTTATGCTTCATAAGTAATTTTGATGAGGTATAACATTATGAACGTGATGGGCAAGCTGTGGAGCTCCTGCAGGGTTTTGAGCACTTGTGTACATAGATGACGACTTGTTAGGCGTGATTGTGGTTCATGTTGCTTTTGCTTTTGCTTTTGAATATTAAGTCTTTATTGGACATGTTCTGCATTACATAACATGATGCATACTAGTGGGTTAACACAATTGTTTGTGGGTTGCTGGTTTGATGAAACACCTTTTATATGAATGTGAACATGGTATTGTTGGATATGAGATGATTATATATTATAATATATATAGCAGGTTTTCAGGTTGTGTTATATTTAAAATTTATTTTATGTTTCGGTTGAGTAAGTTTAATCGTGACATATATGGTATACAAAAGGAATGCAGTAAGTTGTTGATCTTGTCTGCAAATCTTCAAGATTACTTATGTTCGAAAAGCTTTCTCTTCACTGCATCATCTTTAGGTCTTCTTCTTCGTTCAAACTTGGTTCCTCCACCAACTGATGATGGATTCTTGATATGATTCATCCAACTATTGTTTGATATTTGGTATCTGAATCCATCTCAGCCAATAATCCTCACAAAAGGATATCTCATTCCCTTTTTTCACATCTTCAATTAGATACTTATGAACTTCTAGCTCCCCTACTCTGGCTAGATCTTCATACTTCACTAAAGCATCTCTACAAGTTTTGTAACTTGCAAAGCAGTTCTTCTCACACAAATATCTGAAGTATCTTAGATATTTTGATCTTTTGAATAGGGTGATCTCTTCATATTTTTGGATTCCTATTTTCTGGAAGTTTCACCTTATCAAACAACTTCACGTTTCAAGCAATGCTTTCCTTCAGGGGTGGTCTTTGATCCATTAATACTGATGCTTCTCTTGAAAGGTTATCTGGATCAAAAAATGGAAAATCTTGAAGTGGGAACTGATTCGGAGCATTATCAACTTTCTTCATAAGCTTTGTCCTTCTTTCTCCTATAACACCCAACCTTGAAATTCAGTAATCTTGTTCTCTTCTCCTTTTCTCATCAGTCTCTTTCAACTGTCTCCACCTATCTTCATCTAGCCTCAGCTTGACTTAACTGTTTGCTCTTCTATGGGGGTTGTTGTCTGCTACTTCTTCTCTAAGCAGGTGGGGGTGTTGTATCCCTTCTTACTGTTCTGGATACAACATTGTCTGCTACTTTAGATGCAACAGCGCCAGCACTAGCATCTCCTTTATCCTCGTCATCATCTTTTCTCTTTTTTGACTGAGGACTCTGACCACATGTTATTCTAGATCTTCCTCTCTTCTTGCTAGCCAGAGGTTCCTCAACCTCTTCATCTTCATCCAAGGATTTTATTACTTCCTCTATTGCAACATCCATCAGTTTATCATCAGATGCTTTCTTGTCTTCCACATTTTTTTCATTATCACCTAGGGTTTTCTTGGAAGAGACGACTACAGTTTTATCAGAAGGAGTATGTTGAGGGTATGCTTAGATCATAATCTCTCTGATCTCAACAAAAAAGCTCAAGATTTGACAGTCTGTCATTTGTGCTTTGTGATTCACGAGCTTGATTGGAGGCACCCTCTTGAAGTGAATTCACCAGAGAGTGTGCTGCAAGAGTATCTTTGATCTCCTTGACTAATTGATCTCATGCTTGATTGGCAACAACTTCTCTTTCTATTTTTTTCCTGTCCAAAGCTTGAGCATTCCACTCAGCATTCAGCTTCGTCTGCATTTTGGTGGGAAGTTTTGCCAACTCCTTTCTCAACATCTCCATGGATGAGACATGTAATTTGTCACTGATGTTCATGTTGTTCGCCATGTTAACTTCATGATTTTGCAGAGCACGTACTTATCCCTGAACAACATTGATTATGTTTTTAAAGGATTGCTCTTGAGCAGTAGAAAGAGAGTGTTATAACTTCTCTTTTCTGGGATTCTCTTCTACTGGCTGAATATAAAGGATCAGAGCCAGATTGGGATTCTCATTCTTTTTCCAATACATTCTCTTCTACATCCTCTGCGAGCACTGTCTCAACAGTAGTTGTGCCCGAGGTCTTCATAAGGATATTTTTTCATTAGTAATCCCATCAGCATTCTCATACTGTATCGAATCCTCTAAATGTGCAGCTTCATTCTCACACTCTTCAATGATTCTGGTGACAACCTTAAGTATTTCCTGATGTTTAGAGTCAATGTATGTAACTTGAATGATCCTTTGAAGGTTCACCAGGAATCTATTATCTTTCGTGATTTCTGCCTTAGCATGATAAGTAGAGATAATATCTTGCTCAATATATGCACGGTACTGCTAGATGAGCCTATACAGGGAGTCCTGTCTCAGCAACTTCCTTCATGGTTGCATCATCGGTGATTTCTTTTTGCAGGCTAGCTAGGACTCATTGAATCTTCACAAATGGTTTCCCTTCAGATGAATCTTTCTTTGGTATGGAGGATTCGTCATAATCCAGCAATTCTTGTTCTTCTATGTCCATTGCTTCAAGGTTGACAATAGGTGGCAGTGCAACAACTATGACATGGAATGTGGGGGAGTCATATGTCTCATTTCTACTCAAACCTTAGCCTAGTTGCAGCTTTCAAGGTGTGTATATTCCATTCTGAGATGCTAATTCGCAGGCCAAGCTGCAGCATTCTGTCATTGGCTTCTTCTACCTCGAACTGTGCCATCTATGTTTCAGCTATCTCCAGCTCCATTGGGTTCCCTACTATCTCAGCAGTGGGAATCATCTGTACATTAATTTTGTTAGGATGTATACTATAAGTCTAGCTTTTGTATGAACATCCTTTATGGAATAAGAATCTTTTTGGTCATATGTTTGCATTTTATATTTGTTATATATATTTATGCAATGTCCAATTAATTTATATTATAGATAACTTGGTATGTGGTGCCACACAGAAGATCATGTTATCAGTTTCTTATAAATTATAAATAGTAGCTCACAACCAAGATGGATTTGGACAAATCATCGGAATGGTTGTAGTGTAGTTTGATATTAGTCTGTCTTGACTATAAAACTACACTAGTACACTTTGTGTGTATTGAGCAGGACCATTTGAGGTTGTTCGTTTTATACTGACTATATAATAGAACAAGACCTCTGTTATTATGGATGTACATCTTCTTAATCCCTATATAATAACGGGCACGTATGCTCAGTGTTTATTTCTTTAATTTGCCAATGGGTGAGATTTATTCATAAATTAATAAGCTCGGTGAGTTGGGAGATAGCATTGTTTATATGGTGTGCTGTTGATTGTAGAAGGAATCTGTGTCCTAATTATTTAGGATGATAATGTCCCCTTGAGGAACTCATAAGGATTATCATGTAAACTCTGCAGGTGGATTTAATCCGACATGATAATAAGGATGAGTGGTACTACTCTTGGAATTAGATGTAAATTAATTAAGTTGTCAGTAACTTATTTAATTTACAGACATTCGATATCTTAAACACGGGGAAATAAATGTACACATAATAAGAAGGAGCCCATATTAAATATGGGATTGGGACGGTAGTTCAATAATAATTCTCTAGTGGACTGAATTATTATTGATGGGCTTAAGTTATGTGTTCGGGCCGAACACAGGATACTTAAGCCCATCAGGAGGCCCAACCCAATTCCTCCTCTAGGTCCCTGGTATAGCCTATATATAGCTCTTTTCATCAGCGCCTCTCAGAACGCAGAACACAGATCACAAAAACACGTGACAGTGAGAGAGAGCAGAACTGAGTTTTCTCGAAGGATCGTTGGCCACGCAACGTTCGAGAAAGGCTGTAGGAATACATCAGAAGATCAAGAGGTCTACAAGGGTATGATTTCATTCCGCTGCGATTTATCTTTGGATCCCGATTCCGATAGCATAGGGCCGGCGATCCGTCGGTTCCAACAAATTTCTCATGCTATCATTGATTGCTCACCCAATACATTAGTAGACTCAACATAAGAGATTAGCTCTTTTCCCATAGTTGTTCTATGCTCTCTCAGTCTTTCTTGAGCTTCAACCACTTCTTTCGGCTTCTCTTCCTTGAAGGATTCAGCAAATCCAGATTGAATAAGGGATGGGACATAATCTATTCTGGCCCCATCAAAAACAATCTTTTGTATCCTGAGAAAATCTCTCCAAGCAAACAGGTCTTCTCCTTTGGATAGACGCATTGTCCTTCATTGCTAGTAGTAGCTTTCCAAATTTGCATAAATTAACTCAGTAGAATAATCAAGAAAGAAGTGTGCCTCATCTGAGTCAATATATTTAATAGTTCTTTTAAGAGAAGCCCACATCTCAAGTTATTTCAGAGACTCTCATATTACTTCCTCTTTCATAGACTTCTTATTTTTCAACTTTCTCAGTTTCTTTTCTTTCCTCTCCATCTTCTTCAACTTCTTTTTATCTTTCTTCAGCTTTTTCATCTCTTTTCTGCTAGGTAGAATCAAGTGTCTAACTTGTTGCACTAGTTCTAGAGCCTTGAACTCTTCATCACTAGCATCAAAGGTTCCGAGGCCACATCTTCTTGTTCAAGAACAACTTCATCTCCTTGTTGTTCTTGTTTTTCCTCCACAAACTGTTCATGTTTAGCTTCCTTAGGTGCAAGCTCCTTCTTCGTCCTAGAAATCCTTGTAAGAGGCATTTCATCATCGTCATCACCATCATCATCATTGGAAGAAATGGGCTCCTTAACTTGCTGATTGTCTTTCTTTTCAGCTGTCTTTCTCCTACTTTTCAGTATTCTTGCTGCATTCTATTGTTGCATCCTGGTGAGATGAGCTTGCTGCATTTCTGTTTTCTGCTTGCGAGAGAAGGGTGCAACAGTCTTTCTCCTTCTCTGCTGAATAACTGTACATTTTTCAACAGTTTTCTTTTTTGATGGGATCTTCTTGTCACCTAAGTTTTAAGGTTACTATTTCAAATACGAGATTGCAGAGCCTTAAATGCATTTGTAATAAATGATATATCCCAAAACAAGTTATATTTTGAAATGTGTTGTATTCTGATATATGTTGTATTCTAAACAAGTGGTAACTTGTATTGCATTAATCTCTTCAGTAGACTATATTAATGATATTCGTCTTAAATATTGCATTCCCTCATACTTTATGCATATCCTCCAAACTTGTTGAAACCTAATTTCTTCTTCATAACTTGATAATCGCAAGTTTATTCCTTAGCATAGAAAATCTTGATTCACATTAGACTTTTGTGAATATATCAGTTAGTTGCAAATCAGTATGAATTTTCTCCAGTACAATATATTTCTTTTCCACATGATCTCTTATAAAGTGATGTCTCACATCAATATGCTTTGTTCTGGAGTGGAATACGGGATTGTATGTGATTACAATAGCACTTGTGTTGTCACACAGAATGAGAGTTTCTCTTTCTTCTATGTCATAATCTCTCAATTATTGTTGTATCTAGAGAATTTGTGCACAACAGCTTCCTGCAGCAACATACTTAGCTTCTATTGTGGATGTAGCTATAGATGTTTGCTTCTTGCAAAACCATGATACTAGCCTTTCTCCAAGAAATTGACAAGTACCACTTGTACTTTTCTGTCAATTTTGCATCCTGCAAAATCTGAATCTGAATATCCTTTCAAATTGAATCCTTCTTCCTTAGGATACTATAGCCCAACATCCTGAGTTTCTTTGAGACATTTAATGATTTTCTTTACTGTTGCAATGTGTGTCTTCTTAGGAGTTGTTTGAAATCTTGCACACACACCTACTGCAAACATGATATCTGACCTTCTTGTAGTAAGATACAACAGAGATCCAATCAATCTCCTATATTTTGTAATGTCCACATCTTTTCCATTCTCATCTTTATCAAGACTGATTGATGTCGCAATAGGAATGTTTACTACTGATCCATTCTCCATTCCAAATTTCTTAATTAGCTCATTGGTATACTTGACTTAATTTATGAAGATGTCATTGTCAAGTTGTTTGACTTGCAGTCCTAGAAAGAAACTTAGCTCTCTCATCATGCTCATCTCAATATTTTTCTGCATGAGGCTTGAGAACTTTTCACAGAGATCTTTGTTTGTGGATCCAAAGATAATATCATCCATATAGATTTGTATAAAGAGAATATTGTCTCCATCTTGGATCCTGAATAAGGTCTTGTCTACTGTTCATTTCTAAATTCCATTCTCCAATATATATAAGGACATAGTATCATACCATGCTCTTGGTGTTTGCTTCAAACCATATACGGTTTTCTGTAATCTGAATACTTTCTCTTCAGGTTGATCTTCAAATCCAGGAGGTTGTTCCACATAAACTTCTTCAGATAAGAGACCATTTAAGAATGCACTTTTAACATCTATTTGATAGGCATTGAAATTCTTATGTGCAGCATAGGCTAGAAAGATTCTAATTCCTTCAAGTCTTACTACCGGTGCAAAAGTCTCAATTCTTTCTTCCTAAAAATATCCCTTAGCAACTAATTTTATTTTGTTTCTGACAAAACTTCAGACTCATCTAGCTTGTTCATGAATACCCACTTGGTTTCAATTAATCTTTGTTGTTCAGGTCTTGGAACCAGCTTCCATACTTGATTTATCTCAAATTCATTTAGCTTTTCATATATAGCTTGAGTCCAATTGTTGTCTTCTAGAGCTTCTTCAATGGTGTTTTGGGTTCAACTTGTAATATTAAGCAAGCAAACATAGCTTCATGGGGTCTTGACCTTTTTGTTCTAACTCCAACATTGGGATATCCAATGATAAGCTATATTGGATGATTTATGTGCCATGTTCTATCCGGTTCAAAGACATATGAGGGTTTATAATTTGTTGCTTATTGTTCTAGTTCAGATTGCTGATTTTTATCTAGTTGTTACATTCTGTCAGGTTGTTGTGCAGTAACATACGTTCTTATGTTATCTGGTGCAACATTCTTCATACTGTCTTCAGCAGTAATTTCAACAAGGATATAGATTCATTCAATGTATTTAACTCAGCAGTCTTTGATCTTCATCTATGATAGATCTTCTTTCATCTTGTCAAGCTCAGTTGTATCACAATGTGGTTCATCAAACACCATGTCACGTCCCGGTTTCTTCCATACAAAAGTTATCAGAGTATTAACTAAAACAGAGGCGTGCAAAAGAAGAAGGCAATGGATGATCAGAAGAAGAAGAAGAAGATGGAAGACATCAGAATCTTTCTCATATCACATCGGACACCGCCGACTCCATATCATACAAACATCGGACACAACCGATTCTCAAAATGTCATCACAGCGGAATAAACATCATCAGGATCCATCGTCATCAGAGTTTACAGAAATTATATTTACATTACATATCAAAAGATATAGATCATTGTTTCTTAAATCTTCGTAAAAGACATTTTATGAAAATCCCCAAAAGTGTGGCACCATCTCTCTCTCTACTGCTCTATGGTTCGTCATCTCCTGTAGTGTGAGTACAGATTAAAGGGGTCAGTGCATGGAATACACTGGTGGAGATAAACTCTGCATCTTATAACATTCAACAAAGATGTATATATAATAAAGTAAACCGAGAGTTCACAGCAAAGAGGCACGTTGTCACAGCACGTAAAGTTCACAGCAGGCATTAGAAATGGTAAGGGACGAATAGGTGCGGGTATTCCCCATCTTATCCTATAGAAACAGTCGCATTACCGTTGGTGCCTTTACAGGACCACCAAACCTTCAAGAGTAGTAGAAAAGGGGTAGAGGAACGAATGCATGATCAGAGTTGGACCGCAGCCCATGCACAGTATGAGTATGACACAACACTTATAAAAATAAACACAACATTTAACATCTATCAATAGAGCATCCAAATAGGGAAAACAGTAAACAAATTAAGAATTAGAAATTACCCCCACCTCGATAAGAGGTTATCACGTGTTCTGACAAGATAAATAGTCAAGCCTAATGCGTACGATCCAACCGATAGCCTACAAAAGTACCATGATATCTTAGATCCTCAAGAGATTAAAAGACGGTTATAAATAAAGAAAAGAACGATCGAGAAGACGGAACAGATAAGGAAGACTCGAAGATTAAGGATATCGAGACAAGTGTGTAAGGTAAACTTGGTAAAAAGGGTTGACTCGACCGAGATCCCCGACTCCCGACACAAGGATGGAAACAAACGACTCGAACTGACCCACGAAAACACTTACCAGTGTGCCCACGACGCACCCGACAAACCCGGTAAAACCCCACACACACCTCCCTCTCACACGGTCCTGCAAAACTGCCCACGACCGTGCCCCAACAACACTTGACCGTGCACCACCTTCCAGTGGCCATGCACGGTCGCTCACTCCTGGCGCACGGTCGTGCCCCAGCGCACAGTCCTGCGCGCAACAGCCCACACAGCAGCGCCGTCTTCACCATCTTCTTCCTCTAGCTTCAGCCGGCGACTCCCGTCGCCGGCAACACTTCCGCTTCCATGGCCGGCGACCTCCCATCGCCGGTAACACCCCAACAACACACAACACACAACCCAACATGATTATCACACAAAACACACACACAAACTCAAGCCTCAACCCACAACACACACAAACCCAACTCCGGCCACACCGCCCCTCCGGCGGCTCCACCACCTCCAACCCATAGACACACACTCCGGAATGGTTATCTACCACCCCGGCAAGGAAGACGAGAGAGAAAACAAGAAACGAAGAGAGAGAAAAGGTGATGAACTCAAACAAGGTTTTTGGGACGGTTGACCGGCGATTTGCCGGCGATCTGACCGTCGGAACGGAGAAAAAAGACCGTCACTAGACTCGCCTCAATGAGAGCTACGACCTATGTGAAAACCGTTCGATTCTGAGACAGTTGACCTTTTCGGCCACCGGCGGCGGCCGCAGCCGCGGCCGGAAAAAGAGAAAGAAAAGAGAGAAAAAACTTACGTGTTTTTTGATTATGAGCTCGTGTGACTTATCGACTTAAAAACGTCCTATATATACTTCTCCAAGAATGGCTACTATTCATGTTAAATATCTCATCTGCCATCCCTCGTATACATCTCGTATACGTCGTATTCTTTGTTTCACTGCTTTCTTCACTACTCGAGCTACAAAACTCCGATTGACTTCTAGTTCGTTTCTATTTTCTCATTTTTCCGTTACGCATCTCATTATATAAAAATCTTCTAGATTCCATGTCTAAAAAAAAACACATCCTTCTAAACCGACATCAAACACATATCTGTAACGCACATAAATAAATTTAAACACCCAAAATTAACACACATAGAAATATTTCAATTAAGGGTTTAATTATTTAATTATCCAATTATGCTTCATTTTGTCCTGGGCGCTACACACCACATGCATTGATTCTTCAAATGTAACATCTGTATCCAAAGATGTGCAGATAGACAATATTTGGTGCATATTCGTACCAAACTTCGAAGGGGTTCTTATCATGATATTTGTTGATTAAACATCTGCTTTGAGTATAGCATGTTGTATTGGTGGCTTCAGACTAAAATCTTTTAGGAATAACATCTTCTGCAATCATTGTTCTTGCTGCTTCTTTTAGGGTTCTGTTTCTTCTTTCAGCAAGTTAATTCTGCTAAGGAGTTCTTGCTGTAGAGTACTCATGATATATCACATTCTCAGAACAATACTTCTCAATTAACTTATTTTTGAATTGTGTTCCTCTGCGAAATCTTATCTTCACAATACTTAGACTATTCTCATTTTGTATTCTGATCATGAATTCTGGTAGTCTGTTCAACATTTCTGGTTTCTTGGCCTAGAAGATTGTCCATGTAAACCTAAAGTAGTCATCCAAAACTACTAGAGAGTACTTCTTACCGCTTATACTGACAAGTTCAACTGGTCTAAAGAGGTCTGTGTGTAGAAGATCCAAAATCCTGTGAGATGATCTTTGTACTTTATTTTTGAATGAGCTTTTGACTTTCCTTCCCTTCTAGCATGCTCCGCAAATACTTTTCCTTTTGAAAGCCAAGTCTGATAATCCTCTCACTAGGCCTTTTCTTGCTAGCTTGTAGATGGTTTTGAAATTCAGGTGACTCATCCTTTTGTGTCATAGCCAGCTTAACTTAAGTGAACTCTTTACAATGAAGCATGTTGGTTGCACTGTTGAACTCCAATCAGCTAAGTAGATATTTCATCTTCTTGTTCCAGTAAGTTCCACCTCATTGGACTTGTTATCCTTGATCAGACATTTGTTGAGGTTGAATTCCACGGAGTATCCTTTGTCACAGAATTGACTGATACTCAGAAGGTTATACTTTAGTCCTTTAACATAGGACACTTCATTGATGCATGAATTGTCTTTGATTGAGTTTCATGTATCCTTGGTGCTTCCTTTTGAATCATCTTCAAATACCACCTTAGGGTCTTTACATAGTTGGAAGTCTTTCAAGGCTTTCTTGTTGTGAGTCATGTGTCTTGAGTAGCCACTGTCTATATACCGTACATCACTGCTGCTTCTTGGTAACTATTCTTGCATACGGTTCAAACAGATTTAGGTACTCATATAAGTATGGGTTCTTTGAGGTTAGTTCTTTCTGGAATCCACACTTGCTTCACAAGAATTGGTTTTTCATAAGCATTGATGGTTCTCTTTTTGTAATCAGTCCTTGCAGAATACTGCTTATATACAGTATGTGAAGGAACTTTCTTTGTATTACCTCCACCACTAAGATGGTCTTCTTTTATACCTTCTTAGAGTATGAACTCCTTTAGGTTTAGACATATAGGTCTTGGTATAAAAGGAATAGAAATTATTTTGTTGTAACCTATGAGAATGCTGCATTCTGACTCTGGTTACTGCAAAATGATTTAATTGTATCATATGAGTCTATTAGTCTTATTCCCTACAGTTACCAGCAAGGGTTTCTTTCCCTTGTCAGCTGTGTTTGGTTTGTTCAAAGTGTCATTTCCTTGGTAGAACTCTTTAGTGAAGGAAACTTTAGCTTGAAAAAACTTCTTAGCTTTGGATGTGATTATTGTGTCCTGAGAAGTTTCAGCACTGTATCCTAGACCATTTCGTCCATAGGCATTTTGGATCTCCATAATACATTCTTGGGCTTTCTTGGTTGATCTGTTGTATACATCAATTGTATTTTGCAGACTTTCTTTCTTAGTCTCTAGCTTATAACCAGCATCTTGATCTTGGATACTTCTATTCTAAGATTTTTGCATTATATAATGTCATATTCATAGTCTGAAATTGTTTCTTTCAGTGCAGAACATTCACTCTTGAGTATTAGATTTTCTTTCTTGAGTTCCTTATGGGCTGAGTTTATTAGCTCAAAGTCACTCATGATCTACCTAAAGGCTTGGATCATGTTACAGTTTTTCTTTATCAAAATCATAAGAGGTGATGTTAGTGAATTTACCTCTTCATTATCTTCATCTTCACAATCATTGGCCATCAGGCATATCAATGCTTCTTCATCAGAGGTAGATCTATCACTATCACTCTTAGATGAGCTTTGCTCTCTTGCTTCTTTCTTAGATAAACTTATTATCTTCATAGCTTTTGTCTCTTCAAGAAAAGTTATCAGATTTTGCTTCTCATCTCTCTTCTTTTATATTCTCTACTTCATTTCCTCTTTAGGGTACTTATGTACTGGAGGATAAGGGTAATTTTTTGCATAATTGTCTGGTTTCCTACAGTTGTAACACAGATCAGAGGAAATTATATTTGACTGTGGGATGGGGGTTACTTGTGTTATTGAGGGCTTCTTCTTGAAGGTATTTCCTATTTTCTTGTTCTTCAAGAACTTTTTGAATTTTTTTAGAAAAAGTGTCATGTCTTCATCGGCATCTTCTGCATGCAGCTCTTTTTGCTTGTTGTTGCTTGCAGTTGTTGTATCCTTGGATTTTGCAGTGAGAGCAATGATCTTGGTGCTTGATTCCTCAGCCTTTATCTTTCTTCTATTGATGTCAAACTCGAATGCTTTGAGGTCTAAAAACAGATCAAAGGTACTCATTGTCTTTAGATCCATGGATACTCTCATGGTTGTGGTCTTGTTATCTCACCCCGCAAGTAATGCTTTAAGCATTTTAATATTTTTCTCTTTCTGGCTGTAGTATTTTCCCAGTGCTTCTAACTCGTTCATAATTCATGTGAATCTTAGGTCAAGTTGTTCCATCACATCAGGCTTCATTTTGAAGAGTTTGAACAATTCTATACCAGTAGATATTGATAGAGTTTAATTTTTTAAACTCTTATTTTATTTTACATTTCTCACAAAACATAATATTTGATGTTTTTATCCAAAACAAATTAATATTTCAATTAATTTGTTTGGAGTGATTTTAGGAGATATGGTTTTTCTCATGTACATTGTTTTCTTATAGTAGGAATGAAGATTTGACTAACTCTTAGGAGTTAGTTATTTGGAGTATTCTACAAGTCTTGTTTCTCACATTGATATAGCATGGAGAATGAGATTTGACTAAGTCTCATGAGTTATTTAACAAATCCGTAAATCTAGGGATATTGGTTATTTGTGTTTAGTCTTTCTTGCAGACTTGTACGTAGGATATTGGAGAAGTGGAAGAGTGGAACTTGAAGTGGAGATCATGGAGATATGCAACATGAATGTGAGATTCCAGAGGTCTTACGAAACAAATATGAAAATGGTTTTCTCAACAGAAACGGTCTGATCTAGATAAGTGACCAGACAAGTTGGCTTTTAACTCAACTTGTTCTGATACCACTTGTTGGTCCCAAGTGGTATAGAAGCTCAGAAGGTGAATGAATTTCTATCAATTTTTCAAAAATCTTTCAAACTTACTGCACTGTAACCTATACAGCTTACAGCGTAGAATGCGGCACATCTTACTAGGCAAGAATGCAGCGCAGCTTACTATACTAGAGTTCTTTACACAGTGGAAACTTTAACTTTGATGGAGTTTCTTTTCAAAACCTTTTTCTAAAATATGAGTTTTAACAAAGTTTTGTATGCAGTATGATGAAATATATAATACAACAAGATATATCAATAGCAATGCTAAGTCTAAAAGATAAACACACAAAGGTTATAGTGGTTCGAATGTGGTGTAATCCTTTTACGTCAACTCTACTCCTTTGAGGAGGAACTTCGTTAAGCAAGTTTGATTTACAGGACTCGACCTTACAAACTATCAATCTAACAAGTTACACCTACTAAAATTTAGCTTCCACACAGGTTGCTCGAATCCTAAAGACTGACCCACATAGGATCGTGAAACTCATACAAAGTTATTGTCTTTTCTCTTAAGGCTAAACACTCAGCAAGGATCAAAATCCTATAAACTGAGGACACCTGAAACAACCTAAGCACACAACACAAAGGTTAAAAGTATATAGGGTTCTTCAACTGGTGCTTGAAGCAGCCTTGTAAGATTTTGAACTCGAATGCTTTTAAGGCTTGACTATTTCTCTTAGAGGTTGAGTGACTGGAAACTTTGTGAGTTGAATACTTGAGAACTTAAGAGCTTGTTCTTGCATGAGTATGAGTGATCAGTTTTTCAGTAGTTGCTTCAATCAATTCTTCTTCTATTTATATGAGTGAGAGATATGTCTGTTGAAGAGAGACATTTCTCCTTTGAATTTGAAATCATCTTAAGTGTAGAGCTCACATTTATTGTGCATTAAATTTTTATTATCTTGCTCTACAGGATATTAAATGCGGTTGTACAAGGTTGCAGTCTTGTCGCAATCTGTCAGACTACGTGTCGCTTGGTTACTGGTTCTCGGTACTTCTTTATTCAGTTTTTCTTTACTAGCTAGTTGAGACTTGATTGATCCTCGGACTTCAATTGATCTTCCTTGTACTGTATTGATATGTGTGATTCGTCAATTCATTCTTTCTATCACTTTGACTTAGAATGCAATACTTCCTTTCTACAACCTTTGTTCAGTACAATAATGCAGTTTTCTGTTACTTTACTATATTCGTTCTACTTACTATGTTGTTGCATTATTCTGCTTACATTATCCATATATTGTATTCACATGTTGCATTCAGTAGCGGCCTTCTTTGCTACTTGCAGTATCTTCTTCTTCGATCATTCTGTGAGACCCGAGCCTCTTATTACGTAGAGTCTAATATAATTTATGCATTCATGCATTTTATGAATTATTGCATATTCTCTATGTGATACTCGAGTTTACATTGATATCATACAATATGTTTATTTTGTTTATTTATTTATTTAAAGTTGCTATATTTTGGATTTGATGTTTATTATTAGCAATTGAAAACCCTAAATTATGTGTTAAAGAAAACATTAGATATGAAAAATTAGATGTCAATAGTTTTATAGTTATTATTGAATAGTTGGAAAAAAAATTGATAATTGAAAGTTATATATACCATGGGTATCACACATATAAACTCTAATACATATTATAAGCATCCGTCAGTGTATACATATATAGTTTTATATAACTAAAAAAATTAAAGTATTATATATATAAGAAAGGAAGAATTGGTATAATGTGATAAGTTCTTTAAGATGATGACTCACAAAAATTAAAGAAGTGGACGTATGTCCCCTTGAGGATGATGAATCATGTTTAATTCATTAGTTTTACAAGAACATAAAAGACGGCAAGAGAAATAAGGAATAGAAGAAAAGAAAATTAGAAACAAAAAAAAAAGTGAGAAAGAAATATAGAAGCAAACGAAGGTATGCATGTTATAATTACAAGAGATGAATTCAAGTTTTACTTCATTTTCTTTCTTTCTAGCTTAAATACTATATACATGCATGTTAATTAACTTGATGGTATAAGATTCTTAACTTCACATACAATTAAAATTATCAAATGAGTTAAGATATGTTTAAATATAATAGTCTTATGGATTTATGTAATCTTCTAAATTAGCCTTGTGAAAGTAAATGAAATTAAAATGATTTTGTTAGGTGAATATATAAATATTATATGTTGATTATAGTGTCAAGTACGAGAGCTATTATCAGGTAATCATTAAATTATTTAGTCATTAACTATCCTAGTCAGGTTTAATAAACTTAAAGAATTGATGATTATTATTTTGGTACTTTTCAAACTACTGCATACATGTTTCATTTTATATAGAGGTATTTATATATATATATATATGTGTGTGTGTGAATTTGATATTCTATTTAATGTGTAGATTGATCATTATACATAAGCTCCACTAAAGAAAAATACTCCTTAATTTGGAGGAATTTAAAGGTGCTTGTCAATTAATATAATTAAAGGTAAATAATTAAACAAAGTTTAAAACCAATTGATTCTACTCTATTGTGTTTCGAATTGTTGTAGTTAGAATTTGAAATAACATAAAATATAAGATTCATAGGGTTATTTAATAGAGTTCCTAATGAATTAATATGCATAAAGGCACATTGTATAATACGGTTTGTTAAGAAAATTAGTGGTGATATGATATTGTTGTGTGTAAGCTAGTATGCTTTAGCTCATGATTTATTAGTCTTGTACGGTGTAACTATTTTAATTTACATGCTAAATAAATTTGAGAAGATATAAAAATAATTATTAAAGATGCGTATTTTTATAATTCATGAATGATTTAATCTTTTATTTCTTTACCTAATGATTTTATGATTGGAGACGGTCAGTCTAATTAGTTTAGGTGCATTGTTGCATGAAAACGATTAATTAGTTATGTCTTGAATTAATTTATATACTTGATTAATTAATTTGTATGAATTGTTTAATTTTAAAATGAGAAGTTCTTAGATTCTTTTAAAGTTACTTAATTAGAATATTATTGTAATTGTTCTTGTAATAATATTTTACCTATAATTTTAAACTCATTGTGTTGGCACAAGACACAATGAGGTTTCAGAATAATCATTCTAGGAGACAAGGTAAGTAGAAATTTATTTGCAACTACAATGTATGAACATAATATTTCATGTTATATATTGATTGAGTGATATTATGTGATTTTACGTTTCTTTGAGAATTGACGTGTTTGAGTGATGTTATGGTGAAACATATGAGTTGCATTAAAATTATCATTAATGAGCATCAACACATGCATACATAAATGATGAAAGTTATTGCATTCTACATGCAAGACATGATTTCAAAAAGAAAAATATTTTATTGACCACTACTAGTGCACCGAGGCATGTAAATCATGCTTATGGTATATTATATGGGTAGCTGCTAGCATGTGAGACATGAATATGACTTGATTTGTTCAACCGGTGGCATGTGAGACATGAATATGGCTATCAATACTATATGTTTAGCTGGTGGCATGTGAGACATGTATATGACTTGATTTATTCAGTCAGTGACATGTGAGACATAGATATGACTAATAATGATATATGTTTAGTCGGTGACATGTGAGACATGGATATGGCTTGGTTCGTTCAGCCGGTAGACATGATTTCAAAAAGAAAAATATTTTATTGACCACTACTAGTGCACCGAGGCATGTAAATCATGCTTATGGTATATTATATGGGTAGCTGCTAGCATGTGAGACATGAATATGACTTGATTTGTTCAACCGGTGGCATGTGAGACATGAATATGGCTATCAATACTATATGTTTAGCTGGTGGCATGTGAGACATGTATATGACTTGATTTATTCAGTCAGTGACATGTGAGACATAGATATGACTAATAATGATATATGTTTAGCCGGTGACATGTGAGACATGGATATGGCTTGGTTCGTTCAGCCGGTAGCATGTGAGACATGGATATGACTATGATGAATGATGTTATGTTGAGCTCTATCCGGTGCCTAGTAGATGGTGGTCAAGGGCTTAATGAAGAAAAATGATTTTGAAATAATGTTTTCATTCATTAGCATACATAATTGACATCATTTCATATTATTCATGTTATGTGCATGATTTCTACTTACTAAACTTTTTAGCTCATATAGTTCATGCGTTGTAGGTGAACCTGCTGATGTATAAGCTCATGGACTTACTAACCGTGATGTTGAGTTCCTACGGGTTTTCAAAATGGTGTACATGGATGACGATCTGTTGGGCTATGCTACTTATTTTGTTTTAATCAATATTTTGATAGTGTTTTGACTTCTGTCTTATCCTCGCACTCTAATGTCTATAAATATGTAAATATACAAGTGAGTGTGGTTTGACATTATGGTACATGCTACGAAACATGTTATATATTTTTTAACTAGTTTCGAGTGCAAGAAAAATTATTTATGTTACTACGTTTTAAAAAAAAACTAAAGAAAATTCACAATCACAGGTCTTTTATTATGAAAATCTATTACAAGTCTAGCTATGTTAGAAATGTGGGCATGACACATTCAACTACTGAATTGCGAAATCCTACATTCTTCAACTTGCATATAAGACTCAAGACTAATTCTAAGTTTCACTTAAACATTGTGAAAAATGGAGTACTCTATTTTCCTATTATAATGTTGGTTTGTCTCATCAAAAACAAAATATAAATTTCCTAGCAATATATATATATATATATATATATATATATATATATATATATATATATTGGTAAATACATTTTCAATAGGCACTCCAGCGGTTGGTTTTGCCATTAGCAACCCCTAAGTCACGACTTTGAATCTCGGTCTAACAGGATTATTTACAATTTTATTTTTAAATATAAAGCACGAAATTGGGCCATAAGTTGCTGCTCCCCTAGGGTCCAGCCTTCTTAGCTTTATAACTATAATTATGTAAATGATATTATATATCAAATTTCAAGATAAATCAATGAATTCAAAAATAATTTTGAAATATTACTTCACAAATTATAGTCTTTGTAGAATAAATATCTTAGAAAAATAATATTACAAGTTGTATGTATTTAAGTAATTAAAATTAATTTTTTTTAACATAATATAAATATCTATGTAAATGCTTTACAATTTTTTATTTTACATTGAGTTTCTACCATTGTTGTAATGGAGAAATTAGGGGTTCATTTTAAAACTTGGACTCATACATAAATATTGATAAGTACACCCCTGCACGCCATCAATAAAATTTTTGTTGGTTTAGTACTGTCCGATTAGCTCTAAAACCTATATCATCCCTACCAACTTTTTCTCATGTATGGATTGACCGGCTAGTTATAATTTAGTCATTTATACTCAATTTTCTTCTATTTTTACTTATTAGATTTCTTGCATGATTTTGTTTGAAGGTGGTTTTTTTTTAACTATATTAGTGAGCTTTGTTTTGTGGTTGTTGTTTCTTCATTATTAATAATAAAAATTCAAGCCATTTAATAAAAACACATGCGCGCAGAACGTATTAAAAAGTCCTCAATTTGTGGAAGTATCTATCACCCATCGAAACTCGAGAACTCAACCCTACGTTCTTCTAGCAACATGCCTCATCATATTTGGACACATGTGGAAATAGGTTATTTTATGTTCTTAATAATTGTGTTTATTGCAAGGGTGGTTGCAGATAGTAAAATATATTTATAAAAGTAGGGTTTGACTCTCTCAACACGTCACCTCAATATTTTGGAGAAACATACATCTACAACTTATTGTGTGCAAGTGTAATTGCAACCGCACAAGAAGAAGCGACCGTTTCAGAATCTCCGCTCGCAATCTATCACCATCTAAAGAATTCCATGTAAAAGATAGTTACTAGAAGTGATATTCAGTGGGTCAGTTGCTCTCATCTCTGTTTTTTTTTTTTTTTTAACTGTTTTAAAATTTTTGTGGATTGATATCATTCGTAGGTTGATTTTATTATTAGGTTGTTGTTTTAATCTTTTTTGATCTTCTTGTAGTTATTTCGATTGATTCAATGAAATAGATAAAACTCGTCTTTATCTATTTGGAGAAATTGGTTAGCATTTGAAGGTGGAAAGCATATCAAACTGTTAGAGGAAAAATACAACAGTTTTCAAGTGATGATGTTCTGATTTTGTTCACTCTTTATCTTTATCTCTTAATGTCCAATAAATGAATATGAAGGTGACAATTACGGTTCACAAATAGTTATTTATAACATGTGTTTTTAGATTGATATATACATGTAGTTTTATGTTACTATTGGATTATTCAAAAGTAGCTTATATTATGGATAATTAAGGGTCCTTCCCAAAAAGGAAAAGGAAAAAAAAAATGTTTTGATACAACCTAGAATAAAAAACAAACATGTATGATGTATGTTTATATTCTTAATTTGTTTTGAATGACAATTATTACCGATAAATATCGACAATATCAAATAAGTTCACCCCAAATGATACAATTAATACATGTGATCAACATAAATATGTATAAACTAAAATTTAAATCACAATAAGAAAATATGAAGAAAGATACATGACTAAATTTTCTGCCAAAAATTTTGAAAAGATAAAATACAAAAGAATCTTGTGCAATGCACAGGTTCTCCATTAAGATGTGACGTATAAAATCGCAATTAAAATATCAATTTTGATTATAGTGATTAATTAAATATTTAAAAACCAAAAAAATTGATATTTATACATATTATTTGTTGGTCAATCAAAAACGGTCATTTATCAAAATCTTGCAGGTTTTATTAGATTAGATATATAATAATAATTTGATAATTATCTTAAAGAAGTGGATAAATATTGAATTTATATGAATCAATCAAATTACACTATTAGATTAGATATATAATAATAATTTGATAATTATCTTAAAAAAGTGAATAAATATTGAATTTATATGAACCAATCAAATTACACTATTGCAATCATATCCTAGAAATACCATAATTCTTGACCCCACAAATTTCTAAAACTATCAGAATTCTTTATCCCATAAGTAGGGTTCTTATTTTATCACTCTACAATTAAGAATTCGAGAGTTCAGTGTTCTTCGAATAAATAGGTGTCTTATTTCATCACTCTACACAAGACAACAATTAAGAATTCGAGAGTTCAATATTTTTCAATATTCTCCAATGATTTTCAAGTGTTCTTCGGTGCTTCGGTGATGTTCAAGTTGTTCAAAACGTTCATTGAGGAAGCTAAAAAAAAACCGTCGAATTAAGCCATTCTTCAGGTTGAGTTTCGGAGAAGATAATAGTCAATTGAAGAGGAGATAGTTAATTGAAGAGGTGACTCAAAGGATCAATGAGATTGTAACTCAAAAGTTTCATTAGATTTTGAAGGAATAAATTTGTACATTTTTATAACTCAAAATATACTGTTGTTCCTTCAATTTGATCATTTGATTCTCCTCTTCAATTGAATATGAAACTTGGAGTTGAGTTTTCGATTGAATCTTATCCAAATTTGAATTTGACTTGAACAACAGTTTGATTTAAAGTTTAACATCTGATTTCAAATCAAATGACAACTACAGAGACCTCCACGAAGAATGTTTGACTACATGAACACTTTTAATGTGAAAAACATTTTCGAATCTAACGATCATTGACTTTGAAAACACCCGTTTAGCACCTTAATCTTGAATCAAATGCAGTTTTTGTAGCTTCCTATGAAGAATGCTTTTGAACATCGAAAAAACTTGAAGATCGTCGAAGAACATTTTGAGAGAATTTGTTGTGTTATGTAGAATGATGAAAATAACACTCCTAATCATAATTGTAGCCTGATAGCTCTAGAAGTTTATCGGATTAAAATTTTAATATTTATAAGATTGTAATGAAGTGATTTGATTGATCCATCGTAATTGAATATTTATCAAAAATTTTAAGATAATTATATATATATATATATAATTTAATAATACTTGCAAGATTTTGACACGTGATGGTTTATGATTGAACAACAAAATATATGTACAAATTATCAATTACTTGATTTTTAAATTTAGAAATTCTATTTAATTAACACGAAAAATTAATAAAAATTGATATTTAATATATGATTTTACGATCATATATACAATGGTTAACTAATAAATTTTTACGACCTACAATGGTTAACTATGGAATATTACCTGAAATATGTTTCCGAAAGGTTTCTAGATAGGCAACACATTTACCAGTTCATACTCACTACATTTTAAAATAAATGTCATTTCGAAGTTTTTGTCATAGATTAAGGAACATAAAAATTGAACAAATTTACCTCAACTAATCAAGAAATTCAGGAGTCGAAATTGGAAAGATAATCAAATTAATTCTATAAAAATATCATATTAAATCCTTAAATTTTAGTTAAGGAATATTAATGAGATAATTAAAAATTACATTAAAGTCTAAAATGACAATTTGAAATAAAATTTAAACTCTAAAACAATACTTATTTTGAAACAGAGTATGAGATAAGAATACATCCAAACATTGTTTCTCACGAAACTTTTAGATTAGGATTCACCCGAGTTTGAAGTATGTGTTAAATAAAGTTCACAAAGTAAAAACTATTTACATGAACATTATTGTTCACATAAAATTTTATTCAGGCTATTATTTAATTTTATATATTCTTAAAACTAAGTGAGAAAAATTAATTCGCTTTTAAATTTAAAAAAGTTTAAAACAAATTAAAACATGTTTGAGAGCTAAAACATACTCGCATACAAAATTTAAGGTTAAGGTTGTATTTGGATAGAATGATTTGAAATCTAAAATTTAAAGTAAATGAATTTCAAATCCACCCAAATGACTCAAAAAATTTGTTCAAAATGAAAGTAATTGATTTAAATCTATATTTATCCAAGCACCATAGGTGGATTTGCTACCATGGATTTCAAATCTCTTCTCAAATCCATCTATCAAAATGGACCTAAAATAAATCAAGCTTGAACTCGACTGTGAAAAGCACACATTGGGATTGGGACACGCTGGGAGAAAAAAAAAAAGGGGAGTTGGTGCCTACTAACTATTGAGCTCAGCTGAAATTTCGTTACAGGTTTATTCAACATCTCGTTGCACATGGGCTTTTGATTATTTGAAATAATAAAATGAAATCAGATAGATGCGAATCACGTAGCTTGCACGTTGCTTATTAACATACATAAATTCACAAATTATTCATCACCCAAAAGGCAAACTGAGAAGATGGTAGAATGTAGAAAGCACAAGGGAACAATCACCAAAAGACAACTAGTAACTTGACACAAAACTCATGAACCAAATAACCAAAGTAACAAAAACACATTGAACATAATGGCGATAAAACCTGATAATGTGGGGTATTATGAGTTTCCTCTTGTAAGGGATGACATGGAAACAGGGCCCATCGTGAAGATATATATGATTAAGCCATTACACATTCATGTCAAGCACAACACGGAGGCACAACCCACCGTGCATCAGATCAAATGCTTTGTTTATCTCTGCCAGAGTCAAATTGTGGGTGATGTACTCATCAACTTTAATTTCCTGAAACAAGGGCAACCATATTGTTTTAGGGAAATGTCCTAATTGATAACTCTGGGGATAAATTATAGAAAAACAGATAATGAATGCACTCACTTGCTTTAGATACTTTTCAACAAGCCAAGGAACCTGTGAACGACTTTTAAACCCACCAAATGCTGTGCCCTTCCAGACACGGCCTGTTACCAGCTGAAATGGACGTGTGGAGATCTCTTGACCAGAGGCTGCAACACCCACAATAACCGATGTTCCCCAACCCTAGAGAATTATTAGGGAGATCAGCATACCTGAATGGTCTTTATTATAATATTCAATGTGTGAAAATAACATATATATTTGATCAAGGTACCTTATGGCAGCATTCTAGAGCAGCTCTCATCACAGTCACGTTCCCGATGCATTCAAAGCTATAGTCAACACCACCATCTGTTTGATCCACGATGACCTGCTGTATTGGTTTGTCATGATCCTTTGGGTTGATAAATTCAGTCACACCAAAATCCTTCGCTGTAGATCAAAATTTGCAGCAAGACACGGGAAGAGCAGTTAATTTTTCTGCTACTTAAGGTTTAGCCTTTAAGTTATTAGAAATGGAAGACTAATTAGCAAAACTTTATTGGAAGTTTCTTTTCTAGTAATCTGCATAAGCTGGTGATATTCTAGCTATATGTCTTACTGCTGATGACTGGATCTATCAAAACTCAAGCAAGCAAAGTAGTTTGATTAAACTCCGTGGATTGTAAGAGACTCTTGATATTTGCATTACTGGTAAATGACTTGCATGAGAAGAAACAGCTACAACGAAGCTTGAGTTGATGATTCAAACACATTGAATAATACATTAAACAAGGATGACTTCAATATTTGAAAGGGAGTGTTTGAGTAATGGAACCAGAAATTTTCATAATTTTCATTCTGATTAGTAAATAAGAAAGTACCAACACACAGACTATACATGATAATCTTCTGACACATCATAAGATCCCATAAATGGCAATAAATTAGATTATTAATTTGACTTCATTCTTTTCAAACAAATAAGGGAACCTCTGGGTTATTATTTACAATGTAAAGTGTAATGTATACAACATGCTTGCTCTCTCTTTTACTCAAATACAATAATACTGCACAAGGAATTAACGGTTTGACTCTATATGTAATGGGACGGAGAAGGTGAGATACCTATATCATACTTTTTGGTGTCAATATCTATTCCAATGATACGTGAAGCACCAGCAGCTTTTGCACCCTCTGCCACCTGAATCAGAAGTACTAATGAATCTTCATTGTATGATCAGGACAAGATTAATAATCCTACAGATAACTTACAGCAAGTCCAACAGTGCCAAGACCAAATATAGCAACTATGGAACCAGGTTCCACTTTTGCAGTATTCCAAACAGCGCCAAGACCTAATATGGAAAAAATTATCCAGTAAGAAGATTACAAATATTATTGTTACAGGGATATCATCCACAAAATTAGTTATAAAAAGTACACAAGAAGAACTATGGAGTAGGACACAGTTCAGGTAACTCAATACAAGTTCCCAAACTGATTGTCATGATTTCAAAAAATGAGGAGTGCTGAGATAAACTAAAAACAGTACTTTTGATTGATTATTAGGTTGAGGCTATATACAAGTTACCAAATGAGATTGTGCCGCATCTTATTACTCCTTGGCCTTGTACATGTGGAACAAAGCATCATTTCATGGATGTCAACAGAAAAAAGAATTGAATTGCATACAACCTCATGCCAGGCACAGTATTGTTTCCAATGTGTGAAAAGACAAAAGTGGTGCTATTCAGTAAAATATATACCACTATTTACTTAATCGGTGGAAAATGAAAATTGTGAAACTCTGAGGAGATATTACGCAAATTCACTCAGGTTTCTTGAGGATTGTTGAATATGATTTGAGGAGATGATTTAAGCTAAGGGTTTCAAATGACTCCATAAAGAGTGGATTTCAAATCCACTAAAGTATAATCATTTGAAAATATTCCAAAAGGAGAATAATGGATTACACACACACACATATAGAAGCATAGTTGTTACAGGTCCAAGGTGCATAGAGGCACAAGGTGATCCTGGAGCCTGAGGTGCACACCTCTTGACCATGAGAAGCAAAAAACATAAACCAAAAACAAAAAATAAAGTGTATACTTTGGATTGTTGGAACCACATTATATGTCAACAAAAGAACGAAAAACAACACAAAAATGAAAAAAGAAAAATATGTGGGTATGCAGTGGCGGTTGGAATGGCATGGGTGATTGAGGTCCAAAGGCCGATTCAATTTTTGTTCTCTGTGTAAACCCTGAATTCCCAAGTATTTTTCCCTCTCAAAATGAAGTTCTGAGTGTTCTAATGTTTTCCTAAAGAGAAAACATCTTCAAATTTTAAAAACTTGTTTGAAGTTGGAGGTGGTCTGTGAACAAGAGGTGTACAAGCGCGCACCCCATGAACAAGCCCCCCCCCCCCCCCCCCCGTAGAGTCTCTATAGCACATGTGCTAACAACTTATGTAGAAGAACTCATTCAAACAATCTCAATGGATTTATTATATTATTTGGAGTCAATAAGCATTAGGAAACTGTTTTTATGTTTATTATGCTTCGTTTGAACTTTCAAGAGATCACAAAAACAGACGAGGGAGAATTTCTGCAGTTCATAGATTAGAAGAATGGTAGTAAAATGACAAGATAACTTATTCATGTAAAAACAGAGGACATGAAAGAGGCTTGCCTGTTGGAACACCACATCCTAGCAGACACACTTTATCCAATGGTGCTATAGGATCAATCTTTGCGACGCTAACATCATGCACGACAGTGTACTGACTAAAAGTCGATGTGCCCATGAAATGATAGATAGGTTTTCCATTGATTGAAAAACGGCTTTTGCGATCATTCAACATAACTCCAACTCCCGTAGCTAACCTTACTTTTCCACAAAGATTTGTCTTTCCAGATTTGCAGAACTTGCATTCCCCACACTCTGCCTGATAACAAGGGATAACATGGTCTCCTGATTGAACTCCAGTCACACCTTCACCAACACTTTCAACTATTCTGAAGTTCCAATAGAAAAACCATATTAAGTGCTAACATTGATATTCCTTCATTAGATTAGATTGTAAAGTCAAAAACACGAACGTGTTTAACCTTAGAAGGTTACTTACCCAGCAGCCTCGTGACCAAGAATACATGGAAAGAGACCTTCAGGATCCTTCATTAAAGATAAACTGAAGATTAGAAAGCCTAAAGATGCTAAAAACTAGGGATTATTATACTGATTGTTTCTCCATAACTTTTAATTATTTGATTTCGTTTCTTAAATTTATTTTACTCATTTCATTTTGGGGTGCAATTATGCACTGAAATTAAAGAATACATTACTACAGATCCAATTCAAAGACAACTGATTTTCAGATGGAAAGCACACTACTCTATCTACTTGTAGCTTGACAAAGAAATAACAATCGCACATTTTCATATTGAAATAAACAAACTCTAGAGTCAGATAATGCAGTAGAGATGTGAACGCAAATCGTAAGAAATTCTCCATTTAGAAATTACCTTGCCGCTCCAAGTGTAGGCATCAGTATGACAGAGAGCAGTGAAGAGAATCTTGATTCTGACCTCTCCGGCTTGCGGCGGCGCCACCTGCACCTCCTCGATCACCAGCGGCTTGTTGGCTTCCCAGGCCACCGCCGCTGCCCAAAAAGAGAAACAGCAAAATGTCTTCTCGTAGGATTCAATTCGTACACACAGAAATCAAAATTCTAGAAATTAAAGGAGACCCTTACCTTTGCAAGTGATGATTTGACCTTGAGTAGCCATGAACGGAGAGAAAAATGAGAGAGAGAGAGAGAGAGAGGGGGGGGTTTGAGATTACTGGGCAGTAACGAGTGGACTGAATAAGGCTAACCTCATTTTAGTAGAGTCCGTCACGTAGATCGGGGAGGGAATATATTAGGTCAAGCTAGGATTTTTTTTTTTTTTTTTTTTTGGGATGGTTTAGTTAGAAGAGCAGTGTTTGTGTATATCAAGTATATGGATCATGATCCATGCAATTAGGCGGATGGGTTGGGTCGGGTCGCGTCCAGATTCGCATCCTTTTTTTTTTTTAATTTATGACATAACTTTTATATACAATTATCATAGTCTTTAAGTAAAATTACTTAAACTTTTTTCAGTATAAAAAACATAATTAAAAGTTATGTAACATTTATATTAACCGAGTATAACTTTTATGTTATATTAGTATAACATTTACATACATATAATATCATAACTTTTAAGTGTATCGAAAAAACTCACACGGTGTGAAGGGACAACGCACGGTCGTGCCCCAAGATACGATAGACCGTGCGCGGCAACAGTGTACAAATATGTCATTTTCGGCTCTAAGTATGTGATTTTTTTTTCTCGCCTTGTGGAGCACGATCTGACCGCTCGACATGTGTAGCGCATGGTATGGGGCACGTCGATAGTGCGCGTCACAAATATATGATTTTTAGCTCTAAGTATGTATTTTTTTTTTTTTTGACGCACGGTTGACCGTGCCCCAGGACGCGACCGTACGCGGTCCCATCGCATGGTGCGACAGTTGCACGCAAGACTGACTCTAAGTGTATTACTTAGACTTTGTTCACTATAAAAATTCATATAGTATGGTTTTACCTTTATGTTATAATAATTTAACATTTATGTTATATTAGTATAAAATTTATGTACAAATATCATAACTTTTATGTACTTAAAGAATAACATAAGGTTATATTATTATAACGAAAATGTTAAATTATTATGCATAAAGGTTATATTATTACAACATAAAGGTTTTGAAAGGTTTTGAAAGATATTATAAGTCTATCATACACTGCAAAAGGTTATGCGAACATAACTAAAAAGTTAGGTTCGACAAACTAAAAGGTTAGGCCAATATAATTGGGAAACTAGGGTTTGAGCTATGGTTTGGACTAGGGTTTGGGCGTGTGTGGGTGCGTGAGGCGCGTGTGGGATGCATTAAATGTACCCCCGGGTAGGGGTGCTCAACCGGTTTCGGAAATCGAAATCGAATCGTGGTCAACGGTTCGGAAAATCGTTGACCCAATTCGATTTGAAATCGAAATCGCAAACCGTGGTTCGACGATTCGATTTCAGTTCATGTAAATTTCAAACTGTTAAACTGGCGGTTCGTCTATTTTTTTTTATTAAATGATGATGCCACGTGTACGGCCCTGATCAACTAGCCGTTGGTGTGATCAACGGTCGAGAAGAAGTAATCGTTGGTGAACCAGCAATTGAACCGCGGTTCAGATTTTGATTTCAATCAATGGTCAAGAGTAAATGACAGTTGATGATGGACAACCAAGATTGCCCAAACCAGAGGTTTAACCAAACCGGAACCGACGGTTCGAACCGGTCCAAAATATATATATATATATATATTTTTAAATTTTACATTTTGGTTGAAATATCTAAATACCCCTTATCTCCTTTGTGAATTGCACACCAATTCTTTGCCAATTTCATCCATTCTTGAATCAATCTCTCTCTCAACTCTGAAGCTCACACTTTGATTCTTTGATCGAATTTTCAATTCATCATCACTTATTATATTTAGTCTTCTAGTGCTATTCTATATCATTTTCTTCTACACTTCTTCTTCTAGTTCTATTTTTTTTTTCTTCTTCAATTGAATCAATTGTATTTCAATTCTCTTCCAAAAAAAAAAAGTCTAGAAGTGGTACTTTTTCTTTGGCCGGTTTATCTCGTGGAAAATGAAAAAGTCATATGCCACTACCACAATCTTTGCAAGATGATGATGATGATATCATTGATTCTTATTCTCACTTGAGTCAAGATGATATGGAGGCCACTTTAGGCCCTAATACCGCTGCCACCTTTGTCGATGAAGAAGAAGAGGAGGTGCCGATGAGAGCAACACAAGAGAGCGACATTACGACACGCACCACTAGAGCACCTTCCACTCTTCGAAGTGATATTTTCTCCATTCATTTTAAGAAGAAGAAAGTATCAAATAGCAACACTGATTACAATATCACGTGTAACTATTTTGGAAAAAACTATAAATTCAAGTATGGAGGGGGGCTATGGGACGTTCAACAATCATATATTGAAGAAACATCCCAACAAGATTGGCAATGATCATTCTCAAACACAAATTTAAGGATTTACCGATTCTTCTTAAGGTGGAGGTATGAATTCTCTTATTTTTAAATTTAGTCAATTGAACCATAGGAGAGGCGTAGTCGAATTAATTGTCGAAAAACATCTTCAATTTCAATTTTCTTGTGATGATAGTTTTGAAAAATATACTAGCACTTACTTACAACCTATTAGTAGAAAAATATCTAGAAACACCGTAACACATGATATAGAAAAAATAGTAGGAGAGTATAAATATAAATTAATTGAAGAATTTAAAATTTTAAAATAAAAACTTTCTATATGTAGTGATATTTGGAAGGATCTTTATAAGTTGCATGATTATATGGGTATTTGTAGCACCCCAAACCAAAAATGAAGCATAATTGATTAACTAAATATTAAACCCATAATTGAATAATTATGTGCGTTGATTTTTAACTGTTTAAATTAATTACGTGCGTTTCAGATATGTGTTTAATGCATGATTTAGATGGATAATTTTTCTAAACATGGAGCATAGAATATTTTTATACTATTAGATGAGTAATGGAAAAACGAGAAGATAGAAATGAACTAGAGGTCAATCGGAGACCCGTAGCTCAAACGGCGACGAAAAGGGTAAAACACGAAGTTTCGAAAAACCGAAAGACATTTACGGTGAATAGTAAATGAGATTTTTTTACATGAATAGTAACAAAGATTTTTCACCCCGTGAACAGTAATTTTAGATTTTTTTTGATGAATAGTGTTTTTTGGGAATTCTATAAATAGGGGCGTTTTCGATTCAAAAATCACCGATTTTCCGAACGAGCCGAAAATGACGAAAACTCGTAAGTCTCTCTCTTCTCTCTCTCTTTACTGTTTTCTGCCTCCAGCGCACCGTCGCCGGTGGCCGAAAAATTTCAAAGTTGTCAGTTTCGGCCGATTTTCGCACAGAATGTAGGTCTCGTCGAGATGAGTCTAGGATAAGTCTCGAATTTCAATTCCGATTTCTCGTTCGCCGAAAAACGGTGAAAAACCCTCTCCAAACCCTAAACCCTAATTCTTGCCACCCTTTCTCTCTCTTCTGATTTCTCTCTCTCCTCCTCCTCTCGCCGGAGCAATCACCGGAGAAGCTGCTGGAGGTATGGGTAAGTTGTTGGAGGGCCGGCGCCGCCGTGGGTGGCGGCGCCGGAGCTGAAATGGGCTGTGTGTGTGATCGTGTGTGTGTGTGTGTGATTTAGTGTGTGTGCGTGTGTTGCATGTTGTTGAGGGCGGCGCAGGTGGCGCTGCCGTGGGGAAACAGTGAGCCGGTGCTGGTGATGCACCGATGAGGTTGGTAGGGTGGTCATCGGCGACTGGAAGTCACCGGCCAAGGCTGTTACAAGTGTGTGTGAGTTTATATATGTATGCATGTGTGAGTATGGATTGCTATGTGTGTGAGAGCGGCTGTGTTGGTGGTTGCCGACGACTAGAAGTCGCCGGCGAGTGTTCCTGGTGGTGGTGGCCAGTGGCAGGTGGCCGCCGGCCAAGGGCTGGTTGGGGTTTGCAAGCGTGTGTGTGTTAAGCATGTGTGTGTGTATAGTATGTTGTTGTGTGTTTGTGGCTGGGTTGGGGAGGTTGCCAGTGACTTCCAGTCGCCAGCCAGAGGTCAGGGAAAGGTCGCCGGCGACTGGAAGTCGCCGGCCAGAACATGGGAGGGAAGGGTGTAGGTTTTTGTGCATAGGGTGTGTTTTTGTTGTTGAGGTACTATTCACGGCCAGAATCCGGCGAGGGTGGCCGGAGATAGTGGCAGCCGGAGCTGGGGTTGCCGGCGGATGAGGTGGCGGCGGCGCTGGGCGGCGGTGCCGCAGCTGGTGGTTGCTGGGAGGTTTCCAGGCGCGGGACGTGACATCGGAAGGGAGCGCTCACACTGGGCTCGTGAGGCTGCCAAGACCGCCGAGCCAGGCCGAGGGTGCCGGGTACCGAGCGTGCGCCTGCCGAATCCACCAAGCCCGCTGCCGAAGCTGCCGAGATCGCCTGCCGAGAACACCGAGAGCTGCTGAGAAGCGCCAGGTACCGCACACGCATGCTGCCGAGAGCTGCCGAGACGCGTCGGGTGCCTGCGCGCTCATCCTACCGAGCTGCCGAGAAATTTACCCGATGCCGGGTGCGCGAACGCGCCACGTCGTGTGACGGGTGCGCACGCGCACGACGTCGTGTTTTCGAGTCATCGTCGATGAGATGTTGTTGATCGAGGGTCGTGGGTCCCGGTCAAAGTCAACCCTTGACCAAAATTACCAAAATACCCCCAACTTTAAACACTCCGTTTGAGCTCGTTTCAACTCCGATTGAGCTCATTCTTTTTCCGTTGTGATCCAAATTTCATTCTCTTTCATCTCAGCCATATAAACTGAACATCCACTCTCATTTATTTTACCCTAATCTTTAGATCTCTCGATCCATTGCGTCTTTAATGATCGTACTTTCTCCGGAATCATTTATAGCTTTAATTATACTTATTAAGGATCTAAGAAACACTGTAACTTATGTAGGCTATCAGTTGGATTGAGCTTTGAGATATCCAATCTTTGATACTTGCTACACACGCGAAAACCACCGAACAAGGTGGGGGTAATTTCTAACTCTTTATCTATTTACAATTTTCCCTATTTTGAAGCATGATTGAGGAATACTAAATGTTGTGGTTATACGCTATGATTATGTGTTCATGATATACTGTGAAAGGACTTCTGTTCACATTGCATGTTCGGAGGGTCTTATGGACCGTAAAAAAATTGTCTCTTATCTTTTCTACCACCTGAAAGGTCTGGAGGTCCTGTAAATGCGCTAGCGGTATTGAGACCGTTTTAGGGGGTAAGACGGGAAATTTCCACACCTCATGGATGAGTTATGAGATATGTGTCTTGCATTTTAAGTGTTGTGACAATATGACTGAATGTTACATTTCCTATAAAATATATCTGTCGACTGTTATAAGATGAGGATTTTATCCCCACGAGTGTATTCCACGCACTCACCCCCTATTCTATAATTCACGTTACAGGAGATGACGAGCATGATGAACCTTAGAGAGAGAGGTGTGGAGCTCTATCCGGACTTGTGTATTTAAGTTGATGTCTTACAACATTTTCAAACAATGTTTTAGTTAATTCACATTTTTGTAACAAATAATCTTGTTTATGTTTTGGATGATAGATCCTGATGATATATTTCGCTACTATGATATGTTATGATTATCGGTTGAAACCGATTGTTGATCTGTGAATGATTCACATCATCTCCTACCTCATTATTTTATCGTCTCCTATCTCCTTCATCTGTTTATAAAAATGTCTCTTACCATTTCTTTCTTCACGCCTAAAAAGGAAAACTCTGATAATTTTATGAAAGAAAACAAGGCGTGACAGTATTACTTGTTATTGGATATATGATGCATAGATCATACAAAAATGTTTAATTACATATATTGATTTTGATGAAAAACATTCGGCTATACACATTGCACAAAAAAATATTCATGTTTTAACTGATTATAGTATAGTACGAAAATTATTTTCCATTAGATTTGATAATGCTAGTGGTAATACGACTAGTTTACCTTCACTTATTAAAATTTGTAAACCTCTAATTCAAGGTAAATTTTTTCATATTCGTTGTATGTGTCATTGTTTAAATTTTTATATTCAAGATGACTTAGAATCATTAGACGATCCTATTAAACCTATTAAAGAGACAATTTATGAAATTGCTAGATCTACGATAATTTATTAAACCTAAGTTTTGTTAGAAAAACTGAATGGAAGTTAAAAAAATTGTAATCGATGTGCAACATCGTTGGAATTCTATATATTACATGCTTCAAGATTCTTATGATCATAGATACATGCTTTGTCAATTTTATATGGAAAATCCACATGATGATATTATTTTATTTGAAAATTCATAGGATGCATGTCTTAATTTGATTCAACTTTTAAAAAAATTTGAAGAGGCAACTAGGGAATTATTCGGTTGTTATTATCCTACTTCTCCATTAATTTTAGATCATTGTGTAAAAATTGCTCTTATTTTCAATGAGTATTCAATATGTCCTATTTTAGGAGACACAATTATAGTGATGAAATCGAAATGGTTAAAATATTTTCATGAGATACCCGATTTATTTTTATGTGCTAAATTATTAGATCTTAGAATTAGAGAAGATGACTTAAAAGAATTATTAGTTCGGTTGTTATTATCCTACTTCTCCATTAATTTTAGATCATTGTGTAAAAACTGCTCTTATTTGCAATGAGTATTCAACATGTCCTATTTTAGGAGACACAATTATAGTGATGAAATCGAAATGGTTAAAATATTTTCATGAGATACCCAATTTATTTTTATGTGCTAAATTATTAGATCTTAGAATTAGAGAAGATGGCTTAAAAGAATTATTAAGAATGTATTATAATGCATTGTTCCCAGATTTGATATTGGGAGAATATGATGAAGTTGATTATGTTCTTAATCCTATTGAAGTTGTTGGTAAAGCTAATCCTAATATTGTTGTACTTGTAGTATGATTCATGATTGTAATATATTGAGTTGTAATATTTTTTTAATTCATAATTGTAATTTTCACTCATTTTAATCTTGTAGACTCAAGTTGTATTATGTTTTATTATAATTTTTTGATTGATTGTATTTTATTAATTTTAAATTTATTTTACTTAGATAAGAGTCTTAAGACTTTATTACAAATCTATAATTATGAAACATTAATTTAATAATGCAAAAAAAAAAAATTCAGCTCACGGGACATGGCCGATCGTGCGCGAAACACAAACATTCTGCCCATGGGGCACGGTCGTGTCCTAGCTCACGGTCCGTACCTGAAAATTAAAAAAAACCACCTAAACCGCCGATTCTAGTTCAACCGGCAGTTCCAAACCGGAACCGAAACCGAGAGTCCCACGATTCGGTTCTGGTTCCACCTAGGCCGGTTTCCTAAACCGCTGGTTCGAAACCAAAACTTGTGGTTTCAATCGGATGAGCACCACTACCCCAGATCGGGTCGACCCGGTTGTACCGATCTAGGATCCGTGCACTTGGTAAACAAAAATATTTGTATAATTGGAAATGTAAATAGTCGGTTTAAATCTAATTTATTGTATATAAGAGTTTTTTTTTAATTCGAGCTTGACCTATTTTTCTTGGATAAACCTGGTTTAAAACCTATCAAAAGCCTACAAAATTATCTATTATGAAAACTTTTTTTTTCAAAAACTGAACTTCCATTTTAACTTGAGAATTACACCGAGAAATATGAAAACAATATTAAATATAAAAATATATACATAAATTAGACTATATATAAATATGTTAAAATTTAAATTGTAATTTTAATGATAACAAATTTTTTTCCTAGAATATGTATCTCACATATATAAATTATCTCTCTTGTAAAGTTTCATTAGAGTCATCTATATGATCGGTTAGAAGACTAGCTAAACAGGTTGAAGACCAGCTAAAAGAAAATGTTTAGATAAGCATACTTCAAGGGGGAACACATATCAGAAGACTCACTAAAAGAAGACTCGCAGTAATACTCATCTAAAAGACCATCAAAGAGAAACGAGATCTTGGAAGAGAAAGAGCTTAAGACAAGAAAGTATCAACTCTAAGACACTTGCATCTCTAACACCCTAGAAGAGATGAGTCTACACAAATATATAAAAACTCATCGAAAGCAATAATGAACCCCATAAGAGTTTATTTTGAAAGAAAAACTGGAAGACTTCAATAATCATCAGCACATTTATAGAAATCTCAATTATTGAAGCAAACATTTTTAAGAAATCGAATGTAGAAGGATTACACTACCTTCAAACCTCTATAAATCATTGTGTCTTCTACATATATCTGTAGGTCCCGATAAGAGTTTAATAAATCTAAGAGGGGGTGAATAGACTTTTTAAAACAAAAATACTTCTTCAAGTAATATAAGATAAAGGGCTTTGCAAGAGTTTACTATTAGAATATATGACATATATTGAATGGATGAGATAGGTTGTTAACAGTAACTTGATTTTCTTCTCTTGTTTTTCAGATCAGGTGTTTTTTTTAATCAATTCAAGGTTGATCTTCTTTAGTTGACTTGACGACTGATAGCAGACTTGATAGAGAATGTGTGAATCTTTAAATGTGTCTGCTTCAATGATTGAGACTTCAATAAATGTACTCCAATGATTGTAGTAGTCTTCTAATTCCTTCTTTTCAACATGGGTCTTCTGTCTTCTTCTTTCGATAAGTCTTCTTGGATACTTGCACGAACTCATCTTTTTCTCTGTGAGGGATGTGTCTCTATGATAATCTTTTCATATCTTCTGTTTTCTCCTGAAATGCTTTCATCTAAGATAGTCTTCTAGATTAGCAAAAGATATTGGTTTTCTAATAGATAGTCTTCTGGCATGAATTCCCCCTTGATGTATGTTTTCAAGTATGGAAGAAACCAGTCTTCTATTTAAGAGGTGGTCTTCTAGCAAACCATAAAAATGACCCTAGTAGACATAACTATATAGTAGACTCGTTCTATACATAAATGACATCCTAAAAGAATAAGGAGTTTTGCTATCATTAAAATTATTATGAAAATTCCTAACAATTTTTCCATTTTTTATGATGGCAAAATTTTTCTAAAAACAAAAGCTAAAGACATAAGAATACTGGAGAAATAATATCAACAATAGAGAAATTGAGATCTAAAGATTTTTCATTAATATTAAACAACTCACTTTCTCTAAGTTTATATATCAAATTAGGAGAAGACTGAAAAACTTAGTTGAACTATTCTCAGCTAAAACAAGAAGAAAAATAAAAGATGAGTTATTCTCATCATCTAGCCAGAGATGGTCGGAAGATCCCCATACATGCATTCTATAATAAGTCTTGCGAATTCTTTGACAGCTTTTAAAACAAATTTGTTTTCCTTGATTGTTTTGTCTGTTTTCTTCTCAAGGAAATGATCATCGATTTCTCTATTGCTCTTCTTAAGAGTGACGTAACACATTAGTTCCGAATACTTCGGAAAACATCAATTGATCTCTACTAGATGTATCAATTTCTTGTATAACTCTAGAAACTTATTAGACATCATCATGTAGAACATTTCTTTAGGAGGGTCATTCTCAAATCTTTTCCAGCAATAATGATCATTGATGAATTTTCTTTTGGTCTTTTTCCATTATTCCTTAAGGCCAGAAGAGATGAACTCTTCTACTTAAGCTTTTTTGAGATTTAGTGCAGAGGTCTTTCTCTTTTTGGAGGAGAGTTGGTTAAGCAGCTTTTGTTTTTGTTTTTCCAGAATAGTTTTCTGTGATTCTTCTATAGATTTCTGAATTTTGTCTTGAGATGGATATTGTGGTAAATCTTTGCTTGATGAAGATATTTGAGTAGATGTTGGCTTTTAAGAGTTTTCGGTAAATAGAAGAAGATTGGTTGAAGTTCCTTTAGGAAGAAGGTTTGATGAGACTATTTTCTTTTCAACAACAATAAGTTTTTTGGCTTTTCGTTTTTCCACTTTAGCCATTTTCTTTTCAACCTTCTTTTTCCTCTTTTTGGACATAAAAATAGAAGAAGACTTTTTTTAGTAAAGCTTGCAAAGAACACTCAATCTTTTCTAGTTTGTCAAGCCTTGACATGCTAGTCTTGATAAGGGCAATATCAACTTTTAAAAGATCAAGCTCCATTTTGGCAGCCGCTTCTTTCTTTGAGGTAACTGAAGCCAAGTCATCGATCTTTTCATCAAGAGATGCAAGAGAAGATATGTTAGTAGATGTAGCAATGGCTTCTCTTTCTCTTTGAATTTCTTCCATCATCAACTGAATAAATTCATGCATCTTCTTGTTTTCAGTAGCGAAATCCTTCAGGCTTTGCTCAATATTAGCTTGAGATGCTAGATATGTCTCAATGTTTTTAACAATTGTTCATATTTTCTCAACTTTATCAAGAACCGATTTTACTCCAAATGCGATGTTCTTATATAGCTCAAGCTCAGGTGAGCCACTTATTGCATCAGTTAGATTGACATCCAAGAACTCTACTTCTTCGATTGTTTCTTTATCTTTTGGAGACTCGTCTATTTGTGGGATATTATCATCATAAGAAGGAATAGAAGATGTTGAGAGATTATAGTTGAGAGATTACAACATCATTCTTAAAGAAGTTCTTATCTTCTATGACAATAATAGTCGCTTATCTTCTAGGACAACAATAGTCGCGATCACTCAAAATCCAGTTCACCACTCAATGACAAAACACATTGACATAAGACACCACTTCATTACAGAACACATTGAAAAGAAGGACATCAAGCTTGAGAGAATCCTATATATAAAAGGGTGGTTTTTTTCTCTCAAGTCTTTGAAATGTTGCCATGTGGAGCTATCATTAGTTGACACGTCAGATTTGTGAGTTATTTTTGTAGTGTCATGTGTGCTTCTCTTAAATGGGTTTTTTGAGTAATTTATGGAAAACGGAAACACATCTGATGGAAAAGAAAAATGTATCTGCCAATAATTTACCTCATCCGTTTCTTGCCATCAATCTCCCTGCTTGATCTATCAAACACTCTTTCTACCTCCACAACACCCTTTGCCACACCCAAATAAGATCATTAATGGTGGTGATACTAAACTCATCTCTCTTCCCCATTCTTTTCTCATTTCTCATCTCTCCTCCAATATCTAAGAGAATCAGGTGAATTCCACCAGCAAATCGGAGCAACAAATTATATTGAAGAATCATTCAATTGTGGTAATAATAATTCACAATCCATTATCTCCTCCTAAGAAGCTTTTAATTTTTATTTATGTTGTCATAAAATTTACATTCAAGCAACCACATTATTTTTCAATATAGGTCTTTTGAATTTAACCAGCCAATTACTTTTGAATCAAATGGTGATTTGAGCAATTAGGTTACAATTCGGATACTTTATAACTCTAATTCAATGCTAGGGCTATATATGATTGCATTCTAATCCTATTTCTTCAAAAACTTCTATTTCTATCAATCATTTGTATCTATGGATAAAGACCTTTCAAAGTCAATGAGAACTATACCATTGGACAAAGTAAATCTTAAATGTGGGTCATGTTGTGTTAGGGGCCGTCTTCTGTGTAAATGGGAGGCTCAAAATTTCAATCGGGATCGCGAGCTTATGAGCCTCGATTTTCTTCTCTTGGATGATAAGGTACTCTCAATTTTCTGCCTTTAAGAGACCTTTTCTCTGTTTAATGATGTGGAGCCAATCATGCTCATTTTTACTGTTCTGTTTTTATGGTAAGATATACACACATAAGTTTAATTTACAGCTTGGATATATTATAATACAAGGAATCTTTGACAATTATGTGTGCATAGTTATATGGGTTAGAAGACTGTTGAAGTGTTAGTGAGGAGAAAGTGAAGTAAGATGAAAATGTCATTTTTTTTGCTATTTTCCCATTTTTTTAGCATTAAAAATCTTCCATTTTAGTTATTCATTGTTTTAAAAAAATTTAACAGGACAACATCATCTAGGCTTCTATTCATCATCAACGCATTCCCCAGTTCGAAGAGAGCATAATTGAAGGAGGAGTGTTCGACATCATCAACTTTGATATGGCTAAATGTGGCGACCGATTCAAGCTTACCGACCATAACTTTATGATTCGATTTACAAATCGAACTTCCATAGTCAAAGTTGATGCAGTTGATTCTCACATTGCCCAGGAGAAGTTTCGATTTCACAACTACAATGAATTCGCCAAGATGGTTGATCGTAAAGAACAACTACCAGGTCTTATATTTAAGATTTTTCATTTCTTAGGGACTCGAAATGTTTTAAAATATGTAATAAATGTCTTTTTTCTCATTTTTATAATAATCAGATGTAGTGGGAATTATTACGAAAGTAGAAATCCCACCCACTACAACTAAAATCGCGTCAAATAGAGTCGTGCTACACTTGATTTTGGAAGAGTAAGTTGTATAAGAGTTAGAATCCCGCTCACCAAAATTGTTGGATTAATTAAAATTTTTGAGAGTTTTCCATAGATTGCAAAATTAATGTGCATGTTTTATATGTAGGGGTCAAAATCAAAGTTACTGTTTGGGATGACAAAACGAATATGTTTTGGGAAGAATACCAAAATCCAAAGCCCTCCAACAATGTGATTGTTGTAACCAGTATCAATCCAGAGAAGTTTGGAGGTAAGCAAAATTCTACTTTGTCATTTAATCCTATAAGCATGGTAGAATGACATTCATGGTTCTATATTTTCACTCAGCCGAACTTTTTCTCAACACAACATCTGCAACAAAGTTTTACATCAATCCAACATTTAATGCCGTTCAGGAATTTAGCAATAGGTACCTACATATATAATACTACTTACATGATAAGAGTTCATATGTAAGGCTTTCGTTTGAAACATATTTACTAGATAATTAGTGTGAACCTACGCACTTTTCTTTCATAATTGAATTCTTTTCTCTGACAATTGAAATGGAACTCTGTTTTACAGAATAAATACAGAACACACAGTAGAGGAAATATCAAAAGGTTCTATGAGCAACATTGCCGACCTGGAAATCTTATCCATTTCAAAAATAAAAAACTACCTCTCCAATGAAGATGAAGCGGTAATCTATAATTTTCTTTTCAATTGGCACAATTTCAAATTTTAATCACAATTGGAGTTATCATATTGTTGAACCTCTTAGGAGAAAGAAATCATTTGCATAGCAAAGGTAATAGATATAGGACTTGAAAATGGATGAAGCTATATATCATGTTCAAAATGTGCTCGGAAATTAATGAAGACTGAGAAAACACTTTCGTGCAATACATGTACCATCTCACAAGCAATTGGAGTTTTAAGGTAAATTTTACTCGCTTTTTGACCAATGTATGTTTTTTTATAAAACCAAGAACTAACAATCCCAAATTCAACATGATGAGTCCATTGTACAGGTTCCGCATTGACCTTTGTGTGGAAGAGGGAGATGAGACGACAACTTTTGTACTCTTTGATAAAGAAGCCCAAAAATTAACAAACAAGACCGCACCAGAAGCCATGTCTGATGATGTAAGTACTATAAATATTACGAATAACAGGTCAAAACTCTACATATGTAACCAAATATTATCATAATATGTAACACCCCATTTCAAGAAAACCTGCATATGCATATTTATTAAAATTGCTTTTAATGTTCATTTAAGAATGAGTTAAGTGTGAGATATTATATGACATTAAGTTATGATTTATGAGTTTACGTTTCATTGTGCTTGTTTATTTTAAAGATTTTATGACATGTTTGTCTTTCAAGATTTTTAAGGGTTTTGTAGGATTCCTCACGAAAGAAACCGAGCTCGATTTCCACTCACTCGACACACATGAACGGAAGTAGAAAGATAAGATGTTAATTAAATTTAATTGAATAGAATGATTTTAGGTTTTATGCTAAGTAATTTTCACATTGTGTGATTTATACATTATGTTATTAATTCTAGTCCCTTCAATAAGGTAAGCATGTACTTATACATATATGTAATATGAAACATCAAATATCAAGGTAAATAATTAATTTAACTTTTATTTTCAATCCAAAGCTTCCTTGATAAGTTTTGTTAACCTATGACTAAGTAACTAGCCTAGCCACCTCACTAACCTAATTGCAACATGCAAGATATCTACCCAACTTGCAACATGCAACATGCAATACACTCATGCTTGAAGATATCTCTCTTTCTCTCTCTCTCTCTCTTTTCTCTCTCTCGATCACATCCCATAAGGAGTGAATCAAAGTCATAACTAAGTTTAACATAAGAGATAAAGGAAAGAAAAGATCAAGTAACCATCAAGTTCTTCCTCAAATCCTAAAGGTATTTTGGCTAAACTCTTATGAATCTTTCATTAAATTTCATGATTTATGCTTAATACCTTAGGTTAGAAAGTCTAAAGATGTTCTTTGGCAAATTGTTTGGGATTATATGTTGTTTGAATGGAGGAATAAGTTGTTTCAAGAATAGGCTTAAGGATATGCTTTGTTTTGTTTCTGTTTTGGATGTGTTCGAAAAACTTAGAGGTTGAATTAAGATGAATCCTTTTGCCAAATTGAAGTATATGAAGTCAAGAGTATGTCTGTAAAATTTCAGAAGATTTGGAGTTAAATTCGATTTTATATGATTTTTCTAAGATAAGCTGTTCGGAGACAGTTTTCACCTTGTTTTCGGGTCTGATTCATATATTTTTCTGGAACAGTTTACTTCGAATTTATGCATGATCCTTTTGCTATGTTTAAGAACCTATTCTTAGGTACGCGTAGGATTTTAGAATGCATTTTGTTGAGTTTTGTACGATTTATGCCGAATTTTACAACAACACCTGTTTTTCGCATAAATAATGTCCTGTTTTCAGTTTTGTTCTAAAATTCATAACTATTTATTGGGATAATATTTATAAGCCATGTTTTACTATGTTGTGGTACACGTTCTTGTGAGTATGTAGAAATTTACTATGTAATTTTTAGAACCTTGTGCGATTTATGATGATTTTCATAAGAAAGCCTATTTTCAATATATGCTATGTCCGGTTTTCGGCCAACTTAGAAAATCCATGATTAATTAAGTGAATCTTATATTTAGTTGATATTTTTATATGTTATACTAAAAGAGTTTATGTGATTATATGAATAACTATGTGATTTTAGAAATTATCTATGAGTTATTAAAATTGTTACGACTTTATATGTCTTTCTATCCTTCTAAATCGCTAGTTTATATGCTTAATAATTAAGTTATGGGTATGAATATGTTTTAGATTAATGAAACCTAATATAAATGCAAAAAAAATGTGTTATACGATATAAGAAGGCTAATCAGTTAAGTGTGTCGAGCGCAGTTGAGACGATCGGTGAACCCGGAGGCAATCCTTGCACTCTTTACGTACAAGTGGGTAACTTCTACTCTCTACTATGTGTTGTTAATTGAATTGATAAGATAAGTATGAAAATCTACGATTGAAGTCCGTACCTATAACCAGTATGTAACTTCCATACTGGTGACGACCTTAAGGGCGTAAATGCCTGGTCTATGAAAGCGACCATAAGGGCGTAAATGCCTGGTCTATGCAAGGTTTAGTGGGCGAGCGACTCCCACATTCCTTTATGTTGACCTTAAGGGTGTAAATGCCTGGTTTATGCGAGGTTTAGTGGGCGAGCGATTCCCACATCCCTCTATGAAAGCAAGGTTTAGTGGGCGAGCGATTCCCACATTCCTTTATGATTATGACATGTAATATCTGCTTAATGATTTAATTGCTTCACTATATTATACAGTAAGGTTATCCCACTGGGATCCCTCTCCGGAGGTGTCTCATGATGTTACTTTTATATATTTTCAGGCTCGACTGATGACGACGTGGACGAGTAGCAGGCTGGGCGGACTTCTCACTATATCTATAATCGTACTTGTATAACGTTTTCATTTAAGAAACATATGTGGTAAATATGTATAGTATGATATTATGGGCCTAGACTCGTATCATATTATAAATATGTTTTGTTGTATAAGTTCATGTTAGACGATGGTTCGACCTTTTTCCTAGAGATGTGAGTGAGACACAACTAGACTCGATTAATAGTCGATATATATATGTAATGTGTATATGCATGTAGTGTGAGTTTTAGAGGAAGAAGAGTCTGGATGGTGGAGCACGGTCGTGCCGGAGTGCACGGTCGTGCTCCAGCCGGAGAAGCCACTGGATGGTGGCGCACGGTCGTGCCCTCCTGGCACGGTCGTGCGCGAGCCTTTGGGGATTGCTGGACAGTGGCACACGGTCATGCCAGGAGGGCACGGTCGTGCGCTGGGCAAGTGTATATGTGTTATGTTTTTAAAAAAAAAAAAAAACTCTCGTGTCTTCACTTTTAAGTCTTCCGCTGTATGTTATATAGTCTTTATAATTTCTTTATTTCCTAAGTATGTAAAGGGTGACGAGCTAGTTCCAATAAAGGGAAATGGGGCGTTACATAAAACATCTAATCTAATTAACTTATGTAGATTGTTGAAGACGATAAAGGAAGCAAAGAAACAATCCCTAAATGCATCCATTCAATTGTTGGTAGGACGCTCAAATTCCAATTAAAAATCACTGCATATAATTTGAGAACCAAAAAGCCAAGCTTAACCATCATGCGAATCTTGGACAACGCCAACAATGGACCCCCACCAGAAACAACAAAAGAGGTAGCAATCACATAACAAAAATGGGATTTTAATCATAAATTGTTTGTACATGAATTAAAGTCCTTGAATTTTCAGGTAGAGTGTAGGGAAGAGGAAACGGCTGAGAGGAGCCTGAACAATGAGATAAATGAAAAAGAGAAGAAAGAAATGATAGAAGAAAATGTCCCCAAGGATCCAATGAAGAAGATACCAAATTGTTTAGTTTTCTTTAACAAATCAGACTTATGAAAAAATGACTCCACAAAATATTGAGACTCCTTTACTAATACAATTCAAGAGAGTTTGTAGGTTGATCTTGAGGAAAAAGAAAAGATAGCAACAAGCAGCAATATTATCCAAAAAGAAAAGAATAATCATGACATAATTGCCGAAAACAACCCTATCAATACAATAGAAAAGGTAGCATTGAACAGCCCCATTTTTTCAGAAATTCTTAAAGTTTACGTTAGACATTAAATATTAAACAACTTTGGTCCTATAGATTGAGGTTGCAGGAGCAGAAAAATGTGGCGAGAGAATCAATGCAAATCTCAAAGAAATAAAGAAAGAAGATAATAACAAGGACAAAATCTATGTTGGACTAGACATTGACAAGATAAAAAGGCACAAACTGCAGTAGAGGGCAAATAAGACTACATTGAGTCTGTGTTTCATCTTTCATTAACATGTTGAAAAGTTTGTAGAGTTGACATGAATATTTGTTTACCAAGATATGATTGAATAACCCAACTTCATTCAGAATACATTATTGTTTGTGTTTTAGAAAGTTTTAAACGTGTCTGGAGCTTAAATCATCACCATTTTCTTTTATCCTCCTATTTTAATGAGATTGGTTCTTTCAATATTGATTTATTTTTAGATGAGCCAAGCTTATGCTTTGTGGGATTAAATTTTAGTTTGTTATTGTACTAAATTCTATTTTGGATGATAAATGTCTTTTATGATGATTTTAAAAAATATTAATTGTAGGATCATAAGTGTCTGATGATTAATTCCCAAGAAATGTATGAACAACTTTGCATTTTTAAATATGCAGACTGCATATCATGAATTAACAGGTTATTTAAGGCCATGGAGTAAAATATTGATACAAATCTATTGGGTACTTCGAATAATGTATGTACAAATTTATTGAATAAATAATTCTATTGAAATTGACTACTTATATAGGTTTTTGTTTGGTTTTGTTTTATTTTTCTAATTCCATGAGTGGATAATTTTAATTTCAGATGAAGATTTATAAATGATAAATTTTTAGCATCGACGATTATAGAAACAAATGTATGAAAAAGCACAAAGATAAACAGAGGGTACTAATTTCTATAAGTTTTCATTTTAATTATAAGGTACAACCAACTGATACACTTTTAAAACATTCTCAGTGTGTATTCATCTAATGGGGGAAGATGAAGAATACAAAAACAACAAAGTAAAATATTATACAACTATCATCAAATTAAACTATATTGACAACATCAGTCTTTTTCGAACATTGTTGAGTCTTTTCCATACTTTCCAATAACCTCAATTCGGAATCTACAAAATGTGAAAAAAAAAAGATAAGAGGATGTCGTAAAATGAGAGAGATATGGCTTGAGGAGTAGTGCCATCATCATGAAGGAGTTCATGCATTTAACTAATTATTGGTTATATTAATAATACTCCCCTAATGATAGTACCATCAGATGTTCATATTTTGGCATCAGAAATCCTAAGACTTGATCACGGGCTATTTTTTTCTATAAATTCTTTCTTTCTATTCAACATAATCTGAGAACCTAGAGGTATTCAGACCCTACACATCGAACTGCATATAACAGTCAATGAAATTTTTAACAGCTTTCATCATATCACAGATTACCAAACAGCTAATAGAGTCTAAAATCATGCCACCAATCTCAGTCTTCACAGACACAGATAAAACATGTTCCTCCTAATAGAAGCTAATTAATGTCCTTCCTACCAAATCCCTCAAGCTGAAAAATTAAAGAAATTAAGTTACAATACTACGCAAATAAAACCTTTAAATATTGAGAATCAATTTAACACCAATTCAAAATTTAAAATTGTAACAACAACACACTCAAATCCTAACCATGAATATTAATTAATACAAAAAGAGTTGTTGCACATTCAATACAATTAAAGATTACAAATATGTAGATGCAATACAATAATGTTTCTTCTACAAAAGCTTTTTATTTCAAGTGGTCATACCAAATAATATTACTACAAATACAAATTCACAGTAAACAACAAACATGGAGGTAGAAAGCACTAGCACACATAGTTGGAATCTTTCGCTATTAGAATCAATCAGAGGTTAGTTGAAAAACACAAAGATCAGTTTCAAAAACAAAAGCTTATGGATCAAATTAAAATGAAAAACTACTCACGAAGCCCTAATACCGAACTTAAGGATATATGTGCATTAGAAATTGCATAATATAATGTTTGACATAATACTGAAGAATGACCGCATCAATGGATATAGAGCCTACAGTTATATTAACACATGCATATATAAATATAAAGAGTATTACCTTATGTATCTCATGCTATGTCCATCAAACTACAAGCCAAATTTCCTCTTCCAACAACAAACCCGCGGCAAACATGTATTACATTATTTTGACCTCTCAAATTAACTTTTGAAATGAAATCCTGAGTATGACATGTTTTATATTAGGTGCAAATTTATAATATCAAAACACATATCCTAAAAGATACATTGAGTTTCTGGCTAGAGCAGTATCGTAAAAGTTATATTCAGTTCTTAAGAATATTATGCAATGAAATCCAGAGGAATATAGAAGCCATATAAGAGAATAAAGGTTGCAATCAGAAGCCCCACATACCATCACTATTTTGAAATAGCTCTGCATACATTAATCGACCAGTCTTCGGGATTTCACCTTCCAACCATAGCAAATGGTGGAAGATTCATACATTTCAAAGAAAAAACCAAAAATATACATCTAACTTTGGTTAACAATGTGTAGTGATATCTCGCAGATGAAGTGACATATGCACGGGGTGCCAAACAAAGCCCTTCGAAAAAATGCAAACAGGCAAGAGATACGAGACGAGAAACTCTTAAAAGAAAGCGAGCCAACACCTTACAACACGGTACGATCAAAGCAATTTAAATAAAGTTGAATTTAGCCTAAAATTGTATTCATATTCAGGAATACAAAAAGGCCAAAGTTCTAATACAAGATCTTCCTCAGCCATTAATCCCATCAATATTCCAATATAAGATAGGTAAAAAACCCACTACACATGATTATTACCGGTCAAAACATCACAAATTGATTCATCCTAACACATGATAGATTCCAAATCAAAAGAAACAACTGATAGGACGCGGACGACCACTACTGAGAAAGATATCAATCGTCAGAAAAACAAAGGTTAGTAAACTTTAAAATATGAGATATCATAGCAACTAACCTAAATTAACAAGTTCCATTTTATAGCAGAAACTATAAACGAAGGAAACAACCTCAAAACATCGAAACACAACAACTTGCTTAAATGCCCATTCTGTGATGCATTAGTTTGGACGGCTGAGGGAGCAAAAAGGGATACAAGGTGTGGAAATCTGATATTCACAATATGTTGTCAAAAAGGGCGTGTATGTCGTCCAAGAAGAAAAGACCCCCCTGAGATTCTACAAAATCTATTCGCTGAATCAGCATCCTTTCGAAGAAACATAAGATCTTACAATCCAATCCTAGCCTTTACATCTATGGGAGCTAAGACAGATAATTCTGTTAACTCTACTAATGGACTATACACATTTGGAGTTCATGGACAGAATCACCACATAATTGGATCATTACTTCCAATTGAGGGACAGATGTCACGTTTCGCACAACTATACATATATGACACACAAAATGAAGTGTAGAACCGTATCAAGACACTTCCACGAACACAAAATACAGAAAAACTAGATGAAAATATAGTACGAGTATTGATTGACACGATGAACGACAATAACAAACTAGCAAAAATTTTCAGAATGGCAAGAGACAGATACGAATTAGGAGAAATGAGGGAATTTTCAATAAAATTGATAGCGTAAAAAGAAAAGGGAAGACAATATGACTTACCGAGCACGAATGAGCTTGCAGCCTTGATTGTTGGAGACATATCTTTAACAACCGAAGAAAGAGACGTCATTATCCAACATCAATCAACAAGATTCCAAAGAATAAGTGACTTACACCCATTATATATGGCATTGCAATATCCGATATTATTCCCATACGGTGAAAGTAGATTCCACGAACATATTCCATACAGAGATTCATCCATAAAGAGGTCATATGTAACTATGCGGGAATTCTATGCATATCAAATTCAGACAAGACTAACAGAGGAAACCATACTTATTCGGTCTGGACATTTGCTACATCAATATATAGTAGATGCATACACTACGGTTGAATAATAATGTTTACGTTGGATTAGAAACAACAAAAAAACATTAAGAGCAGATCTTTACAACAATGTACGTGATGTAGTTGCAAGAGGTGACACGATGCAAAGACGATGGGACGAAGAGTGCTCCTACCATCACATTCACCGGGAGGCCAAGATATATGGTAGAAAATTATCATGATGCAATGGCCATATGCAAATGGTACGGAAACCCAAAACTTTTCATTACGATTATAGCAAATCCGAACTAGCAAGAAATATCAGCTCATCTACAAATGTCAGGAAATAACACATCCAACGATAGACCAGACATTCAATGTCGCGTGTTCAAGATGAAACTTAAAGAATTACTTTCAGATATTCAAGAAGGATTCTTTGGAGGAGCACCCCGAGCAGGTTAAACAATAATTTCTTTTAGATTCTACACGTCAGTAGAAATATTACAAGGAAAAAATAGTGACATACCAAAATAAATAATAACATAGCCAACCCCATGCAATTTCTTTAACTTTCAATTAATCATCTCAATTTCCCATGCAATTTCTTTAACTTTTAATTAACCATCTCAATTTCTTTGTGGATGTAGTTGTATACACTATCGAATTCCAGAAAAGAGGGCTCCCTCATGCACATATACTCTTATGGCTGGAGGAAAGCTCAATAGCCCCTACTCCAACACTAATAGACACTATGATTTCAGCAGAGATACCTGACAAGAGCATCAACGAAGAAGGATTCAAATTAGTTGAACAATTTATGATGCATGGCCCATACGGAATAGATGGACCTCGATCACCGTGCATGTATAATGGAACATGCACAAAAAAATTTCCAAGGACTTTCAATGAAAGAACAACAATTGACGAAAATGGATGCATAAGATATCGTCGAAGAAATAACGAAACAAAGTTTATCATGAAGGGCAACACTAAACTTGACAATTGTTTCGTCGTCCAACACAATATCTCTTTTCTAAGAAAATATAAATATCTAATGGTGCAACAGGACGACAACAATAAAATATCTTTTCAAGTATATTACAAAAGGAGTGGACAAGGCAACAATAATAGTGGACAAATTTGTAATGGGAAGAGAGCATAATGGAGCAGAGAATACATAAAAAGAAGTAGATAAAATAAACAATTATCTTGAATGTCGTTATCTTTCCGCATGTGAAGCGAAGTGGAGAATTTTTGCATTCGACATTCATTATCGAAAGCCTACTGTACAACGGCTGACACTACACCTGCCAAACCAAAATAATCTCATTTACGATGAGATGGATAATCTAGAAAATGTACTGTCAAGAGAAAATACTTAGAGGACCATGTTAACCGAATGGATGGAAACAAACAAACGAGATAGTGAAGCAAGAACACTAACGTATGTGCAATCCCTAGAAATATGTTTGGATTGAAAGAACAAAAATATAGACCAAAAGTTAACAAGAACGCACAATTGCAAGAATATTTAACATACATCCGACAACAGAAGAACTCTACTATCTAAAAAGGCTGATCGACATAACAAAAGAAGCGACATGCTTACAAGATATTCTGACAGTTGGAGAGGTCGTCCACCAAACATTCAAGGGAGCTTGTTATGCAAAAGGATTGCTAGATGGAGATAAAGAATGACATGATGCAATAGATGAAGCTTCACAATGGGCTTCTCCCAACCAACTACGTCATCTCTTTGCAACACTATTAATGTACTGTGAGGTTGGAAGCCCTATAGCTCTATGGAATCATTGTTGGAGGACTCTTGCAGAAGACATTCCATATAAACAACGAAAGACATTTAGTTTTCAAGAGATGGATTTCACTGACGAGGAGCTTCGAAACTACACTTTGATGGAGGTAGAGAAGATATTGATCCAAAATGATAAATCACTACAAAACTTCAGTGAAATGCCAACATCTGACCCAAAACTTCTCAAACAACTAACAAATTCATTCATAAGAGAGAAAACAAATTATAACATGGATGAAGAGCAACAGGAACATGACAGATTGCTCGATAATTTGAATGAAGAATAGGAAAATGTGTTCAATCAAGTGATCAACTCTATCAAACATGGAGAAGGCAAACTATTCTTCCTATATGGTCCCGGAGGAACCGAAAAACGTACTTATACAGAACAATTATATCAAAACTAAGGGCTGAAAAGAGAATAGTTATTCCAGTGGCATCCTCAGGAATAGCAGCCTTGCTACTTCCAGGAGGAAGAGCAGTACACTCACGGTTTAAGATTCCAATAAATATACATGACAATTCTATGTGTGACATCAAACCAGGATCACACCTAGGTGAACTTCTAATGCAGACAGACTTAATAATATGGGATGAAGCCCCAATGGCAAATCGTCATACATTCGAAGCATTAGATCGAACAATGAGAGATTTACTATCTGCAAAAGACAAGGAAGCAGAGATAAAAACATTTGGCGGAAAGACAATGCTACTCGGTGGGGATTTCAGACAGATACTGTCGGTGATACCAGAAGGGAGCAGACAAGACATAGTATTAGCAACAATCAACCGCTCATACCTATGGGATTCATGTTGCGTGCTCAACCTCACTAAAAATATGTGGCTTCAACAATCAGAACAATAATTCGCTAAGTGGGTCCTAAAGGTTGGAAATGGAAAATCGCATAAAAATAATAGAGAAAGAGATGTATGTGATGAAGAAGAAATTAGTGACATCGATGAGAGTTTGATATAAATAGCAATGGAAAACCAGTGGAGCAAATAGCAAACCACACATTATCAAAATTCCAACTAACACAAGATATTCGGAAATATCTCACGGAGAGAGCAATCCTAACACCGAGAAATGAAATTGTAGATGAAATAAATAATTACATACTCTCCATTACACAAGGAAAAATTAAGGAATACTACAGTTCAGACAATGTTGAAGATGAAGCAGAAGATAAAGAAAGACATCAAATATTATATCCAACAGATTTTATAAACACCCTCAAATTCTCGGGATTACCAAACCACCACTTGCAGCTCAAGACAAATATTCCAATAATGCTTCTCAGAAACCTCAACCAGAAAGAAGGACTTTGCAATGGCACAAGAATGCTAATCACACGTTTGGGACAGAGAGTGATCGAAGCAGAGATATTAACAGGAACACATATAGGAAACAAAGTATTGATTCCGATAATCATCCTATTACCTAAAGATACAAAATGACCATTCAAGCTAAAAAGACGTCAGTTCCCAATAAGAATTTGTTATGTGATGAAAATTAACAAGAGTTAGGGACAGAGCTTAAAAAAGGTTGGACTATATCTTCCAAACTCTGTTTTCAGCCACAGCTAGCTATACGTCGCCTTTTCGAGAGTAACATCAATGGAAGGACTAAAGATACTGAACATGAAAAGCACTACACGTGAAGAAGATGATATAGTAAATATTATATACAGAGAGGTGTTCAACAACCTACCAGCTAATACATAAACATGAAAGATCAGTGACAAAACATGTACATTATTTTTCGCATACATTACAAAAAATAAACAAAAAATGAAATATAAAATAATAAGTGGAGATAACACGCGAAAATGCAGAAAAATGACGGCAATGGAAAACAAGGCTTTCAACAGTCTGAGAACATGAAACATAAAGATGTACACAAAAGATAAGTCAATTTCAGTGAAATTTGATTAAATAATAATGCACAATTTCAATAAAGTTGTATGAGATTTTTATATAACATAATATCGAATAATGCAGGAGAAGAATTACAGCGAGTCAAAAATGAAAGGAAAGCCAACATGAAAGCAAAGCTCGAAAGAGACAATTACAAAAAGGTCAGTAAATTGCAATGGATACTTAATGTGACCTGCTAAGAGAGTACATTTATCGATTTTTAGGGATTTCCATATTATATATTGAACCATGAAGATTTAATAAATAATTTTTTAGGCGTCTCCATAACTGTCCAACATGTCACCCATTGATCTTCTATTTTAGAAAAAAAAAATATTATATATAAAAAAGATGATTTTCTTCTTCATCTTTTATTTTTTTAATTAGTATTCAAAGCCAATTTAGATAAAAAAATTATGGTTCCAATTTGATTAAATTTATATCGTGTTTCTAATTTAAAAAGATCAAACTTAGGAGACGTAGAAGATAATTGGAAATTTCAAGCAAAATATGGCCTGCAATCCCAAATTTAAAGCAATAGTTGGAAATTAGAACTTTTGATCTGTCACTTAACTAAACTAAATCATTCAATGAAGGACGCATTGGAGATGTCCAAAGCTTATACCTTTCTTTGAACTATTATGCAGGAAATACCCTTGAAGCAACAGTCTTCATGCTCAGCCTTAAAGTATTAACTCATCAATACATTCGAGACATGAATTCCACAAAAGGATAGACAATGCCAACTATTGTTTTTCGGAGACTCTCTACAATAAAATCAACATTATTGTGTACTGGAAAGTATGGGTTTCTTGATCATTATATAAGTTTATCTCATCTTGAAACTATATTAGTGTACATAATTCAAAATGTAGGGGCGGCTATCTATCTGTATAATGGAAGCAAATTAATTTGATTTTCCCTCTGCTAATGAATAAATTTATGTTATAGCACTTTAGGCCTACCTTCTGCTAAGTTTTAATTAACTAAGAATTTTTCCTTTATCGTTTTCTAAATATGTTTTAGCTTGGAAGATAATATGGAAATAGGACCTAATTAGTACTAACATAGAGAGATGTCATTTATAAGAAACATACCGTGATGAAATGGCAAGTGTTTTGACCATCTACTCCAACGTAGTTGTTTGTGGTGCTACTACGAATGCCTGCATGAATCTCCCCAAATAAAGGGCAAAAGGAAACAACAAATATCAAACCTCAATTCTCCATATTCAAAAGAGAGGATGCAATAGACTTCTTATTTAATTTACCTTTGAGGCTTATATCTCTTATTGTAACTGCTAAAAAATAAAACTAATTAATTACATATTATATCCAGCTTTATGCAAATATGTAAAGCATCTTGAAGCATGTATAATTTGATGGAGGAGAATTAATCAAGACAATATTAAACTTACAAAATAAATCAAGCATCCAACTTTATTGTTTGATGGATTTCAAACATTTCTTAATATCTTCTATTTTCTTTCTATTCTAAGCACAAATGTCGGCATCAATTCGATTAAGATGGCAAAAATAATCAATAACAATACTCAAGGTGATGTGATCTACATGAGCATTCTTTACAACCATTTTATCAAACATATAGAGGGCAGCAGAGTATTGTTTCATCTTAATTGCGGCAAGATGAATCTATATGAAAAAAAAATACAAAAAAAAACATCAAAGACCACATCGTAAAAAATTAATGAAAATAATTAAGAAAATCAGGTCACTTAATAGAGATACACTTATCTTTCACATCAATAATAGCCACCACCCTATATGTAGATCATCTTCTGCTGCAAAATCAGAATTAAATTAAATTAAACAGATATAAAAAGGAACCGAATGGTGAAAAATAATGATTACAAGACATACAAGAAAGAAAAGCTGGGAAAATTGAGTGTCTGGTTCTAATTAAGCAATGTTAAGCATGCATGTCTTGGGTGAAAATGAATGAAGGGTAATAGAGAGGAAATTAAAATTGTATGGAATATGGAAAATGATAGGATGGTAAAGAGTAAAGACAAGAAAAAAATGACGGGATGGGTGTTCATTTGTGGTGATCCGATTTATGTTAGGAGAAAAGGAAAAGAGCAATTTGGAGTTGAAATATCTACAACCATTTCATGCACAAAAAATGCACCCTTTTACCCTTTCTTCACCTTTTTTTTTTCAATCAAAATATATACACCAATTTACACATCCAATTAATTTGTTTTTTTTTTTCTCAATTCCAAACCAAACAATATGTAGTACCCTTACAAATTGTACTAAGTACTGATCAATCATTAAAAACATCTCTAAGGTTAATGTTGGATTGAGATAATTGAAATGCAATCATAAATCTACTTAAATATGATGGTTCTCAATCAACTGAGAATGATCAATTTCAAGTTCATTCAATTCAAATAACCATCTAACAAATTCACAACTATGTATTTCAAGTATGTATAGGCCAAGTTTTTTTTAAAAATAATTTTCCCACTTAGTCATCAAACGAAGGAAGTGTTGTAAATTATAAAAGGTGGACATTTTCGAAGGAAATTCACAGAAGTTTATTATGGGAATTAAAATACACTTACTATCCTATTTTACATATTACAAAGCTACTAGGTCTATCGGAAAAATAATAATAATAATAACTTACAGACTAAGGAGGAAAATTTACAATTTCAAAAAATTAATTCCTACAATACAGTATCACATAATTAATTATAGTATAAAAATCAATAACAAATCATAAATAAAATTTATTAATTACTTCAATAATTAAATAATACATTAAGTTTCATTTAGGAACGCACCATATTCAAATATGTAGTGCACTATGTATCTTAATCAAATATACTTTTATTTTGGTTGACATTGTCTCTTTTAAAGGTAAAGAAAAATACAATCAAATAGAAATATCGAAGCAAAACCAGAAAAATTGAAAGCACAAGGAGAAAAATTTGTTCAAAGGAATACTCAATATCTGGATGTATTACTAAATCCAGGTGAACTGCCTAATTTAATTTAGATATATATATATATATATGTATGTATAAAGAGAGTTTGAATTAATGATATTTCACAATACCCACAATTTGAAAAAAAAATACAAAAAAGCCCAAAATAACATATACTATTTCCCAAAAAAATGATGAAGTTACACATATGAAAAGAATAACAAACATTAGAAACAACTCCACAAACAATGCAAAATACACGTGGTTAGGAAGCCCGTGCAACGCACGGGGCCAAACCTAGTATGTATTGAAAAGCAAAGAGCTTACTGTCACGCCCCAAAATATAAATCTTAAAATTTTATGTAAATTTAATAAAAGTTATGAAAAACAATTTAAATTATCAGAGTATCTTCGACGGGTGTGCAGGAAAGAAAGAAAAGAAATGAGAGAAACATAGATGACATAACTATATAAGTTAAAAGTTTGTAGCAACGACGAGTATATACACGTATTGACGGTCAAGGGTTGACTTTGACTGGGCCCACGACCCTCGGTCAACGATGTCTCATTGGCGACGACTCGAAAAAGACGAACGGCGGAAAAAACGAGGTTCGGATTGAAAACACGGCGTCGGGTGCACGTCGGCACCCGATGGGCGCGCATGGGCGCGCGCGGCGGGCGCGTGGCTTCCCGACACCCGGTAGCTGCGGGAGCGTGTCTCGACAGGCGGGCGTGCGTCTCAGCAGGTGGCCAAGGTTTCTTGGCAGATGGCATCCCGGCTCGGTAGGCTGCCGAGATTTCTCGGCAGCCGGAGCCCAGATTTTCCCGACGTCGGCCCTGCTCGCCTGTCACTTTTCCGGCTCCGCCCGGCGTGGCGGCGCCGCCTCCTGCTGCCACTCCCAGGTTCACTGGAAACCTCGCATCGCCGGCTACCACCTCCGGCCATCCTTCATCGGATTCCGGCATGAATAGTGCTTGAAAAGTACGCCGTAAACCCTTCGATACTCAGATTTTCAAACCCAACCCTAAATTTCAAAACTCCGGCCGGTGAATTCCCGTCGGCTAACCCCAGCCACATACACAGCCTATATACCTACTTGCATAAACACACACACACACGTATTTCACACACACACACACACACACTGATTCCCAGCTCTGGCCGGCGGCCACCTGCCGCCGGCGACCACCACCACTCGCCGTGACCCTGGCCGGCGACCCCCCCATCGCCGGCCACCACCAGCCGCCACGATCCCTCACACACAGGAGCACCCACACACACACAATGCAAGGTGTAAACACACACACACACCCACTGTTGTTGCTTGGCCAATGAACTCCAGCCGCCGGCCACCTTCCCCGGACCTTCGCCGGCGACCTCCCGTCGCCGGCCGATCTTTCCCACACGGCGGCACCACTAGGCGCCGTCCACAACAGCATGCAACCAAACACACACACTAGCACACATATATACACACACACATGCACGTTTCATACATATATATACACTGTCCTTCTCCGGTGCCGCCACCCACGGCGGCGCCGGCCCTCCAGCATCGGCCCCTTATCTCCGGCGGCCTCCGACAGCAGCTCCGGCGTGGTGGAGAGAGAAAACATAGAAGAGAGAGAAAGGGTGGTGCAAGGGCTAGGGTTAGGGTTTCGTTTCTGTTTTTCACCATTTTCCGGCGAACAAGAAGTCAGAATTGAATTCCGAGACCTATCCTAGATTCATCTCGTCGAGACGAACGTCATGTGCGAAAATCGGTCGAATCCGATAATGTTGGATTTTTCCGGCCACCGGCGGCGGCGCCGCGCCGGCAGTGGCGCCGCTGACCAGAAAACAGAAAACGGAAGAGAAAAGGGAGGAGAGAGAAACTTACGAGTTTTCGGCACGTTCGACTCGTTTGGAAAAATGGTGAAAAATGAATCGGGAGAGCCCCTATTTATAGATTTTGAGAAGTTACTATTCACGCAAAATATCTTGGCTACTATTCACGAGTTGACTTTTCCAAGTTACTATTCACCGGAAATATCTTCCGATTTTTCGATCGAAACTTTAGGTTTTGTCCTTTTTATCGTCGTTCGAGCTACAGGTCTCCGATTGACCTCTAGTTCGTTTCTATCTTCTCGTTTTCTCGATACGCATTTAATGGTATACAAGAATCCTATGTTCCACGTCTAATAAAATTATCGATCTAAAGCGTGCATTAAACATTTATCTGAAACGCACGTAATTAATTAAATAGTCAAAGCATACACACATAATTATTAAATTAAGGGTTTAATATTTAATTAATCAATTATGCTCGTTTTGATCCAAGGCGCTACAAAGTTACTGAACAAATTTGATAATAAACTGAACATTTTTGTCAATATAATAATATTTAAAATTTTCTTATATTGAATTTTCTATGTTTTTAATCATGTATTACACGGGCTCTATGCTAGTAAGAACATACATCTAGTACTTAATCTTATTATAATTTAATGTTCAATACCCAATTAATACAAACGATCAATTGTGGAATTAACCCTACAATTAAATTAACGTGAATATTCTTATTCTAGAGATAACTTAAAAGATTGTTAAGGTTATGTTTGGAAGGAGATTATGTAGGATTTGGAAAATCCGACTTTGAAATCCTGAAATTTGTAAATAAAGGTGAATAGGTAAAACCTGTGTTCGTTAAGAGATTTAATAGGGTATGATTGTGACTGTACATGTCAAATCAATGCTGAAAAAATTGCATTTATGTAATATTATATTATTTGTTAAGGTAATCGGTGATGTGATATCCAAAAATCAAAGCACTTCAGGCATAAATAGATTCTGGATAATATATTGAATCCATTGATGTAGCGCCCCGGACCAAAATGAAACATAATTTATTAATTAAATATTTTAACGCATGACTTAATAATTATATGCGTCTGCTTTGACTGTTTAATTAATTACGTGCGTTTAAGATACGTGTTTAATGCACGATTTAAATCGATAATTTTTTTAGATGTGGAACATAGGATATTTTTATACCATTAGATGCGTATCGAGAAAACGAGAAGATAGAAATGAATTAGGGGTCAATCGGAGACCCGTAGCACGAACGGTGACAAAAAGGGCAAACCCGAAGTTTCGAAAAAACCGAAAGATATTTTCGGTGAATAGTAACATGGGAAAAGTCAACCGATGAACAGTGACTGAGATATTTTGGATGAATAGTAACTTTCGAAATTCTATAAATAGGGCCTTCCCCGATTCATTTTTCACCATTTTTCCGAACGCGCCGAAAACTCGTAAGTCTCTCTCTCCTCCCTTATCTCTCTCATTTTCAGTTTTCTGGTCGGCGACGCTATCGCCGGCGCTGGCCGGTGGCCGGAAAAATCCAACATTGTCGGTTTCGGCCGAATTTCGCATACAACATTCATCTCGACAAGACGAATCTAGGATAGGTCTCGAAATTCAATTCCAACTTCTCGTTCGCCGGAAAATGGTGAAAAACAGCCTTGAAACCCTAACCCTAACCCTTGCACCACCTTCTCTGTCTCCTCTATTTTTCTCTCTCTTCTCGTCGGAGATGACGATCGGAGACCGCCGGAGGTAAGGGTGCCGAGTTGGAGGGCCGGCGCCGCCGTGGGTGGCGGCACCGGAGATGGACAGTGATATATATATGCATGTCGTGCATGTGTGTGTGAGTTAGGGTGTACTAGTGTGTGTATTGCATGTTGTGGCTGTTGGGGCGGCGCATGGTGGCGCCGCCGTGAGGGAACGGTGGGCCGGCGACGGGAGGTCGCCGGTGAGGGTCTGGCAGTGGTAGCCGCCGGCCAGGTCAGTTTGAAGGAGGTGTGTGTGAGTGTGTATATCATGTATGTGTGTGTGTATTTAGTGGCGGAGGGGTGTGTATGCGTGGCCAACAGGTGGTGGCCGGCGACCGGAGGTCGCCCGCCTGAGTCCTAGGTGGCGAGGGCCCAAGGGTGGTGGCCGGTGGCAGGTGGCCGTCGGCCAAGTCAGGAGAGTGTGTGTGTGTTTGAACGTGTGTGTGTTCCATGTGTGTGTGTATATGGCTGAGTTGGGGTGTTGGGTTGGCCGGAAAAGGTTGCCGGCAACGGGGAATCACGGGTGGAGGGGCTGGGAGTGGCCGGCGAACAAGGTGGCGGCAGCAGAAGGCGGCGCCACCGCACCGGGCGACGTCGGGAAGTAGCCTAGTCGAGCAGGCCACCGTCAGGAAGGCTGGACACGACGCTGCTGAGAAAACTCAGCAGCCAGTCGAGTGTCGTGTCCCGCTGCTGAGAAAACTCGGCAGCTGTCGAGTGTCGGGAGTCGCGCACTCACCGCGCGCGCCCATGCGTGCCCGTCGGGTGTCGATGTGCACCTGACGCCGTGTTTTCGATCCGAACCTCATTTTCTTTCCGTCGTTCATCCGTATCGAGTCGTCAATGACGAGACGTCATTGATCGGGGTCCGTGGACCCGGTCAAAGTCAACCCTTTGACCAAAATTACCATTTTACCCCTAAACCTAAAATGCTCCGTTCGAGCTCGTTTTAACTCCGATCGAGCTCATTTTTTTTTTGTCGTGACCCAAATTTCATTTCCTATCTTCTCAGCCACTTGGGCAGATCTTACTCTCTCGTTTCTTGGACTCCAATCTTTAGATCTCTCGATCCATCGCGTATTTAATAATCGTTTTTCCGTTGGAATCAGTTATCGCTTTAATAAAATTTATTAAGGATCTAAGAACGATATAACATATGTAGGCTACCTGTTGGATTGAGCGTTGAGTTATCTGACCTTTGGTACTCGCTTCTTGAGCTCTGAGTTATCAGATCTTCGGACCTTGCCGCTCACGTGGTAACCACCGAACAAGGTGGGGGTAATTTCTATCCCTTTATCTGTTTACTGTTTTCCCTATTAAAAGCATGATTGAGGAACACTATATGCTGTGAATACATTTGTTATGCCATACTTTATACTGTGAAAGGACTTCGGTTCACATTGCATGTTCGGAGGGTCCTATGGATCGTAAAAGAATTGTCTCCCTCCCCTTCTAATACTCTGAAAAGGTCTGGCGGTCCTTGAAATGCGCTAGCGGTATATGAGACCGTTTTAAAGGGTAAGATAAGGGAATCCCACACCTATTCATTCCTTGCTATTTCTAATATCTGCTATGCATTTTATGTGCTGTGACAACGTGACTTAAGATTATTTTACTGGTATCTATTATCTGTTGAGTCACAAGAGACAGATTTCATCCCCACGAGTGTATTCCATGCACTCACCCCCTTATTCTGTACTCACACTACAGTAGCTGGTGAGCATGTTGAACCCTAGTCGGAGAGAGACGGTGCTGTTTCTGAACCTGTAATTTAGGATGTGGTTCCACATGAACATTTTCAAAACAATATTTTAAGTTTATTCACATTTTGTATTTAATTCTGAGTATACTGTGGACGTGAGATCCTGATGTTTTATTCCGCTGCTTTAATATGTTGTATATATAAATCGATATTGAGACCGATTGCTATCGGCAGAGGCCGATTGTTGGTATGTGAGTGTTTCACATCGTCCCTTACCTCTTTCTTCTGTCGTCTTCTAATAATTCTTTCTGTTCAAGATATGTGTCCTTTGTTATTTCTTTCTTCACGCCCGTGTGAAAACTCTGATATTTTTAACGAAAGATTTTGGGGCGTGACAATTGATTTTTAAGATGGGAAATGAAAGATAAAATGATCTTCAAAGTTGATTTCTAGAAAGCATACAAATCTATATTTGGGTATACATTGATTAGATGTTACGACATGAACTTCTGTTGGAAATGGAGACAATGGATCTGGGGTTATCTTTCTTCCGCTTCAATGTCCATTTTGATCAACAAAAATCCCTCAGACGAATTCAATCTCCAACGAAGAATTAGGTAAGAGGACCCTCTCTCATCTCTCTGATAAGCAGGGCTAAACATTTACATTTTTCTAAAGGACTTGAAATCACTTCTAACAATGCTCGAGTAAGTCTTCTACAGTTCGTGGATGACAAAGTCATTTTGGGCAAGGTTTCAATCAATAAACCTAAAGCTATGAAAAGAATTTTAAGATTGTTATAGATATCTTTTGGCCTCAAGGTTAATTTTTTCAAAAGCTCACTCCCTGGGATAGGTATTAATGATCGGAATATTGCTATCTTTGTTGTTATTATTGGATACAAAATGGGAAAGTTTCCATTTAATTATTTATGACTCTCTATTAGAGCTAATCACAGAAAAAAAGAAGTATGAAAACCTCTGATTAATTGTTTTTAGAATAAACTTCTAGCATGAATAAGGAGAAACCTTTCGCTTGGAGGTATGATTATCCTCTTAAACTCGGTCTTATCCATTCTACCATACTTCCTCTCATTTTCAAAGCCCTTGAGTGCATTATTAAATCTATTAGGCCTTCTCCAACCCTGCGCTAGGTGCTATTCTAGTGCAGGGTTTTCTTCTCCAACCCTTTGCTATTCGCTTTGCTAAGGTAGCGCAGAACCGTCATGTAATCTATTGTGCGTTACTAGAAGCACAAAGTTAATCCAGCGCTACTCATTTTCTTTTTTTTTATTCAAATTTTATATGGATTTAGGCTTGGACTTTTCATTATGCTTGGGCTTTCCCTTTTTTTCCTTCTTTTTGTTCAAATTTTTATGGATTGGGCTTGGGCTTGGGCTTTTAATTAAATTTATTGTATTAAAAATTTAATTAATTCAATTAATTAATTAAATTCAATTTAAATTGTACTAATGTGTTAATTAATTCAATTAATTAAAATTTAATTAAGTTAAATTTATTCAATGAAAATTTAAATTAATTGAATAATGAAAAATATAATAAACATAGAGTAATATTAAAGAATAATAAAAAATACATAAAGTTACATAAAACATAAAATTACATTAATGAAAAACATAGAAATACATAAAAACAATAAAACTAATCATGTTTATTTATTTTTATTGCACTTTTATTAATCATGTAATATATATTTTTATTGTATTTTTATTTCATGTTTATTTATTTTTATTGCACTTTTATTAATCATGTAATATGTATTTTTATTGTATTTTTATTTCATGTACTATGTATTTTTATTGTAGTTTTATTTCATGTAATATATATTTTTATTGCACTTTTATTTCATGTAATATGTATTTTAATTACATTTTTAGTATTAATAAATTTAAAAAATGATATTAAAAATAAAGTAGTGCTGAAAGTAGTGCGAGCTGTTGGAGAAAAAATGATGATTCTGCACTAGAGTAGTGCAAAACCTGCACTACTCTAGTGCAAGCTGTTGGAGATGGCCTTACAAATTGCAAAGTGATTTTTTTTTTTGGAAGGAAATAATCAAAAGATTGCTTGGGTGAAATGGGATAAAATTTGTAAGAGTAAGGGAGTCATGTCGAGGGGTTAGGAGTCAAAACTATCAGGTTATTCAATGTGGTCTTGTTGTGTAAATGGCTGTGGAGATGGGTAACGTGTGACAACACGTTATGGGTTATGGTTTTTAGGTCTGCGTACTTTTCGCTTAATGTCGAGTCCTCTAGGAGCTATAATGTTAGCAAATGATCGATTTAGTGGAAAGATTTAAACGAGTTGTAAAATGGTGTCTAGGGGTTGTTTTTTTTAGTAATATTGGTGTTTCATTTGGCAACAAATAGTCCATTAATTTTTGGAATGATTCATGGGTTTGTAATGGGTGTTGGCTTAGATTTAGATTTAGAAGATTATATGAATTGTCTTTGTAAAAATATGGGCGTGTAAGGGATTTTTTTCGTGTCAAGGAAGAGTCTTGGTTCTTATTTTTTATGTGGAGAAGGTACTTTAGTTATGATGAATTATGAGAGTTTTTAGATCTATTGAGTTGTGTTTGCAGGATCAAAATTTATACTTCAATTTTAGATTTATGTAGATGATTGAGGACAAGAGATGTGGCATTCCAGACAAAGGAAATGTGCAATCTTTTCTTTGTTACCTTACCAAGTTAGGTGGAGACTGACTTTCTTCAGTTGAAGTCGTGGTGGAAGGCATTTTCATCTAAAGTATCGGTGTTTTCATGGAAGTCACTTCAAGGTAGAATACCAAGGATAATCTTGTGAGAAGAGGAATGTTAATGGGTGATGAATTGTTGGAATGTGTAGCATGCAATCATCATAAGGAAAGTGTACAACACATCTTCATTTCATATTTAGTTGCACTCCTAATTTATTTAGATTTATATAAGTGGATGGGGTATCTCTATGTATTCTACCTCTACTAAGGAACACTTTGTCGAAAGTTATTAGTTTCAGCCATGATTTAGTTGCAAAGAGGATTCTTGTTTAGCTGCTCATCTCTTTATTTCATGTCTAGCTGCACTCCTAATCTGTTGAGATTTCTCTGCCATATTCTACGTCTATTACAGAATACTTTGTCGAGTTTATTAGTTTCGGTCATGGCTCAGTTGCAAAAAGGATTCTTGGATTAATTTGGCAATGTGCTTTGTGGAGAATTTGGAAGGCTAGGAATGAATGTATCTTCAAGGAATATCATTCTACTACTCTTATCATGATTGGATCTCACACCCCCTTGATTGTATAATTTTTACCCTAATTTCTCCTCATTTTGTAATTGTACTTTTTTTAGTACCCCTTGTACTCAAATTTATGTATTCAACTTATACTTAAATATATATATATATATATTGTAAGTTGATTTACTAGTAATGATTGAGTGATTGTAGTAGTATAAATTTAAGTGTGTATTGAAATTTATGTAATAATAGGTTAAAGTATAGAGTTAATTATAACATTCTTTTTGTAAAATATGGTAATATTTGAGGGAATATCTTAATCATTATTTGTCACATGTTTTAAATAAAGGAGAAATAGCCGACTGTACCACTTTTCTTATAAGAAATAACAAAAATACCACAAAATAAGAAAGTTACCCAAATACCACCAACTATAACAAAGTTATCAAAATACCAAAAAAATTGACCGATCTCCATTTGAATAGTGTTTGATGCGATTGAAGGCTGATATCATGTCATTGATTCAGTGTTTCATGTCATTGATTTGGTGTACTTTAATTTAATGTGACATTATATAGGTAGTCTGCTCAATTTAATTGCCTTGGACCCCTCTATTTAATCACACCAACATACACGAATATCCCTGCAATCCCCTTTCATTTTTTTCGTTGATAAGAAATACTAAGAAGCGTAGATTCGGGGAGCTTGAGGTGAAGTATTTTTTGCAATCAGGTATGTATATCAATTTTAAGTGTAGTCCTGCAATGCAAATTTTCATGTAAATGTGTATATTACATGCTATCATTGTCATAGTTTATTGTTGATACTTTCTTGTTAAGTGTAGTCATGTAATGCTAATTTTATGCTAATATTCTCCTAGTTTATTGTTGAGTAATTTAATTCGTGTAAATGTATGTATGTATGTATGTAACATTTTCATAGTTTATTGAGCTATTTTACAGTAAACTTTGAAAGTTGGGGTAACAAAGTGGAAAAGTGACCATAGTTTGGCTTGTATTATGTAACTTACCCTTATTTATTTTAGTAAGTGTATTCCTTTATTTTCGTGTAACTATACATTATATATCGAAGATAATGAGAATGGTATGACCTTACATTAACATATTAGTTTAATAAAGGCTTACACAAAAAAAAAATGTACACTATTACATGAATTTTTTTTACATTATTACACGTATTTTTTTTACATTATTACATGATTTTTTGTTAATAAAGGCTTTTCATGAAAATGAAGTTCAAGATATATAGGCATTAAAAGAAAAAAAAAATGTACACTGTTAAACCAATTTTTTTACATTATTACACGTATTTTTTTAACATTATTACACGAATTTTTGTTAATAAAGACTTTTCACAAAATTTTTGGATCAAGATATATAGGCATTAAACGAAAAAAAATTGTACACTATTACATGGATTTCTTTTACATTATTACACGTATTTTTTTTACATTATTACATGAATTTTTGTTAATAAAGGCTTTTCATGAAAATGAAGTTCAAGATATATAGGCATTAAAAGAAAAAAAAAATGTACACTGTTAAACCAATTTTTTTAACATTATTACACGTATTTTTTTAACATTATTACATGAATTTTTGTTAACAAAGGCTTTTCACGAAAATTTCGGATCAAGATATATAGGCATTAAACGAAAAAAAATTATACACTATTACACCAATTTTTTTTACATTATTACACGTATTTTTTTACATTATTCCATGAATTTTTGTTAATAAAGGCTTTTCACGAAAATGAAATTCAAGATATATAGGCATTAAACGAAAAAAAATTGTACACTATTACACAAATTTTTTTTACATTATTACACGTATTTTTTTTACATTATTACTTGAATTTTTATTACATTATTACACGTATTTTTTTTAACATTATTAAATAAAGTCTTTTCACGAAAATATCAAATCAAGATATATAGGCATTAAACGAAAAAAAATTGTACACTATTACACGAATTTTTTTGTACATTATTACACGTATTTTTTTTACATTATTACATGAATTTTTGATTTAACATTATTAAATGAAATATTTTATGTTATTACATGAAAATTTGATTTGTACATTATTACACGAAATTTTAATTTTTATTATTACATGAATTTTTATGTTTTTACATTATTATACGAATTTGAATTTTGTAGATTATTACACGAAAATATCATCATTATAGCCCTTAATATCATTGTTCACTATTTTAGACCTAATTTCAATTATGACAAAATTTTGACTCACTTTACACAAAAATTAGACATGGAATATTCATTTATATTTTCATTTTAAATATAATACTTATGTGTTTGAATTTTCATGGTAGTATAAACATTGTTAATTATAATATTGTTTTTAAATTTATAACATTGTTCGTTTTTGTATAAATATTCATTAATTATTTATTTATGAAAGTTTTCAATTTAATAATCTTTAATAATTTAATTTTGCTATTATGATGAGCTACAATTTTTTTATTCTGTTTTCTGATAGTCACACGAAAAGATGAGTTTTATCTATGTAGTGGTTTGGTTTGGAGGGTATTGGGAAAAGTTAGAGTACAAAAATGGTTCTCAAGAGCTGTTTCACCTTCAAAGAATCAGATATCACGATTTACCCGACTCAATTCATGGACTTGTGCATGCTGATATGAATTTTTTGGGATATGTGATCCATGCATTAATTGAGACAAATGGATTTGTGAAAAAGATGAAAATCAAGAATGATTCTGATATGGACCGATTATTGTCTATGAGAAATGAGGTTGTCATCGTTTTTTTTCCTTAAAAGGATGGATGTTGGAGTATCCTTGTACTCGAAAGAAAGAAATACACCGGGAGGTATTCCAAATGTTCATCCTTCTATGTGTGTTGTAGATGTGACAAAATTGAATGATTATTTTGCTAATAATTTGGATATTCCAAATGTTCCCTTTGGACTACAAAACGATGAAACATTTTATGCAAAATATGGTGTATCGAATGAGGATCATATGAGATAGGCTGGGACATCCTCAAGTGCTTAGTGAAAATTTTGGCCATCGTCAATTGGTCGTGTAGACTACCTCACAGATTTGGGTCTTAACATTATCGACTTGAATAGGTCTCTGAGTGCTTGTAGACAACATGAAGAAATACAACGTAATGAAATACCACTTGCAGTTGACGTTGAATTTGGACTACAACAGAGACATGATGATCGAAATGGTAATAATTTTTATTTCATTTTTTAAAAAATCAAGTTACTTCATTTGAAATATTATTTTTTTAACTTATGTCTACCTTCTGTTTAGAATTGAACAATGAGTAAGATGTATCGGGATCAGCAATTGTCAATGTACAAGATGACTTTAAGTTAGATGAAGAGGATCAAAATGCTTTGGATGGAGACCAACGACTCGCTCTTGAGGAATTTATGATATACATTGAAAGATAAAATTGGTTTATCCCGGATATTCCAACATTCGAGTAGTCTCGTATTGTACATTTCTCTGAGAACAAGTCGTCTACATAGTCTGCACAAAGGATCCACTTTTTCTTGTAAAACTGATTTGAAAAATACAGTTGGTTCCTACCATTTGGAGAATCAAGTTAAATACTGTGTTAACCATTCTGACACACACAGATGGTTTGTGAAATGTAGATTAAAGGACTGCCCATTCATCCTCCACACCTCGGAGAAATATGGAAAATCACTAAGATTGTCTTACCACATAAATGCTCATTTTAGCTGAACAGCAGTGCCCAACGTCTACTTCCATCTACTTTGATCGGTGAGTACTATGTTGAAACAAAACGAGAACTCGAGACTCATTCCTAGGACCATCATTGAAGAAATGAACCAGCGTCATGGTTTGAAGCTCAATTATAGGGTTGCACTGAGTGCAAAATGTCATGCGATGAGGGTTGCATACGCTGATCCCAAACAATCATTTGCAATGCTGCCAATGTACTTGGCGGTCTTGGAAGCTGCAAATCCCGGTAAGTATACAACATTAGATACACATGAAAATGTTAAATTTAAATATTTTTTTTTTACATTGGCTGTATCTATTCACGGATTTCAGTGATATTCACGACCGGTGATAGTGTGGGACGGTTGTCACTTGAAAGGATAATATAAAGGATCAAATTTTCCCTCTAGCAATTGGGATAGGAAACAATCAATTTTTTCCTCTAGCAATTGGGATAGGAGATGTGGAAAACGATGAATGTTGGACTTGGTTTTTGACACATGTTCGTGAAGCATTTGGATCCTCAGATCAACGCTTATCGTGTCCGATCAACACAAAAATATCAGTAATGCTATCACTGCAGTGTACCCAGCTACAACTAATGGTCTATGTTGTTTTCATTTACAACAAAATTTAGCCAAACATGGATCACGTTTAGTTGGACTCTTCCACAAAACAACCTATTCTTATCAGTGCAATGAATTCAAACGGTAAGTTTTTTACATTTAAGATATATGTTGTTGAAACATTTTATATTTTCATATTCACATTTAGAATATTTTAAGGATTTTGTTATGATTACTGATAGGTACATGACCGTCATCGAAGAAACGAACATAGAAGGTACACTTGATACCTTAACAAAAATAGGTACAAGTAGGAGGTCCCGTGTTAAATGTCCCGTTTGAAGATTTAATTTCATGACATCAAATGCTGCTGAGATATGAAATGCTCACCTCCTTTGGGCCAGAAAGCTACCTGTTTGTTCTTTTTTGGAGTGTGTTCGGTGGATTACAAAAGGATGGTTTTACAATAGGAGGATGGCTGCTGAAGAAAGACAAAACATGCTGACAAAGTCAACACATGAAAGATTGCTAGAAGCCACCAAGCTTGGACGATGAATGCAAGTTGAGCCACTTAGACGATTCAAATACAAAGTCACAGATAAGAGTAAGATTTTTCTCGTTTAGCTATCCCGATACAAGTGCTCTTGTTTTATTTTTCAAAGTGAGTTGATATCATGTTCGCATGTATGTGCAGTAATAAGGTAATCTGGAATGATACTCTAAACCATTATCAATTGAGAATATGCAGCGATAATATAAAAGCTAACATTTTTTCCTCTTTCAATGCTTCCAGTTTTGTGAAGAAAACAGTGACTTCATACGCTGGCCCATATTACATGACAGAATGGTTGAGGGGGATGTGGGGAGGTGATGTTAATCCTATGCCTGATCCGCAAGATTGGGTTGTGTCTGACGATGTTAAGAACAAACGATGTATTCCGCCAGACAAACCTAAATAACCTGGTCATCCGAAATCAAAACATATTCCTTTGACTGGTAAGCATGCCGGACATTCACGCAAAACCACTGCATGTAGTGGTTGTGGCAAAACCGACCATAATAAGATGAGGTGTACCGAACTCTTGACCTTGGAGTATAAAGTCCTCGATGACGAGCTCGATGATGAAAACATAGTCCAAAATGAGGGCCAAGTCAGGCGAAGAAAGAAGAAACATTGCTCTATTTGTGGGTCCATAGAACATACCAGAAGAAAGTGTACAATTTATTTGGGATCAAATGTGATAAACGAACGATAGATTTAACATGTATGTTTGAAGTTGACCATTATAAACTCCTAATTCTATACGAGCTGCATATATTATTGTCTATCAATTTGAAGAGTTCTTGTAAATGACTTCAATATATGGACAATCAATGTTACAAGATAAATAATAAAGTAAATAGAAACACATAATCTATCATCGTCCAATAGAAACACATAATCCATGTTCATAAATCATGTTCAAATAATAGATAATCAGTCCAAATCATCATCCTAAATGGTGTTTGCATCCGTGGAGTTCTTGTACAAGGCTAGAGCCATTTGTCTCCTCATCTCAAAAATACCAAAAATGATATTCGGTCTGGGAAAAATGGCACTGATACAACTCTCAATCCCCTTCAATGCGTAAATGCCATAAGAAGTAGGATCGTCCTGCCTATAACAAAGATATGACTCAGCACTCATGAGGTAAAACATCTTTGGGCGCCAATGATAATAGCCTAACTTCTCATACCATCCAGCATGCTCTAAGAGACGTGGTAATACCCGCCTAAGGGGTAGGGTCTGTCGCAACCTAAGCTTTTTCACCTCCGGAGTCCACTGGAATCTTAAACTGTCTAACAGTGTCAATGTCATGTCCTAGAGATGGAGCTCAGCAGCCACCCAATGCCCGTACAAATTTAGAATAAAAAATACCTATTAACAAATCAAAAAGAATTTAAATATTGAGATGGAAGGTATATGAACAATTCAGAATAAATAATGAAGAAATAGTCATTGATTATCTTCAAATGTACCTTTTTTACGTCATCCCACCAAGGTTTCACCTTACGCCATCTTGGTTTGTCACCATTTATATAGGGGACAAGTCGACCCAACTCCAAGGGGTCAAACAGTTTACCATTATCTTCGATGTAACATGCATTTGGAGGATCAAACGCATGCTTCATGTTCCAAATATCCTTGCACGTTTCTTGTAATGTCAATTCGTTTAAAACCAATTAAAAACAATGTCATTGAAGTACAATTATATTTAATACTGTTTCAGTACTTACACTAAACATGCAGTCAATAATTTGGACAAATCCCTTTAATTCTCAATCCACTTGAACATTAAGTACTACTGGACGACTTTGTAGCAAGCTGAGATATGCGTCGATTATCTACAATACAAAATAGTTTAACATGTGTCATATAATTTCTTAACTCGTGCTAGTGTTTAAGGATATAATAGCTGATCGGACTAGTATCTCTCTATCTATTTCAATGTGTGGATCCATCAATGAATTGAAGAATGGAGGGCCAACTGGATAACCGATGCCAACGTTGCATTTGCCAAATAAAACTTATGGGTCAAAAGTTGATACAAAAAAAAAATACAAATTACAAGCAGTGTCAAATAAATTATCAAAATTAAACAACAAAAAACTTATAGATCAGCTTCGTCCCCAAGCTTCATCCATAGTAAGAAATCCTCCATACTATAATCATTTCTTCTATGCCAAGTACCCGTGAATGGACTTCTTAAAAAATGAGACTGATCTCTCCGTCGAACTTCACAGATTCTGGCACTCATATCAAGAATTTCATATCCAGTTGTGCCTGATATCGAGCCTATAACAAATTTGGGATCACCAAACTATGTCTGAAATATGGATGCTTGTGGTATATTAATCTCGAATGGTGTGCCAGAATCAGAAGATGGCTCACGACCATAATCCTCTATTCATAAGGAATAATAGCTAAGATCAGCTCCGCGATAGTGGCCTGATAAGTGGACTGATAAGTAGAAGGTTGCGGATCGTATAGGCCAGATGCATACTGTTAAGTGGAGGGCTGCGGATCATATGGGTTAGAAGCATACTGATTAGTGGTGTGATAACCAATGTGCTTCGTATTAGTAGGATGATGATCTGAATCGTCGAATCCCGAAGTATGATAAGTAGAGCGATGATGGTCCTCCTCATGCCAAGTAGCCTAAGGCTCAGATGAGCGAGGTGCGTACTGAGTACCAAAGTATGATCTGAGCCTATCCTGAATAAGTGAGGGAATCCGACGCTCCAATCGATCACTCTCATCCCTAATCGCTTGCTCCATCTGGAAAAATTGGCTGGAGAAGTAATTTTGCATCTCTGAGAACCCACTGTCTATCTCGTGCTCAAAATGTTCAAACAGGTGGTCATACACGCTAGGGTGATCACTTCTTCCTGGATCAGCCTGAGGAACCTCGGTAGACGAAGACGACACAACTCGTGCCTGCCTTTGTGGATTCCTATGAGCCGCTACAGGCGTATCCTCGCAATCAGATGCATGATGGGCTGGCAAATGATGTTGGTATGCATAATCCTGATCGGGCATGTGAAGTGGAGATGCATGCTCCTGCACTGTAGTATAATCTGGAACAAAATCTTGCTCGCTAGATCAAAACACAGGGTCTTCAGGAACATGTATGTTAGGACCAATCATCGAACGTGTGCTACGATGCTCGTCGTACATGTCGACTGACGTGTAGTCGATCAGATGGACTAAGCAGTGGTATCACGTGTCGATGGACCTAGATCTACGGGAGCCCTCATACCACGACGAGACCCACAAGGCTAAACTCCAAAAAAGAGGTCCTGATCTATGAACTGTTAATAAAACTATTGTGACTCCTTGGGACTCGGCTTAAGAGTCTCCCAACAATCAACCTACACAAAGTAGTCAAATAATTTAAGGTTAGGAAGATTACTTTGACTCAAATCATCTTGTTTGCTATATTGAAACAAAAAATAAAATTTCATACCTGTTAGCCAAGTATTTTAGTGATATCTGTTATGGACCTCTTAGTAGATCACTTCAAGCATCAAGGTAATAGATGCGGGACATCCAGTCGACGACCGAAAAGTATGCCAGTCACGGGAATAACCTCGTAAGCCTATATCTAGACAATGAAGTTATAATGTTAGTATTCAAGCTTACGAATAAGTTAATACATGCTGGAGACATATTACTTAAAAGCTACTCACTAATAGAGTAGCCAAGAAACCGTAGAAGTGGTAAGTGAATGTTCAGTTCCCCTGCTGAGGTAGAATAGTGGTGGGGAACTTGTCTATATGTCATAACAGGTTGAGATTGGAGAACTTCCCCTATGGGAAGCTCTCACATCGCTCCTCTTGCTCCACTAAAACCCAAACCCACTTGTCTACTTTCGTCTTTCCCATGTCGACTTCTAGTAGAATACTGTATAAAATAAGAATCTTTGCAATCTTAATTGAATCCTCTTGACTAAGACGGATCTCCTCTTGAACAAATCGATGACGTAGATCTAGAACAGTCACATGCGTATGTCCGACAACAACTCTGTGGTATATTCCACCTTCAGGTGGTGTATGTTGGCCAGAGGGATCGAAGTCTGAGTCACCAAAACGCAGACCCGTGATGAGAGCGAACTCCCTCCTCGAGAACCGATAAAGATGGTCTCGCCCGATGCAAAACCATCTCTCGTACTAGTCATCGCCGCTCAACCGAGACACCTCTTGAGACATGAGAATATGGAGGTAGACCCGTGATGAGAGCGAACTCCCTCCTGGAGAACCGATAAAGATGATCTCGCCCGATGGGAAACCATCTCTCGTACTGGTCATCGTCGCTCAGCCGAGACACCTCACGAGACATGAGAATATGGAGAAAGGTCTTGCATGACTCGTGATCAGTAAACCACAACAAAAAATGCCCGAAACATGATGCTCTAAATTGGTTGAGGCAGTCCATACTAATTTCTGATAACTCCGACCTTATATCATCCAATATATTAAGAGAGTGTATATATAAGCCAACCAACCTTGACAATCTCTTCGAACCCATACACGATCCAACTAAAATATGTAAAAGAATTGTAAATTAATACATATATAACTACGCATAATTTATTTTGATATTGTCATTTATAATATATTTATTTATAAAATAATATTCATTAGTTTCCAAATACATTAAAAATGCAAAAAAAACATAATTAACAAATAGGAGGCTCGGCACGACCCGTGTCCTCGGAGCCCGGCCGGGTCGCATAACATTAACTAACAGAAGATTCGTCAACAAAAATAAAAGAAAAATAAAAAAATTACAAAACTCAATTTTCCTGTAACAATACAAAAATCAAACAATCTGCAAATTTTCGTGTAACAATTCAAAACTCAAACATGGCAAATTTTCGTGTAACTATACAAAAATCAAACAATCTGTAAATTTTCATGTAAAAATTCAAAACTCAAACACTGCAAATTTTAAAGTAACTTTACAAAAATCAAACAATCTGTAAATTTTCGTGTAACTATACAAAAGTCAAACAATCTGCAAATTTTTGTATAATAATTCAAAACTCAAACACTGTAAATTTTCGTGTAACTATACAAAAATCAAACAATCTACAAATTTTCATGTAACTATACAAAAATCAAACAATCTGCAAATTTTTGTGTAATAATTCAAAACTCAACAATGCAAATTTTCGTGTAACTATACAAAAACAAATAATCTGCAAATTTTCGTGTAACTATACAAAAATCAAATAATCTGTAAATTTTTGTGCAAGAATTCAAAACTCAAACATAGCAAATTTTCGTTTAACAATAAAAAACACAACAATTGGATTTTTCGTGTAACAATACATAACCCAGATTTCCAGATTTGGCTTCAACGAAACAAACTCAAACATGCTTCAACGAAATTTCCAAACATAAAAGGAAATATTTACACGAAAATTAGGATTTAGGAACCTAACCTGAATCTGCCCACTAACGCTCGAATCCATGGATTCCAATTTCAATTTCTCCCCCAAATTGCGCCAATTGAGCCCTAAACCAGTCGAACACTTCAACGAATAAAACTGCCAATTTTTTGTTCTTATTTCCACGAATTCGAACCTAATTTCAATAATCCCTTTCCACGAAAATTTTTCCCTGATTTTGTAAATCCTTAATTGAATTTCACCTCTAAAAAAAAGTTAGTGGAATAGTTTCACCCTTAAACGAATTAAACTTCTTACATGAAAAAAATTGGGTGGCGGCCAAAATTAGAGTTTTGTCTTGCTCTTGTCTTTATTTCTCTTATTTTATTATAGTGTGATTTGATTGTTAATTGGGCCCCAATTATTTCTCTTAAACACAGTAAAAGTGGGCTTATAAATGTACTTTTCAATCCCATCAAACACTATTCAAATGAAGACAGGTCAATTTTTGTGATATTTTGGTAACTTTGTTATAGTTGGTGGTATTTGAGTAATTTCCTTATATTTTATGGTAATTTTGTTATTTCTTATAGTTGGCTATCCTCCCTTTAAATAAATCTCAAATTCTTTTTTATGATATCCCAAACAAATAGCATAAGAATTTAAGAGATCCCATCAATATAGAAGTCCAAAAGAAATGCAATAATTCAAGCATGGCATATATGGTGGGTTTGATGTGACTGGTCAAAGGATATTTATGGTGAAGGAAGCATATATACTTGTAACCTCTATTCAACAAAACCTTGCTTATCTATATATTACACTCGCACCATAAAATAAGTCCCGATTTACTTATATCACTTATTCAACATCGATCAAATTGCCTGTGCAAATTAACCTAGCACTACTCTCTCTCTCCCTCCCTCCCTCCCTCCCTCCCTCCCTCCCCCCTTCTACATAAAGCATCCCATAACCAAGAACACCCCAACTAAATACATATTTAAAAACACCCAGAAAAAGGAAAAAATAAGTTTGTAGGTCATCAACTTAGTTCATGGCAACAGAATCATCAAACTCACCAAATCTGAAAATCATAGTTCAAAGCAACCCGTCAGAGTCCCAACTTTCTGAACTTGGCATCAAATCTTGGCCCAAGTAAGAATCTTCTGCTGTTTCTCGTGATCAACACACACACACACACACACACACACACTATAATGTGTATTATATGTATAATAATAATGATGAAGGTTGTTTATAATTTCTTTTTTGAATACTAGATGGGGTTGCTCTCCAGGGAAATACCAGCTAAAATTCGACGCACAAGAGACATGTTATTTAGTGCGTGGGAAAGTGAAAGTGTACCCTAAGAATGGTGAGGGCGAAGTAGTGGAATTTGGAGCAGGAGATCTTGTCCTTATTCCTAAGGGTCTCAGCTGCACTTGGGATGTCTCTGTTGCTGTAGATAAACACTATAAGTTTGATGCTTCTTCGTCGTCTTAATTTTTTTTCTCAATTCTAATGTAACAGTTAATATTTTATTCTTTTGATTATCCTAAAAAAAGAAAAAAAAAAGGGTTAGTTTTTGCCCTCTATATATAGTCTTCTTTTCATATCATAAGTATTGTTTTTTCTTCATTTAATTAGCTGAACTGTCATTAGACAGTGTTACAGATCTAATTTCATAAAAATTAGTCTGATGAGTTTTTGGGTTATTCAATGTTTTCTTTTTAATGGAATTTTATTGTTTTTGCTGTATTTATCTTAAAGTTATTTTCATTTTTCCCTTTTCTTTTGGGTTGGACGTATGATGCATGTTGTCTCTATCAAGAAATTTGTCTTCTTATGGATAAGTTTATGTTAATTTATGTTAGTTTAAGAGACAAATGATGTAATTAAATTAAGAGTCAAATAAAAGGGCCGATTGATCATTTTAAAATTACTTTCGATTTTATATTTTAAATTATCTTAATGTTGTCATTGAGTCACTCTTCCCTGGGACTCTCAAAGATATTAATTCGTAAGATGAAACAAGCTCATGTTGAAGATTTGATTGTAGATGATTTATTTTGATTGAAAAATATATAAGATAAAATGAATTTAATATTCTTTGTCCAGCATTCTTGAAACAGTCTCAAACTAGTTTTGCTTAATACTTTATAGTTATAAAAATATTAGATTTTTACAAAGATAAATTACAATTTTGGTACCAAAATTTTATATCCTCATTTCAATTTTAATACTCCTATTTCTGCAACATACAAAACCGATACTCAGAAATTTCAAAAATTAGCACATTACACACCAAAACCAAAACTGTAGTTTATCCATTTTTAAAATATAGGTAGGACGATTAAAGCTGGAAAGGAACATAATTTCCAAATGCAGATTTGCCTTTGTAAGTATAAAAGGTGAAATTATTGGTCAATGCCCTCCCATTCAAACTAAACTTTTTAAATAAGAGTAGAAACGCTTTAAATGTTCCTTTTGACTGGTCAAACTATCATATTTTTATCATGACACAGCCAAAAGGCAACACCACTTTTCTAGGGTAATTAACTGCTCAAGCATTGGGTCTACCTATTCGATTTCCATTTTTTAATACAAGGAATAATGTATATTTGAGTCTTGAGTTATAAGTAATATTTCGATCCAATCCATCCATATTCAATGCCAACTGAGGGGTCAATCAGAATTTAATGAGAATGGATATATATGAGTAGGGGTGTATACATGTTGATCAAGTTTGAATTCAAACTGATCAATTATAAAGTCTTAGGTTCGAGTTCAATTGGAACTCGATCGAGTTTGTGTTAGTTAAAGCTCAAACTTGATTTAATGTATAAAAATTCCAGTTTGACTCTATTTGATATCTGAATATTATTTATAAAATAACTTAAATTCATATAACATGCTTAAAAATGAAAGTTTAATAATCATTTTTTTGTAAATATATATACTATTTATGATGAAATAGTAGATTAATTAATATATGCTCGATTAAGCTTGTAAGCCTCTCCAGTCGAGTATTAATGTGTTTGAATTCTGGAGAGTATTAATGTGTTTGAATTCAAGAAAAAAATCTACTTGAATAGTTTGAGTTTGTCTTTGACTCGATCAATATTCAAGTAGAATTTGATTTTTTTTTAGTCGATAACAAATAATTTACGAATGATCTCATCTCAATTACAGTAGTCACTCCTAATTAGAAATATAAGATCTTAAAGTTCAATACTAGCATTTATGACCATGAGAGCTATGACTGACAATTATGTTTTCTCGACAAATGGATCATACACATTCAGAGTTCATGCACAGAATTATCATAATATTAGATTATTACTTCCAATAGAAAGGTAAATGCCACGTTTTGCAAAGGTTGTATTAGCGAGTCTTTTTCCTTAATATCTGAGTTATAATTTTTCATTTCTCAAATTGAATTCCATTAATAGGTAATTAACTCCACGGGTATCCAAATGGCTTTGATTTGTAGGTATAAATATGTCCACAATACAGACATTGCACTATTGATGTTTTACAATATATCTACTTCAAGGGATGAATAATAAAAGTGCAAGAGAAATGAAACCTGGTTCCTTGTATTTTTCCTTAGATGAGGTTGACTTCAAAAGTGTCTCAGTGAGTGTTATAGTTAAACTCTTTCGTACATGGGAAGCATGAAACTTCAAGTGCAATCGAGAGCTAATGAGTGTTGATTTTCTTTTGTTAGATAAGGTGGGATCGTTTGTTTATTAATGTGAACTTTTTTCTTCCATTTTATTCACAAATTAATTGATTCTTTTGGAGGTTCTATTAATCATAAGCTTCTACACATTTTCACAACATCTTAAAAAAGGATGGGCTTTCATCATCAAAGATTTTGATGTTCTAAAAAATTAAATTCAATATATATAACACCCCAAATTAAATGTAAAATGAAATGAAGATTTTTATAATTAATATGTCATGACTACACTTACTCAACCGCACATAGAACGAATTTTAAAAGTAACACAATCTAAAACCTACTATATATATATATATATATATATCTTTTTACAACATAATATTATCTCATACTCAAAGCTACTCTGTTCACATTCATATAAAAGAAGTTTCAACAAGTCAACAACTTATGAACAATTTTCATGTTAACTCATTAGTACGCATCACAAAACATGTCCAAACAAGACTTAATATCTAAAAGCCAAAATAGCATAAACTACAATCATGCCCAACAGGTCATCATCTATATATATGAGTGCTCAAAATCCTACAGGAGCTTCATAGCTTGCTCGGTACGTCTATAACGTTACACATCATCATGGTTACCTACAAAGCATAAATTATGTGAGATAAATCTCAGTAAACATAAATTATGCATGATAGTATGGTTCCTTACAACTCCTTTCCATGGATCAACTTTTCGAATCACTAATTTTATTTCTAATTTCTCATTCAAACACTTAACTAGTTCTTTTCTAAAATATTTTATGCACACAGCACCCACTCCGTGCACACAGCACCAACCTTGTGCACACAACACCAATTTCATGCACACAACACCAACCTTATGCACACAGCACCAATTTCGTACACATAGTACCAATCTCATGCACACAACACCAATTTCATGCACACAGCACCACGTGACCAATATAAATATGACCCAAAAGTACAGTTTCATCCCCTTATTGTCAAAACACATCATTTAATAGGACTCACAACTTCATTCCACAATAACCATTCAACTATCAAATTCATTTCATATCATCATTGAACTTGCAGGTTCATTTATTTTACAATAGCCATTGAACAACAAATCAAATCTTGTAAAACACGTAGTATACATGTATCATCAATTAACACAAATAATTCATAAAATGCTATTTTATGCTTTGTAGTTATAATAAATTTCTACTTACCGGGGTCTCTAGAGATTTTGAACATAGCTTTTAAATCACCTCTCAACCTTTTTTAATATTCAAGATGATAGTCCTCCTCCGATTAAACGTTACGAGCCAGATACAAATATGTTCTTTTTTTTTCTAATTACACATATATAATTTGAAAATTGGGTCGTCTCCATTCTCTGTAACAGAATATATATATCCATATATGCGAACCCTTGTAGCTTCTAAAGTAAGCATCTCCCCCTTTTTTTTTTGTTTAATTATTATCATTATTATATTATTGCTAAGTCGGCTGTTGGAACTCATTTTCCATCTACATAAATATAAGTATATACTACACTATTGAAAGTTCTGATCACATATATTTATATATGTATACATATCTAATACATATAGATCTAGCCCACCATAGTTGGGCATTATAAGATAAAATAAAATAAAATAAAAGTGCAGAAATTTAAATACTTACAAGATATGAAGAACACCAAGAACACAAATATTTATTAAACACTAAGGGGTTTTTACAAGGGTTGAGAGTGTGGAGAGAGAAGCGAATATTTTATTCTAGCATACCCTCTACAAATGAAAATCTAAACCTATTTATAGAAAGAAAAACTATACTATTACATGATTGTTTTATAAAAGCAAATAGTAAAGATTCTTTAAAAGATGGACCTATTATCCAATCCATTATCTATTACAAGTGGGAAAATAATTGAGCACTTTTCCACAAATATCAAAAAGCTATGTCTCATCTTGTTTGCCACATTTTGTCTTCAGCTTTTTCTTCTTTGTCTTGATTATGCAGCAAGAATAGAGCTTTGAATTTCAAAATGCTTCAAAGATTCTTGAAGTTTGAATAACTCAATCAATCTTGTATTATTTTCTCTTGATCTCATGCATGAATCATCAACTATCAGTTCTTTGGCTTGCCTTATGCATCTTCGTATAATCTTGATTTTCTCTTGAATAGTGAAAACCCTGTTATTGCTTCCATATCCATCAATAATTATTGGATTAAAATATGGTTTCCATAAACAAGATGGAAAATTTTCTTGAATTGAATGAAAAACCATGATCAGTCTTTAAATTTCTCTATAAGAGATTCCTTCAGTATATCAAAGGACACACTAAGATCTAGATTATCTTCCTTTGGATCTTGAGCTTCTTGGTTAGAGAAAATGGTCTCTGTATCTTCTCTGTTGCTGGAACCAGATAACATAGAAGTATCAGAACCTGTGTTTTCAAGATTTCTAAAAAGACCACTCTTCATTTCTTCAATGTATATTTCAATCATTTTCTGTTTTGAAAATGTTCCAGAGTATTTATGAGAGATCCTTTTAAAAGGACTAAGAGAATCTTTTTCTTCCTCATTCTTATTTTGTTTTTGAAGCTATAAAGCATAATCTTTTCATTAAGATCATCAATAGTAGATTGAGAATATAATTCTCCTGTGCTTGGATCAATTCTTGTCATTTTATCCCACATTTTGGTATAATCAATCCTCCAAAGACAAGGAGTACCATTTTCGGTATGACCGAATTCAGGTGTCCATTTCCATATCCATGGAATGCTTGATTCTATAAAAAAACTGACAAGGGGTTTGTCCCTTAATGAAATTCTTTTGAACAGAGGGTGAAACCAATGTCCATTCTTCCATTAGATTTTTGAAGTTTTCTGGTAGAATATCTACCGTTGTACCAAACATTTTCTACCAATCATAAAACCTGTTATTAACTGGATGATGAGAACAATTTCCACATATCTTGATAAACAAAGTATGCTTGCGTTTCTTATTTTCAAAGAATAGAGTTTTATAAAAACTTTCAACATAATCCCAATAATTAAATTTGAAATTATGTCTTTGAGTAGGATGAAGAGCTTTCTTTTCAATAAGTGGAGATATTCCCCATTCTTCAAGAGATATAATTTTCTTGATAGTGAATTTTGAGTAAGCATACTCATTCTGTTGGGTATTTCCAGAAGTAAAATGTTCAATATCGACACTTTCTAGTGTTATAAGCACCTGTTCATAAAACCCTCTTGGTTTGTAGGATCCATTTAAAAATGTCACACTTGAAATATATCTATCCATAATTATCCATGGGTTATCCTTCCATTGGATATCTCTTTCTTCTATTAGAAGAATAAGATCTCTGTGATCATTTTTCTTAAAGAGTATATTACTCTTTTCTTCTATTGCAATATTAGCATAAGAAGTTTGTGAAGAATTTGGAATATCATCATTTTCTTGTGTTTTCTTTTTAAGAAAATCTTGGAACTCTCCATATAATGGATGATTTTTATCAGGAATATTTCCTGAGGATATTCCAGAAATAGTCTGGGCTATCAGCTTCTATTTACTCTGTTGGGCAATGATGTGTGGGGTTCTTCCTCTTCCTCTTCCCATATTAGGGAAATAGGATCCTCTGTCTGGTTGACTCATATTTGTAGTCATGAAAGAAATTCTCTTGTTAAATAATCAGACAAATTATTGTCTTTTCCTTATTTATAAATAATTTTGAAATCAAAAGGGGCTAAATATATCTGTCATCTAGTAAACATTTGTTTAGAAATATCATGTTTAAAATCCTTTTTAAAGATTCCTTTTGCAGCTTGACAATCAGTTTTTATAATAAATTTTTGATTATATAAATCATCTTGAAATTTTATAATACATTTGACTATAGCAAATATTTCTTTAGCTATAGTTGCATAATTTTTCTGTGCAGGATTCCATTTTCCTGAATAAAATCTAACAAGAATTTCTTGTTTATCCTTTGGATTTATTTGTTTTAAAATACCTCCAAATCCTATATCTAAGGCATCTGTTTCAATAATTTTTTTCCCATTGAGGATTTGCAAGCATAAGACAAGGAATATTCTTAACCATTTCTTTTATAATCCTAACAGTTTTGGTATGTTCATCAGTCCAAGAAGAAGGATTCTTTTTAAGTCTATTATATAAAATAGCAAATAGTTTTGAAATATTTTCAACAAAAGAGGAAACATAATTAAGACTTCCAAGAAATCTTTGTAATTGAGTTTTATCAGTAATAATATCTGGAAATTTATTTCCAAATTCCATACTTCTTTGTATAGGAATAATTTTTCCATTATTAATATTATGTCCTAAAAATCTGACATTTGTTTGAAATAAATTCATTTTTGGTTTTAATATAACAAGACCATTTTGAATAATCAATTTTCTAAATATCTCTAAATGTTTGAAATGAGTTTCAATATCTTTAGAGAAAACAAGAATATCATCAATATAGACAATTATGAAATTGCTGAAAGGGATAAATATATCACTCATAAGTTGTTGAAATTTTGATGGAGCATTTTTTAACCCAAAGGGTAAAACTGTCCATTCATAATGTTTTATTGGAACATTAAAAACTGTTTTATATCTATCAGATTCTTTTATTTGAATCTGTCAATATCCTGATTTTAAATCGAATTTTGAAAAGATTAAAGCTCCAAAAAGTCTATCTATAAGATCTTTTTTATTAGGAATAGGATGCCTTATCTATTTTAAAACCTTATTAAAGAGTTTATAGTTTATGGCAAGTCTAGGTACACCTCTTTCTTGTTCTAAATGTTTATTAACATAAAAAACTGTACAAGACCATGAAGACTTAGGAGTTATTAACCCTTTATCTAAAAGAGATTTTATCTCTTGTTTACAAAGCTCCAGATATTCAGCATTCATCTGACAAGGTCTAGCCTTAGTAGGTATATTTTTCTCTAAAAAATCTTCCTCATATGGAAGAGAAATAATATGTTTCTTTCTATCCCAAAAGGCATTTGGGTGATCATCACATATTTCTACAGAAAACTTATTATGAATAAGTTGAATTTTATTTTGTAATTTTGTATTTTTTAATTTTTCCTCAATAGTGAGAGAATTAATTTCTTCTTTTAAAGAATTAATATGAAATAATTTTCTATCCATTTATTCTCTTATTTCATTGAGAGCTTTTTGAATGGGTTTATTAATAAATTAAAAAATAATTGGTTTATTATTAAAAGTACCAATTATGCCCTTTTCATCAACACGGGTAAAAAGATAAATACTATGAATAAAAGGTAAGTCAAGAATAAGTTGACTAGAAATATCTTTTGCAAGAAGAAAGCTCGTAGGAATACAACTTCTATTTTTACATATTAGGGTTTCTGATAGTTTATAACTAATATCCAGAGAACATTCTCCTGCATGTGAGAGAGAATGTGTTGTTTTATGAAAAAACCTTGAAGGAATTAATCCTTCTTGAATAACATTCAAATCTGCACCACTATCAATCATGACAATAAATTCCTTTTGATAATTTTTATCAATTAAAAGAGTAATTTTTGTATACCACTTTTGTGATGTAAAGATATTCATTATTTGAATAATTTCTTTTGAAGATTTATTTTTATTTATTAAGGACAAGAAATTTTCTTGTTTTTCCTCTGTTTCTTCTATATCTTCATTTTTTTATAGAATTATTATTTTCTATAATAGAGATTCTATTATGAAGATTAATATTATAATTATGAAGATTTTTTACTTCATTTTTAAGATTATCAATTTCTATTATTAAATCTTTAATAGTTGTAGGATTCTTATTTCCATATTTTTGTTTTAAGAGTTTATGAACTTCTTTCATAGAATATGTTTCATTTTGGCTGGAAATATTAATCTGTTAGATCATAGCTACTGGGTTTTAAACATTTCTGTTTAAAATTGAATATGGAAACATGAAAATTAATGAAAGGTTAAGACACTCAGGTTTGAGTTTTACGACTGAGATGATTATAAATTCCTAATGTTCAACCTTTTAGCCATTCAAGCCAGAAAGACGTTCAGGCATTTGTGGGTTGAAGGGGAATCTATAATCATCAAGGTTTTATATCTCAGTAAAATTCTAAGATTGATTATCTTTTGGAATAAGTATATCGGCTGGAATACTTTCCTCGTGTCAATACTGTTCTTTTGAACAGTGGTCTGGAATGAGTAACAATTGCTCGTACGGATTCCAAATCCTAATCCTGGGTTTGAAATGGTATCAGAGCCATATTTAAAAAGAAAGTAGTAATGATCTAACACATAATCTTGATTCTTATGAATCCATTCAAAGTAAAAGATACTGTTAAAAAAAGCATGACAGAGGAGTATGATATTCCTCAGAATCTTAAATAAATGGACTATTCCTAAGGTACAACCTAAAACTATTTATCATGTAGGAACATTTGAAAAAATGAGATTTAAATAGTTGGTGAAAACCACTGAATCCTCGGTTCCACTTGATAATCAAGAAATAATTTTAAATTTACTTGATAGAAAAGATATATTGCCTTTTACAAAGACACATAAATATTTACATATAGGATTAGTGCAAATTGCATCTTGACCTTTAACTTTAAAAGGGTTACCAAAAAGCTGTATAGCAGCTTTAAGAGATGGAAGAAACAAAGCATGGAATAAATCCCTTATGAGAATAATTCAATCTAGTCTTGCACATGGACCAGTATATTTTGATGTTTATCCTGATCTATATTTATCTCTTACTGATAATAATATATTAAGTGTTTTAACATTAAATGTTAAAACTCATGGATATGATTATATTCCAGGTTCTGAAATAATATGTATATATTACAGAATATATTACAAACCTTTGTATACTATGAATCCAAGATGTAGATTATTGGATAAAATGATTAATGAAACTATTTTAATTGAAACAAATTTCAATAGATCCAATATCACTACTAGAAGAGCTATTAGATAGGAAGAAATAAATTTTCCAAAAGAATGGATTATAGAACGAACGGTTTATAAAGAACCTTTAATAAATAATGATTTAAGGAATATAATCCAAATAGTAGAAGGAACTGTTCAAATACAATTTACAAATGAACAAAGAAAATTATTACCTTCATCTTCTTTATCTAAAACGAATTCTATGTTTAAAACTAGAACAACAGATTCTTACATTTCACCTCTAGATTATTGGGTAGATTTACCTTAATCCTCTAGAGCATCTACTTCTCAGATTGGAGAAGAATTAGAATTAGAAAGGAATAAAAGAAATTCTAATGATGAAGTCTTTATAGATAGAAACAACATTGTTAGAGATTTTAATTGTGGAAATATCCATAAAGAAAGTGACACTATGTCAGATGCCCCATTTAGTCTTTAATGATTAATAATTTTTTTTTTGATTTTTCAAAGGGATCACCTGCTAGACAGGAAATTTTTAAAGAATTTAAAAATTCAGAATGGATACTTTTCAGAAAATGGTCTTTTGAAAATTTCTCTGAACAACTTGAACAAATTCAAGAAGAATTTTATAAATGTTGCAAAGAAAAGAATATAATAATGTTCTTTATCCCTTGGTTTATAAAAACATATATTATAGACCATATTTCGATTTTAGAAAGAACATATAAATTAACAATAGGGCAAGAACAAAAATCTTTGGATCCCCCTAGTACTTCATTTCAAATGGAAAAAAATTAATAAAGTAATCAGTTTTACATCTTTTTCAAAATTAATTGAAAATGAAACTTTACAAGTTACAATAAAACATATAAATGTTTTAATGGAAAAACAAAATTATACTAATTTATACCTTAATGTTATAAGAGAAGAATTAATTTCTTTACATAACAAAGTCGAAACAATAATTTCTACTATTAAATAGATAAAACCAGATGTTCATATAGATGTTAAGAAAGAAACAAATATAGTTTCAATTGCATCTTCATCTATACAACCACCTCCAGAAATAAAAGATTTTAAATTAAAATCATCAAGAAATAATTTAGAAGAATTAATTACAGAATTAACTGAAAAATTTAAGGGTCAAAATATTTCTACTTTAATTAATGAAGCAGGACTCTTTGAACCTTCTAAAGATATTATAAATAAAATGAAATGGGTTGATAGACCTACTCAACAAAAATATTATTATAGTAGACCAACTCCTATGGATGTTCTTCATGAAGAACAAGACTTTTTCTCTAAAAGCAGTTATAATGGAAAAAGTATATATGATAGAATTTAGATGGATGTGCTGATAAAAACATTTATAATTTAGCTCATAAAATGCTTATGTATAATACTGTCTGTACAACAGTAGGAAATATTGATAGTAATATTGCTAAAATGATTATAACAGGTTTTACTGGACAACTTAAAGGTTGGTGGGATAATTATTTGTCTCAAATACAGAAAAATGGAATTTTAAATTCTGTTAAAATTGAAAATTGGTGGGATAATTATTTGTCTCAAATACAGAAAAATGGAATTTTAAATTCTGTTAAAATTGAAAATAATGTTCAATCAGAAAATATTGTTTATACTTTAATTATGACTATAATTGAACATTTTACTAGAAAATTCACAGATAATAGTGAAAATATTCGTACACTTCTTAGTAATCTAAGATGTAGAACACTAACAGATTTTCGATGGTATAAAGATACTTTTCTTTCAAGAATCTTTGAACTCCATGACTGTAATGCTAGTTATTGGAAGGCTAAATTTATAGATGGCCTCCTAAGTCTTTTTGCAGAAAGAATTAAAATTATTCTTAGAAAAGACAATCTTAATATACCCTATGATAATTATACATATGGAAATTTAATTAGTAGTTGTGTTCAAGAAGGCTTAGCCCTCTGTAATGAATTGAAGCTTAATAAGCAAATCAAAAACCAAAGTCTTATTGAAAGAAAACAATTAGGATATTTCTGTGACCAATTTTGCATGGATACACCTGATAAAGGTAAAGATAAAAAATATTCTAAAAATAAAAAACATTCTAGAGATTCAAGAGATAAAAATGAAAGATATTATAAAAAGAGACGTCACTATTCTGAAAAATATAAAGAAAAAAAGAAAAAACGAAAAGAAACCTTTAATATTAATAAAGGAAAACCAGATAAAAAACATATTATATATAATAAATGTCATAAACCAGGTCATTATGCAAATGAGTGCTGGGCAAAAATAAAAATTAATGAATTAAAGATTAATGATAATATCAAACAAGCTTTATTACATATTATGATTGAATCTGATTTAGAAAATTCTAATAATAGATTAAAAGAAAAATCTTATTACACGCCACTTATATATATATATATATACATATATAAATTTATATGTATAATATTATACGCCACTTACATATATATATAGATATATTATAACATTTTAACTTCTTTTAGACATATACACATACGTGGCACATATTCTTTTATATATATATATGTATTGTATACATGTGTGTTTATACATATATAATATATTTTAAATTTTCTTTTTTTTTCCATAATTTATATTAGCATCAATCAAATAATTTATATAGTACATTTAAATATCACTAGAGTCCTAACTAATTATAATAGGGCTTTCTCAAAACCAATTATGAAAGAACATATCAATAATTCAATATTTGAAAACAAAATATAATCATGCAAAATCACAAATAACACATACATAATAAGAGAGACATATGATACATGATGTGTATGAGAAGCTCGGGTATCACATAATACAAGACTCAAATAATAATATAAATTATTTAATTAATAGTAATATAAATTCAATATAAAGAATGGAAGAAAAAAATCTATGTATATAAATATACACACACGCATACATTATATATATACATATAAAAGTACATGCCATGTAATATATATATATATATATATATCATAAACATGATAATTCTAATAATAATAAAACAAAAAAAAAGATATGAATCTTACCTTCAAAGGTTGATGAAGCGATGGATTGATAAGGTATACACCTTTCTCTCTCCTCTCATTTTCTCTCCACCTCAGTCTCTCTTTCTCTCTCCTCTCAACTCTCTCGCCCTTTTGTCTTGCTCCCCAGCAACTTTCCATTTCTCTCCTCTCAACTCTCCCTCCCTCAACTCTCTGCTTTCTTTCTCAGTTTCCTCTTACCATCTTCTCTCTCCTTTTTTCCCTCCTCGCAGGCGGCGGTGGTGCCGCACTCCAGCGGCGCCACCTTCCTCTCAACCCAAAACTGTTGGATCGATCAATCAAATGATATAAATGTTGGAACCGACGGATCGCCAGCCCTATGCTATCGGAATCGGGATCCATATATATATCGCAGCGGAACGAAATCATACCCTTGTAGACCTCTTAGATCTTCTGATGTATTCCTACAGCCTTTCTCGAACGTTGCGTGGCCAACGATCCTTCGAGAAAACTCAGTTCTACTCTCTCTCACTATCACGTGTTTTCTGTGATCTGTGTTCAATGAGGCGCTGATGAAAAGAGCTATATATAGGCTACACCAGGGACCTAGAGGAGGAATTGGGTTGGGTCTCCTGATGGGCTTAAGTATCCTGTGTTCGGCCCGAACACATAACTTAAGCCCATCAATAATAATTCAGTCCACTAGAGAATTATTATTGAACTACCGTCCCAATCCCATATTTCATATGGGCTCCTTCTTATTATGTGTACATTTATTTCCCCGTGTTTAAGATATCGAATGTCCGTAAATTAAATAAGTTACTGACAACTTAATTAATTTACATCTAATTCCAAGAGTAGTATATTATCATGTCGGATTAAATCCACCTGCAGGGTTTACATGATAATCCTTATGAGCTCCTCAAGGGGACATTATCATCCTAAATAATTAGGACACGAATTCCTTCTATAATCAATAGCACACCATATAAACAATGCTATCTCCCAACTCACCGAGCTTATTGATTTATGAATAAATATCACCCATTGGCAAATTAAAGAAACAAACACTGAGCATACGTGCCCGTTATTATATAGGGATTAAGAAGATGTACATCCATAATAACAGAGGTCTTGTTCTATTATATAGTCAGTATAAAACAAACAACCTCAAATGGTCCTGCTCAATACACACAAAGTGTACTAGTGTAGTTTTATAGTCAAGACAGACTAATACCAAACTACACTACAACCATTCCGATGATTTGTCCAAATTCATCTTGGTTGTGAGCTACTATTTATAATTTATAAGAAACTGATAACATGATCTTCTGTGTGGCACCACACACCAAGTTATCTATAATATAAATTAATTGGACATTGCATAAACATATATAACAAATATAAAATGCAAAAATATGACCAAAGTGATTCTTATTCCATAAAAGATGTTCATACAAAAGCTAGGCTTATAGTATACATCCTAACAATCTCCCACTTATACTAAAAGACTATGCTGCCATAAGCGCCGCCATACATCTAATTCCCATCCCTTCAACATGCCCATCAAAAGCTTTTGCTGGAAGGGCCTTTGTGAAAGGATCTGCTAGGTTATCTGCTGATGCAATTTTGGCGACAATAACTTCTCCTCGCTTTACGATGTCTCGTATCAGATGGTACTTGCGCTCAATGTGTTTACTTGCTTTATGGGCTCGTGGTTCCTTCGAGTTTGCCACTGCACCACTATTATCACAATAAATTGTGATAGCTTTGGGCAAACCAGGAATCACTTCTAAGTCCATCATGAAGTTTCTGAGCCATACAGCTTCTTTGGCTGCCTCAGAGGCTGCCACATACTCAACTTCCATGGTGGAGTCCGAAACGCATTTCTGCTTAACACTCCTCCATACAATGGCTCCACCTCTTAAGGTAAACACATAACCCGAGGTAGATTTACTGTTGTCCCTATCCGACTGGAAATCAGAATCCGTGTAACCCACAGGAAGCAAATCATCTGCTTGGTAAACCAACATATAATTTCTAGTCCTTTTCAGGTACTTTAAAATATGCTTTACCGCAGTCCAATGTCCTTGTCCTGGGTTACTTTGATATCTGCTAACCATGCCCACGGCGAAACAGATATCTGGTCTCGTACATAGCATTGCATACATTAGGCTTCCTACGGCCGAAGCATAAGGAACTGCCTTCATATCCTCTATCTCCTTTAGTGTCTTAGGACACATCTCCTTTGATAAAGGTACTCCATGTCGAAAAGGTAGAAAACCTTTCTTGGAGTTTTGCATGCTAAAACGAGCTAGAATGGTATCAATGTACGAAGCTTGAGATAAACATAACATTCTTTTCTTGCGATCCCTTATAACTTTGATCCCAAGAATATGTCCAACTTCTCCCAAGTCTTTCATATCAAACTGTTTGGATAGCCATACCTTTATGTCTGACAACGTCTTGACATTGTTGCCAATGAGCAAGATGTCATCTACGTATAGTACAAGAAATACCACCACGTTTCCGTCACTCTTCTTGTATACACAAGACTCATCCGGACATTGAATGAATCCATAAGACTGGATTACCTCATCAAAATGGATGTTCCAAGATCTCGAAGCTTGTTTCAATCCATAAATGGATCGATTAAGCTTACACACAAGATGCTCTTTGCCCTTTGCAATGAATCCTTCTGGTTGCTTCATATAAAAGTTTTCTTCAAGACTTCCATTAAGGAAAGCTGTCTTAACATCCATTTGCCAAACCTCATAATTCATATGAGCAGCAATAGACAAAAGAATCCGGATAGACTTGAGCATGGCTACCGGTGAAAATGTTTCCTCATAATCGATCCCTTCTTTCTGAGTATACCCCTTCGCAACAAGCCTTGCTTTGAAAGTTTCCACTTTCCCGTCTGACCCTCTTTTTCTTTTGTAGACCCACTTACATCCAATGGCTTTTACACCATTTGGTGGTTCTACAAGCTCCCAGACTTGATTAGAATCCATAGATTCTATCTCAGAAGTCATAGTCTTTTGCCAAGATATTGAATTTTTATCTTGGAGTGCTTCGTCATAGGTCCAAGGATCAGATTCATGTTCACCAGACACTAAGTCCGAGGACTCTCCTAAAAACATGAATCTATCAGGTTGTCTAACAACCCTCCCACTACGACGAGGCACTCGTGGTAACAGTGTAGCATGAGTGATGCATGGTGCGGACTCCTGTGGTATCTCATCTTGTACCGTTGGTACTAAGGTAGGGATTTCCCCTCTGATTTCCTCTAGAACAATTTTACTCATGGGCTTGTGGTTCATACATAGTCCTCTTCTAAGAATCGGGCATTTGTGCTAACAATGACCTTCTGATCCTTAGGACTATAAAATAAACCACCTTTCGTTCCTCTAGGATAGCCCACAAACAGCCGAACATCCGTACGAGATTCCAACTTATCAGCGTCTCCCTTCAGCACATGTGCTGGACTACCCCAAATCCGAATGTGTTTCAGACTAGGCTTACCCCCATTCCATAATTCTGTGGGAGTAGAGGGTACTATCTTAGAAGGTACCAAGTTTAGAATATACGCCGCCGTTTCCAGGGCATATCCCCAAAACGAATTCGGTAATTCCGAATAACTCATCATCGATCTAACCATTTCCATGAGAGTCCTATTCCTTTATTCTGCCACACCGTTCTGTTGGGGTGTACCAGGTGCAGACAATTGGGATTGAATCCCAGTCTCTGATAAGTAATTCCTAAACTCTCCTAAGAGGTACTCGCCACCACGATCAGATCATAGTGTTTTGATACATTTACCATGACGCTTCTCCACATCAGCCTTGTACTCTTTGAATTTATCAAAGCACTCAGACTTGCGGCGCATCAAATAAATATACCCATATCTCGAAAAATCGTCTATGAAAGAGACAAAATATTCGAAGCCACCTCTTGCCTGGATAGTCATAGAACCACACAAATCAGAATGAACCAATTCCAACACTTCTTTGGCTCTATACCCCTTGGCTCTAAAAGGCCTCTTGGTCATTTTTCCTTCCAAGCAGGACTCGCAGGTCGGATAGTTTTCCACTTCCAATGAACTCAAAGGTCCATCGGCTATCAACCTTTGAATCCTACTCAAGTTAATGTGACCTAGTCTTAGATGCCAAAGATATGTTTGGTTCATTTTAGAAGGTTCTTTTCTCTTATTTGAGTTAGAAGATGTATTATTAATTTCCATTTGTTGCATCGTAGGAGTTATTGGATTAAGAGTATATAAATTGCCAACCAAAGTACCAGAATAGATAATAACCTTATTTTTCTTGACAACCACTTTGCCATCAAAAGAAACAGAATATCCATCCAAAAATATCTTAGAAACCGAAATCAAGTTCTTTCTAAAACAAGGTACGTAAAGACAATTTCTCAAAACCAAAGTCTTGTTCCTATCAAAAGATAAATAAACATCTCCCACTGCAACTGCCGCCACTTTCGTAGCGTTGCCCATGTAGATGGTAATCTCACCCTCACTAAGTCGCTTGGTTTCCTGGAACCCCTGCAAAGAATTGCAGACATGATCAGTGGCTCCCGTATCTACACACCAGGTACCGGTAGATAATACCGCTAAACATGTTTCAGTAATTAGTGAATAAGATATACCTTCTTTGTTCTCCTTTTTCTTGGGACAATCTACCTTCCAATGTCCAGGCTGCTTGCATGAAAAACATTTGCCCTTTGGCTTTTTCACGCCACCTTGTGGCCCAGCCTTTTGAGGTCCATTCGCTTTCTTCGCCGAAGGATTCTGTTTCTTCTTCTTCTTTCCACCTTTCGGCTTAGAAGTAGAAACATTTTCAGCAACGTAAGCTTGAGAACTTTGACGAAATAGTCCTTCTGCCGATTTGAGTTCTGTCAGAAGTTCCGCCAAGGAGTACATCCTTTTGTTCATATTATAATTAAGGTGGAATTGCTCAAAACTCTTAGGCAGTGTTTGGAGCACGATATCGACCTGGGTTTCCCCATCGATTTCAGCTCCAAGGACTTCCATCTCATTCAAATGAGCCATCATCTTAAGGACGTGATCACTCACAGGTGTCCCCTCAGACATGGTGGTCGTCATTAAGTTTCTCATTGCCTCCTGTCTGGCAGCCCGACTCTGGTGTCCGAAGAGTTCTTTGAGATTGTGCATCATATCATAGGCAGTGGGCATGGCCTGATGCTGATGTTGCAGTACATTTGATATGGAAGCCAAAATGTAACACCGCGCCATCTCATCTGCCTTAACCCACTTCCTATAATACACTTTCTTCTCTTCACTAGAGTTTTCATTAGGCATGTCAGGACAGTGCTCATGGAGTACAAACTTGTACTCTTCAGCAGTTAGGACAATATCCAGGTTTCTTTTCCAGTCAATATAATTAGGACCAGTAAGTTTGTTTTCTTTGAGAATAACAGCAAGTGGATTGAAAGACATAATGAAATCCTGAGAATCATATAAATAAATAAATAAATACACAGGTCATAACATATAGAATTTAAAGCCTATATTGTTCCCTCAAACAATATAATTAAATTCATCAACACCTCAATACATCGTGAATTTCGTATGCCACGATAGTGTGGACGTATACTAATTCAAACATTCGTTAGAGGAGGTTTTACCCATTACTTTCATTATCTTGTCAAACAAAATAAAATTAATAGTTGGTTTAACTTTAGCCATGCAAACAACAGCACTTACTCCAATGAGGAGGATACTATCATATGCACCTAAGTGTGTACCATTACTTAATACTAAGTCCATTATCTAGGATTGTATCTCTTCAGATGGAGAAGATCATACGCTTCTAAATAATTTTCTATAATCATTCATAAAGAAAGTTTGATCTAGTGATCCGCAATCAAACTCATCCGATATGGAGGAAGGCACTTAAAGCCAACGCGCAAGTTTAAATGCATCACTTACAAACCAGTAATGGAGACCATGGGATTTATTCAAAATAAATCCCTCTCCCACTTAGTTATTTAAATGAGGGATTTTAGCATGCAATAACAAGAAACATATTATAAAAACATGCTTGATAAAACAATAAACATATAGATAGGCAATAAATATGGAATAAAATAAATCCAACTATTATGGCCACTTCGATCGAATGTTTGCCTGCTAAACGGGGATCGACCTGCCCGGTCAGCGTCAACATCCAGCGAACAGAATCAGCGCCAATCCAGCAGGCCGTTGCGTGAATCCAGCAGGCTGTTGCGCAAATCCAGCCGGCTGTTGCACAGAATCAGCGCCAATCTAGCGAACCCTGATCAACGACAACATCCAACGAACTGTTCCAGTGCCTGGCAATCTGATCGAACAGCCCCTTCGAACGCCAATCCTAGTTCGAATAGGAGTCTCGATCGAACAGGAATCCTATACAGAATCTAGTTCGAACATCTACCAATCCTATACAGAATCTAGTTCGATCATCTACCTTCTATACAGAAACTAGAACGATCAGATTACATCAAAAGAGATCGAACAGAATTACATCGAAAACAAAACAGGAATACGTAAAACCTAACACGACAAACCGTCGTGTTTTTACTATTACATCCATGCAACCAACCCAAAACAAAAACCTCGACAGGTTCGAGGGTTTAGATCATACATTAATCATACATACAGACCATAATAGTTGGATATATAGGTAACCTGCAAAATCGAGTTATCCTATGCAATCCCACTATCATACAATCTGAACATAAAACATATGATATATCATAAGATCATAATAATTAACCGATCCAATTGTATAGAACCAGAAACCGTGGCTCTGATACCAATTGTTGGAACCGACGGATCGCCAGCCCTATGCTATCGGAATCGGGATCCATATATATATCGCAGCAGAATGAAATCATACCCTTGTAGACCTCTTCGATCTTCTGATGTATTCCTACAACCTTTCTCGAACGTTGCGTGGCCAACGATCCTTCGAGAAAACTCAGTTCTGCTCTCTCTCACTATCACGTGTTTTCTGTGATCTGTGTTCAATGAGGCGCTGATGAAAAGAGCTATATATAGGCTACACCAGGGACCTAGAGGAGGAATTGGGTTGGGTCTCCTGATGGGCTTAAGTATCCTGTGTTCGGCCCGAACACATAACTTAAGCCCATCAATAATAATTCAGTCCACTAGAGAATTATAATTGAACTACCGTCCCAATCCCATATTTCATATGGGCTCCTTCTTATTATGTGTACATTTATTTTCCCGTGTTTAAGATATCGAATGTCCATAAATTAAATAAGTTACTGACAACTTAATTAATTTACATCTAATTCCAAGAGTAGTACCACTCATCCTTATTATCATGTCGGATTAAATCCACCTGCAGGGTTTACATGATAATCCTTATGAGCTCCTCAAGGGGACATTATGTCACGCCCCGTTTTCTTTCACTTAAAATATCAGAGTTTTCACACGGGCGTGAAGATAGAAATTAGAGAGGGACACATATCACAACAGAAAGAAGGAGATTAGGGACGACAGAAGAAAGGGGATAAGGAACAAACATATACCATTCACACATCAATCGGCCCCTGCCGATAATCCATCGGTTTCATTACCGATATTTACAATATGCACAGCGGAATATTTCATCAGGATCCCACAAATAACATACGTATTCAAACATCGCAGAACGTAAATTGTTAAAACATAGTTTGAAAGTGTTTGGGGAACATCAGCCTGAAATCATAAATTCCCAAGACAGCACCACCATCCTCCGACTAGGGTTCACTAGTTTCCTCATCTCCTGTAGTGTGAGTACAGATTAAGGGGTGAGTGCGTGGAATACACCCGTGGGAAATAACATCCTCATCTTATGACACTTAACAGATAATCATCAGAAAGTAACTATCTACCAGCACGTTGCCACAGCACGTAAAATTCATAGCAGATATTAGAAAGGGAAAGGATGGGTACGGGATCTGCCCGCCACCCAATTAAGCGGGCTCAATACCGCTGGTGTATTTCATGAGAACCACCAAACCTCGAGAGTAGTAGAAGAGAAGCGGGAAAGAATGCATGCCCAGAACAGTATAAGTATGACACCACAAATAAATCCACAGCACATAGTATTTCGCAGATCCTGCATATACTAGGAAAACAATAAACAGATTAAGATTTAGAAGTTACCCCCACCTTGTCGAGTAGCTACTACTAGGTATCACAAACTCCCAACTGATAACCTACACAAGTTACAGTGTTCCTTAGATTCTTAATAAATATATGTAAAGGCATAATTAATTTCGAAAAAGGAACGATCGTTTAACGCGTGCCGGATCGAGGGATCTCAAAAGTTGAGGTTGAAGCAATAAAGGTGAAAGTTTAGTTTCTTAGGCTGAGGTGGTAGAGAACGAGACAAGGATTGCAACGTAAAAAGAATGAGCTCAATCGGAGTTGAAATGAGCCCGTACGGAGCATTTTAAGTTTAGGGGTATTTCGGTAATTTTGGTCAAAGGGTTGACTTTGACCGGGCCCGCGACCCTCGGTCAACGACATCTCGTCAAAAACGACTCGATGTTGAAGTACGGTGGGAAAAACAGGGTTTGGGTCGAAAACACAGCGTCGCGTGCGTCGGGGCACGCGAGCACCCGGCGTTGGCGCGCCCACTCGGCAGCTGCCGAGTTTTCTCGGCCAGCCCGTCCCGTCGCCCGCGCCCGCCCGCGTCCAGCTCCCGGCTGCCGAGTTTTCTCGGCCAGCCGGCCCCCGTCACCTGCGCGCACCCGCGCGCGCTCCCGGCGCCCAGTGCCTTCGCGCCCGCCGACCCCCGGCGCCCAGCCCGCGCGCGCACCCGGCCCCCGGCGCCCAGCCCCCGTGCGCACCTGACCCCCCGACGGTCGCCCCGACACGCACGTTCCGTCCCCGACGCACACACCGGCACCTGGCGCACCACCACCACCAGCACCACTGCCGTTGGTGGCGGCTCCGGCACGGCGGCGGCTCCGGCGGCGGCGGCTCCGGCAGCCGCTCCGGCGACTTTTCCGGCGGCGCTCCGGCGACTAAAAAAAGTAAAGAAAGAGAAAAGAAAAGGAAACTTACTTGTTTGTGTCGCTTTCGTCGTCGGCGGAAAATGAAAATTTTTGAATTAACTAAGCCCCTATTTATAGAGTTTCAAAATTACTATTTACCTAGTAAAATTAATTTACCATTCATTAAAATATTATTTTCCATTTTACCGTTCATTCAGATTCTACCCCTTCCGTTTTACCGAACCTTCGTATCCGGCTCTTTTCCTTGCCATTTCCGATTGACCTCTAGTTTGATTCTATTTTCTCGTTTTTCCGTTGCGCATCTCATGGAACTAAAATATTTTACGTTCCATGCCTAGAATTTTCATCAGTCTAAATCATACCCTAACGTATACTTGAAACGCACATAAACAATTAAAACTTAACGCACATAAAATATTTTTATCACGGGTTTAATTATTTAATTAACCATTTATGCTTTATATTTGGTCCGGGGTACTACATCCCTTACCCCTTAAAGAAATTTCGTCCTCGAAATTAAACGCGTACCTAATATGGGTAGGTTGGGATACTTCTTTAGAATATCGTCTTCTAGTTCCCAAGTCGCCTCCTCCCTTCCATGACGGCTCCATTGAACTTTTACAATAGCCATCTCCCGATTTCTTAATCGTCGGGTCTTTCTATCTAATATGGCTATTGGTACCTCTTCGTAGGTTAGATCCTTCTCAAGTCCTACACCTTCCTGACTAATTACGTGGTTCGGATCGAATATGTATTTTCGGAGCATAGATACGTGGAAGATGTTATGTACTCCGGCGAAGTCTGGCGGTAGAGCTAGACGATATGCAACCTCCCCAATTCGGTCTAAGATTTCAAATGGCCCTATGTATCTTGACTTTAACTTTCCCCTCTTCCCGAAACGATAGACTCCTTTTGTGGGTGACACTTTGAGAAAAACCTTGTCTCCCACTTCAAAAATCAATTCCCTCCGTCTCTTATCGGCATATGCTTTTTGTCGATCCTGAGCTACTCGCATTCTTTCCCGGATTTTTCTTATTACCTCAACCGTTTGATCTACCAATTCGGGCCCCAAAAGCTTCTTTTCGCCCACTTCGTCCCAACAAATGGGTGAGCGACATTTCCTTCCATAGAGGGCTTCATAGGGTGCCATTCCAATTGTCGATTGGTAGTTGTTGTTGTAGGCAAATTCTATTAAGCACAAGTGGTCCTCCCAGCTTCCGGGAAAATCCAAAACGCATGCCCTTAACATATCTTCTAGGATTTGTATAGTCCTTTCGGTTTGACCGTCAGTCTGTGGGTGGAAGGCTGTACTGAAAGACAGCTTGGTTCCTAATTCTTTTTGTAGACTTTGCCAGAATCTAGAGTTGAACCGAGGATCTCTATCTGATACGATGGAAACCGGCACACCATGCAATCGAACAATCTCTTCAAGATATATTCGTGCCAGCTTATCCAATCCAAAAGTCATCTTAATTGGCAAAAAGTGGGCAGACTTCGTTAGTCTATCAACTATTACCCACACAGCGTGGTTCCCTCGTCTAGTGTTCGGTAATCCAACCACGAAATCCATAGTTATATGTTCCCACTTCCACTCTGGTACCTCTAAAGGAGTTAGCATCCCAGCCGGTCGTTGATGCTCCGCTTTCACTTGCTGACAAACGAGACACTTTTTAACAAAAAGCCCTATGTCTCTTTTCATACTTCTCCACCAAAAATTTACCCTCAAATCCCGGTACATCTTTGTACTTCCTGGGTGTGTTGCCATTGGAGTGCAATGTGCTTCTTCGAGGATTTCTTTTCTTAGGTTCTCGTCCTTTGGCACACAGATTCTCCCTCTGAAGGTAAGAGCCCCGTCCGACGCTAAAGAAAAATCTTCAGCTCGTCCATTATCCATATGAGCTTTCATCTTCATTAGAAAGCTGTCTTCCTTCTGCGTTTCAATGATTCGATCGCGCAATGTAGGTTTTATGGATAACGTTGCGATCCTAGCTTCGATGTTGTCTGGAGGCGTGACTATTTCTAATTTCAGCCTTGACATCTCTTCGATCAGTTGGTATTGGTTGGTGGTCATAGATGTTACCATCCCTTTCCCTTTTCGGCTAAGAGCATCTGCTACTACGTTTGCCTTTCCAGGATGATAATGGATCGTAAGATCGTAATCCTTTACCAACTCTAACCATCTTCGCTGCCTCATATTGAGCTCCTTCTGCTCAAAGAAGTACTTCAGACTCTTGTGGTCAGTGTAGATCTCACACTTCGCGCCGTAGAGATAGTGTCTTCATATCTTAAGAGCGTGTACCACCGCTGCTAGCTCCAGATCATGCGTTGGGTAGTTCAGTTCGTGAACTTTCAATTGGCGTGATGCGTATGCCACTACTTTTCCCTGTTGCATCAGAACACATCCTAATCCTTGTTTAAATGCGTCGCTATAAACTACGAACTCCCCAGTTGCATCAGGGACTGTTAAGACTGGTGCCTCTGTTAGTCTCCTCTTTAACTCCTGGAAGCTATACTCACACTACTCGCTCCATTGGAATTTTACGTCCTTCCTTATCAAGCGAGTTATAGGAGCGGCGATCTTAGAGAATCCTTCTATGAATCTTCGATAGTGGCCAGCTAAACCCATAAAACTTCGTACTTCTTTGACGTTTGTTGGAGCCTCCCATTTACTGACTACTTCCACTTTCTCAGGATCTACTTCGATCCCTTGGGAAGAAACAATGTGACCAAGGAAATTTACCTTGTTCATCCAAAATTCGCATTTCTTGTATTTTGCATAAAGTTTCTCCTTACGCAGAACCTCCAATGCAATTCTGAGATATTGTTCATGGTGCATTCTATCGCACGAATAAATGAGGATGTCGTCAATGAATACAATAATGAAGAGATCGAGGTATGGATGGAAAATGCGATTCATCAAGTCCATAAAGGCCGCTGGAGCATTACTGAGTCCAAATGGCATCACTACGAACTCGTAGTGGCCGTATCTTGTCCGAAAGGCCGTCTTAGATATATCCGTGTCCTCAACTTTCATCTGGTGATATCCAGATCTTAAGTCAACTTTAGAGAACACACTAGCACCTCTTAATTGATCGAAAAGATCTTCGATCCGAGGTAGTGGGTACTTATTCTTTATAGTTCGCTTGTTCAGCTCTCGATAATCTATGCACATCCGAAAGCTGCCATCCTTCTTCTTTACAAAAAGTACTGGGGCTCCCCAGGGTGACACACTTGGTCTAATAAAACCTTTGTCCAAAAGTTCCTGTATTTGGACCTTCAACTCCTGTAATTCTCTTAGTGCCATCCGATAAGGAGCTTTTGATACCGATGCTGTCCCTGGAATAGGATCAATCTTAAAAGTCACCTGTCTATCTGGTGGAGGACCGGGTAAATCCTCTGGGAAGACGTCCAAGAATTCCCTTATTACTGGTACCTCCTCAATAGACATTGACTCTTGCTCAGGATTTACCATGTTGACTAACCAAGCTTCGCAATTTCCTTTGCTAAGCATCTCGGTTGCCTTTATGGCTGAAACAATCCTTGAGTCACTCCCAACTCGTGTTCCTTGAAAGATGAACTCCGGTTCTCCTGGGGCTTGGAAGACAATTTCTCGTGTGTGACACTTAATTATCGCATGATTGGATTCCAGCCAATCCATTCCTAATATTACATCAAAGTCCTTCATCTCCAACGCATGAAGATTGGCTAGAAAAATCTTACCCTCGAAGGCGATCTTAAGGTCACGATAAAGGTGTCTTGTTTTAACTGTCTTTCCTGAAGGAATACTTACTTCTAGGGTTCGAGCGACTATCCTATCATCCTCATGCTTCATCAATTTACAGAAGTTGATAGATATAAAGGAATGCGTCGCTCCAGTATCGAATAGAATGAGGGCAGGTATATCACATACGGGTAACATACCTGTTATCGTCTCCGCCTCCTCTGCAGCTTCTGGACGAGTGAGGGCAAAGGCTCGTGCCCTGCCTGCCACTGGCCTCGAGTTCGGGGCTGTAGCTGGTGAGTTCCTCACCTTCGGACAGTAGGCCATTATATGCCCCGATGCCCCACATCTAAAGCAGGTCCGTGTTTCTGGCTGACACGGTCCCACATGCATTCTCTTGCATCTAGGGCACGGATTCCCTAGTCTGGGATTAGGAAGAAGAGGAGCATTATTTGCCCTTGGGAATTTGTTCGGAGCAGAATTTTGGCTTGGGCCAGGCCATGCCCTTTTTATAGGAGCGGGGAAAGTTCTCTTAGGAGGTGCATTATCCAAATGCAAACAAGAGGCGATTTCCTGTGCCCTTCTAATGACACTGGCATATGTCATCTCCTCCTGCCCAGCTAAAATAGATCCAATTTCTGGACGAAGGCCCCTTTCAAACCTTCGAGCCCTCTTGGTGTCGGTATCTACCAAGTGCATGGCGTACCGGTTGAGCTGATTGAATTTCTGCTCATACTCCCCCACCGTCGAATTTCCTTGATGGAGGTGTAAAAACTCTGTCTCCTTTTTATCCCGATACGACTGAGGGATGAAATGGCGAGAAATCACATCTTTAAATTCCTCCCAAGTCATTCCATCTTTTTGGGCAGCCAAGAGGGTTCGTTCATATGAGTCCCACCAATGACTTGCTTCCTCCGCAAGTTGAAAAATTGCGCAGGAGACCTTCTGTTCCGGGGTACAAGTCATATGTCCGAACAGCCGGTCAAGTGAACGTATCCACTCTTCCGCGTGTGCTGGTTCGCCCTTTCCATCAAATATTGGCGGACTAAAATGCCTTAATTGTTCATATATGAGGTTGGGATCAGCTCGTGCTGGCTGGGGGTTGGCTTGGTTTACCTCAAAGTGTTGGGTTAGCCCTCTTATTGCTGCAGCTAAATCTCCCATATTTGCATTATCTACTCTATCTGGCTGGTTAGCCGCTTGTGGTTCTGGCTGATTAGCCACTTGTGGTTCTGGCTGGTTAGCCACTTGTGGTTCTGGCTGGTTAGCCATCGGTGGTTGCACTTTCCGGGGTCGTCCTCTAGGTGGCATAACTCTGTTAACTTATCTATACACGTATATATATCATTATCATACATAATAACATGTAGATAGAGGGAAAAATAACCGTGATATGCAAGAAAAAGATATAAACGTGTATACCAACACCAAAAGGGGATTACACGGACATCATATATATATATACATATATCTGCCAAACTAAGGGGTAGCCTTCACATCATGCCAAAAAGATTATGTACACTACCTACATGAAACAAAAGCTACCACCTACACAGGGAAAATATATCATATGTAGTACACAAACACATCTGTAAGATTTCTAGTCTAGGCAACTGCGGCCGGAGGGGGTGGTCAAGGTGATCCTGGTGCTGCTCCTACATCATACTCATCCGATCCTCATCCTCCTGGGGGTCCTCATCTATATCATCATCAGACTCGGAACTACTACTACTACCGAATGGATCATAAGGACTAGGCTCATCCTGAATCGGAAGACCATGCCGTCCCCACACATCTAACATCACCCGTGCCACATTCCCAAAGTTGGCAAATGGTACCAAGTCTACTGATGAGTGCACGAGCTCATCTCTATATGCTGCACGTGTCCTAGCCTCCCAATCTTTCGGCATAGTATGGATCAGATGTAAGCACCCCTGTACCCCACTAATACTACCCTTGAGACCTCCCAACTCCCTCCAACAGTACAACAGTTGGGCAATATGCTCCCCTATACACCTATCCTCTGTCACCCGACTCTCATAAAAACGACGCCTAAGCCTCCCCTCACGAGATTCTACAGCTGGTGGCCGCATCCTAGCAATAAATACTCTATTCATCTGTCATATAGAAATTACATGTATTTTTATCGTCAGTCTATATCCACAATCACTCCTTCTATATCCCAATAATTTATATCATGCTAATACAGAATCACATAACAAATAAACACATTTTCACAAATATCATAATCAAGGAGGGACACCTATGGAGAGAGGATGGTGCATATCTATATTTTTTTTCTCAAAACCCGACTCACATTTAAAACATGTTTGAAATCAGGCGTGAGCAAAGTCCTACAAAGGGTAGAACCATGCTCTGATACCACCTGTCACGCCCCGTTTCCTTTCACTTAAAATATCAGAGTTTTCACACGAGCGTGAAGATAGAAATTAGAGAGGGACACATATCACAACAGAAAGAAGGAGATTAGGGACGACAGAAGAAAGGGGATAAGGAACAAACATATACCATTCACACATCAATCGGCCCCTGCCGATAATCCATCGGTTTCATTACCGATATTTACAATATGCACAGCGGAATATTTCATCAGGATCCCACAAATAACATACGTATTCAGACATCGCAGAACGTAAATTGTTAAAACATAGTTTGAAAGTGTTTGAGGAACATCAGCCTGAAATCATAAATTCCCAAGACAGCACCACCATCCTCCGACTAGGGTTCACTAGTTTCCTCATCTCCTGTAGTGTGAGTACAGATTAAGGGGTGAGTGCGTGGAATACACCCGTGGGAAATAACATCCTCATCTTATGACACTTAACAGATAATCAACAGAAAGTAACTATCTACCAGCACGTTGCCACAACACGTAAAATGCATAGCAGATATTAGAAAGGGAAAGGATGGGTACGGGATCTGCCCGCCACCCAATTAAGCGGGCTCAATACCGCTGGTGTATTTCATGAGGACCACCAAACCTCGAGAGTAGTAGAAGAGAAGCGGGGAAGAATGCATGCCCAGAACAGTATAAGTATGACACCACAAATAAATCCACAGCACATAGTATTTCGCAGATCCTGCATATACTAGGAAAACAATAAACAGATTAAGATTTAGAAGTTACCCCCACCTTGTCGAGTAGCTACTACTAGGTATCACAAACTCCCAACTGATAACCTACACAAGTTACAGTGTTCCTTAGATTCTTAATAAATATATGTAAAGGCATAATTAATTTCGAAAAAGGAACGATCGTTTAACGCGTGCCGGATCGAGGGATCTCAAAAGTTGAGGTTGAAGCAATAAAGGTGAAAGTTTAGTTTCTTAGGCTGAGGTGGTAGAGAACGAGACAAGGATTGCAACGTAAAAAGAATGAGCTCAATCGGAGTTGAAATGAGCCCGCACGGAGCATTTTAAGTTTAGGGGTATTTCGGTAATTTTGGTCAAAGGGTTGACTTTGACCGGGCCCGCGACCCTCGGTCAACGACATCTCGTCAAAAACGACTCGATGTTGATGTACGGTGGGAAAAACGGGGTTTGGGTCGAAAACACGGCGTCGCGTGCGTCGGGGCACGCGAGCACCCGGCGTTGGCGCGCCCACTCGGCAGCTGCCGAGTTTTCTCGGCCAGCCGGCACCCGGCGCTTGGCAGCTGCCGAGTTTTCTCGGCCAGCCCATCTCGTCGCCCGCGCCCGCCCGCGTCCAGCTCCCGGCTGCCGAGTTTTCTCGGCCAGTCGGCCCCCGTCACATGCGCGCACCCGCGCGCGCTCCCGGCGCCCGGCGCCTTCGCGCCCGCCGACCCCCGGCCCCCGGCGCCCAGCCCCCGTGCGCACCTGACCCCCCGACGCTCGCCCCAACACGCACGTTCCGTCCCCGACGCACACACCGGCACCCGGCACTCGCACACCATCGCACACCCGGCACCCGGCGCACCACCACCACCAGCACCACTGCCGGCTGTGGCGGCGACGGCGGCGGCTCCGGCGGCGGCGGCGGCTCCGGCAGCCGCTCCGGCGACTTTTCCGGCGGCGCTCCGGCGACTTTTCCGGCGACTAAAAAAAGTAAAGAAAGAGAAAAGAAAAAGAAACTTACTTGTTTGTGTCGCTTTCGTCGTCGGCGGAAAATGAAAATTTTTGAATTAACTAAGCCCCTATTTATAGAGTTTCAAAATTACTATTTACCTAGTAAAATTAATTTACCATTCATTAAAATATTATTTTCCGTTTTACCGTTCATTCAGATTCTACCCCTTCCGTTTTACCGAACCTTCGTATCCGGCTCTTTTCCTTGCCATTTGAGCTACGGGTCTCCGATTGACCTCTAGTTTGATTCTATTTTCTCATTTTTCCGTTGCGCATCTCATGGAACTAAAATATTTTACGTTCCATGCCTAGAATTTTCATCAGTCTAAATCATACCCTAACGTATACTTGAAACGCACATAAACAATTAAAACTTAACGCACATAAAATATTTTTATCACGGGTTTAATTATTTAATTAACCATTTATGCTTTATATTTGGTCCGGGGTACTACACATTATCATCCTAAATAATTAGGACACAGATTCCTTCTATAATCAACATCACACCATATAAACAATGCTATCTCCCAACTCACCGAGCTTATTGATTTATGAATAAATCTCACCCATTGGCAAATTAAAGAAATAAACACTGAGCATACGTGCCCGTTATTATATAGGGATTAAGAAGATGTACATCCATAATAACAGAGGTCTTGTTCTATTATATATTCAGTATAAAACGAACAACCTCAAATGGTCCTGCTCAATACACACAAAGTGTACTAGTGTAGTTTTATAGTCAAGACAGACTAATACCAAACTACACTACAACCATTCCGATGATTTGTCCAAATTCATCTTGGTTGTGATCTACTATTTATAATTTATAAGAAACTGATAACATGATCTTCTGTGTGGCACCACACACCAAGTTATCTATAATATAAATTAATTGGACATTGAATAAACATATATAACAAATATAAAATGCAAACATATGACCAAAGTGATTCTTATTCCATAAAAGATGTTCATACAAAAGCTAGACTTATAGTATACATCCTAACAATAATTTATTGATTTTATGCTTTAATAAATCCAATTTAATTAAGAGTGCAATCTCGTACTTATAGTGGAGTTGAACGAGATAAATAAGTTATTTTGAGTAGTCAAGAGTTGATTGAGTCGGAATTAATTTATTGGAGCTTAATTTAATTAGGTCCGATTAGGTCTCTTCGGTTGCTCAAAATTGAACTTAATATATTACAAAGAATATAATATATACTGCGGTATAATTAAGTTTATTGGACTATCCAGATAAATATATCAATTAAGAGATATTTATGAGATAAATATAATTGATATGATTTTATCTAGATTTTTTCCTATATGGAGTAGGAGACTTAGAGAGCAAGAAAAAGAGTTCTAAAACTCCTAGGTTTCTATGCTATTAAATAGTCAACAATATTAAACAGTGCCCACACACCAAGAAATACCGCAGAAGAGTTCTGGAGAGAACACCGAAGAAGACTTAACGGAATTTACGTAGAATTCCTTAAACTATGAAGTTGACGGAATTTACGTAGAATTCTTGAAACTATTTACGTAGAATTCTTGAAACTACGAAGAGAAGAGGTTAAAGCACACTCCGAAAGGTATTTCGTTAACCTTCTTATACAAGATTAATTGTCATATAAAATATACATTATAATCAATTCTATGACGAGATTTCTGATTTAATCAGATGAAATTCTCGTGGGTTTTTCTAACAAGTGGCTTTCTAACAAGTGGTATCAGAGCCAGGTTTTGATATTATTTTGTATATTCTTTTGATCAATTAATTTTGTTGATGCATGTTTTAGTTTGAGCGATGTTAGTGTATGTGATATGATTGTTATGAGATGTTTATTTAGTGAACAATTTATGACCTAATTTTGATACAAATTGTATTTCGTTTTTCCAAGTCTGTATACAAGGGGTGGATTACGTCTCCATAATTTTTCCTTGTTAGATACGAAATAGGTTACGAGATAGATTCATTTGTATTTTTTTTATCTTGGCAAATCCACTATGACCACTATCCATGGAGACGGCAGAATCATGAAGAAAGCAGAATGATGGAGAAAAGCCCTGCTGCATAATAAAACAAAATCTGCAGTTTCGGCGGCTGAGCAGTGGTGATGTTCTGTTGGAGCTTTAGCCAAAGGTCTAATGGGCCTAATTTTTTTTAAACATTGGCCCATATGATGGTGGGTTTAAAGCTTGTGGGTTGGGCCATTTTGTTGGGCTCATGGATTGATTTGCTGCTGGACAAAAAGAATTGCAATGGGCTTTGAAGAATTGGACCGGATTGTGGCCCAATTGGATTTCAATTGTTTGTAATTTTGTGTCTAGGATGGGCCATAAAATTTGTTTTTGTATTTTTATTGCATGAGATGCTTTAATTGAATTAAATGTCATTCATATAACATGTTGAATTAAATGTCATTCATATGACATGTCATGTAGAAATCGCATGAACACCGCTCTAGGATTCTATATTGTCATGCATTTTATGATTGATATTTGAACTATTTTAAAAGTTAAAATAGTTGGACTTGTATTGAATGTGGGGAAAAGGGTCATCGGAAGAGAATTTGCCCGATTTTTCTAGCTAAGAAACAAGGAAATGGTGAGTTATCTTTTATTAAATCATGTTTAGTGGTTGATTCTACAGATACTTGGATAGTAGATTCTGGAGCCACTAACACACAGACCATGAGACTTCTTCAGAGAAGAAAATCTCTCAAAATCTAGGGCCTTAGTAAAGATGTCTGCATTTTGTTTTTCCGTGGATACATATTCAAGATGGATAAGTTATAATCTACTCTAATTTGGCTAAAAGTGTGGAGGAATTATCTCTTGTTAGTTAATGCTTTTTATTCAAATTTTAAATCCATATATCTAGCACGCATCCCGAGAAGAAATCTCTCTCTCTCTCACCAAAGCTACTCTCTCTCTCCATCGCGATTTCATCTTCTCCTTTGAAACCAAGCCCTAATTTTTCCCCAAATTCACTCCTTCCAAATCGAAGCTCAAATGGATTCCAATCAACAAAAAATTGCCGAGCTCTTTGCCCAGTTACAATCACTCATGCCAACCCTTGGTTCAAGCTCTCAAGTGCCTCAATCCGCCGCCCATGATCCACCCTCTGAACTGCCATCTGAGACAACAGTTTCAATTCCTCCGACCACCGCCAAGATACCTCCAGTTTCCACCGATGATTTTCAACCACCACAGCCCGATGTGCCATCAGATGTGGATGACACTACTGACTACCCAACGCCTCTCAAAGTCGCATATCCCGGTATTATTTCAGAGGACCCATTCGAAGTGGATAATTACCTCGATCCAACTCCAGCACAGGTGGGTCATGGTAATCGAGAAGAAGGGTCGACCATAGTCTGTCGATCGAAGAGGGTACTCGACCATCTCCATCCTTCATCATCGAAAAAACCCAGGATGTCAATTCTTTCGCCAACACATCCTATTTAGGTTCCTTTTACTCTAGTCGAGCCAACAGAGACTGTTTCAACAGTCGAGACAGATGAATCCTCTGATGAATCTTATAATCCTGCTTTTGTTTACGACTAATCTACTGACTTTGATGATGAATCAGATGAGGACTTTCTATTTCCAGAAGAAGCTATTGAATCGGATAAAGACATCCCTATTTCCGAGATCCTTACTTCTTTGAAAAAGGGTGTTGCGAGTGATGTTGAGACTGATGTTGCCATCGAAGAGGCAACATCTGAGAAAACATCACCACTTACAGAAGAGGATGTTTCCCCTATTCCTCCTGCCATGACTGAAGAACCTACATCTAGCTCCGAAGACGACCTGGTCTTCTCACCCAAGGGTTCTCCCTTCCAGGTATCTTCTACCAAGTCCTTGAATTTTTACTATCCGATGCCAAATGCATCTTGCCAGTCTTTGTGTTCGCGAAACATTTTATCTGAGAGGAAAGTCAATATGGGGATATTTACTGAGTATGGATTGATTTCGTATCTGAATGAAAGAGGTCTGCACCAATCAATGTCTTATGTACAACCTTTTCTCCCATCAATTATCTATGAATTCTATGCCAATTTGCATAAAACCTTAGTTGATTCTTGTGATAAGAAATTTGGGGAAATTTTCTTGAGGGGGAGGATATTTTCTTTCAAATCAGTGGATATCAACTTTGTTTTTGGATTGGATGATGTGATGGAAGATGCTGTGATTTCTGATCTTAATGCTGTTGCGTATGAGTTGTCGGGGGGTATGCTTTCTGTTTGGCCTAAAAAGTTTTCAGGTTCTACCCTTACTTCACTATATGCAGTGTTGCACAAGATCTGTCTCCACAATTGGCTACCCTTTACGAACACCACTTCGGTCATAGAAGAGCAAGCCTTTTTGTTGTTTCGTATTGGTAAGAAATTGCCCATCAACCTTGGAAAAATTCTGTTGTTGAATTTGGTTCGTTTTGCTGGGAAATACACCGAGAGTGGTATTCTTCCATATCCTTCATTGATTTACTCTGTTCTCCAAGCTCAGGGGTTCAAGAAGCGTAATACTGAGGTTCTAAGTCATGAGGTTCCCCCTTTGACCATTGCAAAGGTGCTTCTCAAGTGGAGAAGTAGGGCATTTCTAGCACATGAGTACCAGTGGGAAGCATCTTTACAATGGTCAGAGGGGGAATCTCATGACTTAGAACCTCAGTATTACGCTTCTTGAACCCCTGAGCTTGGAGAACATAGTAGCTCAATGAAGGATATGGAAGAATACCACTCTCGGTGTATTTCCTAGCAAAACGAACCAAATTCAACAACAGAATTTTTCCAAGGTTGATGGGCAATTTTTTACCAATACGAAACAACAAAGAGGCTTGCTCCTCTATGACCGAAGTGGTGTTCTTAGAGGGTAGCCAATTGTGGACACAGATCTTGTGCAATACTGCATATAATGAAGTAAGGGCAGAACTTGAAAACTTTTTAGGCCACACAGAAAGCATACCCCCCGACAACTCATACGCAACAATATTAAGATCAGAAATCACAACATCCTCCATCACATCATCCAATCCAAAAACAGAGTCGATATCCACTGATTTGAAAGAAAATATCCCTCCCTTCAAGAAAATTTCCCCAAATTTCTTATCACAAGAATCAACTAAGGTTTTGTGCAAATTGGCATAGAATTCATAGATAATTGATGGGGGAAAAGGTTGTACATAAGACACTGATTGGAGGAGACCTCTTTCATTCAGATACGAAATCAATCCATACTCAGTAAATATCCCCATATTGACTTTCCTCTCAGACAAAATGTTTCGCGAACACAAAGACTGCCAAGATGCATTTGGCATCGGATAGTAAAATTTCAAGGACTTGGCAAAAGATACCTGGAAGGGAGAACCCTTGGGTGAGAAGACCAGGTCGTCTTTGGAGCTAGATGCAGGTTCTTCAGTCGTGGCAGGAGGAATAGGAGAAACATCCTCTTCTATAACTGGTGATGTTTTCTCAGATGTTGCCTCTTCGGTGGCAACATCAGTCTCAACATCACTCGCAACACCCTTTTTCAAAGAAGTAAGGATCTCGGAAATAGGGATGTCTTCATCCGATTCAATAACTTCTTCTAGAAATAGAAAGTCCTCATCCGATTCATCATCAAATTCAGTAGATGAGTCGTAAACAAAAACAGGATTATAAGATTCATAAGAGGACTTGTCTGTCTCGACTGTCGAAACAGTCTCTGTTGGCTCGACTGGAGCAAAAGAAACCTGAATAGGATATGTGTTGGCGAAGGAATTGACACCCTGGGTTTCTTCGATGATGAGGGATGGAGATGGTCGAGTACCCTCTTCGATCGACGGACTGTGGTCGACCCTTCTTCTCGATAACCACGACCCACCTGTGCTGGAGTTGGATTAGGGTAATTATCCACTTCGAATGGGTCCTTTGAAATGGTACTGGGATATGCGACTTTGAGAGACGCTGGGTAGTCAGTAGTGTCGCCCACATCTGATGGCACATCGGGCTGTGGTGGCTAAAAATCATCGGTGGAAACTGGAGGTATCTCGGTGGTGGTCAGAGGAGTTGACATTGCCATCTCAGATGACAGTTCAGAGGGTGGATCTTGGGCGGCGGATTGAGGCGCTTGAGAGCTTGAACCAAGGGTTGGCATGAGTGATTGTAACTGGGCAAAGAGCTCGGCAATTTTTTGTTTAATGGAATCCATTTGAGCTTCGATTTGGAAGGAGTGAATTTGGGGAAAAATTAGGGCTTGGTTTCAAAGGAGAAGATGAAATCGCGATGGAGAGAGAGAGAGTAGCTTTGGTGAGAGAGAGATTTCTTCTCGGGAGACATGCTAGATATATGGATTTAAAATTTGAATAAAGAGCATTAACCAACAAGAGATAATTCCTCCACACTTTTAGCAAAAAAAATCATGGTTTGATAAAATAAAGAGCTAGATATATGGAATCATTAAATTCAAAAAATCAGAGTAGATTATAACTTATCCATGTTAACCTGTATCCACGAAAATTAAGAAATTAAAACCCAAAAATCTAGGGATGCCTATAACTGCAAAACAAAAAAATCGCACACAAGAATTTTCCACATTATATGTTCCCCAATGTTGAGAACATTTACGATGACAAAACCTGTGAACAAAAAAACAGGCTTGAGAGAATAATTATATTGTGTATTATTTAAACCAAATTAGCACATGTCAATCTCAACCAACCTTTTGAAAAGAGATCGAGCATCGTCGTAGCGAGTGCCGTACTTCTAGTTACTCAGTTGTAAGATCAACTTTTTTATAGCGGTTGTGGTATCTCCATACACTTTTTGACAAGGAAGCATTGTCATAGCGAGTGACGTGCCCCGAGTACTTAGTGTTAGGTCATACAAACCTTTTAAACATAATCACTAGGCTGCCTGAAAAACATCATCGCCGCGAACGTCGTGCTCCGAGTACTTTGTGATTTCATTAAATCATTAAACATAGTACACTTTTTAAATGAGCCATAAAGATTCCTTGAATTGTCCAAGCAAATATTCTCTCAAAAGAACACATTTTCCAGAAAAGAAAACATGCATATGATGCGTAAAAGGAAAAAAAATGGATGTTATGCAGAATGTGAACAACATGACTCGTAACATCCGTAAACAGTGTATATGCAATCATACAAAACACAAACCAAGAGACTTCTTCAGAGAAGAAAATCTCTCAAAATCTAGGGCCTTAGTAAAGATGTCTGCATTTTGTTTTTTTGTGGATACATATTCAAGATAGATAATATTTTTCTCTACCAAACCTCGAATAAAATGATGCCTTATATCTATGTGCTTAATGCGTGAGTGTTGAACAGGATTTTTTAAAATATCTATAGCACTAGAATTATCACAATAAAGGCTCAAAAATTCAGTTTTAAATCCATAATCATCAAGCATTTTTCTCAACCAAAGAAGTTGTGTACACCCACTACCCGCGGCTACATATTCAAATTCGGCCGTGGATAAAGATACACAATTTTGCTTCCTACTATACCATGAACCAAGGTTATTACCAAGATAGAAACAACCCCTACTAGTACTCTTTCGATCATCTAGATCTCCAGCCCAATCTGAATCCGTATAACCAACCAAATTCAGATTTGTGTCTTTTGTGAGCCAAATTCCCAAGTCAATTGTACCCAAAACATACCTTATGATTCACTTAACAGCTTGAAGATGCGATACCTTAGGTTCAGCTTGGTATCGGGCACATACACCAACACTATACATGATATCTGGATGACTTGTAGATAAATACAAGAGGCTGCCACATTCTCGGCAACATTGTCCCTGCACAGTTTTTGAGTCAAACCCATAGGAGTTCGCATGGGTTTGGAACTTTCTAACCTAAAACATGACACCAGATTTTTGGCATACTTACTTTGTGAAACAAAGATTCCATCATCTAATTATTTAACCTGTAAGCCTAGAAAAAATGTTAGCTCCCCAATCATACTCATTTCAAATGTTGATGACATAACATTCACAAATTTATCAAGTTCGACTTTAGAAGTTGAACCAAAAACAATGTCATCTACATAAATTTGAGCAATAACAAAATCATGATCATTATTCTTAATAAAAAGAGTACAATCGGCCTCACCTCGTATAAAACCAAACTCAAGAAAAAAAGTAGTTAATCGACCATACCAAGCTCGAGGAGCTTGTTTTAAACCATACAAAGCCTTTTTGAGTTTGAAAACATGATTAGGCAAGAAAGGATCTTCAAAGCCTTTGGGTTGCTTAACATATACTTCCTCATTTAAGAAACCATTCAAGAAAGCTCCTTTCACATCCATTTGATGCAATGTGATTTTTAAATAACAAGTAATAGCAAATAGCAATCTTATAGACTCTATCCTAGCAACGAGTGCAAAGGTTTCATCGTAGTCAATACCCTCAACTTGCGTATACCCTTGAGCTACAAGACGTGCCTTGTTTCTTACTACATTTCCAAACTCATCAGATTTATTTTTGAAAATCTATTTTGTTCCAATCACATTAGTATCAATGGGTCTAGGAACAAGAAACCAAACTTCATTTCTAGTAAATTGTTCTAACTCCTCATGCATAGCTTGTATCCAAAAATTATCTTTCAGAGCTTCACTAACATTCTTAGGTTCAATGAGGGAAACAAAATAGTAGGAATGTACCTCTGAAAATGTGGTTGACATACACACATGTCTTACCATTTCTTTGTAATTAATGGGTTCTTTCCTACATGTTCTTACCCCTGCATTTACTCCACCTATCACTTGTGTGGTAGGGTGGTTCTTTCTGATACAAGCAAGTGGATCTCTCCTTACTGGATTAAGTGTTTCATCATTACTTTCATCAGAATCTGAATCTGCGACTGGTGTTATGTCTGGTGTGCCAGCATCAGAGGGCACATCTGGAACAACAGGTGATTCTACAAAGTCCAAAGCTGTATCTTCGTATGTTTTACTTGTGAGATCAGAAAAATCATCAAAGACAATGTTGACTGACTCTTGAATATTCCTTAGTCTTAAATTGTATACACGATACGCATGACTATTAGAGGAATAACTAAGAAATATAGTCTTATAACTTTTTGAATCAAACTTGGGAAGATTTTCTTTATCATTAAGGATATAGCAAATACACCCAAACACATGAAAATATTTCAGATTTGGCTTCTTCCCTTTTAAAATTTCATATGGGGTCATTTTACTTCCGGGTCTAAGATAGACACGATTTCCTATATGATATGCCGTGTTTAAAGCTTTAGCCCAAAAACATTTAGACAACTTCTTTGAACTTAATATAACACGAGCCATTTCTTGCAATGTTCGATTTTTCCTTTCGGCAATCCCATTTTGTTGAGGAGTCTTGGAGCTGAAAATTAATGAAAAATCCCTTTCTTTTCACAAAACGAGGTAAACATGTTTTCAAATTCTCTACCATGGTCAGATCTTATACTTGAGATTTTTGAATCAAAAGAGGTTTTAATACGCATGTATAACACTTTAAAACATGAGAAAGTTTCAGATTTTTCACTTAGAAAATAAATCCATGTAAACCGATAAAAATCATCAACTATCACAAATGAGTATCTCTTACCTCCAAGACTCTCTACATCTACTGGACCCATAAGATCCATGTGTAAAAGCTGAAAACAGTGAGTTGTACCTGAATGTTGTCCCTGATGTGACGTAACATTATGAGGCACACGGTTTTGTTTACCTTTTAAACAGTCTCCACACACAATCTTACTTTTGTGATTCAATGCTAGTAGTCCTCTAACAGCTTCAAATTTCCTCAACTTCTCAAGAGTGCAAAAATTAACATGACCTAACTTTTGATGCCACAAAATTGTTTCATCAAAGTGAGTCTTGTTGCATGTGACTTTCTCTCCCACAAGATAACAATTATCATGTGACCTAGTACCTGTCATGATACATATGTTAGACTTATCAAAGACTTCACAAGAGTCCTTATTAAACTTTACCTCCAAGTCATCATCACAAAGTTGACTTATACTAATTAAATTAGCCATAAGACCATCAACAAGTAGTACATTCTTCAACTTTGGAAAACCAAACACATTCAAGGTTCCTTTACCAATGATTTTTCCTTTAGCACCACCTCTATAGGTAACACAACCATCCTTAAGAGGTGTAAAATCCTATAAACATTCTTTGGTCCCTGTCATGTGGCTTGAACAACCACTATCAAAGTACCATGAACCTGCAATGTTAGTCTTTAAAGCAGTATAAACGACATTGCAAAGGATAGGGGATTTCAGAACCCAAATTTGCTTTTGAACTTTTCTGGATGAAATGTTACGTGAAATGTTAGGCAACATTTGAGGCAACATTTGTCAACTGGATAAATCATTTTTCCGTTTATAGCAAAAAGGTCTAATATACCCTGGTCGAAAACAATAATGACATACATACTTCCTCTTCCTAGGATATTTTTTCACAAAAATGGTTTTCGATTTTTGATCATTAAATAGACTTTGAAAAACAAATTCCTTGGACTTAAAACCAATACCTGACCTGTCGTTGTTACCAATTTCAAGAGACTCATTCAACTTGCTTGAACTCGTGTTCCACTTAGTGAAGGTAGCTTTGTCCATCTCCATTTGAGTTTGAGCCTTTTCGAGCTCAATGTCCTTTTGTGTAAGTGCTACTTCAAGTTTGGTCATAGACTGCTTCAATACATCATTCTCTTTAGAGAGATTCTCAACTTGTTTGCATTGCCTTTTCCAATCTTAAGTAATGAAGTATAGAGTTCCTTCAGTTTTTCTGAGATAGACTTATCATCTGTATCATCTTCATCACTTGATTCTGCAACATGATCAACCACAACATTTAAACAAGTTATATTTGAAAAATTGAAGAGCTCATACCTTTCTGATGTGTCAATCAATGTGGTGACATCTACAGTAACATCCGAGGCAACGTTTTCGAATAGCAAAGTTTGATCTTGAACAGCTTCTTCAAAATCATCTTCATCATCACTTAACGATACCCAGAGGTTCTTCTTCCCATATTTCCTTAAAGTGTTTGGACACTCATTTTCATAGTGACCATATCCCGAACACGCACGACATTGAATAGAATCCAAATGTTTGGAATCATTTCTACCATGTTCAGAACTTGGTTTCTTATATGGTTGTGATGAAGAACCAGACGACTTCCACCGAGGATGATCAGCAGCTTTGTTGAGTTTCTCCTTTCCTTTTGGATAAAAAACCTTTTTGTTAAGCAAGCATAACAACTTTTGTCCTTCAGGAATCTCTTCTAGCGGCTCATCATCATCTTGATCACTTTTTTCATCAGGTTGGGCATGAAAAACAACATTCTTCTCCTTTTGGACACCTCCTTGAATCTTCAAATTGATCTCATAAGTCTGCATAATGCTTTGAAGAGTGTCGATATCCATCTTTGCGAGGTTGTGAGCTTCTTCCACCGCTGACACTTTAATGTTGTACTTCAGTGTCAAGGTCCGAATTGCCTTGGCCACCAAATGTTTATGAGACATAGAATCTCCAAGGACTGAAACCTGATTTGAAAGATCACGAAGTCTTTCAAAATAGGCACCAATGTCCTCGATTTCTTCCATTCTCATTATCTCGAATTGAGACATCAAGTTGTGAAGTTTTGCTTCTCTTACGGTACTATCACCTTCATATCATCTCTCAAGAATGTCCCAAGCCTCCTTCGCTGATGTGCAATTTTGTATGAGCTTGAAGACTTTCAGATCGACAGATCCGAAGATGATGTTGATAGCTTTGTCATTGAAATTGGTACTTGCAATTTCAGTGGGTGTCCACTCACTCCTCGGTTTGAGAACAATGTCACCGTCTCTTTCATGGACCTTTATGGGGTGTTCAAAACCTTCCAACACAACATTTCAGGCATTAAAATCTATGGACTTAATCTGTGAGCGAGTACGAATCTTCCAGTACGCATAATTCTGACCATCTAACATGGGTAACTTCCCTTGTGGATTGCACCAATCCATCTCTTGCATGAGCAACAGAACCAACCACCTAGTATATCAGGTGGGTGGCTCTGATACCAAATGAAAGTGTGTCTGTATGCTCCTGTGCAAGAAAAACACAAACTGTTAAAAATACGAGAGACGTAATGTTGTTTGTGATGTTGACAATACTACGGATAATACAGTGGAAATAATAAAAATAAATAAACAACGAAAGAAATATCCACGAGTATATAATGATACTCGTTGAATGCCTACAGAGCAAAATGTCTTATTGATATATCTGATGAGTACAAAGACAAATAGAGATCCTTTGAGGAGAATCTCATAAAACACAGAGTTCTTGTGGAGAAGAAACTCTTCGACAAACCAACACATCCTAATATGTATCTAAGAATCTTAAGGATGTGTACACACTCAATGACCACTCAAATACACTCTATCTATGAAAAGAAGACTCAAGTATGCAAACTCTAAATCTTTAAGGAAAAGAGACAGAGATGTTGTGTGCTATGTGGTCAACAAAGAAGACAACATAGGCAAACTGTATCAGACTCGAAGTATCTCTCTTCTTGCTCTTTAGCTCTTGTCTTCGTTATCTTTCTTCTGGAATGGAGTCTTCTAGTTATAGACATTAGGAGCCTTTCATGTCCTATGTAAATGATCTCCACTTTTACCTTAATCTCCACTTACTCCATGAAGTCCACTTCTTCCATCTTCCATAACCTTCACGTTCTTCTCTTGCGTCTTCCATGATCTGTCTCTCCACGTCCTCTCTCACTTTCTCTCTCATAAACACATTCTTTATCTTCACGTTGCCTTAAGAAAAGAAGTAATGAAGACTAACAACTTATTCCTATAAACTAGGAATAAGTGTTTGAAACTTTCAAATCTCATCCTTTGAACCAATCTGCAAAATGTGTGATTAATAAAAGATAACTAAATCTCCTAGATTAGATAAGAAGATATTTCAATAACAACTTCCCTTAAATCTCTCCAAGTTAATCAAACATAGAACAATTGATTTAATTTAAGGAAAAAAAGACATGTTTGCAATACGTTGCAGAGGTTCCAAGTAACCAAGGAGCTTAATGAAGGGGATCATAGCTTAAGGGTTGGTACATGAGCTGTGGTGTCTACGAAAGCTGTCGGAAATGTTTATCTTTATTTTTCAAATAACAAACACTTGGTTTTAAGTAATTATTTTTATGTCCCAAACATTACTAGAAATTTAATTTTTGTTGCTTTGTTATTCAAACAAGGATATCATGTTCATTTTTCTTCTATGGCAGTTGATATTTCTTTTAATAAAGTTATAGTATGTAAGGGACATTTGGATAATAATTTGTATATCTTAAAACCAATCGACAACTTCTTATACCACACCACAAAATGCATAAAGTTATCTCCAACTAATGAGACTTACTTATAACACCTAAGACTTGGTCATATTAACCTTAATAGGATTCAAAGGCTAGTGAAGGATGGTCCTTTGATTAATTTAAAGGTAGAACCTTTGCCTATATGTAAATCTTGTTTGGAGGGTAAAATGACTAAGAGGTCTTTTAAGTCCAAAGGACTAAGAGCCAAAGAAGTTTTGGAATTAGTACACTCTGATGTATGTGGTCCATTTAAAGTCCAAGCTAGAGGTGGATATGAGTATTTCATCACGTTCACTGATGACTACTCAAGATATGGTTATGTTTACCTAAAGAACCGCAAGTCTGAGGCACTTGAAAAATTCAAGGAATTTAGACTGGAAGCGGAAAAATAATTAGGTAAGAACATAAAAATACTTCGATCTGATCGAGATGGAGAATATCTATTTAGTGACTTTAGAGCATACTTGACAGAGAATGGGATTTCATCTCAGTTGAACGCACTAAGTACTCCACAACAAAATGGTGTCTCAGAGAGGAGAAACAGGACCTTGTTAGACATGGTAAGATCTATGTTGAGCTTTTCTACTCTTAGTGCTTTTTTTTGGGGATATGCACTACAAACTGCTATGTATGTTCTGAATATGGTTCTATCTAAGTCTGTACCTAAAACACCCCTCGAATTGTAGAATCAGTGTAAACCCAATCTAAGACATATTCGTGTATGGGGATGTCCTGTATATGTGCTTAAAGGTAAGATGGATAAGATAGAATCAAGGTCAGAATTATGCATGTTTGTAGGATATCCTAAAGGAATAAGAGGTTTCTACTTCTACAGTCATCAAGATAAGAAGGTATTTGTAAGTACAAATGCGACTTTCTTAGAGGACAAGTACATAGAAGAGAATAAATCCAGGAATAAGGTTCTCTTGGAAAAAGTGGGGGAAAATATTCCTAGTTCATCTAATCCAGAGATCCGCATTGAACCTATTCATCCTGAGTTCATAAATCTACCACCATCAACTGTTGGATCAAGTGGGAGACACATTGAGGTTCCACCTATTGTGTCAACTGGTTCTCCGATTAATGAGGTAGTAGAAGAACATGATCCTATTGTTTATTCACCTCAGGATGTAGAAATGGATGTGCAAGGATATGGAGAACAAGAACAACCTCCAGTCATCTAGGAACCTATAGCGACTAGACAAAGTAAGAGGGTCATTAAACGACCTTCTAGATTATTGCTTTATGGAGAGTCTTTTGAGGCAATCTCTGCTGAGCAAGAGGAAGATCCCACTTCGTTTAGAGAGGCTATAGAAGATGTAGATGTTGATCATTGGAGGAGTGCCATGGACTCAGAAATGAACTCCATGTACACTAACTCTGTTGGGATCTTGTAGATAAGCCTGAAGGGGTAAAACCCATTGGGTGCAAATGGATCTACAAGAGAAAGAGAAGAATAGATGGAAAGGTAGAGACCTTTAAAGCTAGATTGGTTGCCAAGGGTTATACCCAAAGGGAAGGGATCGATTAAGAAAAAACTTTCCCACCGGTAGCCCTGCTGAAGTCTAATCGAATTCTCTTATGCATAGCAGCTCATTTCGATTATGAGGTGTGGCAAATGGATGTCAAAATAGCTTTCCTTTATGGAAATCTTGACGAGAACATGTATATGATGCAACCAGATGGTTTTATCCAAAATGGTCAAGAGCATAAAATATGCAAACTGAAAAGGTCCATTTATGGACTTAAGCAGACGTCTAGGACCTGAAATATTAGATTTGATCAAATAATTAAAACTTGTGATTTTGATCAGAATCTTGAAGAGCCTTATGTCTATAAAAAGATAGAGGGAAATAATATGGTTTTTCTCGTGTTTTATGTAGATGACATCCTACTGATTGGAAATGACGTAGGAATGTTAACATCAACAAAACACTAGTTAACACAACCGTTTGATATGAAGGACTTGGGAGAAACAAACTATGTTTTAGGAATCCAAATCCTACGAGATAGGAAAAACAAGATGATTGCTTTATCCCAAGCTTCATACATTGACAAAATACTGGTGAAGTTTGCCATGCAGAATTCCAAGAAAGGTTTGACACCTTTTAGACATGGAATTCACTTATCACGGGAGCAATCTCCAAAAACTCCTAATAAAGTGGAATACATGAAACGAGTTCCTTATGCTTCTACTATAGGAAGTCTCATGTATGCAATGGTATGTACGAGACTGGATATTTGTTATGTTGTTGGGATAGTCAATAGATGTCTGTCGAATCCAAGGCCTGAACACTGGATTGCTGTCAAATATATTCTCAAGTATCTTTGTTGAACAAGAGACTATATGTTGGTTTATTCAGCATCAGATTTAGTGCCAGTGGGATATACTAATTCTGATTTTCAAGCTGATAGAGATTCTAAAAAATCTACATCAAGATCACTGTTTATTTTTGGTGGACGAGCAGTTGTTTGGAGAAGCATAAAACAATCGTGTATTGCTGATTCCACAATGGAAGCTGAATATGTTGCTGCTTGTGAAGCAGCCAAAGAGACGGTATGGCTAAGGAAATTTTTGCTAAGCCTAGATGTGGTTCCTTCTGTATCATATTCCATTACACTGTTTTGTAACAATAGTGGAGTAGTGGCAAATGAAAAAGAGCCAAAAAACCATAAACGTGGAAACCATATTGAACGGAAATATCACCTTGTAAGGGATATAGTTCAACGAGGAGAGGTATCGATGTGCAAGATTGCATCTATAGATAATCTTGCTGACCCTTTTACAAAGAGTTTGTCCAGTAGTGTTTTTTAGGGTCATATTAGAAACATGGGTGTACTAGACATGTCCCATTTACTCTAGGGTAAGTGGGAGAGAATGTATTAGTATATATGCTTATGTACCCTTGAGTAACCTTTTGTTTTTTCAGACATATTTGAATTTATGTAAATTGTCCTTTTGAATGTTTGTTTGAGCTTTGCAGTGTCCATGGATTGTAGATATATTTTAAATCGAGTGTCTAAGTTGTTAAGCACATAAAGATTCAATTTATTATTTGATCTATAAAATTCTTATCTGTGATCAGTAAATAAATTGGGTAATTTATTTTGATAAGATCATCTTAATTTCATTGAAGTTTGTCTTTGACTTGGTAATGGAGTTGAGGATACACATATGGTGGATTGGACGGGATCATATGAAATTAAATTGTGATTTGACCATACAATTTAAAATCATTGGTTGATGTATATTACCTTAATCTTGAGCAAGTAGTGTAACTTTGTTACTAAGTCGAAGTTCTTTGAGATGCCAAATGGTAAGATCATTTTTGTTGATCAATATCTCGGTGCCTTGGGAATTAGAGTGAAATAATGGAGAACATATATTTGCAATATTAGATACCTTCACCTATCTAATAGGCATGATCATGATCTCACGGGTTTTTCTATTGACAATAAATCTGAGCTCAGTATTCAACTTTGTTGAATCAAATTGTGTGATATGATCACACAGGGACTGTTAGATAGAAGTTGAGGTTTGAGATTGATGAATGTTGGAAATAAGACATATTGGTCATGGTAGCCTATTCCAATTTTTAATTGATCGAAGGGGGTAATATGTTGGATCGATCAATCAGAGGATATAATTTATTGATTTTATGCTTTACTAAATCCAATTTAATTAAAAGTGCAATCTCGTACTTATAGTGGAGTTGAATGAGATTAATAAGTTATTTTGACTAGTCAAGAGTTGATTAAGTCAGAATTAATTTATTGGAGCTTAATTTAATTAGGTCTGATTAGGTCCCTTCGATTGCTCAAAATTGAACTTAATATATTACAAAGAATATAATATATACTGTGGTATAATTAAGTTTGTTGGACTATCCAGATAAATATATCAATTAAGAGATATTTATGAGATAAATATAATTGATATGATTTTATCTAGATTTTTTCCTATATGGAGTAGGAGACTTAGAGAGCAAGAAAAAGAGTTCTAAAACTCCTAGGTTTCTATGCTATTAAATAGTCAAGAATATTATACGGTGCCCACATACCAAGAAATACTGCAGAAGAGTTCTGGAGAGAATACCGGAGAAAGCTTGACGGAATTTACGTAGAATTCTTGAAACTACGAAGAGAAGAGGTTAAAGCACGCTCCGAAAGGTATTTCATTAACCTTCTTATACAAGATTAATTGTCATATAGAATATACATTATAATCGATCCTATGACAAGATTTTTCTGATTTAATCAGATGAAATTCTCGTGGGTTTTTCTAACAAAAACATACCCCTTTCCAAAGCCCATAGTGAGTCTGTTATAAATTGGAGTTTAGTTCTTTGAACCGCTACCACCATCGTTAAGAAATGACGATAAAAGGTTTTATTTTTCTCTCTTATCCTATGTTTCTGTTTGCTACTTTGAAATGTCGGAGTCAAGGGTGGTTTGGCTTGTTCTAGCCGACACGAGGGTTGTGTTTGTTGGAACCGACGGATCGCCGGCCCTATGCTATCGGAATCGGGATCCAAAGATAAATCGCAGCGGAAAGAAATCATACCCTTGTAGACCTCTTGATCTTCTGATGTATTCCTCTGAGCCCTTCTCGAACGTTGCGTGGCCAACGATCCTTCGAGAAAAATCAGTTCCGCTCTCTCTCACTTATCACGTGTTTTCTGTGATCTGAGTTCTGTGTTCTGAGAGGCGCTGATGAAAAGAGCTATATATAGGCTACACCAGGGACCTAGAGGAGGAATTGGGTTGGGCCTCCTGATGGGCTTTAGTATCCTGCGTTCGGCCCGAACACATAACTGAAGCCCATCAATAATAATTCAGTCCACTAGAGAATTATTATTGAACTACCATCCCAATCCCATATTTAATATGGGCTCCTTATTATGTGTACATTTATTTCCCCGTGTTTAAGATATCGAATGTCCGTAAATTAAATAAGTTACTGACAACTTAAATAATTTACATCTAATTCCAAGAGTAGTACCACTCATCCTTATTATCATGTCGGATTAAATCCACCTGCAGGGTTTACATGATAATCCTTATGAGCTCCTCAAGGGGACATTATCATCCTAAATAATTAGGACACGGATTCCTTCTATAATCAACAGAACACCATATAAACAATGCTATCTCCCAACTCACCGAGTTTATTGATTTATGAATAAATCTCACCCATTGGCAAATTAAAGAAATAAACATTGAGCATACGTGCCCGTTATTATATAGGGATTAAGAAGATGTACATCCATAATAACAGAGGTCTTGTTCTATTATATAGTCAGTATAAAACGAACAACCTCAAATGGTCCTGCTCAATACACACAAAGTGTACTAGTGTAGTTTTATAGTCAAGACAGACTAATACCAAACTACACTACAACCATTCCGATGATTTGTCCAAATCCATCTTGGTTGTGAGCTACTATTTATAATTTATAAGAAACTGATAACATGATCTTCTGTGTGGCACCACACACCAAGTTATCTATAATATAAATTAATTGGACATTGCATAAACATATATAACAAATATAAAATGCAAACATATGACCAATGTGATTCTCATTCCATAAACGATGTTCATACAAAAAACAAGGCTTATAGTATACATCCTAACAGTGTTGGCAAATGACAGATGTGCCACCGTGGGTGTCTATTGGGTTTGGGTGTGCATGTTGTTGTGTGTGTACGTGAGGGTGTATGTGCATGAGTTTCTGTTGCTGGTGTGTATGGAGGTTGTGATGCGGTGTCATCGGCGACATGAGGTCCCTGGTCTTGTCAAGGGGATGACTGGTTGAGAGGCAGTGGTGAGGTACGGTGTATGTGCACATTGGGGATGGGGCGATGTTGGGCGCTGGGGACGAGAACGGGCCTGTTGGGCATCGGAGACGGGAACAGGGCTGCTAGGCTAATGTTTGACTTTGAGAATTTGAGTTAGTATAAGGACCTTTATACAATTAATTCAGTTCTAAAAATTATAATTTAACCCCCTCTTTATTGGAAAATGACATAATGACCTAAGAAATAATCCTGGACATTATAGCTTGACCTCTCATAATTTAATAAATGAACCAAGGATTAAATATAAGTATTAAATTGTCAATTAAACCCCTCATATTGTTAGAAGTGGCTTAATGATCTAAATATGATATTGGACTCTGTAATTTAACCTCTAAAACAAAGCCAACTTTTAAATATTCGACCTAAATTTTTTTTCTCTTAGCCCATTAAAGTAAAAGTTAACTATACAGATTTTACAATTAAGTCTTTTCTTCTAAATTAACTTCCTAGTTAACTCTTCAATAATTATTTTCAAACCACCTCCTAACATTTAATTTAAATCCTAATTTTGCATGACTAGCTTTCTTAAAAATAGTTTCAAGTCTCCCAAAATATAATATAAACCCTAATTTTAAAATTATTTTCCTATATTATTCATAAGTTTCCGGGATCTAATTTAAGCCACAATTTTATAAAGAGTCTTTCTAATAATTATTTTCAAGTATTCTAAGATCTAATTTAAGTCCTAAATTTTATAATTTACATATCTAAGGTTATGTTCAAGCCCTTAAAGATTTAATTTAAAATTAAATAAGTTTTATAATGTTTCAATGAATGTGTTTTCATTAGGTTCACCTAAATTTTATATTTACCTTGAAATCATTTCTTTTATTCTTTAAACCACGACATCGAAAAGTTGTGAACAAAAAAAACCTTAAATGTCCTATTTTAATAGATAGTGACCTTAAATTATGAACATATAACTTGATAAAGTACTAAGACCTTTTTAATGTTCGATGTAGGAAATGAGGAAAGATAAAGTTATAGGCCTGCATGACAACTTATGAATAGACGCTCCAACTTCTCCTAAAGTGGGGTTAACTTTTAAATATGCATTTATGATTTTTGTATATTCAATTATATGATCTTTATGGATATGTGAAATGAGATTGCCATTATTATATGCCAACATATGATCGTTATTAAATTATCAATGAACTTATTATTGCAAATGTGAAGAATGATGTGAATTTACTTGTTATTGATTGTAAATTGAACATGGATGTATGTGATAAATGAAAAATGGTTTTTATGGCAGTTAAGATCCACAATTTCACGGTAGTTAAGATCCATGATTTCATGGCGGTTAAGATCTATGATTTCACAGTGGTTAAAATCCATGATTTCACGGTGATTAAGATCCACAATTTCACGATGGTTAAGATCACTAATGTATTCACGGTGGTTAAGATCCACAACTAAGTATTTTGTTTGATTGCAATGGTTATGTGTATGTTTGCTACGATTTATACATTGAATTTATTTATCTTTATTATTCTTAAAATGGTGAATTTTGTGAGTAAGTAACATCTTAATCAAAAATTACCTTTAAAATGAAATGGGGTGTTACACAATACACATTAACTGATCATAAGTTCATGATTCAATTCACAGATACTACTACTATGGAAGAAGTTGAGGATTAAAATGATACAATTCAAACATAGATATTATGCATTCGCTCCTATGATGATTTAATGAAATTAGGAGATAAGAATGAAGAAATACTAACTTCTTTTTCAATATTAGTTTTTATAATTTTATTAATGCAATTATATATTAATAACGTCAATTCTTTTAATCATTTGTAATATGTATATGTGATTGGATTCCTATGTAACTACACAAACTCATGGTTGTCGCTAAAACCGGGTCAAAAAGACTAATGCTTGTTATCTTATTAGAAGAGTAAGTTAGGCATTCAACATGCTACAAATGTAGAATCTTCCTAGTCTATGTTACCCATGCTACAAATGTAGAATCTTCCTAGTCTATGTTACCATTTGGGACAATTGTTTTATTGTAAAATTGTAAGAAATACATGAAGAGACAATAGTTATTGTGACACCAACTATCAACCCAAAAGAATTTTTAACTAAACATGCATATTGTTTATTCTCTCATCTATTTGAGAGTTATAATTTAATCATTTTTCTTTTTAAGGAAACAAGTATCTAAACACAATGTCGGCATCAAGAATCTAGTTTACTCTTAAGTTTGCCATTGAGAAAGACTTATGTGAGATGTACATATATCTTCTTTATGCATGTCAAAGGTTCTAACTAATTTAGGGCTTTAGAACAATATTTATTGGTACAATTGCTAATTTTAAATTGAAAATATTTTTTGTATGATTTAAATGATGTTTCTTACTGAAAATATTAGAAGTGGAGCTCTCATCTAGGGGTGAGCAATTAGTCAGTTCGATTGAAAACCGAACCAAACCAACAAAAATTGAATACCGAATCTTTTAGATTCTTATAACATAACTAAATCGAACTTACATTCTCAACCGACCAAACTAAAATGAAATAAATATTTTTGGCTTGGTTCAGTTCAGTTCTCGATTTTGGGCTTGAAAATTTTTGGTTTTGTTCGGTTCGGTTCAGTTTGGTTCTCGATTTTGGGCTTTTCAAGTTGGAAATTTCATTAATTAAAAAATTCTATTTAAAAAAATATGAAACGAAAAGGTTTAAAAAAATCAAACATTTTAGTGACTTCATATTAGAAAAAACAAATATAATTTATTAAACAATGAGATTACTAACAGAAAAACAAACACATGTATATTAAAATCATGTTAATTAGCAAAACCAAACATTAACAAAATAAAAATGAATAAAAATCTTGTCAAACAAAAGACATTAGTTTGGAAGTGCATTAAAATTTCAATTTCTTTTAATCTAATTCATATAATATATTATATAAATTATATAAAGTAAAAAAATCCTATAGAAGAATAAATTGTCGGTTTAGTTTGGTTAACAAAGTTTTTTTCAAAATAAAACCAAACGAAACTGAATAGTTATTCGGTTCCTAATTTCTCAACCGAATATAAAATCGAACCGAATCGAACCATTAGTTTGGTTCGGTTTGATTCGGTTTTTCGATTTCGGTTCAGTTTTGCTCATCCCTACTCTTATCATCAGTATAACAAAAATATATGAATGCAAGAACATGTAAGATTGTGCTTTAATTTATTCATTGCACTCTTCTTTAAATGCTAGCTAGCATATTAGAGCATTATGACAGTAGATTTAATATTTTGAGACAAACAACTATGTATACTTAGAAAATAACAAGATTTACATATAAATTCGCTACTAATTGCACAACTAAAATATATGTTCTTTTATATGGGATGCATAATTAGACATGAAGAAAAGTTCAACGGTTGACTCAAAGCTACAGAATGCATGCAAATAGAAGAAAAAAACAACAGTATTTCAGAAATGTTAGAATTCATCTTAACAGAAGAACATGTAATGAATAATATCTTATCATTTAAACATTTAAAATGAAGAATACTATAGGGGTTTTGAAAATTTGATTAAAAAAATAAGAGAATGAATTTGTTAGGATATCAATATTTAGATTTTGATAAGGCAAAACACATCTGTAGTATGAAATTAGAGTTCTCCATTTCTCACAATGTTTAAGTGAAATTAGATTAGTTTTTTAGTACTAGAATAGGTTAAAGATGAGAAGCAAGCAAGAGAAGAAATTGCTAGAAGTTGTAAGAAAAAACAGCTACTGCAAGCTGTATGATGAACAATGCGCTTATGTTGTAAGCTGGAAAGTTACAGCCAACATGTTGCGGTTAGGGATATACTGGAAAATATGCTTTTAATGCTGCTTTGTATATAAACTGATTCTTGCTTTTATAAGAATAAATCTTTTATCACTGTTTGCATTAAATATTATGAATGTTATTTACTTAAATGTATATATGTTCAATACACTTTACATTGTAGACAAGTGGTGTGTAGAAGATCACATTGTCAGATTCTTGTAATAAGTATAGTAAAATTCACAACTTAAAAGGAAATGAACAATCCATTGGTAGAAGTTGAAGTGTAAAGCTCAGATTGGTTTGTCTTGACCAAGAGATTACACTAGTACATTTGATGTGCTGAATAGAACCTACAGTGAGATAAATCTTCTAGACTGACTTGGAAAGAAGAATTAGATCTCAGTGGTTATTGATTTCTTAATTTATGTCACTTAATTGGGATTGTATATAACTAATTGATATTGCGTTGATTTATTATGGGTAAAGAATCAATAGATTCAATACTTTGTATTTTGGGCAATATTATTAATCATATGACATATTGCTAAATTAATATAGAAAATCGTGTCTTGATACGTCAAGTTGAGAATGTCCCCTTGGTGGGCTCAATACGTTTATCTTATCAAATCTGACCAGTGAATTAATTTTCGGTATGATAATAAAGTTGAGTTGTCTTTTCCCAAGGAATAAAAGATATTAATTAATTAAAGCATTCAGTAGCTTAAATTAATTAATGGACACTAGATCTTAAACTCGGAAAATAATAACCAGGAGTCATATTTCATAATATGGGTTAGGATGGATAGTGCAATATTAATTCTATAGTGGAATGAATTAATTTTAATGGGCTAGAATAATATTGTGGCTCAATATTGGTTTCTAGGCCCATTGGGAGGTCTAATCCTAATTCTCCTAAAGGCCCCTTGAGTAGCCCAATAAAAGCTCATTTAACTAAAGTGGTTAAAGATAAGAATTATTTATTATTGCTAGATATGAGGAGATCATATCTTTCGATATATTGTTGCTAGATATGAGGAGATCAAATCTTGATATTTCTTCTCCTCCAAGGCTCAAATTTTCAGCCACTATGCCTATAAATAGGGGCTGATTTTTCAGCCCCAGTGTGTGTGCATATACAAAAGTGCTGATTTTTTAGGGTAACAAAAGTGAGAAATTAATTCTTTCTACAAGAGTTAAAAGAGTTCATTTGATTCTCAGTGCTGATTTTTTAGAGCAACAAAAGTGAGAAATTAATTCTTTCTACAAGAGTTAAAAGAGTTCGTTTGATTCTCCACCGAATTTACGAGCTTGGACTTGGGGAATACTCAAGAAGGTGTTTGGGGTGAAGCTACTAATCTTCTCAACGGTGTCTCTCCGATCAAGAGGTAAATACATATCCCTTAGTTCCGCATGTTTAGGGCTATGTATAATTCATCGTTTATTCAAAGCATGAATTAATTTGTTTTAATTGCTTTAATTCATAAGGTTAGATTTATGATAATTCTTATTTAAATTACACCCGAATAAATCCGTAAAGATCCCCAACAGTTGCAAGCTAACTTGCTGAATAAAGAAAAGGTTGTAGGGACTGAATGTTGCATGTTATAAGTAACAAAACATATTATCAAACAACATGCAGATAAGCCAATAATAATGTACGAAGAAGATCAATAATAGTCCGAGGTTCAATCATTTCAATGGATATAAAACTAGCCAGTAGAGACACACTTAAGGTTACAGAACTGTAAGTTAATGTACAATTAATACCTGGCCTGACAGACTGCACAAAAGCAGCAACATAGTATAGATTTAATAAACCTGAAGTATATGACAAGGAAACATTAATGCAAACCCTGAAAGACATTAAATGCAAGTTCTACACAAATCAAAATGATTCAAATGCAAGGATTTGTGTCTTCTTCAACAGGCATAAATTCTCTCATATAAATAAAGGAAGAGAAGACTGAAACAACTACTGAAACTACAACATTCAAATCTACAAGCAAAAATTACCCTTAAACATTGAAACTCTCTCATGTGTACAAATTTCAGTTACTCAACCTCTATAAGAAGTAGTCAAAGTATTTGATCAGAGATTCAAGATCTCAATTTTGTTTTCTACACTAGTTGAAGACAAACCATATATATTTTAACCTTTGTCTTATGTGCTAGGTTGTTTTAAGTTTCCTTAGTTAATAGGAAGTGTTATTTGCTGAGTGTATAGTGTTATTGTTAAGCACTTACCCTGTCTAGGTAGTTTGGAGATCTTATATGAGTCTGCATGTCTACTTGCAGCAACCTGTGTGGAAGTTGAGTATAGTAGGTGTTGTCGTTGAGTTTAGTGTTTGTTAGGAGAGTCTTGTAAATCAGACCTTATTTAACGAAGTTACTCCTTGTAAAAGAGTAGAGTGGACATAGAGAGATTACACCACCCTCAAACCACTATTAAACTTTGTGTGTTATCTTATATTATATTGTTGTATCTTTGCATATCTATCTATTGCTTTATATCCTAAAATACATCACAAAATCTCTTTTTAAAATCTCATAATTTGCATAAAGCTTTCAAAATAACCTTATAGGCACAAAACTTATTTTCACTGCATGAATTCTTTAATACAACAGATTGCACACTTTAATGATGTTGTAAGCTAAAACTGCATACAACACTATAAGCTTCATAGGTTACAATGTATAGTGTTGAAGTTTGAAAGATATTTGAAAATCTATAGAGGTTCATTCACCACCTCTCTGAACTTATGTGCCTCTTGGAACTAACAAAATTCACATGTAGTGCAAAGGTTTCAAAAAATTTAACGAAAAATGATGGAACTACATAGCCTGCTCAAAATGTTCCAAATTTTTTTAGCAAAATAGAGACTACGCTTAATTGCAATAATTGCAAAAAATCCTAAGTTATAATGGTCCTAATAAGGTAAATAAAACAAATTGAAAGATTCATTTAGCTAAGATAAGATATTTATTTTAACTTCATTTCGATATTGATATGTAGGTGTCGAGTAGAAGTGGTTATCATTGATGGAATTAACACAACTTTTATCATATTTGATAGAGTCGTAAAAAAAATTAAGTTGTTTATGATTTAATGACAATGAACGTAAGACTTTCAATTACAATGTTTTTACTAATTATTGCTGCATAAAAGTCATAATAATCTAAAAAAAGAATTTGATGTGTATCTTTGGGAACAAAACAGTGTTGCTTAGTGGAGTACACATGATATCACTCTAGTAGCTAAATATTGATCATACTTATGAGAATCATGTAACAAGCACATCCCCACACAAATTATAAGGGTGCAACAGTTAGACAATGAATTTGAGAAATAGATTCTTAAAGTAGGAGATAAGGAAATGTGAAGAAATGCTACACCTATGAAGATGATAGTGTGAATTGAAGAGGATTGAGATTGATAGAAAATTAATGCTTGAGGCAGATGGGAATCAAGTTGAACAAATCATGCAACACACATATGCAAATATAATTCAATGCATGACCTGAACTACCTAATGGAAATAGTGTTGGTCCTAAGTGATACAGAGGTTCAGAGGGGTAAATGAACTTCTATCGATTTTTCAAACTTTTTCAAACTTACTGTACCGTAACCTAGAAAGTGCAGAGAGCAAGATACAGTTTAGCTTACAACACTAGGATGCAATGTTGTTAAGTGTAACTCAAAGTTCTTTACAGTGGAAAGAAACTTTTGAAGATAGAGTTTCTTTTGAATTTTTTTTTGAAATATGAGCTTTGATGAGATCCTTTTGTAGAATGACAATATATATATATATATAAATGCAGTAAGATAGGAGCAAGAGATATATAAAATATAAAGAACACACAAAGGTCTTATAGTGGTTCGTAGGTGGTGTAATACTTCTATATTCACTCTACTCCTTCATAAGGAGGAACTTCGTTAATTAAGTTTGCTTTACATGACTCGACCTTACATACAAGTTGCTCAAGTCTTAAAGGCTGACCCACACAGGATCACTCTAACTCATAAAGAGTTATTACCAAACTTCTTGACTAAACACTTAGCAAGGAACAAATTCCTATCAACTGAGGACACCTAAAACAACCTAAGCACACAACACAAGAGTTAAACGTATATGGGGTTTTTCTCAACTAGTGCTTGAAGCAGCCTTTGGATTTCTAAAACTTCGAACCAAATGCTTGACTGTTTTTTGAGGTTGAGTGACTGAAATTTATTGCTTTGAGGACGCTTAGAACTTTGAGAGGTTTCTTGCTTGAGCTTAGAGTTGTAGTTTCAGTAGTCATTCCAATCAACTATTCCTCTATTTATAGGTGAAAGATTATGCCAGTAGAAGAGAGACATTTTTCTTTGAATTTGAATCATCTTTTAAGTTTGTAGAGCTCGCATTAAATACTTTCAAAGGCTTGCATTAAATTTTCTTTGTCTTGCACTCCAAGCTATTAAATACGATTGTATCAGGTTGCAACTTTATGCAGTCTATCAAGCCACATGTATGTTGCTTACTGACTCTCTGCACTACATCTTTCAACTTGTCTCTACTTGCTAGTTTTGAAATGATTGAAACTCAAACTGTAGATGATCTCTCTCGTATTGCATTGATGTTAGAACTTTGACATTTCATTCTTCTTGCCTCTTTCACTTAGTAGATACAACACATCATTTCTGCAACTTGTCTTCATGCAGTAATGCAGCATACTAAGTCTCTATTGTATCTTTACTGCTTATAGTATACAGTGTTGTATTCTTCTAACTTACAGTAGCGGTCTTCTTAGTGCTTGCAGCAGTTCTTCACTTGATCTTTCAGCTACTGAATCTTGATTTCCATCATTCTTCAACCTATCTTTTAGACTCAAATGTTAGTCTAAAATTTCACTTAAACAATGTGAAAAATAGGGTACTCTACTTTTCTATTACAGTGTTGTTTTGTCTCATCAAAATCTAAACATAAATTTCCTAACAAGTTTTCCCTTTTTGATGATGACAAAACCTTTACATTATGCAGTTCATTGTAGAGTATAAAAGTATACTTTTCACTATATTAGATTGTCATAGGTTTCAAAATGTACAAAAGAATCATATACACTATACAAAAGAATAATAGATGAAATCCTAAGATATATAAGAAATATATTAGAGCAAAAACGTACTAATTCTAACAAATTATTCTTAGCATAAATATCCGAGCATGTAATGTATCATAGCATGAGGACTATAACCAACTAAATAAATCATATCTATTTACAGTAAACTCAACAAATATATCCATCATGTAATACTATATACAAAAAATAGAAACATGCATAAAGTCACAAGTTGTGAACTTGATTGAGCAAAAAGTAACGTATATATTAAAGGGTTTCAAAAAGTACAAGTTACAGGATGCTAAAAGTAAAATGGAGTAAGTACAACTTACAGGGGTAATACAGAAAATAATGTAGTAAGCTGATTAGCATTGATCTTCAGGTCTTCTTGTCTTCAGCTCTTCGAAATTATTGGCGAAAGAGTTGTAACTTTGTTGAACTCTCTTCAGGTCTTCTGTTTCTTTCTCTGGACATCAATTTCCATTAATTGATGATTGACTCCTAATAGAATTCCTCTAGTTTCTATTTGATCTTAAGAATCTGAATCCATCTGAGCCAGAAATCTTCACAAAAAGGCACTTCCATGTCTTGTTTCAGTCTTTCAATCAGCTACTTTTGTGTATCCAGCTCTTATTCTCTAGCTAACTTCTCATATTTCTCTAATGCAAAGAGACATGTATCATATCTTCTAAACTAATTTGTCTAGCAGAGATGTCTGAAGTATCTCAAGTATTCAGCATTTTTGAACAAGGTGATCTGTTCAAAATTTGGATTCATGTCATTCGGCAGTCACTTTGTCGAATAACTTTAAGTCTCATACATGTTTTTCTTTTACAAATCTTTGATCCAGCAAAACTGATACTTCTGTTATAACCTGGTCTAAATCAAAGCATAAAATGTCTTGAGGAGGGTATTCATATAGAACATCATCAACTTTCTTAGCCAGCTTTGTTCTCTTTGTTCCAACCACTCCAAGCCTTGATATCCAGGCTTCTTTTTTTTATTTTTCCTCTTCTCCTAAGTTTTTTGCGCTCTCAATTTCTCCTTATCCATTCTTAGGGTTGTTGCTGTTGGGATATTTCAGTTGTTATCTTGATAAGATAAAACACTAGCACAATAAGGCAAGAACAGTTTGCTTAAGGTATTGATGTCTAGTTTCCACATCACATGATCAAGGAAAGATTATGTAATGGTTTTCCAAGAGACAAGGAAAACCAACCTTAGAAGAAGTAATAACACTTCTAAGAGTTAGCATGCTGTAGGGAACAACAAGCTAGAAGAGGTATCCTTATTAGAATGTTAGGATACTGGAGGAAGCTGTCAGCAGGCTGTGAGAAAGTTGTTCTGAAAAGAGAATTTAGAAAGCAAGTAAGCTGCTGCAAGAAACCGACAAGAGCTGCAAGAACCCATACTTGCAGCAGAGGTTGTCGAGGTTACAGGACCAGTTGAAGACGGGGTCCTTGCTGAAGACCTCAGGCGAGGCTGTTGTTCTGACAACACTCTCTGAGGATAAGAAGACCTCTGAAGGGGCGAATGTTGAAACATTACCCTTAGAGGATGTTCGAGGAGAAGCTAAGGTAACTGCTAAACAGCTAGAGACACCTCATGAGGAGGTTGATGCTGCTGCTGCTATATGCTCACAAGAACCTATCCAGGTTACAGCAGCAGAGGTTACTGAGGAAGCTGAGTCTGCAAGAAGCTGCTGCAAGAAAGCATTTACAGCAACACTACAAAAAGACAGTTACAGCATTGCAATAGAGTAAGTAAAAACAGCATGCAGCATCGTTGCAAGAAAAATACAGGAGCACTGCAAGAAAGGATACAACAGTACTGTATGAAGATACTGCAAGAAGGTCTAAGTTACAGCAGCGCTGTAAAGAACTAACAGCTGCAAGCAGACTTAGGATACATCGCCAATGACAAACAGTCAACTGAAGAAGTATCCTGTAATCCAAGGAAGGATAAATGCAGTACGAGGAATGAAGATTCAAGCTAGATTGAATAGAGCTGTTCGAGAGAAGACTAAAGTTGCAAACACGGAGCCAATGTCAAGATGCCACATAGACTGACGCACTGCAGAAAGCTGCAAGCCGCAATCACCACATTAAATGCTCCGGAGAGAAAAGTCAAGTCGCATTAAATGCAAGCCATGCCTTTGGTCAAGAAGCTCAGATGCATTTAATGCGACCACAAAGAAGATCTTGGAGATCAGAGCTTGATTTCAAAGAAGGAGAAATATCTTTCTTCAACGGATACTTCCCAATGGATAAAAACTCTCAAGATCTATAAATAGAAGGTGTGGCTGATTGAAAAGATTGCTGAACAGAGTCGAGAGAAAACTCACATATCATCCAAAGCTTTTTAGCTTTCACATGTTCAGCCACTAAACCTTCTAGGAGCAGGTCTACAACAATAAATGAGCTTTCAGAGACCAAGACTGCTCCTCACCAGTTGAAGATCTTTATTTTCTTTTTAACCTGAAGCTGTGTGCGTAGGTTGTTTTAGGTATCGTACAGTTGATAGGAGAGATCCTTGCGTATGTATAGTTGTCTTAGTATTAGGCAACTTCCCTGTGTGGGAGTGTGGAACCCTGTGTGGATGTGTGGAACCCTGTGTGGGTTAGCCTTTAGAGTTTGCAGTTGCTGTGTGGACGCTGGACTCTAGTAGGTGGTAAGCTTTGTAAGTTGATAGATTGTTAGAGAGTGTTCTGTAATTCAATCTTGCTTAACAAAGTTCCTGCTCGAGGTAGCAGTAGAGTGGATGTAGAAGGCTTATACCACCTTCGAACCACTATAAGCCATAAGTATTTTGTTGCTTTCTTAGCTGCGCTTCATCTTTCATATATCTCTATCATATGCATAAAACATTTTGAAAAGGATCATATTTGAGAAAACCAGCCAACCTTGTGTCTTAAAAGCTTTATTTTTCCACTGCGTATAAAACTCAAGTTACAGCGTGCAGCACTGCATCCTAGTGCTGTAAGCAGTAACTGACTGGCACTACAAGTTCAAGTAACTTGTAGAACAGTAAGTTTTAATATATTTTCAAAATCGACCAAGGTTCATTCACCCCCCCTCTGAACCTCGGACACCACTTGGGACCAACAAGTGGTTTCAGATCAGGTTGGGTTAACTGTCAACGTATCGGGCTACCTACCCAGTTCCAACCATTTTCTGCTAGTTAAACTGTTCTATCATTTTCATTTGATCTATATCATGTCTTCTATATATGCATAACCTGAAATCCAAGTTCTCATTCTTAATCAATATATTTTGTTTATGTGAGGAACAAACATCTGAGAAGTTCAACAACTATCCATAACAAAATCCGATCAACAAGAAGACAAGGAGGAGACAAGAGTATCCATGATCGAAGGGCTGAGGATTCTAAAAGCACAGATTCACCACACATGAAGTCTTACGACAAGATACTAGGGAAGTTGCTAAAGTAATCAAGGCTACACATTTTATAGTAGTTGAGATCACTAAGGAAGCAACTAGGGAAGTTGTTGGAGTAATCTAAGCTACACATTTTATAGTAGCTAAAGTTACTAAGAAGACAACTACGAAGGTTGTTGAAAGAAAAAGAAGCAAGCACTACCAACAAGTAGTATAGCCAACAAGCGCTTTCATCAACATGTAAAGTCAACAACATGCAGTATCTACCTGATAAGACTGCAAGTGGTATCTACCTGATGAAACTTGATACAAATCTGAGGCAAGATCGAAGAAATCCAAAGATGACACATACTGAATCAAGGTGGAATGATCCAGAAACTAGGCAGCCCAGAAACCTATACCAAGAGAACTTAAAGGGAGTTATGAGGTCCCTGAGTAAGGGGGAACTCATCTTATCCTTTGTATTTTCATTCAAGGATACTTAGGTTATTGAAGCAGTATACTGAACCTAATCAGGGGAGAATTCTCTAACAAATGCCTTACAGGTTCAAAATCAACAAATGGTATTGCTCAACAAAGGACCACCAACAGCCAACAAGTGGTATCTCTAACAAGTGGTGTCAGTTGCAGAAGATACAAGAAGAGTGGATGCTGAGATTCTTGCAACAATCGAGCTTTCAGAGCTACATACAGTAGAAGCTGCAAGAAATCAACAAGTGCCAACAACTAAGAAAGCAGGAGTGGAAAAGAGAATGCAAAAGCCTAGGGGGAATATCTGCATGCTTGCGAGAAGCTACAAGGATAATGCTGTAAGCTGCGTTTGCATACAGCGCTGGGTTCAAACAGCGCTGCATCTTCTATTCTTACAGCACAGCAAGGAAATGAAAGGACATCTCATCTGACGAAGTGATGAAAGATCTAGATAGGCGGCTGATCAATCACATCAACAAAAAGGCAAGATCTACCTTTTCAGAAGACAAAAAGATGGAAATGAAGATCTACCCAAAGAAACCGACAAGTGGCGGTAACTGCTTTAAGAAATAAAATGGAACTCCTCCACCATTTTAGGATTAACCATCAGATCGTGCGTTTCATCTTCCAACTGTTGATCAAGAAACTGCTCAAACGCCTATATATATACACCCGACTCCTCACCATTCTTCTACACATTTATTACTCACCAATATCCCACAAGAAAACCTATTTCCCATGTGAGTTACATTCTCACAAAGAAGAAGATGGAGAGCCAAGAAGGCGGAGAAAGAGATGGAGATGAAGACGATGATGAAGATACTTTTTTGTCAACCTAGAAGCAGAGAAGGTCTTCAGAAGAATGGAGTATAGATGATCTATTTTCCTAGAAGCAGAGAAGGTCTTCAAATAAGAAGACGACCTCTATGAGATGGACGCCAAGGAGCCGGCATCCATCCTCCATTCAGATGACACTGGTCCGGCCTTCTCGATCTAGATGAAGATATGGGACCGAGAAGAGCCATCAAGGACCAATCCTTGGACAGAAGACACCTACAACCATATATGGAGACAAAATAGAACAACAGGTGCTTCATAAGGCATCCAAGGATCAAGTGTCAAGCAACTTCAAGCTGGAGTCTGGGACTACTCAAGGGAAATGAAAAACCAGACCAACAGTCATCTAGGATCCAAGGTGAACGTGTCTGGATATTGACGAAGTTGCACAGGTAACTGATCATCCACCGGTCAGTTTCCTGATCTCTTGTCGCGTGCCGAAGCCGAGCAGCTTATTCCCTAAGGTAGGAATAAGAAGGAGGATGCTTGGTGGGAAGAACGAACAAGTTACTGCTCTATGGCCTTGGGCAGTAACTGATGGGCAAGAGAAGACCCTGACTCACCATTTTTGGTGTTGTAGCTCCACTCCCTGATAATCATGTGAAAGAAGATGACAAAAAGGTAGAAGAGTTGCAAGTCAAGAGTCAAAAGTCACTGCTGAAGCCTTATAGTAAGGGGGAAACAGTTAATAATGGCAATCAGGAGTCTCCTACCATCTGAAGCACATCAGAGCAGCAAGCTAATCATCCAAGAGGATTTGATTGAAGGATGCAGCAAGCTGATGAACATGCTGAAAAATGCATGTAGAGATTAGAGATGGTAGAGAGGGAGAAAAAGAACTCCCTGGTGGAAAAGCGTGGAAACAGCAAACTGATTGAAGCTGAAGAAAGAAGTGAAGCTAGATGGAGTAACATTAGCTTACTTACTTTTGTACTTAAACAAAGATTATACTTGTACAATATCTTAGTTTCAGCATCAATAAAGAGTATTCTGTCTTATTAACTCTTGCCCTGTTATGTTTTGTCATCATCAAGATAAAGGGGGAAATTGTTGGGATATTTCAGTTGTTATCTTGATAAGACAAAACACTAGCACAATAAAACAAGAACAGTTTGCTTAAGGTATTGATGCCTAGTTTCCACATCACATGATCAAGGAAAGATCATGTAATGATTTTCCAAGAGACAAGGAAAACCAACCTTAGAAGAAGTAAGAACACTTCTAAGGGTTAGCATGCTGTAGGAAACAACTAGCTAGAAGAGGTATCCTTAGTACAAAGGAGTTAGGATACTGGAGGAAGCTGTCAGCAGACTGTGAGAAAGTTGTTCTGAAAAGAGAATTCAGAAAACAAGTAAGCTGCTACAAGAAACCAACAAGAGCTGTAAGAACCCATACTTGCAGCAGAGGTTGTCGAGGTTACAGGACCAGTTGAAGACGGGGTCCTTGCTGAAGACCTCAGGCGAGGCTGTTGTTTTGACAATACTCTCTGAGGATAAGAAGACCTCTGAAGGGGCGAATGTTGAAACATTACCCTTAGAGGATGTTCGAGGAGAAGCTAAGGTAACTGCTAAACAGCTAGAGACACCTCATGAGGAGGTTGATGTTGCTGCTGCTGTATGCTCACAAGAACCTATCCAGGTTACAGCAGCAGAGGTTACTGAGGAAGCTGAGTCTGCAAGAAGCTGCTGCAAGAAAGCATTTACAGCAACACTACAAGAAGGCAGTTACAGCATTGCAATAGAGTAAGTAAAAACAGCATGCAGCATCGCTGCAAGAAAAATACAGGAGCACTGCAAGAAAGGATACAACAGTACTGTATGAAGATACTGCAGGAAGGTCTAAGTTACAGCAGCGCTGTAAAGAACTAATAGCTGCAAGCAGACTTAGGATACAGCGCCAATAACAAACAGTCAACTGAAGAAGTATCCTGCAATCCAAGGAAGGATAAATGCAGTACGAGGAATGAAGATTCAAGCTAGATTGAATAGAGCTGTTCGAGAGAAGACTGAAGTTGCAGACACGGAGCCAATGCCGAGACACCACGTGGACTCATGCACTGCAGAAAGCTGCGAGCCGCAATCACCGCATTAAATGCTCCGAAGAGAAAAGTCAAGTCGCATTAAATGCAAGCCATGCCTTTGGTCAAGAAGCTCAGATGTATTTAATGCGACCACAAAGAAGATCTTGGAGATCAGAGCTTGATTTCAAAGAAGGAGAAGTATCTCTCTTCAATGGATACTTCCCAACGGATAAAAACTCTCAAGATCTATAAATAGAAGGTGTGGCTGATTGAAAAGATTATTGAACAGAGTCGAAAGGAAACTCACATATCATCCAAAGCTTTTTAGTTTTCACATGTTCAGCCACTCAACCTTCTAGGAGCAGGTCTACAACAACAAATGAGCTTTCAGAGACCAAGACTGCTCCTCACCAGTTGAAGATCTTTATTTTCTTTTTAACCTGAAGCTGTGTGCGTAGGTTGTTTTAGGTATCGTACAGTTGATAGGAGAGATCCTTGCGTATGTATAGTTGTCTTAGTATTAGGCAACTTCCCTGTGTGGGAGTGTGGAACCCTGTGTGGGTGTGTGGAACCCTATGTGGGTTAGCCTTTAGAGTTTGCAGTTGTTGTGTGGACGTTGGACTCTAGTAGGTGGTTAGCTTTGTAAGTTGATAGATTGTTAGGGAGTGTCCTATAATTCAATCTTGCTTAACAAAGTTCCTGCTCGAGGTAGCAGTAGAGTGGACGTAGAAGGCTTACACCATCTTCGAACCACTATAATCCATAAGTGTTTTATTACTTTTTTATCTACGCTTTATCCTTCATATATCTCTGTCATATGCATAAAACATTTTGAAAAGGATCATATTTGAAAACACCAGCCAGTCTTGTGTCTTAAAAACTTTATTTTTCCGCTGCGTATAAAACTCAAGTTATAGCGTGCAGCACTGCATCCTAGTGCTGTAAGCAGTAACTGACTGGCGCTGCAAGTTCAAGTAACCTGTAGAATAGTAAGTTTTAATATATTTTCAAAATCGACCAATGTTCATTCACCCCCCCTCTGAACCTCGGACACCACTTGGGACCAACAATTGCTCTACTTAAAGGTTTTCTTTTGTGTTGTTGTTTTAGTCCCAAGTGGTCAGAGGTTTAAAAGGGGGTGAATAAACCTCTATTGATTTTACAAACTTTTTAAAATATTTACTGATTAACAGGTTTCTGTCTCAAACAAAGAGAACAGTATCCTGTCTCGAATTAGTAACCTGGCCCCAGGCTAGATCAGGTTACTGACCAAGTATTAGAATGTAACGCAGCGGAATAAACTTGATAGAGTTTCTGATGAAAACCAGTTTTCTTTTCCAAATATGATTTTAGAACAAACGTTTATCAGGATGCTTATGATAGATGCAACAAGATAGATATGCAAACAATGCAATACAGCAAATAAGATAAGCAGTAAACACTTATGACTTATAGTGGTTCGAACATCATGGTCAGTTTGCTTTACAAGACTCGTCTTTACAAACCTCTTCCAAAACAAGTTAAACCTACTAGAATCTAAGATTCCTAGGCCAAATCCCACACAGTGTTTACAAACTCCCACACAGGGTTTACAAACTCCCACACAGGGAACACACTCTCACACAGGGAAAGAAAGCCTACACAAGACTAACAACTAAGTACACCTAACTAAAACAACCTAGTACACACAGCACAATGGTTAAAAATCAACTGGTGTGGTGAAGTCAGTCTTGAACTTTAGAGCTCGAACACTTGAATGATAGACTGCTTCTGAAGGTTGAGTGGCTAGACTAAGGAAAGCTTGAAGTAGCTTTGGAGTATTTCTGAATTTCCACTTAGCTTAGTCTCACACATCTTCAGCTCCTCACACTGTTGAGTCTTCAGTGTTTAGATTTTGATGAGACAAACCAAGGATGTAATAGGAAGTTTAAGTACCCCATTTCTAACGATGTTTAAGTTAAAACATAGACTAGGTTTGAGTCTTGTTATGGAAGCCAAAAGATGGAGATACAAATACATACCATGCTGTATTAGAAATTTTCAGAAAGACGCTGCTGTAAGAAGGCAGTTACAGCAAAGCATGAAGGAACGGCATGTAGCATCGCTGCAAGAAAAAGTTACAGGAATACTGCAAGTAGACCAAGGATACAGCGCGAAGCTTATAGCTCAAACACTCAACAACGCCGATGACAAAAAGGATGAGTATCCTGTAATCCGAGGAAGAATAAATGTAGTACGAGGAAAAGAGCCGTTCGAGAGAAGATCAAAGTTGCAGACACTAAGCCAATACCAAGACGCCATGTGGACTGACGCGCCTGCAGATAGCTGTGAGCCGCAGCCACCGCATTAAATGCTCCAAAAGAGTATGTCAAGTCGCATTAAATGCGAGCCATGCCTTTGATCAGAAGATCTAAGAATTCAAAATGGAAGATATCTCCTTCAATGGATATCTTCCTTACAAATATAAATAAAGGATGAGCTTAACTGAACAACTACTGAATCACTAAGCAACTGTTTAAAACATTAGATAAAGTGAGCCAACAACTGAAAAATTGAGAACACTGAACTAAAAGCTTTTGTATAAAAGTTCTCAAGCATTCAAGTTACACACTCAGTTTCAGTCACTCAACCTTAGAGAAGTGGAGCACGCTCAAAGCAGAAAAGATCCTTTGGAGGATTCAGAAGCTCACTTTATCGCACCAGTTGAAGAACCCTGTGTGGGAGTGTGGAACCCTGTGTGGGTTAGCCTTTAGAATTTGTAGTGCTGTGTGATCTCTGGATTCTAGTTGACGGGCCTTTAGAGTTTGCAGTGCTGTGTGATCTCTGGACTCTAGTTGGCATTTGCTTTGTAAGTTGGTAGATTGTTAGGAAGGGTCCTGTAAACCAATCTTGCTTGACAAAGTTCCTGCTCGAGGTAGCAGTAGAGTGGACGTAGAAGGCTTATACCACCTTCGAACCACTATAAGCCATAAGTGTTTTATTGCTTCTCTATCTGCGTTTTATCTGTCATATCTTTATCTGTCATATGCATAAAACATCTTGAAATGAGCATATTTGAGAAAACCAGCCAGCCTTGTGTCACAAAAGAAGTTTATTTTTCTGCTGCGCTTAAAACTCAAGTTATAGCAAGCAGCACCGTTTTCCAGTGCTGTAAGCAGTAACTGACTGGTGTTGCAAGTTTTAGTAGCTTGCAGAACAGTTTATTTTGAAAAGATTTTCAAAATCGACCAAGGTTCATTCACCATCCCTCTGAACCTCGGACACCACTTGGGACCCAACAAGTGGTATCAAAGCAGGTTGGGTTAAAAGCCAACTTGGGATTGGTTGCCAACCCAGATCTACCTTTGTCTTGTTGTTTTTCTCTACATTATAAAATCTCATTCTTTTAGCATATCATGGATTCCTCCAATCATAAGTTACTCATGTTTTCCATAGAGGAATATGACGACTAGAAGATAAGAATATAGGCACACCTTTCAGCAATAAATGATGAGATATGGACGGTCCTCACCGAAGGACCAATCACCCCTATGAAGGTGAATCCCATGTTCGGTAGAGAAACAGAAGAAAGAGCACCGCCACAACCCAACTTCCTAGTCAAGCCAAGACAAGAATGGAATAATGAAGATAGGAAGAAGGCCAACTTAGACAACGTGGCCAAGAATGCTCTATTCATCACCTTGGATAAAGACACATTCAGCAAAGTCAAAGCTTGCAGAACGTCCAAGGAAATTTGGGAAAAGTTGGAACAAATATGTGAAGGGACAGAGCTCACAAAAGACAATAAGATCTCCAACGCCACCCAACTCTTTGAGCTCTTCGAGATGGAGAGTGAAGAAACTCTTGAGCAACTAGACTTAAGAATCACATCCATTGTGAATGAACTAGAAGCTCTGGGTAAGCACTACACTCAGAAGGAGAAGAACATGAAAGTACTTAGAGCCCTACCCGCCGAATGGGATATCAAGACCACTGCCATGAGAGTGTCTATGGATTTGAAATCCATGAGTACATTTGATCTATTCTCCGACCTCAAAGCTTTTGAATATGATATCAATAGACGGAGAAAAGAGATAGAAGTAATGAGCTCCAAAGTTACAACGCTAACTGCCAGAGGATCTAAAGATACAACAACTACAAGCTGCAACAAGCAAACAGAGGATGCCGCAAAAGATACTAAAGAGGACATGGCCCTTCTTCTAAAGAAATTTAGAAGATTCATGAAGAACAACAGCACCAATTTCAATAAGAAAAATGACTTCAGAAGAAGTCAACCACCTCTCCAGGTATCCCCCTCTCCCCATTCAAATACGACTGACCTTGATTTGTGTTATAACTACAGGAAGCCTAGACATTATGCCAGAAGCTATCTACACCCAACCGTGCACAAATATCCAGAAAGAGAGTGAGAACAGAGAAGAGAAAAGAAAAGAGAGGATAGACACAAGCTTCGAGACCTCATTGGAGAATTAGAGAAAGTCAAGGATACAGTAATCTCAAAGGAGATACTGAAGGCCGCAGAATCCTCTAACAGTGACACTGAAGCCTCATCGTCTGATGATGAAGCACTGATATGCCTGATGGCAAAAGACTACGAGGATAGTGATGAAGATGAGGTAACCTCCCAACCGTTGTCCATACCAGAAAAAGAGGAGCTGAACATGATCCACTCTCTAAAGAGGATCATAAGTGATTTCGAGCAGATTAACTCAACTCATGAGGAGCTAAAAATTGAGAATGAAAATCTCAGAATCAACAACGAGATCCTCAGAGGTAAAAACATTGATATTGCTGAAAAGCTCGCTGCATGTGAGTCTGATAACTCAAGGTGCAGTAAGTTACAAGAAGAAGTCTCAAGGCTAAGTCTGCTGGTCACTAAGCTAGAAAATGAGAAGGAGAACTTGCAGTCCACGATCAGAACTTTTAGCAAATCAGCTAAGGACGCAAGGGAGTGCATAAGTCAAAGCAGAAACCCTTTTGAAAAATCGGGCATCGGTTACAACACTCATACCTCTCAGGATACAACAAGTACATCCAGGGCTGTAAAATTTGTTCAAGCTGAAACTTCAATGGAGAATGAGTTACCCTGTAGCTCAGAAAAGATCTTGAACAAATCAACATTGATGGATAAGGGGAAGAAACCCCAATGCTCAACTGCAGGAAGTAAGCCTGCATCTAAGAACTGGCTGCAGCAGAAGCTATCTACTGTAAGCAGCAAAAAGATTCAGCAACCTACAAAGTTGCAGCACAAGAAGATGTTTCCCACCTATACTAAGACATATATGTCTAAACCTCAAAGAGGATATACTCAAGGGAAGTATGGTGGAAGACCACACTGCAAGAGTGTTGGTAGCACATGTTTTGTCTCTGCACACACAGCTTTTAAGCAGTTTAACCACAAAACTGCATACATTCTGAGATCCAACAAATCTTACAGCAAAACAGTGACTGTTAAGAAAATATGGATCCCCAAAGTAACTAACCCCAAAGGACCCTTACAGATATGGGTACCTAAATCTGTCTAAGTTTGTTGGAGGTTTCAGTGCTAGGTTGTAGCAGCGATGTATGGTACATAGACAGTGGCTGCTCAAGGCACATGACAGGCAATAAAGAAGCTCTGAAAGACTTCCAAAAATGCAAAGGACCAAAAGTCATCTTCGGAGATGATTCCAAAGGAAGCACAAAAGGAAGTGGATGCTTAGTCAAAGGAAATGTGAAGATCAAAAATGTATCCTATGTGAAGGTCTCAGATACAATCTTCTGAATATCAGTCAATTCTGCGATAAATGATACTCAGTGGAATTCAACTTCAAGAAGTGCTTGATCAAGGATAATACATCAAATGAAATCAAGCTTACGGGAACAAGAAGAGGAAACTCAGATTGGAACTCTTCTATTCATCCAACATGCTTCATTGTGAAAAGTCCACCAGAGCTGAGCTGGCTATGACATAAGAGATTGAGCCACCTGAACTTCAAGACAATCAACAGGCTAGCAAGAAAAGGTCTTGTAAGGGGATTGCCAGATATAGCATATAAGAAGGAAAATGTATGTGGAGCTTGTCAGAAGGGAAAGCAAGTGAAAAGCTCATTCAAGGACAAGTTGCAGAAGTCATCACATAGAATTCTAGATCTTCTACATATGGATCTTTTTGGACCAGTAGAACCAGTAAGCATAAGTGGGAAGAAGTACTCACTTGTGGTAGTAGATGACTACTCCAAATACACATGGACCATATTCCTTGCTAAGAAATCAGAGACACAAAACAAGCTACTTAACTTCATGAAGAAAATTCAAAATGAAAAGAGCCTGAGTATTGTGAAGATCAGATCAGATAGAGGAATTGAGTTCACAAATAAATTCATTGAAAAATTCTATTCTGACAATGGTATTCTTCATGAATACTCTGCTGCAAGAACACCTCAACAGAATGGTGTAACTAAAAGAAGAAATAGAACCCTCAAGGAAGCAGCAAGAACAATGATAGCAGAAGCAGAGATACCTAAGAGATTTTGGGCCGAAGCAACCAACACTGCATGCTATACACAGAACAAATGTCTAATCAACAAGGATCTTGACAAAACCCCGTATGAAGTCTGGAATGGATATACACCGAATGTCTCACATCTGCATATCTTTGGATGCAGGTGCTATATCCTCAACAATGGAAAAGAGCATCTAAAAACCTTCGATGCAAAATCAGACGAGGGAGTATTCTTAGGATACTCTACTGTAAGCAGAGCCTTCAGAGTTTTTAACAAAAGAAGCTTAGTGGTTGAAGAGTCAATCCATGTGGTGTTTGATGAACCACATTGTGACACAAAGATACCAGAAGAACCCGCTGAATATACAGCTTCTAGGAAAGAAAGTGGTATTTCATATGCTGAAGGAGTCCTACCTACAAGAGAAGACAAAGAAGAGGAAGCTGCATCTCTGGATGCAGCAGATAATCTTACAGCTGTAGAACCTCCAATCTTACAACAACATGAGGAACAACCTAGACCGGTACATGTTTTTGAGCCCGACAGAACATGGTTAAAGAATCATCCTAGAGATCTTATCATTGGAGATCCATTCATAAGAGTAAGGACAAGAAGGTCCATCCCTCATGAAGTAATGTTTACATGCTTCATATCTCAAATGGAGGCCCAAAATGTTGAAGAAGCCTTATAAGATAGCAACTGGGTACAAGCCATGCAAGAAGAACTGAATGGATTTGAAAGAAATCAAGTCTGGCAAATAGTTGCAAGACCAACTCATCAAAGAGTCATTGGAACTAAATGGGTCTTCAAGAACAAGCTAGATGAATCTGGACGTGTTGTGAGGAACAAAGCACGATTAGTTGCTAAAGGATATTGCCAGGAAGAAGGAATTGATTTTGATGAGACTTTTGCTCCAGTAGCAAGACTGGAAGCCATAAGGATTTTTCTAGCATATGCAGCTCACTTGAATTTCAAGGTATACCAAATGGATGTGAAGAGTGCATTCCTTAATGGTATTCTTACAGAGGAAGTGTATGTAGAGCAACCTCCAGGTTTTGAAGATCAAGCAAAAGAGAAGGGTTCAAGTTACACAAAGCCCTGTATGGACTAAAGCAAGCACCAAGAGTCTGGTATGACACCCTATCTATCTATCTACTGGAAAAAGGGTTTAAGAAAGAAACAGTGGACAAAACTCTGTTCAGGATACAGGATGGAGACATCATACTTCTTGTACAGATATATGTGGATGATATTATCTTCGGATCCTCCAACAAAGAATTTTGTGAGAAGTTCTCCAATCTGATGCAGTTAAAATTCGAGATGAGTATGATGGGGGAACTAAGTTTCTTCCTAGGGTTACAAGTAAAGCAGCTGGCTAGAGGAACCTTCATCAGCCAGGTCAAATATACAAATGAGCTCATCAAGAAGTTTGGTATGGAGAAAGGGTCAGCAACATCTGTTCCCATGTCTACATCCATAAACCTTAACAAATATGAAGATGGCAAAGATATAGATATCACAAAGTACAGATGACTCATAGGATCCTTGTTGTATCTTACAGCGAGCAAGCCAGACATCATGTTTGCAGTTGGAGTCTGTGCAAGATTTCAAGCAGCACCAAAGGAGTCACACCTTTCAGCAGTCAAAAGGATCATCAAGTATCTGAAAGGAACTCAGGAAGTAGGCCTATGGTATCCAAAGGAAGGATGTTTCAAACTCAAGGGATATTCTGACTCAGATTATGCAGGCTGTAAAATTGACAGAAAGAGCACCGGTGGAACTTGTCAATTTCTAGGAAATAGACTTGTCTCATGGTTCTGTAGAAAGCAAACATCTATTGCAACATCTATAGCAGAAGCAGAATATGTTGCAGCTGGAAGTTGCTATGCGCAGATTCTCTGGATACAGCAGCAACTCAGAGATTATGGGATTGAAGAGAAGGAGACCCCAATTCTCTGTGACAACATGAGTGCAATCGCAATTACCCTTAATCCCGTATTCCACTCAAGAACAAAGCATATCGAGATACGACATCACTTTATTAGAGATCACGTCGAAAAAAAGGATGTTGTGCTTGAAAAAGTTCATACGGATTTCCAGCTTGCAGATATATTCACTAAACCATTGAGTAAATCGAGGTTTTCCATGCTTAGAAATGAGCTGGGAATTCTGAATTTATGAAGAGGAAAAAAACATGCAGAAGCCCAGGGGGAATATCTGCATCCTTGCGAGAAGTTGCAAGAATAGTGCTATAAGATGCATCTGCATACAGCGCTGGGTTCAAACAGCGCTGCATCTGTTATCCATACAACATAGTAAGATGATGGGAGAACAAGCAGCACGTGGTTACAACATTTATTTCAAAGAGTATTTAATACTTAGCAACCTCGTACCCAGGATGTTGCAACCATAAAAGGACAATAAATTGGGTGGCAAACCAAGTCATTATTAAATGCAAGTCCGCTCTGTCAGTAGATGAAAAGGCGTGGTCAGAATCCACATTTGTACAAGTCATGATTATTTATGATTTGACCCCTCTGTTCTTTTCTAAGGACCGTAAGATCATTTTCATCCTCTTAATCTCAACCGCTGATCTTACTACACGTCCCTTGATGTTCTCCACAAACCCTTAACCTCATCTTTTCAAAATTCATCTTCGCCTTCATCACAAAGAGAAGTCTCTCTCTTCACAAGCTTTCCAGTCTCAGATATCTCAAATCTCTCACGAATCCTCATCAATGGCGGCTCGACAAACCATTGTCCTGGAAGGACGCCTGATCAATCAAGAGCATGTCTACGCTTCTGGATTGTATGATAACGCAGTCATCCGAAGGATATTTGACGGCCTTGAACAGACCCAAATCCTAGGGTTACTAACCACCATCTGCACTGGTTTCTCTGCAGAATCAGTCCAAAAGTTCTACGCCTTTGCTAAGCTTTCTGAGGAAAGGAATCGCATCTTGTTCAAGATGGGTATAGATGAAGGAGAAAAGTCTCTATCTATCAGAGACATAGCCACCACTTTCAACATCTCGTCAGGAGGGCTAACCCTCAGTCAACTAGCATCTTATGGGGAAGGTAACGCTCAAGAGATGTGGGATCTCTTTCGAGTAAAAACTGCAGAGGCAGAGATCAAGAGAAGTGCCCCGAAGAAACTCTTCAAACCGGAGTTTGAACTGCTCCATGATATCTGTGCGTACTTCATTGAAGGAAGAACAGAGAGTTATGACAAATGTACAGATCTCCGGTTCTGAATCATGTCTGCCATCATGGCCGAAGTAAAGGTGAACTGGGCAAGGTTCATCATGAAGAGAATATGGGAGGAAGCAGAGAAGGGCACACTAAGGAGAAGCTATGGAATCACCATTTGCTCTCTGCTCTGCAAGCTAGGAGTTCAGCTTGCAGCTCCCACTCTCATTCCCATTGGAAAGTATCTTAGTGAAAAGAAGAAGGGAAAGACACAACCAAAGACAGCTGCTGATGGGGTTGCGCAGAAGAAAACCAAAGATAAAAAGAATGCAACCTTGGCACTGCAAGATGAAGACACAGGCAGCAGGGGTGAAGATGATGATAATGACGATAATGAAAATCCTCTTCCCGTCATCAAGAAAACATCAAGGAGGACAGAACCTGAACCTGAGTCCTTATCCTCAGATGATGACGCACCTGTAACCAGGAGGGCCCCGCGCAGTAAGAAGAAGACTGTTGTAGCCGCTAATTCTCAACTCGCTACTGCAAGTTTGTCAGTAGATGCTGGTGTGAATGAGTCACATCAACAAAGGATTTAGCCAGATGAAGAAGTTGTTCAGTCTGTGCTCGATCCAACCTTTCCAGCTGCTAGAGATATGGAGCTGCAATACAGTCTCTGGAGGGAGATGAGACTGTCTAAGGGGGAAATCTTGATGCAATGGGAAGATTTTCTCTCTGTGGAAAAAGCAGTCCTGAAGTGGGCCAATACAGAAGATATTTTGGCACTCTTGCAACCTGAGTATGCAGCAAGAGTGCAAGATCGCTCGAGAGGCACTGCTACTCAAGGAGCACTAGACAAAGGAAAGGGTAAAGCTCTTGCAAAATCCCATTCTGCCGAGATGCTAATGAACGCAGCAACGGATGATGCTCAAATCCTCCTAGCCTCGGCAGCAGAGGCTGTAAGAAGGGGTGATGATGTCACATTCGCACAAGTGCAAATCGACGCTCTGGGAGTTGAACAGGCTGAGGAGGCCATGATGCAACAGGCGCTGCAAGCAAGTGTAAAGGAGACAAGGATGCAGCACACTCCTCAGAGGATGCGGGGAGAAGAAAGTTCAAGTCTTCACAATTCAAACTCCCCTGCATTTGAGCAAATAGTTGAAGGCCTCTCTAATATCGTCATGCTTGATTCTATGGAGGAGGACGAGCCTCAACTTGTGGACTATGAAGATTCCCCAGTGCACACTGTTCCTGATACCATTGCAGACAATCAGGGGGAACAAGACACCATCATCAGAGACTTTCTCTCTGATATTGCTGAATTTGCCGATAACGCAACCATGGAGGAAGTTGTAGAGGCGATACTCCCTGTACTGGTCGAGACAGCAGTACAGCAAGCAGCCACCCTATCAGAAGCTGCAAAAGATACATAACGGGTGGATGCTGAGATTCTTGTAGAAATCCAGCTTTCAGTCATGAATACAGTGGAAGCTGCGAGAAACCAACAACAGCTGCAAGAACCCATTCTTGCAGCGGAGACTGTCGAAGTTGCAGGACCAACCGAGGAGACGGAGTCCTTGCCGAAGACCTCAGGAGAGGCAGTTGATCACACAACACTCTCTGAGGGTGAGAAGACCTCTGAAAGAACGGCTGTTGAGACAGTACTCTCAGAGGATGTTCAAGCAGAAGCTGAAGTAACCCCTACACAGCTAGAGTCACCTCATGATGAGGTTAATGTTGTTGTTGTTGCATGTTTACCAGCACCTATCAAGACTACAGCAGCAGTGGTTACTGCGGAAGCTCAGATGGCTGAATTCCTCCGGCGAATGGCTGAATGCAACTGTGAGACCCGAGCCCCTCGTTACTTATTGACCAATATGCCTCATGCATTATATGCATATCTTAGTATTTATGTGCTATTTGTGATTTTGCATGATTATATTTTACTTTTAAATATTGAATTATTACGTGGTTTTATATGATTGGTGATGAGAAAACCTTATTATAATTTTGAGACTCTAATAATGCTTGAGTGCATGATAAAATTATTTGATTAATGATAGTATAATTTATTTAAAGAAAATAGATCTAATGTTAATTTATATATATATATATATATATATATTACGTGCAAGGGTGTGTACATATAATAAACACAAGTTTAATTAGTATTATAGTAATTATATATATATATAGAAGTACGTGCATAAATAAAGGTTTACAAAACCTCTGTCATAACTTTTAATATTATAATTATATATATATATACATATGTAGTGGCCGTGTGTTTGTATATTATACAAATAAAGTGGAACCATGAGTATTATAATATATATATATGATTGTATACGTGTGTGTTATATAGGAAAGGGAGTTAGTATTATAATTAAGAAAGCTTAGAAGGGAAGCTTGGCAGAGAGGCGGTGGAAATGTAATATATAAATATCTTCATTTTCCTTCAAAACAGAGGCGTAAGAAAAATAAAAGAAACAGAGAAGAGACAGAAAGAGACGAGGTTTAGAAAAGAAAGAAAAAAAAAGTCTAGGGGAAAATAGAAGAGAAGACTGAGAGGTAAATTAGGAGGTTATACAACCAAAATCCTCGGCAATTCAGGTAAGTAGAAATTCATTTGCAACTACAATGTATGAACGTAGAATTTTGTGATATATATGTATATTGATTAAGTGATATTACGTGATTTTACGTATTCTTGAGAATTGACGTGTTTGAATGATGCTATGGGGATGTATACGTGATGCATTACGAATATCAATTACGAGCATCAACACGTGCATATATAAATGATGAAAGATATTGCATTCTGCATACAAGACATGATTTCAAGATGAAAAGTGTTTTATTGACCACTACTAGCACCGAGGCATGTAATCATGCTTACAGTATATTATATGGGTGGTCGGGGGCCTGTGAGACATGGCTACGACTTGATTCACTCAGTCGGGGGCCTGTGAGACATGGTTACGGCTACCATTATTATATGTTTAGCCGGGGGCCTGTGAGACATGGCTACGGCTTGATTCGCTCAGCCAGGGGCCTGTGAGACATGGTTACGGCTATAATGATGAATGATGGTATATTGAGCTCTATCCGGTGCTTAGTAACGAGGTGGTCAAGGGGCCCAATGAAGGAAAATGATTTTGTAAAGAAAGGTTTTCATTCATTAGCATGCATCACTTATATCATTCCAAATCATTAATGTTATACGCATAATTTCTGCTTACTGAGCTTATTAGCTCATATAGTTCATACATTGTAGGTGAACCTGCTGATGTTTAAGCTCATGGACTTACTGACTATGCTGTTGAGTTCCTACGGGTTCGGAGATGGTGTACATGGATGACGACCTGTTGGGCTACGTTATGAACTTATTTTGCTTTAAACAATGTTTTGATAAATAAACGAAGAACATGGATTTCTGTTTTATCTTTACTTTCTTTTGGGGATAAGTATATAAAATATAAAAGTGGGTGACATGTTGTTACGTCTAGCTATATTAGAAATGTGGTCGTGACAGCAACAAAGCCAGATATGGATATATTGGTGACGTGTCAGTCCCAATCTCATCGGATGAGGGGAAAGCAGTCATTGACGAAAATCCCGCATCAAGCCTACATGAGGATGCGGATACACAAGCTGAACCGGAGGCTCCAAGGCAGGATGCAGCACAACCACCAAGATCTTTAATTCCCTATGTTGCACCAGCTGCCACCTCACAACAACGGAACACTGGCTCAAACCATGATGCATCGATTGATATGATAGCTGCTGCTGTTATGCACCTTATTCATGCTCTTCAAGATCATGAATCTAACATATGGCAGAACATGACAGCACAAGCCAAGTTCCACGCTGAAACCATGTCCAGCTTCAAGAAAGACATTGAAGCTCTTCCTGCAATGATCCAGAAAAATGTGAATGATAATGCTAACAGGATGTACAAGGACAGGGTTAGATTGGAGGGAGAACTGAAGAAAGATGTTGCACAAACCCGAGCTGAAGTTCGACTCTGTAAGGAACATACAGAAAAAGCATCGGACAGACTTCAAACTCACTTTTTGGTGTTATCGACACTTTTGGATCATATCTCAGATCAATCCAAAAGAACCAAGAGTGTCGATGATCGATTGGCCAACCTGGAATTGATAGTTGGAGAATTGGCGCATATGATGATGCAAGCATATCCTTAGTATGCCGAAGAATCCAGGGTCGCCTCAGCACCCCCGAGAGGACTACGTTCTAAAGTAGTTTCTAATGTCCCTGCTCCACCCCCGGTTTTTTATGATGCCAAAAGGGGGGAAGGTATCCGAGGCTTTGGTGATAGATACCGGAGCACCAGGGAGGAAGAAGATGAAGAAGATGACCAACCTCTAAGTAGAATGAAGAGGTCTGGATCATCTGTCGTTGCTAAAGCTCCCTCTCCAAAGAGATGGAGAAAAGATGATGAAGGAGGAGCTGGCGGTGCAGCTGCTGCAAGCAGATCAGTAGCAGGCGCTGCATACAGCAGTGTTGCGAGAAAAGATGCAGCACCTCCCTCTGATCATCATACAAAGAAAGGGAGAGAAAGCTGACAACAAAGCTCAAGAAAGAGGGTAAGCAAAGCCGAGGCTGAAAGGCTTTACAATGAGAAGATGGCTGCTCAGAGGGCGGAGAGAGCCAGAGCAGAACAAGAAGAAAATGCCTGGATGCAAAGGCTTGGAGTAATTAGTGAGAGGAGAATCTTAGACAGGGATCTTCACCAATACCCCCCTCAAGAGATTCCACGTCTCGACACAGACAACATATCTACTAAAGTATCAGTATTGATGGATCAGAAGCCCATAGGAGTAAACATGGCCAGGACTCTAAACATCTTCAAGGCAATCAAGTTGCCTACAGATAGAAATCCATCATTCGAAGCAATCACGATGTACAAGAGATCCGAGTATCTCAGATACTTCAAATTTCTGTGCAAAAAGGGCAAATTCAGTAGATTTCAAACCTGCCAAAATGCACTTGTAGCGCCCAGGACAAAACGAAGCATAATTGGATAATTAAATAATTAAACTCGAAATTGAAATAATTCTAAGTGTGTTAATTTTGAGTGTTTAAGTTTATTTATGTGCGTTACAGATATGTATTTGATACTGATTTAGAAGAACGTAATTTTTAGACATGGAACCTAGAAGATTTTTATATTATGAGATGCGTAACGGAAAAAAAACGAGAAAATAGAAACGAACTAGAGGTCGAATGGAGTTTCGTAGCTCGAGTAGTGAAGAAAACAGTAGAACGAAGAATACGACGTATACGAGACGTATGCGAAGGGTAGAATACGAGATATTTATTGATGAATAGTGGTCTCTCTTGACGGAGTATATATAGCTTAGTTTTAAATCGATAAGTCACGCGAGCTCATAATCGAAAAACACGTAAGTTTCTCTCATTCTTCTCTTTCTTTTTCCGGTGGTCGCTGCCGCCGCCGCCGGTGGCCGGAAAAGTCAACCGTCTCGGAATCGAATGGTTTTCACATAGGTCGTAGCTCTCCTCGAGACGAGTCTAGTGACGGTCTTATTTCTCCGTTCCGACGGTCGGATCGCCGGCAAATCACCGGTCAACCGTCCCAAAAACCTTGTTTTGAGTCCATCACTTTTTCTCTCTCCTCGTTTCTTGCTTTCTCTCTCTCGTCTTCCTTGCCGGGGTGGTAGATAACCATTCCGGAGTGTGTGTCTTTGGGTTAGAGGTGGTGGAGCCGCCGGAGGGGCGGTGTGGCCGGAGTTGGGTTTGTGTGGTTTTGGGGTGGAAAAGCTTGGGTTTGGTGTGTGTGTTGTGTGTGTGTTGTTCTTGCTTGAGTTGTTGTTTTGTGTGTTGTTGGAGGTTGCCGGTTATGGTGGTAGAGGTGTTGCCGGCAACGGAAGTCGCCGGCCAAAGCTTAAGGAAGAAGATGGTGAAGGCGGCGCTGCTGTGTGGGTTGCTGTGCGCAGGACCATGCGCTGGGGCACGACCGTGCGCCAGGAGTGGGCGACCGTGCGCGGTCACTGAAAGGTGGCGCACGGTCGAGTGTTGTGGGGCATGATCAAGTGCAGTTTTTGCACGACCGTGCGAGGGGTGTTGTGTGTAGGGTTTTGCTGGGTGCATCGTGGGCGCACCGGCGAGTGTTCTTGTGGGTCGTTTCGAGTTGTTTGTTTCCATTCTTGTGTCGGGAGTCTGGGGTCTCGGTCGAGTCAACCCTTTTTACCAAGTTTACCATTCACACTCTTCTCGATCGATCGTTTTTTTCTTTATTTATATCCGTCTTTTAATCTTTTGAGGATCTAAGCTATCACGGTACTTTTGTAGGCTATCGATTGGATCGTACGCATTAGGCTTGACTCTTTATTTTTGTCTGAACTCGTGATAACCTCTTATCGAGGTGGGGGTATCTTCTAATTCTTAATCTGTTTACTGTTTTCCCTATTTTGATGCTCGTTTGAGAAATGCTAAATGCTGTGTACTATAAGTGTTGTGCCATATTATTATTGTGCATGGGCTGCGGTCCACCTCTGATCATGCATTTTGTCCTCACTCTTTTCTACTACTCCAAAGGGTTGGGTGGTCCTGAAAATACACCTACGGTAATGAGACTGTTTCTATAGGATAAGACGGGGAACACCCGCACCTATTTGTCCCCTACCATTTCTAATGCCTGCTGTGAATTTTACGTGCTGTGACAACGTGCCTCCTTGTCGTGAACTTTCGAATTACTATATATATATCTTTATCGAATGTTATAAGATGTAGAGTTTATCTCCACCAATGTATTCCATGCACTGACCCCTTAATCTGTACTCACCCTACAGGAGTTGACAAACAGTAGAGCAGTAGAGAGAGAGATGGTGCCACTTTTGGGGATTTTTATAAAATGACTTTTATGAAGTATCAAGAAACAATGTTCTACATCTTTTGACATGTAATTATGTTTTCTGTAATCTCTGATGACGATGGATCCTGATGATGTTTATTCCGTTGTGATGACATTTTGAGAATCGGCTGTGACCGATGTTTTTGTACGATATGGTATCGGCAGTGTCCGATGTGATATGAGAAAGATTCTGATGTCCTCTGTTTTCTTCTTCTTCTGATCGTCCCTTGCCTTCTTCTTCTTTTGCGCGCCTCCGTTTTAATTAAAACTCTGATAATATATGTATGGAAGAAACTGGGGCGTGACAACACTGATTAGATATGAAGAGCTTGCTAGGTCTGGAGAGCTTGATATTCAGAATTACTACATATACCGAGTAAAGAAAGACTATACAGTGCCTTACTGCGAGGACTTCTAGCTGAGATGGATTCAGATCCCAAAGATCAAGGAGAAACTTGAAGAATCCTATCAGGAGTCCATTCGAGACTGGTGGAAAGGTTCAAAAGGAAGAGTAGAGCAAGAAGGGAGGACTGCTGAAAGAAGACCAGATGAATCGTCTACAAGAAGGTCTCTTTTTCAGTAATGTTTATTTTTGTCCATCTCTGATACATTCAGGGTTTTTTTTTTTTTGTTTATCTCATATGTAATCATGATGTAATTTGATATGATGTAATGAAAAACTTCCTTCATAAATGATTTTGGGAGTTGGTTTTGTCATCATCAAAAAGGGGGAAATTGTTGAGTCTTCAGTGTTTAGATTTTGATGAGACAAACCAAGGATATAATAGGAAGTTTGAGTACCCCATTTCTCACGATGTTTAAATTAAAACATAGACTAGGTTTGAGTCTTGTTATGGAAGCCAAAAGATGGAGGTACAAATACATACCATGTTGTATTAGAAATTTTCAGAAAGACGCTGATGCAAGAAGACAGTTATAGCAAAGCATGAAGGAACGACATGCAGCATCACTGCAAGAAAAAGTTACAGGAATACTGCATATAGACCAAGGATACAGCGTGAAGCTTACAGCTCAAACACTCAACAGCGCCGATGACAAAAAGGATGAGTATCCTGCAATCCGAGGAAGGATAAATGCAGTATGAGGAAAAGAGCCGTTCGAGAGAAGATCAAAGTTGCAGACATTGAGCCAATACCAAGACACCACGTGGACTGACGCACCTGCAGATAGCTGTGAACCGCAGCCACCGCATTAAATGCTCTAAAAGAGTATGTCAAGTCGCATTAAATGCGAGCCATGCCTTTGATCAGAAGATCTAAGAATTCAAAATGGAAGATATCTCCTTCAACGGATATCTTCCTTACAAATATAAATAAAGGATGAGCTGAACTGAACAACTACTGAATCACTGAGCAACTGTTTAAAACATTAGATAAAGTGAGCCAACAACTGAAAATTTGAGAACAACTGAACTAAAGCTTTTGCATAAAAGTTCTCAAGCATTCAAGCTACACACTCAGTTTCAGTCACTCAACCTCAGAGAAGTGGAGCATGCTCAAAGCAGAAAAGATCCTTTGGAGGATTCAGAAGCTCACTTCATCGCACCAGTTGAAGAACAAACATGTACTTTCAACCTTGTTGCCTGTGTGCGTAGGTTGTTTTAGGTGTCGAACAGTTGATAGGAGAGATCTTTGCTGTTTGTATAGTTGTCTAGGTGCTAGGCAGCTTCCCTGTGTGGGAGTGTGGAACCCTGTGTGGGTTAGCCTTTAGAATTTGCAGTGCTGTGTGATCTCTGGATTCTAGTTGGCGGGTCTTTAGAGTTTGCAGTGCTGTGTGATCTCTGGACTCTAGTTGGCATTTGCTTTGTAAGTTGATAGATTGTTAGGAAGGGTCCTGTAAACCAATCTTGCTTGACAAAGTTCCTGCTCGAGGTAGCAGTAGAATGGACGTAGAAGGCTTACACCACCTTCGAACCACTATAAGCCATAAGTGTTTTATTGTTTTCCTATCTGCGCTTTATCTTTCATATCTTTATCTGTCATATGCATAAAACATCTTAAAAGGAGCATATTTGAGAAAACCAGCCAGCCTTGTGTCACAAAAGAAGTTTATTTTTCCGCTGCGCTTAAAACTCAAGTTACAGCAAGCAGCACTGCTTTCCAGTGTTGTAAGTAGTAACTGACTGGTGCTGCAAGTTCTAGTAGCTTGTAGAACAGTTTATTTTGAAAAGATTTTCAAAATCGACCAAGGTTCATTCACCCCCCTCTGAACCTCAGACACCACTTGGGACCCAACACACACCTTCTGTATATATATCTTCAGAATCTATCCATTGTGGTGAAGTATCCATTGAAGGAAAGATATTCTCCATTTTGAATTCGAGCTTTGATTCTCCAAAGATCTTCACTGTGACTTCATTAAATACATCATCGTTGAAAGACAAGTTGGCGTGTAAAACCTTCTATGAGCATTTAATGTGTCTGACATCGATTATTGAACCTTGCTGACCTGACATAGTGGTGTGGGTCCATTCCTGAGATTCATGCAACAGATACTCCTTCTTGCTGAAAGATAACTTTGTTCTTCCTTGAGTTGCATGATCTTCCTCGTACTTACTTGGATGAGAGTAGCGTTTATCTTCTTATGATAAGTCCGTTGGCTACTTTCTGATATCTCAGTAAGCTGTTGTAGCTGTTGGCTTCTTGATTGCAGTTTGTAGCTTTCTGCTTCCGCTTCCTGTTGCTATTTCCTGCTTCAACTTGCAGCTTCCTGTTTTCAGCTTCCTATTGTTGCTTCCTACTTCAGCTTGCAGCTTGCTATTTTTAACTTCCTATTGCTGCTTCCTACTTCAGCTTACAACTTGCTGCTCTTAGAAGATATTTCTCTATATCTTCTAAGGTTGATTTTCCTTATCACTTGGAAAACCATTACATGATCTTTTATAAACGAGGAACTAAAGATCACGTAGTATGGAAACTAGGTTTTGATCCCTTAAGCAAACAATTTTTTTCTTATTGTGCATACAGTTTTGTCTTATCAAGATATCTAATGAAATATCCCAACAGTTGTTGTTGTCTATCGCTTCTTCTTTGCTGTATATGTAGGGTTGTTGTATCATTGCTTGCAACATTTCTGGATATAGTGTTGTCTGTTGCCTTAGATGTTGAAGTGTCAGCACCACCTTCTCATTTATTATCTTTTCTTCCCTCATCATCATTTTCTAATGATTCAACAACTTCGTCAACAGCAGCTGCCATCTTGGCATCTTCATTCTTCTGGTCATCTTCCTTCTTTTTATCATTATCAACTGAGTTTTCTCTAAGTGAACAGGTGTTGTTTTGCTATTAGGTACATGTTATAGAAATGCTCGCAGCATGATGTCTCGAAGCTCTCCAACAATCATCTCCATATTAGATAAGTTTTCATCTGTATTTTATATTCTTGTAGAGAATTCAGCACAAGTGAATATGCGGCAAGAGTATCATTTGTTGTTTCCAGAGCTTTGACATGAGCTTCAATAGTAGTAGAGGCATTCCTCTTGGATTATTGTTTACTCAAATACTAATTATTTCATTCATTTTATAGCCAATTCTTCATCTGTTTAGGCAGTTCTTTCATTTTCTTACTGTGTTTTTTTATAATCTTGGCGTGAGATGAGTTGCTCAGATTTAAACTGTTTACCACTTTAACTTCATGTTCTTTTACTACTCAAGATAGTGTTTGAACAGCCTAAATGATATTTTGGAAAAAGTTTCCTGTGCTAAAGAGATTGTTAGGAAATTTATGTTTAGATTTTGATGAGACAAAACAACACTGTAATAGGAAATTAGAGTACCCCATTTTTCATACTATTTAAATCGAACCATAGAATAGTTTTGAGTCCTAAGGTCGAAGGTGAATAATGGAGAATTTTGAAGATTCAGTAGCCAATCATTCTAGAAGAAAGTTTTTGTTGATAGTCGGATGCAGCAGGAAAGCCGTTACTGGATGCAACAGTAAAATACAGTACTTTAATACTGTAAACAATTTGATTCAGAAAACAGCAAGCAGAATAGATACAACAAGGTAAATAAAAAGTTACATTACTGCGGTAGGTTGCAGTAAGCTGGCACAGAGTTCTAAAGCTGTAAGAAAACTTGAAGCATGAATAGACATCCACACAAAACAATGCAGTATGAGGAAGATCACTACTATCTAAGAAAATTTCTTTTTAAAAATAGTTAGTAGAGACAAAGTGATCGAACAGTACCGAGAACCAGTGTTCTGCTGACACGTGGACCAACAGACTACAACAACCCAACAATCTAGTACAACTGCATTAAATAGCCTGAAGAACAAGATAAGAAAATCATTCTCAGAATTTCAGAGACAATTATTTCAAGCTCAAGGGCATTTGAAGAGAATTCAAATTCAAATTCAAATGAAATGTGTCTTTCTTCAACGGACATATTTCTTGCATCTATAAATAGAGGAAGGGTCGACTGAAGCAAGCACTGAAAAATTGATACTCTGAATTTGTACGCTCTAGCAAGAATAAGTCTTCAAGTTTCCTACACTCTAAGTTTTCAATCACTCAACCACTAAGTGAAGCAATCAAGCCTACGAACCATCAAGCTCAAGAATCATCAAGGTTGCTTCAAGCACTAGTTGAAGAAAAACTTATATACTTTTAACCTTTTTGTTGTAAGCTTAGGTTGTTTTAGTGGTGTCCTCAGTTGATAGGACTTAGATCTTGCTTGTGTTTTTGTCTTAAGTTGTTAAGATAATAACTCTATATGAGTTAGTAGGATCTTGTGTGGGTCAGACTGTTTGATTCAAGCAACCTATGTGGAAGCTGAATCCTAGTAAGTGAAAACTTGTTAGGTTGATAGATTATAATATCGAGTCCTGTAAAACTATCTTGTTTAATGAAGTTTCTCTTCAGTAGAGTGGACATAGAAGGATTACACCACATTCGAACCACTATAAGCCTTGTGTGTTTATCTTTTGTTTTTAGCATCTCTGTGATTATTTTGTGTTGCATTCTATATCATATCTTTCTACACTCAAAGCTTACCAAAAATCATATTTTAGAAAATGTTTTCAAAAGAAACTTTGTCAAAAGCTTAAGTTTCTGCTGCATAAGAACATTGATACAGTAAGCTACGCTGCATTCTAGCCTAGTGAACTGTACTTCATTATATGCTACATTATGCAATATAATACAGCACTGCAAGTTCAAACTTATTTTGAAAAATTGACAAAGGTTCATTCACCCCCCTCCGAACCTCTGTACCAATTGGGACCAACAGAGATCATGGTATCACAAGTTCTTTTCCTTGGATTGTCAGTTGGGGGCTTAATGGAAGGAACTACAACTTGTGTATCTTTGAGCGATCCATGTCTTGCAGACTGCATCATTTCTTCTTCAATAAGCCTAACCCCTACTCGTCTCAAATTCTCCATTATAACTCATCAGATTTTGTCTTTCCCACAGACACAACTCTTTGAATGACTAGATCTTCATTATCATCATCATCTTCTTCTTCATTATTATTACCATCATCAGATGATTCAACTCCATCTTCTGAGTCCTGATCGGGGGCTGCAATCTGACCAAAGACTGCATATTTGCCTCTTTGAATAGCTATATCATTGGGGTCAACTGTATCCTAATCATCAATTGTATCCTAGACAAGTGTTATATCTGCAGAAATCAAAGGGTTAGATTTTTTAGCACCTGATATAGCATCAATCTCTTTTTGAGATGTCTCTATCTATGAATCATCATCCTTTAATGTCTCATCATTTAAGAATACTATCTTAATAGCCGACTCTTCGAAGGTCTACTTCGGATCTTTCTTAGAGGATAATGTCTCAACAGTCGATCCTCCTGAGGTCTTCAAAACGTCCTCAGAGAGTAGTGTTATCAGCCACCTCTCTTGAGGTCTTCAAAAAGGACACCATCTCAACGGTCATCCCAACAACATCAACTTATTGAACTAGTTCTTCTAGCTATTTTACTGCTGCTTCAAGAATCTCCAGATTTCTTATATCATTATATGTGGTTGCGATGATGAGTTCATACTCAACAAGAAAATCAGCATCGGTTTTATCATTTACTGCAACATCTTCAGCATCTGTTGCATTTTGGGTGTTTGTTGTATTTTCATTTACAGTAGTATTCTATACTGCAAGCTATGCCAGTACAAGGAGTCTTATCTCAGCAACTTCCTCCGTGGTTGCATCATCTATGATTACTCTTTCCTTAACCAAGTTATGAAGGACTTCTAGCATAATTACAGATAGTTCTCCCTTAGATGTAGCAGGGGCCACTGCATCTTTATTATGAGTATAGGAGACTCCTTAATCTAGCAACTCTTTATCCTTTTTCATAGAGCCCACGTGACTATAAGTGTTAACCCAACAAATGTTGCATCAAAGGCTGGAAAATCAGACTTGTTGAGACCAGATGTGTCTTCTTCTTCATAAAGTTTTAGGGGAGTCTACATTTTAACATCAGATCTGCTTGCAGTCAGAATAAGATGCAACATGGTGTCATATGCTTCATCTACAGACAGGTATCTCAATTGATTTTCAGCAATTTCAATTTCATTCAAAGGCTTCACAACTTCTGTAGCAGGTACTAGAGATATCTGTACCTCTTCTCATTCGGTTGCTATCATCGGCTGATCCATAACTTGTTCATTTGCGGTCTTCTTTCATTTGTCTTCTTCAAGGGCTTCTTGTCTTTCTTCTTTGCTTGATCTTAAGAGCTCCTGTGCATCAATGATTTCCTACAACTTCTTTTCTCTGATAGAATCAGCATACCATGGTTACAACATCTGTAAAATGTTCTTAAATTTGGTCAAACCAAATATGATCTTCTCAATACGTAGAAAGTTCTTCCATTTCAGTAACTTCTTACCTTTAGACAATCTTAGTGTCCTCCAAATGTGATATTGTTCTCAAAATTCACAAGGATTTCCTTGGTTGTGAAGGCTATGAGGGATTCGACAGATGTTGTGCTAATAATTCGATGTCATCAAGCCTTAACTCTTAAATGATAATAGTTTTTGACATACAAGAAGTTGTATGCTTAGATTTTATAGCTGCAGTATGCTTGCCTGCAGCAAGCTTTTATCTTCTATTTTGCTTCATTCTTTTAGTTTCTCTTCTGTTGGGCAGAACCATAAGCTTGGCTAGCTGAACAGTTTTAGGTTCAAGTTCAGCTTCTTCAGGTTCCAATGTAACTTCTTCAGGTTTAAGTTCAACCTGTTTGTAAGAGGGCTCAACAATCTTTCTCACATTTCTGATCAGAGGGAGATCATCTTCTCAGCTGGGAGTATGTTTTTCTCTTATTTCTCAACTTTGAAGGATTCACTCTCATCCTTTTTTTTCTTCTTATTAACTTTCTTGCCACTGTTTTCTATTAATGAGTAGAACTTACAGCATCGTTGCTTATAGCAGGTGCAGGGATGTGAGCTTTTTCTGTAACCAGAAAAGTTGCAAAGGCTTATTTGTTGTCTTCTTTGTTTCTGTCTCCTTTGCAACTTCTTTTTCCTCCTAATCAACCTTTTTTTTTCTCCCAAAAACTTGTCAATGGGAATGGGCACTACATCAACCAGCTTAATATCTATCTTACTGAGAATCAAATAGATAGTAATCACAAAACTCATGTTGGGCTTGCTCTTATCAGTTTCTCGTATATCATTTCAGGATAAATCTGCTCCAGTCAACTTTCTCTCTTTTCATGATCACAATCATGATCATGTATATTAGATCAGTACATTTATCTTAGCTTCCATACCTCCCTTCAATGGAGTAAGCACAGGTGTAATGCAGAAGGTTATACTCTACCTTGAACACTTTTTTAGAGTATTCTTCTTCACTTCTTTAGATATCTTCTCCAACTTGAACTTTTCCCACATCTCCTCAGTAGCTTCATTTCCATACTTAGCAAGTTGTGAATACTAAAGGTCTTAGAGATTATTTGAGAAGTCACGGAGTATTATTCTCTATCAGCAACCATTTTGAAGATAATACTTTTTGAGTCTAAAGAGGCTCTGGCAAAGGCATAGAATCTCTGCACAAATGTAGCAGAGAAGCCTCCATACCATGTTGTCACAAGCTTGAAATCTTCGTGACCTCCAAGTAGTTCCAAATCTCTTGTATTTTCTTCTGATCGTAGAGACTGTCTTCGGAGATGATAGATGCAGTTTTGATAAGACAACCTTTCAGAACGGTGGTTTGTTTTGCTGTCATTGTAAAGGGGTGGGTTTGAGAGTTTTTGATAGAAAATACGGGTTTCGAGAGAGAGAGAGTTTTTACCTTAGATAGAATTTGATAGATATGAATGATGATCATCAAATAGGATGATGAATAGTTTTATCACTCTAAAGTCAATCCCATGATCAACAATTGAGATTAAGAGATCGTAAATTAGGCACCAGATCTAACAACTATAATAAAAAAGATAAAGGGGTCTCTTTGTAAATATGAAAACTTTAGGGGTTTAAAAGAAATCAACTACTGTTACACTTGTAAGAAAACATGATTTGCATTTAATGCAAGGAAATGATTTTGCCGCTCAAATGATTTATGTTTTAAGGTTGTAGCGATAATACGAGATTTTAGAACAATAAATACACTTCGCCTTAAATATTGTATCCAACAGTTATATCCTGAAAATGCTACAACTTATATTTGTTGTAACTTAACAAATACAATGTCTTAAGAATTGAACATTTCATGTATACTCCTTTGTTATATTTTGTCATGCACATAACATTCCCTCTCACTTGTTGCATCTTCTCCATACTTGTTATAACTTTAGATCTGCAAACCTTGATGTTTTCTTCATAACTTAATAATCCCAAGTTCATTTCTTAACATAGAAAACCTTGATTCACATAATGACTTAGTGAATATATCTGTCAGTTGCATATCAGTATGAACTTTCTCCAAAGTTATGTCTTTCTTTTCCACATGATTTCTTGTAAGAGGATGTCTGATATCTGTGTGCTTTGTGTGATAGCAATAGCACTTGTAATATCATAAAGAATATGAGTCTCTTTCTCATCTATTCCATAATCTCTTAACTATTGTTGTATCCAAAGGATCTGCACACAGTAGCTTCTTGCAATAACATACTCTGCTTCTGATAATGATGTAGCTATAAATGTTTGTTTTTGGCAGAACCAAGATACTAATCTATTGCTAAGAAATTGACATGTTCCACTCGTACTCTTTCTATCAATTTTGCATCCTACAAAATATGAATCTAAATATCATTTCAAGTTAAATCCTCTTTCTTTTGGATACCATAATCCAACATCTTGAGTTCCTTTGTGATACTTTATGCTTCTTTTCACTGATGTAAGACGTGATTCCTTTGGTGTAGCTTGAAATCTAGCATATACCCTAACTACAAATATGATATCAGGTAAGTTTGTTGTAAGATACAGTAGAGGTCCATTCAGTCTTCTGTATTTGGTGATGTCCACATCTTTCTACTTTCATCTTTATCAAGACTAATAGACGTAGTCATAGGTATGTTTACTAGTAATCTATTATTCATACTAAACTTCTTGATCAGCTCCTTAGTGTACTTGACTTGATTGATGAAGACTTCATTGTCAAGTTTCTTAACTTGCAGTCCTAGAAAGAAACTTAATTCTCTTATCATGCTCATCTCAAACTTTTTCTGTATGTGGCTTGAGAACTTTTCACAAAGATTTTAGTTGGTGGATCCAAAAATTATATCATCAACATAAATTGTACAAAGAGAATATTTTCTCCATCTTGAATTCTGAAAAGAGTTTTGTCTGTTGTCCCTTTCTGAAATTCATTCTCCAAAAGATATAGGGTCAGGATATCATACCAAGCTCTTGGTGCTTGCTTCAATCTATGCAAATCTTTCTGTAACCTGAATACTTTTTCCTCAAGTTGATCTTCAAATCCTGGAGGTTGTTAAACATAAACTTCTTCAAATCAGAAATGCACTCTTAACATCCATCTAATACACATTGAAACTCTTGTGTACAACATAGGCTAAGAAAATCTTGATTGGTTCAAGTCTTGCTACAGGTGCAAATGTCTCATGAAAATTAATTCATTCTTTCTGACAATATCCATTGGCAACTAACCTTGTTTTGTTTCTTACAACAAGTCCAGATTCATCTAAATTGTTCTTGAATACCCACTTTGTTCTAATTACTCCTTGATTATCAGGTCTTAGAACCACTTTTCATACTTGATTTCTTTCAAATCCATTCAGCTCTTTTTACATGGCTTGAATCCAGTTGATCTTCTTGTTCTTACACCAGCATTGGGATCTACTATGATGAGTTCTTTTAGATGATTTCTGAGCTATATCCTATCTGGTTCGAAGACATGTATGGGTTGATGATCTACTTTTTTTGTATATCCTCATGTTGTTGTATTCTATCTTATAGAATTCTATCAGGTTATTGCGCTGTAACCTAGATTGATGTATCTTATGGTACAAGTTCTTTTTTATCCTCTTTTACATGCGTAGGAATATACACTCCTTCAATGTATGAAACGGTGTTATCTTTTATTTTTAATTATGACATATCTTTTTTTAATTTTTAAGAACAGTTCTATCACGGTGAGGTTCATCAAATACATGTATTGATTCATCAAGTTCTGAAGGCGTCTTACTTACTGATGAGTATCCTAGAAATACTCATTCATCTGATCTGGCATCAAAGATCTGTAGATAAGATATGGTTGGGGTACATCCATACCAAACTTCATAGGGGGTCTTGTCATGATTTTTGTTGATTAAACATTTGTTTTGGGTATAACATGTTGTATTGGTTGCTTCAGCCCAAAATCTTTCAGGAATTACAGCTTCGGCAATCATTGCTCTTGATGCTTCCTTGAGGGTTATATTCTTTCTTTCAGCAACTTCATTCTACCAGGGTGTTCTTATTGCTGAATACTCATGACATATTTTATTCTCTAAACATTACTTCTCTATAAATTTGTTTGTGAACTATTTTCCTCTGTGAGATCTAATCTTCACAATGCTTAAGCTTTTTTCATTCTTTATCCTTTTCATAAAATCAGGTAGTATATTCTGAATTTCTGACTTTTTGGTTAATAAAATTATCCATGTAAATCTTAAGTAGTCATCAACAACTACTATAGAGTACTTTTTACCACTAACACTAACAAGTTCAACTGGTCCAAAGAGATCCATATACAGTAAATCTAGAATTCTGTGAGATGACTATTGAACTTTATCCTTGAATGAGCGTCTGACTTGTTTTCCCTTCTGGCATGCTCCGCATACACTCTTCTTCTTGAAAGCTAAGTCTGGGAGTCCTCTCACTAGACCTTTCCTCACAAGCTTGTTGTGGTCTTCAAATTTAGGTGGCTCATTCTCTTGTGCCATAACCAGCTTACCTTTGGTGAACTTTTAGCAATAAAGCATATAGGCTACATTATTAAACTCCAATCTGCTAGGTAAATATTTCATCTTCTAGTTCATGTTAGCTTAACCTCATTAGTCTGGTTATCCTTGATTAGGCATTTGTAAAGGTTGAATTCCACGGAGTATCCTTTGTCACATAATTGACTGATACTTGGAAGATTATACTTTAATCCTTTCACATAGGATACTTCAATGATGCATGCATTGCATTTGACTAAGCTTCATGTACCCTTGGTGCTTCCTCTTGAATCATCTCCGAATACCACCTTACGGCCTTTACATGGTTGGAAATCTTCCATAGCTTCTTGTTACTAGTCATGTTTCTTGAGCAGCCACTGTCAATATACCATACATCACTACTGCTTACTAGCAACTGTTCCCACATATAGTTCAGCAGATTTAGGTACCCATACAAGTATGGTGATGTGTCTCTATTTGTATATATTTTATCATCATAATTATCCTTAGTTATAGTCCATTTGTACTTTAATTGATTTAATTATTATTGTTATTTGTAGGAATGGACATTGATGGGCTTTGAGGAAAATTGGGCTTAAAAGGATCAAATTATACTTCAAATATGAAGATGAACTCAATGGGCTTGAAGGGCACCACATCAAATGCTTAAGTGGCTTGGTGGGAAAGAAATGGCAAATAAGAGATTTATCTCTTATAATTTTGTAATAGACTTTTATATCCTTAGGTTTTAGTTTCATAAGTTTTATTTAAGGGTAGAAAAGATATTTTTATGTTATCTCTCTCCCTTCTTTTTCTCTCTATGGGCCAAAACCCATGATCAATCTCTCATTCTCTACATACACACAGTTCTAAGTTTTTCTTTCTCTAATTTTTCTCTCAATTTCAAGAAGGATGTTGAAGATTACATTGGAGATGATTAATCAAAGTATGAGTGGCTAAATTCCCTCTCTGATTCAAGGGTCGTTTAATTCGATTGCTATCACTATGAGGTTTTGTGCTTAATTTGATTTCTTACTTTATTTTAAGTATTTGTTAATTCATGATCTAATTCCATATAGTGATATATAGTTTGGGTTAATCTGATAATTCGATTTGAATTATATATTGCTAATGTTATCCATGAGTTCTCTTTTATATGTTGCTAAGATGTATGATTGTTGAATGAGTGGTACTTAGTAGCAATAGGTTGATTATGCTTTTGTTGAGATTGTGTAATTACCTAATGAATTAACGGGACTAACGGAACCATAGGCTTAGTAATTACAGCTATCTCGATTATTGGGTTCTAGGTTTTAGTTTAGGTTTAACTGTTTTCACAAGAGCTTAATGCGGTTGTTAATTAATTTGGATCGCGACAAATTTAGTTCATGGCTAGTTTTGATTGGATGCTGGGTTTGATCAATTAAATTGAGAAAACATGAACTTCTCTACGGCTTCGTGTTTAGTCTAAGGTTAAATGCTTGAATGTGCAAGATGATGTTTGTAGCTTATGATCAGTGATGTAATCGAATGTCAATACCCTTGAATCGGAGTCTCGCAAGATTTCTTTTTCTCCTCTTTATTTTTATCATTTGTTGCTTGTCTACCTTTATCTCTATTTGATTGCTTGCTTAGTTTAGTGTTAGTTTCATTAGTTTAATAGATAATCAAAAATCCTCCTTGGTTCGTTTATGCTCAAGAGAATTAAGCCATATTCCCCACAATAAAAATGAAAGAACAGGGTCTGTTGGTTAGTTGTGTCTTTGTGTCTCATTTTTAGTATTTAATTGAAGTAGGATTATCGTACTTATTGTACTTGACTATGAGTTGAAAGTTTGAGTGGGAACTTGGAGGTTTATACAACCTAAATATTTGGAGATCCAGGTAAGTAAAAATTTATTACAACTACAAAGCATAAAATAATGTCTTGTGAATTAATTGTGTTAATTGATAATACATGTATACTACGTATTTTATGAGATTTAATTTGTTGTTTAGTGGCTATCGTGAAATAAATGAACCTGTGAGTTCAACAATTGTTATGAAATGAATTTGAGATTTGAATGGTTTTAGGGGTTGAAATTGTGAGTCCTATCAAATGATGTGTTTTGACAACAAGGGGATGAAACTGTACTTTTGAGTCATATTTATGTTGGTCATGTGGTGTTGTGTGCATGAGGTTGGTGTTGTGTGCACAAAATTGGTGTTGTGTGCACAGAGTTGGTGATGTGTGCACAAAATATCTTAAAAATGAACTAGTTGAGTGTTTGAGTATGAGATTAGAAGTGAAATAGGTGATTCAAGAAGTGAATTCATGTGAAGAAGTTGTAAAGAATCATACTATCATACATAATTTTTGTTTACTGAGATTTATCTCACGTAATTTATGTTTTGTAGGTAACCATGATGATGTGTAACATTATGGACGTATTGGGCAAGCTGTGGAGCTTCTGTAAGATTTTGAGCACTCATGTACATAGATGATGATCTGTTTGGCATGATTTTGGTTTATACTACTTTTTCTTTTAGATATTAAGTCTCGTTTGGACATGTTCTGTATTATATAATATGATGTGTACTAATGGTTAACATGAAAATTGTTCGTGAGTTGCTGACTTGTTGAAACTTCTTTTATATGAATGTGAACAGAGTAGCTTTAGGTATGAGATAATATTATGTTGTAAAAAAATAATAAAAATAAGTAAATAAATAGCAGGTTGTTAGATTGTGTATTTAAAATTCGTTTTATATGTGGTTGAGTAAGTGTGGTCATGACACTACACTATCATATTCATGATGCAGTGCCCCAGACCAAAAACGAAACATAATTTATTAATTAAATATTTTAACGCATGATTTAATAATTATGTGCGTCTGCTTTAATTGTTTAATTAATTACGTGTGTTTCAGATAAGTGTTTAATGCACATTTTAGATCGATAATTTTATTAGACGTGGAACATAGGATATTTTTAATGAGAAGATAGAAACGAATTAGAGGTCAATCGGAGACCTGTAGCTCGAACGGCGACGAAAAGGGCAAAACCCGAAGTTTCGGTCGGAAAACCGGAAGATATCTCCGGTGAATAGTAACACAAGATTTTTTGGATGAATAGTAACTTTCAAAATTCTATAAATAGGGTCTTCCCCGATTCATTTTTCACCATTTTTCCGAACAAGCCGAACGCGCCGAAAACTTGTAAGTCTCCCTCTCCCCCCTTCTCTCTCTCGTTTTTAGTTTTCTGGTCGGCGGCACCACCGCCGCCGCCGGCCGATGGCCGGTGGCCGAAAAATTCAAAGTTATCGGTTTCGGCCGATTTTCACACGCGACGTTCGTTTCGATGAGACGAGTCTAGGATAGGTCTCGGAATTCAATTCCGACTTCTCGTTCGCCGGAAAACGGTGAAAAACAGTAGCAAAACCCTAACCCTAACCCTTGCACCACCTTCTTTCTCTCCTCTATTTTTCTCTCTCTTCTCGCCGGAGATGATGACCGGAGACCGCCGGATGTAAGGGTGTCGTGTTGGAGGGCCGGCGCTGCCGTGGGTAGCGACACCGGAGATGGACAATGTATGCATGTATGTAATCGTGCATGTGTGTGTGTTGTGAGGGTGTGCTAGTGTTTGTTGCATGTTTGGTTGCTGTTGGGGCGGTGCATGGTGGCGCCGCCGTGAGGGAACGGTGGGCCGGTGACGGGAGGTCGCCGGCGAGGGTCTGGTAGTGGTGGCCGCCGGCCAGGTCAGTTTGAAGGGGGTGTGTGTGAGTGTGTATATCATGTACGTGTGTGTATATTTAGTGGCGGAGGGGTGTGTATGCGCGGCCAACAGGTGGTGGCCGACGACTGGAGGTTGCCGGCCGGAGTCCTAGGTGGCGGAGGAGAGTCGCCGACGACTGGAAGTCACTGGCCAAAGTGGAACAGTGTGTGTGTGTGTTTATATATTTAAGCATGCGTGTGTGTTTTATGTATGGTTGAGGATTGGTAGCCGGAGTTGGAGGGTTGTCGGCGACTGGGAAGTCGCCGGCCGATGTTCGGGGTCAGGGGAGTGGTCGTCGGTGACTCCAGTCGTCGGTCGGAGGTTTTTGGTTGGGGTTGTTTTTAGAAAAAAATGTGACTTTGAAGGGTTTTGCGGCGAAGTTTCGAGCACTATTCATCATTGGAATCCGGCAAGGAATAGCCGGAGGTGGTAGCCGGTGGTGCAAGCTATCCGGCGGACAAGGTGGCAGTGGTGGAGGGCAGCACCACCGTGTCGGGTGGCACCGGGAAGGTGGCTGGTTGGGCAGGCCCGGCACTGGGAGCGCCGGGAGAGGAGCTGCCGAGAAAACTCAGCAGCGTGTCGAGCGCCGGGAAAACTGTTGAGAAAACTCGACCACTATCGAGCCACGCCCACGACGCTGCCGAGAAAACTCGGCAGCTACCGAGAAAATGTGCCAAGCCGCCGGGTACGCGCGTGCCACGTCGGCCGCAATGTCGTGTTTTCAATCTGAATTCCATTTTTTCCACCGCTCGTCTTTTTCGAGTTGTCACCGATGAGACGTCATTGACTGAGGGTCGTGGGCCCAGTCAAAGTCAACCCTTTGACCAAAATTACCATTTTACCCCTAAACCAAAAATGCTCCGTTTGAGCTCGTTTTAACTCCAATCGAGGTCATTCTTTTTCCGTCGTGACCTAAATTTCATTTCCTATCTTCTTGGCCATTTGGACAGATCTTTCCCTCTCGTTTCTTGGACTCCAATCTTTAGATCTCTCGATCCGTCGTGTATTTAACGATCGTCTTTACTCTGAAATTAGTTATCGCTTTAATAAAATTTATTAAGGACTTAAGAAATACTGTAACTTGTGTAGGCTATCTGTTGGACTGAGCACTTGAGTCATCAGATCATTGGACCTCGCTACTCATGTGGTAACCACCGAACAAGGTAGGGGTAACTTCTAAATCTTAATGTGTTTACAGTTTTCCCTATTATGAAGCATGAATGAGGAATACTAAATGCTGTGAATATACGTGTTGTGTCATACTATATACTGTGAAAGAACTTCGGTTCACATTGCATGTTCGGAGAGTCCTACGGGACTGTAAAAAATCGTCTCCCTCCCTTCTACTACTCTATTGAGGTTTGGTAGTCCTCATGAAATACACCAGCGATATTGAGACCATTTTATAGGGTAAGACGGGTTGTTCCCGCACCTATCCTTCTTACCATTTCTAATATCTGCTATGCATTTTACTTGCTATGACTTTGTGCCGATTGTTATATATTGTTAATCTATATATGCCTGTTGAATGCTATAAGATGCAGACTTTATCCCCACGAGTGTATTCCACGCACTCACCCCCTTAATCTGTACTCACACTACAGGAGCTGGTGAGCATGTTGAACCCTAGGTGGAGAGAGGTGGTGCTGTTTTGTGGATTGGTGATTTCTGAATGATGAGAACCTGTGTTTTAGGATGTGGTCCCACACGAACATTTTCAAACAATATTTTAAGTTTTTTCACGTTTTGTAAATAATTCTGAGTATACTGTGAGTGTGAGATCCTGATGTTTGATTCCGCTGCTTTATTATGTTGTATATATCGGTATTGAGACCGAATATTGTCGGTAGTGAGACCGACTGTTGATATGTGAATGATTCATATCATCCCTTACCTCTTTCTTCTGGCGTCTCTTACTCCTTCTTTCTGTTGTATTTTGTGTCCCTTGCTATTTCTCTCTTCACGTCCATGTGAAACTCTGATAAAAATACCAAAAGATTTTGGGACGTGACACATAATCTGATATTGTTTCTTTTAGTGCAGAACACTCACTCTTGAGTATCAGATTTTCTTCATTGAGCTCCTCATGAGCAGAGTTTATCTGTTCAAAGTCACTCATGATCTGCCTAAAAGTTTGGATCATGTTCAACTTCTCATTATCAGAATCAGCTATGTATTGAGAATTTACCTCATCATTGTCTTCCTCTTCACAATCATTGGTTATTAAGCAAATCAATGCTTCTTCATCCGATGTTGAGTTGTCGATGTCACTCTCTGAAGAGGTTTGTTTATTTGTTTCTTCCTTGGAAGAGCTTGCAGCTTTAGTGGTTTCAGCTTCTCTAAGAAGAGATCTAAATTTTTGCTTCTCATCTCTTCTCGTATCCATTCTCTGTTTCATTTCTTATTCAAAGTTTTGTAATTGTGGGATAAGAACAGTTTTTGGCATAGTGGTTTGATTTCCTGCAATTATAACACAGATCAGAGGAAATTGTACTTGACTATGAGTTGGAAGATACATCGATTGGAGACTTCTTTTTGAAGTTTTTGCCTTTTTTGTTGTTCTTTATAAACTTCTTGAATTTAATTAGAAGTAGGGTCATATCTTCTTCTATATCTTCTTCATGCAACTCAGTCTGTCTACTTGCAGCTACTGTATCCTTAGCAGATCTTGCAGTGAGTGTTGTAAGTTTGGTGCTTGTCTCATCAGTCTTTTTCTTCCTTCTGTTGATGTCAAATTCGAATCCTTTGAGGTTAGAAAATAAGTCAAATGTACTCATGATCTTCCTATCCATGGACACTCTCATGGTTGTGGTGTTTCTATCTCATTCTATAGGTAGAGCTCTTAGCACTTTCATATTTTTCTCTTTTTAAGTGTAGTACTTGCCTAAAGCTTATATCTCGTTTACACTGGATGTAAACCTTAAGTCTAGTTGTTCCAATATTTCATCAAGTTTCATCTCAAATAGCTCGAATGGTTGTGTTGTAGTGGATATCTTGTTATCCTTGGTGAGTTCAATGTTTTCACATATTTGCTCCAGCTTATTCCAAATTTCATTTGCGGTCTTGCATGTCTTCACCTTGTTGAAAGTTCTTTTATCCAATGTGATGAAGAGAGCATTCTTAGCTATGTTGTCTAGATTAGCCCTTTTCCTATCCTCCGTGTATACTCATGTTGATCTTTGATCAGATAGTCTGGAGGTGGAGCTCTCTTATAATCTGACTTTTATGCTCTTAACCTTGCAAAAGGTATGGGCACTGCAAGAAGTTTTGTGCTGACTCCTTCAGCATCTTCATCATTGACAACTCCTTCAATTGATGTTGCTACCTCTGATGAAATAATTGTTGTTTCTTGTGTTGTCGATGCTTCTACTTTAGCTCTTTCTCTTTCTCTAGCTTCTCTCCCTAGAGCTGGATTGGGCTTTGTGATAATAGGTGGTCCTTCAGTAATGACGTACCACATCTCATCATTCATAGTTGAAGGATGAGCTTATATCTTGATTTTCCAGTCATCGTATTCCTTTATGGAAAAAATGGGTAGCTTGTGAGGAGAATCTATGATATGCTAAAAATATGAGATTGTTTAATGCATATATGAGAATGAGTTTCCAAAAAGAAACAAGGGTGGATTTGGGTAGGTGACCAGACAAGTTGGCATTCAACTTGCTCTGATACCACTTGTTGGTCCCATGTGGCACAGAGGTTCAGATGGGGGTGAATGAACCTCTATCAATTTTTCAAACTTTTTCAAACTTACTACGCCGTATCCTAGAAAGCTTACAGCGCAGGATGTAGTTCAGCTTACAGAACTAGGATGTAGTGTTGCTAACTGTAACTCAGAGTTCTTTGCAGCGGAATGTAAACTTTTGAAGATAGAACTTCTTTTGAAAACCTTTTTGAAATATGATCTTTGATGAGATCATTTATGTAGAATGGCAATATATATAGATGCAGTAAGATAGTAGCAACAGATATATAAAATAGAAAGAACACATAAACATCTTATACTGGTTCGAAGGTGGTGTAATCCTTCTACGTCCACTCTACTCCTTCACAAGGAGGAACTTCATTAAGTTTGTTTTATAGGACTCAACTTTACAAACACTCAACCTAACAAAGTTGCACCTACTAAGACTTAACTTCCACACAAGTTGCTCAAGTCTCAAAGGCTGACCCACACAGGATAACTCTAACTGACAAAGAGTTATTACCAAACTTTTTGACTAAACACTTAGCAAGGAACAACTTCCTATCAATTGAGGATACCTAAAAAAATATAAGTACACAGCACAAGGGTTAAAACTATATGATATTTTTCTTCAACTGGTGTTTGAAGTAGCCTTTGGATTTCTGAAACTTGAAACCAAATGTTTGACTGCTTCTTAAAGTTGAGTGATTGAAACTTATTGTTTTGAAGGCGCTTAGAGCTTAAAGAGTTGTAATTTCAGTAGTTATTTCAAACAACTCTTCCTCTATTTAAAGGTGAAGGATTATACCTATAGAAGAGAAACATTCTCTTTTGAATTTGAATCATCTTCTAAGTTTGTAGAGCACGTATTAAATGTCATCAAAGGCTTGCATTATTAAATACAATTATACCAGGTTGCAGTTTTATGTAATCTATCAAGCCACATGTATGTTGCTTACTAGCTCTCTGCACTACATCTTTCAGTTTGTTTCTACTGGCTAGTTTTGAAGTGATTGAACCTCGGAACGTAGTTGATCTTCCTCGTATTGCATTGATGTTAGAACTTTAACATTTCATTCTTCTTGTCTCTTTAACTTTGTAGAATACAACACTTCCTTTCTGCAACTTGTCTTTAAGCAGTAATATAGTGTATGGAGTCTCTGTTGTATCTTTACTGCTTACAGCATACGGTGTTGTATTCTTCTAACTTACAGTAGCAGTCTTCTTACTACTTGCAGCAGTTCTCACTTGATCTTTCAGCTACTGAATCTTGATTTTCACCACTCTTCAACCTATCTTCTACACTCAAATGCTAGTCTAAATTCACTAAAATAATGTGAAAATGGGGTACTCTACTTTCCTATTACACTTATATTTTGTCACATCAAAATCTAAACAATAATTTCCTAACAAGTAGCTATCATAACCCTAACACAAAAACTCATGTGAGACGGTTTCACGGATAGTTTCAGCGAGACGGAGCCCCATCACTACAAACAACATATGAATTGTAGGGTTTGGGTGGTGGTAATTGGGTTATGAGTTGACCCGTCTCACGCAATGCATTATAATTTCTTGAGACGGTCTCACAAGAGACTTACTAAAATAAAACAGTGGAAAAAGTAAATTCATTCATTATGTCACTTGCACATGAAGAAAGAAAGAGTACTACAGTTCCGATAATATTGAAAATGGTGGGGAGGGCAACAACTCGCTACTGAACTTATTTTCAGTAGAATTCCTGGATTGTCGAACAACATTTTGTAGAAGACCAAATAGAATGACTTTGTAACAGGTCAAGGTTATTGACCACACGTTTAAGAGACAATGTAATCAAAGCAAAGATATTAATTGGAAAACACATAAGAAACAAAGTACTCATACTGATGATAATCCTTTCTCCAACAAAAATAAAATGGTTATTCAGACTTTGAAGGTGACAGTTCCCTTTAAAGATTTGTTATGCGATGATAATAAATAAAAGCTAACGATAAAACTTAAGAAAATGAGATTGTACCCCCAAAGCGAATTTTTAGACACGACCAATTGTATGTTGCACTATCTCGAGTGACAAAACAAAAGATTGAAGATACTGGAAATTGTGAGGCAAACTTATGAATCAGATGACATATAAAACATTTTTTACAGATTTTGTAGTGTTTTACAATCTCCTGAAAACATCAATTATGACAGGTTTACATTTCAATTTACGAACTTTCGCATCTTTAGTTAAAAATTTATAGAGAACAAAAAAATGGCAATAACATATCATCACGATATGTTAAAATATATTAAAAAATTAAAATGATTATGAAAACATCATTTATAAATTGTAGAAGATGTTAATATGGATGCAAACAAACATGATGTGAAATACGAATATGAAAGAAAACAATTAGAATAGGTTTAGTGGTTAGTTAAACAAATTTGAATTTCAACTACAAATTTTTTTATTTTGGACACAAAAAAAATGCATAAATTAAAATAAAATGGAATTTGGAAGTGTAAAAAGTTGTTGAGATAGTTAGACACAAGCAAATAAAATTAACATGATAACAGATGATGTTTTGGGGAATGGTGGTTGTCCATTAGAAAGCCACTATCGTTTTTGAGTCTTCCCACTTTTTTTCGAGACAATAATAGTAAAAGTTGTGGTCGGTTTTGGAACAGTATATAAGCAAGATTTGGTTTTAAACCTATAAAGGCACCTATAAATCTGATACATTTATGGTAGATTTCTCTTACATAAATTTGGGATAAAATTTTATTTTATCACGAGTTTATTACTTTTTTCGTCCATTATGTTTGTCGTGTGGCAATTTTACCCTTTTTTATTTCGAGCTTGCAATTTAGGACTTTTTGTTTTAAAATTTAGCAATTACTACCCAATTTCAGCCTGAATTGCTTATTTGGGCTGAAATCGCATGTTTTTTGCACGTGACACCTCAATTCGGGCTGAAATTGCTTAGGTGGCTGATCATTTATTGACGTGGATTTTCTTTCTTATTTTTTTACTGACATGTGTATTATTTAGTGGGACCCACCTGAACACATCATTCAAAATTAATTAATCAAATTAAAAAAATAAAAAAAAACCCTTGCCCTCCCCTCCCATGGCGGCGCCTGCGCACAACATCAGCCCTCCACCACCACATCAGCCCGCCGGCGAGAGAAAGGGAGAGAGGGATCGAAGAGAGAGAGGGAGGAGAGAGAGAGGGAAAGGCCGAGAGTTTGACCGGCCGTTGCCGGCGGAGATGATGTCGATCGACGATCCGAGACCGGATTCATGACAGGCTCGGCGAGAACTTCAAGATAGGCACAAGAATCACTCTGATCAGTGGTCAGATGGCCTGAATTTGAAGAGAGAGAAAAATGGGTTTTAGAGAGAGAAACGGCCGCGACTTCTCCGGCTGATTGCCGGTGGAGGCGGCGTCGGATGGCTGATCCGAGCCCGGATTCGGAACGAGCTCGCCGAGGGCTTCAAAATGGCATAGGATACGATATGTTTCGGGTCGGTGGAAATTAATTACAAGAATGGTGGAGAAGCTGGATTCTTCTGCAGGTTTCAAGAGAATCTGCGATGGTGGAGACGGGTGGAGAAGAAAGGGTTTTTTTTTCTTTTTTTTAATTAATTTTGAATTAGGTAGTGGGGCCCACTTAATATACACATGGCGCCTGACAATTAATTGCAAAATTCCACGTCAGATAATCACTCGCCACCTCATCAAATTAAGCCCGAAAAACGTGCAATTTCAGCCCAAATAAACAATTCGGGCTGAAATTGGGCAATTTTGAAAACATGCAATAGTTGCTAATTTTGAAAACATAAAATCCTACATTGCCATTGATAAAAAATAAAGTCCTAAATTGTCAACCCGTAAAACAGAAAATCCTAAATTGCAAGCCCGAAATCAAAAAGAACAAAATTGTCACACGGCAAACATAATGGGCGAAAAAAGTAATAAACTTTTTTATCAATAATCAAATAGAGGTGCATCTACTACGATTTGTTTATATACAAATGTTGACTTTAAAATGAACACTAAACATTTTAACCATGAATGCTAATAGAGATAAATTCAAAATCTAATTATAAACTTTAAAGTATAAGTTTTTCAAATAGGTGAATTGTAGAGTGCGGTTACATTTTTTTATTTTATGTTAATCTTCAATTTATTCAAGCATGGAGAATATTGTCTTTGAGAAGCAAAGATTACTGTTGATCGAGAAGGGTGTTGCTGCTTGTTTTCAAGGTCAGTCATATATAAAGTTTCATATTAAAGTTACAGATGAGTACATGTTGAGGAGTGACTCTCCCCCTCCCCTACTCCACATATCTATATATATATATATAATAACAATTACCCCTCAAAGTAGAAATAACAAAATTTTCCCGTCATTTCCACCTCCCAAAAGTAGAAATACAATTATTTATTATTTCATAGATTATAAATCAAAATTTATTAATATATTAAACATGATTTATATATGGTATCAATATCATCTATGACATTGACAAAATCTTGAAAATTGTAATCTCTATATGGCATATGAATGTTAATATGATCTCTTCCCATCTAATAAAATAATACTTAATTATTGCTATAATAAGTATTAAGTTTATGTTTTTTGAATAAATTAAAACAATACAATGATCGAATTTCAAGATTTCTAGATCGTCAAAGTAAAAAAAATATAAAAAAAATAATTAGAAATTTTAAAATTAAAATTGGTAAACTATATGGGTAGTATATTAAATTGAAATAACTTTTAAAAACTATGTTATTTTTCATGATCACCATTTTTCTATCAAAATATACTAATACTTGAAATTTATTTGCTGCATCACACAGGTGGCAAATGAGGTTAAAATATTATCAAGACTTGATTATAACATACAATAATATCACCATTTTACACTTATTATGAATAAGTTATTGAGCATATATTTGCATAAATTTTTTCCAGGCCAGTTGTGACAAATACTATTAGTAAAGTAGTCGGACAATGTATGATGAAAATAATAAATATTTAAAATTCATAAATTAAAATTAAAATAACTTTTTGAAGAACTATATTATTTTTCATGATCAATTCACGTGTTTTTTTCAAAAAATTACTAACACTTGAAATGTATTTACCTGTGCATCACACGAGAATCATATGAGAAATATTATCGAGAACATTACTTTTTTTTATGAATTAACATTTCTCATATCAAATTTGAAATATTTAAATTTCGCAAAAACTCACGTGAGACCGTCTCACGGATCTCTTTACGTGAGATGGGTCTAATTTGACCCACTCAAATCAAATTAAAACCTGCAACCCAGCTTCTCTGCCAAGCCTAGTAGCCCATCCACCCCAGCCCGCAATCCACCTTCTCTGCCAAGCCCAGTACCCCATGCACCCCAGCCCGCAACCCAGCTTCTTTGCCCAGAATATTATGCACCACATTATCATTGAAAATTATATTTAAAATAAACATTAATCTAAATGAAAATTATAACTTTTTTTATTGATGCCCATTTTTAACCAATAGTTCTTCTCTACTTTTAAAAAATTTTAGAAATCAAATTTGAAATCTAATAAACATTTTAAATATAGAAAGACTCATATTATAGCTATCGGAATATTGAAAAAGACAAATTTTGTCAAACACAAAATACTTCTAGTAAAATCAAAATTATCTCAAGTGTTGTCGAAAAAAGTACAAAAATGTTATACTTTTACAATTATAATTATGTGTTCTACAACTATAAATGTGTGTTTTATTTATAATAGTTATAAAAGTATGTGTTTTAGCGCTATAAGTAAGCGCTTTATTCTTAATAGTCATATATGTATATGTTTTATAGCTATAAGTATGCGATTTACTAAGTATGCATTTTATTCTTAATAGTTATATATGTATACGTTTTATAACTATAAGTATGTGATTTACAACTAAAAGTATGCGTTTTATTCATAATAGTTATAAAAGAAGTGTTTTATTGTTATAAGTATGTGTTTTAATGCTATAAGTATGCTTTTTATTCTTAATAATTATACAAGTATACGTTATACAATTATAAGTATGCGATTTACAACTATAAGTATGTATTTTACACTTATAACTAAGCATTTTAAATAAGCATTTTTATTTAAGTGTATGTGATTTACAACTATAAGTATGTGTTTTAAAGAAGCATTTTTATAGAAGTATGTGTTTTACAGCTATAAGTATGCGTTTTAAAGCTATAAGTATGTGTTTTTTATTCTTATATATTTCAAATTTTGTTATAAGTATGTATTTTACACCTATAAGTATGTGTTTTTATTCTTAAATACTTAATAAATTAATTAACATAAGTATGTATTTTTTTGCATGTGTTTTTATGTTGCTATATAAGTAAGCGTTTTGTATAAGTATGTATTTTACAACTATAAGTATGGATTTTAAAGTTATAAGTATGTGTTTTTATTTTTATTGTTATGTTGTTATATAAATGTTTTATATAAATATGTGTTTTAAAGCTATAAGTATATGTTTTTATTCTTATTGTTATGTTGCTATAATTGGATGAAATTAATGCGATTTTATAATAATCTAATAGATTAGATTTATTATACAAGTAACGTGACTGACTCAGATCAAATACATTATTTGGACATTCTCCATGTAAAGAAAGCTAATTAGCTGGGAACTTAACAAATTTAAGTGCAAATATTTTATGAGGCGTGCAATTGTAATTGGTTATGAAAGTCGCATCTCAATACTCGGGCAGAAGCTAATATAATACTTATAAAAGAGAGGTTTGACTCTCTCAAATGTTGACAAGTGGTTTTCTCAATAGCTGCCACATCAGCATTTCTCTCAATAGTGCCACTCATCCATGTTTATTTCTCCTCTTCTTAAGTTTTTTTCTCCTCCTCTCCTACCCCATATCGGAGAGAAACGACACAATTAGACTAGCAAGGAAACGACACAATCAACAGTCATTTAACGGTTGCCACCTCTTCAAACAATCAGAATTAATGGTCTAATAATGCAGACTCCTCTTTCTCCCACCCTAGTATCTGAAAAAAAACAAAATAATGGTGGTAAATCAAAACAATCAGAACAGCCACCTCTTCAAACAATTAACGGAAGAAGACGACAGCAAATCACACATTCAAAGTGATAATAATGCTCAATTCATTATCTTCTCCTAAGAAATTTTTGAATTACCTATGTTCTCATGTAATTTGCATTTAGTCTCCCAGATCAGATGATGAGGTCCCTCTTTTCAGCAACAACAACATTTACAATTGCTTCTCTACGTTATCACCATAAATCCACATTCGATTTCGGCAATGTTCGTGAGCTAGATGATGATGGTGTTGTTTTGTTTTATGAAATGGTGAGAACGAAACCAAGCCTATCTATTATTGATTTTCATAAATTTTTAAATGTTGTTGTTGAGATGAAGCAATACTCTGTTGCCCTCTATTTGTTCCATAAAATGCCTGTAAAGAATGTTCTTTTAGTTCACATCATCCTGAATAATGTTATTGATTGTTTTTGCCATTTGAATCAAGTTGAAGCAGATGTTTGTACTTAAGAATTGAAAGAAAATAGAAGAGATTGGGATTGGGAAATGTTAAAATCCATCAAACAGTAAAGTCCAGAGGAGGCAATTTGAGAAGAGGATTGATCAGGTAAATGAAACCTCTTATTTTTACACAACTCTTCTACTTTCTTACATAACTTTCTACATGGTGTAGATGGAGTATGCATGTCAATACAAATTCAAGCTTATAATCTAGACTAAAAGGCAAATTGAAGCTTTCAATAAATGAAAGATACAACATCTATCCTAAAACTCTCTATTGAAGTCTCGCCGTCAACTCCTCCCTCACAGAGTGGACAACCCGGTTGCACAGATCCTCTCCATTTGTCCCCAGGGGAGTCAGAATGCGTTGGAATTCATCCCATGAGGAGCTTGAGGGCGATGAGAGAGGTGAGACCATAGTCGAAAACCTGCTCAAATAGAAAACATGAAGTAAGTTTTCTTTAAATTTTGCTATTTTACTGTGATTCAAAAATCTGAAAAGTTAAGTGGTAAGTTAATTCACATAAAACTATATATTAGATAAGGCCACAACTTTTTAGCCAATGATAGATTTCAATAATGTAACTCACTCTAATCAATCTCTCTTCTACTTGCATTTTGCATTCCATTTTAAAGAGTACATTTGATGGGCAGAAGAAAAATATTATGGTAAGAGTGTGGTACAAGACACAAAATGTTGGTCTCTTAATTATAAAATGGCTTAATCATATTGGCATCATTAGTGGCTGACATTATTATTACACTACTTCCATTTAGGGATATTAGAAGGAGCATAACTGAATGTTTGTGGCATTTATGTCTATCCAACCAAAATTATTACTCATATATATGTCATTAGAGTGATTGGCATGCAAAGCTATGAATCCTTATCCTCATGTAACTCAAGGTTGTGATATTGTTTTATTCGTCAGATATTGAATTTCCAATGGGGTTTTCATATCTGAATTAAAATGGGATCAGGATTTCATTTAAAAATCTTTTTATGACAAGCTTTTTGAGATTATTTGTGCGTAATCCAGATGAGATCTCTTCATGAATGATACTATTCTGTGATTGAGAAAGTGCATTCCTTATTAATTGATGTGTTTTTTTGTGTTTTTATTCACTCTGCTTTATTGTCGGATTAACCACATATGGCTTTAGTTTTCAGATATATGTTTGCTACACTTAGTTCATTGACTATGTATGAGAATCGCTTGCCTTTTCCATGTATTTATTACCTTATATATCTTTGATTTAAATATGATCAAAATATTTTATTTCATTAAAGCATCTCTGATTCCAATATCTCAGCTAACACCGAACAGGTTAACGAAAAAAATGGCAAGCAACAGATGAACATGGACACAAATTCAAATATGATGTCTCAAAGTAGTAGCAATGATGGAGGATCAAAGAATAGAGAATCTGAGGTAGTGTCTACTAGGATGTAGTCGATGCTGAAATCGTCGCCTAGCATGGCATCAAGTATGGAGAATTTTCTGGAAGTACAATCAGGTATTACATATCATGCAATTCTGCAGACGCATGCATTTCATATATATGCTTACACCTATAATATTCATAAAATATTTTAAGCAATAGTATGCTAGACATAGATATTTTCACTATATTGTCATATATTGTTGAGAAGTATTTATCAGTAAGTTATTTTCTACAAACCAAGTTTAAAACATTTAACAAGTAAAAAGATATTTTAAAATTATGTCAATAGTGTAGTTAAAATATTTTAACTTAAATCAAGAATCTAATTAAGGAAAAATGTAATAGTAACAACAACAGAAATTGCGAGGAACCATCAATCACCGACATGGCTTTTGATGAGGATTTGCACTGCCGGTAGCTTGCAGTGTATGGACGAGAGACTATGTGCTGACTTTTTGCTTCCAATGTTCTCATCTATATGGAATGCAGGGCCTTGGAGTCGAGATGGTATTGAATTTCTAATTTCATATGCATTTTTATAAAATACTTATGTACTTTCTTTTGGTCTAATTGGTTTTATGGTATGTATGTATATGGACTTGAGCATGGTATTGTTTACATTTCGTTGAATGAATTGGTATAGGGACTTCTGGATAAAAGCTTTATGCCTCAATTGTCAAACCTCTCTACAAGATCCCCAAGATAGAAGTTCTTTCAAGTGATGACACTTGGAGCTTTAGAATGTTGTCAAGTCCTCCCTCAAAAATATTTTATTTATGAAATATCAAAAAATTAATGTCAATTAAATACATATCCCATTACTCTACAAAAATTAAGTGCTTTGAAAAAACTAAATATGTAAGTTATAAATGTTTGGAAGAGATTGCTAATGTTGTATTGCCTTTTTTTATATGAAATCTTTGGTTCCAAATTTTAATAATTGTTTTCGTCCAACATTTTAAATTGAAAAAAAAAAAAAGTAAACAACAATACTCTTGCAAAAGTAATGACATTAACAAAAAATAGGTGCTAAAAAAACCTTAGGATATTGGGACGTAGATAGATTTGCAAGTTTGAAAGTGGATCATATCGAAAATTGTAGAAAAAATAGATGATGTTCTATTATTTTACAAATGAAATCATTATGTAAACCTAATAAAAAGAGCACTCAAAGGCAAAATCGAAACAGAACAGATGTTTTCAAGCGATAAAAATGAGATTTATTCTATATTTTTTAAAGAAAGATAAGAAAATATCTAATTCAACAATTAAAAGACCTATAAAGAACTAACTATTAACAATTTTGTGCTAAAAATCAAATGGAAAAAATAAAAAACTAAAAACAATGAGAAAAATTATTTTAAGGATATTAGAAAAAACATCATACATATAAATCAACAAACACATATGAAATAATAATATTTATAAAAAAAATTAGATAAGTGTTAAACGAAACTCGTGCATTGCACGGGTTCAAACCTAGTATATATTGTTGTAATGTTGTCGTGAATTACCGGTAGGCGTATCCTCTTTCCATTTAATGAAATGAGATGGGCCCTCCTCAATTTCCTAAGCCCACACTAAATGGCTGCTCTCCTTTACAATTAATTTTTCAGGCCTAATCTATTTCTTCTCTTCCAAGCATATTCAAATAAGACTCGTCTCATGTAAGGGGATCCGTGAGACGGTCTCGTAAGAGACTAACTCTTTAAATTTTATGATGGTGTGTCACACGGGTAATAAATTAGTTGAAATCTCCAATGAAATTTATTATTTTTTATATCCAACATTTTTCATATTAAAATATATAAATAATAAAATTTATATACTCGTGTATCACACGGGACTTGTACTAGTTGTTCACATAAAACCTAATCTTAGAATTTTTGCATTTGACATTCATTATGGTAAGCCTTCATTACAACAGTTGACTTAAAGTCTATCAAACTATTATAATTTCATTTACAACGAGTTGGAATTTTTGAAAAAAGTAATATTGAGAAAATGCTCAAAAGGTAGTGTTTACAAAATAGATGGAAAAAACCAAACGCCGTAGTGAAGTAAGGAACCTAACATACATGCAATTCCCTCACAGATTTGTATGGATGGAAAATTTAAGTTGTCGACCCACAACAAATAAAGATATACAATTGCAAGGCTCATAAACAAACATAAAGAATGACACGATGCAATGGTGAAACGTCACATTAGGCTTCACCCAACCAATTATACCTCTTCGCAACGCTATTGATTTACTATGAAGTTGGCAGCCCAATAGCTCTATGGAACCACTACTGGAGGACACTTGCAGAAGACGTACCATACAATCAACGACAACATTCAGTTTTATGGAGATAAAATTTGTAGATGAGGAGATTCGAAACTACACTTTCATGGAAGTCGAAACATTATTGATCCAGAATGATAAATCACAAGCATACTTCATCGACATGTCAACATCAAACAAGAGATTACTTAGAGAACTAACAAATTCGCTACTAATAAAAGAAACAAATTACAACATTGAAGAACAAGATCAATATCACGACAGACTAATCCATAGTTTAAATGAAGAACACAAAAAATGTGCTAAAAAAGGTGATCAACTCGGTCAAGGGTTAAGAAGGAAACTTTACTCCTTATATGATACTGGAGAATCGAGAAAACATACTTGTAAATAACAATTATTTCAAAACTAATGGCTGAAAAAAAAAAAAAAAGTGATCCCAGTGGCATCTTCCAGTATCGTAACCTTGCTACCAAGAGGAAGGACAACTCACCTTACTTTCTATCATATAACATGTATTATGATTGTTTTACAAAACTTTCCTTTTAATTTCAAAGGTAGTTTACTCTCATAAAGTATAGAAAACACACTACTCATTGTTCTAGTCTACTTAAATATATGTATAACATCTTAAATAATATCCACATATTCTTCAATTACAAATCATTAATATTTTAAAAATATTAGATACATATAGTTCATTAGTTACTACTAATTTTCACATTTATCTCATTGTTACTTCTATAATTATTAAAGTGACATCTCATGTATTATATTTAGGTTAACTATGTTCAAGTCTGCTACCCTACCCACTTTTGGCACGTATTAATGTGTCCACTGCTGATGTGTCAAAAATCTAACAAAATCATTAATTTCAAATCACAATATTAAATGGATGTGATCTTTACATATCAGCAGTGAGCATATCAAGACGTGCCAACGGTCGGTAGGGAAACATTATTTTAAATATATTTCCGAAAAGTAAACTTTATCCTTTTGTTTTTATCTCAAACTTCAAATTTGATATTTATCATTACTCAATTAAATCATATTATTTGCAATTAACATAAGTTTTGTATCCTTATAATGTTATATTTTTATACATCTTTTTGTAAAAAATTAAATTGGCTATTTTTATTATATTTCAATTCTCGCAACATTATATCTTGATTAGCTCCGTTATATATTTTTCAAAAATAATATATATGTTATATACAATATATTTATTAAATGTATAGTTTTCATTGGGCACTTTCATGACATCAAACCAATAAATTGTTTATCAAATATATTAGTTATTTATCTTAGTATTTTGGGAATTTTTTCATAATAGTATGACTCATTAGTTTAAAGTTTGAATGCGTCACACAATTTCGTATATCTTCTTAATAATTATATTAAATATATCAACAAATTTTTTATCAATTGGTCATATTTATTAGCTTTCATAAAATATTAAATAGATTAAACATCAAGTCACTTTTATGTCTTAATGGATACTATTTTGATGACCAAATTTGATATTTTTTCATAATTAAGTTCATCAATATTTTATTATTGAGTACGGATGTCATACCCACATTTAACATATGGCTAGACTTGGTATAGACTTTCATATTAGAGTAGGTCTTGTGTGAGACCGTCTCACGGATCCCATTCCGTGAGACGGGTAGGGTCGGATCGAAGTATTACATAATATATACAAAAGTATTACATGATATACATAAAAGTATTACCTCATATACATAAAGGTATTACATGATATTAAGTTATGTGTTATTTTCAAAAAGTATTACATGATATACATAAAAGTACTACCTAATACACACAAAAGTATTACATATTACACAATTCACGCACGAGGAAGAAGAGCACCTAGGCGCTTAGCTAGGATCCGCGTGTTTTTGTGTTGACCCGACCCGACCCAATTCGGGTCATTATCCCATAATATAAAAGTATTACTTGATATACATAAAAGTATTACCTAATACACATAAAAGTATTACATATTTTCTTATAGTCTGACTCAACTCAAAACGCATTCTATAATACAAAGTATTACCTAATATACATAAAAGTATTACATAACACACACAAAAGTATTACATAATTTTTATGTTTGACCCGACCCTATCCGTCTCATGGAATGGGATCCGTGAGACGGTTTCACCCAAGACTTTGTCTTCATATTAAAAGACATGTAAGTGTGTGTAAATAGTTTTCTTAAAAATATAATAACATAAATAACTCCCTTTTTTTGTAAATGAAACTCGTTAAGAAATATATAACATGCTTAGTAGTTTGTATCATAGTGTCAAACAACGCTCACCTAATGTAAAATGGAATTCATATGGATCAATAAAAGCGGGTCAACCCATTCAAATGTCAAATCGGTCTCACATAACACTCTAAAAAGCTCCATCTCACGTAAGACCTTATGTGAGACGGACTCATGTGATTTTTGCATCTATATATTTACATATTTATAGACATCAGAGTACAAGGATAAGATAGAAGTCAAAACACCTTATCAAAATATTATTTAAAACAAAATAAGTCCATAGTATTGCCCAACAGGTCGTCATCCATGTACATCATCTCCGAACCCATAAGAACTCAACAACACGGTCAGTAAGTCCATGAACTTATACATTAGTTCACCATCAATGCATGAACTATATGAGCTAAAAAGCTTAGTAAGCAGAAATTATGCACATAATATGAATAATACAAAATAATGTCAATGATGCATGCTAATGAATGAAAACATTTATTTCAAAACCGTTTTTCTTCGTTGAGCCCTTGACCACCATCTACTAGGCACTGAAATGAGCTCATCATAACATCATTCATCATATAGCCATACACATGTCTCATATGTCACCTGCTGAACGAATCAAGTCATATTCATGTCTCACATGTCACCGACTAAACATATCATAAGCATTACTTACATGTCTCGGTGCTCTAGTAGTGGTCAATTAAAAAATTTCTTCTTGAAATCATGTTGTGCATGTAAAATGCATTAACTTTCATCATTTACGTATGCTCATGTTGATGCTCATGAATGATATTCGTAATGCAACAACCATATACTTTCCCATAGCATCATTCAAACGCGTCAATTCTCAAAAATACGTAAAATCACATAATATCACTCAATCAATACATAACATGAAATATTATGTTCTTATATTGTAGTTGCAAATAAATTTCTACTTACCTTGCGTTCCTGTGAAATTCTTTGTCTCTTGCGTTATCAAGACTAATCTAAACTAACAAGTTAAATATTTTTATTAGGCTATTGAAACTGATTGGAGCAATTTTATTGGATTAAAGCATTTTCTATTAAATTTACTCAGAAATAAGTTTCCTAAATCAATTTAGTTTGTGGTTAAATTCATTCCCCAAGATCTCACAAAAGCCCGTTTATTAAATTATCGATGGAAATTATCAAATGTAACACTAAAACAACACTTTACCAAATTGAATAACATAATTTACTGTTTTTTTTTTCCAAAAGATATAATATAAGATGTTAAGAATGAATTAGCGAATTTTTTTTATACTTTTAATTAGCTTGAGGAGTTAGATTGGAGTTTATACTTTATAACTAATCATTTTAAAAAGATATACATTCAGTTACACCATGCAAATAAATTAGAGAAATTAATTGGTGTATAAATCTTTAATTAGTTTCATTAGCCGGGAACAAAATTCACACTTAATTAATTATTTACATTTAACAAACAAGTAATCTGATTCCATTAATATACATGCATATAATAAATCAAAAATGAGGTGAAAATTGAATTTATTACTTGTAATCATAAATTACCTACTCATGTTTGCTTGCCGGTCCTTTTTCTTTTCCTTTCTTCTTAATTTGTTGTTTTTTTTTTCTATTAATTGTTAGTGAACCACGTAAATTTTAGTGGTATTTCTTTATTGTTTTTATATCTTTTTTCACAACACTTACAACCACACTCTTCGTACACTTGGCAAGCTATTATTAGCCAATAGTTGTTAGTATATAGCTTGCAGTGTACATACTATAAATACTGCATTTCCATGTAATCATCATAACTGATTTACAATCTATGAAATAATATCTTTCTATGAGCTTTGTTATATATCTTTGATTCCTTAGCTAAATTCTAGCTTTATCAAAGATGATTTGCATCACTTTATCAATTGTGTTAAAATTTGTCTAAGCAACACTCTTGCTACCATCAAATAATGCATGTTCAACTAATACTATGGAATCATTAATTGCATGAGATTCATGCTGAATTAAACTAGACAGCATATCATCAACAAGGGCTTTCAGCAAGAAATTTCAAGGATTGGTTCGCCTGTCATTGCTGCTCAACCTTTTCCGATTCCTGCTATACAAATCAACCATGATTAAGCAAGCCCTTTTGACCAAGAAAACAAATGAGAGAGAGAGAGAGAGAGAGAGAGAGAGAGACTGCTTGAGAGCCGTAGACAAAGATTTAATCTGGTTACGCTGCATATTGGAAAGTAGCTGGACTATGGTATTCAAATGAGGTACACTGCCAAAATTCAACTCTCAATTAGGATACACATTGGTGGATAAGAAAAAAACAGAAGAGAGCATTTTCTTTAATCAAATTCATTGTATTATTTTCTCATACATGCTGATCATCGAAAAATAACTTCTTAATGTAAACGAATGCTCATTTATACTAGGCTTTTGCATTACCACAATTTTTCACATGTAGAAAAATCAGTCTCAAATTACTGAGTTAAAATTCAAGTGATTTGACATTTATATTGTATAAACTTTAAATCGTTCAACTTCTTTGTATGAACTTTAAATTTGATGTATTTAACAATTTGATGTATGTACATGTCCAAAATCAACGGTTACAATTTATCTTATACGGAACAATGCATTTAATTTAAGGTTTATCTGGTAAAGTGGAACGATTCAAAATTAAGCTAGTCATTTCAGATTCTTCAAATTAAGAGACACTCTAGAGGTTGCTCTGAAGTAAATTGAAATATAGATCAAAAATGACACAATACCAAAAGAAATGTGGAATGAGATATAACCTTAGCAATCCAATTTCGACATTTTCATCCAAGGGTGAAATTAATTGAGGCATCTGCCACAATACCTGCATCAAACTCAAGAAATTGCTTGATATCTAGCAAGAATGACACCCCAAAAAGACCCAAATTGTTGAAGATGAACTTACCAACTCAGTATTCTTTACCATAGAAGTCTTGGCTAGAAGGTTTCTCGGAAGTTTCATTAGTTGGGCCTATAAAAGACAATAATATTTGTAGAAATCCAACAACAAACTGGTTAATTAGAACAAGCAGCCAAAGATTAAAACAACACATAGTGAAGTGATAATTGATTCAAGTATGCATGCACAAAGCAATGAAAATTTTTGGAATAAAGAGTAGGGTAGATAGAGATAGTTACATGGGATGGGGAAGATTGGTGCATGAGATGAAGGATATTAGAGGTGGATTGTAGGGACTGGGATATCTGATCGGCCACTACCGACTTGGCTGATCTTTCTCTATTACCTCTCCCACCAATTGATGCAGCCATCATAACACCTAATCTGCCTAAATCAATACAAATATCAACAACGAAATATATGTTATCATGTGATTAAGCTTAAGTTTCTTTGGGTTTGGTATATATAGAATTTATTATTAACTGGGGATCAACCAACAAAGAGTAAGCCAAATGCAAGATTCAGATTCCTAACAGGAAGCTGATTTAGCTGACTTGTTGTAGCCTAAGCATTAGCAAGCATGAAGATTCAACCTATATATGATGCTTACATTTTTGTGCCAACAATTGGGAATTCTTGATTGATTTTGGGAGAGAGAGAGAGAGAGAGACCAATTGCATTATAATCTGCAATTTTCGACTACCAGATTTCATCCAATTATGATTACATCAAGTTATTGATTGTTTTCTGAATATTTGATATTACTAAACAACTTTTAATTAGCACATATCGTTGATCAATTTTCAGACAATGACCATCTTGACGATTGAAATGAAAATTAAAATCTCTGACAGTCCCATAAGCGAAGTTTTAAAAAAAAAAAAAACAGGAAAGAAAAACAGTAAACTAAAATCTCGAATGGAAGATAAGTAAAAGGAATAAGAAAAAAGCACCTGAAATTTTGTCAATCCAGTTTCCGGAGAGCCGCTGTGTGCAGATGATCGATTTCGGATTTGATCCAAAACTTGTAGATAGCGATAGTTGAAAAATGTATTACACATTCTTGATTTGCAATTTTAGCATATGGATATTATATTGTTGTAAATATCATAATATTTAATCAATTGCCATTTAAAAAAAAAATTACCACATTTTCAAATGCGGTGAAAATCAACACTTTTACTTAAATTACAATTTCAACCCAAATTTTGCATAATTCAAAAATAACATGACCTCATACAATAGAAAAAATTAATTTAAAAAATTCGTGTAAATAGTAACATGAAGCTCAAAGTTGAACCATAATTTTTCCTTATGAATGTAGTATTGAAGAGATTGTACTTCTATTTGAAGACGCATGTAAGAAATTTAGAAATTTGAAGACACGTGAGAAATTTAGAAATCTTTTAGAGAGAAGGTAGAATTGAAAGAGGGGAGTTTGGGATAGGTGGTGCGTAATTTCCCTCCAAAATAAAATATCAGGGCTTGCTACACTTTCATCGATTTTGGACAGAAAGTTAACAAGAGGTATCAAATATGCTATTATTTCAACATTGAGTATCAACTTTGGGAGTCCCTAACGTGAGTTAGATTTGAGACTATCTCATCGTGTCCAAAGATAGCGGTGTCATCACAATTAGGTTGGTCCTCCACCACCATCACCACCAACAACAAAAGTAGAAAAGGAAAAATAACAAACATGTAAAGAATGCATTCCTTCCATAGTAAAATATACAATTCACATATTCTTGCATGTTACAATTCAAGTACCTATCATGTCTATTGTTTGAGATCTTGCAACACAAAACTACAAGTAAGAAGAGAGAAACAAAAGCATTACCATCAAGACGATGAATTCCCTTCTTTGCCTTGATGTTACCAAATGGAAAATGCAGATTTTGAGCCCAGTCTATTCTCTGTATCGTCTAACGGCAGACGCTCATTAGCTGCCAATAAAGTCTCCACATCTCGCCAGAATTTGATGACGTGGAGGCTTTCTTCTTCTGTTGATCTCTGCAAAATGATCCGAGAAGCATAACCTTTCTTCCTCATCTCAAGACATAATTCCAAGGGATTATTTGCAGAAAGTGTAAGCAAGTATAACCAGCCTTTACCAGACAAAAGCTTGTCAGCAACTGGCAATATCCTATCAATGACACTCCGTCCATTCTCCCCTCCGGCCCAAGCAGAGGCGATACCATGTCTCCCAACCTCATCCTCCGGTGTGGGTACATAGGGTGGATTCACTACCATCACATCCACGGATCTGGCTAAGCGTTTCTCTAGTCCCATTGCAATGTCAGTATTAACCACCTCAGCATGACACCCGTGGGCTTCTAGGGTTTCACGGGTCACTCTCACTGCATGGGGGTTAATGTCCGTTGCAATATGGTAAGGAACACAATCCTCCTTTCCGAGTAGAAGAGCTAGGGAAGTTATAACATACCCGCTACCACAGCCAACTTCCATGCAAATTGATGGATGATGGTCTAATAAATTAGCTCTATCAGCCAGCAATGCATCGACCAATGCAAATGAATCGTCACATGGATCATACACTTCAGGATGTGAACTCACCAGCTGAATTTGGGCAATTTTGGGGAGCATGCTGACAGGGCACGCCCTGGAATGGAGCAATTGGAAATTTAAAGCTATGCTTCAGTGAATGAATTCATTACATAACATATATCTCAATGCTTAGAATAGACGACTAGAACCAAGGCAGAGTATACATAAATCACTATATCAGAAAACCATACAACTATAGTAACTCAAGGTTATTTGACAAGCCCAAACCAAAAGGAAGGGGATAATCTTCAAGTGTGCATCGCAATGTTATCTTCAGATTATTCCCTCGCATATGGCATATTCCATAAAACACCAACCACTACAGCCCAAGTTAATTTATCATAAACAAGAATAATCAGCAATATCATATTTAAACTTTTGTCACGTGGGCACCCCTCATTTTGTAACAAATTGTTAAAGTACATGGATATTTCAATAAAACTACACTCAAATCAAAATAAGAGCAAAAATAAGCAATGCTAGAAAGTGATAGGATATTAAATGAATCGTGCACCTTTTGATGGAGGGTATTCAAGTTATTTATAGTTCATTGATAAATGGTTGTCATTCACCAAGTGTCTTATCTTTGATTTCTCCATGCATCAAGAATTATAATGACAACATATAGAGCTTCCAAAATGACTCCTTTGAGTTCATGAAACTTAAAAGCATAGTGATTAAATGCACAAGGTGCATCAAGTAGCAAAAGATTCCTATGCATAATAACATAGTTTAGACATCAATATCAGTTAAATCTAATACAAAATGCATCCACAAAAGATAAGTATATAGTTAAATCCACATGAAGAGGAACCATAATAACTAAGCTTAAAAGCATGCTTGTCAGTAACAGCTAGGAAATTTAGATACAAGAAAACAGAAAAATCTGTGTTTCTTTTACTGGAAAAGATGCTCAAATTCCAGACACTCTCATTATGCAGCTGTGAAAATAACTAAGAATCAGAGCTCCAATATTTTCGCCAATTAGAAAAACTTGCATAGCTCAGACAAAGAGTATTGCAGATCTAGGGTTCGAAGAAAAAAAAACACCCAAAATCAAAATGTAAAGAATACTGCAGATCCACCATCTTTATAGGGTTCACTCAAATGAATTAAGTCCAACAAAAATCATCACTGTAAACATTTAGTTATCCAGCGACCCATTAAGCTAACAAACCTTCTTCAGTGTATTCAATTGAGGGAGTCCTCTCTTGATTTAATTCTTGTACGTACAACTGAGAAGCTCTTCACCTCTAAAATCAAGCTAGGCATTGCCTGTAAAACGCTTCACATTTCCTCTTTTGATTTTGTTCACCATTATTAGAAGATTAGGGCATTTTTACAAAGATGATTTGAATAAGGCTATTTAATTTTGGGGTTTTCCAATTCCTTATAGCCAGGTGTATTAAGAAAAAGATTTATAATTGGATTGGCTGGATCAATCGGCTGATCTTGGTTCGGCCCAAATATCCATATAAAATTAAACTAAGGTTGAATGAGGAAAAATTAATTGAAACGAAAAAAAAAAAAGTAATCTATATATATATAATAACAATTATCCCCTACAAATAGAAATGAAAAAAAATTCTCAGCTCATTTTCACTTACTAAATATGTAATGTATTAATAATTAATAATTGATAATTATTAAATATAGAAAATATATTTTGTGTGATCTTCTACATATAGAAATTGCACCTATCATTAATTATCTCATATTAACCAATTACACATTTTCCTTATTTAGTTGTAGTATATCTAAATTTAAGCATTATTTTTCTCTACTAATTTATCACCTAATATATACATATATATATATATATATGAGTTAATTTAATTAATTACTACTCACCAATTGAGTAAAAAAATAAACGTCATTTTGTGATTCTCAATGTTCTAATTTTTTTACACCTACACACATATATATATGTTGATTGAGTAATAATTACAATTAAATTCAATAAAAAACTTCACTTTTATAGATAAAAAAGTAACTAAAAAAATATGGTTAACAATATTAAAATAGCAATAAATTGATGATTATGATATAATTTATAATATATTAATTGGTAAACTTTGACTGCATAACTACATTTCAATATGAGATATCAAAAAAATTCAAGATTAATATAAAATTAGTTGAAACATGTTTGATTGATACACTAAATAATAAATTAAATGATACATGTTTTTTATTTTAAAATATTTTAAATAAATTTGTATATGTCATTCGCAACCAATTTCTAGAATAAAAGCAACTTATTTTTTATTTAATTTTTATCAAAAAATATTTTAAGTAATTTTTAATCTATTCAATATTTTTAAATATTACAAATAAATGAAAGTATAATAGAACAAGCACTATTTTGTTATTTTAATACATTAACTTTAATTTGTGATGTGTATATAAGCATAAATAAATTAAACAAATAAATTTGAACAATTAATATGTTCTCCAGAAAATATCTTAATATTTAAAAAATGTAAAATAATTTAGCACAGTAATGAACTTAATTTTTTTTTTATGGAATCTAAATAGAAACTAACTATGAACTTTAAAAGAAATAATAATACTTAATGGAATCTAAAACAAAAAAATATACAAACTGAAAAAAGTCATTATTAAAATTTAAGATACACCTTAATATTTTGATTTATGCAATTGTATAGCTCTAATTAGATTTTTAATAAAAAAATCAACAAATATATTCTAATAGGGTAAATTATATTTTTCAAACTATACTATGTATGTTTTTTAATTTTGCATCTTAAACTATTTTTTTCTCCGATCACATCATATACTATACGTTTTTTTACTATTGCAACCTCCGGTCAATATTTTCTAGCAAGAAAGCGCCCACATGATTTTCATGTGCTAATTGAGGGTTATTTTCTTCATTTGGACTTCTAAAACATCAGTAAATTTGATTCATCAACTATTTTCAATGGTAAAGAGATCTGATTTTTTGTTTAAACCTCACTGTTAATCTTCATCTGCTCAAACAATTTGCAAAAAAAATGTGGAAAAAATTAGGGCAAAATTCGCTTTTGGAGGGGGAATTAATTAATGACTTAGAAAATAACGAAAATAACCTCAATTAGCACATAAAAATCACGTGGATATTTTTTCGCCGGAAAATATTGGTCGGAGGTTGCAAAAGTAAACAAAACGTGTAGTGTAGGTTGTGATAGGAGAAAAAAAATAATTTAAGATGCAAAATTAAAAAACGTGCATAGTATTGATTGGAATATGAAATTAATACATTCTAATATATAGTGAAACACTTATTTAATATTCTCCATCAATATGTTATAAGTTTGTTCCTTCAGTAGATCGTCAAGATTTATGATAATATTATAACTATGAGCATCATACTCAAGTTTTCAAGTGAGAATATTAGAAAGTTAAATCATGTCAAACTAGTGACAAATATATGAAAATTCTTTGGTGGGGGTGGGGTTGATAGAGGATATAATTGGAGAATGAATGTTATTTGACATTCTACTACATATGGCGATATGATGAAACTTTTTTGAAAAAGAATATTTAAAAAAAGGTTTGTTATATCTAAAAGATATTCTGTCACGCCCCAAAATCTTTTGGTCAAAATATCAGAGTTTTTCATTTTTGGGCGTGAAGAGAGAAAGGAGAAGAAGGCGAGCATGATATAAAATAGAAAGAAAAAGGAGAGGACAAGAAGAGATACTCTTAAAACATCGGTTTCAACCGATAAAAGGAAGTTTGAAACCTTACGCAGCGGAAAAATATCAGGATCTTTTACAAAGATGAGAAATACAGTTAACATTTTACAAAACGTGGAATATCGTTTTACAAGCGAATCAACATAGGTTTAAAGATAAAACCGGCAGTTTTACTTTTACAAACGAACAACATAACATTTAAAAGCCAAAACCAGAAGATGGACACAGTTGATAGGGCACCCCTCTCTCTACGCGTCAAAATTCTCTTCTTCTCCTGTAGTGTGAGTACAGAATAAGGGTGAGTGCGTTGAATACACTCGTGGGGATACTTTCCAAGTTTTAATATTGTTAAGCCGATCACATATTAAACAGTCCATCCCTATCATGACTTAGGACATCCGTTCCCGTTCATCGTATCATAAACTTTGCATGAAACAGTAATCATAAAGTATGCATGTACATAATAATCACAGCATGTATTCACAGCACGTAGAGCTCAACAGTTCAATTATCAATTATGGAAAACAATAAATATGTTGAGTTTAGAAGTTACCCCCACCTCATTCGGTGGTTACCACGTGAGTTGCAAGTACCGAAGATCTCGTGTCGCAAACTTCATGTCTCAGATCTCGTGTCTCAGAGTTCGATCCAAATGATAGCCTACATACGTTACAGTGTTCTTAGACCCTTAATAAATATAATTAAAGCATTAAAAGACTTCGGCGAGTTTTCTCGGCAGCTTCATTCCCAGGTTTCCCGACGTCGGGCCTGCTCGACGAGCCACCTTCCCGGCGTCGCCCGGCGCGGCGCCGCCGCCTCCAGCCACCACCACCTACCTCGCCGGATATCTCGCACCGCCGGCTACCACCTCTGGCCATCCCTCGCCGGATTCCGGCGATGAGTAGTGCCTGAAATCTCGCCACAAAATCCTTCGATACACTGATTTTCCAAAAATTCCAACTCCAACCAAAACTCCGGCTGGTGACTTCCCGTCGCCGGCGACGACTCCCAACACCTCCGCCGGCGACCCCTCATCGCCGGCAACCTTTTCCGACCAACCAAACACACGCACACAGCCTATACATACACACGCATATACACACCCTTTCATGCTCAAACACACACACACACCCCTCTCCTTGGCCGGCGGCCACCTGCCGCCGGTGACCACAACCGTCCACTCAAACCTTGGCCGGCAACCCCCAGTCGCCGGCCACCACCACCGCCGTCCACGCTCACACACACGCACACGTAGCACACAAACACACACAGCGTGAGGTGTGTTTACACACACCCACCCACTGCCTCTCTTGGCCGACAACCACCAGCCGCCGGCTACCTCCTCCTCCACCTCGTCGCCGACCTCCCGTCGCCGACCGTTCATTCCCTCACGACGGCGTCCCCCGGCGCCGCCTCCAACAACATGCAAGAACACACACACTCATACACCATATATCACACACACATGCATGCATACATATATATATATAGCCATTGTCCGTCTCTGGCGCCGCCACCCACGGCGGCACCGACCCTCCAGCATCGGCCCTTTACCTCCGGCGTCCTCCGGTGATCAACTCCGACGAGAGGAGAGAGAAAAACAGAGGAGAGAGAGAAGGTGGTGCAAGGGTTAGGGTTAGGGTTAAGAGGCTGTTTTTCGCCGTTTTCCGGCGAACGAGAAATCGGATTTGAAATCCGAGACCTATCCTAGATTCGTCTCGTCGAGACGAACGTCGTGTGCGAAAATCGTCCGATTCCGACAACATTGAAATTTTCCGGCCACTAGCCGGCGGCGGTGGCTCGCCGGAGACAGAAAGACAAAAATTAAAAGACAAGAAAGAAGGACTTACGTGTTTTCGTCGGGTTCGGCTCGATCGAAGAAACGGTGATTTTTGAATCGAAATCACCTCTATTTATAGAAAATCCGGAAGTTACTATTCACGTGAAATATCTAAGTTACTGTTCATAGTTGACTTTTTCAGGTTACTATTCATCATAAATATCTCGATATTATTCACCGTTAATATCTTTCGATTTTCGGTTCCAAAACTCCGAGTTTTGCCCTTTTTGTCGCCGTTCGGGCTACGGGTCTCCGATTGACCCCTAGTTTATTTCTATTTTCTCGTTTTTCTAATACACATCTAACGATAAAATAAAATTCTATGTTTCACGTCTAGAAAAAATTATCGATCTAATCATGCATTAAACACGTATCTGAAACACACAAATTAAATTAAACAGTTAAATCATACACACCAAATTATTAAATCATAGGTTAAAATATTTAATTAATTAATTATGCTCGTTTTGATCCGGGGCGCTACATATTCTAAATAATCAAGGCTTGTAGTACATAGTCAACGTATCTAAATCAAAAATCACAACACTTGAAATTTATATATCATGCATCACACGGGTTACCAAATGAAATTAAAATATTATTAAGAACTTGATTTTTTCGTAAATTGACATTTTCACATTAAACTCAAAATATTTAAATTTTATGATTATGCTTCACACATATATCATATTATATTGAAATTAATCTTAAATAATATATTATTTTGTGTTCAACATTTTCATATCAAAACATCAAAATAATAATTTTTATATACCCGTGCATCGCACGGGACCTATATACTAATTCTATTCACAAATATCACAACCACATAATTTCTTAATACAAGCATTATAGAAATAAAATCTTATTTTTATCCTTAAATCTTAATAGTTATTTTTTATAATCTAATTTTCATTCTTTTTTTCTTTACGCTGTGTCTACCTTGTTTTTTTTCTTCTTTATAGTCGTGAGAATATTTTTTTATAAAGGTTAACGATTTAAAGATTCTTTAAATATTCTTGATTCGCTAAATCCAACTTCAATTGTAGTCGTGAGGTCTTCTTTTACAAAGGTTAACGATTTAAATATTTTTTATTCGACAAACAAGTTCGATACAAGAATAACTATTGAGATTACTCACAATAATAGTTTTTTGAGATTATGATATCAAGTCAATTTTAAGAGATAGTTTATGTGGAAGTATAAATTTGTATAATCATAGTTTAACTGAAAGTATAGACCAGCATAATAATAATTTATTCAAACCTTGTACTCCGTATGTTAGGTAATAATTTCAATTAATATTAACTTGTTAGTTTCGAATAATTGAAATATTCTGAACTATTTGCTTGGCTTCCAGATAAACATATCCAAATATTTATAAGATTTCCAGACTCATTATAGTAAGATATACAAAAAGTGTATTGTTATGATTCATACCGATTATAAGATTCACATCTTAGAAACAACTTTCTGCACAAAATTTTATGTGAAACTCAAAAATTCAAAATTGAAGAGTCATATTTATATATAAAAAATACAAAAATTAATTGGAATACGATGTGTTTTACCTTATAAAGCTTTAAATCCACTTCAGACGATAATTTTTTTGAATAATGGAGTTGAAAACTTAATTGAATATAATGGTTGAGTAAAAGAGAAAAAAAAAAAAAAGGAGAGAGAAAGGCGTAGAAATACCCTAATAATATTTTAGGGTAAAAATAGCATTTTATTTTCATTATGGTTGTATTAAAAAAGTATTTGATTGTATATAGAATCACCCAAAAAAAACCCAAACCGGGTTGAACATTTAATAAAACGGGAAAACCGTTTATTAATTTTATTTCTGGTGATTGTATAATATCTTTATATACCTTTATATATATAAAAGAACAACCAAGAATGACACATGTCATCCTTTCAGCAGCTCAAAATTATTTAAATAATTATATTAATTAATTTTATTGTAAAAGCAATAAAATATGGAAAGAATATATATGGAAGAATGTATGGAAAAGATATATATCTTCACAACAATCTAAACGAATCAAAATATGGAAAGAATATATATGGATATAAAATGTTAAGTTGTTTTCAAAAATCAACTTCTTCAAAATTAGGATTTAAGTTTTTTTAATTATTTTATTAAATCATATATTAATCAAATTATATCATGATCTTTAAACTCAAAATATATTATGAATAATTATATTAACTAATTAAGTCAAGTGAGTTAGTTTTATTTATATTTGTATAATTATATTTATCTCATGCTCATAAAATTGTCAATCCAATGTGCATGCTCTTTTTTATATTATTATAACAAAAAATCTTAATTATAATGAATCAAGTTATTTATAATAATAATGATAATAATAGTAATAACAACAAATAATCTTAAATTATTTTTATTATTAATCATTTGATATGTAAATAACTATACAAAATTTAAAGTATATATGTAGCGCCCAAGACAAAAACGAAGCATAATTTGTTAATTAAATAATTAAATCCTTAATTGAATTATTTTATTATGTGCGTTAATCTTGACTGTTTAATTATATGTGTTTCAGATACGTGATAAATGCATGTTTTAGATGGAAGTATAAATTAGTCGTGGAATATAGATTATAATTTTACCATAAGATGCGTAATGGAAAGACGAGAAGATAGAAATGAATTAAAGGTCAATCGGAGACTCATAGCTCAAATGGCAAAGAAAATGACAAAATACGAAGATTTGGAAAAAATGAAAAATATTTTCGGTGAATAGTGAATCTGAGATATTTTCGGTGAATATTAACCTAAGATTTTTATGATGAATAGTGTTTTTCGGAAGTCTATATATATGGGTGTTTTCGAGCCGAAAAATCACCATTTTCTGAACGAGGCAAAAAATCGGGAAAAATCGTAAGTCTCTCTCTCCTCCCTCCTCCTTTCTCTCTCTCTCTCTCTTCTGTTTTCTTATCTCCGATGCCGTCGCTGAGCTGCCATCGAAAAATCATTTTTCTCGGTTTTGGTCAATTGTCACACAGAATGTAGGTCTCATCGAGACGAGTATAGGATAGGTCTCGGATTTCAATTCCGATATTTCATTCGCCGAAAAACGACAAAACATCACCGGAAAACCTTTTTTCTCTCTCTTCCTCTCCACCTCATTTCTTCTCCGTTTTGGGCCAACTCATACTCTAAGTTGAAACTCTCGTCGAGCCCGTCATGAATCCTGGCTCGGATTTCCGATCGGACTTCTCATCCTCCAGCAATCACCGGTCAAAGATCCGGCCAAAATCTTTCTCTCTCCTCCCTCTCTCTTTTGTCTCTCCAACTGTCCTCTCTCTTCCCCCTCGCCGGAAACTGAAGCATGAGGAGGTGGCTGGGTGTGTGTGTGATGGGTTAGTGGTTGTCAGTGATGGGAGGTCGCCAGACGGAGCTGGAAGTGGGTTGGAAAGGTAGTGGTTTGCATGGTGATTGTGTGTGAGCATGTGTGTGTGTGTATAGTGTTCTGTGTTGTTGTTGGAGGTTGTGTTGGGTGGTGCTGGCTGTTTCCGGCGACGGGAGGTCGCCGGTCAGGGTCTGGTGGTGTCGTCGGTGACTGGAAGTTGCCGATTGGAGCTAGGAAGAGAAGGAAGTGTGTGTGTATGCATGCATGGGGTGTGTGTATTGGTTATTGCTGTTTTGGGGGAGTTACTGTTCACGCCAGAGCCGGGAGGGTGGTCGGAGATGGTGGTGGTCGGAGCTGGATCGCCGGCGGACCAGGTGGGGGCGACACCGCCGCAACAAATGGCGGCTGGAAGCTGCTGGGGGTGACGCCGGGAGGCGCTGGGTGCAGGCCTGCCGAGGTTGCCGAGCATGGCCGAGGGGTGCGGGATGCTGGCATGCGTGTGCTCCCAAGTCTGCCGAGAAACACTGCCGGGCACTGGGCGCGAGCTGCCGAGAAAATATAGGGCGTCGGGTGCGATGGGCGCACAGGGCCGGGTAACGGGCAGCGCGCGCGCGACGCCGTGAGATGGGTGTGCGCGTGGCGCCATGTTTGCGATACGAAATGTATTTTTTCCATCGAACGTTATCGTCGAGTCGTCGGCGATGAGATGTCATCGACCGAGAGTTGGGGTCCCGGTCAAAGTCAACCCTTTAACCAAAATTACCAAAATACCCTTCAATCTTAAAACGCTCCGTTTGAGCTCGTTTCAACTCCGATTGAGCTCATTCTTTTTCCGTTGGTGACCCAAATCTTGCCCTCTTCCTTATCAGTTGGCTGAACTGAACTTTCACTCTCGTTTCTTCAACCTCAATCTTTAGATCCTCCATTCCGTCTCGTCTTTATAGATCGTATCTTCTTCGATATTGTCTATACATTTATTTATAACGTATTAAGGATCTAAGAAACATTGTAACTTGTGTAGGCTATCAGTTGGATTGTTCTTTGTGATACTTGAAACTTGTTACTCGACAACTCACGTGGTAACCACTGAACAAGGTGGGGGTAATTTCTAAATCTTTATATGTTTACAGTTTTCCCTATTTTTTACACATGATTGGTGAAATACTAAATGTTGTGATTATATGCCATGAATTATTTGTTATATTTATACTGTGAAAGGACAGGGGTCCACATTCATTTTCTGTGGGACTTATGATCCGTGAACTCTTCTATGAACAAAGGTTTCGTGGTCCTGTAAATGCACCAACGGTATATGAGACTGTTTTTGTAGGGGTAAGTCGGGAAATACCCGCACCTGAGATCAAAGGTTTGGTGGTCCTGTAAATACACCAGCGGTATATGAGACCGTTTTTGTAGGGATACGTCGAGAAATACCCACACCTAAGATTTATAGGGGTAAGTCGGGTAATACCCGCACCTGAGATTTGTAGGGATAAGTCGGGAAATACCCACACCTGAGTTTAGGTTACGAAATACATGCTATGCATTTTACGTGCTGTGTCTAAATGCCGATTTTTGAGTATCCTGTTCTTTTATCTGTCGAAACTTTTTAAATGACGAGTTTATCCCCACGAGTGTATTCCACGCACTCACCCCTATTCTGTAATTCACGTTACAAGAGATGACGAACATAATGAGCCATAGAGATAGAGAGATGGTGCCATAGCTGGACATTTTTATAATTTATCTTTTATCATACATCACTTAAATAACGATTTTTATAATTCATGTTTTTGTAATTTAATATTCGTATTTCTTATGGATGATGGATCCTGTGAAGTTATTTCCGCTGCTAATGTTTTGTAATTGATTGTATCTGAAGTTTTATTTATGTACAGCTTCTTATCACCTTCTAAATCTTTCTGATTTATATCATGTATGTCTTTTCCCCTTCTTTCTTCATGCCCGAAATGAAAAACTCTGATATATTTTAAGTAAGAAAACGGGGCGTGACAGTATGATATCAGAGCAATGTTTTATCATTTTTGAACTTACTCAAACTTGTTTTATAAAGAGAAAACAAGAAAAACGTGTTTCAAAGGTTGTTGGATCGACCCTTTGGACATTTGGCATGCACATAAGAGTAGAAGATCTCCTGTGTCGTGTTACAACTCACTGAAGGAGCCAGCTACTGGTGGGAGTCACATGAAAGGACTATGTCACCGGAATTTAGGATTGTTATGTCTTGGGGAGTCTTCAAAGAGTGGTTAGATATGAATTCCTGTCTCAGTCGTACCGTGACTAAAAAGAAGCAGATTTCATACATATTCGTCAAGGAACCACCTCCGTAGAAGAGTACGTGAAGAGATTCAACCAAGTAAGTAGGTACGCGCCCCATCTGGTGGACACGAATGCCAAAAAGGCCCAATGCTTTGAAAGGGGTCTTCGTTTGGAGATCAGCTCCATCCTGGCTTGACGTGGTTAAATGTCTTATGCCGCGGTCATCGAGAGAGCTCAAGAGATCGCTTTCCGTCACTACTTGGATGTGGCACCACCCAAGAGAATAGAAGTAGTGACGAGAAAGAGGAAATGGACCAGTCCTAGTCAAGACTTCGACCAGCACAAGTTCCCACGGGCCAATAATGTTCCGCTTCTCCCTACTCCCAAGCCAGGGAACTCATGTTCCAAGTGTGGGAAGTCGCATGTTGAACCCTGCCTCCATGGGATCCGAATCTGCTACAGGTGTGGAGAACCTGGACATATCGCGTTTCACTGTCGAAGGTTCGGGAACCTAGCAGCTGCAACACAAAGACCAGGGCTAGAAGCGGGCAGGGCTCGGGCATTTGCTCCCAATCGCTCAGAAACTGCCGAGGGATAGATTACAGATAATAAACTTTTAGTATTATATATGCAAATAGTTATGTAGTGGCTCTTACCGTATAGTAGTGTATATAATCCTTTTGTTATGATGTAAAGGCTACCCATATTTTGGCATATATGTATATATTATGCATGTGTAAATCCTTTTCTATCTTACGGAATACACGTTTATATCTTTTCACATGTGTCGCATTTATTCCTTTATCTATAGTATTATTGTGGAATCTTAATGACATATATATATATATATATCATAACAAAACTATGTCTAGAGGACGACCTCGAAGGGAACAACCACCAACGACTAATCAACCAAAAAGGGAAGAAAACGCAAACATGGGGGATCTAGTATCTGTACTAAGGGGACTAGCACAACACTTCGAGATGACTCGAGCCATACCCCCACCAATAAGATCCGATCCGAACTTGATATACGAACAGTTCCGGCGTTTTAATCCACCGACGTTTGATGGAAAAGGCAAACCCACCGATACGGAAGAGTGGCTAAGGTCACTCAATCAATTATTCGGACACATAACGTGTACTAAGGAGCAGAAGATTTCCTGTGCGATCTTCTAGCTCACTGAAGAAGCGAGTCATTAGTGGGACTCGTATGAGAGGACCCTATTGCCAACTGAAAGAGAGGAAATGACATGTGAGGTATTCAAGGAAGTGGTTGTTCATCATTTTATACCTCAATCCTACCGAGATAAAAAGAAAACAGAGTTCCTACATCTCCATCAAGGGATCTCGACGGTAGGATAGTACGAGAGGAGGTTTAATCATCTAAGCAGGTACGCCACTCACTTGGTGGATACCAATATCAAAAAGGCCCGATGATTTGAAAGGGATCTTCGACCAGAGATTGGATCAATTTTAGCTGGGCAGGGATGATGACTTACGTAAGTGTTATCGAGAGAGCTCATGAGATTGCCTCTCGTTTGCGTTTGGATGTTATACCTCCTAAGAAAGTTTTCCCGATGCCCGACAAAAGAAAGTGGACTGGCCCGAGCCAGAGATTTACTCAAAGCAAATTTCCAAGGGAAACAACGCTCCACATCTTCCCACTCCCAGACTTAAAAACTCGTGTATTAAATGTGGAAGAATACACATGGGACCGTGCCAGCAAGAGACACGGAGTTGCTACCGTTGTGGAGTGCCAGGACATATCTCAACTAACTGTCCGAGGTCTAGAAACTCACCAACTACAACCCCAAACTCTAGACCAATAGCAGACAGCGTGCAGGCTTTCGCTCTTACCCGTCCAGAAGCTGCTGAAGGATCGAAAACGATGACAGGTATGTTATCAGTATGTGATATACCTGTTTTCATCTTATTTGATACCGGAGTGACACGCTCATTTTCTCTGTCAATTTTTGTAACTTGCTAAAGCAAGAAGATGGTAGGATAGTCGCTAAAACCTTAGAGGTTAGTATCCCATTGGGAAGGGAGAGATTCCATCTTCTAATCAGAAATCGGAAAATGAGAAGTTAAGAACGCACCTTAGTGATCCTTGGCTTGTGGTGTTAATCTTGGAAGAATGAAGAAGAGAGTTTACACACCGGACAAAGGTTGTAGGTTCGGGCATTGACTCTGCACATTACTCAACAAGATATGATGAAGTAAACGAGAAACCAAAAGTCCCCAGCTAATCGGTTGTTACATGTAACCATCCCATTTGTTTTCTCAGATACCACCAGAGAATCTAAGAATTGCCTTTTTCATTCGTACCCCAAACATTTCATCATAGTGTTCGTTAATGACACTCTGGTCTACTCATGTGATAATACACGCCACGAACATCTTAGGAGTGCTTTGGAGATTCTACGAAAAGAGTAACACATGCAGTTGATTCTTCTTGTTTGATGAAACACCTTTTTCCCTGTCTCTTCGACTCTCTTCCTTTTTCTCTCTCTCTTTTCTTTGTCTTTGTTGAAAACGTACTTACTTCTTTGATTGAGAAATATGACTTTCTAGCACCAACTACTTCTCACTCTGCTCCACAAAGTAAAATGGAGAAAACGAGAAGTAAATGGGTGAATCTCCATCTCGTATATTGTCTGATGGTTCATTTTCCATGAGTAAGGATGAATGTGAAAAACAAGGATGTAAAGCAAACAGGTAGCAAAATGAGTGTGGGGAAAGAAAGTGAAACTGAAGTCAATAAGGGTTGTCATCATAACATGAGTATTGGTTGGAAAAATGAGAAGTAGAAGCGTGATCCGATTAGGAAGGTTCGAGAAAGAATTGGAGAAGCTCAGGACTGACAAAAGTTCTGAACAATCAAGCTTAGCCAAATAATCGAGGCCTGTAAGTTCCTTGACGAGAAATGGAAAGAACGAAATAATACGGGAATAAGGGGATGAGATTCTGTTGAAGTAGTTAATCCTGTCGTTCCTAGGTACACGTTTAATTTTGAGGACGAAATTCTTTTAAGGGGTAAGGGATGTAGTGCCCAGGACAAAAACGAAGCATAATTGGTTAATTAAACAATTAAACCCTTAATTGAATTATTTTATTATGTGTGTTAATCTTGACTGTTTAATTATATGCATTTCAGATACGTGATAAATGCATGTTTTAGATGGAAGTATAAATTAGTCGCGGAATATAGATTATAATTTTACCATAAGATGCGTAATGGAAAGACGAGAAGATAGAAATGAATTAGAGGACAATCGAAGACTCATAGCTCAAATGACGAAGAAAAGGGTAAAATACGAAGATCGGAAAAAATGAAAGATATTTTCAGTGCATAGTAACCTAAGATTTTTATGATGAATAGTGTTTTTCGGAAGTCTATATATATGGGTGTTTTCCAAATGAGGCAAACAACCGGAAAAAATCGTAAGTCTCTCTCTCCTCCCTCCTCTCTCTTTCTCTCTTCTGTGTTTTGGTCTCCAGCGCGCCGCTGCCAGTGTCGGAATTTTTTTTCTCGGTTTTAGCCAATTTTCACATAGAACGTATGTCTCGTCGAGACGAGTCTAGTATAGGTCTCGAATTTCAATTTTGATGTCTCGTTCGTCAGAAAACAACAAAACATCGCCGGAAAACAACAAAACATTGCCGGAAAACCCTTTTTCTCTTTCTTCCTCTCCACCTCATTTCTTCTCCATTTTGGGCCAACTCATACTCTAAGTTGAAGCTCTCGTCAACCCTGTCATGAATCCGTGTAGCACCCCGGATCAAAACGAACATAATTTTTTAATTAAATATTTAAACTCAGGATTTAATATATATGTGCGTATGTTTTAACTGTTTAAATACGTGCGTTTCAGATAAGTGTTTAATGCATGTATGAGATGGATAATTTACCTAGACATGGGATATAGGATATTTTTATATCACTAAATGCGTTTTGGAAAAGCGAGAAGATAGAAACAAATTAGAGGTCAATCGGAGATCTGTAGCTCAAACGGCAATGAAAAAAACAAAACACTAGGTTTCGGAAAATCGGAAGATATTTACGGTGAATAGTAAATGAGATATTTATCGGTGAATAGTAACTTTCAAAATCTATAAATAGAGGCTTTTTCAGTTCATTTTTCACCCCTTCTTCGAACAAGCCAAAAGCGACGTTTACACGTAAGTCTCTCTACTTTCTCACGTTTCTTTTTCGGCCTCCGATTCGCCGAAAAATTTCAAAGTTGTTAGTTTCGATTGATTTTTGCACACAACGTAAGTTTTGAAGAGACGAGTCTAGAACAGGTCTCGGATTTCAATTCCGACTTATCGTTCCCTGGAAAACAGCGAAAAACCACTTCAAAACCCTAAACCCTAACCCTAGCCAACTTTTCTCTCTCCTCGGTTTTTTCTCTTTTCCTCCGTTCTTTTAGCCGGAGATGTTGTCGGAGGTTCTCCCGGAGGTGAGTGTGTGTTGTTAGAGGGACGGCACCGCCGTGTGTGGTGGTGTCGGAGCTATATCGGGTTGGGTATGTTATATGTATGTATGTGTGTGTGTTTGTGTATGATCTCTGTTGGGGACGACACAGGTGGTGCCGCCATGAGGAAAGTGATGACCGGCGCTGGTGATGCAGCGACAAGTTGTGACGATGGGTTTCCGGCGACCTTCGGTCGCCGGCCAAGTGTTTTGGTGATATGTGTGTTTTTATATATATATGTTTGTGTGTGTGAGATGGGGTTGGGGAAAAATGGTTTTGTATCAGAGAGGTAGTAGTTTGGAACGAAGTGGCCGGAGGCACCGGGCAGCAACGAGGCAATCGGGGGAGTTATTGGGCGCGTAGGCTATTGGACACGTTGGCGTGCGGTCGTGCTGGAGGGTACGATCGTGCCCCAGCCGACAGAAGTTGCTGGAGATTAGCGCACGGTCGTACTTGGGGAGCACGGTCGTGCGCCAGCTGGCAGGATTCACTGGAGATCGGTGCACGGTCGTACCTGGGTAGCACGGTCGTGCGTGAACAGGCAGAAGTTGCTGGGTGTTGGCGCACGGTCATGCGTCAGGGGGCACGGTTGTGTGCTGAGTGGGCCCGCCGGGAGTGGGCGCTGGGTGCGGGACACGTGTCGGGTAATGCCGTGTTTTGATCTTTATTTCATTCCTTTTCTTATACGTTTATCATCGGGTCTTAGCCGATGAGATGTCGTTGACCGAGGGTCGTGGGCCCGGTCAAAGTTAACCCTTCAATCTTTTTACCTTTATACTCTCCAAAGTTATATACTTCGGTTGAGCTTGTATCAACTCCGAATGAGCTCATTCCTTTTCCAATCTTTAGATCTCTTGTCTCGTCGCATTTTTAACAGTCGTCTTTCTTCTAGAAGAAACGTTTATCGCATTAATTATATTTAATAAGGATCTAAGGACACCGTAACTTATATAGGCTATATATTGGATTGAGCTTGAGTTACTATTGGATTGAGCTTGTGTTATCAAACTTTTGAGACTAGCAACTCATGTGGAAAACCACCGAATGAGGTGGGGATAATTTCTATCTCTTTATCTGTTTACTGTTTTCCCTAGAAGATGCATGATTGAAGTGTTGTGTTTATACTTGTTCTGTCATAATATATCTATGAAAGGACCTAGGTCCACTCTGTTTGTCCCCTGCTATTTTCTACTACTCTGTTGAGGTTTGGTGGTCCTCTTGAAATGCACCAACGGTATTGAAATCGTTATATAGGGTAAGACGGGGAAATCCCGCACCTACTCATCCCTTGCCATTTCTAATATCTGCTATGCTTATTACGTGTTGTGACAACGTGACTGTAGATTAGTTTTTCGGTATTTATTTATGTTTTGGGTCATAAGAGGTGGATTTTATCCCCACGGGTGTATTCCACGCACTCACCCCTTTAATCTGTACTCACACTACAGGAGATGATGAACAAGAGGAACCCTAGATGGAGAGAGAGATGGATTATCTTTGGTTTCGTATGTTTGAACTGTTGTAACACAAACATTTTCCAAATAATGTTTTAAGTATTTGGGTTTTGTAATAGTTTGAAACATGTAAGGATGTGAGATCCTGAAGATTTATTCCATTACGTATGTTGTATATCAATTGGTAGTGAGACCGATTGTTATCGACAGAGGCCGATTGTTGTTATGAGAAGGTTTCTCATCGTCCCTTACCTCTTTCTTCTGTTGTCTCTTGCTTATTTCTTTCTATTGTGATAAGTGTCCCTTGCTTTTTCCATCTTCACGCCCATGTGAAAACTCTGATATTTATGAAAAGATTTTGGGGTGTGACAAATGGTATTAGAGCCGTTCTAACATTGAGAACTTGCTCGAGTTGGTTTGAAAAGTGGGAAAAACGTGATTTCAAAAGTATGATTTTAAAATATGGTCGGGTTTTCGAAAAGATATAGATAGGCACTATTCTCTCTCCATAGGTGACCTTCCCTGATATAAGTATTTAGGAATATGTATGTTTGTTTGTTAAGTGTTACTTCATCTTGAACCATAGGGTTTAGGAGGGAGCGTTGCAGGAACAGATATATATGATGATTAGAAACTCATGTAAGTTAACTTGGCAGATGAATAGGATATATAGGACCGAAAGAGGGAGAGGGGGAGCCCCTATTTTTAAGACTCGAGAACAGCGACTTAGACGTCACTTCTATGAGAGTAGGGTGACAGATGATATATCGGTAGGGGAGCATATAGCTAGACTCCTCTACTGCTGGAGAGAAATTGGGGGTATGGAGAGTAGGATCAGCGGAGTGCAGGCTGGTCAGCACGTGATCCACACCTTACCACATGAGTGGGCGGTGAGGGCTCGTTTGATTTATAGAGACGAGTTAATGTTCTCGTCCATGAATTTGGTGCCTATTACCGATTTTGGTAACATAGCACGACAGATGTTAGAGCTCTGGGTCGACATGGCCTACCGATTGCTCCAGAGCCATCACCTTGCAATCCTCCCAACAGTAGCCCGGAGTCCGAGGAGGATCCAGAGGAGGATTCGGAGGAGGATCTAGAGGAGGATTCAGAGGAGGATCCCGAGGAGGACGTCTTAGAGATTGATGATCCTCAGGAGGGACAGAAATCTCTGCCGCCTCCCGCTGATGTAGATTAGACGATTCGAAGAGACTTGGTTATATGTATATATTTTATGCTACACGTAATACGTTATTCTATATGTATAAGTATGGGGTAGTTTTTACATCGTAGATAGTGTGCATACACCTTTTGTTATGGTGTAGTACTATCCTTCTTATGATCCTATGTATATATGTACATATATCTTTTGCTCATCCTATGAAGTTTGTGTTTATGCCTCATAACGTGTAACGTGTTATCTTATATATTTATAATGTTGTTAATAATCACAATGACTTATACGTATATACATATCGTAACAGAATTATGTCGAGAGACAGACCACGAAAGGAGCAACAACAACCGATTAACCAACCGGAATGTGAGGAGAATACCAATATCGGAGACCTGGTTACTGTGCTACGAGGGTTAGCACAACATTTCGATGTAACTCGAGCTGCACCACCGCTAGCTAGAGCAGACCCGAACTTGATATATGAGTAATTTCGACGGTTCAACCCACCGACTTTTAGTGGAAGGGGAGAACCAACCGAAATAGAAGAGTGGCTAAGGTCACTCGATCGATTGTTCGGGCATCTAACGTGCTCAACAGAACAGATGGTCAGTTGTGTCATCTTCCAGCTCACGGAGGAAGTGAGTCACTGGTGGGACTCGTATGAGCGGACTTTACTGCCTGCTCAAAGGGAGACAATGACTTGGGAGGATTTCGAGGAAGTGGTGTCTAGTCACTTCATTTCTCAGTCTTACCAGGATCAGAAGGAGACAAAATTCCTTCATCTCAAACAGGGGAGTTCAACTGTTGGGGATTACGAGCGACAGTTCAATCAATTAAGCCGGCACGCCCCACATCTAGTGGACACTGATCTTAAAAAGGCCCGAAGGTTCGAGAGAGGCCTTCACTCAGAGATCATCATGATTTTAGCTGGGCAGGAAACGATGACGTATGCAAGTGTCATCAGAAGAGCTCAGGAAATCGCCTCACGGATGGGTTTAGATGTTGTACCCCTTAAGAAGGTTTTCTCTGTTCCTATCAAGAGTAAATGGACTGGCCCAAACCAGGGCTTTGTCCTGAATAAGTTTCCGAGGGTAAGCAATGCCCCACTCTTTCCTGTTCCCTGACTCGGGAATCCGTGCCCGAGATGCAGAAAGATACACATGGGACCGTGTCAGCAAGAGACGCATAACTGTTTTAACTGCAGGGCGCCGGGGCACATAGCGGCAAATTGCTAGAAGGTGAGGAACACGCCGGCTACAGGGCTGAATATGAGGCCGGTGACAGGTAGAGTGAGGGCTTTCGCTCTTACTTGTCCAGAAGCCACCAAGGGGGCTGAGACGATGGCAAATATGTTATCAGTATTTGATATACCTGTTTTCATCTTGTTTGATACTGGAGCGACACACTCTTTCATATCTGTCAACTTCTGTAAACTGCTGAAGCATGTTGACGGTAGGATAGTCGCTCGAATATTAGAAGTTAGTATCCCCTCGGGAAAGACGGTAAGGACAAAACACTTATACCGTCGCCTTAAGATCGCATTTGAGGAAAAGATCCTTCTAGCTGATCTCCATGCTTTGGAGATGAAGGATTTTGATATAATCCTAGAAATGGACTGGCTAGAGTCCAATTACGCGATAATCAAGTGACGTAAAAGGGAGATAGTCTTCCAAACACCCGGGGAGCCGGAGTTTACATTCCATGGGACTCGCATTAAAGTCGACTCAAGGATTGTCTCGGCCATGAAAGCAACCCAGATGCTTAGCAAAGGAGATTGTGAAGCTTGGTTGGTCAACATGGTGAACACGGAGAAGGAATCGACTACTATCGAGGAGGTACCGGTAATAAAGGAATTCACGGATGTATTTCCAAAGGATTTACCTTGACCACCACCGGATCGACAAGTAACCTTCGAGATAGATCTTATCCTAGGATCAGCACCGGTGTCTAAAGCTCCTTATCAGATGGCGCCGAAAGAGTTGCAGGAACTGAAGGTCTAACTACAGGAACTGCTGGACAAAGGTTTCATCAGACCGAGTGTGTCACCCTGGGGAGCACCCGTGCTGTTCGTGAAGAAGAAGGTCGATAGCTTTCGGATGTGTATTGATTACCGAGAGCTGAATAAGAGAACAATAAAGAACAAGTATCCACTGCCTCAGATTGAAGATCTCTTTGATCAATTAAGAGGTGCCAGTGTGTTCTCAAAGATTGACTTAAGATTGGTGATCTCTTTGATCAATTAAGAGGTGCCAGTATGTTCTCAAAGTTTGACTTAAGATCGGGATATCACCAGATGAAGTCAAAGATGTTGATATCTCTAAGACAACATTCAGAACGAGATATGGCCACTACGAGTTTGTAGTAATACCATTAGGACTAAGTAATGCTCCAGCTGTCTTCATGGATTTGATGAATTGCGTTTTCCATCCTTATTTGGATATCTTTGTCATAGTGTTCATAAATGATATCCTAATCTATTCGTGCGATAAAGCGCACCATGAACAACATCTCAGAATCGCATTGGAGATACTAAGGAAGGAGAAGCTTTACACCAAATTCAAGAAATGCGAGTTCTGGATGGACAAAGTGGGTTTTCTAGGCCATATCGTCACATCACAGGGGATCGAAGTAGATCCTGAAAAGGTGGCAGCTGTCAGCATGTGGGAAACCCCAACGAATGTGAAGGAAGTTCGGAGTTTCATCGGCCTAGCTGGATACTATCGAAGATTTATAGAAGGATTTTCGAAGATTGCTACTCCCATGACTCGTTTAACAAGAAAGGATGTGAAGTTCCAATGGAGTGAGCAATGCGAGCATAGTTTCCAGGAACTGAAGAAAAGGCTGACAGAAGCACTAGTCTTGATAGTTCCAGATATATCCAAGGAGTTCGTGATCTACAGTGATGCATCCAAACAAGGTTTGAGTTGTGTTTTGATGCAAGAAGGAAAAGTAGTGGCGTGTGCATCACGCCAGCTGAAGATTCATGAACAAAACTATCCGACGCACGATCTGGAACTAGCAGCTGTGGTACACGCCCTCAAGATTTGGAGACATTATTTCTATGGCGTGAAGTGTGAAATCTATACCGACCACAAGAGCCTGAAGTACTTCTTTGAGCAAAAGGAGCTCAGCATGAGACAAAGAAGATGGCTAGAGTTGGTGAAAGATTACGATATTACGATCCACTATCATTCTGGAAAAGCGAATGTGGTAGTTGATGCCCTTAGCAGAAAAGGGAAAGAAGTGGTGACGACAATGATCACCAATCAGTACCAATTGATCGAGGAAATGTCAAAGCTAAATCTAGAGATAGTCTCGTCTCGGTTTAGCATTGAATCCAGGATGGCAACGTTATTCGTAAAACCCACGCTGCGTGATCGAATTGTGGAAGCTTAGAAGAAGGATAACTTTCTAATGAAAATGAAAGTCCTTATAGATAGTGGAAGAGCCGAAGGTTTCACCTTGGCTATTGATGGAGCTCTGATCTTCAGAGGAAGAATGTGCGTGCCGAAGAATGAAGAGTGAAGAGAAGAAATTCTCAAAGAGGCGCATTGCACACCAATGTCTGCACATCCTGGAGGTACAAAGATATACCGAGACCTAAGGGTGAACTTTTGGTGGAGAAATATGAAAAGAAGTATAGGGTTGTTTGTCAAGAGGTGTCTCATCTGCTAACAAGTGAAAGCAGAGCATCAACGACCGGCTGGGATGCTAACTCCTTTAGAGATACCGGAATGAAAGTGGGAATATATAACTATGGATTTTGTGGTTGGTTTGCCGACAACCAGATAAGGAAACCACTCCATATGGGTAATCATTGATAGATTAACGAAGTCTACCCATTTCTTGTCAATTAAGATGACGTTCGGACTGGACAAGTTAGCACGAATATATCTTGAAGAGATAGTCCGACTGCATGGCGTACCAGTTTCTATCGTATCTGATAGAGATCCACGGTTCACTTCCAGATTCTGGCAAAGCTTGTAAAAGGAGTTGGGGACCCAGTTGTCCTTTAGCACAACTTTCCATCCACAAACCGACGGACAATCAGAAAGGACCATACAAATTCTGGAAGATATGTTGCGGGCATGCGTTTTGGATATTCCCAAAAGCTGGGAAGACCATCTATGCTTAGTAGAGTTAGCCTACAACAACAGCTACCAATCGACTATTGGTATGGCGCCTTATGAGGCTCTCTATGAAAGAAAGTGTCGATCACCTATATGCTGGGATGAAGTGGGCGAAAAGAAAATTTTGGGACCCGAATTGGTGGATCAAACAGTTGAAGTAATAAAGAAGATTCGGGACAGAATATGAGTAGCCCTAGATCGATAGAAAGCATATGCGGATAAGAGACGGAGGGAACTGGAATTTGAAGTGGGAGATGAAGTTTTTCTTAAGGTATCTCCTACTAAAGGGGTTCATCATTTCGGAAAGAGAGGGAAGCTGAAGCCAAGGTACATCAGACCATTCGAAATTTTAGACCGTGTTGGAGAGGTCGCATATCGTCTAGCTTTACCTCCGAACTTCACTGGAGTGCACAATGTATTCCATATTTCTATGCTACGGAAGTACATATTTGATCCACAACATATAATCGAACAAGAAGACATAGAACTGGAAAAAGATTTGACATATGAAGAAGTCCCGATAGCCATATTGGATAGAAAGAAACGACAACTAAGAAATCGGGATATGACTATAGTAAAGATCCAGTGGAGCCGCCATGGAAAGGAAGAAGCAACCTGGGAGTTGGAAGACGAGATTTTGAGAAAGTACCCTGACTTACCTTTCATAGGTACACGTTTATCTTTCTTATTGAGTACGCATTTAATTTCGAGGACGAAATTCTTTTAAGTGGTAAGGGATGTAGCACCCCGAACCAAAACGAACATAATTTATTAATTAAATATTTAAACTCAGGGTTTAATATATATGTGCGTATGTTTTAACTGTTTAAATACGTGCGTTTCAGATAATTGTTTAATGCATGTATGAGATGAATAATTTACCTAGACATGGGATATGGGATATTTTTATATCACTAGATGCGTTTTGGAAAAACGAGAAGATAGAAATGAACTAGAGGTCAATCGAAGATCTGTAGCTCAAACGGTAATGAAAAGAACAAAATACGAGGTTTCGGAAAATCAGAAGATATTTACGGTGAATGTAAACGAGATATTTATCGGTGAATAGTAACTTTCGAAATCTATAAATAGAGGCTCTTTCGGTTCATTTTTCACCCCTTCTTCGAACGAGCCAAAAGCGATGTTTACACGTAAGTCTCTCTTATCTCTCTCGTTTCTTTTTTCACCTCCGGTGCGCCACCACCGACGCCGCCGCCGGCGCGGTGGTCCCGCCATCGAAGTTTGCCGGAAAATTTTAAAGTTGTCGGTTTCGGCCAATTTTCGCACACAACGTAGGTTTTGACGAGACGAGTCTAGAACATGTCTTGGATTTCAATTCCAACTTATCATTCGCTGGAAAATGGTGAAAAACCAATTCAAAACCCTAAACCCTAACCCTAGCCAACTTTTCTCTCTCCACGGTTTTCTCTCTTTTCCTCCGTTCTTTTAGTCGGAGATGTTGTCGGAGGTTCTCCCGGAGGTGAGAGTGAGTTGTTAGAGGGACGGCGTCGCCGTGTGTGGTGGTGTCGGAGCTATATCGGGTTGGGTATGTTATATGTATGTATGTGTGTGTGTTTGTGTGTGATCTCTGTTGGCAACGGCATAGGTGGTGCCGCCATGAGGAAAGTGATGATCGGTGCTGGTGATGCGCCAGCAAGTTGTGACGATGGGTTTCCGGCGACCTTCGGTCGCCGGCCAAGTGTTTTGGTGATATGTGTGTTTGTATATATATATGTTTGTGTGTGTGAGATGGGGTTGGGGAAGAATGATTTTATATTGGAGAGGTAGTAGTTTGGAACGAAGTGGCCGGAGACACTGGGCAGCAAGGCGGCAACCGAGGGAGTTGCTGGGCACGCAGGTTGTTGGACACGCTGGCGCGCGGTCGTGCCCCAGCCGGCAAAAGTTGCTGGAGGTCAGCGCACGATCGTGCTTGGGGAGCACGGTCGTGCGCCAGCCGGCAAGATTCACTAGAGGTCGGCGCACGGTCGTGCCTAGGTAGCACGGTCGTGCGCGACTAGACAGAAGTTGCTGGGTGTTGGCGCACGGTCGTGCGCTGAGTGGGCGCACCGGGAGTGGGCACCGGGTGCGGGACGCGTGTTGGGTAACCGAGGGTCGTGGGCCCAGTCAAAGTTAACCCTTCGATCTTTTTACCTTTATACTCTCCAATGTTATATACTTCGGTTGAGCTTGTATCAACTCCGAACGAGCTCATTCCTTTTCCAATCTTTAGATCTCTCATCTCGTCGCGTTTTTAACAGTCATCTTTCTTCCAGAAAAAACGTTTATCGCTTTAATTATATTTAATAAGGATCTAAGGACACCGTAACTTATGTACGCTATATATTGGATTGAGCTTGACTTACTGTTGGATTGAGCTTGTGTTATTAGATTTTTGAGACTAGCAACTCACGCGGAAAACCGCCGAATGAGGTGGGGGTAATTTCTATCTCTTTATCTATTTACTGTTTTTCCTAGAAGATGCATGATTGAGGAATACTAAGTGTTGTGTTTATACTTGTTGTGCCATAATATAACTGTGAAAGGATCGAGGTCCACTCTGTTCGTTCCCTGCTATTTTCTACTACTCTATTGAGGTTTGGTGGTCCTCTTGAAATGCACCAACGGTATTGAAACCGTTATATAGGGTAAGACAGGGGAGTCCCACACCTATTCGTCCCTTGCCATTTCTAATATCTGCTATGCTTATTACGTGCTGTGACAACGTGACTGTAGATTAGTTTTTCGGTATTTATTTCTGTTATGGGTCATAAGAGACGGATTTTATCCCCACGGGTGTATTCCACGCACTCACCCCTTTAATCTGTACTCACACTACAGGAGATGAAAAGAACAAGAGGAACCCTAGATGGAGAGAGAGATGGGCTATCTTTGGTTTCATATGTTTGAACTGTTGTAACACAAACATTTTCCAAACAATGTTTTAAGTATTTGGGTTTTGTAATAGTTTGAAATATGTAAGGATGTGAGATTCTTAAGATTTATTCCGTTGCGTATGTTGTATATCAATCGGTAGTGAGACCGATTGTTATCGGCAGAGGCCGATTGTTGTTATGAGAAGGTTTCTCATCGTCCCTTACCTCTTTCTTCTGTTATCTCTAGCTTATTTCTTTCTGTTGTGATAAGTGTCCCTTGCTTTTTCCATCTTCACGCCCATGTGAAAACTTTGATATTTATGAAAAGATTTTGGGGCGTGACAATCCGGGCTCGGATTTCTGATCAGACTTCTCCTCCTCCGGCAATCACCAGTCAAAGATCCGGCCAAAATCTTTCTCTTTCCTCCCTCCCTCTTCTTTCTCCCCGACTGTCCTCTCTCTTCCCCTCGCCGGAAATTGAAGCATGGGGAGGTGGCTGGGTGTGTGTGTGATGGGTTGTTGGTGGTTGCTGGCGATGGGAGGTCACCAGCTGGAGCTGGAAGTGGGCTGGAAAGGTGGTGGTTTGTATGGTGATTGTGTGTGAGCATGTGTGTGCGCGTGTATAGTGTTCTATGTTGTTGTTGGAGGTTGTGTTGGGTGGTGTTGGTTGTTGCCGGCGATGAGAGATCGTCGGCCAGGGTCTGGTAGTGTCGCTGGCGACTTCCAGTCGCGGGACGGAGCTAGGAAGAGAAGAGAGTGTGTGTATGCATGCATAGGGTGTGTGTGTTGGTTGTTGCTATTTTGGTGGAGTTACTGTTCATGCCGGAGCCGGGAGGGTGGCCGGAGATGGTGGTGGTCGGAGCTAGGTCAGCAGCGGACCAGGTGGGAGCGGCGCCGCCGTAGCAGATGACAGCTGGAAGCTGCTGGGCACGATGCCTGGAGACGCTGGACGCGGCCCTGTCAAGGCCTGCCGAGGCTGCCGAGCGTGATCGAGGGGTGTCGGGTGCTGGCGTGCGCATGCTACCGAGTTTGTCGAGTCTGCCGAGAAACACTACCGGGCACTAGGCACGAGCTGCCGAGTCTGCCGAGAAAATGTAGGGCATCGGGTGCGCTAGGCGTACGGCGCCAGGTGACGGGCAGTGTCTGCGCGCAACACCGTGTGACGGGTGCGCGCTCGGTGACGTGTTGGCGATACGAAATGTATTTTTTCCATCGAACATTATCGTCAAGTCATCGGCGGTGAGATGTCATCGACCGGGAGTCGGAGGTCCCGGTCAAAGTTAACCCTTTGACCAAAATTACCAAAATACCCCTCAATCTTAAAATGCTTCGTTTGAGCTCATTTCAACTCCGATTAAGCTCATTCTTTTTCCGTTGTGACCCAAATCTTGCCCTCTTCCTTATCAGTCAGCTGAACTGAACTTTTACTCTCGTTTCTTCAACCTCAATCTTTAGATCCTCCATTCCGTCTCATCTTTATCGATCGTATCTTTTCCGATATCGTCTATACCTTTATTTATAACGTATTAAGGATCTAAGAAATATTGTAACTTGTATAGGCTATTAGTTGGATCATGCTTTGTGATACTTGAAACTTGTTACTCAACAACTCACGTGGTAACCACTGAACAAGGTGGGGGTAATTTCTAAATCTTTATATGTTTACAGTTTTCCCTATTTTTGACGCATGATAGGTGACATACTAAATGTTGTGATTGTATGCCATGAATTATTTTTCATATTTATACTGTAAAAGGACAGGAGTCCACATTCATTTTCTGTGGGACTTATGGTCCGTGAACTGTTCTACTAACAAAGGTTTCGTGGTCCTGTAAATGTACCAGCAGTTTATGAGACCGTTTTTGTTGGGATAAGTCGAGAAATATCCGCACCTGAGATCAAAGGTTTAGTGGTCGTGAAAATGCACCAGCGGTATATGAGATCATTTTTTTAGGGGTAAGTCGGGAAATACCCGCACCTAAGATTTGTAGGGGTAAGTCGGGTAATACTCGCACCTGAGATTTGTAGGGGTAAGTCGGAAAATACCTGCACCTGAGTTTGGATTACGAAATACGTGCTATGCATTTTACGTGTTATGTCTAAATGCCGATTTTTGAGTATCCTGTTCTTTTATCTGTCGAAACTTTTTAGATGAGAAGTTTATCCCCATGAGTATATTCAATGCACTCACCCCTATTCTGTAATTCACGTTACAAGAGATGACGAACATGATGAGCCATAGAGATAGAGAGATGGTGCCCTATCTGGACATTTTTATAATTTATCTTTTATCATACATCACTTAAATAACGATTTTTATAATTCACATTTTTGTAAGTTAATATTCGTATTTCTTATGGATGATGGATCCTATGAAGTTATTTCCGTTGCTAATATTTTGTAATCGGTTGTATCTGAAGTTTCATTTATGTACAATTTCTTATCACCTTCTAAATCTTTCTGATTTATATCATGCACGTCTTTTCCCCTTCTTTCTTCATGCCCAAAATGAAAAAATCTGATATATTTTAAGTAAGAAAATGGGGCGTGACAGTATGGTATCAGAGCAATGTTTTATCATTTTTGAACTTGCTCAAACTTGTTTTATAAAGAGAAAACGAGAAAATCTTTTCAAAAAGAAATGTATAATCACCATTCTCTCTCTATAGGTGTCTCTCCCTGATCATAAGACTTGAGAAAAAGAGTGTGTATCTATTATGTGTTACCTTGTTAGTATGATATAAACCGATAAGGTATTAAGAGGGTGTGACGGATATAGATTTATGATAAAAAAACTCATATAATTTATACATGACAGAGAATCTATTGAGATTATTATATAATATATGGAGTAACATTTATCGATATCATGGTACCTGCTATTAGTTTATCTGTTTTATAGATTGTTGGGTTACGTGGGGTAAATTATAAGGGTTAGTTTTCATATGTCGTCTTTTGAACAATATACCACGAGGTCGACCATGAAGGAATGAGCTGTCAATGGAGAATCCATTTGAACACGACGTGAGCGCCACGAGAAGATATTTGGTGATGGTGCTCGAACAGAAGATCTTGACTCGACATTTAGAGATCACCCAAGTTGCGCCGCCACCATCATCGAGAAACATCGTGAGCTTAATTATTGAATAGTTCCGACGATTTGATCCACCGACCTTCAATAGAATAGGAGAACCGATTGAAGCTGAAGAGTGGCTAAGGTCGTTGGATCGACTCTTTGGATATTTGGTATGCATAGAAGAGCAGAAGATCTCTTGTGTCGTGTTATAACTCACCGAAGGAGCTAGCTACTGGTGGGAGTCACATGAAAGGACTATGTCACCGGAATTTAGTAGTGTTATGTCTTGGGGAGTCTTCAAAGAGGTGGTTAGACATGAATTCCTACCTCAGTTGTACCGTGACTAAAACGAAGCAGATTTCATACATATTCGTCATGGAACCACCTCCGTAGAAGAGTACGTGATAGATACAACATGTATAATAAATGAATAAATATTTATCTTTTTTTACGAATGCAACATATAAATTAAATAATATAGTAATCATATTATGTTGGTCCCAAGTGGTCAGAGGTTCAGAGGGGGGTGAATGAACCTCTATCAAATTTTCGTTTTAAAACTTTTTCTGCAAGTAGGTTACTGATTCTATAGAGAATGCAGTAACCTCTCGATTCAGTAAACTGACAGTATGCTGTTTTAGGTTACTGACTCAGTTATCACAGTATGCAGCGGAATAATAAAGATAGAGTTTCTCTTTGAAAAATAATGTTCTTTTCACAAATATGATTTTGCCAGAATCCTTTGACCAATATGCTTATGATAAATGCAGCAAGATAGATATGCAACAATACAATGCAACAAGTAATCAAATATAGTGGTTCGAAGGTGGTGTAATCCTTCGACATCGACTCTACTCCACGTAGGAGGAATTTTGTTAGGTCAGTTTGCTTTACAAGACTCAGCTTTACAAACCTCTTCCTATCAAGTTTACCTACTAGAATCACAAGATTCCTAGGCCACTTCCCACACATGGTACAATATCTCACACAGAGAAAATAGCCTACACAAGACTAAACACTTTGCGAGGATCTAATATTTCCAACTAAGGATACCAAACTTAAAACAACCTAGCACACAACAAATGGTTAAAAGTATATGTTGGTTCTTCAACTGGTGCAACTTTGAAGTTAGTCTTGAACTTGAAAGCTCGAATGCTTTGGTAGACTGCTTCAAAAGGTTGAGTGACTGAACTTGATAGCTTGAGAATAGCTTGAAAGTTTGATAGCTTAGGAAAATAATCAGTTGTTAAGTGGTTCAATAGTCTCCACAGTCACTCCATCCTTCTATTTATATCACGAGGAAAATGCCCGTTGAAGAGAGACATTGTCCTTGTTGCAATTCAAAATGATCTTCCAAATCTTCACAATAAATACGTCTGGAAAATCTGGGATGTAGAGCATGTCCTACTCTGATCCGCATTAATGGTGCCATACTTCGTCTATAGTACTTTTGCAGAGTCGTAGTCTAGGTGGCATCACCTCATTGGCTCGGCGCTAACTTCTATTTACTGGTAACTTAGATAGGAACCAATCCTCGTACTGCATCCAGCATATTCCTCGTACTGCATTGAATAGGTTAGAAAGACTTACAGCTTGCTGCTTAGCTTGTAGTAGTTATTTCCTGTTCTACGCCAACTTTCTGTTTCAGAACAACTTCATATTCCTGAAACCTGCAGTTAACTTCCTGACCTACGATAGCTTTCTGATCTACATCTGCTTCCTGATTCTGAATAGCTTCCTATTCCAAAATCCTGCAGTCAGCTTCCTAACCTGCGATAGCTTCCTAATTCTAAACAGTTTTCTGTTCCAGAATCCTGCAGTCAGCTTCCAGTTTCCCTTACTGCTATCTGTTTACTGCTTACTAATCCAGCTTCCTAATCCTGGTTTCCACTTTAGCTTACTGACTTTCCTTGCTGAAAATCAATCTTCAAGACTTCTTCATATCCAGAATCCTGCTATCATCAGTATTCTATATCTTTCTTATTTTACATCTATACAAATCACAACTTCGAAAGATGAACTTATCAAGCTAAAATCCACTTATAAAACGTGGAAAATGGATACTCTAACTTTCTATCCAAAGTTACATTGTCTCATCAAAACCTAACAGAAATATCCCAACAAATTATATTATGGTTGATACTCAAAATTAACTATATTTTTTAAACTCTATGTATTACACGGGCCCTATACTAGTATATATATACATAATACCATTTGTCCACATTTTTTCTCATAATAATAACTTTTTAAAAATAAATATTTTTAATAAATGAAATTTTAAATAAAATAGCTTTTAATATAACTAAGAACTTTAAATTAGTATTTATAAGAAACATTACTAAATAATATAAGACTTTTAGTTAGATTTTATAAAATAGCATATGCTATACTTCAAATATAGAAAATATTTATATATTTGAAATTTTCTTAATTTAATAAAGTTTGACAAAAATGACATAAATAAAAAGAAAATAAATGAAGGTTATGATTAAAAATATTTTTTTGAATTTATTAATCAATGGAATTGAATAATTTTTGTGTATATATATTTTAAAAATTAAATTATGAAATTTATTTGGAAATTTTAACTTTTTTATCATTTAATTGAAAAGAAAATTCAAGAACTATTCTAAACTTTAAAAATAAAATTGAAACTAAAATAATGGTGGAAATGTTGAATAATACAATAAACATAGCATTTTTTAAAAAATAATAATTAAAAATTTATTAATATTCCCTTACAAATGCAAATACATTTCAACAATCTTTATATATATAAAAGAACAACTACTAATGTCACGTGTCATCCTCTCAAGAGTTCAAAAATTATTATTAATAATTATAGTAATATTAATTATATAAATTAATTTTATTGTAACACAATCCTTTTAATTTCACTCCAATATTTTATTGTCATTTCAAAATTTACCAATCTAACATTAATTATTATTAAGGAATCTTTCTAATCACTTGACACTTGCTAATTATTAGATGGAATTCGAAACTAATTACTTGAGTTAATGAGAAACTAGGAGATAGATGATTAAAAAAATAATTTTTTTATCTATCAATTACTAGAAGATAATGATCTATTGAATTACTTTCTAATAAAAATTATTTACTAGGAAAATCAAACTAATAACTCAAGTTTATGAAAACAATTTACTAGGAAAATTATTTTTGTAATCATCTATCAAATACTAGAGAAAATTATATAGATCAAATACTAGGAGATATTTTAAAACTAATTGTTAGGAAATTAATGTTTAAATTTTGAGACAAAACAAAATTGTAATAGGAATTTAGAGCACCCCATTTTTCATATTGTTTAAGTGAAACTTAGATTTTTGAGTCAAGAAGAAAAATTGAAGATTGGAGGATCTCGCAATTTAGTAGCCAATTGATTAAGGAAGAAGATTTTGTAAACATCAAGCAATGTCACTACTGAATAAAGCAGAAGAAAACAATTCTAGAATACTACAAGCAAAACAATACAACAATGCAGTAAGGAGAGCAGAATGTAGCAAGTCAACAGAAGTTGTATTACTATAATAGTTGCAGAATTTATAAGTACTGCATCATAATCGAAGAAAGACAAAAATAATGAAATGGACAATCACACACAACAATGCAGTACTAGGAAGATCAGTGTTGTCCGAGGAAATGTCTTTTAAAAAACTAACTAGTAGAGACAAACTGATCATACAGTACCGAGAACCAGTAATCCACCAACATGTAGACTGGCAGACTGCAACAAACCTGCAACCTAGTACAGCCACATTAAAAGCCTGGAGTTCAAGAAAAAAAATTAAATGCGACCATTCAGAAGCAATTAATGTGAGTTCAAGAACATTTGAAGAGAATTTAAATTCAAAAAAGTATGTCTCTCTTCAACGGACATATTTTCTTCACCTATAAATAGAGGAAGACTTGACTGAAACAACTATTGAAAAATTGATTGTCACGCCCCGAAATCTTTTCACATTTTATCAGAGTTTTTACTCGGGCGTGAAGATAGAAAAAGGCAAGGGATGCTTAATAAGACAGAAAGAAAGAAGCAAGGGACAACAGAAGAAAGGGGTAAGAAACGAAGTGAATCTTTCACTCATCAAAACCGACCACTGTCGATTACATTCGGTCTCACTACCGATATATTACAACATACGACCTCTGTCGTTAGCAATCAGTCTCACTACCGATATGAAATATCATAGGCAGCGGAAATACCTTCAGGATCTCACATCCTTACATGTATCAAAATATTACAAAACACAAGTTATCCAAAACATAGTTTGAAAATGTTTAAGAGACCTCGTCTCATTACAATGAAGCCAGATACAGTACTTCCTCTCTCCTCCTAGGGTTCCTCATGCTCATCATCGCCTGTAGTGTGAGTACAGATTAAGGGGTGAGTGCGTGGAATACACTCGTGGGGATAAAATCCACCTCGCACAACTTATGTCATAATTAAATACCGAAAAGCTATCCTACAGTCACATTGTCACGGCACGTATAAATGCAAAGCAGACATTAGAAATGGTACGTAAGAAGAATAGGTGCGGGATTCCCCCGTCTTATCCTATATCGGTATTTCACTGCTTGGGCATTTCAAGAGGCTCACGACACCGCTACAGAGTAGTAGAATAATAGCTGGGGACGCACAGAATGCATGATCGGAGGACCTCTGTCCTTTCACAGTTATATCATGGCACAACAAGTATAAACACAGCACTTAGTATTCCTCATTCATGCAAGCGTTTACTTAGGAAAAACGGTAAACAGAAGAAGAGTTAGAATTTACCCCCACCTCGTATAGTGGTTACCATGTGAGTCGATATAAAACACAAGTTCGATAACGCAAGCTCGATCCAACAAGCACACAAGCTTGATCCAACAAATACTCAATCCAAAATATAGCCTACACATGTTACGGTGCCCCTTAGATTCTTATTAATTATAATTAAAGCGATAAACGTTTACGCGACGAGTCGAAGGATCTAAAGATTGGATAAGACACGAGCTCGTTCGGTGTTGATACGAGCTCGACAACGTATATAAGTTGGAGAGTATATTGATATCAAGGGTTGACCTCGACCGGCCCCTCGACCCTCGGTCGACAACTTCCCGACGGTTAAGACTCGATGGTAAAAGATATAAAGGAAAAGGAACGGGAAAGGATTGGAAACTCGGCATTACCCGACACGCGTCTTGCACCCGGCGCCCACTCCCGGCGCGCCTGATCGTGCGCCAGCTTCCAGAAATCTCTGTCTGGCCGCGCACGACCGTGCGCCAGCCTCCAGCGGCTTCTGCCAGCTGGGGCACGACCGTGCCCCACGGTACGACCGCGCGCCAACGGCCTGCGCCCAGCAGCCTCTCCCGGCAGTCCGGCTTCTTCCCGGCGTTTCCGGCCACTTCGTTCCAACTTCTCGTTCCCAACTACTATCTCTCCGATACCAACCCATTCTTATCCAAACCCATCTCACACACACCAACATATATATATATATAAACATATACACTCACAATCTAAAAAATGCTTGGCCGGCGACCAAAGGTCGCCGGAGACCCATCGTCACACTCGTCGGCACATCACCAGTGCTGATCATTACTTTTCCTTATGGCGGCACCACTCGTACCGCCCTCAACAGAGATCATACTCAAACACACACACACACAAACATGCATATATCAGAATAACCAAAACAAGATAACTCCGGCACCACCCACACGGCGGCGCCGTCCTTCCAACAACTCACCCTCATCTCCATGCGAACCTCCGACAACATCCCCGGTTTAAAGAACGGAGGAAAAGAGAGAAAACCGAGGAGAGAGAAAAGTTGGCTAGGGTTAGAGTTTAGGGTTTTGATGTGGTCTTTCACCATTTTTCGATGAACGACAAGTCGGAAAAGAAAACCGAGACTTGTTCTAGACTCGACTCGTTAAAACCTACGTCGTGTGTGAAAATCGGCCGAAACCGACAACTTAGAAATATTCTGGCGAACTCCGGTGGCGGCACCACCACGCCGGCGGTGGCTCCGGCGGCGGCGCCGGTGGTGGTGTGCCGGAGGCCGAAAAAGAAAAGAGAGAAAAGAGACTTACGTGTAAACGTCGCTTTTTGGCTCGTTCGAAGAAAGGGTTGAAAATGAACTAGGGTGAGCTCTTATTTATAGATTTCAGAAGTTACTATTCACCGTAAATATCTCGGTAAATATCTTGGTAGATATCTTCTGATATTTCCGAAACCTCGTGGTTTACTCTTTTTATCGTCGTTCGAGCTACAGGTCTCCGATTGACCCCTAGTTCGTTTCAATGTTCTCGTTTTTCTAAAATGCTTCTAGTGATATAAAAATATCCTATGTTCCATGTCTAGATAAATTATCAATCTAATCGTGCAGTAGTCACGTATCTGAAATGCATGAAATAAATTAAACAGTTAACTCATACTCACATAATTATTAAATCATAGATTTAAATATTTAATTAATCAATTATGCTCGTTTTGATCCGGGGCGCTACATTGATCACTCACTTTCAAGCAAGAACAAACTCTCAAGCTCTCAACTCTAAATGTTTTCAAGCACTCAACCTAAGAGAAGCAGTCAACCCTTAAAAGTATTCAAACTCAAGATTCATCAAGGCTGCTTCAAGCACCGGTTGAAGAAATCTATATATTTTTAACCTTTGTGCTGTGTGTTTAGGTTGTTTTAGTAGTGTCCTCGGTTGATAGGATTTAGATTCTTGCTGAGTGTTTAGTCTTAGGTATTTAAGGCAATAACTCTGTGTGAGTTTTGGATCCTATGTGGGCCAGCATGTTGGATTCGAGCAACCTGTGAGGAAGTTGAATCTTAGTAGGTGCACTTGCTAGATTGATAGTTTGTAAGGTCGAGTCCTGTAAAATAAACTTATTTAACGAAGTTCCTCCTCAAAGGAGTAGAGTGGACGTAGAAGAATTACACCACCTTCGAACCACTATAAACCTTATGTGTTTACCTTTTCTGTTTTAGCATTTCTAATTCTATATCTTGTTGCATTCTATATTATATCATGTTGCATTCTATATTATATCATGTTGCATTCAAAAGTTGCTAAAGTTTATATTTCTAAAAAGGTCTTCAAAAGAAACTCTATCAAAATTTAAAGTTTCCGCTACATAAAAACTCTAGTATAGTAAAGTGAGCTGCATTCAAGCCCAGTAAGTTGTACGACATTCAGTGTTATGTTTTGTTAAAGAATACAGTGTTGTAAGTTCGAAAGATTTTGAAAAATCGATAGAGGTTCGTTCACCCTCTCTGAACCTCTGTGCCACTTGGGACCAATACTAATTAATATGACTATTTAATGATATTAAAATATGACTATTTAATGATATCAAATTTAATGTTGATAAAAAAATATTATTAAATAATACTGACATTTTAACTATATTTGTTAAAATAACACACCACTTTAAATATAGAAACCATTTAAAATTTTGAAATTTATTGAATTAAAAAAATTTGAGAAAAATATAAATAATAAAAAAAGAAAACCTACAATAAATATGGGTCGATTCAAAAAGGATTATTCAAACTTATTATTTAATGAAATTGAATATATATATATATATATTTGCAATATGTGTTTTAAAATAAACTATAAAATTTATTTGAGAAATTTAGACTTTTATGTTTTTGTTATCATTTAATTTAATTTGAAAGAAAGTTTGAGGGTTAGTCTAAACTTTAACAAATAAAATATAAAAAAAAGGTGGGAGGGTTGAATAGTAATAGACTTAACAATATAATTTCTCAAAATAACAAACAAATATTATTTATATTCCTTTACAAATGCAATATATATTTCAACAATTAAATAATATATTAATCATATTGTGTTATATTTAATTTTAAATTATGCGATGTGTATTACACAAATCCATATTTTTTTCTTATATAAATAATATTAGAAATTTTTTAATTCTATTAAATTTATTTTAATTATCTTTTTTAATCCCGTGTATTACACGGACACTATACTAGTTAATTAATATATTAATCACATTATGTTATATTTAATGTTAAATTAGGTGATAGTATTGCACAAAACCATAAATTTTATATTTCATATATAAACAATACATAAAATTTTAAAATTTTATTAAGATCAATTTAATTTTTAAAATCACATGTATTAACAGGTTTTATGCTAGTTTTTTATTACTTTCTGAACCCATTTTTGAATTTTGAGTTTTATAAGTTTCTCTTTAAAGAACTAAATTTGTCAACATATTTAATTCACACCTTCACAAATATGAGATATTACTTAAATTGCACATTGTTATTATATTTTAATAATAATTTCTTTGAAAATTCTGCATCTTCTATGTGATATTGTTTTATATTTTTGTATGGAGTCTTAATATATACATTTAGATTTTATTAAAGACATTTATGTATTTATACACCATATATTAAGTTTATATTGTTTCTATTTAGTTTGATTTTGAACTTTGTTATATAATATTTTCTAAGTAAATATTTATTTTGTACATAATATTGCATATTATATAAATAACATAACACATGAAGAAAAAAAAGTTAATTATCATTTAATCGATTGAACCGCCAACCAATCACATGGATTATTTGCTTATGGTCCGATTATGAAAATACTGGTATAAATTAACCCCATCATTTTTCTAACACAAAAATTTGGATTTTCCTGAGGTATGGATCCTGTTGGGATATTTCTTGTAGGATTTTGATAAGACAAATAACTTTGTATAGAAAGTTAGAGTACCCCGTTTTTCCACATTGTTTAAGTGGAACTTAGTTTTGTTAAGATATATTTCTAAGTTGTATTTGTAAAAGCTGTAAATCAGAAAGATGGAGGATACTGATGTTAGCAGGAAGCTGGTTGTGAGGAGTATCGAATACTGATTTTCAGCAAGAAAAGTTAATAAGTAGTATCAGCAAGTTGAATCAGTAAACAACATACAGAAAGCAGTAAGGAGAACTTCGATGAGGAAACACTACTGTGTCTCATAGACAAGGATTGTGAAGATGAAGAAGATGATGAGGTAACTTCACAATCTCTTGATGTTTCTAGTTCTGAAAAGCTGAACATGATCCAGTCTTTTAGACAGATCATGAGTGACTTTGAGCAGATAAATTCAACTAATGAAGTACTAAAAGAGAAAAACCAACAGCTCAAGAGTGAGCATGTTGTACTGAAGAAACCTATTTCTGACCTAGAATACTACAATATAGAATGCAATAACCTCCAAGCTGAGGTCTCTAAGTTCAAGCTGCTAGTCACTAAGCTAGAAGATGAGAAAACTAGCTTGCAAAACACAATTGATGTGTATAGCAAATCAACTAGGAAAGCACAGGAATGTATCCTGGAGACCCAAAACGCCTACAAAAGAAATGGTCTTGGATACTGTGCTAAAAGCTCTCAGAAAATAGCTAGCATATCCAATGCTGGAAATTTTGTTCGGGCTCGAGTATCCTATGCTTAGCAACTCATTCCAATGTATGGAAGCTTGAACAAAACTAGTACAGTGGATAAAGAAAAGAAGCCTATGTTGCAAACCACAGACAGTAAGTCTGTATAGAAACTCAGAAAGCAGCACAATCAGTATGCTGCAAGTAGGAGGAGAATGCAGCAATCTTCCAAGTTACAACAAAACTTCTACCCCTCATATACCAAGACATACATGTCTAGATTCCAAAGAGTTCATGCTCTGGAAATGTATAAGGGAATATCTTCCTATAACAGGAAAGGTAACACCTGAAAATCTCTAGCACACACACATCACAAACAGTATCCTGCAAAAGGTACTTACAGAAAGAGAACCACCAAGGCTAATGGTAAACCAATTATCATTAAGCAGGTGTGGTCCCAAAGAGGACTAAACCCCCCAGGACTGGTACTTATATGGGTACTTGAATCTACCTGATTTACTTACAGGCATAGTTGCTAGGAAGCAGCGGAGATGTATGGTATATCGACAGCGGCTGCTCCCGACATATGACTGGCAATAAAGCAGGATTAAGGAACTTCCAACCATGTAGAGGACCTAAGATTGTCTTCGGAGATGACTCCAAATGAAGCACTAAGGGCACAGGAAGCTTGATCAGAGACAATGTAATTATCAGTGACGTTTCATATGTCAAAGGATTGAAATGTAATCTCCTAAGTATTAGTCAATTCTGTGATAAAGGATGTTCAGTGGAGTTCAACCTCAACAGATGTCTGATAAGAGACAACAAGATGAACGAGGTGAAGCTTACTGAAATCAGGAGAGACAACATCTATCTTGCTGATTGGAGTTCAACGGTGCAGCCAAGTTGTTTCATCGTAAAAAGCACTCCTGAACTAAGCTGGCTATGGCACAAAAGGATGAGCCACCTGAACTTCAAAACGATCAACAAGCTAGCAAGAAAGAACCTAATGAGAGGTCTACCAAATGCTTATAAGAAAGAGAATGTTTGTGGAGCCTGTCAGAAAGACAAATAAGTGAGAAGCTCATTCAAAGACAAAGTGCAGAGATCTTTACATAGTATTCTGGATCTTCTACATATGGATCTCTTCAGTCTAGTTGAGCCTATTAGTGTAAGTGGGAAGAAGTATTCCCTTGTGATTGTGGATGACTACTCAAGATTTACTTGGACCATCTTTCTGGCCAAGAAATCAGAAACTCAAAACAAGCTGCCAGAATTCATGAAGAGAGTGCAGAATGAGAAGAGCTTAAGAATTGTGAAGATAAGGTCTGACAGAGGAACATAATTCACAAACAACATTATAGAGAAGTATTGTTCATAGAATGGAATCTATCATCAGTATTCTGCAACAAGAACTCCTCAGCAGAATGGAGTTACAAAAAGAAGGAACAAGACTCTGAAGGAAGCAGCAAAGACTATGATTATAGATTCTGGTATACTAAAGAGATTTTGGGCTGAAGCAACCAGCACAACATGCTATACTCAGAATAGATGTCTAATCAACAAAGATCATGATAAGACTTTTTATGAAGTTTGGCATGGAGTTACTCCAAACATTTCATACCTGCATGTCTTTGGATACAGATGCTACATTCTGAACAATGGAAAAGAACACCTAAAGACCTTTGATGAAAAATCTAATGAAGGAGTATTTCTAGGATACTCTTCAATGAGCAAGGCATTCAGGATCTTCAACAAAAAAAGCTTGGTTGTAGAAGAATTAATACATGTGGTATTTGATGAACCATATTGTGATACTGTTGAGTTAAACAAGCTAAAGGATGATGTATCTAAGATGAAGATCAAGGATCATGTAGTAAGATATATTGATGAAGTTCCAATACTTGCTGAAGTGGTCACTGAAAACAGTACACAGGTTTCGGAAATACAGTAACGCAAGATACTAAATAGCAAGCAAAGAGGATACTGCAGTCCAACAGTAACTGCAGTCAGGATACTGCAGATCAACAGGTTACTGCTCAGTAACCAGCTTACAACTTTGAGCTTAATAGGACACGACTCACGAATCACCCAAGAGAGCTTGTGATTGGAGATATCAATGAAGGTGTTAGAACAAAAAGATCAAGACCGCAAGAATCACTGTTCATATGCTTCATATCACAAGTAGAACCCAAGAGTGTGGAGGAAGCTCTTGATGATTGTAACTAGATTTAGGCCATGCAGGAAGAGCTGAATGGATTTGAAAGGAATCATATATGGAAATTGGTTCCAAGGCCTGATCACCAAGGAGTTATTGGAACAAAGTGGGTGTTCAAGAACAAGCTAGATGAAACTGGTATTGTGGTCAGAAACAAAGCAAGGTTAGTGGTTAAAGGATATTGTCAGGAAAAAGGCATAGACTTTGATGAGACTTTTGCCCCTGTTGCTAGGCTTGAAGCTATAAGGATATTTTTATCATATGTTACACATAAGAACTTCAATGTTTATCAAATGGATGTGAAAAGTGCATTTCTGAATGAACTCTCATTTGAAGAGGTATATGTGGAACAACCACTAGGTTTCGAAGAATAAACAGAAGACAAGGTATTCAGATTGGAGAAAGCTTTGTATGGTTTAAAGCAAGCTCCTAGAGCTTGGTATGATACTCTGTCCTTATATCTCTTGGAGAATGGCTTTCAGAAAGGGATAGTAGACAAGACTCTTTTCAGAATACATGATGAAGACAATATACCGCTTGTGTAGATATATGTGGATGACATCATCTTTGGTTCCACAAACAAAGATTTATGTGAGAAATTCTCAACCCTCATGTAGAAAAAGTTTGAGATGAACATGATAGGAGAATTAAGTTTCTTCCTTGGTCTACAAGTGAAATAGCTAGATAATGGGATTTTTTTAAATCAAGCCAAGTACACCAAGGAACTAATAAAGAAGTTTGGAATGGAGAATGGATCTTCAGTAAGCATACCAATGACCACATCCATCAGTCTTGACAAAGATGAAAGTGGAAAGAATGTGGATACAACAAAGTATAGAAGGCTTATTGGATTCTTACTGTATCTTACAGTAAGCAAGCCGGATATAGTGTTTGCAGTAGGAGTATATGCAAGATTCCAAACATCACAGAATGAGTCACATCTTGCAGCAGTGAAAAGGATTATCAAGTATCTAAAGGGTACTCAAGATATTGGCTTATGGTATCCAAATGACTGAGAATTCAGCCTCAAAGGATATTTAGATTCTGACTTTGCAGGATGCAAAATTGACAGGAAGAGTACGAGTGGTACATGTCAATTTCTAGGAGATAGACAAGTTTTTTGGTTCTGCAAGAAATAAACATCCATAGCAATGTCAACTGCTGAAGCAGAGTTTGTTGTTGCAGGAAACTGTTATGCTCAGATTGTGGATACAACAACAGTTGAAGGATTATGGGATTATAGAGAAAGAGACTTCCATTTTGTGTGATAATACAAGTGTCATTGCTATAACACACAATCCTGTCTTTCACTCAAGGATAAAGCACATTGATGTGAGACATCACTTCGTAAGAGATCATGTGGAGAAAAATGATGTTGTACTTGAGAAAATGCATACTAATGTACAACTAGCAGATATATTCACAAAATCTCTTTGTGAATCAAGGTTTTCTATGCTAAGAAACGAGCTTGGGATCATCAAGCTTTGATGAGTAAGAAAAGATAAGTTCTTTCAGTAAGGGGGAACTTATGCAGTATTTTAATTTTCAGCATCGAGATATTCAGTATTCTTAGATACAACTGAACAACATTTTCTAACAGTATTCTGTTTCAGGATACAGCAAGCAGCGTACAAGTTACTACAACAGGTTACTGTAATAATTCACTATAACAGATTGCTGCAGGCAGAAAATAGTATTTATTAGAGACAACATTTATGAAGCCCTACAACCTCGTACCAACAATAGTAACCTTATCGCTAATCATTTTAAAATATAAATCAGCGACTACATTAAATGTAAAACCGCTTTTCAGAGAAGTCGAAAAGCTGCGGTTTATCTTTTGACGTGATCTATTGCAGATTTTATGGGTTTGTCCCTCCACCTTTTTATCTCAACCATCAGATCACGTGCCTCTCTTTTAAGTCATTTGATCTGGACCATTGATCTAATTCAAACCCTTGTTTGAATTTATAACTGATCAAAACCCCTTTCTATTCTCTCTATACTTACACTCTTATCATTTTTGAGAAACTCTAACTGACTATTTTGCTCTCAAGAACTATATTCTCTCTCTAAGTTTTACTCACAGATCTTTCAAAAAATCATCAATGGTTGTTGTTGTTGCTAGAGAAACTAAGGTTGTTGAAGGAAGACTAGTGAACACTAAGGTGTTACTAGGGGACGAGTCATCCTTTGACAAGGAACTCGTATCTGAGGTCTGGGACCATATATGTAGGAGCAAGGTCTCAGGTCTTATCACTACTTTTGGCAGGTTCTCTGCCCGGTCCGTCCAAAAGTTCTACACTTTTACTGAGTTGTCTGAGGACTCAGAATCGATCCATTACAAGATCGATGGAAAAGAATACTCCCTAACGGCCAAGGACATTGATGTTATTTTTTATATCTCCAACAAAGGTATGAAATTTTCTGACCTGGAAAGTTATGGCTCAGGTCACTTGGGAGAAATTTGGAACCTGTTCAAATAGGATTCTATCAAAGAAAATGTAACCAGGAACTTCAAGAAGAAGAAGCTCAAGCTGGAGTACGAGTTTCTTCATGACATCTACGTATATGGCATTGAGGGCAGATGTGGAAGTTATGATAAGTGCACCGATCTTCGAATGTGGTTGATGACTGCGATTGTACGAGGAGAAACAGTCAACTAGGCACAGTTCATCTTTAAGAGGTTTTGGGAAGAGGCTACCAAGAAGACGATTAGAAGGAGCTATGGGATCACTATCTCCACCATTCTGAGCAAGTTAGACATTACCCTTGAGGAATCAGTAGGCGTCGCTCCTAGCTGGTTCCTGTGAGTGAAGAAAGAGTATACCAAGCAGAAGAAAGGCGAGGAGAAGGCCCAACAACCAAAGAAGAAGAAGGTTGCTGCAAAACGCAAGGCTGCAGAAAGTGACTCAGATGATACAACACCGAGGGCTGCTGACTCGGATTCTGGCGATGATGATGATGATAGTGATAAACCCGCTAGGAAACCGGTTATGGAGGCTCTCAAGAAAGCTCCATTAAAGAAGAACCCATTGACGAAGGATGCCAAGTTGAAGTGGAATCCTTATGCTAAGGCTGTAAGGAGGACAACTCAAGATCACAATGTGGTTAGGGTAGATCTTGAGGATCCAGCCCACGGGCAAAAGACTATCACTCCGGGAGGTTCTGATGATGAAAATAGTGATAGTTGTCAAAAAGCATCAGATGATGCTACTCTGGGAGATGATGTTGATGATATTCTGCTTTTAGAATATCCTGTACCTGATCAGAGGCTTGATGAAGATCAGGAAGCTTCAATTGCTCTAGTTGCTGAAATTCAGGATGTTGTTTCTGAAGTACAGGTCGATGACCAAGAAACACAGGTTGCTGATCAGCCTGCAGAGAAAGTTATTGAGCATGATGCTATTCAAAAAGATGAAGAGGTTCAGGCTTCAGAATCTGAATCTGAATTAAAACAGCTTGCTTTGCTGCAAGAGATGAAGCAGAAGAGAAAACTGATGTTGAAGGAAATGAAAGACAATGGGAAACGCTTGATCAAACCCCAAGGCCAGGTGTCACGACCACATTTCTAACATAGCTAGACATAATAGATTTTCATATTAAAAGACTTGTAAGTGAGTGTGTGACTTTTTTTTTCTCTTTAAATGTTGTAACAAATAACTTTTCTTACACCTGAAACTAGATAAGAAAATATATAGCATGCTTCGTAGCATTTATCATAAAGTCAAGCCACACCCACTTCTATATTTTACATACTTATTCCCAACAAAAGTGAAGATAAAATAGAGATCCATGTTTTTCATCAAAGCATTGTTTAAAGCAAAATAAGCTCATAGCGTAGCCTAACGGTTGTCATCCATGTACACCATCTCCGAACCCGTAGGAACTCAACAACACAGTCAGTAAGTCCATGAGCTTATACATCAGCAGGTTCACCTACAATGCATGAACTATATGAGCTAATAAGCTCAGTAAGTAGAAATTATGCACATAACATTAATGATATGGAATGTTGTCAATAATGCATGCTAATGAATGAAAATATTTCTTTATAAAATCATTTTCCTTCATTGGGCCTCTTGACCACCTCGCTACTAGGCACCGGATAGAGCTCAATATAACATCATTCATCATTATAGCCATAATCATGTCTCACAGGCCTCCGGCTGAACGAATCAAGTCATAACCATGTCTCACATGTCCTCGGCTAAACATATAGTAATGGTAGCCATATCCATGTCTCACAGGCCCCCGGCTGAATGAATCAAGCCATAACCATGTCACATGTCCCCGGCTACCCATATAATATATTGTAAGCATGATTACATGCCTCGGTGCTAGTAATGGTCAATAAAAAACTTTTCATCTTGAAATCTTATCTTGTATGCAGAATGCAATAACTTTCATCATTTACGTATGCACATATTGATGCTCGTGATTGATATTCGTAATGCATCACATATATCTTCATATAACATCACTTAAACACGTCATTCTCAAGGAGATATAAAATCACATAATATCACTTAATCAATATACATATATATCATGAAATACTATGTTCATATATTGTAGTTGCAAATGAATTTCTACTTACCTTAGAAACTTAGTGTTATCTCGAAGCCTTAAATCACCTTTTAAGCATTCCCTTATCTAGTGGAAGTTAATTAAAAATTATAAACAAAACTACAGGATAAAACTAGTACTGAACTTTAACTCGTATTATTCAAATCACAATTTTTCAATAAGCTATTAGATATGATGCTTATTATTATCATTGCTATTAATATTTTCTTTCACCCGATTCTCTATTATCTTTCTTTTACTCATTTCTTTAACAAGACTAATGACAATCAATTTAAACTACTAATCGAAAATGTAAGGAAATTAAGACATTCATTATTCAGATTCCTTTTATTCATTATATCTAAACCAATACATTTCATGCATGATAATATAATTATTGAGTACAACATTCATTATAAAATGTATCAGTTTGATTAACTTCTACATTTTCTCAACTAATATATTTCATACAACAGTGGTAATCAATTCGAGAATTATTAAGGTAAAACTTTTAAATTTATATAAGGAGTTGATTAATTATTTATATATAAATAATCCCTTTTTAATACAAGTGTGTTTATATGTAATTGAATCTGCAAGCCAGTTAGTTGAAACCAACAACAAAGATTACTTAATCTTAGGTAATTACATAACCAAATTAACTTAGAATTATATGTAAAGTGTGTACCTTCCTTTCCTCTTCTATTCTTCAGTTTCTCTTTCTTTTTATTTTTCTTTTTGTAATCCCCTCCCCTGTTTTCTTCTCTGTTCATCCATTTTCTCTCCTTCTTATTTTAAAATTCTAATTATTATTATATTATTGTTTGTCTATCAAATGGTGGTAAGTTTGTGCAATTACACGTATCACATACCTATATTAACATTATTATTATAATATGCAATTAAATATATATAAACTACTGATTACCCATATATATATAATATAAATATCCATGTATGCTTACACACCAATATATATACATGTGCTACTTATCTATATATATTATAATAATAATAGTCAACTTTATAAAATATGCACATACACACGGCCATTACTTGCATGTACATATATATATATACACTATGTTGTGCACTTATATACATATCCATAACCAATTCAATTATTCAATTTTTATTTATTTATTTATTTATTTATTTAATTTCCTTTCTATAACTTATACCATCAATAATTAATTAATTCATATTGTGCACTTGAATATCACTGGACTCAACCAATTATGATAGAGTTTTCTCAACAACAGTTATGTAAAAGCATATAAATAATTCAATATTTAAAAGAAAATATAATCATGCAAGCTCACAAGTAACACATAAATAACACGAGATTTCACAAGTATAAATAAATAGAGCAAACGCACTCTATGATATCGATGTAAACTCAAACGTCACATAATAAACAACACGCAATTCATATAATGCATGGATGCATGAACTATATTCGTCAATGAGTCATGAGGGGCTCGGGTCTCACACCAGGCAAAGAACAAAGAGTCTCAATAGGACCGAAAGAAGCTCTCAAGCCGATTGATACATTGAACAAAGTAGAGAGCTCCATCGAAGATATTGATTCGGAAGATACACAGGATGTACTTGCAGAGACCCTTGAATCGATATGACAGAGGTTTGCGACCATCTATGATTACTGGAGATGGATGCGACTCTGCTCAGCAAGAGACTTACTGCAGTGGGAAGATTGGGCAGTGGTAGAGGAGATTGTGCTCACATGGACTGCCAATTTTGTTGAGAACCCCGACATTCTAGCTGATGGGCTCTTACCTTTCTTCCATGAGGATTTCATTGAAGGATTCACTGATGATATGATTGCTAAGATCTTTGAAAGGCAGGAGAAGTTGTATGCCCACTGGAAGGCCAAAGTAAGTCTGTAGAGACACATGGTGAGAAGTCGATGAAGTCTGGGGAAGACAACACATTGATTAACCCCGTTACTGAGATTGCTGGGAACCCTACTGAACTAGAGCTTGCTGAAGCTCAGTTAGCTACCCTCAATCCTGAGGAAGCTAATGAAAAGATGTTGCAGATGGGGATTGAAGCAAGCAAAATAGAATCCAGACAATCCCTCAGAATGCTGCAACTAGGAGAAGAGAGCAGTGCTGCCGCTGAAGCTCATGATTCACCCACCTTTACAGGTATCGCAACACTTTCTCCTATTGTTAGTTTGGATGTGATGGATACTGACAAGCAACAATTAGTCGATTATACTAATTTTCCTGTTTATCATGTTTTATCATCTGAGGGAGAACCATCGCTAATCATCCAAGAAGTCCTGAAAGACATCAATCAGGAATTCGTCGATAAAGCAACCATGGAGGAAGTTGCTGAGCCAGGACTCCCCGTACTGGCTACTATAATAGTACAGAATACTGAAGAACAACAGGCACCACAAGAACCAGCACTTGCTCATGAGCAACAGAATGCGGCAGTTGTTGATGTTGTCATTCCTTCTGAAGTTGTTGTTGTTGATCTTGAAGAAAAGGAAGTTTCTACCTTCTTGGTGGAATTCGGGCAATTGATTGAGCAAACATATCAGAATGCTCAGAATTTGGAAATTCTAAATGCTTCTGCCACCGAAGTTGCTGGAGTCAGTAAGAATGATGTTATAGCCGATAGTGAAGTTGCTGAGGCTGTTGCGGTTGAGATTACTGAGGTAGCTGAGGTAGCTAAGATTACTATAACTGAGGTAGCTGAGGATGCAATTATTGGAGTAGTAGTTGCTGATGTTGAGAAAGTTGTTGAGACAGCTTCTCCTTTGAAGACCTCGGGCGTGGATACTGTTGAGACAGTATCTGCGAATGATAACGAAGGGAATTCTGGAGAAGAAGTGCCTCAGGGAAACAAAGAAGTTGTTGCTCCTGCACCTGATGATGGAGATGACTCATCCAGTTATGATGATGAGGATCCAGAAGGTGACAGTCCTCCTTACAAAGAACCTTTTAAAACCAAGATGACTGCTGAAGAAATAAGTAAGAGAATACAGGAAGCTGACAATGCTGAGCAACAAGAAACCAATCAGAGTTAGGCCATGGTCCTCTATACTCAAGAGGAAGCAGGACCACAAATGGTTAGAGTTGAGACTCTTTCCGACTCACAGGAAAGATCCTTCAAGGTATTATGGATGTCATCCAAGGTCTTATCCGAGCCATGCAAACTCATGAGATGAATATGGCAACTAGCATCAATATAAGAGAACAAGTACACTCTTCATCCATAGCAGAATTGATGAAGGATTTGTCTGAACTCCGTTCCAGGATACAAAGAATGATGAATAATGAGTGGAACTCTCAGTACCGTGAGCGCAAGAAGTTTGAGAATACACAACAAGTTGCTTCTGATATAAGAGATGCAACGATTAATGAGATTAGGAGCTCTGTTAATAAAGTAAAGAGCAATCAGGCTGCTCAGAACATGGTACTAAATAATATGCAGAAAAGCATCGCATCGTAGGCTCGAGATGTTCAAAGCACAAACGACAGGATCCTAAACCTAGAGTTATTTCTTGGTGAGATACGAGCTATTCTTCATTGGGCCTTTCCTCAATATTTGCCCACTAATGATGTCCCAGAGACTGTTTCAGTTGATGATGCCAATAAGGGGGAAAGCAAGTAGTAAGACGATCAAGTTGATGATGTTGTAGTGGAGGACACAATAAGAGAGATTGATGAGGAGGATGATGAAGATGACGATAACCTTCCTTTGATGATATCCAGAAAGAGAAAGTGCTCTGACTCCGGTCATGGTCAGAGCCAACCCAAGAAAATGAAGGATGACGATGAAGGTGAAGAAAGTGCAGGTACTGGGGTTGTTGGATCTCAAACTGCAAGCAGTACTGCAGCTTAACAAGGAGCCATAATCTCTACTGCAACAACTCATCAGAGGAGTTCAAGGTAGCAAACACAACGAGACAGAGGAAGACAGCAAAGACAGAGACCACAACATACAGGTCAGAATCCTAATACTAAACCTTTTATGGGCATTGATGCAGGTCCAAGACTAGATGAAAACAGGTAGAGAGAACTGAAAGAAGCCGATGAGAATAGGATGAGGGAGAAATCAGCCTTGAGTCTTCTTCTACCTCAAGATATTTCCTATTTTAGTTGAGATAAAGTCTCTACTAAAGTTGATATCCTGATAGATCATAAACCTGAGAAGGTGAATATGGCATGGGATCTAATGATCTTTGACCAGATAAACTTACCTAAGAACAAGAACCCAACCTTCGAGGAGATCACTTTTTTCAAAAGATCTTAATACTTAAGGTATTTCAGACATTTATGCCAGCATGAGTTCTTTAAAGCTTATTCAACCTGTGAAGAGGCCTTGATAAAGTATGAGAAGATGACAAGAGAATGAAGGTTGCAAATCAAGCTTGGATTGATGGATAGGATGGAACAAGGTGAGCAGATACCTTTTTATCAGGACTACTGTCTTCGTTGGATTCAAATTCCTAACACTAAGAGGAAGTTGGAAGAAACCTATCAAGAGTCCATGTCAAATTGGTGGAAAGGAACGAAATATGAGCAGGTTGCTAAACTTGCTGGAACCGATGCTGGATATGGCTCTATAAAAAGAAAACTCTTTGAAGGATCAGAAACCTAAGGAAGTGGATGCTTATTGCAGTTTCTCAGAAGATGTTCAAAGTAAGTACTTCCTATAAAGAATTTTAGTTATTCTTTTATACCTTCATTTTATTTATGAAGTTGATGAGCTAAGTTATTTTTAAAGATAGCTCATGTTGTACTTTATTTGTACAAAGTGGTTGTTTTTATGTACTTCTGTATATGCTGCTTAATATGGATTTTGTCATCATCAAAAAGGAGGAAATTATTGGGATAATTCTGATAGGATTTTGATGAGACAAATAGGTTTGTATAGGAAGTTAGAGTACCCCATTTTTTCACATTGTTTAAATGGAACTTAGTTTTGTTAAGATATCTTTCTAAGTTGTATTTGTAAAAGCTGTAAATCAGAAAGACAGAGGATATTGATATTAGCAGGAAGCTAGTTGTGAGGAGTATCGAATGCTGATTTTCAGCAAGGAAAGTTAGTAAGCAATATCAGCAAGTTAAATCAATAAACAGCATACAGAAAGCAGTAAGGAGAAGTGGAAGTTGTCTACAGGATTCAAAGACAGGAAACTATTCTTGAATCAGGAAGCAAACGCAGATCAGGAAGCTGGCGCTAGACAGTAAGTAGCTGCTGCAACCTGAGTAGTAAGCTGTAAGTTTTTATAACTTATTTATTGCAGTACAAGGATATATTGAATGCGGTATGAGGTTTCTGCAATATCAAAGTAACCAGTAGATAGAAGTTAGCAACTGACTAATGAGGTGATGCCATCTGGACCGAGGACCTGCAAAAGCATTGTTGCTAAAGAGTGGCGTCATTAATGCGGAGTAGAGTAGGACATGCCCTATTTCCCAATTTCTCCAGGTGCATTAAATGCAAAGATCATGAAGATCAAGTTTTGAAATTCTACAAGGACTATGCCTCTCTTCAATGGGCATATTTCTACAAGTATAAATAGAAGATGGAAGTAACTAAGAAGATTACTGAACTTACTGCTAATTTTTAAAGCTATCAAACTCTCAAGCAAAACACAAGTTTTCTATACAGTTCAGTCACTCAACCTTCAAGAAGCAGCCAAGTCCAAGATTCGAGCTCTCAAGATCTTAAGGCTGACATCAAAAGCAACAGTTGAAGACCATATCTTTTTAACCTATTTGTTGTATGCTAAGTTGTTTTAGTTGGTGTCCTTAGTTGGAAGGATTTAGATCCTCGATAAATGTTAGTCTTTATGTAAGGCCATTTAGTCTGTGTGAGTGTTGTACCCTGTGTGGGATATAGCCTGGGAATCTCTTTGATTCTAGTAGGTTGACTCGTTAGGAAAAGATTTGTAAAGTTGAAACTTGTAAAGCAAACTGATCTAGTGGAGTTCCTCCAGTGTAAAGGAGAAAAGTGGACGTAGAAAGATTACACCACCTTCGACACTATAAACTTTTGTGTATTTATCATTTTTCTTACTTGTTGCATATACCATATATCATATCTCATATATCTATCTTGCTTATACTGCTAAAAGGATTCTGATAAAATCTTACTTGTGATTAGAAAATTATTTTTCAAAAGAAACTCTATCTTTGATTTTCGCTGCATACTGTGATATACTGAGATAGTAAGCTGAACCAGCATTTTGCCAGCTTACTAAATTGAGAGAGTTGTTGCATTCTCTGTAGAATCAGCAATCTGTTTACAGACAAGATTTAAAATGCAAAATATGATAGAGGTTCATTCACCCCCCGAACCTCTGACCACTTGGGACCAACAGATCCATACCCTCGATCCGACCCGGTGCGTGGTCTACCTCCACACGCGCACACACCCACTAAATATGTATACATCCCTCAGTGAAGGTATTCATTGCATACTCTTAATGTATTACTTGTATAATGGAATCCACAGTGAAAATGATGATTGTATGCTCATAAGGTATTAATTATATAAGGTACTGATTACTTTGTTTTAATGAAAGATATTACTTATTTTACCAAATTAAATGTATTACTTATTATATATAAAGGTATTACTTGTTTATCTCAAAGGTTTAAATGTATTATTTATTTATCTAAAAAGTATTACTTTGTTTACATAAAGGTATTACTTGTTATTTGTAAAAATATTACTTGTTTATCTGAAATATATTAATTATTTTATTGAAATGTATTGCTTATATTATTATTTAAAGGTACTTATTTATTTGATAGATATTACTTTATTTTTACAAGTTATTAAAATGTATTTATTACTAGTGTAAGGAAAATGTATTAGTCATATAATCAAAATGTATCATTTTACTATAGAGTATAAGTTTAAAATCTTAAAATTTATTTACAAGTTATTGAAATATAAGGTATCACTCGTATCACTTAAATGTATTCACTACAAGAAAATCAATGGCTAACTACGCTTTTTTTTTCACTTGACGACGCCAATTAGCATCATGAAGTAAAGTACCCACACTTGTAAAAGTTGTTAGGATGTATACTATAAGCCTAGTTTTTTGTATGAACATCGTTTATGGAATGAGAATCACATTGGTCATATGTTTGCATTTTATATTTGTTATATATGTTTATGCAATGTCCAATTAATTTATATTATAGATAACTTGGTGTGTGGTGCCACACAGAAGATCATGTTATCAGTTTCTTATAAATTATAAATAGTAGCTCACAACCAAGATGGATTTGGACAAATCATCGGAATGGTTGTAGTGTAGTTTGGTATTAGTCTGTCTTGACTATAAAACTACACTAGTACACTTTGTGTGTATTGAGCAGGACCATTTGAGGTTGTTCGTTTTATACTGACTATATAATAGAACAAGACCTCTGTTATTATGGATGTACATCTTCTTAATCCCTATATAATAACGGGCACGTATGCTCAATGTTTATTTCTTTAATTTGCCAATGGGTGAGATTTATTCATAAATCAATAAACTCGGTGAGTTGGGAGATAGCATTGTTTATATGGTGTTCTGTTGATTATAGAAGGAATCCGTGTCCTAATTATTTAGGATGATAATGTCTCCTTGAGGAGCTCATAAGGATTATCATGTAAACCCTGCAGGTGGATTTAATCCGACATGATAATAAGGATGAGTGGTACTACTCTTGGAATTAGATGTAAATTATTTAAGTTGTCAGTAACTTATTTAATTTACGGACATTCGATATCTTAAACACGGGGAAATAAATGTACACATAATAAGGAGCCCATATTAAATATGGGATTGGGATGGTAGTTCAATAATAATTCTCTAGTGGACTGAATTATTATTGATGGGCTTCAGTTATGTGTTCGGGCCGAACGCAGGATACTAAAGCCCATCAGGAGGCCCAACCCAATTCCTCCTCTAGGTCCCTGGTGTAGCCTATATATAGCTCTTTTCATCAGCGCCTCTCAGAACACAGAACACAGATCACAGAAAACACGTGATAAGTGAGAGAGAGCGGAACTGATTTTTCTCGAAGGATCGTTGGCCACGCAACGTTCGAGAAGGGCTCAGAGGAATACATCAGAAGATCAAGAGGTCTACAAGGGTATGATTTCTTTCCGCTGCTATTTATCTTTGGATCCCGATTCCGATAGCATAGGGCCGGCGATCCGTCGGTTCCAACAAAAGTGTCGCGAATTATGTTGTTAAATTTGTCATCACGAAATTTTTTTAAATTTCATTTAGGGATGTTTTTGAAAATTACGTCACTAACTTCAAAAATGGCGACACTAATTTGTGTCACTATTTTAAAGGATCTATAGTGTTTTTTTTAATATCTTGCCAACACATATCATTCGTGTCACAAAAAATAACCAAACTTTTTATAATATCCGTGGTTAAATTCACAACATTGTAGAAAATTAGTGTAGTCCACTTAGCAACATTTAGATCAAATAACATCATTAATTTGGTGACTCAATTTATATCTAAAGTCATAAATTAATAACCGTTTATAAATAAAAAAAGTGTCCTTAAATCCGCAACTATCTTAAATAAACATTCTCAAAATTTATGACGCTATTAAAACGATATGTACTAAAATTGTCAATGCTATCTATCTACAATTTGTGTTATTAAAATAATAGAACACTATTGGTTGTGTCATTATAATAGTGATGTTATACAAAATTATTGTTCTAAAAATGGCAACACTTTTTAACGTCATAAAATCAACGACATTTTGAAAATTGTAAAAAAAAAATGGTGACATTGACTTCAACAAATGTCCTCAAATTAGTAACATTCTTTTAGATATTTAGTAGCTAGATTGGTGACATTTTTCTCTAAAAGTAGTATCACAAATTAAATACATTAATATTAAATGGCCCAACATTTGCATTACACAAAACAATCTTTAATCAAAAATACGAAAATGAGCAATAAATCAATTATTCATTTCAATAAAAAATAATTAACTTTAAATCTAATTCCAATCCCAAATAATCAAACTGATCATCAAAGACCTTATTACAAATTAATAAATTGTTCTTCAGCGAAAATAAACTAAAAATAGAATTACCCAAAAAAAACATATTGGTCAATCAAAGACCTTATTACAAGTACTTGAGCTGGTTCATTTGATCCCTTTTATGTTCCTGTGTCAAATATGTAAAAAAGAAAAAAACCAAACAAATTAGAGTTCTTTTAAAGCATTAGAAAGATAAAATAACTAAATCAAAATATAATAAAATAACTTAATCAAATACATATAACATGATTAATATATAACTTACATTCAATACAACCATGAAGAAACTTCACTCAGTTTCAAAACTTGCAGATTCTAAAAAGTTCGGCATATTCTGCAAAAGACATGTAACAAATAATGAATTATAAAATAAAAAGTAACTTATCATTAGAAGTAAATATGTTTACACAAACCTGTGACATCATAGTCTTTAACTGAAGGAAATCCAGTCGAAGATTATTCACGTCTCCTTGCATTTTTTCATTATCACATTTCATTTTTGACATCTTTCTCTCGTTCTCCTCTTTCAGTTGAGTTATTTTTTCTTCATACTCAACTTTCAAATCTGCAATCTTGGTTTCATAATGTACCTCCATATCAGCAAGTTCCTTTTGAAGATTTACGAGTTCATTCTGTTTCGTTTATCTTGAATGAATTTTTGGGTCATGTACTTATGTTGGTGTTACTCCTAAAGTCCCATATCCTTTCACCCTTCCATATTGATCTTCCCCTACAATTTCATTGAATACTTCATCTTTTATAGCATTGGAATCAACATTCTCAATTGTCGCACTACGTTCTGCAACCAAATTTGTAGTTGTCCTCTATTTACACAAAAATAAATAAACGCTATGATTTAAGTAATGGAAAAGTTAAATCATACATCCATTGATCTTTAAATTAAAAAGGAAAGCACAATGCTTACCATAATATTTTTTGCTTCTTTGTTGACAAACTTTCTATTCTTTCTTTTACGTGTAATTTCATAGAGCTCTAATCGTCCAGGCTCTTTTCCATACTTCTCTTTCTGCCACAATATTCCCACAATTAAAAACAAGTACTAATATTAGACTGATGAGTCACAAGTATAAGATCATGCTCGAAACAATGATAAAAAATAATTTATCGATCATTACGATATCCTACTCAATATATAATCATTGGAAGTGAATGAAATTATAAGAAATTCAGCATATTTGAATTTCACTTATTCCCCTGCCATTATCTCAATAATCTGTTAGAGCCGTTACAAGAGCAAGATGCCTACAATCATTACCACATAATATCAAATAGCTGAAACTTTCAAATGAATTCCTCAATCATCTAGATAAGAAATCAGAAGCACATCGTCTCTCTTGTTCTTTCACAAGTATAAGATTATACCACAATATTCCCACAAGTAAAAATGATAAGATCATGCTCACAAAATGAAATACAATTAAAACTTTAACTCACATATTCTTCTTTACGTCGAGCAAAACTCTTTGAACCACGAGTATGAGGCACCCTTGCGGTCTTACCTCTATCAGATAATTTCTACAATAAAAAAAACTAGTATAATATTTATTTAAATATTTGAACTTTGTAAGAATAAACGATATTATTTATACCTGCTCCTCGTTGAATACCAATATTCAACCAATTTCTTCCACTGATTTGGTGGCACTCTAACTGGAATTGAAGTTATTGTAACTGTCATAGTCTTATCGCCATTATAATGCTTACATTTCAACTCATGTTTGTGACACTTCCACTTATTGCCAAGTGATTTCATTATCCATCTTTTAACATAAGCATTATCAGGTAGCTCAAAATACGTCTATATCAACCAATTAAGCAAGTAAGTTATAAAACATATTACAAACACTAAAATTATATTATAAGACAATTAAAAGAATCTAATATATTTAAAATAACCTTAGTCAACTTCCATAAACGTTCTTTTTGCTCATGAGACATTAGCCTCCAATCTAACTATTCAATGGAACACAACTCATTTTTCCTAGCAACAGTTCCAAGCCAACCACCCAAAATTTCACAACTTTTCTTAATTGGTTGCCCCAAATTATTAAATTCCGCAACAACACATTCACCTTTAGGTAGAGTTCAAATGTCTTTGGCACGGGTTGCCCCACGTTTTTTCCGCACATTACCTTAACTATCTAAATATAAACTAATATATACTCAATTGTTATAGTCATCACTAAATCTTTATGTATAGTTAATGAAAATATTTAAAAAAACACATATACTTTCAAGATTCAGTTTTAATTGAAGGATTGATAGTACCTCTTATTTCAATATCATAGAAAACTTCCTCGATAGAATCATCTTCAAGTTCATCACTTTCATCCTCTAGACTATCAGGTGGTTAAGTCTCATAGTCATCACATGATTGAGTCTCATCATTTTCATCATAACTTTGTTGGATAACTTCTATACTTTTGTCATTGTTTATTTCTTTGATGGTCATCACATCCCGTGGACGACGTTCGTTTTCCATGTCAAAATAGACCTAAAATAACAAAAACCAACCTATCAAATAAGTCAAGATTAAACCTATTTTTTCAAGAATTGAGTTAATCTGTCCATTTGCACACAAAAGAAAAGGAAAAATGAGAGAACGAAATATGAGAGCTTCATAAATAGTATTTAATTCAAACTATAGAGTGCTATAAAGGTTGATCAAACTGAGAAACTAACTTTAAATAGTATATATGTAATCTGATGTGCAACGGGTGCGTAATCAGAGTACAATGGAAATTGAAAAGCAAAGGTCGTTGATATAACTATGCCGATAATTGCAAGGAAAATAAATCTTAGTTATTTCTTTAAAATCATAAAATCTGCACATATAAGTAATCAATTATAGGAATCTAGCCACCTATGTGTACCAATCTACGTAGAAAGTGTATACGTGTGTAAATAGATATAGTTTGCACTTGTATTGTACCAATCTTCCAATCCTATCCTTAGATGGAACACTCACCAAATCAGGTTTATCACAATCTTTGTCACGCCCCAAAATTTTTTTGTATTTTATCAGAGTTTTACCGTTGGGCGTGAAGAGAGAAATAGCAAGAGACGCATACACAACAGAAAGAATAAGCAGGAGACAACAGAAGAAAGAGATAAGGGACGATGAAAATCCTTTTTGTATTAGACAATTGGCCTCTGCCGAAAACAATTGGTCTCACTACTGATATAAACATCATAATAAAGCAGCGGAAATAACATCAGGATCTCTCGTTCACAGAATACTCAGAATTAGTTACAAAATGTGAATAAACTTATAACATATTGTTTTGAAAATGTTTGTGCGACACACTCTAAAAATCACAAGTTCAAAAGCAGCACCGCCTCTCTCCATCTAGGGTTCATCATGCTCAGCAGCTCCTGTAGTGTGAGTACAGAATAGGGGGTGAGTGCGTGGAATACACTCGTGGGGATAACTCTGTCTCTTGTGACTCTCAACAGATATATAAAAACTAGTAAAATAATCTTACGTCACGTTGTCACAGCACATAAAATGCATAGCAGATATTCAAAGCAACTCAACTCAAGTGCGGGTATCCCCCGTCTTACCCCTACAAAGCTCAGGTGCAGGTATTACCTGACTTACCCCTACAAAACTCAGGTACGGGAATCACCCGACCCTACAGAAACTCAGGTACGGGTATCACCCGACCCTACTCAATCTCAGGCACGGATATCATCCGACCCTACGGAAACTCAGGTACGGGCATCACCCGACCCTACAATATCTCAGGTACGGGTATCACCCGACCTTACGGAAACTCAGGTACGGGCATTGCCCGACCCTACAATATCTCAGGTACGGGTATCTCCCGACCTTACGGAAACTCAGGTGCGGACATCTCCCGACCCTACGTAAGAATGAATGTGGACCCACGTCTTTTCACAGTATATCATGATCATGTATTCAAAGCATATAATCACAACATTTAGTATTCCGCCAATCATGCTTTAAATAGGGAAAACTGTAAACAGATAAGAGTTAGAAATTACCCCCACCTTGTTCGGTGGTTACCACGTGATCCACGAGTGCCGACAGATAAGATTTCACAAGCGAGTACCAAAGGATCCGATATCACAAGGCTCAACTCAACAAGTAGCCTACATAAGTTATGACGTTCCTTAAATCCTTAATAAATTATAATTAAAGCTGTAAAAGGTTTCGTTGGAAATCGGTCGTTAAATACGCGACGGATCGAGCGATCTAAGATTGGAATTGAAGAAACGAGAATGGATATCCAATCCATGTGGCTGAGATGATAGAGAATGAAATAAGGATCGCAACGCAAAAAGAATGAGCTCAATCGGAGTTGAAACGAGCTCAAACGAAGCGTTTTAAGTTTAGGGGTAAAATGGTAATTTTGGTCAAAGGGTTGACTTTGACCGGGCCCACGGACCCCGATCAACGATGTCTCGTCATCGATGACTCGATATGGATGAACGATGGAAAGAAAACGAGGTTCGGATCGAAAACACGGCGTCGGGTGCGCGTCGGCACCCGACGGGCGCGCACGGTGCGCGCCGGCACCAAGCACCCGACGGCTGCCGAGTTTTCTCGGCAGCTAGGCGCGACCCAACCCGGCTGATCGAGTTTTCTCGGCCAGCCCTGCCCAGAAATTCCCGACGGTGGCCTGCTCGAGCAGGCCACTTCCCGGCGTCGCCCGGCGCGGTGGCGCCACCCCCAGCCACCACCACCTACCTCGCCGGATACCTCGCACCGCCGGCTACCACCTCCGGCCGTCCATCACCGGATTCCGGCATGAATAGTTCCCGGAAACTTCGCCGCAAAATCCTTCGAAGTCACATTTTTCCAAGATTTCAACTCCAACCAAAACTCCGGCCAGCGACTTCCCGTCGCCGGCAACCCTTCCCTGAGCCTTGGCCGGCGACGGGGGGTGGCCGGCCACCTATTCCGGCCATCCCAACCCATCAACACAGCCACAACCATGCATGCTTGAACACCACACACACACACCCGTTTCCATACACACACACACTGTTCTCTCTTCCTTGGCCGGCGGCCACCTGCCGCCGGCGACCACCACCACCCACTGTGACCTTGGCCGGCGACCCCTAGTCGCCGGCCACCACCAGCCGCCGTCCAAAACACACACACGAGCACAACAGGTTGCACACACACACACCTAGCGTAAGGTGTGTTTACACACACACAGCCGGAAATCCTTGGCCGGCGGACACCAGCCGTCGGCCACCCACCAGACCACCTCGCCGGCGACCTCCCGTCGCCGGCCCACCGATCACACACGGCGGCGCCACCATGCGCCGCCCCAACAGCGAGCTCAACAACACACAGTCACACACATACAAACACACGCACATGCACATACTACATACACTTCCCCTTTTCCGGCCAGGCGCCGCCACCAGCGGCGGTGCCACCTCCTCCACATCATCATCACACCACCACCAGCTTCTCCGGCCACCGCTCCGGCAAGAGGACGAGGAGAGAGAGAGAAAACAGAGGAGAGAGAAAGGGTGACGAGGGTTAGGGTTTGACTATTTTTCGCCGTTTTCCGGCGAACGAGAAGTCGGATTTGAAATCCGAGACCTATACTAGATTCGTCTCGTCGAGACGAACGTCGTGTGTGAAAATCGTCCGATTCCGACAACGTTGAAATTTTCCGCCGACCAGAAAACAGAAAACGAAGAGAGAGAGAGGAGAGAGAGAACTTACGAGTTTTCGGCGCGTTCGGCTCGTTCGGAAAAACGGTGAAAAATGAATCGGAGGAGCCCCTATTTATAGAAGTTGGAAAACACTATTCACGTGAAAATATCTCGTCACTATTCATCGGTTGAATTTTCCATGCTACTATTCACCGAAATATCTTCCGGTTTTCCGAAACCTCGTGTTTCGCCCTTTTCGTCGCCGGTTGAGCTACGGGTCTCCGATTGACCCCTAGTTCGTTTCTATCTTCTCGTTTCCTCAGTACGCATCTAACGGTATATAAATATCCTATGTTCCATGTCTAATAAAATTATCGATCTCTAACGTGCATTAAACACTTATCTGAAACGCACGTATTTAATTAAACAGCCAAAACATACACACATAATTATTAAATTATAGGTTTAAAATATTTAATTAATTAATTATCCTCGTTTTGATCCGGGGCGCTACAATCTTCTAGGTCAGTACCATCATGTATATTACAAGAATTTTCAACATAGTAACTAATATTTGTTATCATGTTAAATAGGTTGTAAAACTAAAATCTGCACACATAAATTCGCAAATCTGCACATAACTTTGCACATAGTATGCACACATAATCTATAAATTTGTACATAAATCCGTAAATCTACACATAATAAATCCATAATCTGCACACATAAATCCATAATCTGCACAAAATAAATCCATAATCTGCACACATAAATCCATAATTTGCACAAAATAAATCCATAATCTGCACACATAAATTCATAATCCATAATCCATAATCTACACACATAAATCCATAATCTGCACACATAAATCCATAATCCATAATATGTAAAACCATAATCTGCACATATAAATCCACAAATCTGCACATAATTTGCACACGTAAATCTACACACATAAATTCGCAACAAGGCTTATATAGTTGTTCATAAAAATTTAAGGAAATTACAGGCTAGTCTTACGAAATAGAGAAATAACAGTAGCAAGAAACATAATCCCAAAAACATCATAACCGAAAGTAAGAAGATTACCAGTTTAGTGATTTTTCCAGGAGAAATGGCAACGCAGGAAATCAGAAATCCCAAATCTGAATTTGCAAAAAATGAATGATTTGAAGCTTTTACAATAAAATGAATATAAATTTGAGGCAAAATCTGTATTCCCAAATCTCAGTGATTCAAATTGTGTATTCCAAGCATCAACATATACTGCTGCAATTTCTGAATTCGAGGCTTCAACACATACTAAAAGAATGATTTTCATATCTAAAATCTCAAATTTGTAGCTCTATTATATAGAATCAATTTGAAACCAAGCCTCAATCTAAGATCTAATTAGAGAGAATCCCCAAATCGCAGCCCCACTAACCATCGAATTGAAATATCAGCTGATTTGATTGTTCTTTCTACATAAAAAAAATACCTAATTTGAAGCTCAAATCATGAAGATGGTATGAAATAAATTGTAGCACCCCAACCCATCTTTGTAGGATTGAGGCACTACCTTAACCTTATATGCTCAAATGATTTTGTAAATGGGATAATAATTTTTCTTTTTGAAAGATTTTCATAAATAAACTCAGCTGAAGACTTTATTAAACACGAGTATTTTTTTTAAATCGAAAAGCTTAGCATGCAAGAAACTAACTCGTGTTCTACCCATATTTGTAAATCAAAACCTCATCATTCATAAAAGATCGCATATGCTTCAAGACAACTCAAGGATTATGAGAAGAACTACCCTACTCACCATCTAGAGTTGGCAGCGGTTATCTTTACACTAAAGATTTAGAGACACTATCTCTATGGAGTTCAATGTAAGATTTACACCGACCACAAGAGCTTGAAGTACTTCTTTACCCAGAAAGATTTGAATATAAGGCAATGTAGGTGGCTCAAGCTAGTTAAGGACTATGATTGTGAGATCCTTTACCATCCAGGGAAAGCAAATAAAGTAGCTGATGCTTTGAGTAGAAAGTCTTGTGCCATATTGATGTCTTTGTCTAAACTATCTCAGCCATTACAAAAAGAAGTGCTCGAATTCGAAATTAAGATAATATCTGGACAATTCTCTACTTTAACGTTGGTACCAACATTGCTCGACGACATACGAAAGAAACAAGAGGGAGACTTGAGTATCCAAAAGATCAAGCAAGAAGTACAAGAAGGGAAAAATGAAGATTTTATAGTATCTGACAGTGGGGTACTCTACTTCGGGAATCATCTATGTATCCTGAATGATGAGGAATTAAAGAAGAAAATACTTGAGGAAGCTCACAGTGTACCGTATTCAATGCATCCTGGTTCTACTAAGATGTACCATGATCTAAAAGATCATTTCTGGTAGTTTGGAATGAAGAGAGACGTAGCGAAGTATGTTAGTGCATGTCTTACATGTGAAAGAGTCAAAGCAGAACATCAAAGACCTGGAGGATTTTTGCAACCTATTCAGATACCAGAATGGAAATGGGAGGACATTGCCATGGATTTCATTGTTAGGTTACCGAGAACAACAAATGGTTACGATGCAATTTGGGTGATTATTGTAGATTGACAAAGTCTGCACATTTCTTGGCGATGAAAATGACACACTCGATGGAACAACTAGCTCAGCTTTATATAAAGGAGATTGTGAGACTGCATGAAGTTCCCAAGACAATTATTTCTGATCGAGATAGTAGATTTACTTCACATTTTTGGGAGTGCGTCCAAATGGCTCTGGAACTAAGCTACGTTTCAGTATAAATTTTCATCCTCAGACAGATGGACAGATAGAACGAACAAATCAAATCTTGGAAGATATGCTACGAGCTTGTGCACTGGATTTTAAAGGGAGTTGGTGCAAATATTTGTGTTTGGCGGAGTTCGCATACAATAATAGCTATCAGTCAACCATTGGAATGGCACCGTACGAAACTCTATATGGGAGGAAATGTAGATCACATATATGTGGCAGGATCTAGGAGAGAAGAAAGAGTTGGAGTCAGGGATAGGACAAAGAACAGATATTGTTGATGAGACGACTGAGGTTATCAGAACCATTCGTCAAAGGATTGAAACAGCTCAGAGTCGATAGAAAAGTTATGCAGATATCCGTCGGAGGCCACATGAGTTTGAAGTTGGAGATGCTGTGTTCGTTAAAGTAGCTCCTATGAAAGGAGTGATGAGGTTTGGTAAGAAAGGGAAGCTTAGTCCTCGATATGTTGGACCTTATGTGATCGCAAAGAGAATTGGTAAAGTAGCTTACGAGCTAGATCTACCTGAAGAGATGTTGGCTATTCATAATGTTTTCCATGTCTTGATGTTGAAAAAGTATGTTCCTGACCCGAGTCATATAATTCAACCACAGACAGTGCAAATTCGTGAAGACTTGACCTATGAAAATAAACCCATTAAAATAGCTGCTCGGGAGATCAAGAAGTTGAGAAACAGAGAAATACCGCTAGTAAAGGTGATTTGGCAGAATCATAGATTTGAGGACGCAACTTGGGAACGCGAAGAAGATATGAGACAAAAGTATCCCGAGTTATTCTAAGTTTCGAGGACGAAATTTTTATAAGGTACAAGGGATTGTCATACCCCAAATTTCTATTTAAATCTCTTTTATGAATAATAGACTTTTTATTTATTTATCATGGTCTTCTAATAAATTAAAGTGAAGTTAGTTATGTGATAAATTAAATATTACACCTTATACCTTATGTGATTTGGATTCTTAAATAATTAATGTACTTATAATCATATTAAATTAGATATAGGATTTTAGAATTTAAGATATTGTGGAGATAATAAATTAAGTTGTTGAGATATAATAGGAGACCACATTATTTTTTTAGAGGATAATAATAATAATAATAATTCAGTGGTTGAGAGATATAAGGAATCCACGTATCTCTCACATGGAGGGGAGTTCAAAAACCCTACCTATAAATTATAAAATCATCTCACATGGAGATTAAAACGTTTAGCAGAAAAAGGGAAAGAAATAAGAACAAGAAGAAAAGAGAAAAAAAAATCCTTCGTAGCTTGAGGTCTTGAAGAGTCATCAGGTATACATTTACATCGCTTCTTCCATAATATATTTTGTTAGTAATTAGTAATTTCATTTAGTGAATAAACCATTCAAGGGGTTGAGAAAAAAAAAATGCAGTGTAGTGTGTATTACGTACTTCCAGTTTGAATCATTTGATTAGGTAAAAAGATTTTTCATGGAATATTGAATTTATAATTCTTGTAGGTGGCCGACAGATTGCCGAGTAAACTGAAAAATATAATACATAATGTTCAAGTTTGATAATTTATTTGTTTAGAAAACTGACAATCTAACATATATATTGCCTTAAGAAATTATTAGTTAAACTCTTATGGGGCTTAATTAATTTTGTTGTCTGTGGCAGTAGGTTTATTAACTAAAGTTAGAAGATGACTCTAAGGTCTACTATGGTATTAAGGGATTGGTGATTAATTAATCAAAACTAAATTGATACCCCAGTAATTCAGCTATTAATCGATTTAATTATAAACCTACTTGTCAAGACTTAAAATGATATTAGTCAGACAAGATATTTTGTAAGAGCTAACTGATGCTTTATAGTTTAGGAATTTTATTGTTTTCATATTAAAATTATCAAATTAGTATATACATAATGGGTTAATCATGTCTAATAAGTTAATATCAGTAATACTTTCCAGTTTTCATAATATTCAGATTAAGAACAGATAATAAGGTTGGCAATAGTTGGTGATAGAATTTCAGTAGCCCTAACAGTACATACTAATTTTAATATTAGATGATTAAATTCTTATTAATTTTCTTTACAAATTGTTTAATTAGATTAATCAGTTTGTTAGTGTTGCTGGTCAGCTTCATAAAATAGGATTGAATAATAAATAATTAGACTGGTAATATAATTGCTGCTAATCCAATTTAATGGATAGTAATTAGTCAGCTTAATTAACTTGAGGAAACTGGTTGCTATTGTTATCCAGCTTATTTATTTTCTATTATTTTTGGATTATGTTATGATACAGTGAGTCGATATATACATAAATATATATAATTCAACTTATAGATTAAAAAGGTATAGGAAATATTTAGTTGTATCCATATATATAATTGTTCTACTGAAGCTTGAAAAAGATAAATAGATAAATAAATAGGTGTTAAAAGAAAAGATTAATATTAGTTTACGTATTGAAAGATTGGATATCAATTGTATTTTTTTTATCTATTAATTATGTTTAGATTCAGTTAAGGAAGCTTAAAACGTACTTAAGGATTTTGAAGTGTTGTGAATTTAGAGAGCTTCAGGTAAGTACATCTCTCACCTGCAGTATGAGTAGTTTTGCTTTAATTGTTTTATATTGATGCAAAATTTATGTGAATGCCTATTTGTGTTTAAGTGAATATTGTTTAAATGATTTGCTAAGTTAAGTGCTTTGAGTTTGATTTATGTTATTCTATGAATGTGAAGAAATTATTTTGCTAGGTGATGTGCTTTTACGTATTTTATATCAAGTACAAGATGATAGTTAATCTTGTTTTATGAAAAGTGAGAAAAAATATTTTGAGATAGTATTTATGAATATAAAGTTATATTTTATATATTTTAAAGAGATTGGTACCGGGCTCCTAGACTGCCCACGAGAAGAAGTTAAGAGCTCCTAGACTGCTCTATTAGTTATTAGTTGCTCCGTTTGGATTCGGTGGCTAACTACCCCGCATTCTTTGGAGTTGCGCGCATTGGTACCATGTCTGGGCCCATAGTATATTATTTTCAAGTACCAGAGTATATTATTGTTTTATTAGTGATGTTCTTGTTTTCTATTGAGTTGCAAAGAAAAATGTTTTGTGAGATAGATGATGTACTTGCTAAATATTTTTGCTTATAATATTACCTCATACTGTAGATAAAGGCAAAGGTAAGATGTGATGCAAGGAGGTAGCGCAGCTGAAGCATGATTGGTGGTGACGGCCTCGGAATTGGTTTAAGATGTTTAAGAGCTTTCTAAATTGCATGCAAAATAAACTTTATTTTGAGTTCATTTGACGTGAAGTTTTATAGAAACAATTTAATTCTTTTTGGATGTTTTAGACCGTTTTAAAACTCTGATATGTTTCTTAACAAAATTATTTCCACTGTTAAAAAAAAATAAAATCACAACGATTGTTTGAAAGTTAAGCATAACTTAGTCTAAGTAATTACCCTACTAGAAGGGGGTGTTACATAAAATGTTATAAAAAGTTTACTTAAGCCAACATCGGAAGTGTCAAAAGGGGCATTAAGCATTTTAACTTCATACATATTAACATATATTAAAAACATATAATATATATGCTTCTAGAGAGGGGTCCGTACAGCTGGCTACACATCTGCTTCGTCGTAAGGGGGTCCTGAAAACATTTAAACATAGCAACATAAGATTTGAAAAATTTTAGTGGATAACGCTAATTAACTATTACATTAAAGAGATTAACTGATATGCTTAATACGTCATCTCCAAGGTCCGAGGACCTGGTATAAACTCCAAGGTCTGAAGACCTTGTATAATCTCCAAGGTTCGTCAACCTGGTATAAACTCCAAGGTCCGAAGACCTGGTATAATCTCCAAGGTTCGTCAACCTGGTACTTCACCTGAATGTGTCATTTCATTTTATCATACTCAACATACGAGTTATTCTAATCAATATAATTTATAAATAAATGTTACCCACTTTTGACGTTGATTTGAAAGCGGGGATAGCTCCTGAGGTATCCGGTCGTCTCGGACTGCACTCGGCACGTCATAAATTCTTAGCCTTTAAATTGCATTTCAATTGTACCGAAATGAGATAATTATACTTTCATAATAACCTTAAGTTAACCTTGCTAAAACGATAGAGATAATTTCTAATCACACAAACTGTAATAATTAACTTAATATGCTCAACATTGGTTCTTAAACTAGTATATTTTATAAAATTCACCATAAATTATATAGCTATTGAACCCTTATGAAATTAATAATGTAAACTTCTATCATCATATGTTTAAACATAGTAAACATTTTTGAAAGACTCTAACTAATTAACATTATATAAAAAAAATCATTTTACTAAGGTCTAAACTGCAGAATTTCAATTTGAAACTAGGCCATCTTTGAAAAATCATTATAATTCATACATTACTCCAAATATTACCAAATTTTAATCATATACTCAAAACTTCATGTAGAATAACATACTAAAACATTTTTGACAAACTCAAGGTGTACGATTTTATAAAAATAATTTTCTAGGGTCTAAAACTGCATAAATCCAACTCGAACTGGACTATTTTTGAAAAATCATCATAATTCATAGAATACTCCAAAAATTACCAAATTTTAACCATAAACTCAACACTTCATGTAGTATAATATACCAAAACAGTTTTAAAAAATTCCAAGTATAAAATTTTATAAAAATCGGCAAAGTGGACTGCCATTTCTAAAATTTTCACAACTTGATCAAACCCACCTATTTTCATAAAAGTAAAATGTAGATTCAACTTTTATAACTCTATCAACCTCAAATAAACCATCTTGACTCAATTTATCACACATGCAATGATTTTAGACAAGATAATCAAACATGCAATGACTAAATCAACATGCAATTGAACAATCAACTCCCAAAAGTGACATATTTTAAAGATCAACCATACAAAACAAGACTTTGAACAAATTTCTTCACATTAGTAGAAAATCACCCTTGGATCATACATGCAATGTGTTTAGGCAAAGAAATCAAATATGCAAAGCTTAATCCAACATGCATTTGCTCAATCAACACTTAAAATGACATATTTTTGAAGATCCACTACTTAGAACAAGGTATCCAACAATTTTATCACATTTGTAGGAAATATCACTTAGATCTTACATGCAACTCAAAATTAGAACTTAATCATGCTTCTAAGGAAGCAGAGTGGTGAGGATTTAGCCAAAATACCTCTTAAATGTACAAACTATGAGTTCTTTGAAACTTGCTTGAAAGGAGATTGTACTTTGAGCTTAATTTTCCATGATCTCTTGGAATGATCTTGTTTCTTCACTCATTTCTTGAATTGGGCAGCTTGTTTGAAGATAGGGAATATAATTTGGAGGAGAAGAAAAAGAGTAGAGAAAGGAGGAGCAACTATCTAGAGAGAGAGAGAGAGATGTGCTCAAATGAGAGGAGTCTCCCCTTTTATAAGTAGCATGTAGTATACCAATTCTAATTTAATACATGTATTATACATGTAGACCATCTCTTATAGTATTTATCCACTAGAGGTGTGATGATTAGTAGCATTGAAACTTGAGGTGGACTTGATGGGGGTATGGAAGATTGAGTGTAGCCGTATCTAATGTGACATGCATAAATAATTTTAATCATGACAATTATGCATTAAATTATTTTCAATTTAATACATCATATAAGCCACATTATTATGAATGAAGATATATTTAATTTAATTCATCATAATAGGATTTAATATATATGTGCGTATGTTTTAACTGTTTAAATACGTGCGTTTCAGATAAGTGTTTAATGCATGTATGAGATGGATAATTTACCTAGACATGGGATATGAGATATTTTTATATCACTAGATGTGTTTTGGAAAAACGAGAAGATAGAAACAAACTAGAGGTCAATCGGAGATTTGTAGCTCAAACGGCAATGAAAAGAACAAAACACGAGGTTTCGGAAAATCGGAAGATATTTACGGTGAATAGTAAATGAGAGATTTATCGGTGAATAGTAACTTCCGAAATCTATAAATAGAGGCTCTTTTCAGTTCATTTTTCACCCCTTTCTTCGAACGAGCCAAAAGCGATGAAAACACGTAAGTCTCTCTTCTCTCTCTCATTTCTTTTTCGGCCTCCGGCGCGCCACCGCCGGCGCGGTGGTGCCACCGCCGGAGTTCGCCGGAAAATTTCAAGTTGTCGGTTTCGACCGATTTTCACACACAACGTAGGTTTTGACGAGATGAGTGTAGAACAGGTCTCGGATTTCTATTTCGATTTCTCGTTCGCCGGAAAACGGTGAAAAACCATCTTAAAACCCTAAACCTTAACCCTAGCCACCTTTTCTCTCTCCTCGGTTTTCTCTATTTTCCTCCATTCTTTTAGCCGGAGATGTTGTCGGAGGTTCTCTCGGAGGTGAGGGTGAGTTGTTAGAGGGACGGCGTCGCCGTGTGTGGTGGTGTCAGAGCTATATCGGGTTGGGTATGTTATATGTATGTATGTGTGTGTGTTTGTGCGTGATCTCTGTTGGGGGCGACACAGGTGGTGCCGCCATGAGGAAAGTAATGACCAGCGCTGGTGATGCGCCGGAGAGTTGTGACGATGGGTTTCCGGCGATCGAAGGTCGCCGGCTAAGTGTTTTGGTGATATGTGTATTTGTATATATATATGTTTGTGTGTGTGAGATGGGTTGGGGAAGAATGGTTTTGTATCGGAGAGGTAGTAGTTTGGAACGAAGTGGCCGGAGGTGTCGGGCAGCAACGAGGCAACCGGGGAGGTTGCTGGGCGCGCAGGCTATTGGACACGCTGGCGCGCGGTCGTGCCGGAGGGCACGGTCATGCCCTAGTCGGCAGAAGTTGATGGAGGTCAGCGCACGGTCGTGCTTGGGGAGCACGGTCATGCGCCAGCCGACAAGATTTACTGGAGGTCGGCGCACGGTCGTGCCTAGGTAGCACGGTCGTGCGCAACCAAGCAGAAGTTGCTGGGTGTTGGTGCACGGTCGTGCATTGAGTGGGCGCGCCGGGAGTGGGCGTCGGGTGCGGGACGCGTGTCGGGTAACGTCGTATTTTGATCCTTATTCCGTTCCTTTCCTTCTATGTTTATCATCGGGTCTTAGCCGATGAGATGTCATTAACCGAGGGTCGTGGGCCCAGTCAAAGTTAACCCTTCGATTATTTTACCAAAATACTCTCCAATGTTATATACTTCGTTAGCACTCGTATCAACTCCGAACGAGCTCATTCCTTTTCAAATCTTTAGAGCTCTCGTCTCGTCGTGTATTTAACAATCGTATTTCTTCCGAAAGAAATGTTTATCGCTTTGATTATAATTAATAAAGATCTAAGAACAATGTAGCTTGTGTAGGCTATTTATCGGACTGAGCTTGAGTTACTGTTGGTTGAGATTGTGTTATCTGACTTTTGAGACTAGCGACTCACGCGGAAAACTACCAAACGAGGTGGGGGTAATTTCTATCTCTGTACCTGTTTACTGTTTTCCTTAGAAGATGCATGATTGAGGAACACTAAATACTGTGAATATATTTGTTGTGCCATATTATTACTGTGAAAGGGCCGAGGTCCACTTTGATCATGCATTTGTCCCTTACTATCTTCTACTACTCTGTTGAGGTTTGGTGGTCCTCTTGAATTGCACTAGTGGTATTGAGACCGTTTATTAGGATAAGACGGGGGAATCCTGCACCTACTCGTCCCTTGCTATTTCTAATATCTGCTGTGCATTTTATGTGTTGTGGCAACGTGACTGTAGATTACTTTTCAGTATTTATTTACTGTCATGAGACATAAGAGGTAGATTTTATCCCCACGAGTGTATTTCACGCACTCACCCCTTAATCTGTACTCATACTACAGGCGATGATGAACAAGAGGAACCCTAGATGGAGAGAGAGATGGGCTATCTTTGGTTTTGTATGTTTGAACTGTTGTAACACAAACATTTTCTAAACAATGTTTTAAGTATTTGGGTTTTGTAATATTTTGAAACATGTAAGGATGTGAGATCCTGAAGATTTATTCCACTGCGTAAGTTGTATATAAATCGGTAGTGAGATCGATTGTTATCGGCAGAGGCCGATTGTTGTTATGAGAAGGTTTCTCATCGTCCCTTACCTCTTTCTTCTGTTGTCTCTTGCTTATTTCTTTCTGTTGTGATAAGTGTCCCTTGCTTTTTCCATCTTCACGCCCATGTGAAAACTCTGATATTTATGAAAAGATTTTGGGGCGTGACACAACAGACTACTTTTCTCCATATTTTTGGTCTTCGGCTTTAGAAAGAAATATGGTTTAGTTTAGGGTTAGTTTGATTGACTCATATACTTATTTTGACTATAGTAATTTATGTTGGATGTATATAGTATATATATGATATTTGTATACTGCAATTAGGATATATTCAACTTCATCTTTTATTCTATTCTATCTTCTTTAATCTGTTTTTACATGTTAATCATTGATACCTTCGTTTTATAGACATAATATAAAAATTTAAATTTCACTCGATAGTGCAAAGTTGGTTATTTTCAATTAAAATATGTAACATGATTTTTTTTTTTTTTTTTGGAATTGAAGAATTTTTTTTTCTTTGAGTCAGAGAGAGTAATTAGTAAATAGAGCATATGATTGATATCATCCTTGCATCATTTCATTTAAATATTCTTTTATTTTATATAATAAAAAAGTAAAACAACAATTTCATGTATACAACAATAATAAAATTGTCAACTAAGTATATTTATTCTACTACCTGTATCGATTATATGAATTATATATTCGTCATCATTTTCTCTGTAGATACATTTAAGTGTACCATTTTTTTTTCTTTTTAACAACAAAACAATAAAAGTGTTTGCAAGCAAATCAACACTTTTAAATAGCGTGACAACTAAAGAGGTAGCAGCGCTTAAGCATGATTGGTGGTGACGGCGTCGGAATTGGTTTAATATTTTTAAAAAAATTCTAAGTTTCATGCAAAGTAAACTTTAGTTTTGAGTTCTTTTGACGTAAAATTTTACACAAACGATTTGATTCTTTTTGGATGCTTTATACCGTTTTAAAACTCTGATATATTTCTTAACAAAATTATTTCCGATGTTTTAAAAAAAAAGAAAAATTCTATGAATCCTTATGATATATTTTTATTAGTTGGAAAGTTAAGCATAATTTAGTAGAATTAATTACCCTACTAGAAGGAGGTGTTACACACTTATCCGATGATGAGGAGGATAATACAATCAAAGATTTATCAACCAAATCACGAAGAAAAAAAAAACTAAGTCAAAAAAGAAGATCAAATAAGGTATAGTTAGTTGCCAAATTAGAATTATAATCTTTCGTTTCAAAAATTCGATACTTATTATTTTTTTTAATATTTTAATTTATAGGAATAGAGGAATTCGAATTTATAATCAAATACAACAATATTTTTTAACATTTTTTTTACGACTCCCAAAATAATATTTTCTGTATATTTGGATTTCACTTTGAATTATACTCATACTTAACCACACACAATTTTGAGGATCTCATGATATTTTCTTAATAAAATATTGTTGTTATGATACCTGTTTTAAATAGAAAAAATATTAATTTATAATAATCAAATGTTAAGTAATTTGAATACACTTCAACAAAATATTAAAGAACAAGTAAAGGGGAAAAAACCACGAAATCAACCAAATAATAGGTCTCAAAAGTTTGTTTATCCATGTGCAACGCACGTGTTCTCAACTAGTATATATATGTATGTGTGTGTATATATATAATATATATATATATATATAATAGGTGGGTCGTTGGATTGAGTAGGTGCGGGTTGGAGATACGAATCCTAGAATCTGTAGCAGAGGTACACCAGCCCTACTCACTCTAATTGTCTTAGTAGGTTCTCAATTAAAAATAAAATATTTGAGTTTTTTCCATATCTTTTTTTTTTTTTAAATGAACCAAGATACGGGAAGTGAGGGAGACAATAAACATTAAAAAACTTATGTAGTCTAGTTTAAACCTGATTCGAATTCTAATCATTACAATATACACCTTTATAAAGACTCGTTTTATAGCTTTCCCCAAATCTGAATTTTGATTTGTTATTATTTCTCAATTTCCAACATAGTTAAACATAGATAATGACAGCCGCTTCAAGTTGCACTAAGAAAAATTTTGTCCTACAAATTTTATTGTAATAGAAATTGTTTACTTTAATCCGTCCACTCCAACGTAAATTAAGGATATACCACCGAATACAAATATACAATCCAATCCTATGAAGCAAATTAAAGAAAGCAAAGATAAAAATAGGAAACACAATTTAAGATCAAAACAGGGGATAGAGGTAGTGTATATTAAAGCAGCAAAAAGCCAAAATTGGAATGGAGTTGATAATGATGGAATGAATGTGGGGAAGATGAGATTCGAACAGTAAAATATTGTTGAAAGGGGTGAAATTCTCAACACTTTTGTCTTAAAACACAATACACAATGTATGGTGAGTTGCAGTAAAATATGAATTTTCCGATATTTTGGATGAAGGGACAGCGACTGCGCCTAAGAACAGCTAGTTTATATGTTTTATATTTTGTCCTACAAATTTCTTTTTTTAATTATTCTTAATGTAGTTTATCTCGATGATTCGATTCTCTCTTTCATTTATGACACCTTATATTGAATTATTAAATCTCTTTAACCCAACATTATCTCAATCGTGTTTGCTTTTCGACCATAGTTTCAGCAAAAGAGATGATTACAAATTATGTTTAACATTACTGTTTGAACTAATAATAGTATATGGGGAAAATTGCAAATTTAAGACACTATATTTTAGTCATTTATCATATAGAGATACTATCTTATCGGATCCTGACATTGAGACACTATATTTTTTATTTGAGCGATTTTAGGATAATTAGTCCGAAAAAAAATTAGGGCCTAAATTGCATGTGTTGTGCATGTGTCTCTCAAATTGAATTTGGTAAATTGATTTGGGGCTTTATTATGGCTAGAGGAGATGAATGTTTTGGCATATAAAACATATATTTTGCTTCAATTTCAAGAAGAATCAAATTTTTGTGAGCATGAGGATGGTTATGGCAGTATCCGATGGTAGAGGCTGCAGTTACGACATACCTTTTTCAAAACTTAACCAAAATTTATGTTTTAATTGAGACAATATTTGTAAATATGTAATTATCTTGAATATATTAAACAGTTCTTTCTTACGTCAAACCACTCATTTTTTCAAGCCCTAGCCAAGTTCCAAATCCATTTATCAATATTCATTTGATTCAAGCTCGATTTGAGGGAGAATCAACTCAGTTTTTTTGAAGAAACCGAAATTTGGAAAAACACATGCATTGCACATGCGATTTAGGCGCGAAATTCGACAATTTTGAACTAATTGTCTTAAATCGTTCAAATTAAAAATATAGTGTTCTAAAATTTGCAATATTCCCATAGAGAGAGAGAGTGTGTGTGTATATATATGTACACACAAAAACTCTTGTGCACCAGGTGCACGGATATAAGATCTGTGCAATTCGGGTCGATCCGACCCAGATCCACGAGTTTTTAATTTTTTTTTATTTTTTTTTCCAGATTTTTGTCTTGACCTTTATGTTATAAATGTATGACATTTACGTTATAAATATGTGACCTTTATGTACAATTATCTCTACCTTTATGCACTGTAACTTAGGAAAAAAAATGAAGATTTTCAACACAATTTATACTATGTACCTTTATGTGATATTAATGTGACCTTTATGTTATATTATGTCACCTTTATATACAAATATTCTGACCTTTATGCATCTTTATACATTATGTAAAGGTCAGAATATTTGTACATAAATGTGACATAATATAACATAAAAGTCGCATTGATATCACATAAATATGTATAGTTCAAATTGTATTGAAAATCTTCATTTTTTTCTAAGTTACAGTACATAAAGGTCATGATAGTTGTACATAAAGGTCACACATTTATATCATAAAGGTCACACATTTACAACATAAAGGTCACAGCCTGACGCAAAAAAAAAAAAAGCAAAATTCAAAAACACGCTGATCCGGGTCAAAAACTAGGTCGATCCGACCTGGATCCGCGAGTTTTTAATTTTTTTTTCCAGATTGTTGTCCTGACCTTTATGTTATAAATGTATGACCTTTATGTTATGAATGTGTGACCTTTATATACAACTATCTCTACCTTTATGCACTGTAACTTAGGGAAAAAATGAAGATTTTCAACACAATTTGTACTATGTACCTTTATGTGATATTAATATGACCTTTATGTTATATTATGTCACATTTATGTACAAATATTCTGACTTTTATGCATCTTTATATATTATATAAAGGTCAGAATATTTGTACATAAATGTGACATAATATAACATAAAGGTCGCATTGATATCACATAAAGGTGTACAGTTCAAATTATATTGAAAATCTTCATTTTTTTCTAAGTCACAGTACATAAATGTCATGATAGTTGTACATAAAGGTTACACATTTATAACATAAAGGTCACACATTTACAACATAAAGGTCACAACCTGAAGCAAAAAAAAAAATTCAAAAACAAGTGGATTCGGATCAAAAACTGGGTTGACCCGGATTGCATGTGCACCAAGTGCACATAAGACCAACTCATATATATATTCACAATTAAAATCATACAAAGGATAGGGGAAAGTAGAAAAATGTACAGACTTTTATTCTTTCTCGATTTAATTGACACAGAGCTATCTCTGATATGTTGAAGACTTCGGATGTATCTCTCAAACATGGTGTTTTCAAATTCTTAAATTGATTGAATGATTGAATGAATTGAATGGTAAATCTACATCCTTGTTGTAGATAGTCAAAATTTTGGCCAATTACAATTTGCCACATGTCAAAGTCCCGCAGATATTATCAAAATAAATAAATAAATTTAATTTGATAATTATCTCAAAGAAGTTGATGTATATCAAATTGTGAAGAATTCTAGAGCTATTAAAACTCTACTTCTACAAGTTATTAGAATCCTAAAGGTATCAGAACTCTACTTCCGGATAGGCATCAAATTATGATGGACCAATCAAATCGCTCCATTAGAATCCTAAACCTATCAGGATTCAACTTCTAATCCTATCAGGACTCTCCATCAACACCTATAAATAGGGGTCTGATTTTCATTATTCCAGACATCAGAAGGCAACAAGAAGTGAAGGATTCAAGAGCTCTCCACCAGCAACGGCGGCGATCTTCGAGGCGATCTTCAAGCGGCGGCGACGATCTTCAAGCGGCGACAGCGATCTTCGAAGCGATCTTCAAGCAACGACGACGATCTTCAAAGCGGCGACGGCAACGACGACGATCTTCAAGCAGCGACGAGGATCCTCAAAGCATATTTTTTTGGAAGCGTTTTGAAACTGCATTTGATTCAAATAAGGTGCTAAACCTTTGAATTCAAACAGTTTCTTTAGAAACTGTACCTGATTCGCATAAGGTGCTAAACCTTTGAATCAAGCAGCTTTCTTTTCAAGTCAAGTTCAAGTCTCCAGCGGTCTTCGAGCGTTCTTCGACAACAACGAGGATCTCCACAACATTTTTGGAAGCATTTTTGAAACTGTATTTGATTCAAACAAGGTGCTAAAACTTTGAATTCAAACAGTTTCTTTAGAAACTGTACCTGATTCGTATAAGGTGCTAAACCTTTGAATCAAACAGCTTTCTTTACCAGTCAAGTCAACAAGTCAAGGTCAAGTCAAGTCAACAAGTCAAGGTGAAGGAAGTCAAGCGTGAAGAAGTCAAGGAAGTCAAGTCAACAAGTCAAGGTCAAGGAAGTCAAGCGTGAAGTCAAGTCAAGCTTTACGAAGTCAACTGTCAAGAAGTCTACTCAAAATATTGAAGAGAGGAATCAAGGGATCCAAGAGATTGAACCCAAACTTTATTTGATTCAAATCAATAAAAATAATTTGTGCAAATCTTTTGTGTTTATTTAAACGCAAAATTTGTTGTTACAAATTTTTGGCACGCCCGGTGGGACAATCTCTTCCCTTCATCTCTTCTCTCCACCAAGTTACTCAAGATGTCTACACGCAAAACTTCATCAAAGTCTACTTCATCAAAAGACACAGCCACGAGCTGCGGCGTCACCACAAGAAATATGTTGAAGAAATTGTAAGCAGCCCAAGAGATGGTTCCCACAAACCAAACAACTATTCCCGAAGAATCATTGACGCCCACTGATACAAATCAAGGTGAGGAAAATTCAAGTGATTCTACGTCGTCTATTCCCCGCTCGGCATCAAGTCAATCACACGCAGCACCTGTAATGACTACAAATGCTACAACTTTGGAAGAGCAATTGGCTAGTATCATGAAAGCTATTGAGGGCCTTAGCAAACATGCTCAAGAACAAGATGCAAGAATATCTCTCCTAATGAAGGACAAGGAAGGAGACGTAAGCATAGGGCGAACAGTAGATGACCAAGTTGAAAAGCATAATGAAGCTGAGGCATCTGCAGGACAGCAAGTGAATGACAAAGGAAAATCGCCAATCACCGAGGTACAAGTTTCATCTGATAGATTCATCCCGATGAGTCAACTAAGGGAGTTTGTCATGGGAACTATCCAAGATAGACTAGATGGGGGCTTTAAGTCATCAATGACTTATGCTAAACCATACACTGCAAGGATCGATAATTTAAGGATGCCATTGGGTTATCAACCTCCCAAATTTCAACAATTTGATGGAAAAAGCAATCCGAGACAACACGTGGCCCACTTCATAGAAACTTGTAATGATGCTGGGACTTATGGAGACCATATGGTAAAACAGTTTGTCCGTTCCTTAAAAGGAAATGCATTTGATTGGTACGTCGACTTAGAAGCAGATTCAATCGACAGTTGGGAGCAACTACAACAAATCTTTTTCAATCGCTTTTACAGTACCCGACGTACCGTGAGTATGTTGGAACTTACAAACTCACATCAATGGAAAGATGAACCTGTCATCGACTACATCAATCGTTGGAGAAACTTAAGTTTAAATTGCAAAGATAAACTATCAGAGAGTTCAGCGATAGAGATGTGCATCCAAGGAATGGACTAGAGTCTACGATACATCCTTCAAGCAATTCAGCCTAAATCTTTTGAAGAGTTGGCTACCAAAGCTCATGACATGGAACTAAGCATCACTGCAAGGGGAGTCGAAGAGTCGCCAACCCAAGGATCCCGAAGATTCAAAGAAAACCAAGAAACCAAGAGAGGGGGCAAAAATTTTGTCAATCCGGAATCAATGGCAGTTAATGCAAGGCCTATTAAGTTTCGAACTAAAACGACTAACAAAGTTGAGCCAAGAAAGAATGTAACCCAAGAGTGGGGGCAGAGAAAGCTGACTTTGAAAGAAATGCAGGCGAAATAATATCCTTTTCTTGACTCTGACGTCCAAGGGATCTTTGACGACTTGCTCAAATGTGATCTAATTGAACTGCCAGAAATGAAGCGACCAGAAGAAGCTGGACGAATTGATGATCCAAAATACTGTACATATCATTGATTGGTAGGACATACAATTCAAGATTGTTTTGTCTTCAAAGAAAAAGTGATGCAGTTGGCCCGAGAAGGAAAGATCACATTAGAAGAAGATAGCGCTACAACAAATCCTGTTTATGTTGCTGACATGCATGACAAAACACTCTGCAATACAACGAGTGAATTAGATGATGATCTTCATAAAAATGAAGAAGATGACTATGCCACCGATGAGGATTGTGTCTCTGCAATAATTTTTACTGATGATGATTTGCAGCTTGGAAATAATTTCCACAACAGGCCATTGTTTATGACAGCATATACTCACAAGCAAAGAGTAAACAAGATACTCATTGATGGAGGTTCTGCAGTCAACATCATGCCTTTGCGAACAATGAAAGAATTGGGGATTTCTGTAGAGGAGCTCACAAACAACCGGCTGATGATCCAAGGATTCAACCAAGAAGGTCAAAGAGCTCTTGGAACAATCAGACTCGATTTATTGATGGGTGATATGGCTTCAACAACATTGTTCCATGTTATAGACTCTAGGACCTCATACAACATGCTCCTTGGCCGACCTTGGTTGCATGAAAATGGAGTGGTGCCTTCTACTTGGCATCAATGTCTGAAATATCATAAAGATGGTGTTGTAAAAATGGTTGTTGCTGATGATAAACCATTCACTGAAGCAGAGTCACATTTTGCTGATGCCAAGTATTACTTTGAGAGTGCGAAGACAGCCAAAGCCAAAGGAGAGCCAAAAAATGATCAAATCAAGATGAGTGAGTATGAGTTTTCAACAAAAATCGATAAGACTCTCTCAAAGAATAAGTCATCTCCGGCCAGGGATGAGCCATTTGAAGGGCTAACATTGCCTCTGACTAAACTCGATGCAAAGAAGCCAACTTCACCACCCCTCAAAGGATTTGTTACCCCAAAGAAAGGAGCTAAAATAGAGCATGGAATGTTCTCAAGGCCTGAAATAGCTAAGTGTTACACTCCAAATGCTTTTAAACTCCTTGTTCGAGCTGGTTATGACCCGCGAGAGGACTCTACAAATAGAGAACTTCGCGCTCAAGTTATAAGCCAAGAAGGGCATGCGTTCAATGCTACCCGGCAAATATTGAAAGAGAGAGACCACACAGAACAAAAGACTAAAACTGGTTTGGGATACACATTACCAAGTCCTGTCCGCATAGCCATCAAAAGAGCTAGTGTTAATCACATTGTTGAAGAAGAAATGTCATCAACAGAAGATATATTTGCCAAAGATGGAAGAAAAGTCCAACGAGTATCTGTATTTGACAGACTTGGTACGACTAAGAAGATAGGTTACCAAAAGACGAACTTTGCTCGTAGGAAGAACAACAAATCGCAAGTGACTCAAAATTCGCGAAGCTTGATTCCATCTCGCATGAAAAGATGCACTAATTTGACTATATCATGCGGAAGAGTATTAAAGACAAAGATGGAAACCATCATTTTTACAAAAGTCCAGAATGATGAGGATGATAGAGAAAGTGTAGCTTCTTCTAACCACATCATCGGGGGCAATCACTATTTACAAGAGTGGGACATAGAATTAACACACCATATCGCTCTCAATGAAGATACCTCGATTGAAGATGTTGAAGATATTGGGATTGCTCCTCCTCAGCTCGAAGAAGGCGTAAAGGCCACGGTGGATGAATTAAAAAAAGTTAACTTGGGTGATGCTGACGAAACACGACCAATCTATATTAGTGCATCGCTGACCGATGAGGAAGAAAAGTCCTATATTGAAATGTTGCATGAATTCAAGGATGTGTTCGCATGGTCATACAAAGAAATGCCCGGATTAGATCCAAAGGTAGTTGTTCATCATCTAGCCATAAAGAAAGGAGCTCGTCCTGTAAAGCAATCCCAACGTCGATTTCGGCCTGAGTTAATTCCCTTGATTGAAGCTGAAGTAAACAAGCTCATTGAAGTCGGATTCATCCGAGAAGTTAAGTACCCAACGTGGATATCTAGCATTGTTCCTGTGAGAAAAAAAAAGGGCAAATCAGAGTTTGTGTTGACTTCAGAGACTTGAACGTAGCATGCCCCAAAGATGATTTTCCACTACCAATCACTGAACTCATGATTGATGCCACCACAGGAAATGAAGCTTTGTTATTCATGGATGGATCATCCGGCTACAATCAAATACGTATGTCTCCGAAGGATGAAGAGTTGACGGCTTTTCGAACACCAAAAGGGATATACTGTTACAAGGTAATGCCTTTTGGGTTGAAGAATGCAGGTGCCACATATCAACGAGCAATGCGAAAGATTTTTGATGATATGCTCCATAAGAACATTGAGTGCTATGTCGATGACTTGGTTGTGAAGTCCAAAAAGCGTCAAGATCACTTAAATGACTTGAGGAAGGTCTTCGAACGCCTTAGAAGATACCAATTAAGAATGAATCCTCTGAAGTGTGCATTTGGAGTAACATCGGGAAAATTTCTTGGATTCATAGTCCGTCACCAAGGAATAGAAATTGAACAAGCAAAGATTGATGCAATTCTAAAGATGCCTGAACCACGAAACATCCATGAACTCAAAAGTTTACAAGGAAGATTGACGTATCTTCGAAGGTTCATTTCAAACCTAGCAGGACGATGTCAACCCTTTAGTAGACTCATGAAGAAAGGCATGCCATTTGAATGGGATGAATCTTGTAGTAATGCTTTTAGAAGGATAAAGGAGTACTTGATGAAACCCCCAATGTTGGTCGCACCGATAGCTGGAAGACCTCTGATTCTCTACATCGCTGCTCAAGAGTGTTCTGTGGGAGCTCTGCTAGCTCAGGCAAATGATAATGGCAAAGAGAACGCGTTATACTACCTCAGTAGAACAATGACGCCGAATGAGTTGAACTATTCGCCAATTGAGAAGATATGTTTAGCCCTCATCTTCGCAATTCATAAACTCAAGCACTACTTTCAAGCTCATACTGTCCACCTCGTCTCAAAAGCAAATCCATTGAAGTATGTCATGTCGAGACCTGTGCTCTCTGATAGACTTGCAAGGTGGTACCTCCAGCTACAACAGTTTGAGATAATCTATGTCTCTCAAAAGGCGGTAAAAGGACAAGTGTTAGCCGATTTCTTAGCCGACCACCCCATCCCAGCAGAGTGGGAATTATATGATAACCTTCCCGATGAAGACGTCCTCGCCATCGAAGTATCTCCACCATGGAAGATGTATTTTGATGGAGCATCCCATAGAGAAGGGGCTGGTGCTGGAGTTGTATTCATAACACCTGATGGAGAAGTGCTTCCATACTCTTTCACTTTGACAGAAAATTGCTCTAACAATGTAGCAGAGTATCAGGCCCTTATTCTTGGATTGGAAATGGCAATGGAAAATAAACGATTGCATCTCAAAGTTTACGGGGATTCCAAGTTAGTAATCAACCAACTTCTTGGAGAGTATGAAGTCAGGAAACCTGAATTACTCCCGTATGTCAGCTATGCATGAAGAATTATTGAATACCTTGGAGGCGTAGAGTTGGGACATGTACCAAGAAAGGATAATAAACAAGCTGACGCATTGGCTAAGCTCGCTTCAACAATAGCCATGCCTAAAAGTGAAATACATATTCCAATATGTAAAAGTTGGGTCATACCGCCAATCTTTGAAGACGAAGCTGATATAGAAGAAGGAAACTACATTTTCGAAGTATTTGAAGTCGAGGAAGAGGATTGGCGTCAATCTTTCATTGATTATTTGAGTCATGGGAAGTTGCCAGAAGATCCACGACAAAGAGTAGATGTTCGACGACGTGCTGGCCGTTTCATCTATTTCAAAGGCACACTCTATAGACGTTCTTTTGACGGAGTCTTCCTACGATGCTTAAATGATAAAGAAGCACGACAAGCTATGGAAGAGGCCCATTCTGGGATTTGTGGCGCTCATCAATCGGGCCCAAAATTGCATTTTCGTATAAAGAGAATGGGCTACTACTGGCCGAGTATGATGAAAGACTGCATGGACTACGCACAAAGGTGTCGAGCTTGTCAGTTTCATGCTAATCTTATCCATCAACTGCCAGAGCCATTACACCCTACAGTTGCCTCCTGGCCATTTGATGCGTGGGGGCTAGATGTGGTTGGACCAATGACAAAGTCTTCCGGTGGTCACCTATACATTTTGGCTGCAACAGATTATTTCTCCAAGTGGGCTGAAGCCGTACCTCTCAAGGAGGTAAAGAAAGAAAATGTGGCTGATTTTATCCGCCTCAACATTATCTATCGCTATGGAGTCCCTTGATATATCATCACCGATAATGGGAAACCTTTTAGCAACAGTTTGATAGATAAATTATGTCAAAAGTTTGATTTCAAGCAAAGGAAGTCTTCAATGTACTACGCCGCTGCTAATGGCCTTGCTGAGGCATTCAACAAAACCCTTTGTAATTTGTTGAAAAAGGTGGTTGCGAAATCAAAACGTGACTGGCATGAGAGAATTGGAGAAGCTTTATGGGCATATAGGACTACCTACCGAACACCTACCCAAGCAACTCCGTATTCATTGGTATACGGCGTGGAAGCCATTTTGCCTCTTGAGCAACAAATTCCATCATTAAGGATAGCAATGCAAGAAGGACTCACTGAAGAAGAAAATACACGATTACGCCTTGAGGAATTAGAAGCTCTTGATGAAAAAAGATTAGAAGCGCAACAAAGACTTGAGTGCTATCAAGCTCGTATGTCAAAAGCATTCAACAAAAAAGTACGAGCACGATCCTTCCAAGTAGGAGACTTGGTACTTGCCGTCAGAAGGCCAATCATCACCACGCACCGAACTGGAAACAAATTTACATCAAAGTGGGATGGCCCGTATGTTGTGAAAGAAGTCTACACCAATGGCGCCTATAAGTTGATCTCTGAAGATAGAGTACGAATTGGCCCAATCAATGGGAGGTTCTTGAAGCGCTATTATCCCTGAAAAAAAAAAAAAAAAAAAAAGCTCCTCGACGCACGAGCTTAAACTGCATGTTACTCTTGGCCCGCAAGAGTATAAAATGTGTACGGCAACCACAAAAGGCAGTCCATGTGGTTAAATTGCTTACTTCCCCACCAAAGATAAATACATGTGGTTAAACTGTTAATTTATCCCACTAAAGGTGTTTTAAGTGGTTAAATGATAAATACCCCACTTATCTAAAGTGGTTAAAGAATAGATACTCCTGGCCCGTATGAGTATAAACTGTGTACGGCGCCCCTCCAAAAAGAAAACATGAAGTGTGAATTCGAACTACGTTATGACTTGATCCTCTTTACGGAGGTACGTAGGCAGCTTAGATATTCTCTAAGTCCAGTTATAAAATGTGTTTTCACTTTTTCAATTGTTGAAAAAAAAAAAAAAAAGAAGTTCCAAGTTCAAATTGAAGAACTCCTTGACATGAGTATAAACTATCTATCAAATTCAAGTTCAAGCTAAATGGACTATTCTTATGCTTTTCAAAGTTTCAAAAAAAGAGTTCGAGACTCGTCCACTCCAAAAAACGTCGCTGTGAACAAGTCTCGAGGGGGCATTTGTAGATAGTCAAAATTTTGGCCAATTACAATTTGCCACATGTCAAAGTCCCGCAGATATTATCAAAATAAATAAATAAATTTAATTTGATAATTATCTCAAAGAAGTTGATGTATATCAAATTGTGAAGAATTCTAGAGCTATTAAAACTCTACTTCTACAAGTTATTAGAATCCTAAAGGTATCAGAACTCTACTTCCGGATAGGCATCAAATTATGATGGACCAATCAAATCGCTCCATTAGAATCCTAAACCTATCAGGATTCAACTTCTAATCCTATCAGGACTCTCCATCAACACCTATAAATAGGGGTCTGATTTTCATTATTCCAGACATCAGAAGGCAACAAGAAGTGAAGGATTCAAGAGCTCTCCACCAGCAACGGCGGCGATCTTCGAGGCGATCTTCAAGTGGCGGCGACGATCTTCAAGCGGCGACAGCGATCTTCGAAGCGATCTTCAAGCAACGACGACGATCTTCAAAGCGGCGACGGCAACGACGACGATCTTCAAGCAGCGACGAGGATCCTCAAAGCATATTTTTTTGGAAGCGTTTTGAAACTGCATTTGATTCAAATAAGGTGCTAAACCTTTGAATTCAAACAGTTTCTTTAGAAACTGTACCTGATTCGCATAAGGTGCTAAACCTTTGAATCAAACAGCTTTCTTTTCAAGTCAAGTTCAAGTCTCCAGCGGTCTTCGAGCGTTCTTCGACAACAACGAGGATCTCCACAACATTTTTGGAAGCATTTTTGAAACTGTATTTGATTCAAACAAGGTGCTAAACCTTTGAATTCAAACAGTTTCTTTAGAAACTGTACCTGATTCGTATAAGGTGCTAAACCTTTGAATCAAACAGCTTTCTTTACCAGTCAAGTCAACAAGTCAAGGTCAAGTCAAGTCAACAAGTCAAGGTGAAGGAAGTCAAGCGTGAAGAAGTCAAGAAAGTCAAGTCAACAAGTCAAGGTCAAGGAAGTCAAGCGTGAAGTCAAGTCAAGCTTTACGAAGTCAACTGTCAAGAAGTCTACTCAAAATATTGAAGAGAGGAATCAAGGGATCCAAGAGATTGAACCCAAACTTTATTTGATTCAAATCAATAAAAATAATTTGTGCAAATCTTTTGTGTTTATTTAAACACAAAATTTGTTGTTACACTTGTATTTATGTACATCTACAGAACTTCTCATAGAGACACAACTAGATATTCTTCTCCAAAAGATGTCTTTTTAATTATCATATGATTTCCGGCAGAAAGACGCATTTCTTTCTTCTTCTCCAATTTAGTATGTCAAAGAGTCTTCTCAAACTAACTTAACGATCCTTTTAACCATTATTTTATTAAGTCTCATATATATATATATATTCTATAATCAATAAAATATTTACTTTATAAACATATAAATCCACTCATGTGAGACAGTCAAAATTTGTATGGAACAAATTGGGTCAATCACCAAATAAATCAAATGCAATCAAGTGAAACAATGCAAAATAATGAATAAATCAATTAAAGGAACACTAAACTAGGACTCGGAAGTCTACTAGGTCAAATCTGGTCAGGCTAGTATGGCCGGTCCAAACCTGGTCAGACTACTAGGACTCCAAAGCCTGCTCGGTCAAGTCTGTTAGGTCAAATCTGGTCAGGCTAGTATGGCCTGTTCAAACCTGGTCAGACTACTAGGACTCGGAAGCCTGCCTAGTCAAACCTGGTCAGGCTATTATGGCTGGTTACTTATGGCCGGTCAGTCAAGCTATTATGATCGGTCACTTCTGGCTGGTTAGAACAATTTATTATGCTTTTTGGGAGAGAATTATCTCTCTAATATAATGAATTTCGAATGTTTTGAATGAGGATTGAAACCCTATTTATAGATTAGATCCAAGATTACATAATTTAGGAGATAAAATCGGATTACTTGATGAAGAAAAATAGATATAATCCTATCTAAATCGAATATGATTTGGTCTTGCATTTATTTCCTTTCGGATAACTTAGCCTTCAAGTTTTCTTTCTTTGGATAAGATCTCTAAGTGATCTTAGCTAATGGAAACCTTGTATGTCTTCGGATTGGGCCCGGCATGGATCATGGACTTCTATCTAGTTCGATCATTTCAGGTCGGACATGTCTGGTATTGGTTCACTTGAGATTTGCTCTGGCCGGCTTGGCCTGGTCGGCCTCTCCAATCGGCCACGTGTCCGGTCAAAGTGAGGTCAGATTGGGGTACAACATAATGTATATTTGAATTTAGGGTAGAACTTTGGTATTGATATCAGTGTCATCTCAGATCAGTCAGACACAAGTTTGAAATGAGTTTTGAGAAAAGGGAAAATAAAAAAAAGGAAAATGTATTATTTTTATATAAATACAATTACTAGAGTTTTGTTCCATTAGTTTTGGAATAGAATACAAATTCCCTTGATTGCTATGGATTTGGATGCAATTACACTTTATTCACTTCAAATGACAGTAACAGTTCATTCATATTTTGGTATAAACATTCGATCTTTGGTTAAGATGGTTCATATTTCAATACAGCATGCTCTGACTTCATGCTTCACTATAATTTGTGTCATTGATGTTTCGCCTCAATTCGAACTCTAGTTCCCCCATCCACATTTTTACATTGGGTCATGTCTTCTTTGTTTTTTAATAGCATCCTCTAGGACAAAAATATTAACAGAAGAATCTTTTCTTTTTAAAATAGAACATCTTTCTTAACATAAAAATATGACCATTTGTAATACATAATTATAGTGATCTCAAAATTAATTATATCATTTTTTTAAAAATATACTAAACACAAAAAGGGCAAATTATGTGACAAATCATTACATTTAAAATTATGAATATTAATATTAAATAAAATTATAGTGGAAGGTAATTTGATCAAATAAAAATTGATTTAATATTATACATTTTATTTATAGTTATTAATCATAAAATATAATTATAATAATTATTTCATTCATTTCCCATTCATTTGTGATATCCATCACAAGAATCAGTATTTTTATACCATTCATTTCTCATCTCCATTCCATTATTGAGATCATTCCATTCTCATCTAATTTCATTCTATCATACCAATCATGTCGTTAGGGATTTACATCAGCAATAGAAATCCAAAAAAGACAATATACCTAATTGTACAAAATTTAATTGGTGATATGCAGTGTTTTATGATGGAAATATCATGTTGTAATTAAGGAAAAGTTTAAGGTGAAGATTTATTATGTAACTAACACTTACAAATAACTAGACAAATTTAATATATATCAGTCAATTTTTTCAATCAAAATCTCATAATTATAAATTTAATAAATAATGATTATTCGATAAATAAAGATTTTATCATTTATCAAATTAGTCAAACTTTTAAGATAATTAAATAAAATGAGTATTATACCGATGATACACTAGTTATTAATAAATTACAGATTATTCAGTGCTTTATAATTTTTCTGGTAAGGCTGACGAAGTCTTCGTCGCAAATAATAATCAGAATTAATTATTTGTTATCCCGCTCTCTAATTAAAGTTATCGAAAGATTCCATAATTTTTCTTTTTCTTTTAAAAAGATCCTTCGAAAGTAAATTTCATTTTTCAATATTATATTTTTCCAAAACATTTGAATGAGTTCATCCTTAGAGACAAATCAATACAAATGAAATGATCTACTACAGTTAAGTGACGGTTCTATTGTATAGCTGCTTGTTTCTCCAAATGTCATTTCACTAATAAACTAATTTCATGTCCTATAGTCTCCAACAAAGTTTTATATTGTTGGTAACGCCTCATACAATCAAAATTCCTAATATATATATATATATATATATATATATATATATATATATATCACCTCATCTTATGGCTATGTTTGTTTGGGCTTTTCCCCAATAGAAAAATCATGTTAGCTTGAAACTTAAGAATTATATTATATGATGTATTATTATTATTATCTAATAACATATTTTATCACTTATTTAAATATATCAAATCAAAATCATCAAAGCATCACGCATCATCAACTTTTATAATATACTATTACATCTAACGACATTTTCAGTTTTAATATGACTACATGATAATCATACCCTAAACAATTTCAAAACAAAAATACATTTTAAGACATAAATACATTTTTATGATTTACTTTTATTTATATTTCCCTAATTTCAAAGTTAAGAATCTCCCACAAAATCCACTTAAACCCCTCCCAAATATAGATAATTAGTTGCATCGATTTCTAAAAATATGAAAAAAAAATCTAATAATCATATTTAAAGTATGAGTGATTTCATTCTATCCTCTACAGTGGTTGTATAGCAGTGAATGTGTGATATGCGCCACATCAAAATAAATCCAATGGTCCATATTGTTTAATTTTAGTGTTTAATAATTAAGAGAATTGATATATTAGTTTTATTTAATAGTAAGAAATTATTAGTGTTAATCTGTTGTAAGATAATGAGAATGAATATTCTACTACACATATCAAATCATGTTTGTAAAAAGGGGGTGACCACTATATATATATGAATATAATATATTTGTTGAGTCGGAATCTTTTATTACATTTGATGTCACAATTCGTATTTAATCACATTTAATATATATTTCGTGTTAATTAATGATATTTAATACATATGATGTGTGATGACTAATTTAAAATAAAAAATGTAACATAAAATGTAATAGAAAATCTCACTCCAATTTGTGATAGGTGAAGATGCATCACACACCAAGTGTAATATTATATTACTACTTTGATTCCAATCAAATAATCATATTTCTTCAAAGTGAACATTTGTTTTGTGTCAACAGAATGAAAGTACAAGTTTTTCTAAGTTATCAAATTTCACGTACACCTCATCAAAATTTAATCACAAATTCTTTATAAGAGTATTATATAAAGTTCGATTAACATATAATTTTAACTTTTGAAATGTTTTCTTTCCTTTCATGGAATGAGTGTCATATAAGTGATATATATGGTTGATGAACGTAATATTAAAATACTATGTGTGAGACCTACCTACAACTAAAAAAAACTAGTAGTTATATAAAAAAAAAAATCCCTCTTTTACAAGACTACAAACAAAAATTGAAACTCGAACTGATTTGGGAAATCGGCTTCCAGGGCAAACGAGGCAATAAAACTTATTGCCACGTGTAACAGAAAATAATTTCCAAAGAAGCATTATAATGGAATATCTCCTAACAAAAGACAGAGCTTGAGGTAAATTATCGGACTAACCGAAGTCCAAAAAGGTGTTTTTTTTGTGACATGAATCAAAGCTTAACAATTTTTGTCGCACACTCTTTTGACTATAAAAGCATCTCAATGTAAAAATCCTATGTTGTGATCATCAAAGCCATTGGTGGACTTTCGGTACAATTCTTTCTTTGCTGCCATATGGCCATTTTAAAACTTCTCTATGCTTTCAATTAATTAGTGCAACCATAATTTGCTCATATCACCTTTGTACTTGCTTAATTAATAAACTATAACATATTAGTACTATATAACTTGTGTTATTTCAGTTTTTCCTATTTCTTAAGATTTGTTTTTTTTGCATTTTGGTGGCCATGGAATTTCAGAGCTCCTCTGGTTTTGAAGGCAACATAAGAGAGCTGTTGAAGTGTTCTTAAATAGGTGTGTGTTTCTATTATCTGAGCTTTTGTCTGTTATGTTATGATCACATGATACATGATTCTCCGGATTTTATAGTATTAATCGAACCTTGGTGTTGATAGAATGGGGCCTGAGATATCAATGGAAGATGAATTCTTGAAGCTTCATCCATGTTGGCCTGTGAACACAAGCATCGCCATTTTGGGCGGTGGGCCCAGCGGAATATCAGCTGCCTACGCGCTATGTAGGCTCGGCTACAAGAACGTAACCGTGCTCGAGAAATATCACACAGTTAGTGGGATGTGTGAATCTGTTGATATTGAAGGTAGGAAGTTAGATACAAGATTCATGCATGTTTTTTTTTTTTTTAGATAGAAGAAAACTAAAAATTATATTTCTTATTTCTAATTTCTTTCTTATGTTGTAGGAAATTTCTATGATCTTGGTGGACAAGTCCTTGCTGCTAGCAGCTCTCCAACAATCTTCCGTTTGGCGAAAGAAATGGGCTGTGAATTGGAAGAAATGGATACACACAAACTGGCTTTGATTGATAGTCAGACAGGGAAGTATGAGGACATTGCTATAGCAGATGACTATGTATCTGTAATCTCACTAACATTTGATCTTCAGGTGCGTATCAGGTGATGTTTTTATCGTTTTTGTTTGTGATTCACCAAATGCAGATTCTTGATTATGATCTATTTACAGGAAGAAGCTAAGAAATCGGGACGAATTGGAGTGGATGCAGTGAGTGAGTTTGCTAGTGATCTAACTCCAGAGTTTCTTGAGAGGCATGGATTGAAATCGGTACCTAAATCTGTAGCATATGGATATACAGCTTCCGGATATGGGTTCGTTCAAGACATGGCTTACGCTTATGTACATGAATTCACACGAACGTCTATGGGAGGAAAGATCAAACGTTTCAAAGGTGGATATATGAGCTTTTGGCAGAAAACTAGTGAAGCTTTACCGGTACAAGTCTTGTGCAACACTCAAGTAATGGCTATTAAACGTGGTTCATCAAGTATCAGCATTGATGTCAAACAAAGTGGAGTTATCAACACTATGGAATTCGATAAACTGATCATATCTGGGGCTTTTCCTTTCAAGCATGGGAAAACATATAGATCACCATCAGCCATGTCACCAGGTTGATCATCTCTAACTCATTTTACCACTCTTTGTTTTTCTTTAAGATGGTGTTTGGCTGAACTTATAAGATGTTTTATCTTATTTTCAAAATTACAATTGTGTAATTTAAAAATGTTTGGATCCTCATATTTTAGAAATAAATTCAGACCCTCTTACTAAAAATAAAAGTTTATAAGCTCGTAGCATCTACTTTAAAGATGAAATAAAATACTTACCAAGGAGTGGCAATTTTTTTATCATAACATGAAATAGTGGTAGCTAAATTTTATGAAATAATATGCAATTTAGGATGTAAGAGAGGTGGACTCTTATAAATTACTGATATAAATGATAATAGAATCTTACATATAAAATTAACATCGAGTCTGTCCCTATTTTTTGAGCTTATCAGCTGAAGTTTAATCATTTGGTGATTCTAAATGTATATTTCATCTGTGCAGTTGATGAAAGTGAGATAATGGATTTCAGTGAAGTCGAAAAGGAGCTATTCAGTAAAGTGCAAACAATTGATTACTACACAACAGTGATGGAGATAAAAGGGATGGAACATCTTCCAGTTGGATTCTTCTACTTTGGTGAATTCATGGATGATCCGAAAACTATAGGAAACCCCGTTGCAATGCAGAGATTTTATTCGGACACCAACATCTTCCTCTTCTGGTCATATGGAAACTCAGCTGAAATCCAGGGACCTCAAGTCATGCAGCTTGCTGTTGATGCAGTCAAAAGAATGGGAGGAGAGGTTGAAAGAATAGTTCTGCAACGTCGTTTCAACTACTTTCCTCACGTTCAAAGCCAAGGTAGATCTACTTAATAATCTAGTTTCCCTTCATTAGGTTGATGTTAATAATAGCATCATTTAACTGGAACACAGATATGAAAGATGGATTCTATGACAAAGTAGAAACACAGCTTCAAGGTGAGAACAACACTTACTACATAGGTGGACTCATGGCCTTTGAGCTTACTGAGAGAAACTCCACCTACGCCATGGCTTTGGTTCGCAGGCACTTCGCATCTCATGATCCATTGCCAACATTTCCATATGTTAAGGTACTTCCCTACTTTTTGACTTATGAGACAAAATTTGCAATTTTCATATTAATCTTACTTTGATCAATGATTGTGCAGACATTGTTCTCTGTGATGCCTGAGAGCTATGGCAAGTTGCCCGGGAAGCTAGATGAGCCCATAGGTTTTCCACATCTATCAAGCCTTGATTGCTATTTAAAACACTGGGGAACACACCGCATCATCCAAAACAAGACTCTTTACACTTGGATAAACGATGAAGGAGAAGTAACAAATGTAAGGACTTATGCAGAGCTTCATGCCAATGCAGCATGTATAGCCGAAAAGCTTCTGTCCAGTCGTAAGCCCGTGATTAGGCCTGGTGACAGGGTTCTTCTTGTTCATGTCCCTGGTCTCGATTTCATTGATGCCTTCTTCGGGTGTTTAAGAGCACGAGTATTGCCCGTCCCAGTTCTCCCACCTGATCCACTTCAAAGAGGAGGACAAGCACTCTTGAAGATTGAAAACATAGCGAAATCTTGCAATGCAGTGGCGATTCTTTCGACTGTGGGTTACCACTCAGCTGTGCGAGCAGGGTTCGTAAAGAATCTGCTACCGTTGTCTAACAGAAACGGAAGATGCTCTGCTCGATGGCCTAATCTTCCATGGCTACACACAGATTCTTGGATTAGGAAGGCCACAGGGTCGACTACTATGAATTCAGATTCCACCATTGCACCTCAGGCTGAGGATTTGTGTTTTCTTCAGTTCACATCGGGTTCTACTGGTGATGCTAAAGGAGTTATGATAACTCATGGAGGGCTGATTCATAACGTGAAGCTGATGAAGAAGAGATATGAGAGCACATCAAACACAGTGCTCATCAGTTGGCTCCCACAGTATCATGACATGGGATTAATTGGTGGACTTTTCACAGCATTGGTTAGTGGTGGAGTTGCCGTCCTGTTTTCTCCGATGACTTTCATTAAGAACCCGCTTCTATGGCTCGATACTATTAGTAAGTACAAGGCAACTCATAGTGCGGGGCCCAACTTCTCGTTCGAGCTCATGATCAGAAGGTTGGAGCTTGACAAGAACAAAGCCCGAGACTGTGATCTCTCTTCCATGAAGTTTCTAATGGTTGCTGCTGAGCCGGTGAGGCAGAAGACATTGAAAAGATTCATCGAGCTCACTACTCCTTATGGCCTTTCACAGTATGTGATGGCCCCTGGCTATGGATTGGCAGAAAACTGCGTGTTTGTTAGCTGCGCGTATGGAGAAGGGAAGCCTATAATGGTGGATTGGCAAGGACGGGTGAGTTGTGGATATGTGAATCCAAGTGATCCTGATGTGGATATACGGATCATAGATTCGCAAACAAGTGAAGAGATTACGGAATCTGGAAAGGAAGGTGAAATATGGATCAGTAGTCCAAGTGCTGGAGTTGGTTACTGGGGGAGGCAAGAACTGAGTGAGGCTACTTTTGGAAATACACTCAAAACCCATCCAGGTAAAAGATACACAAGAACCGGGGACTTGGGACGTGTCATCGATGGACATTTATTCATAACAGGAAGGATCAAGGATCTGATCATAGTTGCTGGGAGAAACATATACTCTGCTGATGTTGAAAAGACTGTAGAGAGCTCGTGTGAGCTTCTACGCCCCGGTTGTTGTGCAGTCATTGGTGTTCCTGAGGAGATATTATCAGCAAAGGGGATACTGGTGGGAGATAGCAGTGATCATGTTGGGTTGGTTGCAATTGCAGAGATTAGAGATGGTAAGCCTGTGAACAAAGAAGTGATAGAGCAAATCAAGGTGAAGGTTGCAGAAGAACATGGAGTGACTTTGGCTGCTGTCAAGCTGATTAAACCAAGAACAATAAGTAAAACAACATCAGGAAAGATCAAGAGATTTGAGTGCCTTAAGGATTTCACTGAGGAGACACTGAACTTGGTTCCAGAGCTGATAATAACGAAACGATCACTCACTCGGTCCAACACTACAGGCACGTGTAGGGAGGGTCACACGCCTCGGCCTTTATCAAACTCTAGATTGAGTTACGTAGAAATCGTGGAGTACCTTAAGAAACTTGTTTCAGACCAAACTGGCATTCCTCTGACCAAGATTTCCACTGGTGCAAACCTTATTTCTTATGGGATTGACTCGATTGGTGTGGTTAGAGCAGCTCAAAAGCTGTCTGATTTTCTGGGCATACCTGTTGGAGCTGTTGATATTTTCACTGCAACTAGCATTGAAGATCTAGCTACCTTCTCTGAGAATCTCTTGATGAAGCATCATCCTCAAGATACAACAAACTCCGACCCCTACTCAGAAGTTGAGGATTTCAACCATGTTTCTTTACCCGAACAAGTTTCCTTGTTTCACCAATTCCATATCATGGTACTGCAATTTCTTGCTCTTACCTACGTCTCGTTCTTGCTAATCATTCCTGCATATCTAGCTATATCTATATACATGAAGCTGATGAAAGCAACTCCTTTTATGCCTTACATTATCTCTCTTGCATTTGCACCCCTTGCTTGGATACTCTGCATGTTTACTACATGCACTTGTATTTCTCTCTTTGGGAATTCATTTCTTCAACCAAACTACGCGTTGAGTCCCAATACTTCTGTGTGGTCACTGGATTACGTCAAATGGTGGGCCCTATACAAGGCTCAAGAGGTTTCATCAAAAGTATTGGCTGTGCACTTGAGAGGAACAGTTCTGCTCAACTACTGGTTTCAGATGTTTGGGGCCAAAATAGGATCATCAGTAGTGCTTGACACGATTGAAATCACTGACCCTGCTCTCGTTTCTATTGGAGATGGAGCTGTGATCGCAGAAGGAGCATTACTACAGAGCCATGAGGTGAGAAATGGTGTCTTAAGCTTCAATCCAATAAGGATCGGAAAACATTCTTCCGTTGGTCCTTATGCAGTTGTCTTGAAAGGAAGTGTTCTGAGAGATGGCACTGAAGTGTCTCCATTGCAAGTAACCGAAACAGGGAAATTGAACACCAAATCCAACAAGGCTAGCAATATCCACAAGGTAAGAAAATACACAATCATTTTATTTTCCATCTTATATTTAATCATTAATGGCTTATGTTTTTAACTGTTTTGTTCAGGTTGCAACGCATAAAAAAAACGATGATGTTCACTCCGCCATTTATCATCTCATGGGTGTGTACATGCTCGGGTTCGTAAGCTCTCTCTCGGCAGCCATTGTATACTGGATGTGTATCCAGCTAGGCCTTATCACTCCCACCATTGAACATTTCATGTTTCTGTGCATTGCTGGGGCTTTTCACTGGTTTCCTCTCACCATCATTGGATACACTGTTCTTATTAGCGCGACATCTTTGAGTCCATTAAGCTTCTCCATTTCAGTTGCCACAGCATACACAGCTCATGGACTGGTACTCTGCTTGCTTACATGCTTAATAAACCATTCTCTCTCTCTATGCAAAGAAACACACCTGACAATGTGGCTTCGTCAAAGAATCAACGTTGCTTCTCATATTAGATTCGCGAAACTTCTTTCTGGAACAGAAGCTTTCTGCATATACTTGAGGCTTCTGGGTGCCAAAGTGGGTGAACATTGTTCGATTAGAGCTATCAACCCGGTTTTGGAACCCAAACTGTTATCAATAGGAGCAGGTGTCCATCTTGGCGACTTTAGCAGGATTATTACTAGTTTCTATTCCTCAGATGGTTTCACTAGAGGCAAAGTTGAGGTGCACGAAAACTCTGTGGTTGGAAGCCAAAGCCTCGTCCTACCTGGCGCCACGATACAAAACGAAGTGATTCTAGGTGCACTTTCAGTTGCTCCATGCAACTCTGTGCTTCAAAAAGGTGGAGTCTATATCGGATCTCAATCTCCGGTCATGATTAAGAACACGATGCACGAGCTGGACGAACGTATAGAAGAGATGGATGTGAAATACAAGAAGATTGTTGGCAACCTTGCTGCAAATTTAGCAGCCACAACTCTTAAGGTGAGAACAAGATACTTCCATCGTATAGGAGTCAGTGGAAAAGGAGTGCTCAGATTATACGACAACATTAAGGGATTCCCAACTCACCAAATCTTTGGACCTGGCAAGACATATCCTGTCATAGTTCGTCATAGCAACAGCTTGAGCGCTGATGACGATGCAAGAATTGATGCGCGTGGTGCGTCTGTTAGAATCCTATCCGAAAACAGCCACGAGCCGGTTTTGGACTTGACATTGAAGACAGGGAATGCATTCTATGCACGAACCGTTTCTGACTTCGCAACGTGGCTCGTGTGTGGTCTGCCTGCAAGAGAAGCGCACGTGAAACGAGCACCGCATATAAGAGATGCCGTCTGGCAGTCCCTTCGCAACGCAGACACTTTTGCTCATCTGCATTATTACTCAAACATCTGCAGGCTCTTGAGGTTCAATGATGGGAATGAGATGTATGTGAAGTTCAAGTTGAGGCCTTTCGATGACAGTATTGATGAAGATTCAGGCAAGGTTGAGCCTATCGGAATCCTGCCACCAGACACGGGGGCAATTCCGAGGGACGAAAACGACAAACGCCCTCTGCTTTTCCTTGCCGATGATTTCCAGAGACGAGTGAGTTCGCCTGATGGAGTACGTTACGTTTTCCAGCTTCAGTTTCGGGCTGTACCTAAGGATGCAGCCACTCAAGACGATGTCCTCGACTGCACGAAGCCATGGGATGAGTTAGAGTTCCCATTCGTAGACGTTGGAGAGATGATCATAAATCAGAACCTGACGAAAGAAGAGTCGGAGAAGCTGCAATTCAATCCTTACCTCAAGTGCGACGAGGTGGATGTGATAAGGGCCACGTCAGCCTCCCAGAGTGCCTCGATTGATCATGGTCGTTCATTGATCTACGAGATCTGTCAGCACTTGAGAAACAACGAGCCACTCCCGGAGGCATGGAGAGCGTTCATCGAGCAATCGGATGTTAAAGTGGACCTCTCAGGCTGTCCCATGGCATCCATGTTACAGAAGAAGGACACAGATGAGAAGCAAGTAACACTTGCAAGAACATGGTACCAAACATCATGGTCGGTGTTCATGCAACCATTGCTCCAGACATTCTTACCATACTTCCTCTTAGCATACGTGGTCTCCACTCCTCTAAGCTGGACGCTCTACGCGCACACAACCCTAAAATATCCTTTGTATTGCCTGCTGCCATTGTTTTGGGTCGGTTCAGGAATAACCGCCACACTATCCTGTGTGGCGGCAAAATGGATGCTGGTGGGGAAGAAGAAAGACGGGGGAAGTGCACTGATGTGGAGTAAGTCGATATTCATGGACACGATCTGGCAAGCGTTCAAGACACTCGTAGGTGACTACTTCATGGAGATGACGAGCGGATCAATACTGTTCGTCGTTTGGATGAAGCTAATGGGATCGAGCGTGGATGTGAGTGGAGGGGTTTATGTGGATAGCATTGGGGCAATGTTGAACCCAGAGATGGTGGAGATAGAGAGAGGTGGATGTGTAGAGAGAGAAGCTCTTCTGTTTGGACATATATATGAAGGAGAAGGTGGGAGAGTTAAGTTTGGGAAGATTAAGATTGGAGAAGGTGGATTTGTGGGAAGTAGAGCAGTAGCTATGCCTGGAGTTGTTCTACAGGATGGAGCCTATCTTCCTGCTCTTTCACTTGCTATGAAACAAGAGGTTGTTAGGAAATAAATCATTCCCACTTGTAACTCTATTATTGCAACAACTGCTGCAATTTTGGCTGATGTAAACATATACTTAATCAATAAATTTATCAGTCTCCTAATAAGGTTATACCAGTTTCAAGTATTTTATGTCTAAGTCCCCAGCTAGCTCAGAATCATGGCAAGTGTTTACAATTAAACCATGCAAGCTTAGCTTTGTATGTTACTCATAATCATGATGGTGAATTATATTTATCAAATTATCAAATAATGTCAAGGTTTATGAGATTACGATTCTACCCTTTAACTATGGAAAGACTAATAAAACTCACGCAACGTACATTCAATTGCCTTATGTGAGTAATTTCATTTGAACTCACTCATTTTTATCAATATCATGTTATATTAACATAGTGCAATATCTTCAGCAAGTTATAGACATTTTATTACCTATATAAAAGTGTGGATGTTTCTTACAAAATATGGATTGTTAAATATATCCTTATCAAAGATTATTATTTAAAGTTATAATAGTAATTTAGGATTTTCATATTTAAATAATTGTATATTAGAATTCTAATACAAAATCTTATAGAATCCTATTATAATTAGAATTCTAATATAAAATGTGTTTGTATTATTTTCTTCCATAATTTGAATTGATCTCCAAGTACAACGCATGTGATTTAAAACTAGTACATATATAAAATTGTGTGTCAAAGTATTGTTATGTATAATCTTATATCTTTTTATTGTTCAGTTAAGCATTGTGCTTTGAAACCAATTAAAGCAATTCACATCAAATCTAATAATATAAATTTTATATGACTCGAAAAGTGCGAGTTCACTTACCCTTGCACTGAAATTTTATGGAGAATATATAAAATTACCTCAATTGTCATGCTCTTGTAGGAGAATTTAAAAAATATACATCAAACAGTCAATCTAATATATCGTGTCCGTCAATTATTTATGAATCTTATAATATAAATCTACACGACTTCTTATATTTTTATTCAACAAGCCAACCAATGAAATATTTGAGCTAGGGAGGTCATTTTTGTTACATCAATATCCATGTGTTATAAATATAAAAAAAAAAACTAAATATCTTGAAAATTCATATTTTCATGACATATATATATTTTTACATGTGTTAGCATCCACATAGATGGATGTTTATAACATGCATATCACATCATTATGTCATTAACATCTTCATTCTATGTCTATTAGCTATTATTTATATAAAAGTGTGGATATTTTTTATAAATTTTGAATTGTCTAATATATCTTTATTAAAGATTATTATTTAAGATTATAATAGTAATTTAGTAATTCATAATTTTAAATGACAAAAACTTTTATGCACCTGGTGCACGAATCACTCTACCTGACCCGACCTAGACTTGCCTGAACGCTTCTCCACGCGCCTGGATGGGTGCACCCATACCCACCCAAATTTACTCACATGTGATGTACATTTATGTTATACATTTATGTTATGTAGTCATACATTTATGGTATGTTAATCCTACATTTATGTTATGTTAGTCATATCTTTAGGGTTTCTTTTTTAAGTTAAAGTATTGCACTAATGTTATGATATCTGGACATAAAGGTATAACTAATATAACATAAATATATGACTAATATAATATAAATGTTAGGGTAAAACAAAAAAGGAAAAATGCATCGATTCGGGTCGACTCGAACCCGACCCGCGTTGTAGCACCTGGACCAAAAACAAAGCATAATTGATTAATTAAATATTAAACCCATAATTGAATAATTATGTGTGTTAATTTTGACTGTTTAATTTGATTACGTGCGTTTCAGATACGTGTTTAATGCAAGATTTAGACAAAAATATTTTCTAGTCATGGAACATAGAATATTATTATACCATTAGATGCGTAATTGAAAAAAGAGAAGATAGAAACGAACTAGAGGTCAATCGGAGACCCGTAGTTCAAGTGGCGATGAAAAGGGCAAAACACGAAGTTTTGGAAAAATTGAAAGATATTTACGATGAATAGTAACGAAGATTTTTTACATGAATAGTGACCAAGATTTTTTACCCATGAACAGTAATTCTAAGATTTTTACGTGAATAGTGATTTTTGGGAAATCTATAAATAGGGGCGTTTTCGATTCAAAAATCACTGTTTCTCCGAATGAGCCAAAATCGATGAAAACTCGTAAGTCTCTCTCTCCTCTCTTTCTCTTTACTGTTTCTGGCCTTTGGCGCGCCGCCGGTGGCCAGAAAATTTCAAAGTTATTAGTTTCGGTCGATTTTTACACAGAATGTAGGTCTCGTCGAGACGAGTCTAGAATAGGTCTCGGATTTCAATTCCGATGTCCCGTTCATCGAAAAACGGTGAAAAATCACCTCCAAACCCTAAACCTAGCCAACTTTTCTCTCTCCTCTGTTTTCTTCCTCCTTCTTGCCGGAGTTGCTGCCGGAGCGCCGCCTGGAGGTGAGGGTGAGTTACTGGAGGGGCGGTGCCGCCGTGGGTGGCGGCGCCGGAGCCGTTATAGGCTGTGTGTGTATCGCGTGTGTGTGTGTTAGTGTATGTTGTGTGTGTGCATGCTGTGGGGCGGCGCTGTGCATCGCCGCCATGGGGAAACTAGTGGCCGGCGCTGGTGATGCGTTGGCGAGTCTGGGAAGTTGGTCGCCGGCGACTGGAAGTCGCCGGCCAAAATCCAACAGGTGTGTGTGTGTGTGTTTATATGTTTATGCGTGTGTGTGTATAGGTTTTGTGTGTGTGTGCGGGGCTGGTAGGGAGTCGCCGGCTAGGGTTCCGGCGGTCTGGGGGGTGTCACCGGCGACTGGAAGTCGCCGGTCGGGGCTGGGAAGGGAGGGAGAGAGAGATGAAGAGCATGAGGGTTTGGATAGTTTTGGTGGCTGTTTTGTGGCACTATTCACTACCGAAGCCGACGAGGGGTGGTCGGAGATGGTGGTTGTCAGAGCTGGGTCGCCGGCGGACAAGGTGGCGGCGACACTGGGCGGCGCCGCCGCAGCAGGTGGTCGCTGCAAGCTTCCAGGCGCGCTGGGACGACGCCGGGTGGCGCTGGGCGCGGGCCTGGCCGACGCTGCCGAGCTTGGCCAAGCATGCCGGGCGTTGGGCGCATCGGCCTACCGAGGCTGCCGAGCCTGACCGAGGACGCCGGGTGCCGCGCACGCATGTTGCCGAGTGCTGCCGAAGAGTGCCGAGCGCTGGCATGCGAGGCTGCTGAGAGCTGCCAAGCGTGGCCGAGAGGCGTCGGGAGCTCGCACGCGCATGCTGACGAGTCTGCCGAGGATTTTACCCGACACCGAGTGCGCGCGCGAGCGCTACGCCGTGTTTTCGATTCGAATCCCATTTTTTCCGTTGTATGTTATCATCGAGTCGTTGCCGATAAGATGTTGTTGATCGGGGGACGTGGGTCCCGGTCAAAGTCAACCCTTTGACCAAAATTACCAAAACACCCCTAATCTTAAAACGCTCCGTTCGAGCTCATTTCAACTCCGATTGAGCTCATTCTTTTTCCGTTGTGACCTAAATTTCATCCTCTTTCATCTCAGCCATATAAACTGAACATCCACTCTCATTTCTTCAACCTCAATCTTTAGATCTCTCGATCCGTCGCGTCTTTAACGATCGCACTTTCTCCGTAATCATTTATAACTTTAATTATATTTATTAAGGATCTAAGAAACACTGTAACTTATGTAGGCTATCAGTTGGATTGAGCTTTGAGATACTTGATCTTTGATACTTGCTACTCACGCAGTAACCACTGAACAAGGTGGGGGTAATTTCTAACTCTTTATCTGTTTACAGTTTTCCCTATTTTGAAGCATGATTGAGGAATACTAAATGCAGTGATTATATGCTATGTATATGTGTTCATGATATACTGTGAAAGGACTTCGGTCCACATTGCATGTTCGGAGGGTCTTATGGACCGTAAAAAATAACTGTCTTTTACCTCCCTCTACTACCTGAAAGGTCTGGTGGTCTTGTAAATGCGCTAGCGGTATTTAAGACCGTTTTGTAGGATAAGACGAGAAATTCCCACACCTAATGGATGAGTTACGAGATACGTGTCTTGCATTTTACGTGTTGTGACAACGTGACTGAATGTTACATATTTTCAGAATTATATATCTGTCGACTGTTATAAGATGCGGACTTTATCCCCACGAGTGTATTCCATGCACTCACCCCCTATTTTGTAATTCACGTTACAGGAGATGACGAGCATGATGAACCTTAGAGAGAGAGGAGGTGCTCTATCTGGACTTGTGTATTTAAGTCTGTTGCCTCACAATAAATAAACAATGATTTTTTATAATTCACGTTTTGTAACAAATAATCTCGTTTATGTTTTGGATGATGGATCCTGATGTTTATTTCCGCTGCTATGTTTTGTCAATCGGTTGAATCTGATTGTTGATATGAGAATGATTCTGATCATCTCCTACCTCATTCTTCTATCGTCTCCTACCTCCTTTTTCTGTTTATGAAAATGTATTTTACCATTTCTTCTTGCACACCCGCAAGGAAAAGTCTGATAATTTTATAAAAGAAAATGGGGCGTGACACCGGGCGCTGGAGTGCGAGGCTACCGAGAGCTGCCTAGCATGGCCGAGAGGCACCGAGTGCTCGCGCGCGCATGCTGCCGAGTCTGCCGAGAATTTTACCCGACGACGGGAACAAGCATGCGTGCGCGATGCCGTGTTTTCGATTCGAATCCCATTTTTTCCATTGTACATTATCATCAAGTTGTCGCCGATGAGATGTCGTTGACCGGGGGTCGTGGGTCCCGGTCAAAGTCAACCCTTTGACCAAAATTACCAAAATACCCCCAAACTTAAAACGCTCTGTTTGAGCTCGTTTCAACTTCGATTGAGCTCGTTCTTTTTCCGTTGCGACCCAAATCCTATCCTCTTTCATCTCAACCTATTAAACTAAACATCCACTCTCGTTTCTTCAACCTCAATCTTTAGATCTTCCGATCCGTCTCTTCTTTAACGATCGTATCTTCTCCGAAATCATTTATATCTTTAATTATACATATTAAGGATCTAAGAAACACCGTAACTTATGTAGGCTATCAGTTGGATTGAGCTTTGTGATACCCGATATTTGATACTCGCTACTCACGTGGTAACCACCGAACAAGGTGGGGGTAATTTCTAAATCTTTATTTGTTTACAGTTTTTCCTATTTTGAAACATGATTGAGGAATACTAAATGCAGTGATTATATGCTATGATTATGTGTTCATGATATACTGTGAAAGGACTACGGTCCACATTGCATGTTCGAAGGGACTTATGGTCCGTAAAAAATCTGTCTTTTACCCCCTCTACTACCTAGAAGGTTTGGCGGTCCTGTAAATGCATCAGCGGTATTTAAGACCATTTTATAGGGTAAGATGGGGAATTCCCGCACCTAAAGAATGAGTTACGAGATACGTGCTATGCATTTTACGTGTTGTGATTACGTGTTGAATGTTACATATTCCTGAATTATATATCTGTCAATTATTATAAGATGCGGATTTTATCCCCATGAGTGTATTCCACGCACTCACCTCCTATTCTGTAATTCACGTTATAGGAGTTGATGAGCATGATGAACCTTAGAGAGAGAGGGGTGGTGCTCTATCCGGATATGTGTATTTAAGACTGATGTCTCACAACATTGAAATAATGATTTTTATAATTCACGTTTGTAAAGTATAATCTCGTTTATGTTTTGGAAGATGGATCCTGATGTGTTATTTCCACTGCGAATGTTTAGTCAATCGGTTGAATCCGATTGTTGATATGTATATGATTCTGTTCGTCTTCTACCTCCATCTTCTGATAACTGTCTTCTATCTCCTTCTGTATATGAAAATGTCTTTTACCATTTATTCTTGCACGCCCGCAAGGAAAACTCTGATAATTTTATGTAAGAAAATGGGGCGTGACAGTTTGGTATCAAAGCAATGTTCTATCATTTTCGAACTTGCTCGAACCTGTTTTAGAAAAAGAAAATGAGAAAAACATGTTTTAAACGTGAAAATGTTTTCGAAAAGAAATAGATAAGCACCATCCTCTCTCTATACGTGTCTCTTTCTGATCATAGAACTTGAGAAATAGAGTGTTTACCTGTTGTGTGATACCTTGTTAGCATGGCATAAACTGTTAAGGTTTAAAAAGGGGTGTTACGAATATAGATTGATGATAAGAAACTCGTGTAATTTATACTTAACAGATGAATAGGATTTATGTTACCGCTAGGAGGCGAGTACCAATAATAGAGACACGTGAAGAGAGACTCCGATGCCGTTTTTATGAGAGTAGAGTGACGGGCGATGTGTCGGTTGGTGAGCATATTGCCAGGCTACTGCATTGCTGGAGGGAGATAGGAGGTACTAGAGGTAGGATTAGTGGCATCCAGGCCTGTCTACACATGATCCATACCTTGCCACGTGAGTGGGAGGTAAGAGCCCGTTTAGTTTACCGCGATGAGCTCGTATTCTCATCGGTAGATCACGTACCCATCACCGACTTTGGAAACGTGGCGAGGCTGATGCTGGATCAATGGGGCCGACTGATTGGTTGTCAAACCAACAAAGATAAAATCCTACTCCGAATGAGTAAATGCATAAGTATATTGGAAAGTAGGGTCGATCCATAGGGAATATGGCTTAATTCTCTTGAGTGTAAATGAACCAAAGGGGTTTTTTTTATTATCAATTAACCTAATGAAACTAACACTAAACTAAGCAAGCAAACAAAAAAAGATAAGAGAAGACAAGCAACAAATGATGAAAATAAAGAGGAGAATAAGAAATCTTACGAAACTCCGATTCAAGGGTGTTGACATTCGATTGCATCACTGATCATAGGCTACAAACATCATCTTGTACATTCAAGCATTTAACCTTAGACTAAATATGAAGCCGTAGAGAAGTCCAAGTTTTCCCAATTTAATTGATCAAACCCAGCATCCAATCAAATCTAGCCATTAACTAAGTTGGTCGTGATCCAAATTAATTAACAACCGCATTAAGCTCTTGTGAAAACAGTTAAACCTAAACTGAAACCTAGAACCTAATAATCGAGATAGCTGCAATTACTAAGCCTATGATTCCGTTAGTCCCGTTAATTCATTAGACAATTACACAATCCCAACAAAAGTATAATCAACCTATTGCTACTAAGTACCAATCATTCATCAATCATACATCCCAGCAACATATAAGAGAAAACTCATGGATAGCATTAGCAATATATAATTCAAATCAAATTGTCAGATCAACCCAAATTATATATCACTGTATAGAATTAAATCATGAATCAACAAATACTTGAATTAAAAAAAGAAATAAAATCAAGCACAAAACCTCACAGTGATAGTAATCGAATTAAACAACCCTTGAATCAGAGAAGGAAATTAGCCACTCATGCTTTGATTAATAATCTCCATAAAAATATTCAACATTTGTCTTGAGAATAGAGAAGAAAAAGAAAGAGAATGATTGAGAAAACTAGAGTGTATGCGTGCGCTAGAGGGAGTTAGGAGAGAGAAATAGTGTATTGGAAGATATCGCGATAAAATAATATCTTTTGATCTGAGATCTCCTACTCCTAATAAAACTCTATTAATCTAAAAAGATATGCAAATCTATTACAAAGATAAGAGTTTAATTGGATTAAAACTCTTTTTGGACATTCCTCCACCATCAACTCAGTTGGGCCTAATTGATATCTCTTTCCCAAGCCCACATCACAGCTTAAGCCCAAAATGCACTCTTTAACTCAATTTCTCTTCAAAGTCCACCAAAATCAATTCCTACAAATAATAATAATAATTAAATCAATTAAAGTACAAATGGACTATAACCAAGGATAATTATGATGATAAAATATATATAAATAGAGATACATCACCGACACGACCTTCCGACTGCTCCTGAGCCGGGACCCTATGATCTGTCTAGCAGCAGTTCTGAGCCGGAGGACGACAATCCTGAGGAGGACCCTGAGAAGGATGACCCGGAGGTAGACGACCCTAGGGATGGGGCACTAGGACTACCAGGGCCTCCGCCACCTCCCGCTGCAGTCGTGTAGACGATATGAGAGGACTTTTTATGATATGTATATATTATGCCACAAACGATAAAACATTCTATATGTATATGGTAACTTTTATTTCATGGATAGTATATATAACCCTTTTGTTAGGATGTAAGGGATACCCCTATATTGCTTCTATGTATATTATGCACGTATAATTCCTTTCTCATCCTATGGAATATACGTTTATATCTCTTCACGAGTAACGTGTTTATTTCATTATCTATAGTATTATTATGGAATCTTAACGATAAATATATATATATATATATATATATCATAACAAAACTATGTCAAGAGGAAGACCACGAAGGGAACAACCACAAACGGCTAATCAACCAGAGCGAGAGGAAAATGTGAATGTGGGAGATTTGGTAACGGTGCTAAGGGGGTTAGCACAACACTTCGAGGTAACTTGAGCCACCCCACAGCCAACAAGATCTGATCCTAACCTTATATACAAACAGTTTCGGTAATTAAATCCACCGATATTCGATGGGAAAGGAGAACCAGCAGACGCGGAAGAGTGGCTAAGGTCACTCGACCGATTATTTGGGCATTTAACGTGTACCAAAGAATAGAAGGTCTCTTATGTGATCTTCCAGCTTACCGACGAAGCGAGTCATTGGTGGGATTCGTATGAGAGGACTCTACTGGCCGCTCAAAGAGAGGAGATGACATGGGAGGAATTTAAGAAAGTAGTTTCTCGTCCCTTTATACCTCAATCCTACCGGGATAAAAAGGAAATAGAGTTTCTACATCTCTGTCAGAGAAGCTCGACGGTGGGAGAGTACAAGAGGCGGTTCAATCATCTGAGCCGGTACGCCACATACTTGGTGGACACCGACATCAAGAAGGCCCGACGATTTGAAAAGGGCCTTCGTCCAGAGATTGGATCCATTTTGGCTGGGCAGGGGATGATGAAATTACGCAAGTGTTATCGAGAGAGCTTAGGAGATCGCCTCTCGTTTGAGTTTGAATGCTATACATCCCAAAGAAGCTGTTCCGACTCCTGTAAAAAGGAAGTGGACTGGCCCGAGCCAGGGTTTTACCCAGAACAAGTTTCCAAGGGCAACCAATGCTCCACTCCTTCCCACTCCCAGATCGGGGAACCCATGTGCTAGTGCGGCAAAATATATTCGGGACCGTGTCAACAAGGAACACAGAACTGCTATACATATGGGGCACCGGGGCATATAGCAGCAAACTACTGGAAGGCGGGGAACACGCCAGCTTCAGCCCCAAACTCGAGGCCGGTGGCAGGCAGAGCACGGGCTTTCGCTCTTAACCGTCCAGAAGCTGCTGAGGGAACGGAAATGATGACAGGTATGTTATCAGTATGTAATATACCTGCTCTTTTTTTTTTGATACTGGAGTGACACACTCCTTTATATCTGTCAACTTTTGTAACTTGTTGAAGCATGAAGACGGTAGGATAGTCGCTCAAACCTAGAAGTTAGTACTCCTTCAGAGAAGACGGTAAGGACGAAACACATATACCGTCACCTAAAGATCGCTTTTGAAGATAAGATTCTTCTAGCTAATCTTCACGCTTTGGAAATGAAGGATTTTGACGTAATCTTGGGAATGGACTGGCTAGAGTCCAATCACGCGGTAATCAAGTGTTGTGCGAGAGAGATCATCTTTCAAGCACCGGGAGAACCGGAGTTCACCTTTCATGGCACGAGTTAAAGCTGACTTAAGAATTATCTCGGTCATAAAGGCAACCCAGATGCTTAGCAAAAGAAATTGCAAAGCTTGGTTGGTCAACATGGTGAACCCCAAGCAAGGATCAACTTTCATCGAGAATACGTGGATATATGTCCAGAGGATTTACCTACCCCTCCATCGGATCAATGGGTGATCTTTGAGATTCATCTCGTCCCAGGATCAACACTGGTATCGAAAGCTCCTTATCGGATGACATCGAAGGAATTACAAGAACTGAAGGTCCTATTACAAGAACTGTTGGACAAAGGTTTCATCAGACCAAGCGTGTCGTCTTGGGGAGCTCCAGTGCTCTTTGCGAAGAAGAAGGATGAAAGCTTCCGGATGTGTATTGATTATTGAGAGCTGAGCAAGCGGACCATAAAGAACAAGTATTCACTGCCTCGAATTGAGGATATTTTTTATCAATTAAGAGGTGCCAATGTGTTCTCGAAGATTGACTTAAGGTCTGGATATCACCAGATGAAAGTCAAAGATGCGAATATATCAAAGACAACATTCAGGATAAGATATGGCCACTACGAGTTTGTAGTAATGTCATTTGGACTGAACAATGCTCCTATTGTCTTTATGGACTTGATGAATCGCATCTTCCATCAATATCTCGATCTTTTCGTCATTGTGTTTATTGACGATATCCTCATCAATTCGTGCGATAAAACGCACCACGAATACCATCTCAAGAACGCAATGGAAATTATACGAAAAGAGTTACGCATGCAGCTAATTCCTCCTGTTGGATGCGACAACTTTCCCCCGTCTCTTCAACTCTCTCTTTCTCTTTCTCTTTCTCCTTTCTTTTTCTCTCTTTCTCTCTTCTTTGTCTTTGTTGAAAACAAACTTATTTTCTTAGACCGGGGAATACGACTCTCCAGCGCCAACTACTCCTCATCCTACTCCGCAAGTAAAATGGTGTAAACAATAAGTATATAGGATGATTATTACAATTGTCAGTACTATGAGTTGAAAAAGGAGAAGAATGAGAAACAGAAGTGCGATTCAGTTAGAAAGGTTCGAGGAAGAATTGAAGTAGCTCAGGACTGAGAAAAGTTCTGAACATCGAGCTTAGCCAAATATTCGAGGCCTGCAAGTTCCTTAAAATGAGATTTTTGGCAAAGTACCCAGTTTCGCCGTTCTTAGTACACGTTTAATTTTGAGGATGAAATTCTTTTAAGGGGTAAGGGATGTAGCACCCTGGACCAAAAACGAAGCATAATTGATTAATTAAATATTAAACCCATAATTGAATAATTATGTGTGTTAATTTTGACTGTTTAATTTTGATTACATGTGTTTCAGATACGTGTTTAATACAAGATTTAGACGAAAATATTTTCTAGTCATGGAACATAGAATATTATTATGCCATTAGATGCGTAATGGAAAAATGAGAAGATGGAAATGAACTAGAGGTCAATCGAAGACACGTAGCTCAAGTGGCGACGAAAAGGGCAAAACACGAAATTTTGGAAAAACCGAAAGATATTTACGGTAAATAGTAACGAAGATTTTTTTTACATGAATAGTGACCAAGATTTTTTACCCATGAACAATAATTCTAAGATTTTTATGTGAATAGTGATTTTCGGGAAATCTATAAATAGGGACATTTTCGATTCAAAAATCACCATTTTTCCGAACGAGCCAAAATCAACGAAAACTCGTAAGTCTCTCTCTCCTCTCTCCTCTCTTCTCTCTCCTCTCTCCTCTCTCCTCTCTCCTCTCTCTCTCTTTACAGTTTCTGGCCTCCGACGTGCGACCGCCGGTGGCCGGAAAATTTCAAAGTTATTGGTTTTGGTTGATTTTCGCACAAAATGTAGGTCTCGTCGAGACGAGTTTAGGACAGGTCTCAGATTTCAATTCCGATGTCCTATTCGCCGAAAAATGGTGAAAAATTGCCTCCAAACCCTAAACCCTAAACCTAGCCAACTTTTCTCTCTCCTCTGTTTTCTTCTTGTTTCTCGCCGGAGCTGCTACCGGAGCATCGCCTAGAGGTGAGGGTGAGTTACTGAAGGGGCAGCGCCGTCGTGGGTGGCGGCGTCGGAGCCGTTACAGGCTGTGTGTGTGTATCGCGTGTGTGTGTGTGGGTTAGTATGTGTTGTGTATATGCATGCTGTGGGGCGGCGCTGGGGAAACAGTGGGCCGGCGTTGGTGATGCGCCGGTGAGGTTGGTGGTGGGTGGCCGGCGGCAGGAGGTCGCCGGCCAAACTGCAAAAGATGTGTGCGTGTTTATATGTTTATGCGTGTGTGTGTATTGTATTTTGTGTGTGTGTGTGTGCATGGCTGGTAGGGTGGTTGCCGGCGACTGGAAGTCGCCGGCTAGTGTTCCGGCGGTCTGGAGGGTGTCGCCGGCCGGAGCAGGAAAGGGAGGGAGAGAGAGATAGAGAGCATGAGGGTTAGGGTATGTTTGGTGGTTATTTTGTGGCACTATTCACGGCCGAAGCCGGTAAGGGGTGGCTGGAGATGGTGGTCACCGGAGCTGGGTTGCCGGCGGACCAGGTGGCGGCGGCGGCGCCGCAGCAAGTGGCCGCTGCAAGCTTCCAGACGTGCTGGGACGACGCCGGGTGGCGCTGGGCGCGAGCCTGGCCGAGACTGCCTAGTCTGGCCGAGCATGCCGGGCGCTGGGCGCGCAGGCCTGCCAATGCTGCCGAGCCTGGCCGAGAACGCCATGTGCCACACACGCATCAGTTGGATTGAGCTTTGTGATACCCTGTCACGCCCCGAAATCTTTTCACATTTTATCAGAGTTTTACCGTTGGGCGTGAAGAAGAAATAGTAAGAGACGACAGAAGTAGGGGATTAGAGACGATAGAAGAGAGAGGAGGGACGATGTGAATCTTTCACATATCAACAACGGCCTCGGCCGATAACGTTCGGTCTCACTACCGATAAAAAAACATCATACGCAGCGGAAATAACATCAGGATCTCTCGTTCGCAAAATACATAGAAAATATATACAAACGTGAATAAACTTATAACATATTGTTTGAAAATGTTTGTACGACACAACCTAAATAAACAGATTCAAAAGCGGCACAACCTCTCTCTCCATCTAAGGTTCATCATGCTCAACAACTCCTGTAGTATGAGTACAGATTAAGGGGGTGAGTGCGTTGAATACACTAGTGGGGATAAAGTCTGCATCTTATAGAAATCGGCACAATTACATAGCAAGTAAAATGCATAGCAGATATTAGAAATGATAAGAAGGATAGGTGCGGGAACAACCTGTCTTACCCTATGAAATGGTCTCAATACCGCTGGTGTAATTCATGAGGACCACTAAACCTCAATAGAGTAGTAGAAGGGAGGGAGACGATTTTTTACAGTCCCGTAGGATTCTCCGAACATGCAATGTGAACCGAAGTTCTTTCACAGTATATAATATGGCACTACAAGTATATTCACAGCATTTAGTATTCCTCATTCATGCTTCATAATAGGGAAAGCTGTAAACACATTAAGAGTTAGAAGTTACCCCCACCTTGTTCGGTGGTTACCACGTGATCAACGAGTACCGACGGATCAGATTTCACAAGCGAGTACCAAAGGATCTGATAACATAAACTTAATCCAATCAAGTAACTCAGTCTTAATCCAACAAATCGCCTACACAAGTTACGTTGTAATTAGATCTTTATAAACGTATAATTAAAGCTATAAACGTTGCCGACGGAAAAACGATCGTTAACGACGCGGCAGATCGAAAGATCTAAAGATTGGGATTGAGGAGACAAGGGTAAAAGTTCAGTTTAAAGGGTTGAGATGAAAGAGGGTTCGATTAGGGTTGCAACAAAAAAAGAATGAGCTCAATCAGAGTTGAAACGAGCCCGAACGGAGTGTTTTAAGATCGACGAGTATCATCCGGCATCTGCCCTACCGCACACGGTCATTCACTCCCAGGGCACGACCGTGCCACCGCGCACGACCGTGCGCGATCATCCAGTAGCTCCTCTTGGTGCGCGTGCGACCGTGCGCGACTAAACACCTGAAAACACAGCTTTTTGCCGGTGACCTCCCGTCATCGGCCACCACTTCCACGTCTCACCGGCAACCCCGTTCCAACCTCCTCTATCTCCGGTTACCCCCAACGAACTCCGGTGTGATAACAAACCCTTCCCAACCTCCAAACTCACACAAACATGCATATATATATACAACACACACATCCTTAAACACTTGGCCGGCGACCGAAGATCACCGGAAACCCATCGTCTCAACAAACCGGTGCATCACTAGCGCCGATCATTACTTTTCCTCATGGCGGCACCACTCGTACCGCCCTCAACAGAGATCATACTCAAACACACACACACAAACATGCACATATCATCATAACCAAATCAAGATAACTCCGGTACCACCCCACACGGCGGCGTCGTCCTTCCAACAACTCACCCTCGTCTCCATGCGAACCTCCGACAACATCCCCGTTTAAAAGTACGGAGGAAAAGAGAGAAAACCGAGGAGAGAGAAAAAGTTGGCTAGGGTTAGGGTTTTGATGTGGTCTTTCACCGTTTTCCGGCGAACGACAAGTCGGAAAAGAAAACCGAGACTTGTTCTAGACTCGACTCGTCAAAACCTATGTTGTGTGCGAAAATCGGCCGAAACCGACCACTTTGAAAAATTCCGGCGAACTCCGGTGGCGGCACCACCTCGCCGGCGGCGGCTCCGGTGGAAGCGCCGGAGGTTGAAAAAGAAACGAGAAAGGGAGGAGAGACTTACGTGTAAACGTCGCTTTTGGCTTGTTCGAAGAAAGTGGTAAGAATGAACTGGGGTGAGCTCCTATTTATAGATTTCAGAAGTTACTATTCACCGTAAATATCTCGGTAAATATCTTGGTAAATATCTTCTGATATTTCCGAAACCTCGTGTTTTACTCTTTTTATCGTTGTTCGAGCTACAGATCTCCGATTGCTCTCTAGTTCGTTTCTATGTTCTCGTTTTTTCTAAAATGCTTCTAGTGATATGAAAATATCCTACATCCCACGTCTAGGTAAATTATCCTTCTCATACGGGTGTTAGACACTTATCTGAAACGCACATATTTAAACAGTTAAAACATACGCACTTATATATTAAATTCTGAGTTGAAATATTTAATTAATAAATTATGTTTCATTTTGGTCCGGGGTGCTACATACCCGATATTTGATACTCGCTACTCACGTGGTAACCACCGAACAAGGTGGGGGTAATTTCTAAATCTTTATTTGTATACAGTTTTCCCTATTTTGAAGCATGATTGAGGAATACTAAATGCAGTGATTATATGCTATGATTATGTGTTCATGATATACTGTGAAAGGACTACGGTCCACATTGCATGTTCGAAGGGACTTATGGTCCGTAAAAAATCTGTCTTTTACCCCCTCTACTACCTAGAAGGTTTGGCGGTCCCGTAAATGCGTCAGCGGTATTTAAGATCGTTTTATAGGGTAAGATGGAAAATTCCCGCACCTAAAGGATGAGTTATGAGATACGTGTTATGCATTTTACGTGTTGTGATTACGTGTTGAATGTTACATATTCCTGAATTATATATCTGTCAATTGTTATAAGATGCGGATTTTATCCCCACGAGTGTATTCCACGCACTCACCTCCTATTCTGTAATTCATGTTATAGGAGTTGATGAGCATGATGAACCTTAGAGAGAGAGGGGTGGTGCTCTATCCGGATATGTGTATTTAAGACTGATGTCTCACAACATTGAAACAATGATTTTTATAATTCACGTTTTGTAAAGTATAATCTCGTTTATGTTTTGGAAGATGGATCCTGATGTGTTATTTCCGCTGCGAATGTTTAGTCAATTGGTTGAATCCGATTGTTGATATGTATATGATTCTGTTCATCTCCTACCTCATTCTTCTGATAACTGTCTTCAACCTCCTTCTGTATATGAAAATGTCTTTTACCATTTCTTCTTGCACGTCTGCAAGAAAAACTCTGATAATTTTATGTAAGAAAACGGGGCGTGACACGCGTATTGCATGTGCATCAAGTGCATAGGAGACTTATTCATTTTAAACTCGGGTAGTTTTAATAAACTGTAATTTAGTACTTTTGCATTGTATGGACTCTTCCAAATCCATCTACACCAAATAATCCTAATTTTAAATCCTATACAATCCTAAGAACCATATGCATGTATTTTAATATTTTAATTTAATATTTTTATATCTAATATTATTTAATTTTATAAATATGTTATATTAATTTGTTTCTTATATATATCACATAAAATTATATTTTATCACTTACAAAATTACATTTTATATGATTTTATATCACATAAAATTAGCAAATAAGTTTCAACTAATTTTGATAAATTAAATGAGTTTATAAACATATGTGTACGTATGAGGAACAATATTGATTCATTTCTTATCCTTCATATTTTGTCACTTAAAAATTTATAGTTTATCTGATTTTTATATAACATAAAATTAGAAAATAAGTTCCAACTAACTTTAATAAATTAAATGAGCTTATTAAAATGTATGCATATGTACGAGGAACAATATTAATTCGTTTTTCTTATCTTTCATAAAAAACACATAAAAATAGCAAATAAGTTTCAACTAATTTTTATAAATTAAATATACGTACGAGAAACAATATTAATTTGTTTCTTCTCCTTCATAAAAAAATACATAAAATTAACAAATAAGTTCCAACTAATTTTAATAAATTTAATGAGCTTATAAACATATGTATGTGTACGAATTTACAATAGCATTCCTCAAAGGATAAGGAATATTAATTTATTTCTTATCCTTCATCAAATTATATTAGTTTTTTTTATAGATACTTAGATTGTTTTACTTTCCAACTTCACCAAATTATATTAGTTTATTTATAAATACTTGATTGTTCTAATTTCCACATTCACCAAATTATATTAATTTATTCATAAATTCTTGATTGGTCTTCTTTGGTGTAGTTTTTTTAATAGTCACATAATTATGTTTATTGAGTTAGAAATATATCGGTATAGGAGAAATGCGGCATGAAAGGAAAATATTTCAATTTAAATACTATTCAAAAACATGAATATAGTGATAAAAAGAAGAACAATAAGCCAACATCACGAATGAACAATGAGGTTTGTAGATTTTTACGTTTGATTTCAATTGTTTAATGTTAGTGAAGTATGAATTTACATATTTGATTTCAATTGTTTAATGCAGCAATTTAAAATTTCTAGAATAATTCGTCGGAATTACATTTCATTTAATTTCTTAATTAACTTTTAAATTCACAATTAGGTCCTCATTAAGTGATACCGCATGGACATTTTGTTTTTAATTTTCCATTCAATAATATTTTTTCATATTAATTAGGTTCTCTTTTTTTTTTGCTGATAATTATGCTCTAAAATTAGGTGAACAAATTCTCAAAATGTGAAGTTTAAGTTGATCTATATGTTGCTTTATGTTGAGCATTAATGCTTTAATTGTATTATTCTTCACTAATTTTTTTAATATTTTTTTCATTATAGTGTCTGATTGCATTTATCGTGGTGTTTAGAGATTAGAATATAAGTCATCTATATTTTGTTGTGATATATGAGAATTTTGTTTGTGCCAAACTTCCTACAGATACAAAAAAATTCCAAAACTATAAATTAGTAAGAAGACATAATTCATAGTCGTGTGGCCATAAAAATCCTAAAAATTCAAGCATGTCCAAAGGAAAATGTAAATATCACTACCCACGAGCATATTGTGAAATCACCATTCAAGACAAAGATGGATATCTCATTTACAAAAAAAGAAAAACATGCATTATTGTTAATGTACGTAATGCACACTTGACAATCAATGGGTAGTACCATACAATTCATATCTCCTATCTAGATATAATTTTCATATCAGTGTTGAGATATGTTTCAAAGTGTTAGTTGTGTCTTATTTGTACAAATATATCTACAAAGGTCATGACGGAATGACAATTAACATGACTCAAAAACATGATAAAAATACAATTGATGAAATAGAATAATTTCAAAATGCTTGATGGCTCTCTACTTAAGAAGCAATGTGGAGAATTTTTGAATTCAATTTATATGAAATATCTCCACCAGTTATCAACTTGCAATTACATCTACCCAACCAACAATGTGTAACTTATTGGACAAATCAATTCATAAAAAGTTTTGACATGAGACCATGCCTCCAAAATAATGCTCACTGAGTATTGCAATGTGTAGTATAAGTGAATAAGTCCGAAAATATTTTTAAAGAGAATTTCCTAATCATTATGTATGAGATAAACAAAGAAAATATTAGAAACCAAGAAATAAATGGGTTGTGGATGGACGTATAAGTACCGTAAATCCAGTAGAAGGAGAAAGATATTATCTAAGGTTACTCATAAATCATGTAAAAGGACCAACATCATTTGAATTTTTATTGACAGTGAATGATAGACAATATATTATTTTTAAAGAATCTACTCAGAAAAGAGGTTTGTTGGAATCTGATTAAAGTATTACAAAGTGTTTTAATGAAGCTATCACTTTTCCAATGTCATACGAATTGTGAAGATTGTTTGCAATAATTTTGGTGTATTGTAAACCAACTGAGAGTTTTATGAGATACATTCTTTGAAGCATTTTTTGAAGATTTCAAAAGAGAACCACACACCTCTAAAAAACTACAAGTTTCGAGAACTTTGAAAAGTTTGAATTTTTTCTTGAATGACATGGAAAAAGATATAAGTTCATATGATCTTCCATATATTTCTGATGATGATGATATTAAGATTATAGAGAATGGTCTACTTAGAGAGGTAGTAAATGAAATATTGTAGCGCCCCGGACCAAAACGAAGCATAATTTATTAATTAAATATTTAAACCTAAGATTTGATAATTATGTGTGTATGTTTTAACTGTTTAATTTATTTTGTGCGTTTCAGATACGTGTTTTAAGTGCGAGGTTTAGATGGATAATTTTTTTAGACATGGAACATAGGGTATTATTATATCATTAGATGCACATCGAGAAAATGAGAAGATAGAAATGAACTAGGGGTCAATCGGAGACCTGTAGCTCGAACGGTGACAAAAAGGGCAAAACCCAAAGTTTCGGAAAACCGGAAGATATTTTCCAGTGAATAGTGGCGAAGAATTTTCAACCGATGAATAGTGAATTGAGATATTTTGGATGAATAGTAACTTTCCGGAATTCTATAAATAGGGCCTTCCCCGATTCATTTTTTTCACTATTTTTCCGAACGAGCCGAACACGCTGAAAACACATAAGTCCTTCTTTCTCCTCTTTTTCTTCCCGTCTTTCTGTTTCCGGCGCGCCGTCGGTGGCCGAAAAAATCCAATGTTGTCGGTTTCGGCCGATTTTCACACACGACGTTCGTCTCAACGAGACGAATCTAGGATAGGTCTCAGAATTCAATTCCAATTTCTCGTTCGCCGGAAAACGGTGAAAAATAGCCCCTAAACCCTAACCCTAACCCTAACCCTTGCACCACCTTCTCTCTCTCCTCTGTTTTTCTCTCTATTCTCGCCGGAGATGATGACCAGAGGCCGCCGGAGGTAAGAGTGCCGTGCTGGAGGGCCGACACCGCCGTGGGTGGCGGCGCCGGAGATGGACAGTGGCTTATATGTATGTTACGTGCATGTGTATGTGTATTTAGGTGTGTTAGTGTGTGTGTGTTGCATGCTGTTGAGGGTGGCGCTGCCGTGTGGGAAAGGTGGGCCGGCGACGGGAGGTCGCCGGCGGTGGTCTCTGGTGGGTGGCCGGTGACTGGAAGTCGCCGGCGAGTGGAATCCGATGTGTGTGTGTGCATGTTATACTATGTGCGTGTGTGGTTGTGTTCCTGTGTGTGTGTGTGCACGACGGCTGTTGGTGGCCGGCGACTGGGGTGACGGTGGTTGGTGGTGGTCGCCGGCGGCAGGTGGCCGCCGGCCAGAGTAGGGTGACAATTTGTGTGTATGCAAGATGGTGTGTGAGTGAGGGAGTATATGTATATGATGTGTGTATGGCTTAGGTTGGCCGGAAAGGGTTGCCGGCGATGGGGGGTCGCCGTCCGGGGCTCAGGGAGTGGTCATCGGCGACGGGGGTCGCTGGCCGGAGAATTTTTGGGAGAAGGTTGGTGTTCGAAAATCTGAGCATCGAAGGGTTTTGTAGCGTACTTTTCAGGCACTATTCATGCCGGAATCCGGCGAAGGATGGCCGGAGGTGGTAGCCGGCGGTGTGAGGTTTCCGGCGAACCTGGGGTTGGCGGTAGGAGGCTGCGCCGCCGCATTGGGCGACGCCGGGAAGTAGCCTGGTCGAGCAGGCCATCGTCGAGAAGGCTGGACACGACGCTGCCGAGAAAACTCGGCAGCCAGCCGAGCGCCGTGTCCCGCTGCCGAGAAAACTCGGCAGCTGTCGAGTGCTAGGAGCCGCGCGTGCGCCCCGCCCCCGTCGGGTACCGACGTGCACTCGACGTGTGTTTTCGATCCGAACCTTGTTTTTTCCATCGTTCATCCATATCGAGTTGTCGCTGATGAGACATTGTTGATCGGGGTTCGTGGGCCCGGTCAAAGTCAACCCTTTGACCAAAATTACCAAAATACCCCTAAACCTAAAATGCTCCGTTCGAGCTCGTTTTAACTCTGATCGAGCTCATTCTTTTTTTGTCGTGACCCAAATTTCATTTCCTATCATCTCAGCCCTTTGGACTTGATTTTCAGCCTTGTCTCCTAAATCCCAATCTTTAGATCACTTGATCCTTCAGGTATTTAACGACCATTTTCCGACGGAACCTTTTACAGCTTTAATTATATTTATTAAGGATCTAAGAAACGCTATAACTTGTGTAGACTACCTGTTGAGTTAAGCCTTATGATATCTGATCCTTTGGTACTCGCTTGTGAAATCTGATCCTTCGGTACTTTCGACTCACGTGGTAACCACCGAACAAGGTTGGGGTAATTTCTATCTCTTTATTTGTTTACTGTTTTCCCTAGCAAATGCATGATTGAGGAATACTAAGTGCTGTGATTATAATTTCCGTGCCATATATAACTGTGAAAGGACCGAGGTCCACTCTGTTCATCCCTTGCTATTTTCTACTACTCTGTTGAGGTTTGGTGGTCCTCTTGAAGCACACCAGTGGTATATAAGACCGTTTTATAGGGTAAGATGGGGGAATCCCACACCTATTCGTCCCTTGCCATTTCTAATATCTGCTATGCATTTTAAGTGTTGTGACAACGTGACTTAAGATTATTTTACTAGTATTTATTATCTATTGAGTCACAAGAGGCGGATTTCATCCCCACGAGTGTATTCCACGCACTCACCCCCTTATTCTGCACTCACATTACAGGCGATGATGAGCATGAGGAACCCTAGTTGGAGATAGGATGAACTATTTTTGGCTTTGTTGCAATGTTTTAAATTAACTCACGTTTTGTAATATTTTAAATTAACTCACATTTTGTAATATTTTAAATTGCAAGAGAGGATTCCCCCGTCTTATCCTATATAACGGTCTCACTACCGTTGGTGCATTTCAAGAAGACCACCAAACCTTAACAGAGTAGTAGAAAATAGCAAGGGACGAACAGAGTGGACCTCGGTCCTTTCACAGTTATTATGGTACAGCAATTATAATCACAACACTTAGTATTCCTCAGTCATGTATTTAATAGGGAAAACAGTAAACAGATAAAGAGATAGAAATTACCCCCACCTTGTTCGATGGTTACCACGTGAGTCGTAAGGTCTAAAGATCTGATAACACAAGCTCAATCCAACAAGTACTCAAGCTCAATCCAACGAATAGCCTACACCAGTTACAGTGTTCTTAGATCTTTATTAATTATAATTAAAGCGATAAACATTTCTTCCGAAAGAAAGACGACTATTAAATACGCGACGAGTCGAGAGATCTAAAGATTGGATAAGAAACGAGCTCATTCAGAGTTGATACGAGCTCAACGACGTATATAAGTTTGAAGGTATATTGGTATCAAGGGTTGACTTTGACCGGGCCAACGAACCTCGGTCAATGGCATCTCATCGGCTAAGACCTGATGATAAACGATACAAAGGGAAAGGAACCAAAAAGGATTGAAAACACGGCGTCACTCGACACGCGTCCCGCACCCGGTGCCCACTCTCGGCGCGCCCACTCAGCGCACGACCGTGCCCCCTGCTGCACGACCGTGCGCCGACCTCTAGCAACTCCTGCCTGGTCGCGCACAACCGTGCTCCATGGCGCACGACCGTGCGCCGACCTCCAGTGATTTCTGCCGGCTGGTGCACGACTGTGCCCTCCGGCACGACTGCACGCCAGCGCATCCAACAACCTGCATGCCCCGCAATTTCCCCGGCTGCCTCATTGCTGCTCGACGCCTCTGGCTACTTCGTTCCAACCTACTCGTTCCAAACTACTACATCTCCGATACAAAAATCAATCTTCCCTAACCCCATCTCACACACACAAACATATATATATGTAAACACACACATCATCAAAACACTTGGCCGGCGACCTTCGGTCGCCGGAAACCCATCATCACAACTCACCGGCACATCACCAGCGCCGGTCATCACTTTCCTCATGGCGGAACCACCTGTCCCGCCCCCAATAGAGATCACACACACACATAAACACAAACATGCATATAATATACCCATCCTGACATAGCTTTGACACCACCACTCACGGCGGCGTCGTCCCTCCAACAACTCACCCTCACCTCTAGGAGAACCTCCGACAACATCTCCGGCTAAAAGGACGGAGGAAAAGAGAGAAAATCGAGGAGAGAGAAAAGTTGGCTAGGGTTAGGGTTTAGGGTTTTGAAATGGTTTTTCGTCGTTTTCCGACGAACGATAAGTCGGAATTGAAATCCGAGACCTGTTCTAGACTCGTCTCGTCAAAACCTACGTTGTGTGCGAAACCAACAAATTTGAAATTTTTCGGCGAACTCCGGTGGCGCACCACCACGCCGGCGGCGGCGGCGGCACCGGTGGCGCACCGGAGGCCGAAAAAGAAACGAGAGAGAGAAGAAAGACTTACTTGTTTTCGTCGCTTTTGGCTCGTTCGAAGAAAGGGTGATAAATGAACTGAAAGAGCCTTTATTTATAGATTTCGAAAGTCACTATTCACCGGTAAATATCTAGTTTACTATTCACCATAAATATCTTCTGATATTTCCGAAACCTCATGTTTTGTTCTTTTCATCACCGTTTGAGCTACAGATCTCCGATTGATCTCTAGTTCATTTCTATCTTCTCATTTTTCCAAAATGCATTTAATGATATAAAAATATCCTATATCCCACGTCTAGGTAAATTATCCATCTCATACATGCATCAAACACTTATCTGAAACACACGTATTTAAACAGTTAAAACATACGCACATATATATTAAATCCTGAGTTTAAATATTTAATTAATAAATTATGTTTTGTTTTGGTCCGGGGTGCTACATCTCTTACCCCTTAAAAGAATTTCGTCCTTGAAATTAAACGCATACTATAAGAAGGAAGATAAACGTGTACCCATGAAAGGTAAGTCGAGGTACTTCCTCATGATTTCGTCCTCCAATTCCCAGGTTGCTTCTTCCTTTCCATGGCGACTCCACTGGATTTTTACTATAGTCATATCCCGATTTCTTAGTTGTCGTCGTTTTCTATCCAAAATAGCTATCGGGACTTCTTTATACGTCAAATCCTTTTTCAGTTCTATGTCTTCTTGTTCGATTATATGATTGGGATCAAATATGTACTTCCGTAGCATAGACACATGGAATACATTGTGGACTCCAGCGAAGTTCGGTGGTAAAGCTAGACGGTATGCGACTTTCCCAACACGGTCTAGAATTTTGAATGGTCCGACATACCTTGGCTTCAGCTTCCCTCTTTTTCCAAAACGATGGACTCCTTTAGTAGGAGATACCTTGAGAAAAACTTCATCTCCCACTTCAAATTCTAATTCCCTCCGTCTCTTGTCCGTATATGCTTTCTGTCGATCTTGGGCTACTCGTATCCTGTCCCAAATTTTCTTTATTACTCCGATCGTTTGCTCTACTAATTTGGGTCCCAAAATTTTCTTTTCGCCCACTTCATTCCAGCATATAGGTGATCGACACTTTCTTCCATAAAGAGCCTCATAAGGTGCCATACCAATGGTCGATTGATAGCTATTGTTGTAGGTAAATTCCACTAAGCATAGGTGGTCTTCCCAACTTCCGGGAAAATCCAAAACACAAGCCCGCAACATATCCTCCAAGATTTGTATGGTCCTTTCTGATTGTTCGTCAGTTTGTGGGTGGAAAACTGTGCTGAAAGATAACTTGGTCCCCAACTCCTTTTGTAAGCTCTGCCAGAACCTAGAAGTGAACCGTGGATCTCTATCAAATACGATAGAAACTGGTACGCCGTGCAGTCGGACTATCTCTTCAAGATATATTCGTGCCAACTTGTCCAGTCCGAATGTCATCTTAATTGGCAAGAAATGGGTAGACATCGTTAATCTATCAATGATTACCCATACGACGTGGTTTCCTCGTCTGGTTGTCGGCAAACCAACCAAAAAATCCATGGTTATATGCTCTCATTTCCATTTTGGTATCTCTAGAGGTGTTAGCATCCCAGCCGGTCGTTGATGCTCTGCTTTCACTTGTTGGCAGATGAGACACCTCTTGACGAACAACCCTATACTTCTTTTCATATTTCTCCACCAAAAGTTCACCCTTAGGTCTCAGTACATCTTTGTACCCCCAAGATATGCAGACATTAGTGCGCAATGCGCCTCTTTGAGAATTTCTTCTCTTATTTCTTCATTCTTAGGCACACACACTCTTCCTCTGAAGATCAGAGCTCCATCGGTAGCCAAAGTGAAACCTTTGGCTCTTCCACTATCTATAAGGGCTTTCATTTTCATTAGAAAGTTATCCTTCTTCTAAGCTTCCACAATTCGGTCACGTAGCGTGGGTTTTACGAATAACGCTGCCATCCTGGATTCAATGCTAATTGGAGACGAGACTATCTCCAGATTTAGCTTTGACATCTCCTCGATCAAATGGTGCTGATTGGTGATCATCGACGTCACCACTCTCTTTCTCTTTCTGCTAAGGGCGTCAGCTACCACATTCGCTTTTCTAGGATGATAGTGAATTGTAATATCATAATCTTTTACCAATTCTGGCCATCTTCTTTGCCTCATATTGAGCTCCTTCTGCTCAAAGAAGTACTTCAGGCTTTTGTGGTCGGTGTAGATTTCACACTTCACGCCGTAAAGGTAGTGTCTCCAAATCTTGAGGGCGTGTACCACAGCTGCTAGTTCCAGATCGTGAGTCGGATAGTTTTGTTCGTGGATCTTCAGCTGGCGTGATGCATACGCCACTACCTTTCCTTCTTGCATCAGAACATACCCCAAACCTTGCTTGGATGCGTCACTGTAGACCACGAAGTCTTTAGACACATCTGGAACTATTAAGACTGGTGCTTCTGTCAGTCTTCTTTTCAGTTCCTAGAAACTACTCTCGTATTGCTTACTCCACTGAAACTTTACATCTTTTCTTGTCAAGCGCGTCATAGGAGTAGCAATCTTCGAAAATCCTTCTATAAATCTTCGGTAGTATCCAGCTAGGTCAATGAAACTCCAAACTTCCTTCACATTCATTGGAGTTTCCCACTTGCTGATAGCTGTCACCTTTTCAGGATCTACTTCGATCCCTTGTGCAGAAACAATGTGGCCTAGAAAACCCACTTTGTCCATCCAAAACTCGCACTTCTTGAATTTGGCATAGAGCTTCTCATTCCTTAGTACTTCCAGTGCGATTCTAAGATGTTTTTCATGGTGCGCTCTGTCGTACGAGTAGATGAGAATATCATCTATGAACACTATGACAAAGAGATCCAGATAAGGATGGAAAACGTGATTTATCAAATCCATGAAGACAGTCGGTGCATTACTTAGTCCGAATGGCATCACTACAAACTCGTAGTGGCTATATCTCGTTCTGAATGCTGTCTTGGATATATCAGCGTCTTTGAATTTCATCTGGTGATATCCACATCTTAAGTCAATCTTTGAGAACACACTGGCACCTCTTAATTGATCAAAGAGATCTTCAATCCGAGGCAGTGGATACTTGTTCTTTATCGTTCTCTTGTTCAGCTCTCGGTAATCAATATACATCCGAAAGCTGTCATTCTTCTTCTTTACGAACAGCACGGGTGCTCCCCAAGACGACACACTTGGTCTGATGAAACCCTTTTCCAGCAGTTCCTGTAGTTGAACCTTCAATTCCTGCAACTCTTTCGGTGTCATCCAATAAGGAGCTTTAGACACCAACGCTGATCCCGGGATAAGATCTATCTCGAAGGTCACTTGCCGATCCGGTGGTTGTCCAGGTAAATCCTCTGGGAACACATCTAGAAATTCCTTTATCACCGGCACCTTCTCGATAGGAATCGATTCCTTCTCGGAGTTCATCATATTGACCAACCAAGCTTCACAATCTCCTTTGCTAAGCATCTGGGTTGTTTTCATGGCCGAGACAATCCTTGAGTCGACTTTAACTCGAGTCCCATGGAAAGTAAACTCTGGCTCTCCCGATGTTTGGAAGACTATCTCCCTCTCACGGCACTTGATTACCGCGTAATTGGACTCTAGCCAGTCCATTCCCAGGATTATATCGAAATCCTTCATCTCCAAAGCGTGGAGATCCGCTAGGAGGATCTTATCCTCAAAGGTAATCTTAAGATGACGGTAAAGGTGTTTTGTCCTTACCGTCTTTTCCGAGGGGATACTAACTTCTAATGTTCGAGTGATTATCCTACCGTCAACATGCTTCAGCAATTTATAGAAGTTGACAAATATGAAGGAGTGTGTCGCTCCAGTATCAAACAGGATGAAAGCAGGTATATCTGATACTGATAACATACATGTCATCATCTCTGTTCCTTCAGCGGCTTCCGGATGAGTAAGAGCGAAAGCCCTCGCTCTACCTGCCACCGGCCTCGTGTTCGGCCCTATAGCCGCATTCTTTACCTTCCAGCAATTGGCCGCTATGTGCCCTGATGTTCCGCAGTTAAAACAACTTCGTGTCTCTTGCTGATACGGTCCCATGTGCACCTTTCTACATCTAGGGCACGGATTCCGAGGTCGGGGAATAGGAAGGAGTGGGGCGTTGCTTGCCCTCGGAAACTTATTCGGGGTAAAGCTCTAGCTCGGGCCAGTCCACTTCCTCTTGACAGGTGCATAAAAGACTCTTTTAAGCGGTATAGGATCCAAACCCATTTGGGAGACGATCTCCTAGGCTCTTCCAACGACCCTTGCATATGTCGTCGTTTCCTGCCTAGCTAAGATCATGCTGATCTCTGGGCGAAGGCCTCTCTCGAATCTTCGGGCCTTTTTAAGATCAGTGTCCACCAGATGTAGGGCGTACCGGCTCAAATGATTGAACCGCCGCTCGTAATCCCCAACAGTTGAACTCCCCTATTTGAGATGAAGGAACCCTGTCTCCTTCTGGTCCTGGTAAGTCTGAGGAATGAAGTGGCTAGACACCACTTCCTTGAAATCCTCCCAAGTCATTGCTTCCCTTTGAGCGGGCAGTAGGGTCCGCTCGTATGAGTCCCACCAGTGACTCGCTTCATCCGTGAGCTGAAAGATGGCACAGCTGACCATCTGTTTTGTTGAGTACGTTAGGTGCCCAAACAGTCGGTCGAGTGACCTTAGCCACTCTTCCGCTTTAGTCAGTCTCCCTTTTCTCCAAATGTCGGCGGATTGAACCGCCAAAATTGTTCAAAAATTAAGTTCGGGTCTGCTCTAGCTGGCTGTGGGGTAGCTCGGTTAACATCGAAATATTGTGCTAACCCTCGTAGCACAGTAACCAGATCTCCGACATTGGCATTCTCCTCACATTCCGGCTGATCGACCGGTCACTGTTGCTCCTTTCGAGGTCTGTCTCTAGACATAATTCTGTTACGTTATGTATATACGTATAAGTCATTGGGATTATTAATAACGTTATAAATATAGAAGATAACACGTTACTCGTGATAAGGCATAAACACTAACTTTATAGGATAAACGAAAAGATTTATATGCGTATATACATAGGAGTATGAAAAGGGTAGTACTACACCATAACAAAAGGTGTATGTACACTATCTATGATGCAAAAACTACCCTATACGTATACATATAGAATAACGTATCGTGCATAGCATAGTATATATACATATAACAAAGAATCTTCCCGAATCGTCTACACTACATCAGCGGGAGACGGCGGAGACTCCTGTCCATCCTGAGGATCATCAATCTCTATGTCCTCCTCCAGATCCTCCTTTGGATCCTCCTCTGACTCTGAGCTACTACTGGGAGGATCATAGGGTGATGGTTCCGGAGCAATTGGAAGGCCATGTAGACCCTAGAGCTTTAGCATCTTCTATGCTGAAATCGGCGATAGGCACCAAATTCACGAACGAGAACACTAGCTCGTCTCTATAAACTAATCGAGCTTTCACCAACCAATCCTGTGGTAGAGTATAGATCATGTGCAGACAAGCCTGCACTCCGCTAATCCTGTCCCCATACCCCCAATCTCTCTCCAGCAGTGGAGGAGTTTAGCTACATGCTCCCCCACCGATCTATCGTCTGTCACCCTTACTCTCATAGAAGTGACGTCGAAGACGCTGCTCTTGAGTCTCGAAAATAGGAGCTCTTCCTCTCCCTCTACCGGCCCTGAGTACCCTACTCATCTGCCAAGTTAAATTACATGAGTTTCTAGCATCATATATCCATACCTGCAATGCTCCCTTCTAAACCCAACGATTCAAAGCGAAATAACACTTAACAAGCAATCATTCATATTCCACAAATCTTATATCAGGGAGAGTCACCTATGGAAAGAGGATAGTGTTTATCTATATCATTTTCAAAAACCCGACCACATTTTAAAATCATACTTCTGAAACCACATTTTATTTCCCACTTTTAAAACCAGTTCGAGCAAGTTCTCAATGTTAGAACTGCTCTGATACCATTTGTCACGCCCTAAAATCTTTTCATATTTTATCAGAGTTTCACATGGGCATGAAGAGAGAAATAACAAGGGACACACAACTCTTATAGAAAAAAATAGTAAGAGACGATAGAAGAAAGAGGTAAGGGACGAAGTGAATCTTTCACTTACCAACAATCGGCCTCTGCCGATAGCAATCGGTCTCATTACCGATAAAAATACATCGTACACAGTGGAATAAATCATCAGGATCTCACATCCTTACATGTATCAAAATATTACAAAACCCGAATATCATAAAACATGGTTTGATAAAGTTTATGTTACATCATTCTAAACATGCGATTCTGAAGATAGCACCATCTCTCTCCAACTAGGGTTCGTCGATCTCATCATCTCCTGTAGTGTGAGTACAGATTAAGAGGTGAGTGCGTGGAATACACTTGTGGGGATAAAATCCGCCTCTTGTGACTCATAACAGAAATAATTACCGAAGATAATCTATAGTCATGTTATCACAGCACATAAAAGCAAAACAGATATTAGAAATGACAAGGGACGAATAGGTGCGGGATTCCCTCGTCTTATCCTATATAACGGTCTCACTACCATTGGTGCATTTCAAGAGGACCACCAAACCTCAACAGAGTAGTAGAAAATAGTAAAGGACGAACAGAGTGGACCTCGATCCTTTCACAGTTATTATGGCACGATAATTATAATCATAGCACTTAGTATTCCTTAGTCATGTATTTAATAGGAAAATCAGTAAACAGATAAAGAGATAGAAATTAACCCTACCTTGTTCGATGGTTACCACGTGAGTCGTAAGGTCTAAAGATCTGATAACACAAGCTCAATCCAATAAGTACTCAAGCTCAATCCAACGAATACTCAAGCTCAATCCAACGAATAGTCTACACCAGTTACGGTGTTCTTAGATCTTTATTAATTATAATTAAAGCGATAAACGTTTCTTCTGGAAGAAAGACGACTATTAAATACGCGATAAGTCGAGAGATCTAAAGATTGGATAAGAAACGAGCTCGTTCGGAGTTGATACGAGCTCAATGATGTATATAAGTTTGAAGGTATATTGGTATCAAGGGTTGACTTTGATCGGGCCCATGACCCTCAGTCAACGACATCTCATCGGCTAAGACCCGATGATAAATGATACAAAGAGAAAAGAACGGAAAAGGATTGAAAACACGGCGTCACCCGACACGCGTCCCACACCCGGTGCCCACTCAGCGCACGACCGTGCCCCCTAGCGCATGTCACGCCCCAAAATCTTTTCACGTTTTATCAGAGTTTTACCATTGGGTGTGAAGATGGAAAAAGCAAGGGACACTTTTACGACAGAAAGAAAGAGTAAGGGACAACAGAAGAAAGAGATAAGGGACGAAGTGAATCTCTCACTTTTAAACGTACGGCCTCTGCCGTTAGCAATCGATCTCACTACCGATATACATAATACATCAAATGCAGCAGAAACTCATCAGGATCTCACATCCTTACATGCATCAAAATATTACAAAACATGAGCTTAACCAAAACATAGTTTGAAAATGTTTAAGAGACCTCGTCTCATTACAACAAAACCAGATACAGTACTTCCTCTCTCCTCCTAGGGTTCCTCATGCTCATCATCGTCTGTAGTGTGAGTACAGATTAAGGAGTAAGTGCGTGGAATACACTTGTGGGGATAAAATCCACCTCATATATCTCAAGACAGAAATAAATACCAAAAAGCTAACCTACGGTCATGTTGTCACAGCACATATATATGCAAAGCAGATATTAGAAATGGCAAGAGACGAATAGGTGCGGAATTCCTCCGTCTTATCCTATGAACGGTCTCACACCGCTAGTGCATTTCAAGAGGCTCACGACACCTCCACAGAGTAGTAGAATATAGCAGGGGACGAACAGAATGCATGATTAGAGGACCTCTGTCCTTTCACAGTTATATCATGGCACAACAAGTATAAACACAGCACTTAGTATTCCTCAATCATACGTTTACTTAGGGAAAACTGTAAACAGAAGAAGAGTTAGAAATTACCCCCACCTCGTTCGGTGGTTTCCCGCGTGAGTCGAAAGGTCTAAAGATCTGGTGATACAAGCTCAATCCAACAAGTAATCAAATCTTAATCCAATAAATCGCCTACACAAGTTACGTTGTACTCAGATCTTTATTAATTATAATTAAAGCGATAAACGTATACGCGACGAGTCGAAGGACCTAAAGATTGGATAAGACACGAGCTCGTTCGGTGTTGATACGAGCTCGATAATGTATATAAGTTGGAGAGTATATTGGCATTAAGAGTTGACCTCGACCGGCCCCTCGACCCTCGGTCGAAACCTCCCGTCGGCTAAGACTCGATGGTAAAGGATACAAAGGAAAAAAAACGGGAAAAGATTGGAAACACGGCGTTACCCGACACGCGTCTCGCACTCGGCGTCCACTCCCGGCACGCCCTGGCCGCGCACGACCGTGCCCCTTCGTGCGCCAGCTTCCAAAAATCTCTGCCTGGCCGCGCACGACCGTGCCCCCTGGCACGACCGTGCGCCAGCCTCCAGCAACTCCTGCCTGCTGGGGCACGACCGTGCCCTACGGCACGACCGCGCGCCAGCAGCCTGCGCCCAACAGCCTTCCTCCGGCAGCCCGACTTTTTCCCTTCTCGATCCTCCAGCTACCCCGTTCCACCTACTACATCCCGTTTTGAAAACAACACTTCCCCAACCCCATCTCCCACTCACAACCATGAATTTACATACAAACACAAGCATCCTCAAAACACTTGGCCGGCGACCTTTGGTCACCGGAAACCCATCGTCTCAACACACCGGCACATCACCAGCACCAATCATTATTTTTCCTTATGGCGGTACCACTCGTACCGCCCTCAACAGAGATCATACCCAAACACACACACATGCAAACATGCATATATCATAATAACCAAATCAAGATAACTCCGGCACCACCCCACACGACGGTGCTGTCCTTCCAACAACTCACCCTCGTCTCCATGTGAACCTCCGACAACATCCCCGGTTAAAAGAACGGAGGAAAATAGAGGAAACTGAGGAGAGAGAAAAGATGGCTAGGGTTAGGGTTTAGGGTTTTGTAAAGGTTTTTCACCGTTCTCCGACGAACGACAAGTCGGAATAGAAATCTGAGACTTGTTCTAGACTCAACTCGTCAAAACCTACGTTGTATGCGAAAATCGGCCGAAATCGACCACTTCGAAATATTCCGGCGAACTCCGATGGTGGCACCACCTCGCCGGCGGCGGCGCTGGTGGTGGCGCGCCGGAGGCCGAAAAAGAAAAGAGAGAGAAGAGAGACTTACGTGTAAACGTCGCTTTTTGGCTCGTTCGAAGAAAGGGGTGAAAATGAACTGGGGTGAGCTCCTATTTATAGATTTCAGAAGTTACTATTCACCGTAAATATCTCGGTAAATATCTTGGTAAATATCTTCTGATATTTCCGAAACCTTGTGGTTTACTCTTTTTATCGTCGTTCCAGCTACAGATCTCCGATTGACCTCTAGTTCATTTCTATCTTTCTGTACTTCCAATGCGCAACTAGTGATATAAAAATATCCTACATCCCACGTCTAGGTAAATTATCCTTCTCATACGAGTGTTAGACACTTATCTGAAACACACGTATTTACACAGTTAAAACATCCGCACATATATATTAAATCCCGAGTTAAAATATTTAATTAATATATTATGTTTCATTTTGGTCCGGGATGCTACAGCGCACGATCGTGCGCCGACCTCCAGCAACTCCTGCCTGGTCGCGCACGACCATGCCCTATGGCGCACGACTGTGCGCCGACCTCCAGTGATTTCTGCCGGCTGGTGCACGACCGTACCCTCCGGCACGACCGCGCGCTAGTGCATCCAACAGCCTGCGCACCCAGCAATTTCCCCGGCTGCCTCGTTGCTGCTCGGCGCCTCTAGCTACTTCATTCCAACCTACTCGTTCCAAACTACTACATCTCCGATACAAAAACCAATCGTCCCCAACCCCATCTCACACACACAAACATATATATATGTAAACACACATATCATCAAAACACTTGGCCGGCAACCGAAGGTCGCCAGAAACCCATCGTCACAACTCACCGGCACATCACCAGCGCCGATCATCACTTTCCTCATGGCGGCACCACCTGTGCTATCCCCAACAGAGATCACACACACACACAAACACAAACAGGCATATAACATACCCATCCCAATATAGCTCCAACACCACCACTCACGGCAGCGTCGTCCTTCCAACAACTCACCCTCACCTCCGAGAGAACCTCCGACAACATCTCTAGCTAAAAGGACGGAGGAAAAGAGAGAAAATCGAGGAGAGAAAAGTTGGCTAGGGTTAGGGTTTAGGGTTTTGAAATGGTTTTTCGCCGTTTTCCAACGAACAATAAGTCAGAATTGAAATCCGAGACCTGTTCTAGACTCGTCTCGTTAAAACCTATGTTGTCTAAAAATCGGCCGAAACCGACAAATTTAAAATTTTCCGGCGAACTCCGGTGGCGGCACCACCGTGCCGGCGCCGGTGGTGGTGCGCTGGAGGCCGAAAAAGAAACGAGAGAGAGAAGAAAGACTTACGTGTTTTCGTCGCTTTTGGCTCGTTCAAAAAAAGGGTGAAAAATGAACTGAAAGAGCCTCTATTTATAAATTTCAAAAGTTACTATTCACCGATAAATATCTCGTTTACTATTCACCATAAATATCTTCTGATATTTCCGAAACCTCGTGTTTTGTTCTTTTCATCGCCGTTTGAGCTACAGATCTCCGATTGACCTCTAGTTCATTTCTATCTTGTCGTTTTTCCAATACGCATCTAGTGATATAAAAATATCCTATATCCCACGTCTAGGTAAATTATCCATCTCATACATGCATTAAACACTTATCTGAAACACATGTATTTAAACAGTTAAAACATACGCACATATATATTAAATCCTGAGTTTAAATATTTAATTAATAAATAATGTTTCGTTTTGGTTCGAGGTGCTATAATTTTAAACTCTGTGTGCATGTTCCTAGTTTTTTCTTTCAAATTTAACATTAAGAAAAGAATAAACTTCAGCAATCTGTAATTGTGTGCCTCAATGAGCATAATTCCCAATTAAAATTCTGAAACAAAACACAATAGATGCTTGAAAAATAAAGTGGTTAACCTTTAATAAAAAAATATGTTTTCATGATAAGATGTTCAAGAGCAACCTCTCTTCCTGTTCGTACCATTTTCAATTTGCATATTTTTAGTGGATTATGAATGGTGCGTGCGTGACCTATATAAGTTTTTTCTTTGTTATTATTCTTTTAGTAAATTTTTATAGCTGAACTCATAATAATACTTTTTTGTCATACCTTTGGTGGAGTTTTATAAGTTCTTTGGATATGAGACCTAATCAAAGTTTGCAATATTAAAATTATATTTTATTCTCAAAGGCATTTGTATATATTCATTGACTTTATTTTTCTTTCAAAAAACATTTGTTGGATTTTTGTTTTACCTTTAAAATTCCTTCGTTGTGACCTTTATGATGGCAATAGTTTGGTATTTTTATCAACAATTTGGTGTTATTCTATTCCTTCATTCAGTGTCATGTCTTCCCAAAGAGAAATCTCAATGGAATGGTGTCTGCATATCAAATAAAAAAAATTCATTAGAAGTTTTATTTAGTAATTTTTTTCCTTGAAATTAAATTTATATATTTTTCTCATATTTTCTTATAAAACATAAATGACTTACTCTTCTTCATTTATGATAGTGATTTCCTTTTCAGACACTTCTTTTGGAGTGTCCAGAATTATGCTTTCCACGACCCCTATAAGTACTCCACATATATCTGCACAAATATAATTATAATTTAATTACTATTTTTTTATAACTTATTGGTAGAAATGGAAATAAAAAATGTATGTACCTAATTGTTTGCATTCCTCATGTTTGCAACGTAAGATCTTGTTGTACCGTCGTGAATGCAACTCGGAATTTTTTTTTAGTTTATGTTCTTCTAACATTAAAATTCATAATTAGATAAATATTTTAAAATACAATTTTCAATTTTAAGTGAAAGATTTACTTTAATACAAAGTTAAAAAGATTATTAAAAAAAAATAATATATTACCTTTAGAGTTAATTAGATTCGCTTGAACTTTCAAATTACATGTTACTTGTTTCTTTTAACGATTCTACAAAACAAGTTCCATATAGTTTTTCTTCTTAGCACTAAGATTTACATATTTTCTTTTTTGTCCAACAAGTTTCTTTGACACCATTTTTATTTGGTTTTTGTTCAAAAATACAATCATTCAAAAAAGAATTAAATATAAAATGAAAACACAACCAACTAAAAGTAATCAAAAGATGTTTGATCTATAATTAAAATCCACGAAAGTTGAACAATAATAAATGAAGATAAAATAAAAAGTTATACAAATTCAATTCAAATGAAAATAGGGCTTAAGCTTGTCACCAATTCTAGGATCGTTATCAATGTTATGATCAATTTCAATTCCACTCGTCTCAACGGTTGACATCGCCACGTTTCTTTTACTATGTTTCCAAAAAAAAGAACGAGTTAATAAAAAATAGAAATAATTTGCAATTACTAAGAACAACAAATCTCTAATATTTTAGTTATAATCAAGTTAATGTCGAACTTATAAAAAAATAGAGTGAATATATTGTAAAATAATAATATATTCTGTGTAATCGACAAACAAATATTATAAAAATTAGAATAGAGAAGACGAGCATCAGTTTTAAAAAGCTCGAGGTTTTGTTCTTCATGGTTTAATAATCACTTTCAAAATTCTCATCATCTGCCCAAAAAATCTAAAACATCAATCTATATAACTTGTGAAAATTCTTTCTCCCTCCATACCGTCCTCACGACACTTGCTCAGTCTTCTCCAGTCAGTCTCCTCAGTCCCTTCTTCAATGACTGAATCCATCAAAATGTCTCTCATTCATCTTAAACAAAAATAATTCTGCCCATTCTGGCTATAACCATGGGTCTTCACGTACTGGTAATTCTCATGAAAGCAATTTTTCTCATGGTCGTGGTAGAGATCTCGAAAGTCCTTTTTTTCCCATGTTAGATCTGTCGTGCGGAACATTATGCAGACAAATGTCCTCAGCCTATGCTTGTTCATCAGATAACTCATCTGCTCAGTTGGCTTAGGCGTTTAACGCTTCATGTAATATCTCTCCTGAACAGGTCTCTCGTACAACTTTGGAGTGAGGTAGTCAGCTTTGGTTGTTGCTCTTCGTACAAAGATTTTGAAGGCTAGTTAAGATTTATGGCATTCATGTCCCATTTTCAATCATTTTTCATATAAATAAACTTGGATATTTATTTGTTACGTCTTAACGTGCATCTATTATACTTGATTTGATACACTGTGATTTGTGGGGCCCAACATCTATTAACACTATTGGAGGATATCGTTATTATGTTGCATTTGTTGATGACTATTCCAGGTTTACTTGGATATATCCTTTGCATTTGAAGTCGGAATTTTTGATGTATTGGTGAGATTTTACCGATTCATCTTCGTCATTTTTCGGATCTAAAATAAGAAAGACATAAATTAAAAAACTTCATCTTCTATATGAAGTAAATGCATTATATGATAAAATGATATAGAAAATTACCACTTCGATCATCATTTCCCTGTTCTGGTCCTCTTTTCGGTTCAGCTGGTTGTCCTCCTTTTCGGTTAAGCTGGTTGTCCTCCTTTCGGTTCTGCAATTTCTTCACATTCTGTAGACTCGTGATGTCCATACGCACGTTTTGTAGACTCGTGATGTCCATACGCAATTGGAGACCTATTCAAGTCAATAAATTCAATACCTCAATCTGATGCGAAGTTCACAAGACCACCTGATGAAGGACAAGGTGCCCACTGGTCATTTGAGGATGTCCCAGTTTGCCTCATCTAATCCTCATTTAGTATACCCCATTTCATATAAAATGTTTCGTCATTTTGTAGTCCAAGGGGAACATTTGAAAATTCCCAATTTTGAACGGGATTGTCAACCGATGCATTCATTTGTTCCTAAAACGAGGATCCAACATTAAATACTCCAAATAAAAAACGTACCTCTAGGGCTGCTATTTTGAGTTCCCATTGACAATACACATTCAGATGCTACAAGATCCATCATATTTAGGGAAACAAAAACAATAAGAACCTCATTGATCATGAACAATAATTGTTCCAGATCAGAATCATTCTTTATTTTTATCATTTCCAATATTTTATTTGTCTCAATTAGTGTTCGGATCACATATCTCCAACAATTCATATCGACACGCACAAGTCCATGAATTGAGTTGAATAAATCCTAGTATATGATTCTTTAAAGTGAACCTCTTGAGAACCTTTTTTTACTCTAAACCTTCCTAATAGCCTCCAAACAAAACCACAACAGACATAAAACTCATCTTTTTGTATATTGTCACAATAAAGAAAAAAATGTCAGCTCATCATAAAAACGTAATTTGTGTATATTTATATTAATGCATATATATTTATATTAACTAACACGACAATACTTTGAACTACTAGAATGGAAAATAATAAAGAGTTGGTTGCCCCAAATACCCAATTTCATAAAACATATTAACAATTCTACCCACATATATAAACAATTGTCCCCATATACCCCACTAATAAAACATATTATCCCCAAATACCCAATTTTGGTTTTACTAATTAATTTATCTTTTCTTTTCTTTTACTATTCACTTTGATATCAAATAAATATATTTGATATATCATATACCGTATTATACTTATACTCAGTATGAAAGCATATTTTCGTTAAACCCCAAAAAATAAGGGTTTAATGAAAATTAGGTTTAATTTTCGTTAAACCCTCATTTTTTGGGGTTCAACGAAAATATCTAAAATGATACCATGAAAATTATACTTATTGTTCGTTAAACCCTGATTTTTAGGGTTTAACGAAAATATCCAAAATATATATATTTTCGTTAAACCCTAAAAAAATAAGGGTTTAATGAGCCTTCTAAAATTACACTTTTTCGTTAAACCCCTACTTTTAGGGGTTTAACGAAAATTATAAATTATACCATAATTTTTGTTAAATCCTAAAAAATTAGGGTTTAACGAAAATATTATCCCTAGGTTTAATTTTCGTTAAACCCTTAAAAAAAAGGGTTTAACGAAAATTAAACCCCTACTTTCTCTTCAATTCCTACTTAATTTTTCGTTAACTACAAGTTTATTTTAGTCTTTGATTTTGATATCATATATTTTGTCATACATTATATCATGAAATTTTTTGCCATACATTATATCATTTTTCATTTTTCATGGTCAAATATTCTTATATTTGACCATACTTATAAAAGGAATATTAATGGTCCCACCCACCCCCACAACCACCTATCACTATTGTACTTTAATACACATACATATGCAAAGAATCTTAGGGCTTAACGAAAAATTTTGAAAATTTCATCTCCTTCTCCCCTACCTCTCGGCTCCTCTCCTCTCTTGTTTCCTCTCTTGTTTGGAAAATATTTTTTGTTGCCGGAAAAGTTCGTGAAGTTCGTGAAGTGAAATGGCCGAAGAGCTTAACCAAGAGGTTGGAATCTCAACCAATATACTTATTTAGAATGTTGTAATTTAGAATTGATGTTTTACATGCTTAGTTGCAAATACATGTTGGTTTAGTATATGATTTTCTCACCTATGTTGTTGTTCTTTGCTTGTTGAATTTAGGGATTGTATTTTCTATGATTTTATAGAGCTTGTGATATATTTTTCATGAATTAGGATATATATGAATGAGAATATATGAATTAGGATATATGTTGTTTGTGAATTAGGATTGAATTTAGTTAATTTAGTTTAGTTAATTTAGTTAAATTAGGAAATTAGGATCGAATTATATGGCTTAACGAACAAGAAGTATTGTTCGTTAAACCCTTAAAATTGAGGGCTTAACGAACAATACCCTATTGTTCGTTAAACCCTATAATTATAGAATTTAACGAACAAGAGGTATTGTTCGTTAAACGAACAATACCCTATAATTATAGGGTTAAACGAACAATACCCTATAATTATAGGGTTTAACGAACAATAGGATTTTGTTCGTTAAATAATTAAAAATATTCGTGCATAATTAATTAAAAATATCGTGCATAATTCATTCTTTTTTAGTAAATTATTCATTTTTTTAGTGAATAGGTATTGTTCGTTAAATAATTAAAAATATCTTGCATAATTCATTTTTTTTTAATTAATTATTCGTTCTTTTTTAATCAATACATATTGTTCTTTAAATAATAAAAAATATCTTGCATAATTAATTATTCATTTTTTTTAATCAATAGGTATTGTTTGTTAAATAATTAAAAATATCGTGCATAATTCATTCATTCTTTTTTATTAATTATTCATTTTTTTAATCAAGAGGTATTGTTGGTTAAATAATTAAAAATATCGTGTATAATTATTCATTTTTTTAATTAATTATTCATTCTTTTTTAATTAATTGGTATTGTTCTTTAAATAATGAAAAATATCGTGCATAATTAACAAAATAATGGTTTAGGAAGCAATAGGGGTTTAACGAACAATACCCCATTGCTCATAATAAGGTTTAACGCACAATAGGTATTGTTCGTCCAACCCTTTAAATTGAAGCCGATTTTTTAGATTTTTACTGCTAAGCTTTATTTTTTGAATTCTTGTTCATATGTTCATTTATTTAAATAGTTGACTTATTTCGGTGTTTGTAAAATGTATAGTTGGATTTGGAGTACATTCGTGAGGCATGTTAAGGTACGGTCGCCTACATCAATAGTTACGTTCGTCTGACGGTACTCGATGAGATCAAGACACGACTTCGAGTGTTCAGCCAACAGTGTCTACGTGACTTTTGGAAGACTTTCTTTGGACATTTTTTGGTTTGGAAGACGGAAAGTGAGTCTTGCAAGGCCTTTTTACACGTCCTCATGTCATATGAGGTGCATGGGCAGGCGGTTCCTATCGACGAGAGGTGGTTTGCTATAGGACAGGACCGACGTATTTGTCGGTTCGGGAGGAAAGAGTTTGCCCTTGTGACTGGCTTGAAGTTTGGTGACTCGGCTTTCAACCCGGCCAGGGATCACACCCTACCACAAGGAGCAGTGTACTGGAGGGTGCACGCCAAGTCAACTCGGGTCATCGTGTCTGAGCTCTGTGATCGATACACCTCCGGCAAGTTTGATAATAGTAAGGAGGATACGGTGAAGATTGCTAAGATTTTGATCCTCCACCTCATATTGCTCGGGGTGGACGCCAGCAAGTCAGTTGTCGATATGTGGCTTTGGACGCTGGTGGAGCTGGAAGATATGTGGGAGAGCTATCCATGGGGGAAGATCAGCTTCCTCACCCTTCTGCGGTACATGGATAGGTTACCGACCACTATTCCCATCCGATCCTATAGATATCACTACCATTTTTACAGATTCTCGATAGCCCTGTTAGTATGTCCCTACTAAATTACATTCATTTACTTTAGTTTTTTTAATGTTGTTTGCTAAAAAATTTTACAAATATCTCCTCTTCAGATATGGGCTTTTGAGGCGATCCCTATTACCTCCTCATATGTCGGGGTCAGATTGAGCACGCCGTTACATACACCCCGGTGTCTGAAGTGGGGTCTGAAGAAATCCGATTACGAAGTTACACCTTTGCTACAAGGCCAGGTATTTTCTATTTATTTATTTATTACCATAAATTGCAATTAAATGTCTATTACAATTCATTTATGTATTACTTCTGATATTTGTACGATTCATTACAGGTCGAGTGTTATTTGACGCTTGTGCTCACATATGATGAAAGATTTCAGACATACTGTGTAGCGCCCCGGATCAAAATGAGCATAATTGATTAATTAAATATTTAACACATGACTTAATGAGTAGATGCGTTTATTTTGACTGTTTAAATTAATTACGTGCGTTTCAGATACGTGTTTAACGCGTGACTTAGACGGATAATTTTCGTGGACATGGTATATAGAATATTTTCATACCATAAGATGCGTTTTGGAAAGACGAGAAAATAGAAACGAACTAGGGGTCAATCGGAGACCCGTAGATCAAACGATGACGAAAAGGGCAAATCCCGAAGTTTCGGTCGGAAAACCGGAAGATATTTTACGTGAATAGTAACATGGGAAAAGTCAACCAATGAATAGTGCCGAGATATTTTGGATGAATAGTAATTTTCCGAATTCTATAAATAGAGGCTCCTCCGATTCATTTTTCACCGTTTCTCCGAACGAGCCGAAAGCGACGAAAACGAGTAAGTCCTTCTCTCTCCTCTCTTTCTTTCCGGGTTTTTGTTTCCGGCGGGCCACCACCGGCGCGGCGCCGCCGCCGCCGGCCGATGTTCAGAAAATTCAAAATTGTCGGAATTGGACGATTTTCGCACACGACGTTCGTCTCGACGAGACGATTCTAGGATAGGTCTCGGATTTCAAATCCGATTTCTCGTTCGCCGGAAAATGGTGAAAAATAGTCAAACCCTAACCCTCGTCACCCTTTCTCTCTCCTCTATTTTCTCTCTCTCTCCCGTCCTCTTGCCGGAGCGGTGGCCGGAGAAGCTGGTGGTGTGTGATGATGATGTGGAGGAGGTGGCGCCGCCGCTGGTGGCGCCGCCTAGCCGAAAAAGGGGAAGTGTATGTAGTATGTGCATGTGCGTGTGTGTGTGACTGTGTGTGTTGTGTGGCTCGCTGTGGGGGCGGCGTCGGGTGGCACCGCCGTGGGGAAAGGAACGGCCGGCGACAGGACGTCGCCGGCGAGGTGGAGGAGGAGGCAGCCGGCGGCTAGTGGCCGCCAGCCAAGCATGGTAGTTGGTGTGTGTGTGTGCAAACACACCTTACGCTAGGTGTGTGTGTGTGTGCAACTGTGTTCGTGTGTGTGTGTGTACACGGCGGCGGTGGTGGTGGCCGGCGACCCCCAGTCGCCGGCCAAGGTGAGGGTGATGGGTGGTGGTCGCCGGCGGCAGGTGGCCGCCGGCCGGAGCAAGGAAATCAGTGTGTGTTTGCAAACGGGTGTGTGTGTATAGGTTGACTCTTGCATGTGTTGTGGCCGGAGTTAAGGGGTTGCCGGCGACAAGGAGGTCGCCGGCCGGTGTCTGGTTGCGAGGGGGATGGTCGCCGGCGACTGGGGTCGCCGGCCGGAGGAGTTTTGGTGAAGATGGATTTTTGGAAAATCAGTGTATCGAAGGGTTTTGCGGCGTAATTTTCAGGCACTATTCATACCGGAATCCGGCGATGGACGGCCGGAGGTGGTAGCCGAAGGTGCAAGGTATCCGGCGAGGTAGGTGGTGGCGGCAGGAGGCAGCGCCGCCGCGCTGGGCGACGCCGGGAAGGTGGCGCATCGAGCAGCCTGGGCGCTGGGAAGGTCCTGGCCGAGAAAACTCGACCAGGTGTGCTCCGGGTGCAGCAGCTGCCGAGTAAACTCGGCAGCCAGCCGAGGAGCTCTACCCGCTGCCGAGAAAACTCGGCAGCCGTCAGGTGTCGGGTAGCCAGCGCGCACCGTGCGCACCCGTCGGGTGCCGACGCGCACCCGACGCCTTGTTTTCGATCCGAACCTCGTTTTCTTTCCGTCGTTCATCCATATCGAGTCATCGATGACGAGACATCGTTGACCGGGGTCCGTGGGCCCGGTCAAAGTCAACCCTTTGACCAAAATTACCATTTTACCCCTAAACCTAAAATGCTCCGTTTGAGCTCATTCTTTTTCCGTTGTGCCCCAAATTTCATTCTCTATCATCTCAGCCATATGGATTGGATATCCACTCTCGTTTCTTCAACTCCGATCTTTAGAGCTCTAGCTCCGACGCGCGTTTAACGATCATTTCTCCACCGGAGTCTGTTATAACTTTAGTTATGCGATGTTAAAGATCTAAGAACACCGTTATGTATGTAGGCTATCAGTTGGATTGAATATCGAGATACGGGATTTCAGACACGAGATCCGAGATACGGGATCGTTGGTACTCGCTTGGGAAATCTGATCCGTCGGTACTCGTTGTTCACATGGTAACCACCGAACAAGATGGGGGTACATTCTAAATTCAAGATGTTATTGTTTTCCATATTTGATAATTGAACTCAATGTGCTGTGATTATATGTTGTGATTACTGTATTCATGCATAGTTTATGATACGATGAATGTGGACGGATGTCCTAAGTCATGATAGGGATGGACTGGTGGCCCGTAAAAAGCACCATACGTCATGATAGGGATGGACTGGTGGCCCGTAAAAAGCACCATACGTTAGGAATGTTATGGGTTTAGTCGAGTGCTCTTAGAGCCGTGTGTTTTGACATTGTGTGCTATGCATTTTATATGCTGTGACTACTTGACGAACTACTATATGTTGGATTTGTTGTGCTCACCTAATAACTGACTAAAATTTGGAAAGTATCCCCACGAGTGTATTCAACGCACTCACCCCTATTCTGTACTCACACTACAGGAGAAGAAGAGAACCTTGACGCGTAGAGAGAGGGGTGCCCTATCAGCTGTGTCCTTTGTCCGGATTTGTCTTTTTAATCTATGTTGATTCATTTGTAAAACGATGTTCCACGTTTGTAATGGAAAACTGTATTTCTCATCTTTGTAAAGATCCTGATGTTTTTCCGCTGCGCAAGGTTTCAAAACCCTATTTTATCGGTTGTATCTGATGTTTAAAGAGTATCTCTCCTTATCCTTTCCTTATTCTTTCTTTTAAATATCATGTACGCCTCTTTCCCCTTTCTCTCTTAACGCCCAAAAACGAAAAACTCTGATATTTTGACGAAAAGATTTCGGGGCGTTATATACTGGCAGGACGATATCCTCGAGGGGGTCCAGGTCGTCCACCAACGATGTGGTCGTTGGGCTAATTCATCTTCTCGTAGGGCACCTTCTACATCCACTACTGATCCTACAGCCGGAATTTCGTTGATCCCAAGTTGGAAATGGATTTTGAGGTAATACTTAGTCTTTTACCTTTTTTACCAGAGTTGATTTGGAAAAATTTGTAATTTAAACGTCATTCATGTCTAATATAAGCCATTGATGCGTACCTTGGCGTACTACAGAGCTGTCCAGAAGTAGCCAACGTACATTCTAGGTTCCAAATGAATGAGAAGCTCCAGTTGGTGGATACCCATCTATTCGTAAGTTCCAATCAAACTTTTATAGTATTATCTCATTTTTAAATCAAACTTTTATAGTATTATCTCATTAGTGAGATATTGCCACTGATCAGCAATTATCGTAAATATAGGAAACATGTAAAGAAATTTGGAGAACAAAGCATACTGGCGAGGAAGACACGTATAAATACTTGCCGGGGGCCAGAGAGACATTCACGCCGGAATAGATGGAGCTACTTGCACCCTATGTCCGAGGGTCGAGGCCAAAATGGAATTTCATTAAGCCGTGGCGGGAGGACATAATAGTGGTAAGTATAAGGATTCTAACGAGTTAATTTTCTTTTTATTTTTTTCAAGATCGGTACATGCGTCTAATTATTTTTGTCAAAATTGTAGGTATGGACAGTACTGAACCTGGACAGTCATTGGGTTGCATGTTCTATAGATCTCGAGCAATTGAGGATCTGCTTGGCAGACAGCTTTAGGCATCGGTACACTCCAAAGATCATCCAGCACCGTGTCAGACAGACCCTCCCACTCCGTTGCATTATGCCACGATTGTTGGAGTACTGTGGCTTTTATGTGAAGGCATTTGTTCAGGGGCGATCTATCACACAGGATGCAGATGAGTTCCAATTGGCCCTATTAAACATAGACATGTGCTACAAGCAGATGGACAACCAATCATGTGGGGTTTGGTCGTTACTCGCAGTTGAGAGTGGGATGTTACAGGAGTGGCTAAGAACGACACTTAAGAACCAGAAGGGGATCAATAGCATCAGGAAAAGGATGGCCTTCATTGTGTACAGAAACTCTACTGCCGGTGACACCATACCTCTCGATTTTTTTGAGTACTAGAGTACTTGTTTGTGGGACGAAAGACCGAATATATTAAATGTAATAAGAAATTAACTATCACTTGTGGTTCGAAAATAATTTTTAGTCACAGGATCTTTTGCATTTTTTTTCTTTTTAAATCTTGAATATTATGCTCCTATTGTAGAGTAATTACGTTACATTGATGTGTTATAAGGATTTATTTGGATATGTGGGAATTTGAATATTTATTTTGTTAGTACTACTCAGTGCTACATATGAAAAATTGAATCATACTAAACACATTCTTTTAATTTATTTAATTTTCTTGAGTCTTTATATTTTATTTTTTCTGTCACGCCCCGAAATCTTTTAGTATTTTATCAGAGTTTTATCGTTGGGCGTGAAGAGAGAAATAGCAAGAGACGCATACACAACAGAAAGAATAAGCAAGAGACGACAGAAGAAAGAGGTAAGAGACGAAATGATTCCTTCACTCAACAACAATCGGCCTCTGCCGATAGCAATCAGTCTCACTACTGATAATGTACATCATACGCAGCGGAAATAACATCAGGATCTCTCGTTCACAGAATACTCAGAATATAATTACAAAACGTGAATAAACTTATAACATATTGTTTTGAAAATGTTGTGCAACACACCCTAAAAATCACAGGTTCAAAAGCGGCACCACCTCTCTCCATCTAGGGTTCATCATGCTCAACAACTCCTGTAGTGTGAGTACAGATTAAGGGGGTGAGTGCGTGGAATACACTCGTGGGGAATGAAATCCGGCTCTTTTAACAATCAACAGATATCAAATACAGGAATGGTAACATTCAATCATATTATCACAGCACATAAAATGCATAGCATGTATTTCGCAACCCAACTCAGGTGCGGGTATCCCCCGTCTTATCCCTACAAAGCTCAGGTGCAGGTATTACCTGACTTACCCCTACAAAACTCAGGTACGGGAATCACCCGACCCTACAGAAACTCAGGTACGGGTATCACCCGACCCTACTCAATCTCAGGTACGGGTATCACCCGACCCTACGGAATCTCAGGTACAGGCATCACCTGACCCTACACAATATCTCAGGTACGGGTATCTCCCGACCCTACGGAATCTCAGGTACGACATCTCTCCCGACCCTACATATGGATGAATGTGGACCCACGTCCTTTCACAGTATATCATGATCATGTATTCAAAGCATATAATCACAGCATTTAGTATTCCGCCAATCATGCATTAAATAGGGAAAACTGTAAACAGATAAAGAGATAGAAATTACCCCCACCTCGTATAGTGGTTACCACGTGAATGAGTACCGACGGATCAGATTTCACAAGCGAGTACCAAAGGATCCGATATCACAAGGCTCAACTCAACAAGTAGCCTACACAAGTTATGACGTTCCTTAGATCCTTAATAAATTATAATTAAAGCTGTAAAAGACTCCGACGGAGAAACGGTCGTTAAAAACGCGACGGATCGATCGATCTAATGATTGGAATTTTGGAGACAAGGCTGAAATTCAAATCTAAAGGTCTGAGATGATAGGAAATGAAATAAGGATCGCAACGCAAAAAGAATGAGCTCAATCGGAGTTGAAACGAGCTCAAACGGAGCATTTTAAGTTAAGGGGTAAAATGGTAATTTTTGTCAAAGGGTTGACTTTGACCGGGCCCACGACCCTCGGTCAATGACGTCTCGTCAGCGATGACTCGATACGGATGAACGACGGAAAGAAAACGAGATTCGGATCGAAAACACGGCGTCGGGTGCGCGTCGGCACCCGACGGGCGCACACGGTGCGCGCCGGCACCCGGCACCCGACGGCTGCCGAGTTTTCTCGGCAGCTAGGCGCGACCCAACCCGGCTGGTCGAGTTTTCTCGGCCAGCCTCTGCCCAGGTTACCCGACGGTGGCCTGCTCGAGCAGGCCACTTCCCGGCGTCGCCCGGCGCGGCGGCGCCGCCTCCAGCCACCACCACCTACCTCGCCGGATACCTCGCACCGCCGGCTACCACCTCCGGCCGTCCATCGCCGGATTCCGGCATGAATATTGCCCGGAAATTACGCCGCAAAATCCTTCGATACCCTGTTTTTCCCAGATTTTCAACCCCAACCAAAACTCCGGCCGGCGACCTCCCGTCGCCGGCGACTCCCCGTCGCCGGCAACCTTTCCCGGCCAAGCCAACACCCTAACACATCCATATACACTCACGCATGAAACACACACACACACACGTTCAATCACACACATACTTTCCAGCCTTGGCCGGCGGCCACCTGCCGTCGGCCACCACCACCCGCCACCGGAGACACTGGCCGGCGACGCCCCAGTCGCCGGCCGCCACCTGCCGCCGTGCAACAACCACAACAGTGGCATCTACACACACATGCGCATGCTAGCAAACACACACACACACACACACTGACTTCCCTCCGGCCCCCACAGCGAGCCACACAACACACACACACTGATACACCACCATTCACACACACATGCACGTTTCATGCATATTAACACTGTTCGTCTCCGACGCCGCCACCCACGGCGGCGCCGGCCCTCCAGCAGTCCCAGGTCGTCCTCCGGTGGTTTCTCCAGCGAGAGAGAGTGAGAGAGAGAGAAAAAACAAAGGAGAGAGAAGGTGATCAAGGGTTAGGGTTTAGGGTTTAAGAGGCTGTTTTTTGCCGTTTTCCGGCGAACGAGAAATCGGATTTGAAATCCGAGACCTATCCTAGATTCGTCTCGTCGAGACGAACGTCGTGTGCGAAAATCGTCCGATTCTGACAACGTTGAAATTTTCCGGCGACCGGCCGGTGGTGGTGCCGCCGACCAGAAAACAGAAAACGAAGAGAGAAAGAGAGAGAGAGAACTTACGAGTTTTCGGCGCGTTCGGCTCGTTCGGAAAAACGGTGAAAAATGAATCGGAGGAGCCCCTATTTATAGAAGTTGGAAAACACTATTCACGTGAAAATATCTCGTCACTATTCATCGGTTGAATTTTCCACGCTACTATTCACCGAAATATCTTCCGGTTTTCCGAAACCTCGTGTTTCGCCCTTTTCGTCGCCGGTTGAGCTACGGGTCTCCGATTGACCCCTAGTTCGTTTCTATCTTCTCGTTTTCTCAGTACGTATCTACTGGTATAAAATTACCCTATGTTCCACGTCTAATAAAAATTATCGATCTAAACCTCGCATTAAAACACGTATCTGAAACGCACGAAATAAATTAAACAATTAAATCATACGCACAAAATTATTAAATCATAAGTTAAAATATTTAATTAATCAATTATGCTCATTTTGATCCGGGGCGCTACATTTTCAAATGGCCTTCATCTCATGCTTACAGATTAGTTTCATGTAATTGAGCATTATTGCTTGTAAACAATAATGAGTTCAATTATTTTAAACAATAATGTCCAAACATTATTTTCAACAATAATGTCCAATAATAAGAATAAAGTTTTGAATGGTTTCCATCTTCTAATTGTTACTGGGCCAAATATACAGGACATATTCTTTTATTGTGTGTTTCTGACCCACAAATAGAACATCTTTTCTTTCTTCTTGACTTCTTACCACTTGGTCGTCGGTTTGGTCGTTGTGGCACTAAGTGGATGGGGGAATGTATTTAGAGCAAGTAGTATAGTTATGGCCAGGTTTACCACAACGAGTACATGACAGTCGACGCACTCCGGAATGTTCACTAGTAGAAGGTATTCGCTTGCCTCTCGGTCGACCGGCCTGGTTTGGTTGATCTGGCGCTCGACAACTTATTTTTTACGTCTCATCAGTGACAACCCACTCTGTCAGATTGGGCACAAGTAGAACTTCACAAGCCCACATTCCTCTCAACCAGTGGGTCGTATAATAAGGGGCCACATGCGAGGCAATCTCCTCATTAGCAACACTACAATAAATAAAGATTAACTTAATTTTTATGAACACTTTTTACTACTGTAATAAGTAAAAAAAACATTCATTGTCAGACAGTATTTGGAGTACCTGATGGCTGCACATGCGTGTGCGCATGGAATCATCTCGGTTTAGAAGAACATACAGCTGCACACACCATCACTAAGACCCACCAAATATATTTTTTGACCATCAGTCACCTTGAATTTCGCTCGTCCCATCCTTTGGACCTCCATCGATCGCCCTTGCTACATGAATTCGGATAATTTATCGTGTACAGACTTGGTGAAAGTGGGACCTCTTTCATCAGCGGCCAGTCTTCTCTCAGCAAACCATTTTTCAATAACCCTTCGGGTAGCCTCCAAGAAGGAACAAATGGGCAACTTTTTTGCCCATATAAGACGAGCATTCCAAACCTCAGCAGCATTGGAGGTCATGAAGTTAAATCTTCGAACAGGGCATTTGACACGAGACCACCTAGAAGCGTCTACTTTTTTCAAGCTATCAATCGCACCCTGGAAACCACTCTCGTTGATGAAAGATATGTACCTGATTATACAAAAAGGATAATCAGAGATATAAGATAGATATGTGCTCCTAAATGTGAGTAATATTTAAAAAATGAAGTTCGACATACCTATTAAATGTATCTTCATCGTAATAGTATATCGCCGTATGGAACTGCCCAACCAAACGTGATTTAGGATATGCATCTTCTATTGCATTACCGATGCTAACATGTTGATCAGACACGATAACCAAGCCATCTGGGCAACCGAAGGCTTTTTGGACATTACGTAAAAACCATGTCCAAGATTCATCATTCTCGACACTCTCTATCCTAATTGTGAAGGGGAAAACTTGATCGTTTCCATCTTTTGTCACAACAACGAATCCAATCCCCTTGTACTGCCCCTTCAAATGGCAACCGTCCACCATTATAACAGGTCTAGAATATGTCTTAAATCCGGCAATGGATGCATCGAGTGCAAAAAATGCATACTTGAATTTCCCATTATCCTGAGTGTCTAATGCGGTATATGTACCCGGATTGCATTCCTTCAAGACCTGTAAGTAAGCTGGCAGCATGTAGAATGACGTCTCCGGATCACCGTATGCATCTCTCATTGCAAGATGTTTTGCACTTCGAGTATGCTTGTAGCTCAAATGCAGTCCATGTCGCTTGTTCATCTCTCGCATGATGTCCTTAGGAGAGATATCAGACTTATCTTTTCGGAGCCTCTGGACGAAATAATTTCCAATCAAAGTGGATGGAAGTCTGCAGGAATCACTAGCATTCAACTGATATGAACAAGTGTGGGGCAAGACAACTTTGGCGATTTTCCAAATACCGTTATTTTCTGATGCCGTGAGTACAAACTGACAATTATTTTGATTGCACTTCACGGCCCATCGATGTTTGTCAGAATGGTCCACACGGAATTGGACTTGATTCTCCAGATGATAATACCCAACTACATTCTTCAGTTCAACCATATTACCAAACATCGCTCCTTTTTGCATACCAGTTGGAGCATGCTCAATCTCTAAAGTAGGGTCCTCGAATTCAAGTATGTCCGGAATGTGCCACTGAGCTCTCACTGTGTCATTGCAGAATTGCTCATATGCCGCTCGTTGCTCCTCATCCAAGTTTGCCTCAACATCTTCGTCCAGTACAAAGTCATCTTCTTCACCGTTTGGATCTACCAAAAAAGATATATATCAACTTTTGTATATCATATACACAAATTTACATATGATAAGTCCAGTAATACTTGATTACCTGTTCAATGATCATGGTCTTCTTGTTGGGCTCTATCTTCAGGTGCTGGTTCATCAATTTCTTCAGTTTGTACCACATTCAGGTCTTGAAAGTTTAAATGACTGTACACAACATGTTCAGGTGAGAGCGGCCAAGGTTTCCACGGTTCATTTGAATACTCCAAATCTATATCCCATCTGTGATAAAAATCTTGGTCGTCATGTAGCCCTACCGGAACACGTGATAAATTCAAATTTAGAACGTCCTCACTGAACGGTTTAAAACTTTGACCACCTACATATGTCTCCTCATCTGCTGAATACTGTTGTTCATGATAAGAAGATCCACCCGAAACTCCTACTCCGACGTCCATCTTTTTCAATAAAACGAAATGAACTAATAGTCCACACTGCTCTGAAAAAGAACCTTGCAAATCAAAATCATTTTTGATTTTTTTCTTCTTCAATCTTCCATTCATTTCCACTAGAGAATGGAGCGAATACCCCCAACAATTCAAATCGGCAAGAACGACCCCATGAACTGAGCTCAATAAATCTTGATATGTAAATCTTTCAAGATTAATCACTGCTTGAATACCATTTACATACTCTAAACCTTGCCAGTAACCTCCATATCATAGTGCCACTAAGAAAGTCATCTCTATAATTAAACTGAAAAATATAAACTAAGGATGTGATGTGTTACCAAGTATACTAAAAGAGAAACAAAGTACAAGTATAATAGAATTATTAATTCAAACGATTAGAAATATAAATTTTCGTTAATTTTCATAAATATAAATATACTAGAGAAATATAAAAATAAATTCATAATTTTCATTAAATATAAATTCATAATTTTCGTTATGTAGCGCCCCAGACCAAAATGAAACATAATTTGTTAATTAAATATTTTAACGTATGACTTAATAATTACGTGCGTATATTTTGACTGTCTAATTAATTATGTGCGTTTCAGATACATGTTTAACACAAGATTTAGATCGATAATTTTCTTGGACATGGTATATAGAATATTTCTATACCATTAGATGCGTATTGGAAAAATGGAAAGATAGAAACGAACTAGGGGTCAATCAGAGACCCGTAGCTCAAACAACGACGAAAAGGGCAAAACCCGAAGTTTCAGAAAACCAGAAGATATTTACGGTGAATGAAAACGAAGATATTTACGTGAATAGTAACATGGAATTGTCAACCGATGAATAGTGATCCGAATATTTTGGTGAATAGTAACTTTCCGGATTTCTATAAATAGGGGTGATTTCGATTTGAAAATCACCATTTTTCCAAACGAGCCGAATAAGCCGAAAACGATGAAAATGAGTAAGTCTCTCTCTACTCTCTCTCTCTTTTCAGGTTTCTGTCTCCGGTGGGCCACCGCCGGCGCCGCCATCGGCCGGTGGCCGGAAAATCCAATATTGTCGGTTTGGGCTGATTTTCACACACGACGTTCGTCTCGACGAGATGAATCTAGGATAGGTCTCAGAATTCAATTCCGATTTCTCGTTCGCCGGAAAATGGCGAAAAAGGTCTCCAAACCCATTTTCTCTCTCTTCCTTTCCAGGGACGGATCCTTCTTATGTGGGAGGGGGGCTTTAGCCCCCCCTAACTTTTAAAAAAAAATTAAATATTATATATATTTATTAATTAAAATTAATTATATATCAATTAAGCCCCCCAAATAGGACAACCACATGTTAAGATTTATTATTATATTATATATAAGTGGTCCCATGTATCCACATAAATTATTATATTATATTTTTCTCTCTTCTTCAAAGAATTTTGGTTTCACACTTTCACTTTACCTTCTCTCATTCTCTGCAAGTAAGTCTGCAACTTCCATTTCCCAACTTCCAAAAATGCAAAGCAAAACCTTTTAAATGTCAATTTCCTTTTTGTTTTATTTAATATATCATATACCATTGGTCCCCATTTCCACTAAAACTCAAACTTTTGAGTTCCCCACTTCACCTTATTCAACATTGATGATAAATTAGGTATTACTCTTTTAACCTTATTTTTCCAATTGATGTTTACAGTTATGTAATTTATTTGTTTGAAATTTGAAAACTTAAATTGAAGAACAATATATTGGATGTTTTATTTTATAAGTGATTATTGATTACAAATTATTGATTTGAGTTACTAAGTAGTTAGTATATTTGATAAATTACTTTACTTCTTCCATTTTTGTATTAGCTAGTTGTAATTTTTATGGATATTTGATTGTCGTTTTACTTTTAGGATTTTTGTATTGGATAATTGTAATATAGTTACATTTTGACAATTTCTCAAATTACAATCATGTAAATAAGAAATTATTTTAGTTGTGGATCTTTGGTTTTGTTTTGTGTAATATTTTTTCATTTTTAATTATGTAAATGTCTCTATTATTGAATTTGATATTTAATTAGATTTTTCTTAATTTAAGTAAAATTGTGGATCTTTATTTTTTAGTTATACATATGGGAAAATCAAGGACCATTGATGCATTCTTCAAAAGAAAGGATGATTCTACGCCGACACCCAACCCAACAAATCCAACACTACACCATCCAACAATTGAGCCACCAATTATTGATTCAACATGTGCCGAATCGGGTAGCTCTATGCATCGACGGTTGAGTGCTACACAAATGGATGCTTGTCATTTGGAAAGAGATCCTGGATTACGACCATTAATATGAGAATTTCCTGTGAATCAACGAGATGAAATTCATCGAGCTTATCTCAAGGCCGGACCATATCAACCAAGACTCCCACAAGAAGCCTATCCATTTTCTATTGGTAAAAATCAACGTCGTCAATTTCAGCTTTCTTGGTATGATCTATATCCTTCTTGGTTGGAATATTCTAAGGCACAAGATGCTATATATTGTCTGCAATGCTACCTTTTCAGTAAGCAATCTTCAGGTCATCGAGGTTCAAATGCTTTTGTTGAACATGGTTTTAGAAATTGGAAGAAAGTAAATAGTGGATCCGATTGTTCACTTCTAAATCATATTGGCAAAGATCCCAATTCACCACATTATAATGCCATGAAATATTGTGATGACTTAATGAAGCAATCACAACATATTGATATGCTTATCATAAAGCAAGCGTCCAAAGAAGTTGAAAACAACCAACTTAGACTCAAAGCTTCAATTGATTGTATTAAATGGTTGTCATTTCAAGGTTGTGCATTTAGAGGTCATGATGAAAGTGAAAACTCAAAGAATCGAGGAAACTTCATTGAAATGTTGAAGCTTTTAGGTTCTTATAATGACAATGTTCAAAAACAAGTTTTGGAAAATGCTCCAAGGGTAGCCAAGTATACATCTAGAAATATTCAACAAGATATTCTCCATATTCTTGCAAGAAATGTAAGAAATGCAATTAGAGATGAAATTGGAGATGCCAAATTTTGTGTTCTTATTGATGAGGCTCGGGATGAATCTAAAAAGGAGCAAATGGCTATTGTCTTGCGATTTGTTAGTAGGGATGGTTTTATTCAAGAAAGGTTTTTTGATATTGAGCATGTCACTGACACTTGTGCATTAACTTTGAAGAAAGGATTGGAATCAGTACTTTCTCGACATGATCTTCTTCTTGAAAATATTCGAGGTTAAGGATATGATGGTGCAAGCAATATGCGTGGGGAATGGAATGGATTGCAAGCTTTGCTTCTTAAAGATTGTCCTTATGCATATTATGTCCATTGTTTCGCTCATAGGTTGCAGTTAGCTTTGGTTGCTGCTTCAAGAGAGGTTATCCATATTTATGATTTTTTCACACAATTGACTTCTATTGTAAATATTGTTGGTGCTTCTTCCAAACGACATGATCAATTACAAGAAGCTCAAGCAAATAACATTGCTTATAGAATTTCACTTGGTGAACTTGAAACAGGTAGATGAGCAAATCAAGTTGGAACTTTACAAAGAGCAGGAGATACTCGTTGGGGTTCTCATTTTAATTCTATTTACAGTTTGATGATAAATTTTTCTGCAGCTTGTACGGTTGTTGAGAATATTATGGAAGAAGGGACTACTTATGCACAAAGAGGTGATGCTTATGCAGTAAATAAAGTATTACTATCATTTGAGTTTGCTTTCACTTTGCATTTGATGCATGAAATCATGGGAATCACTAATGATCTTTGTCAAGCATTACAACATCACTCACAAGATATCTTGAATGCTATGAATCTTGTTTGCACAACAAAAGCACTTCTTCAACAATTTAGAGAAGATGGATGGACAAATTTACTTGAGAATGTGAAACTCTTTTGTGGAAAACATGAGATTGAGATTCCTGATATGGATTCACTTTACACTATAGGAAGGGGTCGATCTCGAAAACCAAATGTAAGTAAGGATCATCATTTTCGAGTGGAGATATTCTTGGCGGCAATAGACTCACAGTTGCAAGAGTTGAATAGCAGATTTAATGAGCAAACTATGGAACTCCTAACTTTGAGCTCTGATTTGGATCCTAATGACAATTATAAGTCATTCAACAATGAGAAAATATTCAAGCTAGCATTGAAGTTTTATCCTGGAGATTTCACAGAACAAGAAAGAAGTCATCTAGAGTTTCAGCTACGTCACTATAAACTTGATATATCAAATCACCCAGATTTTCAAGGAATTCTTACACTTTCACAATTATGCCGAAAATTGACAGAAATGGGAAAGTGCAAAACTTATTACTTGGTTGATCGGTTAATTCACCTTGTATTGACTCTTCCGGTATCTACTACAACTACAGAAAGAGCTTTTTCAGCAATGAAAAGAATCAAAACAAGACTTCGCAGCAAAATGGATGATGAGTTTCTTGCTGATAATTTAATTATTTACATTGAGAAGGAAATTGCTACTACTTTTAGCACAGATTCTATTATAGCTGATTTTGAATCAATGAAGAAGCGTCGTGTACAATTTTCTTAGATTTTGAATATAAATGTAAGTAAATTCTCTATAATTTCTTTTGGTTTGTGAATTATGAATTACTATCGCATTTTGTGTTCTTTTTATTTTTATCATATGTTTCAACAGTGAAAAAGATTTATTTCAGGATTGGGATTGTCTCTGATTTTGATATTTCAAATATCTCAATCTTTAGGTACAACAAATTGGCAGAGATAAAAAATGACAAGATGAATACATCTAGTGGTGATCTAATAAGAGGAGACAGCCTTCCTGAGGATCCTGTAAGGAATCTTCTATTTGCAATTGCAAGTTTACAACTCTCATCTTTCTTTATTATGATTGTAGACTCTTCACTTTGCTGCAGTCACCTGAACTGCATATATATACTGACTTCCTAAGACTTGTGTTGGAGATACTGAATGCGATCCTAACTTATGCATGGTGTAACAAGTGCACAACATTTTTTTATTTTTTGTTTGTTCCAGGTGTTGGATTTCTTTAATAGCCGTATTTTTTTTCTCTTTAGCCCCCCCCCGAGCATTTTGGTCTAGCTCCGCCCCTATTCCTTTCCACCTTGTTTCTTCTCCGTTGTGGGTAACCTCAAGCTCTAAGATGAAGCTCTCGTCGAGCCCGTCATGAAACCGGGCTCGGATTTCTGAACGGATCTCTCCTCCTCCGACAATCGCCGATCAAAGATCCGGCTAATCTTTCTCTCTTCTCCCTCCCTCTTCTCTCTCCCTGTCAGCTCTCTTCCTCTCTTCTCTCACCGAAAAACTTGCTGAGACAGTAGTTGGGTGTGTGTGTGATGGGTTGGAGGTGGTGGGCGGTGATTGGAAGTCGTCGGCCTGCGACGAGAATGGGCTGGAAGGGTTAGGATTTGCATGGTTTGAGTGTGTGTTTTACATGTGTGAGATTGGTGGTTGTTAGGACTGTTATGTGCGGCCAGCAGGTGGCGGCCGACGACTGGAGGTCGCCGGCCATGGTTCCGGTGGATGGGGCGGGTGGCCGATGGCAGGTGGCCGCCGGCCAAGCTGATCAGTAGGTGTGTGTGTGTATACATATTTATATACGTGTGTGTGTGAATGGCTTGTGTGTGTGTTGCGTGGCTCGGTAGGGCGGTTGCCGGTGACTGGAAGTCACCGGCCGGAGTTCTAGGTGGTGGGGGGAAGAGTCACCGGCAGTAGGTGGCCGCCGGCCGAGGGCTAGGTTCGGCTAGGGTTGTGTGCGTGTGTGTGTGCAAGCGTATGCATCTATATATATATCTACTGTATGTATGTTGGGGGAGGCCGGAGAAGGTCGCCGGCGACGGGGGGTCACCGGCCTGGGTGCTAGGAGGTCCGGGGAGTGGTCGCCGGCGACGGGAAGTCGTCGGCCAGAGGTTTTTGGTTGGGTTTGGTTTTGGAAAAAAATGTGACTTCGAAAGGTTTTGCGGCGAAGTTTCGAGCACTATTCACGGCTGGAATCCGGCGAGGGATGACTGGAGGTGGTAGCCGGTGGTGCGAGGTTTCCGGCGAACAAGGTGGCGGCGGCGGAGGGTGGGGCCACCGCGGCGGGTGGCGCCGGGAAGGAGGTTGGTTGAGCAAGCCCGATGCTGGGAGCGCCGGGAAAGAAACTGCCGAGAAAACTCGGCAGCGTGTCAAGCGCCGGGAAAACTGCCAAGAAAACTTGACCCACGTCGAGCCACGCCCACGATGCTGCCGAGAAAACGTGCCAAGCCGCCGGGTTTTTCACCCGACGCCGGGTATGCGCTCGACGCTGTGTTTTCGATCCGAATCTCGTTTTCTCCGCCGTACATCAACATCGAGTCGTCGCCGATGAGATGTCATTGACCGAGGGTCGTGGGCCCGGTCAAAGTCAACCCTTTGATCAAAATTACCATTATACCCCTGAACTTAAAATGCTCCGTTTGAGCTCGTTTTAACTCCGATTGAGCTCATTCTTTTTCCATTATGACCCAAATTTCATTCTCTATCATCTCAGTTATATAGATTAGATATCCACTCTCATTTCTTCAACTCCGATCTTTAGAGCTCTCGATCCATCATGTATTTAAAGACCGTTTCTCTGCCGGAGACTTTTACAGCTTTAATTATATATTATTAAGGATCTAAGAACACCGTAATGTATGTAGGCTATCAGTTGGATTTAACATTGAGACACGAGATCCGAGACACGAGATTCGAGACACGAGATCTGAGACCCGGGATCTGAGACACGAGATCTGAGACACGAGATCTTTGATACTCGCTACTCACGTGATAACCACCGAACGGGGTGGGGTAACTTCTAAACTCAACATGTTTATTGTTTTCCGTAATTGATAATTGAACTATTGAACTATACGTGCTGTGAATACATGCTGTGATTATTTTGTATATGCATACTTTACAATTATTGTATTCATGCATAGCTTAAGATACGATGAACGTGAACGGATGTCCTAAGTCATGATAGGGATGGACTGGTGGCCTGTAAAAAACATCATACGTCATGTTAGGGATGGACTGGTGGCCCGTAAAAAGCATCATACGTCACGTCAGGGATGGACTGGTGGCCCGTAAAAAGCACTATACATTAGGAATGCAACGAGTATAGTTGAGTGCTCTTAAAGCCATGTGTTCTTATCATTGTGTGCTATGCATTTTATATGTTGTGACTACTTGCCAAACTATTATATGTTAGATTTGCTACGCTCACCTAATAACTTGTGAAAACATGGAAAGTATCCCCACGAGTGTATTCAACGCACTCACCCCTATTTTGTACCCACCCTACAGGAGACAAAGCGATTCATGATGCGTAGAGAGAGGGGTGCCCTATCAGCTGTGTCCTTTGTCCGGATTTGTCTTTTAAGTTTGTTGATCGTTTGTAAAATAGAAAACTGTATTTCTCCATCTTTGTAATGGATCCTGATGTTTTTCCGCTGCATAATGTTTTAAACTCCATTTTATCGGTTGTATCCGATGTTTCAAGTGTACCTCTTCTTGTCCTCTCATTTCTCTTTCTATTTTATATCATGTACGCCTTCTTCCCCTTTCTCTCTTCACGCCCAAAATGAAAAACTCTGATATTTTACCAAAAGATTTTGGGGCGTGACACGTTAAATCTTAAAAAATTAAGGGTTTAACGAAAATGAAACCATAATTTTCGTTAAACACTAATAAATTAGGGATTAACGAAAATGAAACCATAATTTTCATTAAAAACACAAATAAATTAGGGATTAACGAAAATTATGGTTTCATTTTCGTTAAACCCTCAAAAATAAGGGTTTAACGAAAATTAAACCATAACTTTCGTTAATCCTAATTTATTAGTGTTTAACAAAAATTATGGTTTCATTTTTGTTAAATAATTAACGAAAAACCCTAATTTTCGTTAAGTTTTTTTGTTAATTCCTTATTTTAGGGATTAATACTTTTTAGGGTTTAACGAAATTTAAACATTCTAAAATTCTATAATTATAAATTTAAACATTCTAAAATTCTATAATTATTTGTGAAACTTAAAAATTTAGGGTTAGTTTCATGATATGATTATTAAATTGTCACGCCCCATTTTCTTTTCGTATTTTATCAGAGTTATACCGTTGGGCGTGAAGAGAGAAATAGCAAGAGACGACAGAAGAAGGAGATTAGAGACGATAGAAGAAAGAGATGAAGAACGATGTGAATCTTTCACATATCAACAACGACCTCGGCCGATAACGATCAGTCTCACTACTGATAATATACATCATACGCAGCGGAAAACATTAGGATCTCACGTTCACAGTATACTCAAAAATATAATTACAAAACGTGTATAAACTTATAACAAATTGTTTTGAAAATGTTTGTGCAACACACCCTAAAAATTACAGATTCAAAAGCGGCACCGCCTCGCTCCATCTAGGGTTCATCATGCTCAACAGCTCCTGTAGTGTGAGTACAGATTAAGGGGGTGAGTGCGTGGAATACACTCATGGGAATAACTCTGTCTCTTGTGACTCTCAACAGATATATAAAAACTATAAAATAAACTTAAGTCACATTGCCACAGTACATAAAATGCATAGCAGATATTAGAAATAGCAAGGGACGCATAGGTGCGGGAATTCCCCATCTTACCCTGTAAACGGTCTCATATACCGCTAGCGTATTTCAAGGACCGCCAGACCTTTTCAGAGTATTAGAAGGAGGGGAATAAGATTCTTTTACAGTCCATAGGACTCTCCGAACATGCAATGTGAACCGAAGTCCTTTCACAGTAATAATATGGCACAACAAGTGTATTCACAGCATATAGTGTTCCTCAATCATGCTTTTAATAGGGAAAACAGTAAACAGATAAAATGATAGAAATTACCCCCACCTTGTTCGGTGGTTACCAAGTGAACAACGAGTACCGACGGATCAGATTTCACAAGCGAGTACCAAAGGATCCGATATCACAAGGCTCGACTCAACAAGTAGCCTACACAAGTTATGACGTTCCTTAGATCCTTAATAAATTATAATTAAAGTTGTAAAAGGGTCCGTCGGATAACGGTCGTTAAATACGCGACGAATCGATCGATCTAAAGATTGGAATTTTGGAGACAAGGCTGAAATTCAAGTCCAAAGGGCTGAGATGATAGAGAAGGAAAATTGGGTCACGACAAAAAAAGAATGAGCTCGATCGGAGTTAAAACGAGCTCGAACGGAGCATTTTAAGTTTAGGGGTAAAACGGTAATTTTGGTCAAAGGGTTGACTTTGACCGGGCCCACGGTCCCGGGTCAACCACGTCTCGTCGACGACGACTCGAAAAAGATGAACAGCGGAGAAAACGGGGTTCGGATCGAAAACACGGCTTCGCGTGCACGTCGGCTCGCGAAGGGCGCGCACGGGCGCGCTCGGGCCTCGGTGGTCTCGGCAGCAAGGCGCGCTTGCTCGGCAGCTCTCGGCAAGCATCACCCGGCACTCGACCAGCTGCCAAGTTTTCTCGGCAGCTTCTTCTCTCGACGCGCGCCTGGTCGAGTTTTCTCGGCCAGGTCCTTCCCAGGTTCCCGGCGCCGGGCCTGCTCGACGCGCCACCTTCCCGGCGCCACCCGGCACGGTGGCGCCGCCTCCAATCACCACCACCTACCTCGCCGGATACCTCGCACCGCCGGCTACTACCTCCGACCGTCCATCACTAGATTCCATCGATGAATAGTGTCCGAAATCTCGCCGCAAAATCCTTCGAAGTCCAGTTTTTTTCGAAAATTCCAACTTCAACCAAAACTCAGGCCGGCGACTTCCTGTCGCCGGCGACCACCCCCAGCTCCTCCGCCGGCGACTCCCCGTCGCCGGAAACCTTTCCCGGCCAGCCCAACACCCTTATACATACATATACACGCATACGCATACACACACTATCACACGGTTAAACTCATACACACATCAAAAAGCTTGGCCGGCGGCCACCACCACCAGCTTACTCTCTGAACACCGGCCGGCGACTCCCGGTCGTCGGCAGCCCCCCAAACCTAGTCACCAACTCCGGCAGCTTCAACACATACACACGCGTATATATATAACCACCCTCCACTGTCCAAGCTTTGGCCGGCGACTTCCAGTCGCCGGCCACCCTCCCCATGGCTTCGCCGGCGACCTCCCGTCGCCGGTCAAGGGTTCTCTCACGGTGACGCCACCCGGCGCCGCCCCCACAGTGAGCCACACAACACACACACACTGATACACCTCTAAACACACAAACATGCACGTAAACATCCAAACACAACCTATTCAGCTCCGGCGCCACCGCCCACAGCGCCGCCGGCCCTCCGGCACCTCCACCATACCCCCAGCCACGTCTCCGGCGAAAGCTCCGGCGAGAAGAGGAGGAGAGAGAGAGAAAACAGAGGAGAGAGAAAGTGTGGTGAGGGTTAGGGTTTGCGGCTGTTTTTCACCGTTTTCCAGCGAACGAGAAATCGGATTTGATATCCGAGACCTATCATAGATTCGTCTCGTCGAGACGAACGTCGTGTGTGAAAATCATCCGATTTCGACAATGTTGAAATTTTTCGGCGACCGGCCGGCGGTGGCGCCGGCGGTGCCGCCAACCAGAAATCTTAAAACGAGAGAGAGAAGGGAGGAGAAAGAGACTTACTCGTTTTCGGCGTGTTCGGCTCGTTCGGAAAATGGTGGAAAATGAAATGGGGAGGCCCTATTTATAGATTTTGAGAAGTTACTATTCATCCAAAATATCTTGGTCACTATTCACGAGTTGACTTTTCCAAGTTACTATTCACCAGAAATATCTTCCGGGTTTCCGATCGAAACTTCGAGTTTTGCCCTTTTCGTCGTCGTTCGAGCTACAGGTCTCTAATTGACCTCTAGTTCATTTCTAACTTCTCGTTTTCTCGATACGCATCTATTGGTATATAAAAATCCTATGTTCTACGTCTAATAAAATTATCGATCTAAAACGTGCATTAAACACTTATCTGAAACGCACGTAATTAATTAAACAGTCAAAATATACGCACGTAATTATTAAGTCGTACGTTAAAATATTTAATTAATAAATTATGCTCCTTTTGATCCGGGGTGCTACATAAATACTAATTCTTCCCGTTGTTTTGCAAAAAATTACATTTTGTTCATGAAATAACAATCAATTTGTTTCGTCAAAACTAGAAAGAAGAATTACTTGTCCAACATTAACTAAACTATTCTCTACAATAACTAAACAAATTAAACTTTAAATAAACTAAACTATTCTCTACAATAACTAAAATAACTAAACTACAATTGTCACGCCCCGTTTTACGTTACTGTAGAATATCAGAGTCTTTAATAAATTTCCTTTTTGGGCGTCCAGCAATCTAAGCAAAATATACCTTTAAATGAGAGTAAAAAAATTTCTTAACAGAGATAATGGCAAATAAAATAAACCATCTCAAGTATCTCTTTTTTATAACAAACATAAACTTTGATAACAGCGGAAGAAAATATGTCACTTCGTGGTAGGATAGCCAAATAACTTAACTTCGCAAAACCATACATATTAACAGTATTTAGGATCAAAAAGACACCTCTTTTACTCCCCGACTAGATGGTTGTCACCTATAAAACAAAATCATTTAAGGGGTGAACGCATAAAATCACTCAGTGGGGTGGGATGGTGAACAATTAAAACACTTGAAACACGAAACTATATCACTCCACAACACATAAATGCGGTTTTAAGGCCGCTTTTTTGAAAATACGATTTTTAGCCACCGTGGAAAATATTTTTACGTGGCTTTTTGCCACCTTGATGTTAGTGTGGATCTGTGCCACCATGAAGTTAGTGTGGATCTATGCCACCATGGAGTTAGTGTAGTTTTAAGCCACTCTTGAAAACAATCACTCCTATAACACTCCCTCTCACCTTGCCCACATTGCACAATCACTCATGTCACGTAATAGGCACATACTACCACGTTTACAAGTCAATCATGTTCAACTTACATCAGCCAATTAATGCACTTTATAACATTTGATCACATAAATGGGAAAAACATGAATTTCCCATAACTTTCACTACATTTCATCACTCATGTAGTCAAAACATTTCACTCTGTCATCACATCAAAACATTCAGATTATAATCACCGACATATAGTAATGGCATGTAAGAACACACATTGTTCACATTATGTAATTTGTAAGAATTTACCCCACCTCAGATAAGTGGTGTCTCTGGCAACTGCTACTGTTCAAGAAAAATTAGGAGATTCCTCGCTGGTGTTTCCTATAAAAGTATAAAAATAGAACCTGTTTTAGCAGCTTAAAGAGACTACTCATAACTTGGCTAAAACGTGAATTAAGACATTTCTAAATAAGGTCGATGATCAAGGTCTATGAGTAAAAATCTTGAGTGTAAAGGAAGAGAACTCGTACTACTTGGCAAGATGGGTTTTCGTGCAAACTAGGACTTATAACAGAAAAATAATACTAAACTTACTAGAATAAAATTAAATCCGGCTAAATGAATCAGCTTTGCAAAATAAATAACTCTTACAAAATAAATAAATCTTGTGAAATTAAACTAACTTGGCAAAGTAAATGAATCTTGCAAAATAACTCATTCTTGCGAAATTAAATCAATTTTGTACAACTCAATCTTGCAAAGTTGCATTTAATTTGCAAAGTTAAACTCAATTTGCAAAAATTAAAACTTAGTTTGCAAAGTTAATTTGCAAAGCTAAAACAATTCGCAGAGTATAAAAATAATCTTTGCCAAGCTAAAATAATTGAACTTGAAATGCATTTTGCAAAGCAATGCTAAACATATAAAATAAACCCTTGCAAACTAAGAGAAAACCCTCTTTTCCAGCTCCCAATCTGTTGCGACCAGTCCTTTTTCCGTTGTTGCTACCGCCAACTCCGTTGATCCGGGTCGCCGGCGACTCACTCCCGACTGACCACCCGACTACCACCTACCTAGACAATCCACAAACACACACACACAACCACTCTACAACTCAACCAAACACAGCCCGAAGGGTGGCTGCTGACCAGCCCCAGAACAGATCCGGTGTGTCCCAACCCGACACACCAGCGCGCCCAGCGCCCCTGCACACCTGCCTAGCCCCCCGACCCAACATCCCGACCACACGCGACTGCAGCAATAATAAAACCAGGGCAACAACACAGATCAGGGAGAGAGAGAGAAAAAAACCTTGAGGGAAAGAGACTTGAGCGAGAGGGAGAGAAGAGAAAAGTTGTATGTGTGTGAATAAACGTAGGATCCTTTTTCTTTCTTTTATTTTACCCCTTTTTCCCCTTTCACACACAAACAAGTTTAAGTAGCTAGGTGTCAAAAAAACAAGAAAAAGAAGCTGGTGGTGGCGTGGGATGGAAAATGAATAAGCAACAATTTTCCTTTTCTTTTTCTTAATTTATCAATGGCTATTCTTAACCAATTAATTATTTAATTTACCTAGTTACTAATTAATTATACATATGTACACATACATATACTTATATATATAAAGAGAAATGATCAGGCACGCACCTATAGAATGCGCACCGTGCGCACTTCTTTAAATTTTTTTTTTTAATTTTTAATATATCATATTATTTATTTTCTCACGCTACCATTCCACATACGAAATTCTCATCTCACATATAAACCAAACCCATCATCAACATATACAATTTGCATCCCACATATCAACATAGATCTTCTTCCCAATTCTCATAATCAATGTACTTTTTAATATTTTATATTATTATACACATTTATATTATTATACACATAATTTTCTAAATCATAACCAATATAATTTTTAATATTTTATATTATTATACACATATTTGTTTGTCACTCTACTACCACTTCTCAATTCTCATCCCAAAGAAAACAATAAAAATATCCAATTAATCAATTAAAGGAAACAATGAATAATATTCAAGTAATCAATTCTCAAAAAATTCTAAATTATAATCAATTAAATTTTTTATATTTTATATTATTATACACATAATTTTCTAAATCATAATCTATGTAATTTTTAATATTTTATATTATTATACATTTTTTTTTCTCAGTCTACCACTTTACATACGGAATTCTCATCTCACACATAGACATAACTCCTCATCAATATCTTCGTATACTTTCTTGTATAAATCATCAAAGGCAAAAATAATTTCAAAAACTAAGAGTTTGTCGTGGTTGTGGCATTAGTGAACACATACTTTCTTGTATAAATCATCAAAGAAAAAAATAATTTCAAAAAGTAAGAGTTTGTCGTGGTTGTGGCATTAGTGGACACATACTTTCTTGAATGAATCATCAAAGAAAAAAATAATTTCAAAAGTAAGAGTTTGTCGTGGTTGTAGCATTAATGTACAGGACAGAAGAAATTGTACTATCCTTGAGATGGTATAATATTTTTTTATCTTTTTTGAAAGTTTTTACATTTAAAAAATTATGTTACTGATTTGTTTTAATTTTTTTTCACATGTGTAGATCCATTATATTTGAAGACACAAAATACAAGTAAATAAAGAGATTTGGGGATTTTGAGAATTAATTGAAGACTTCTTGAAAATTGAGTTAGAGGACATGATTTGTTGATTTTTGAGGATTTCTTGAAAATTGAGTTGGAGGACATGATTTGTTGATTTTTGAGGATTTCTTAAAAATTGAGTTGGAGGATATGATTTGCTGAGTTTCAAGGATTTGTTGAGTTTGATTGAGTTTGAGGAAATGATTTGTCGATTTTAATGATTTGTTGAGAATTTATTCTCTTTGTTACTTAATTCATATTTCAATTTTTATTATTCATTTTGAGAATTTTATTCAATTTTTATTATTCATAATTAAATATTTTTCATTCTTTTCTTTAATATATTTTTCATTCTTTTCTTTAATTATGGGCTACAATAGGATTGATCTTGAGGATTTATTGAGGATTGATTGAGAATTTATCATATTTATTAACCAATTCATATTTTGTACAATCAGCATCCTCACATATTGTATAAATTAATTTGGGTGAGAATTGATAAGAAAATATGTGAAGATGTTGATGAGGGGTTATGTGTTCCGTATGTAAAGTGGTAGGATGAGAAAAAATTATGTGAATAATAATATAAAATATTAAAAATTACATTGATTATGAGAATTGAGAAAACGATCTATGTTGATATGTGAGATGCAAATTGTATATGTTGATAATTTGGGAAAAAGATCTATGTTGATATGTAGGATGCAAATTGTATATGTTGATGATGGGATAGATCCATGTGTGAGATGAGAATTTCGTATGTGGGGTGGCAACGTGAGAAAAGTAATAATATGAGATATTAAAAATTAAAAAAAAAAAAAGAAATCTTAAAGAAGTGCACGAATTTCGTATGTGAGGTGGCAGCGTGAGAAAAAAAAATATGAGATATTAAAAATTAAAAAAAAAAAAGAAATCTTAAAGAAGTGCACACGGTGCGCATTCTTCAGGTGCGTGCCTGATCATTCCTCTATATATAAATATATATATATTTTAATTAATTAATTAGGGTGTTATAACTGAATTGTTAAATAACAATTCTTACTTGATTTCAAGCTCGATCTCGATGAATATTCTAAATTTAGGGTCGGATGAATCTTCAAAAACTTCAAAAATTTTAGAGAATCTTATTGAATGGTGAATTTTGTTTAATGGAATTGTAAATTTCATGCCATTTTAATAGTTTCAAAATTGATATTTATTGCTCGTGAATAAATGATCAAATCACTGGAAAAAGTAAAACACAAAAAGTTAAAAAAAATTGTCATAAGGTAATAAATGAATAGTAAAAGGAAAAGAGAAAATTAAACCTAGGAAACTAATTTTCATTAAACCCCAAAAAAATAAGGATTTAACGAAAATTATACTTAATTTTCGTTAAAGCCCAAAAAGTAGGGTTTAACAAAAATTAGGTTTAATTTTCGTTAAACCCTTACTTTTTTGGGGTTTAACGAAAATATGCATTCATACGATATACCGTATATCTCGTATATCAAATAAATAATGAATAGTAAAAGAAAAAAAAATTAATTAGTAAAACCAAAATTGGGTATTTGGGGATAATATGTTTTATTAGTGGGTATATGGGAGCAATTGTTTCTATATGTGGGTAGAATTGTTAACATGTTTTATGAAATTGGGTATTTGGGGCAATTTTCTCAATAATAAAACACACAATATTATAAAAAGTTTTAAAAAAACATAAAATAGCACTATAAAAACAATTTGTTGATGATATTATTTTGAACTAGTATGAAAATAAAAAAGCTACACATATTCAAGCATTATAATAATTCTTCGATCATTTTCATGTAAGAAACGTGAACAATAGACTGCAACTACATTAATTATAATTTTAAAGAAGGGACAACATATCAAACCTTACACCTTACACGAAATAATTAATTTAATTTAACCTATGATATCGAGCTTTACACGAAAATTATCAAAATAATTATAATAAATTATGATTATTAAAACATGAAATGTTATATTAAGCCTTGCAGGTTTTTTTTTTTATTAAAATTAACATTACACAAAAATCCGCTGAATGAATTATAAATACTGTAATTTTCGTGTAAGCCTATAATTCTGAAATTTTTTATGTAAGACTATAGTTATGGAAATTTTCGTCAAAGGCTATAATTATGAAAATTTTCGTGTAAGCCTTTAATAAAACAAAATTTTGTGTAAGCCTTTAATAAAAGAAAATTTCATGTAATGCTTTAATAAGAGAAATTTTCATGTGAGATTATACTATTGAACAATAAACTAGTTATCCTTACACGAAATTAATATAACAGAAAACAATCAATCTCTAAACTATATTAATATTAATAATTAAATTTCAATGCCTACATTACACGAAAATAAATAAAAATTAACAATAAACTATGAAAGTTGTACATGAAAATTAACAATAACATACAATAATTAACAATAATTAAATTTAAGTGCCTATATTACACGAAAATAAAAAAATTAACAATAAACTATTTGTACACGAAAACTAACATTAACATAGAAAAATTATTTTCTCTAAATACATTTCAGTGCCTATATTACACAAAAAATAATAATTAATAATACATTATGAAAATGTTAGCTACGAACATACCTTATACACAAAAATTCTTCAATTAGTAGCTCCACAGAAGCTACGCTACTAATTGTTGTTGATTGTATCCACGAAAACTCTTATGGCATGATTGGTATGCATGAATAGATTAGGAATGGAATGAGTGTTCCCAAATCCATTCCAAATCCTATGATTGGTATATTTTAGGAATGAGAATACTAATTACCTTGGGAATGGCTATTCCCAAAAAAATATGAATGATCATTCTATCTCTCCCCCCTAGTATTATGTATTCCTAATCTTGATGGAATCAAATTATTACTAATTTTTTACAAAACTATCCATACTTATTTTTATTTTGACATCATTATCATACCCAATCAAAAACTTATTAAACCTAATTTCATATACAACAACCGTGTTTTCTCAAAAATCTGAATCTGTGAAATCCATTTTCACGTTGTTGACCCCCCTGCTCATCCGACCAGACCGTTGGCTGGAATGATAAAGGAGAACCAGGTACCGAACTGGGCCAGCATCACCTCGCCGTATGGTCGGGACCGACCAGAGTTGCAAACCCGGGCAGAAACATCGGTGGTCATTGAGACCAGATTTGGTCATCCAAGCCGACCAAAAAATGAGGACCCGACCAGAGGGTTCGGAGGTTCGATCCGAATGAACAGGAAAGAGTTGGAATATTTCAAGGAGCCTTCAAAGACGAAAACAAATCTACAATCAAATCATATCCAATTTAGATAGGATTTAATCCATTTTTTCCTTATTTGTGCCCTAAAATCAAGGGATTTATTTCTTACTTTTCAAGTTTCATATCTTGGGTCTAGCCTATAAATAGGGCCTCAATTATTATTCAAATGGGGGAAATTCTAGATCCAAAATCATTGTAATTAGAGAGTTTTTTATTCTCAATCTGATATAAAAAACATTCTGGCCGGCCAAAACCGACCGACCAGAAAAAGCCTTGCAAATTTGCCCGAGTAGGCACCGGGTGCAGTGTTTTTCTTATTTTATTCGATTTTCATATTATTTGTTCGGTTTGATTTACCTGAGCCGGATTGAGACTTTTGGTGTTAGGCTAGGATTCTGCGCTCTACAAAATCTGACATCAACATTTGGCACTAGAAGGAAGGGGCTAGAATAACACAACATAGCTCTAATGAATACCAACACAATGGATGATCGTGAAGATCAGGGCTTCCAAGCCCATAATCAATTACCTGGCGGCTCCGGCCAACAACAGCAATGCAACACTTCTAATCTCCCCATTCTGACGGAGGCCGGAGAAACTGTCATGACCTCGGTAGAGATCAAGGCCCTCATGTTCTAACTTAATGAGCTGCTGAAAGAAGCCGAGGCAAAAGAGAAGGGTCGACAGGCCCATGAACTTGAGGACACCTCGTCCTCTGATGAACCAAGCCCCAAGAAGAGAGACTTGGGGAAAGAACCGATTAGTGAGCAGAGGTCGGAAAGAACCCCACCACTTAGAAAAAACCGACTAGAGTCTAGGTTTTGGCCATCCCGAGCCGACCTGTCGACCAAAACTAGAAGTGTGTTCGATAAGACTGGACCAGATGCGGCTGCGGAGGCTAGAAAATCATATAAAAAGCTGGACTTCCAAGAGAAAACCCACCAACACAGTGGGGGCCGACCAGAAGATGGGTTCTTTCAGGAAGAGAAAGAGGAAGAGCAGGATATGAAAAGAAAGTTGGCAGAAATTCAGGCCAGGAAGCTGGGGTCAAAAAAGGGAAGAGGATGGAAGAGAACTTCACCCTTCACCGATCAGATCTCTAGTAGGATCACCCCTACAAAGTTTAAGGTACCACCGATCGGCCTCTATAATGGAGAAACCGACCTAAGCTCACACCTGGATAAGTACATGTCATGGATGGAGTTGCAAGGAGTATGGGAAGAGCTCATATGTAAAGCCTTCTGTTGGGTCCCAAGCGGTGTCCGAGGTTCAGAGGGGGGTGAATGAACCTTGGTCTATTTTTAAAAACCTTTTCAAAAAAAACTGTTCTGCAAGCTACGTGAACTTGCAGCGCCAGTCAGTTACTGCTTACAGCATTAGAAAGCAGTGCTGCTTGCTGTAACTTAGAGTTTTAAGCGCAGCGGAAAAATAAACTTCTTTTTGACACAAGGTTGGCTGGTTTTCTCAAATATGCTCCTTTCAATATGTTTTATGCATATGATAGATAGAGATATAAAGATAAAGCACAGATAGGAAAGCAATAAAACACATATGGCTTATAGTGGTTCAAATGTGGTGTAAGCCTTCTACGTTCACTCTACTGCTACCTCGAGCAGGAACTTTGTCAAGCAAGATTGAATTACAGGACTCTTTCTCACAACCTATCAACTCTACAAAGCAAACGCCAACTAGAGTCCAGAGATCACACAGCACTGCAAACTCTAAAGGTCTGCCAACTAGAATCCAGAGATCACACAGCACTGCAAATTCTAAAGGCTAACCCACACAGGGTTCCACACTCCCACACAGGGAAGCTGCTTAGCACCTAGACAACTATACAAACAGCAAGGATTTCTCTTATCAACTGTTCGACACCAAAACAACCTACGCACACAGGCAACAAGGTTGAAAGTATATGTTTGTTCTTCAACTGGTGCGATAAAGTGAGCTTCTGAATCCTCCAAAGGATCTTTTCTGCTTTGAGCGTGCTCCACTTCTTTGAGGTTAAGTGACTGAGACTGAGTATGTAGCTTGAGCGCTTGAGAACTTTTATGAGAAAGCTTTTGATCCAGTTGTTCTCAATTTTTCAGTTGTTAGCTCACTTTATAATGTTATAGAATAGTTGCTCAGTTAATCAGTTCTTCAGCTCATCCTCTATTTATAGTTTGTAAGGAATATATCCGTTGAAGGAGATATCTTCCATTTTGAATTCTTAGATCTTCTGATCAAAGGCATGGCTCGCATTTAATGTGACTCGACATCTCCTTTTGGAGCAATTAATGCGGTGGCTGCGGCACACAGCTTATCTGCAGACGCGTCAGTCCACATGGCGTCTTGGTATTGGCTCCATATCTGCAACTTTGATCTTCTCTCGAACGGCTCTTCTCCTCGTACTGCATTTATCCTTCTTCAGATTGCAGGTTATTCAACCTCTTTGTCATCAGCGTTGTTGAGTGTCTAAGCTGTAAGCTTCGCGCTGTATCCTTGGTCTGCTTACAGTATTCCTGCAACTTTTTCTTGCAGCAATGCTGCATGCCGTTCCTTCATGCTTTGCTGTAATTGCTTTCTTGCAGTAGCGTCTTTCTGAGATTTTCTAATACAGCATGGCATGCATGTGTACTTCTATCTTTCAGCTTTCATAACAGGACTCAAACCTAGTCTATGTTTTTACTTGAACATCGTGAAAAATGGAGTACCCAAACTTCCTATTACATCTTTGGCTTGTCTCATCAAAATCTAAACACTAAAGACTCAACAACTTCCCTCTAACACTGGGAGACCGAGCCTAGAGATGGTTCAAATCCCTCCCTAATTTCTCCATCGGAAGATGGGATGAGCTGACAGCACAATTCCTTACACAGTTCATGGGGTCGAAAATGAGGACTATCCCGAAAGAAAGATTGGTGAACGTTAAGCAGGGGAAGGAAGAGTCGCTAAGGGTCTACATGGACAGATTCAATAGATTGGTTCTGGAGATGGAACATGTTTCAGACGATGTCGTCCTAATGGCAATCATGGCCGGACTCCGACCAAAAACAAGATTCTGGTGGTCAGTCCACGAACACGGGCCAAAAACCTACCTACCATAACTTTTTGACCCAAGCAGAAGGTTTATAGGAGCCGAGGAAGCAATCCCGGAAGAAAAATCAAGTCAAGAGAAGACAGAGAGAAGAGAAGGAAGAAAGAAGGGCACATCACCCTTTAAACCCCCAAAAGACTTTAAGGCCTACCAGAACGGAGAACTTGATCAAATTAGGAACATCCTGACTGTAAGTCCAGCCCAAGTCCTCCACGAGTTAAAGGGCCAGAATTTACTGCCAAAACCAAAACCAATAAAGGCCGATCCTGCTCACCTCAACAAGGACAGATATTGTCGATACCACAAATCCCCCTGTAGTGACCCGGACCAAAAATGAAGAATAAATGATTAATTAAATATTTAAACCTATAATTTAATAATTATGTGCGTATGTTTTGACTGTTTAATTAATTGCGTGCTTTTCAGATAAGTTTTAATGTACGTTTTAGATCGATAATTTTATTAGACATGGAACATAGGATATTTATATACCATTAGATGTGTATCGAGAAAACGAGAAGATAGAAATGAACTAGGGGTCAATCGGAGACCCGTAGCTCAAACAGCGACAAAAAGGACAAATCACGAAGTTTCGGAATAGAAAATCGAAAGACATTTCACGATGAACAGTGACGCGGAAAAGTCAATCGATGAACAGTAACAAAGATATTTCATGGGAATAGTAACTTTCCAAATTCTATAAATAGGGCCTTCCCCGATTCATTTTTCACTATTTTTCCGAACGAGTCGAATGCGCCGAAAACTCGTAAGTCTCTCTCTCCTCCCTTCTCTCTCTCGTTTTCAGTTTTCTGGTCGGCGCCGCCGTCGCCGCCGGCCAGTGGCCGGAAAAATCCAATGTTGTCAGATTCGGTCAATTTTCACACACGACGTTCGTCTCAACGAGATGAATCTAGGACAGGTCTCAAAATTCAATTTCGACTTCTCGTTCGTCAGAAAACGGCGAAAAACAGTAGCAAAACCCTAATCCTAACCCTTTCCACCACCTTCTCTCTCTTCGTTTTTCTCTTTCCACCACGCCGGAGCTGCTGTCGGAGATCGCCAAAGGTAAGGGCGTCGAGCTGGAGGGCCAGTGCCGCCGTGGGTGGCAGCGCCGGAGATGGACAGTAGTGTATATATGCATGTCGTGCATGTGTGTGTGAGCTAGGGTGTAGTAGTGTGTGTGTTGCTGTGGTGGTTGTTGTGGGCGGTGCCGGGTGGCGCCGTCGTGAGAAAACATATGGCCGGCGACGGGAGGTCACCGGTGGGGTCATAGGGAGGGTGGCTGGCGACTGGAAGTCGCCGGCCAAGTCGTGGCAGTGTGTGTGTATATGCTTTCATATGCGTGTGTGTGTGTTTGATTCGTGGTGGTTGTCAAGGGGCAGTAGGTGGCGGCCGGCAACTAGGGGTCGTCGGCCATGGTCTCCGGTGGGTGGTGGTGGTGGTCGGCGGTAGGTGGCTGCCGGCCAAGGCTGGTGGATGTATGTGTGTGTTTAACCGTGAGTGTGTGTGTGTGTTTGGGCTTAGATATATATGTACGTATAAGAGTGTTGGGTTGGCCGGGAAAGGTTGCCGGCGACGGGGAGTCGCCGGCGGAGGGGCTGGGAGTGGTCGCCGGTGACTGGAGTCACCGGCCAGAAGTTTTAGTTGGGGTTGGATTTTGGAAAAAATCAAATTATCGAAGGGTTTTGCGGTGAGATTTCAGGTACTATTCACCACCGGAATCCGGCGAGGGATGGCCGGAGGTGGTAGCTGGCGGTGCGAGGTATCCTGCGAACTAGGTGGCGGCGACGGTGGGTGGCGCCACCGCACCGGACGACGCTGGGAAGTGGCTTGGTCGGGCAGGCCACTGTCGGGAAGTCTGGGAATGGGGCTGCCGAGAAAACTCGGCAGCCAGCCGAGTGCCTTGACCCGCTGCCGAGAAAACTCGGCAGCTGCTGGGTGTCGGGAAGCCGCGCGCGCCCATGCGCGCCCGTCGGGTGCCGACGTGCACTCGACGCCGTGTTTTCGATCCGAATCTTGTTTTTTCCACCGTTCATCTTTTTCGAGTCGTCGCCAATGAGACGTCGTTGACCGAGGGTCATGGGCCCGATCAAAGTCAACCCTTTAACCAAAATTACCGTTTTACCCCTAAACCTAAAACGCTCCGTTCGAGCTCGTTTTAACTTCGATCGAGCTCACTCTTTTTTTGTCGTGACCCAAATTTCATTTCCTATCTTCTCATCCACTTGGGCAGATCTGACCATCTCGTTTCTTGGACTCCAATCTTTAGATCTCTCGATCGATCACGTAGTTAACTATCGTACTTTCTTCGAAAACGTTTATAGATTTAATTATACATTATTAAGGATCTAAGAAACGTCATAACTTATGTAGGCTACTTATTGGATTGAGCATTGGGTTATCTGACTTTTGGTACTTGCTACTCGAGCTCTAAGTTATTAGATATGCGGTGCTCGCTACTCACGTGGTAACCACCGAACAAGGTGGGGGTAACTTCTAAGTCTTAATGTGTTTACAGTTTTCCCTATTACGAAGCATAAATGAGGAATACTAAATGCTGTGAATATACGTGTTGTGTCATACTATATATTGTGAAAGAACTTCGGTTCACATTGCATGTTCGGAGAGTCCTACGGGATTGTAAAAAATCGTCTGCCTCTCTTCTACTACTCTATTGAGGTTTGGTGGTTCTCATGAAATGCACCAGCGGTATATGAGACTGTTTTATAGGACAAGACGGGGGAATCCCACACCTATTCATCCCTTACCATTTCTAATATCTGCTATGCATTTTACTTGCTATGATTTCGTGCCGATTGTTACATATTGCTGATCTATATAATCTGTCGAATGATATAAGATGCAGACTTTATCCCCACGAGTGTATTCCACGCACTCACCCCCTTAATCTGTACTCACACTACAGGAGCTGGTGAGCATGTTGAACCCTAGTCAGAGAGAGTCGGTGCTGTTACTGAACCTGTGTTTTAGGAGATGGTCCTACACGAACATTTTCAAAACAATATTTTAAGTTTATTCACATTTTGTAAATAATTCTGAGTATACTGTGAGTGTGAGATCCTGATGTTTGATTCTGCTGCTTTATTATGTTGTATATATCGGTATTGAGACTGAATATTGTCAGTAGTGAGACCGACTGTTGATATGCGAATGATCCATATCATCCCTTACCTCTTTCTTCTGGCGTCTCTTACTCCTTCTTTCTGTTGTGTTTTGTGTCCCTTGCTATTTCTCTCTTCACGCCCATGTGAAACTCTGATAAAAATACCAAAAGATTTTAGGGCGTGACACCCCCGGACACGATACTGATAAATGTCGAGCATTATTAATCGAGCTCATAAAGCTGATCGATAGGGGACACCTAAAGGAGTACATCAAGAACCCCAAACAGAAGCTACCGCAGAATCTTCCTCCACCTCCGCACCCCGAAGCGATAAGGGAAATACATACCCTCGTGAACAACAATTTTGGAGAACAGAGGGCCTCAAAGAAAGTCAGACGAGCACAAATTCAGGAGACCAGGAATGGATATCAACGGTGCATTCCTCCGAGGCCGGAGCCATTGCACCCACCGCTAGTCTTTAAACTAGTAAGATGTCAAGGGTATAGTACAACCTCACAGTGATGCCTTGGTGGTATCACTAATTATCTCACTTACAATGGTCCACCGAGTTCTGGTCGACATGGGAAGTTACGTAAATATGCTCTATCTGAGCACATTCAGAAGGATTGGATTTCATGAATCCGAGCTCCAACCGACCATAGAGTCGGTCCAAGGATTTGGAGGAACATTGACGCGTGTGATTGGAACATGCGAACTGAGGGTTATGTCCAGAACGGATGACCAAATGGTGCATACTATAACAGAGTTTAAAGTGGTGGATCTCAATTCCACCTACAATGCAATCTGGAGAAGACCTCTTCTCACCAAATTAAAGGCGGTAGTGTCCATGTACCACTTGGCCATCAAAATCCTGGTGGGAGACGAGGTCTATGTTATACGAGGTAACCAGCTAGCCTCGAGAGAGTGTGAAGCAAGACTGAGGCCAAGGGAGCTCAACATTATTGAACAATCCGAGGAGCAAATAAATGAGCAAACGGAGCAATTCGAGGAAACTAAGGGTGCATCACGAGCCTTAGACATGGAGCCAGCAACCAAGCCTGAACTTATAGAGCTGGATACCGGAGTCGACCTCCTAAGTGACCGACCAGAAGAGTGGTCACCGACCAGAACGGTAAAGGTTGGCTCGAGACCCGGGTCGACCGACCAGTGCCCAAACGCAGAGTTAGTCATCCATGACGATGAATGGGAGACCTTGAACCCCAGGAAGGAGAAGCCCAAAAAAAGGGCGACACCAGTAGAAGAACTGGACATGGTCCAGTTAGATAAGAGTCGACCAGAGATGGAGCTCAAGGTTGGCAGAGAATTGAAAGACCCATTTAGGGGGGAGCTCATAGCTTTCCTAACAGAAAACACGGATGTTTTCGCCTGGTGCCATGAGGATATGGAGGGCATCCGGCCAGAAGACGCATGCCACCATCTAAACATAGATCCGGCTGCCAAGCCGATGTCCAAAAAAGACGAAGGCTTAGTCCAGACAGGTACGAAGGGCTGGAGTTGGAGGTCAAAAAGCTACTCAGAAATGGCTTCATAAGAGAATGTGAGTACACCATCTGGGTAGCCAACCCAGTTCTTGTAAGGAAGACGAATGGATCCTGAAGACTGTACGTGGACTTTACCGACCTCAACAAAACATGCCCCAAGGACTGCTTCCCGCTGCTAAACATAGACCAGCTTGTGGACACAACAGCTAGTCACGAGGTTATGAGCTTCATGGATGCATACTCGGGCTGTCATCAGATCCCCATGGTCGAGCAGGATCAAGTATACACAACATTCGTTACTGACCGAGCTCTATACTATTACAAAAATGATGTCTTTCGGCCTAAAGAATGTCAGGGCTACCTACCAGAGGCTGGTCAATAAGATGTTTGCGGCCTAAATTGGGAAGACCATGGAAGTACATAGATGACATGTTAGTAAAGTTAAAGAAACTAAAGGACCACGTCGCCAATCTAACCAAAATGTTTGACATATTAAGGAGATATAAGATGAAGCTTAACCCAAAGAAGTGTTTGTTCGGGGTCGGCTCTGGTAAGTTCTTGGGCTATATGGTAAGTCAGTGCGGAATTGAAGCCAACCCGGAAAAAATTGAAGCAATCATAAAGCTAACATCCCTAAAAAGGGTGAAAGATGTCCAGAGCCTAACGGGGAAGGTGGCCGCACTGAACAGATTAATATCACGCTCGACTGATAAGTGCAGACCCTTCTTCAACCTAATAAAGAAAGATGGGAAGTTTGATTGGAACAAAGACTGTGAAACGACCCTAGAAGAGCTGAAAAAGTCATTGATGGAAGCTCCAGTACTCACAAAACCTGAGGCCGGGGAAAAACTACGCTCTACTTGGCGGTCTCGGCATATGCAATAAGTGTTGTTCTGGTCCGAGCAGAAAAGAGAGCCCAGCAACCCGTTTACTACGTGAGCCAATCTTTGCACGACGCCGAGCTAAGATATCCAGCCATAGAGAAGCTGATATATGCACTGGTTGTCTTGGCCAGAAAACTAAGGTCGTACTTCCTGGCACACCAGGTAGAGGTCCTAACGAATTTCCCTTTGAAACAGGTAATGGGACGACCAGACGCTTCTGGTCGGCTTTTAAAATAGGTCGTCGAGCTCGGCCAATACGATGTCCAGTACTCACTGAGGACAGCAATCAAAGGGCAGGCCCTTGCTGACTTTATAGCGGAGTTTACCCCAGCAGATGTGTTCCAGGACCAGAGGATCGAGAGACCTTGGAAGATGTTTGTGGACGGATCATCCACGTCGGCTTCCGTAGGTGCCGGAATCGTGCTCATCAGCCTAACCAACAAATACTTTTGCTCTACCGTGAGGTTTAAATTCTCGGCCACAAACAACGAAGCCAAATATGAGGCCCTTCTAGCCGGTCTCAACATGGCCAGACAGTTTGGAGCAGACGACCTTGAAGTGTTCAGCGACTCACTTCTGGTCGTCAACCAGATTTTTGGAGAATATGCCGCAAGGGATGACAAGATGGCCGAATATTTATGGGCGGTCGAGGTCGCTCTTGCCGGCTTCTAAAAAATCAAAGTAGAGCAGGTACCAAGAACCAAAAATACCCAAGCCGACGCTCTAGCTCGGCTCACCACAAGCGAAGGAACAGAACACATAGGCTCGGTGAACATCGGAATGATAAACAGCTCGACACTAGAACGGAAAGCCATCTATAAGATCGAGCAGGTGAATATTTGGATGACCCCGATCATCCAATACTTGGATGGGGGAAGGAGCCCGATGACCAGAATGAAGCTCAAAAATTGAGAATCCGTGTTGCTCGGTATACATTTAAAGACGGAATTCTGTATAAGAGGGGTTTTTCTCTACCTCTCCTAAGATGCCTAGACGAACAGGAAGCCGAATACACCTTAAGAGAAGTCCACGAAGGGATTTGTGGCAATCACACGGGGGGACAGACCTTGGCCTTCAAGATTATCAGGCAAGGTTACTTCTGGCCAAACCTAAAGAAAAACACGATCAACTTTGCGCAGAAATGTGAAAGATGCCAGAAATGCGCTCCATTAATGAAGTCTCCACCAAAAGAGCTCAACTCAGTGATGGCCCTATGACCATTCACCAAATGGGGGATAGATTTGATTGGTCCCCTACCAACGGGCAAAGGCGGAGTAAGATTCGCAATTGTCGCTGTTGATTATTTCACAAAATGGTACGAAGCCGAGCCACTCGTAAAAATAACCGAGCTTAAAATCACAAACTTCGTTTGGAAGTCGATCATTTGTCATTTTGGCATTCCACATTCTGTGGTCACCGATAACGGCCACCAGTTCGATTCTGAAGGCTTCAAGGAGTTCTGCCAAAACCTGGGTATCAAGAAGTTACTCTCTACTCTTTACCATCCCCAAGGCAATGGCCAGGTTGAGGCCATAAACAAAATCATCAAACATGTTTTGAAGGCCAAGCTTGAGAATTTAAAGGGATCTTGGGCCGACGAATTGCCAGGAGTTCTCTGGTTGTACCAAACACAGTCAGAACGACAACCGGCGAAACCCTTTTCTCCTTGGCGTTTGGGGCAGAGGCCGTTATACTAGTTGAGGTCGTAATGCTGACCTGGAGAACATAAAACTAAGAGAAGGGCCAGAACGAGGCTGCCATGCTAACCAGTTTGGACCTGGCGGAGGAAAGGAAAAATGACTCCGAGCTCAAAAATGCAATCTACAAACAAAGGAGTACAAGGTACTACAACTCCAAGGTCCGGACCAGGAAATTTGAGGTCGGAGATTTAGTCTTAAAAAAGGTGCTCCAACATACAAAGGAGCTCAACGTCGGACCACTCGGACCAAACTGGGAAGGTCCTTACAAAGTGATTAGGGTGTTAACCAGAGATGCGTACGAAATAGCCGACCTCAAAGGAAAAACCCTGCCCAAGCCATGGAATGCTGAACACCTGAAAAAGTACTATCACTAGTATGCTCGGAAGTTCATTGTGAATATTATTTAACTTATCTAGGTTATCTATTTTTCTTTTTCTGGTCATTTTCTCATTAAATAAAATTATGATTCTGCTCATCTTGATTTAAATGATGAAATCTAACCAAAGGGCTCCGGCCCTCGTCCCGGCTCATCCAAGCTTGTGGATCTGACCAAAGACTCTGGCCCTCGTCCCGGCTCATCCGAGCTCGTGGATCTGACCAAGGGCTCCAGCCCTCATCCCGGCTCATCCAAGCTCGCGGATCTGACCAAGGGCTCCAGCCCTCGTCCTAGCTCATCCCTCGTCCCGGCTTATCCGAGCTCGTGGATCTGACCAAGGGCTCCGGCCCTCATCCCGACTCATTCAAGCTCGTGGATCTAACCAAGGGCTCCGGCCCATGTCCCGACTCACCCGAGCTCGTGGATCTGACCAAGGGCTCTGGCCCTCGTCCAGGCTCATCCGAGCTCGTGGATCTGACCAAGGGCTCCGGCCCCCATCTCGGCTCACCAAGCTCGCAGATTTGACCAAGTGCTCCGGCCCACGTCCCGGCTCATCCGAGCTCAAGGATCTAACCAAGGGCTCCGGCCCCTATCCCGGCTCATCTGAGCTTGTTGATTTGACCAAGGGCTCCGGCCCCCGTCCCAGTCCCGAGCTTATACGAGCTCTGAATCTCAATAAGAGCTCCAGCCAATCTGAAACTATTCATTGAGCTCGGATTCTGAATAGGGTCTCCTGCCACAATCTTATACAAGCTTAGGAACTAAGGGCTTCAAACCTATCCAAATCATTGAGCTCGGGTTCCAAAACATTGATTATAATCCGAACAGGAGATAAAGAGATAAGAGCAATAAAATGCAGTTGGAGGCCAGGAACTCATACAAAAAGGCCCCAATCACATTAAACATGATATACCACTAAAACAGAATAGATTCAGAAGAGCTGAATATACTTGGTTTATACAAAAAAATGGGATTTGATTTATACAAAACCGGTTTGGAGGCCGAAACCTCTTACAAAAGGCAGAAAGCCGAACAGCAAAAACACGAAAGACCTGAACTAAATAAAAGCCAAGTACCAGGATTGATGCTTCGGACAGTAGACCAACGAGCACTGGGAGGAGGTACAATAAGAGACAGAAGCTACTGGTCGGCAACCTCAATCACCTCATCGACCTCCACCTCGGTCGTCCCAGCCACCTCCATCGGCTCCGCCATCTCTGCTGCTCCACCCGAGCCACCTTCGGCACCCCAGTCGCCTCCATTGCTGTTGTCCTCTCCGATCTCAAAGTCGGCAACCGCAGGAGGATTGGGTATCAACATGAAGTCAATGGGAGAAGCCGGCTTGAGGAGATGCTCGGAACCTGGGGGCAGGAACTCCGGTAGCTCATCCATCATCCGAAGATGATAGGCGAGCAGAGACTGCTTTTCCAGGTAAGAAGCCAGAGCCACCATCAAAGCCCGGTTGGTCTGGATGTTATCCATGAAGCACAAGAGGTAGGTTAGAATACTCTCGTACTTGTATTCTGCCGACACTTTGAACTTCTGGGCAACCACCATCTCATTCAGTTGGAAAGCCCGGGCTTCCTCCAGCTCAGCACGGAGCCGAGACATCTCCACTGTGAGGTCAACCACCCACTATCGATCAGTTTCGGTAGCTCGGGCCATCTTATCGAGCTGCTCCTGAGAGGAGTCCAACTGGGCGGTAAGAGTGGCCCTCTCATCCTTGGCGGCGGCTAGCTCAGCTCGGGCATCGCGTAACTCCATCCTCCATCGCTCATACCTCTTCCGAGCAGCAAGGTGAGAGGCCTAAGCCCTCTTGGCAAAAACGGAAGCCTGGGCGTGGAGGATAGACGAACAGATGTCGAGATCGACACCGATCATCCACTGGGCGTAGCCCTCCAGCTCCTCAGTCCAGGCCCAAGCAGGCGCTTCCATTGTCTCCTCCACCCCGTTCGGGAGACTCATATTGGCACTTGGGGAACGGGCACGACTGAAACTAATCTGGAATGGGGGCCTCCCCCAACCACTCCTCGGTCTCGGCCACCTGCTGGGGATCCCAGCCAGTGACGCTAATCGACCCAGCCAAGTGCGACTCCGAATCAGGGGTAGGCTGTGGCCGAGAAGTTGATCGGCCGACTCTTGAGGGGCCGCTTTCTTCAATGTGAGCCCGTTTGCTCGGTGCTTGCTCAGAGCTGGGCGGCTGTCTGGCCACTACAGCTCGGGACTGGACGGGACGGCTAGAGCCACATCCCCGAGCAAAAGCCTAAGTCCTCCGAGCTGGGGCTGACGCACACTGCGAGCGCTGGCGTAGGCATTCAGCAGGGTCCATCCTCAGTGAGAGACCTTGGCCGGGGAGGGAAACTGAAAAATGGAAAGCCCGACCGGTCAAGAGATGTTCGGAGATTAAAAACAGATATAGATTCAACCTAGACAAAGATACGTATCTTGCACTCGACTGGGGCAGCGTGGAATGACGAAATCAGGCCGGCACCAAGGAGGTTCTCCTCGGCAAGCAGAATCTTGTAGTGCCTCAGGTCTACGGTGGAGAAATCGCACAGGTAGCGAATCTTTCGGGTGAAGGAGTCGTCGATTACGAGATTCTTAGGTGAGGTCTTTGCAGAATAAAGAAGAGTTAACGATTAGAAAAGGCGACAGTAGACCGAGAAAAAGAAACGCTAAATACCCTAGGCATGGCCGAATTGCATTGGACATATAATCCGAGCAGACGCGTTTGTCCACTCCCCGCCGACCCAGAATCACTTGTTGCGCCAGTCTTTGATGGATGACGGTTAACATCACACCAACTGAGGTCAGTACTTTCGTACCGACGCATAGTAAAAATGGTTCTTCAGACCAGGAGCCAGCTTCAGTCTGAACATCCACGCGATCTCATGGGGGCTCGACACTCCGAGACCGTAGTGCCAAAACATCACCACCGGGCCAATAAGGATTGACTAGCCATTGGGGTGTAGCTGACCTGGTGCGATTCCCCAATGCTCTAGATAGCCGGCTAGAGTGGGGGTAAGGGGAAATCGCACCCCAACCTCGAGAGCTCGAATGTTGATTGTGATATGGCCAGCGCGAGATTGGTCCATCCGATCCACTAGATGAGGAACAGTAAGCGTCAAGCTCTCCGGAATGGCGAAGAGTGCGCGCCACTTGTTCAGCTCGGCCTGAGTTACAAAGGCCAGGCAATCAAAGACTTCCGAATCACGATCGGGAGTGCTTTGCAGAATCGAGCGCCTAGGTACTGTGGCCCGGATCGGGATCCCCTCGGGGATGACGAAGTCACCCCATCCCGATGTGCTTACCTCGCCTGAACCACGCGTTGATGAGCTCGGGACGGCATGGACGGCCCTCGGAGTGTTTACCGGCTACTCTATCGGGATGACTTCTGAGTCAGATAAGGAGAAGGATGAATTAAACGAGCTGGACATCCAAGAAAATGATGGCTCTGAAACGGGGCTGACCCCCTGATCGTAATCCTGGACCATGTCACTGGCAGACGAATTTGAAGCCATAAGTTAAACGAAGAAGATGAGAAAATATATATATACCTTAAAGGATCCGAAGGTCAGGAGATCTTGGACGGTAGGTTAAGGTCTGTGTTTTCTGCTCGGAGTAGAAAAGAAAAAATGTGAGGATTTGGGGTTCGCGAAGAGTGAAAGTGGAGAAATGAGTTTATCTCTCATGTATTTATAGAAGAACCGGCGTCTCTTCGACTTCCAGGCATGCAGATGATGACACGTGTCCTTACTAGACAGGTAGGATGACGTGGAACACATCATCAAGTTAGACGAGCAGGTGGCAAGAGATGTCGGCTCCCGATTAAAAGAGACCTCTCATCGTGACCCGAAAGGCTAGTGTTGACCCTCCTACTCATCCGACCAGACCGTTGGCCAAAATGATAAAGAAGAATCAGGTACCGAACTGGGCCAACATCACCTCGCCGTATGGTCGGGACCGACTAGAATTGCAGATCCAGGCCGAAATATCGGTGGTCATTGAGACCAGATTTGGTCATCCGAGCCAACCAAAACATGAGGACCCGACCAGAGGGTTTGAAGGTTCGATCCGAACGAATAGGAAATAGTTAGAATATTTCAAGGAGCCTTAAAAAAAGTAAACAAATCTACAATCAAATCCTATCCGATTTAGATAGGATTTAATCCATTTTTTCCTTATCTATGCCCTAAAATCAAGGGATTTATTTCTTACTTTCCAATTTTCATATCTCGGGTCTAGCCTATAAATAGGGCCTCAATTATCATTCAAATGGGAGGAATTCTAGATCCGAAATCATTGTAATTAGAGAGCTTTTTATTCTCAATCTGATATAAAAAACATTCTGGCCGGCCAAAACCAATCGACCAGAAAAAGCCTAGCAAATTTGCCCGAGTAGGCATCGGGCGCAGTGTTTTTCTTATTTTATTCGATTTTCATATTATTTGTTCGGTTTGATTTACTTGAGCCAGATTGAGACTTTTGGTGTTAGGCTAGGATTTTGCGCTCTACAAAAATTTGATGTCAACACATGTGTTATTCAATTCTCACGGGTATGTTTACTTTACTTCTTAATCAACTCGTTTCTTCTTGGTGAAGATCAACCGATTGTTATTATCTATCTCCATAAATTAGTTTTGTTACTCTTTTTTATGTTTGAATGGTTACTCTTTTTTTACTCCATCATCCGCTAGCAAATTCCTTTCAAAAACACACACTCACTACACCAAACTTTGTTCAAACATTCCAATTTTCCAAAAGATTGATCAATCAGATAGGATTTAAATTCGTACAAGAAAACAATAATTCAGAAACTCTGTCAAATTTTAGACCACAAAATCAAATTGCATGTACCTTGAGAACATCACAAGCGTGGGTGAGAGCAATTTTGAGATTGGACCTTCAGATATCTATTGACCTTAGGCAATTATTATGTTTGAATTTTTTGCTAATTCTGAACTAATATTTTTATATGTTTATATGTAATATTTATTATATTTATGTGTAATATTTTTAGATGGGCATTAATTAGATGGGCAATTTGATCACCTATTATATTTTACATATGCATATATATACCATTCTTTAATTTTTTTCCTAGAAGCATTTCTGTTTAATTACATGTTTGCAAGTTGGTTTATCTTACTCTATCATTAAAATTGCAGTTATGGCAAGATTGAGTTTGACAAGGAGAAAGAATAACTCTGCAATGATAATGTTTTGGTTGAATATAATTCAACTAGTAAATTGGTTTTGGGTTGTTAGCATTAGATATTTAGAATATCGAATTAAGTCCATCAACTTGAGACCAATAAATCAGTATAACTATTATGAGAGGAGAAAATACGTACAAAAAATAGTTTATGTGAGTGATAGTGCATGTAAAAATATAACTAGGATGAATAGGTGAACTTTTGTTTGTTTATGTTCTAAACTTGAAGCCACTGGTATGGTATTCTCAATAAAAAAATATGCTTGTAGATGAACAAGTGGCAATGACTTTGCACATTTTGGCTCATCACCAAAAGTAAAGAACCATAAATATTAATTTTGAACGATCGGGGGAAATAATTAGTAGACATTTTAGATGGGTAATAAGTTCTATTGTTATGCTTCAAGGAGAATTACTTAAAAAACCTGAGCCAGTACCTGATGACTCTACAGATGAGAGATGGAAATGGTGTAAGGTATGATATTTGATTTGTTTTAAATTAGATTATATTTCCTATATTATTGAACTAATTTTAATATTGTAATTGTTAGGATGTATACTATAAGCCTAGTTTTTTGTATGAACATCGTTTATGGAATGAGAATCACATTGGTCATATGTTTGCATTTTATATTTGTTATATATGTTTATGCAATGTCCAATTAATTTATATTATAGATAACTTGGTGTGTGGTGCCACACAGAAGATCATGTTATCAGTTTCTTATAAATTATAAATAGTAGCTCACAACCAAGATGGATTTGGACAAATCATCGGAATGGTTGTAGTGTAGTTTGGTATTAGTCTGTCTTGACTATAAAACTACACTAGTACACTTTGTGTGTATTGAGCAGGACCATTTGAGGTTGTTCGTTTTATACTGACTATATAATAGAACAAGACCTCTGTTATTATGGATGTACATCTTCTTAATCCCTATATAATAACGGGCACGTATGCTCAATGTTTATTTCTTTAATTTGCCAATGGGTGAGATTTATTCATAAATCAATAAACTCGGTGAGTTGGGAGATAGCATTGTTTATATGGTGTTCTGTTGATTATAGAAGGAATCCGTGTCCTAATTATTTAGGATGATAATGTCTCCTTGAGGAGCTCATAAGGATTATCATGTAAACCCTGCAGGTGGATTTAATCCGACATGATAATAAGGATGAGTGGTACTACTCTTGGAATTAGATGTAAATTATTTAAGTTGTCAGTAACTTATTTAATTTACGGACATTCGATATCTTAAACACGGGGAAATAAATGTACACATAATAAGGAGCCCATATTAAATATGGGATTGGGATGGTAGTTCAATAATAATTCTCTAGTGGACTGAATTATTATTGATGGGCTTCAGTTATGTGTTCGGGCCGAACGCAGGATACTAAAGCCCATCAGGAGGCCCAACCCAATTCCTCCTCTAGGTCCCTGGTGTAGCCTATATATAGCTCTTTTCATCAGCGCCTCTCAGAACACAGAACACAGATCACAGAAAACACGTGATAAGTGAGAGAGAGCGGAACTGATTTTTCTCGAAGGATCGTTGGCCACGCAACGTTCGAGAAGGGCTCAGAGGAATACATCAGAAGATCAAGAGGTCTACAAGGGTATGATTTCTTTCCGCTGCAATTTATCTTTGGATCCCGATTCCGATAGCATAGGGCCGGCGATCCGTCGGTTCCAACAATTGGTATCAGAGCCACGGTTTCTGGTTCTATGTAATTGGATCGGTTATATATTACGATCTTATGCTTTTTCATACGTTTTATATTCAGATTGTATGATAGTAGGATTGCATAGGATAACTCGGTTTTGCAGGTTACCTATATATCCAACTATTATGGTCTGTATGTATGTTTAATGTATGATCTAAACCCTCGGACCTGTCGAGGTTTTTATTTTGGGTTGGTTGCATGATTGTAATAGTAAAAACACGGCGGTTTGTCGTGTTAGGTTTTACATATTCTTGATTTGTTCTCGATGTAATTTTGTTCGATCTCATATGGTGTATTCTGATCGTACTAGATTCTGTATAGGGTTTGGTAGATGTTCGAACTAGATTCTGTATAGGATTGGTAGATGTTCGAACTAGATTCTGTATAGGATTCCTGTTCGATCGAGACTTCTATTCGAACTAGGATTGGCGTTCGAAGGGGCTGTTCGATCAAGATTGCTAGGCGCTGATTCTGTGCAACAACCTGCTGGATTTGCGCAACAATCGCTGGATTTGGCGCTGATTCTGTTCGCAAATTGTTGGAACCGACGGATCGCCGGCCCTATGCTATCGGAATCGGGATCCAAAGATAAATCGCAGCGGAAAGAAATCATACCCTTGTAGACCTCTTGATCTTCTGATGTATTCCTCTGAGCCCTTCTCGAACGTTGCGTGGCCAACGATCCTTCGAGAAAAATCAGTTCCGCTCTCTCTCACTTATCACGTGTTTTCTGTGATCTGAGTTCTGTGTTATGAGAGGCGCTGATGAAAAGAGCTATATATAGGCTACACCAGGGACCTAGAGGAGGAATTGGGTTGGGCCTCCTGATGGGCTTTAGTATCCTGCGTTCGGCCCGAACACATAACTGAAGCCCATCAATAATAATTCAGTCCACTAGAGAATTATTATTGAACTACCATCCCAATCCCATATTTAATATGGGCTCCTTATTATGTGTACATTTATTTCCCCGTGTTTAAGATATCGAATGTCCGTAAATTAAATAAGTTACTGACAACTTAAATAATTTACATCTAATTCCAAGAGTAGTACCACTCATCCTTATTATCATGTCGGATTAAATCCACCTGCAGGGTTTACATGATAATCCTTATGAGCTCCTCAAGGGGACATTATCATCCTAAATAATTAGGACACGGATTCCTTCTATAATCAACAGAACACCATATAAACAATGCTATCTCCCAACTCACCGAGTTTATTGATTTATGAATAAATCTCACCCATTGGCAAATTAAAGAAATAAACATTGAGCATACGTGCCCGTTATTATATAGGGATTAAGAAGATGTACATCCATAATAACAGAGGTCTTGTTCTATTATATAGTCAGTATAAAACGAACAACCTCAAATGGTCCTGCTCAATACACACAAAGTGTACTAGTGTAGTTTTATAGTCAAGACAGACTAATACCAAACTACACTACAACCATTCCGATGATTTGTCCAAATCCATCTTGGTTGTGAGCTACTATTTATAATTTATAAGAAACTGATAACATGATCTTCTGTGTGGCACCACACACCAAGTTATCTATAATATAAATTAATTGGACATTGCATAAACATATATAACAAATATAAAATGCAAACATATGACCAATGTGATTCTCATTCCATAAACGATGTTCATACAAAAAACAAGGCTTATAGTATACATCCTAACAATCTCCCACTTATACTAAAAGACTATGCTTCTATAAGCGCCGCCACACATCTAATTCCCATCCCTTCAACATGCCCATGAAAAGCTTTCGCTGGGAGGGCCTTTGTGAAAGGATCTGCTAGGTTATCTGCTGATGCAATTTTGGCGACAACAACTTCTCCTCGCTTTACGATGTCTCGTATCAGGTGGTACTTGCGCTCAATGTGTTTACTTGCTTTATGGGCTCGTGGTTCCTTCGAGTTTGCCACTGCACCACTGTTATCACAATAAATTGTGATAGCTTTGGGCAAACCAGGAATCACTTCTAAGTCCATCAAGAAGTTCCTGAGCCATACAGCTTCTTTGGCTGCCTCAGAGGCTGCCACATACTCAGCTTCCATGGTGGAGTCTGAAACGCATTTCTGCTTAACACTCCTCCATATAATGGCTCCACCTCCTAAGGTAAACACATAACCCGAGGTAGATTTACTGTTGTCCCTATCCGACTGGAAATCAGAATCTGTGTAACCCACAGGAAGCACATCATCTGCTTGGTAAACCAGCATATAATTTCTAGTCCTTTTCAGGTACTTTAAAATATGCTTTACCGCAGTCCAATGTCCTTGTCCTGGGTTACTTTGATATCTGCTAACCATGCCCACGGCAAAACAGATATCTGGCCTCGTACATAGCATTGCATACATTAGGCTTCCTACGGCCGAAGCATAAGGAACTGCCTTCATGTCCTCTATCTCCTTTGGTGTCTTAGGACACATCTCCTTAGATAAAGGTACTCCATGTCGAAAAGGTAGAAAACCTTTCTTGGAGTTTTGCATGCTAAAACGAGCTAGAATGGTATCAATGTACGAAGCTTGAGATAAGCATAACATTCTTTTCTTGCGATCTCTTATCACTTTGATCCCAAGAATATGTCCTACTTCTCCCAAGTCCTTCATATCAAACTGCTTGGACAGCCATACCCTTACGTCTGACAACACCTTGACATTGTTGCCAATGAGCAAGATGTCATCTACGTATAGTACAAGAAATACCACCACGTTTCCATCACTCTTCTTGTATACACATGACTCATCCGGACATTGAATGAATCCATAAGACTGGATTACCTCATCAAAACGGATGTTCCAAGATCTCGAAGCTTGTTTCAATCCATAAATGGACCGATTAAGCTTACACACAAGATGCTCTTTGCCCTTTGCAACGAACCCTTCTGGTTGCTTCATATAGATGTTTTCTTCAAGACTACCGTTAAGGAAAGCAGTCTTGACATCCATTTGCCAAACCTCATAATTCATATGAGCAGCAATAGACAAAAGAATCCGGATAGACTTAAGCATGGCTACCGGCGAAAAGGTTTCCTCATAATCGATTCCTTCTTTTTGAGTGTACCCCTTCGCAACAAGCCTTGCTTTGAAAGTTTCTACTTTCCCGTCTGATCCTCTTTTTCTTTTGTAGACCCACTTACATCCAATGGCTTTTACACCATTTGGTGGTTCTACTAGCTCCCAGACTTGATTAGAATCCATAGATTCTAATTCAGAATTCATAGCTTTTTGCCAAGATTCTGCATCTTTATCTTGGAGTGCTTCGTCATAGGTCCAAGGATCAGATTCATGTTCACCAGATACCAAGTCCGAAGACTCTCCCAAAAACATGAATCTATCAGGCTGTCTAACAACCCTCCCACTACGACGAGGCACTTGTGGTAATTGTGTATCATTAGTGACACATGGTGCAGACCCCTGTGGTATCTCATCTTGTACTAGTGGTACTAAGGTAGGGATTTCCCCTCTGATTTCCTCTAGAACAATTTTACTCGTGGGCTTGTGGTTCATTACATAGTCCTCTTCTAAGAATCGGGCATTTGTGCTAACAATGACCTTCTGATCCTTAGGACTATAAAATAAACCACCTTTCGTTCCTCTAGGATAGCCCACAAACAGCCGAACATCCGTACGAGATTCCAACTTATCAGCATCTCCCTTCAGCACATGTGCTGGACTACCCCAAATCCGAATGTGTTTAAGACTAGGCTTACGCCCATTCCACAATTCTGTGGGAGTAGAGGGTACTGTCTTAGAAGGTACCAAGTTTAGAATATACGCTGCCGTTTCCAGGGCATATCCCCAAAACGAATTCGGTAATTCCGAATAACTCATCATCGATCTAACCATTTCCATGAGAGTTCTATTCCTTCGTTCTGCCACACCATTCTGTTGGGGTGTACCAGGTGCAGACAATTGGGATTGAATCCCAGCCTCTGATAAGTAATTCCTAAACTCTCCTAAGAGGTACTCGCCACCACGATCAGATCGTAGTGTTTTGATACATTTACCATGACGCTTCTCCACATCAGCCTTGTACTCTTTGAATTTATCAAAGCACTCAGACTTGCGGCGCATCAAATAAATATACCCATATCTCGAAAAATCGTCTATAAATGAGACAAAATATTCGAAACCACCTCTTGCCTGGATAATACATCTTCTAACTCAAATAAGAGAAAAGAACCTTCTAAAATGAACCAAACATATCTTTGGCATCTAAGACTAGGTCACATTAACTTGAGTAGGATTCAAAGGTTGATAGCCGATGGACCTTTGAGTTCATTGGAAGTGGAAAACTATCCGACCTGCGAGTCCTGCTTGGAAGGAAAAATGACCAAGAGGCCTTTTAAAGCCAAGGGGTATAGAGCCAAAGAAGTGTTGGAATTGGTTCATTCTGATTTGTGTGGTTCGATCAAGATTGCTAGGCGCTGATTCTGTGCAACAACCTGCTGGATTTGCGCAACAATCGCTGGATTTGGCGCTGATTCTGTTCGCTGGATGTTGGTGCTGATTAGGGTTTTAAACCCTAATTTTTTCTAACGGGGCGCTGCCCCGCACCCCGCGACCTGACCGGGCAGGTCGATCCCCGCGACCTGACCGGGCAGGTCGATCCCCGTTTAGCAGGCAAACATTCAATCGAAGTGGCCATAATAGTTGGATTTATATTATTCCGTATTTATTGCCTTTCTTTTTGTTTGTTGTTTTATCAAGCATGCTTTTGAATGTTATATGTTATTGCATGCTAAAATCCCTCATTTAAATAACTAAGTGGGAGAGGGATTTATTTTGAATAAATCCCATAGCCTCCATTACTGGTTTGTAAGTGATGCATTTAAACTTACACGTTGGCTTTGAGTGCCTTCTTCCACATCGGATGAGTTTGATTGCGGATCACTGGATCAAACTTCCTCTAAGGATAATTATAGAAAATTATTTAGGAGCGTATGATCTTCTCCATCTGAAGAGATACAATCCTAGATAATGGACTTAGTATTAAGAAATGGTACACACTTAGGTGCATATGATAGTATCCTTCCCATCGGAGTAAGTGCTGTTGTTTGCATGGCTGAAGCTAAACCAACTATTAATTTTATTTTGTTTGACAAGATAATGAAATTAATGGGTAAAACCTCCTCTTACAAATGTTTGAATTAGCATACGTCCACACTATCGTGGCATGCGAAGTTCACGGTGTTTTGAGGTGTTGGTGAATTTAATTATATTGTTTGAGGGAACAATATAGGCTTTAAATTCTATATGTTATGACCTGTGTATTTATTTATTTATTTATATGATTCTCAGGATTTCATTATGTCTTTCAATCCACTTGCTGTTATACTCAAAGAAAACAAACTTACTGGTCCTAATTATATTGACTGGAAAAGAAACCTGGATATTGTCCTAACTGCTGAGGAGTACAAGTTTGTACTCCATGAGCACTGTCCTGACATGCCTGATGAAAACTCTACTGAAGAGGAGAAAGCGCATTATAGAAAGTGGGTTAAGGCAGATGAGATGGCGCGGTGTTACATTTTGGCTTCCATGTCAAATGTACTGCAACATCAGCATCAGGCCATGCCCACTGCCTATGATATGATGCACAATCTTAGAGAACTCTTCGGACACCAGAGTCGGGCTGCCAGACAGGAGGCAATGAGAAACTTAATGACGACCACCATGTCTGAAGGGACACCTGTGAGTGATCACGTCCTTAAGATGATGGCTCATTTGAATGAGATGGAAGTCCTTGGAGCTGAAATCGATGGGGAAACCCAGGTCGATATCGTGCTCCAAACACTGCCTAAGAGTTTTGAGCAGTTCCGCCTTAATTATAATATGAACAAAAGGATGTATTCCTTGGCGGAACTTCTGACAGAACTCAAATCGGCAGAAGGACTATTTCGTCAAAGTGCTCAAGCTTACGTTGCTGAAAATGTTTCTAATTCTAAGCCGAAAGGTGGAAAGAAGAAAAAGAAACAGAATCCTTCGACAAACAAAGCGAATGGACCTCAAAAGGCTGGGCCACAAGGTGGCGTGAAAAAGCCGAAGGGCAAGTGCTTCTCATGCAAGCAGCCTGGACATTGGAAGGTAGATTGTCCCAAGAAAAAGGAGAACAAAGAAGGTAAATCTTACTCACTAATTACTGAAACATGTTTAGCGGTGTTATCTACCGGTACCTGGTGTGTAGATACGGGAGCCACTGATCATGTCTGCAATTCTTTGCAGGGGTTCCAGGAAACCAGGCGACTTAGTGAGGGCGAGATTACCATCTACATGGGCAACGCTACGAAAGTGGCGGCAGTTGCAGTGGGAGATGTTTATTTATCTTTTGATAGGAACAAGACTTTGGTTTTGAGGAATTGTCTTTACGTACCTTCTTTTAGAAAGAACTTGATTTCGGTTTCTAAGTTATTTTTGGATGGATATTCTGTTTCTTTTGATGACAAAGTGGTTGTCAAGAAAAATAGGGTTATTGTCTGTTTTGGTACGTTGGTTGGCAATTTATATACTCTTAATCCAATAACTCCTACGATGCAACAACTGGAAATTAATAATACATCTTCTAACTCAAATAAGAGAAAAGAACCTTCTAAAATGAACCAAACATATCTTTGGCATCTAAGACTAGGTCACATTAACTTGAGTAGGATTCAAAGGTTGATAGCCGATGGACCTTTGAGTTCATTGGAAGTGGAAAACTATCCGACCTGCGAGTCCTGCTTGGAAGGAAAAATGACCAAGAGGCCTTTTAAAGCCAAGGGGTATAGAGCCAAAGAAGTGTTGGAATTGGTTCATTCTGATTTGTGTGGTCCTATGACTATCCAGGCAAGAGGTGGTTTCGAATATTTTGTCTCATTTATAGACGATTTTTCGAGATATGGGTATATTTATTTGATGCGCCGCAAGTCTGAGTGCTTTGATAAATTCAAAGAGTACAAGGCTGATGTGGAGAAGCGTCATGGTAAATGTATCAAAACACTACGATCTGATCGTGGTGGCGAGTACCTCTTAGGAGAGTTTAGGAATTACTTATCAGAGGCTGGGATTCAATCCCAATTGTCTGCACCTGGTACACCCCAACAGAACGGTGTGGCAGAACGAAGGAATAGAACTCTCATGGAAATGGTTAGATCGATGATGAGTTATTCGGAATTACCGAATTCGTTTTGGGGATATGCCCTGGAAACGGCAGCGTATATTCTAAACTTGGTACCTTCTAAGACAGTACCCTCTACTCCCACAGAATTGTGGAATGGGCGTAAGCCTAGTCTTAAACACATTCGGATTTGGGGTAGTCCAGCACATGTGCTGAAGGGAGATGCTGATAAGTTGGAATCTCGTACGGATGTTCGGCTGTTTGTGGGCTATCCTAGAGGAACGAAAGGTGGTTTATTTTATAGTCCTAAGGATCAGAAGGTCATTGTTAGCACAAATGCCCGATTCTTAGAAGAGGACTATGTAATGAACCACAAGCCCACGAGTAAAATTGTTCTAGAGGAAATCAGAGGGGAAATCCCTACCTTAGTACCACTAGTACAAGATGAGATACCACAGGGGTCTGCACCATGTGTCACTAATGATACACAATTACCACAAGTGCCTCGTCGTAGTGGGAGGGTTGTTAGACAGCCTGATAGATTCATGTTTTTGGGAGAGTCTTCGGACTTGGTATCTGGTGAACATGAATCTGATCCTTGGACCTATGACGAAGCACTCCAAGATAAAGATGCAGAATCTTGGCAAAAAGCTATGAATTCTGAATTAGAATCTATGGATTCTAATCAAGTCTGGGAGCTAGTAGAACCACCAAATGGTGTAAAAGCCATTGGATGTAAGTGGGTCTACAAAAGAAAAAGAGGATCAGACGGGAAAGTAGAAACTTTCAAAGCAAGGCTTGTTGCGAAGGGGTACACTCAAAAAGAAGGAATCGATTATGAGGAAACCTTTTCGCCGGTAGCCATGCTTAAGTCTATCCGGATTCTTTTGTCTATTGCTGCTCATATGAATTATGAGGTTTGGCAAATGGATGTCAAGACTGCTTTCCTTAACGGTAGTCTTGAAGAAAACATCTATATGAAGCAACCAGAAGGGTTCGTTGCAAAGGGCAAAGAGCATCTTGTGTGTAAGCTTAATCGGTCCATTTATGGATTGAAACAAGCTTCGAGATCTTGGAACATCCGTTTTGATGAGGTAATCCAGTCTTATGGATTCATTCAATGTCCGGATGAGTCATGTGTATACAAGAAGAGTGATGGAAACGTGGTGGTATTTCTTGTACTATATGTAGATGACATCTTGCTCATTGGCAACAATGTCAAGGTGTTGTCAGACGTAAGGGTATGGCTGTCCAAGCATTTTGATATGAAGGACTTGGGAGAAGTAGGACATATTCTTGGGATCAAAGTGATAAGAGATCGCAAGAAAAGAATGTTATGCTTATCTCAAGCTTCGTACATTGATACCATTTTAGCTCGTTTTAGCATGCAAAACTCCAAGAAAGGTTTTCTACCTTTTCGACATGGAGTACCTTTATCTAAGGAGATGTGTCCTAAGACACCAAAGGAGATAGAGGACATGAAGGCAGTTCCTTATGCTTCGGCCGTAGGAAGCCTAATGTATGCAATGCTATGTACGAGGCCAGATATCTGTTTTGCCGTGGGCATGGTTAGCAGATATCAAAGTAACCCAGGACAAGGACATTGGACTGCGGTAAAGCATATTTTAAAGTACCTGAAAAGGACTAGAAATTATATGCTGGTTTACCAAGCAGATGATGTGCTTCCTGTGGGTTACACAGATTCTGATTTCCAGTCGGATAGGGACAACAGTAAATCTACCTCGGGTTATGTGTTTACCTTAGGAGGTGGAGCCATTATATGGAGGAGTGTTAAGCAGAAATGCGTTTCAGACTCCACCATGGAAGCTGAGTATGTGGCAGCCTCTGAGGCAGCCAAAGAAGCTGTATGGCTCAGGAACTTCTTGATGGACTTAGAAGTGATTCCTGGTTTGCCCAAAGCTATCACAATTTATTGTGATAACAGTGGTGCAGTGGCAAACTCGAAGGAACCACGAGCCCATAAAGCAAGTAAACACATTGAGCGCAAGTACCACCTGATACGAGACATCGTAAAGCGAGGAGAAGTTGTTGTCGCCAAAATTGCATCAGCAGATAACCTAGCAGATCCTTTCACAAAGGCCCTCCCAGCGAAAGCTTTTGATGGGCATGTTGAAGGGATGGGAATTAGATGTGTGGCGGCGCTTATAGAAGCATAGTCTTTTAGTATAAGTGGGAGATTGTTAGGATGTATACTATAAGCCTAGTTTTTTGTATGAACATCGTTTATGGAATGAGAATCACATTGGTCATATGTTTGCA